>CM062806.1:308308077-309584160 GCA_031772625.1 Pinus tabuliformis | reverse complement strand
AGTAGGCCAGTATAACCAGCCCTCAATTATTTGTCCATGGTGGACTTCCAGTACAAATGTCCACCACAGTCTCCAGATGGAAGTCTTGCATGATATTGTTAGTTTCATTCTCTATTAGACAGTGCTGGCAAAATACCTTCATGGTTTTTCCACAGTAGATTTTCATCCATCACACAAAATCTAGATGTTTTCATTTTTAGGAACCTACACTTAGTTCTGGACAGTCCTGGTGGGAGCACACAGGTTTTGTAACACATAACAGATATCAGAGTAACAAGGAGATTGTTCAAAGGCCACATTGATTTTGGAGTCGCCACCAGCTCTGTTTCACTGTCCAGTTGGTTAATGTCTAAGCTTGGAAATTTGCTTCTGTCATTAACTTGGCCAAACCTTGTCCTTTTATCAGCTTTGTTGGCTTTATTTCAATGTCAAATTCTAGTATATTGGCAATCCATTTTCCTCTCCTGCCCTCTAAGTTTTCTTGGGTGAGAATGTCTTTGACAATAGGACTTGGTACATAAGCCACAACATGGAGTAAAGGATGTAAATCCTAAAGTCTTTAATAGCCTTGATCAAAGCATAGGCTTGTTTTTCCATTATTTGATACTTTAGGGGGCATCTCTAAGAGCTCTGCTGAAAAAAGCAATGGGCTTTTCATTCCCTTGGTCATCTTTCTGCAATAATACATCAGCAATAGTATGTTGGGAGGCAAATGAGAAAATAATAAAGTCTCTGTCAAACTGAGGATTAGTTAACACTGGGGTTTGAGTCAAGGCCAATTTTATACTTTCGAAAAGCTTGTTTTGCTTCAACAGTCCATTTGACCTTTGAATCTTTCTTTAGCATATTGTTTAGTAATCTGATTAATTCTGCTAAATTTGGGATAAACCTTCTTAAAAAGTTGATTTTTCCTAAGAATCCTTGCAGCTCCTTGACATTCCTTGGGTGAGGCATTTGTAGGATAGCTTGTATCCTATCTGGATCAATTCTTATGCCATTTTTTGAAATAATATGCCCTAGAAGTTTCCCTTCTTCCAAGCCAAATAATGACTTCTTGGGGTTTAAGGAAATACCATATTTCCTGCATGTTATGAAGATCTGTCTTAAATGTTTCAAGTGTTCTGGTCAGATTTTGAAAAGGGTGTTAGATCATCTAAGTAAATGACCAAGAAGTCATGAATCTCTTTTGCAAAAGCAATGTCCATTGCTCTTGAAATGTTGCCCCTGCATTTTTCAATCCAAAGGGCATTTTCACATACTTGAAAGTTCCCCATGGGGTAGTAAATGCAGTTTTGTCTTGATCATCAGGGTGTACCAGGATTTGATTGAAACCTGAGAAACCATCCAGCAATGATATCCTTGAAGCCCCTACTACTCTTTGAAGAATGTGATCCATTTTGGGTAAGGGGTAGTTGTCTTTGAGTGACACTTGGTTCAAATTCCTTAAGTCTACACAAAGTCTGAATCTCACCAGTTTTCTTTCTTGTAGGGACCAAATTTGAAATCCACTCAGAAAACCTGATTGGTGCTATGATACCAGCTTTGAACATTTTCTGTAATTCTTTTTCAATGGAAGGAAGGAGCACAGGATTGATTCTTCTCATTTCTGTTTGAATGGTTTTTGATTAGGCTTGAGGGGAATGGTATGCTGGATAACAGAGGTATCATATGACTTTAGATCCTGATAACCCCAAGCAAAGACATCTTGGAACTCTTTAAAGAGATCAATATATTTGGGGTTTTTGATCAGGGGGGGCAAGCAGCAGATAGCTTTATTATTTTAGGCTTGTCAGTGGTACCAATGTTACATTCTTCAATTGTTGCATCTAATGGCTGCATCTTTGGTTTTGGGGGACATCATTTGAGTCAAAAATGTCCTCTAGTGGGGTAAGGCCTGCTGGAAGGAAATTGTCTTTGAGTTGTATGATTTTATCTTCAGCGTTGCTCACCTCTTCACAGTCAATTTGGTGAATTTGCTGAATGTTTTCTTTGTTGAAAATGGTTGGACTGAGTAATTGTTTGGCTGTTCTAGGTGACATTGGGTGGGCAGACTGTTGAGACTGTAATTGTGATGGACTTGCTCCATCAAATATTTGTGATTGACTTGCTGTCTCAAGCATTTGTGATTGACTTGCTGTCTCAAGGTCAATATTTAATCCTGTGAACTCTTGTTGCCAGGTCAAAGTTAAAATTGTTTATTTGCATGTCATTCTCAAATACTTGCCACTCTTTGACATTGTTTGGAATAGAAGGCCTATATTTGACCTCTGCCGTGAAACAATTGTTGGGTTCTAATGGGAATTTGAAGGTGCTGGCAAATGTTGCCAAGCTGTGTGCATGGAGATTGTGGCCCCTTGGAATTTTTGTGATAACAAACTCGGAGAAAGTCTCTAATATTTCAATTACAGCAGACCTATAGGACCTCAATCTTTTGTCATTGGTAACAAAATTTCCTTTCACTTGTTGAATTACTAGATCAGAGTCTCCCATGATGGAGAGTTTAGGAGCCTGTAGTGATTTTGCTAGCTTTAGGCCCAACAGCAGAGCTTCATATTCTGCCATGTTGTTAGTGCATCTAAACTTCAATCTGTAAGCCCTGCCTTCTGCATAGCCTTTCTCTTTGTTATGTATCCATACTCCAGCTCCTGCCCCTAACTTGTTAACTGAGCCATCAAATTCTAGGGCCCACAGAATGTCTTGCTGAACAGGAGATTTAAAATTCTGTTCATGGGATGGCAATGTGAGCATGAGTTGAGGTTTCTTTTCCCATTTATTTTCTAGGACAGTTTCATCACTTTTTTGAGCATCTTTGACAACTAGAGGAGGGATACTGTGTATTGTTGGGCTGATCAATGTTTGGCAGGTGCTACTTGTTTGATCAATGTTTTGTTCTTGTATGAGTGTTTCGGTCTTAATGTCATTGTTTGAGAGGCTTGCGCTGTCATTGAAGAGGATGAAGGAGTCTATGTCTGAATGGACAGCATATATTGGAAAATTTTGAGGCTTTTCTTCACTGCTGACCATATACTTCATGAGTGTTTCCCTATAAAGTCTTTTTGGTTGCCCAAAGACAGAGATGGTTGCATATGACATATCTAATTGCAGGGAGCCTTGGAGCTTGGCTCCCCATGATCTTGATAAGAGCATCCCGTATTTGGGTGGGATATCAGCAACTACAACATCCATTAGTATGGTTTTGTTGGGAAATTGAACCAGGGACACACATAAATCTTTTATTAGGCCCAAACATTTGACTTGACTAGAATCAAAAGAAAACAGGTCTTTGTATGGTCTTGTTATATCCAAGTTTATTCTTTCCATGACAGCTTTTGGCATAAGGTTGTGAGAGGCACCTGAGTCAAACATTGCATTATGCAGTATTTTATCATGAACATGCAGGTGACATAAAAAGGTAAAACCCCTGTGACTACTTTTTCCATCTACCTCTGGGCCAAACAGTAATTCTGGAGTGTCATCTAGCACATTTACATCATCTTTGCTGTTGGTGAGCTGAAGGGATTTTTTGATCTGTTGCTTATATATGTCATGCTTGGCTAGCTCTGAAAGGGGAATTGCTATCTTTAACTTGCCAATCTCTGCTCCTAGGTCAAAGGGTTTGTCAACTTGGATTTTAGAGTCACGGATAGCAGTCCTTTCTCTGTTCATTAAATCTTCTTGTTGGATTTCATCTTGATTTTGGAACCTGCCCCTCATACCCATGTCTTGAGGGGTAATGTTCGGATTTGGGTGGGAGGATGAGGTTGCCGTGGGCTGTTGTAGTGGGGACAGTAATTCAGTGACTTCCTCAACCACTACTTCTTTTGTAGGCAAGTTTGTTTTGTCATTAGGTTCAGTGACTAAGGTTTCTTTAGATTGCTGTTTCTCCTTTATCTTTTCGGGCTGATTTACATTTACAGTCCTACTCCTTAGTTTGTATTGTTTATGGACTTCATAGACAGCAGTATCATATCCTTGTTTAAAGTCAAAGGATTCTCCTGATTTCGTTTGGAATGTTTTGCTTTCATCCTCCTCATGGTCTTCTTGTGTTAAGAAAACATGGCTTTTACCGTCCAGACCCATTAAGTTGATTTCAGGATCTTCATTGAGCTGATTGGCTGAGGAAGTTTCTGCATAGTTTTCTTGAAAAGGGGGTCTAATGTCTTGGTCAGCACTTGTTTTTCCTATGTTTGGGTTCTGCGTTCTCCTAAAATTTGGGTTTCTAGGAGGATTGCTTTGTGATGCCTCCCATGATGACTTTCTTTCAACTGATTCCACTCTTTCACCCAGTCTTCTCATGCTGTTTAGTATTGCATCCAACTTTTGATCAAAGCCTGAGGGTTCTTCTCTGAAACCAGCCTTCTTTTCCAGCTTTGCCCTGTTTCTCTTGGCAATTAGGTTGGCCTCTACAGTGACTGCAACTCTTTGAGCTTCTGCAAGGGTTGGAGGATCTCTTTCTTTCAGCTGATAGGCCATATCAGAGTCAAAACCGTCAGGAAGTTATACAGGGCCAAATCAGGGGGGGCCTTAAGTTCTGGGGGATAGCATTATATACGTTGTTAAACCTAGCACAATATTCCAAAACTGTTTCTTGGGGACCTCTTTTAATAGTGTTATATTCACCGAGTATGTATGTAGAGGATCTTTCTTCTTCTCCATCTGTTGGTAAACTCTTGGTATAGGACCTCAGGGGTTGCAATGGAATTTGCATTCAGGGATCTAAACCAAGTTCTGACATCCCCGGTTAAGCTTTGAACAAAAATTCTCATCCTGACACTGTCATCATCTATTTCATAGGTCTCAAAGTGGTCTTGCATCTTCTTAGCATGCTGGACAGCTGTCAAAGGGCCATGGGAGTCAAAAAATGAGATTTTGGTTTGGTAGTCTTGAGGTAGAGCGGTGCATTGGCTGGTATCTGCAGAGGTGCATATCTGTTAGCCATGTTTATGGGGTTTATTGGGTTAATAGGAACAAATGGAACAGCAGGGATTACAGGTGTAACAGGGTTAATAGGATGGGTAACAAGCGGGAAAACTGGTTGAAAGAGTATGTGCAGATGGTGAAGATGGGAGAGGAGGGCTTTGAGGTGTTGATGATGAACTAGGGGAACTAGGGGTGGACCGACAAAGGACTTTGCAAGGAGTAGGAATGAGGATAGGTTGGTCTGAACTTATATCTGAATCAGCAGGCTTCTCCTGCTTTTGCTGTCTCCTTATGTTCTTTGGAATGATATTTGGGTTATCAACAATGATGGGTTGATCAGGGTCAGGGTTTGCCCTAGTGTGCCTTGGGTTTCTTTTGGGAGCCAGCTTCTAAGTATTCTTTTAGAACTTTATACAGGAGGCTTTATATGTACAAGGACTAGGTAAGAATTCTGGAATGACTATATATGTTTCAAAGCTAGGATGAAGATTCCCTAGTTAGCTCTTCCCTAAAGCTGTCCCTGTGTTTACAGAAACAGTCCTAAGGCCTCTTGGCTAGTTTCAGGCTTGATGGTAGCTTTGGAAGATAGATAGTATCTGAAAAAACTTTAAGAAGTCCCCAGTGGAGTCGCCAATTATGTTAACACCCAGGTTGTTCCCTATGACTCCCAAGGGAATACGGCCGGGGTAACCACTAACCAATCTTTGGATCACTGTTTCTAGCCAAACTGTGATCAGAGAGGGCTCTCTCTTTATGATTTGTAACTGTTTATGATAGGGTTTTAGGCTAGCTATTAAGCACAGGTTTTGTTTATGTTTTGGTTGAAGAATTTCTTTCAGATCTCTTGTGATGTAAATTTCAGAGAGTCAAGTATCATTGGGCAATGGAGTCTATAGCAGTAGGTGTCTAGAAACCTTGAGATGAAATAGTGCAACTTGCAGGGCCGTTTGGATACTTCATAGAACAAATTTTGATTTATAACACGAACAGGTGAAAAAACCAGTGAAAGCAATTAAGAATTTTCACTAAAGTATTCGAGTATTTCCACCAAACTGGGTATAAGAAACAGATAGATGCCTCAGGAGCAAAACTTGAATTCCTGGGGGTGTCTATCACTGTTAAAGATATAGTTTTAAAGTGCAGCAATTAAGAATTACACTTCATTCACCGTATCTGAAGAAAACATGGATAATAGCTCAGTTTGAGTTCAGGGTAATCTGTGATTAAATCCTGGAACTATTCTTCTACTTTGCTATTAAGTGTAAAATATTTAGACAACAAAAGAGAACAAAAGACTCGAAAACATGTAATACAGAGATTTAAGAAAACTTATTGTTTTATGAAACACTCTGGAATCCTGCAACGTTCACCATTCATCACAACGCATCAAATACACCAAGCTTTGGAAATTCCATTTCCCTTTGTATTATTTCTCTGAGAATTTTTACAGCAAGTGAGAGTTCCAAAAGGAAAATAACAACAACCTCTTAAGCTTCTGTGAGGGGCCAATATATACTTGCGATTGTTTACAAAAATATCTGAGTCCTGAGTTATCTCAGACTTAATGTTCTTACCAACTTTGAGATATTATTATTAGAAATTTATTACAGCATTGAATACAAAATAAAGGCGCTTTAATGTTCTGTCAGAAGATATTTTGGCCTTTGGGATCTGCTGAGTCGGTTGAGATACTTTGATTAAATGCTGGAGAACCCGACTTTATGGCTTGTGCGCTGTATGCTGTGTTTGTCACCTGTGATTGTGACTGCTGCAGTGGTGAGAGAATAGCTCTGCTGAGTTGGCTCAGCTTCTGCCTCTTCCTTGTAGATTTTATTCATCAAAATTGTGCCTGCGTATGACTGCTCATGTGCTGGAGAAAAAACCAACCTCACGGGTTCGGACCTGATAAGATTACCTGTGTCAGATTCCTCCACTCTTCCTGTGTGGGCAATTGGTGTCTTATGATTGCCCCCATAGTCTCATCTGCCTCAGTATACTTAAAGAAATTCGGTGGTGTATCAAACAGATGATCAATTTCATTCATAATAAAAAACAGATTATCCACCCTATCATACAGATTCTGCCCCGATGCTGGCCCTGTGTCTGCTGAGGTACTGGGCTGTTTTGCAATTTGTGCTACCGCATGGGCATCAATCCTTTTGTTGTAATTTTCTAGGGTGAGCAGTCTTCCTACACTGCTTAAAATGCTGGGGAGGCCTCTGTTCTGTAATGCCAGGAATCTGTCCAGGAATTTGTTGATTTCAGTCTGCATGTCCTGTGTTCTCCTCTCCAGTGTTCCAACTAGGCTTCTTAGTGTCAGGACTCGTTTCACTACTGAGATTGTTTCAGTCCTGTTAGTAATTCCCATGGCAGCTAGTTGAGAGCTAGTTTTGTTATTTTAAAACATTGACCATTCTGCTGGCAGCATCTGGCATGTGGCCAAGGCTTGCTCTTGCTCTGTGTATTTCCTTGTTTGCCTTGGTGATGAGTGCTATTTGCTCATCCATAGTCTCAATGTACTGCCACTGATTGGTGATGGATCGACCGATGTTACTCCAGAGGACTGCCTTTAGTTCTGCTGTTACCTTCTCTAGTGCAAGCTCTTTTTCTAGTTCAGCTATTCTCTTTTTTAGAGCTTTTATCTCTCTCTCCTTTGTTGCTTCATTCTGCTTGCTTTTGTCAAATTTTTCATTCACCTTGGCCAAAGTCTTCTTGACTTCATCAAGCTCTTTCATTTGGGATTCAAGAATTTGGATCTCAGCTTGTAGCTTCTGCATATCCAGACTGGGAGTCTGTCCTGGTGTTGGTGTAGTTGTTGCTGTAGATGGTGCTGTAGTTTCCGTTTGCTGAGGAGGAGGAGTGGTTGTTGGAGGGACTTCCTCAAGATTAATTATCACAGGAGGAGGCTGGGAGGGTTGGCCCTCTTCTCTTTGCTTCATTGCTGTTTGTAGTGCTGCCTTTGCAGCTTCTGATTGTCCTAGCTGGTCTTGAGTTCGAACCAGCTCCTTGTACAGGGATACCAGCAGGTCTGTAGTATCCTTTTCCTGCCTTTGCTGGGCAACCTCATCTGTTTGTGGATGGATGGTAGCTGGGAGCTTGATTTTCTTTCTTAAAGCCGCCATGTCTGCATCCCTTATCTTCAGGAGTTCTTGGATACCCTTAACATCTTTAGGATCATGTCCTATTTCGATAATTACCTCTTCCAAGGAATTGATCCTGTTGTCCTTGGCTTGTGATGATGCTCTCTCCAATTCCAGCTGAGAGGCTGTATTATCAAGGCTACTCTTCAATTTGTAGTTCTCCAATGTCTCACCTGCCAAGGAGGCATACACCATTTCACCAGTTTGTTTATGTAATTCAATCTTATCCATAGGGTGTATGTCTTTGGCCAGAACCTCCATGTTGGTTCTTAGGTAATCCGAGGTAGATTGAGGATGCAGTGTTGTGGGCATGAAGTGACTCATGATCATCTTGCCTTCACTTACATCAAAGGCAGACATGAGTCTTTGCTGATTTGTAGGAGCCAGGTTCAGCAAATGATCGTACAGCCGTATTTTAATAGGATCACTCCTCCTCTTAATGTCAATAAATTGTTGTTTGATGCTTGACTGTCCTTCTCTGTGCTGGCTGGAGGAGCTGACCTCTCCTCCTATAGCTCTATCATGTTCATGCTGAAATGAACTGGCTGAAACTTCTCCACTGGGTGGGCCCATGCCCATTGCTTGCCTCACTGCTATGTCATCCTCTTGGGAGTCATTTAGTCTTTGTCTTTTCTCTCCCCGATTAATGGATGAAGTCAGGGGAGTCTCTCTATCCCTTTTCCTGGTTAAGTCCTCCTTTTGTGGGTTTGGAGGACCGAGGTATCAACAGTAGTTTCTGCTCTAGGAGGCACCACTGTCTGAGCCTGTTGCTCAGTGGAGCTTGGAGGATCAGTCACTTTTTCTTGCTGCAAGGGCTGCTGTTCATTAAACTGTTCCTCTTCCTGTTGCTGCCCGAATTCCTGCTGCTCCATCTCTTCTTGCTGTTGTAGCAATGTGTCCACTTGTTCTTCTGTCAATGGAGGTGGCTGTTCCACCTGCTTCCCTTTATCCCTGCTTGCTGTCTGTGGTGCTTTCTCGGCAGTTTGCTGCTGTGCTGTTGATGATGTAGCAGCTGCTCCAAGTTGCTTTTTGTAGGAGAGGGGCACCTGTCCACAAGTTTCCAAGTCAGCTTCCTTTTGCATATTTCTAGCCTCTCTCTCAAGTAACTCTTCATTAGTAATTTCCTCCTCTAGGGTACCCTCCTCCCAGTTTGATGTATTGGCATACTGTTCAATCTCGGGTTGTCTCTTGTCTTGTGTGCATAGCTACCCAATTTGTATCTAATCCTCCTGAGGAGATAGCATGATTGGGGTCATAGGGTATCCATTCAAAGCTGGTTTGCAGTCTGAGGCCTTGCAGGATAGTGTTTGCCTCTTTCCATCCCTCTTCTTTCTTGTTATATAGGAAAGGACCCAGCTGGTTCCTTACCTTCAACTGTGACTTCTTGTTGTTGCTCTGAAAATGAAGATAGTCTGAGTTCCCAAACTGTCTGAAATATTCCAAGGCAAAAAGCCTCATGGGGAAATGCCTTGGCAACCTAAATGGGTTCAACTCACAGCCATATATCCTGATGACTGTGTGGTTTTGGTAGAAGTACCAATTACCAATGCTGTAGGACTTATTCAAATGGAGAATTCTCCTCATGTCATCAGTTAGTCTAGGAGGAGGAGTACCATGCAATACTGTCATGACTGGATAGATGAATAAGTCAATGAACTCAGTGTATGTGTAAGGTGATACAGAGGTATGATGAAAAACAGAAGTCCAGAACACAACTGACCTTGGAATTCCCTGGGCATTGAGTGGCTTCAAAGGAACAGAGAAGGTGGCTGGCTGATAGAACAAGAATAGATGGTATATATATGAAGTATACCTGAATAGTCTTTCCCTCTTCAAGTTCATAAACTGCTCATGGATTTTATCTGCAATGTAGGTTGCATAGTCATAATGTACAGCTGGGGGTTTACCAGGAGAGAATATAGACAGCATTGCCATTAGGCTATCATCCACATCCTCTATCCCCCTGAATCCTAGGACATAACTGATTAAATCCACTAACATCCTGCCCAAATCATTCAAGTAGTGATACCCAATAGGAGGGGTTCTGACTGATTCAGAGCCTGGTCTTACAAACAACTGATTGATTTTAATGATTTGGTCATTTGACAGCTTGGTCCCTTTGTTTATCAAATTCTGCATAAAGAGGGGAGTCAATTGCTTGGCAGTTTGGAAGTGCAGCATTCCATTTATACTTTCTGGGGTAATCTGGAACAGGATTGAGCCTGTGGGGCTGATGACAGCTCTTTGGCTTGGGTCATAACATTCCTGGCAGCTGTAGATGAGTTCTGGCATAGGATTTACTTGGGGAAGGTTGTAGATGGGTAAATTTGAGTCCCAAATTCCCAAGATGTCTGCCCCACTCAGGTGCTGGGCTTTTAACTCATTCATCATCTGGATATTGTATTTGGTTCCCATAGGGAACCAGTCCAGCATTTGGTAATCCATGTCTCCCAGGGCTTTCCATGCTAATTCCTGGTGAGGAGCATTGAGGGGCTTGATATTTAGAGCAATAGGAGTCTCCATAGTTCTTCAAAGTGCAACAATTGTAGGTGAATAGTCAAAATGGAAGCAACACAGAATAGAGGTGATTCTCTATAAAGACAGTTTGTATTTTGGACACCAGAGGGGAATTTACTCAACAGCAATTGAAATACTGTTTGTTTTTTAGGAGCAGAGCTTCTCTTAAGGTCTGACTATGTCCTCTTTTTGCGGGTAAATTGAGACCAACAAGGAATTTTCCGAGAATACGCAGTGAGTATTGTTTTTGGGTGAATTTACCGGAATTATGGCTCGGCTGGTGTTTTTCGACTTCACAGTGGCAAATGTGGACTTGCAGAGGGAAATGGGCGGTGTAAATATAGTTTTTGAGGTGCCTTTATCCTTCTGAACAAATTAAAGATCGATAACAGTTGTATGGAGGGCAGGACAACTGTAAATACCTGTAAATTGGCGAGCAGAGGTCGAGCAGGTGTGCACAGTTGCTGCTGAGGAGGTCGCCCGGGTTAAATCAACAGGTTGGCGGAAATTCGAACGTAAACGGTCATGCAGGGAGAACAATAGCGACAGGAGTGAAAGTGGGAAAAAACACGGCTTTTTTGGGTAAATATGGGTTTTTTACCATTTTGGCGCTTTTTCGTGATGACGTCAGCATGACGTCATTGGTGGGTCACGGTGAGGTGACGTCAGCTGACGTCGTCGGGTGACGTGGCAGTAGATTATTGGTCCAAGGGGCGATGAGGTGGCAACCACGTCAGCGGACAGGTGGACGAATGGCAGAGGTGAGTACGAGCGGACGCGACGTGGCGATGAGTTAGCGGAAAATAGGTGGCAGTTAGGACCGTAGCGGTTACGGTTAAAGCTAACCGCTACGGTTTCTCGGGGCGGTTTGGGTACGGCGCCGAAGTTGTCAGGTCCGGCTCCGAGATACCTCAGCGCTTGACGCGTGGAGAGGCCCTGACGTGACGCAACGTCAGCATCTCGGGCGGTAAAGGACAGCAGTGGGAGCCGCTCCGATATTGATGTGGATCGTCAGATCTACGGGCCTTGATCCGACGGTGGGCGGAGTATGGAGGTGCTCGGGTTATATGCGGGCGGGGAACTTTAGGTTTTGTGGGTTTTTATTGGTTTTTCGAATGTTTTTTCATTTAACCAATAATGCGCTAACCCTTTGGAAATGCGCCAGAGGCGGGTTTTTGACTTTGGTAATTTTTTGCAAAGGATTTGAAGGCGGAATAGGGTTTTATAAGGGTTTTCCAATGCAAATGGTGGTTTGAGGAGCAGTTTGACTTGCAGCAAGGGGGAATGGGATGGGACAGGTTCACCAAAGTGACCAGATGTCACTTTGGTCCCTTTTGAAGAATATAGGGCTATAATGCCAAGGGAAGGAATATTTATAAGATTTGGGGCTTTATACACCTTAGTGTTAGTATTATTAGGGGAAGGGGTAAAATAGGGGAGCTATAGTAAAATTAGAGGTTAATATGAATGAAGGGAGCAAATGAAAGGGATTTTACTGAGTTTATCTGAAATTGACTTGGTTTTGAGAGTAGATCAAAATGAAAAGATCTTAGACAAGAAATGTGGATTCTGAATGAACTAGAACCACCATAAAACCATGATCTCTCTTCATAAATCTCAGCTGAAAGAAAGGGAGTGTTAGTAATGGAATAAGGGGAAGAGGGAAGTTAGTCATGCTCCTTGCTGTAATATGATGGAATTAACCACTTTGTCTATTGATAGATTTTGCCTTGGCAAAACACCTGTTGACATATGTGTAATGGTGAAAATACCCTTTCTGCAACCACAACTGCCTACCCAGCTATTTCCCTAGCATTTTGTTTTTCTCCATAGAGGGTGCATTTGGACTTGCAAACCCTTACTTGCCTTTTCTTTTCTTTGGCTTTTTTCTTTTTTCTTTTCTATCTACTTCTACCCTTATCTCTTCCAAGGTCCCAGATTAAGCTGTTGGGAACCTTTGCTTCTCTACCTAAACTACTTGTCTGCCAAGATTAAACAGTTTGGACAGACTTCTTTCTCTATTCTATAACTCAAAATTGAACACATGGCATGATCCAGATTAGACTGTTGAATCATCCACAAAATTGAAATAAGGTCCTCAATACTTGAAACACTTTACCCACCTCTTGCTTTCTAGGAAATATGGGATCTTTGTGATACCAAAGCAGAGCATATTTGGCCTTTCTCTTGCCAATCATGAAATATGAAACCTATTGGTATAGGTATCCAACACTACCATTGAAGCGGAAACACTCCATGGTGGAACAAGTCTCCAGGGTGACTGGCAGTCTACACTGGCTGAATTAATTATCTCTCCATCAACCCATCCAGCACGTGAGTATCAAGGTGGCGAATCTGAATTACCACGACGTAAATACAAGCAGCGTCCTATAAAGACCATTCCACCACCCTCTGCTATACACCTTGATAGTGTATTCCTTTCTGATAGAATTGCTAGCCTCCAAAAACGTGCTCTAGTAGGATGCTGGTATTTCCTTGACATGGATGATAGTTAGATGAGGAATTTGTTTGGATCTAAATGGAAATCCTTATTATGTTATATTCCTATGATTGTTAGACTTATGAAAAATTGGTATAAATTTCATTTTCAGAGTGTGGAATATCTAGAGATAATTCAGACCCAACCATGGGTTCATGGTAAGAGCTTTATGGCTCTTCATTAATGGTATATTGGATATAATCCCCTGCTCAACACCCCGTTCAATAAACTTATATGACTAAATCTACCTGGTCTTCCTATTGAATTATGGACGAAGGAGACTCTTACAGATATTGGAAATGCTATAGGAAAATTGGTCTATGTGGACCCGAAATGTCTTAGGGCAAAGGATAAAAGAGTGGCCTAGATTCTTATTGAAAAAGAATACCATGGAGGTTTTCCTAAACATATAGACCTTCACTGGGGAGATACCAATGTGCAACAGAGATTAGATTTTTGGGGGGTCCCTTTTTGCTGCTTGACCTGTCACAAAACTGATCATATCAAAGAGCATTGCCCTTTTCGTCTTGGTGGTCGACTACATGGAAGGATGTTTCGGGAAAAATCCAATACAAAATCTTCCAGTAAAAATAAGTGGGAGGCTGAAGGATTAAGGAAAGCATCGTTTTGAAGGTTGATCTCCCCAGGTAATTCAAAACTCTCTTCCTCTTAGTTATCTCCTTTTCAAATTCCCAGGAGTTTTTTTCCGATTGCTGCTCCCTCTACATCCTACTTTCCTCGGAAATCAGAATCTCCACCTGGGAGAGTTTCTGCTCATCCTGTCCTCCCGCCCCCTCCTGAACCTTTTCCCTGTCAGGAAGTCCCTTCCCCTTCACCCATTCCATATCGTCTCTTAAATGCTCCGTCTTCGTCCCACATAACTTATATTCCTTCCCCCTCTCCTCCCCCCGCCAGAGTTTCTCACTTATCAAAAGGAAAATAACCTTGCATTACTGTCACCCCCCAAATTCCCCCATATCATCACCAAAAAACTCTGTGAGAAGTGATCTGGACATTCTCCTCGGGAAAAATCTCTTGGTCTACAACCTCTCACCATTCATAAACCTTTCTTGCCTTATTCCCCTCATATGAGTCCAAACTCGGTTGCAAACATCACCATCAGAAGGAAGCAAAATAGGGGAAGCTGACACTTTTGCAGCAGGAAGAATTTCCCTCTAAATTTAAGTCTGGATTGTTCCCTCATAGACATTCCCATAATTGATCTCTCTTCCAATGGGCCTCTTAGAGCAAGCTAGCCTAATGACCTGTCATCATGACCCATATAATATCTATGAATATTAGGGGTCTGTAGAAATTTTGAATAATATGACACATATTCACAGAGATTATCCTGATTATACACTTATAAGCGGAACATGCATAATACATAACCTCCTCTACGTTGATCATCAATTTACAGAAGCAGAAACATTCACAAGCGTACATAGAAGCATCAATCACACATATCAACACAGTATTTTCCCGGGGAAAGCATCTCGCTAAAAACCCCAACTATCTGTATATTATAGTGATTGAATCATGTAACAATACATAGTACAATACTCCTCACAAGTACTCAGTACTATCTCCACATGCTACACACAATACAGCTCAGATCTGATCTCCAAATCTCCCCCGCTACTTGCCTGCCTCCACAGCTCAATACCTGCTCAAGAATGAATGAGAATGGTTTACCAAACTCGTATTTAACCTCCAAAGAATCACTCACACTGGGAAAGATGTGAGCAGAGGCTATAATACTTGGTATTGGCCAATTCATTGGCATACTCAATCCCTTTGATTGTGCAAATCCTCATGCAAAACTATAGTCACAACTGATAGCAATATGATCCTCTGACACCTGTCCCTGTTGAACTGAACATGCACTGACATGCAACTGAGTTAACTGATTTATTCTATAGTTGCATTATGATTTAATAATTATTTTAAGAACTCATCATTAGCCTATTTGCAGTTAGACTAATTACAACTAGTTTAACCAAGTCAAACTGAACACAACTCCATCAACTCCACCAAACTTAACTGATTGAGTTCTAACTGAAGTCATGCATGAAACAACTCAATTGACCCACAAAGAAAGCGTACTTCCTTTTGATAACTGCATTTTCCACATCTGTAGCTCAAACTAAAGTGCTCCAAGAGAATAAGATCAAGTTTATAGTCCAAATATTATTATGAGACAATAATATTTGACTTTTCTATTTTTGACAGCCAGTCCAAAAATAGACTTTGATCACTCCTTCTGCGATCACTCCTGCTGTGATCACTCCTATTGTGGTCACTCCTGCTGTGATCATCCCTGCTGTGGTCACTCCTGCTATGATCATCCCTGCTGGGATCCAAAAATAGAACTTGCGCCATAATTTGCCTGCGGACCCACTTAATGAAGGCGACTCCTTTTCACTAAGCTCCATCATCTTGTTGCATTCTCAACAAGCATTTCTTGTTGCACACTTTTCAACACTCCCTCTCAACAAGAAAGGCTTCCTCACAAACCCGATCCTGTAACTCTGGAATGTTCTCCATGCAACACATCTAGCTGGTCCACTTGCTCTGTCATCAAAGTCTCTGACTACTATTGCCTTTGTCGACTAAAAACTCTGCATCTCTGTGCTCTTCAGTATCTGACTGCTCTAGCCTCTGTCACTTTGATCTCTGACTGCATCTATGCTGCTACTAGTTCTATCTCCCAGCATTGCATCTGCACTGCACCTCCCAACTGACCTCCCTGTTGGGCTAGAAACACCCTCTGATGTTGAAGCTCTACCTGCTGCTGAAAAGTGCTCCCTCTCTGACATCTGTGCTACTGCAACATCTCCATGCATCTCACACCATTGCACACCCCTCTGTGCCACCTAGAACTATGCAAAACACGTGTGCCTCTCGCATTGTTGCAGCCTGCTAGCTATGTGCTGTCCTGGGATTCCTTGCACTGTCGCTCTCTCTGCCCCTCCATCCGCATCTGTCTCTACCCAATCAGTTAGTTCCTGCTACTACACATCGGGGCTCCTGTAGCAAGGTCTCATCCAAGAGGTTGGGTACTTCAAGGATCCTGCCCCTCCTCCTTGGGATGATCACTCCACATCGCCCCACCTCCTACCTGGAGGTATGGCTGCATGTGATCCCTCAGCCCACCTAGCTCGAAGTTTCCCCCTACTGGAGGTCTCTCGATGAGTAGATGTCTCTACTCGATCTCCTCTCAACTTCCCTTGTTGTGGCTGCTCCACAACCTCCTGAAGCTTCTACACCAATTGTGGCTCCTCCACAATCGTCTGAGACTTCTTCTGGCTCTGCATGTTGAGAGGTAATATACGCCCCCTCTCAACCACCAAGTCTCCATCAGTTGCCTCGCTGCTCAAGGCTTTGCATGCATCTTGAACCTCAAGAGCATACAGGTTCTTGACCCGTGAACCAATTTGCTTTACCTATCTAGTGATGATGTGTCTAAGGAAAACCTTTCCCTTACTGAAGACTACATCATAGCCTCCGTCTTCCAGCATCACGATCGACACCAAGTTTCTCTTCAGTCTTGGTACATACTTGACATCGGTCAAGGTAAGGCGAGCTCCATGCTCACTCTGGAAAATAACCGTGCCTACACCTGAGACACTATACTTCTCATCATTACTCATCCCTAAGATTATCTAGAGATCTTTCTCCTCCAAAGTACTGAACAAACTGTTGTCACCGGTCATGTGGAAAGAAGCTCCACTGTCAAGAAACCAACCACTTCCCACCATGGATGAAACCATGCATGCGAAGAGTGTGAAGTCCAACTCAAACTATGAAGCAGGTGAGGCTGCCTGACCTTCAGATCCTTCCTCGGATCCCTTCTTAGACTTCTTCTTTGGGCAATTAGTAGCATAATGGCCCAACTCATGACAACGAAAGCATCGCACCTTTGACTTGTCAACCTTCTTCCCATCATTGGAAGAACTGGATTCGGAAAGAGAAACCTTCCCCTTCCCCTTCTTCACCTTACTCGCTAAGGCATAGTTCTCCTCATCCTGCATGGATGAAGAATCGTCTCTGGTGCTCCATCTAATCTCCTCCTACACAAGATCTGACCAAAGTCTCTCCCATCCTGGCAGTTTCTCCCTTCCATTCACCGAGTCCTGGTAGCTATGCCAACTCTTAGGAAGGTCAAGGAGTGCTAGACTCACCATCCTCATCCGACAATCACCCCCACACTTCCCAGCTCATCCCGGCATTGGATGAACTTCGTGAGTTACCTGGGCATACTGTCTCCATTCTCACACTTAATGTTTCTCAGTTTATCTCTTGCTTTGGAATTAAATTCTAATTCCACCAGCTCAAAACTCAACCGCTTCCGATCTAGAATTCGTGAGAACAAATTATTTCTTGTACAAAGATCGACTGTATGGGCATTCACCAGATATCTCACTTTCCAAAAGAAGGATGAATCCAGAGGCTAGCTGGCCTAATCACAGACTCTGCCTGAAGAAATAAAATGTAAACACTTTCTGAATAATAGATCCAATGATCAATCCTCGCTTGACATCCTGTAAAAATCTCTTCTACAAATCAAGTAGCTTTGATACCATGTAGAAATTTTGAATAATATGACACATATTCACAGAGATTATCCTGATTATACACTTATAAGCGGAACATGCATAATACATAACCTCCTCTACATTGATCATCAATTTACAGAAGCAGAAACATTCACAGGCGTACATAGAAGCATCAATCACACATATCAACACAGTATTTTCCGGGGAAAGCATCTCGCTAAAAACCCCAACTATCTGTATATTATAGTGATTGAATCATGTAACAATACATAGTACAATACTCCTCACAAGTACTCAGTACTATCTCCACATGCTACACACAATACAACTCAGATCTGATCTCCAAATCTCCCCCGCTGCTTGCCTGCCTCCACAGCTCAATACCTGCTCAAGAATGAATGGGAATGGTTTACCAAACTAATATTTAACCTCCAAAGAATCACTCACACTGGGAAAGACGTGATCAGAGGCTATAATACTTGGTATTGGCGAATTCATTGGCATACTCAATCCCTTTGATTGTGCAAATCCTCATGCACAACTATAGTCACAACTGATAGCAATATGATCCTCTAACACCTGTCCCTGTTGAAATGAACATGCACTGACATGCAACTGAGTTAACTGATGTATTCTATAGTTGCATTATGAGTTAATAATTATTTTAACAACCCATCATTAGTCTATTTGCAGTTAGACTAATTACAACTAGTTTAACTAAGTCAAACTGAACACAACTCCATCAACTCCACCAAACTTAACTGATTGAGTTCTAACTGAAGTCATGCATGCAACAACTCAACTGACCCACAAAGAAAGCGTACTTCCTTCTGACAGCTGCATGTGCCACATATGTAGCTCAAACTGAAGTGCTCCAAGAGAATAAGATCATGTTTATAGTCCAAATATTATTATGAGACAATAATATTTGACTTTTCTATTTTTGACAGCCAGTCCAAAAATAGACTTTGATCACTCCTGCTGTGATCACTCCCGCTGTGATCATCCCTGTTGTGGTCACTCCTGTTGTGATCATCCCTGCTGGGATCCAAAAATAGAACTTGCACCATAATTTTCCTGCGGCCCCACTTAGTGAAGGCGACTCCTTTTCACTAAGCTTGTTGCATTCTCAACAAGCATTTCTTGTTGCACACTTTTTAACACGGTCTAGGGGCAGACCCTAAATTTTTAGCCCTAAAGGATTTGTTCTTATCTACTCACTCTAATATTCTCCTCATCCAGGAGACAATGCATGGACTTTTTGATACTATATCTTATTTCAGGTGAATGTTCCCCTCCTAGCACATTGTAGCCACAGAGTCAAATGGCCAGTCAGGGGGACTTGCTGTTTTATGGGATCCTGTATGGATATCGGCAAAAGCTTTCCGATGTTTTGTTGGTATCCTGTTACTAGCAAACTTTCGTGGCATTTCTGGAACCATCCATATACTAAATGTTTATGCTCCTTATAAGGACCGTTACTCTTTCTGGAACCGATTCCTTTCATCTGAAATTATGGAGATAGATTCACTGCTAATAGCTGGCGATTTGAATTGTACCCTGAGTAGTGATGAAGTTTGGGGAAGGGGTAGGAAGGCTGACCCATTGGCTGGACTTATAAAAGATGTTATTCTTCATCATAATTTTGTTGATGTCTGTCCTCCTAAAATTGACCCAACTTGGGACAATGGAAGATCTGGTTCCTCCTATCTAGCCAAAAGGCTAGATCACTTTTTGCTCCATGACAAGTTATTGGATCGCCTGGGCCCTCCAGTTTCGAATATTGTCAATAGTTTTATCTCTGATCACAGACCAATTTCTCTACAGTGGAAAAAACAAGGTATCAAAAGGGCCTTCCTTTCAAATTCAATAGAGTCTGGTTGGAGGACACAGAGTTTAATGACCTTGTTCAAAATTCATGGCTTTGCTGCTCTCCTCTGGATGACTCATCTCCTTCTCAGAACCTTCTGGACAATCTAGCCTCCCTCAAGAGCATAGTCAAATCCTGGCAAATCAGTAAGTTAAAATCTAATAGGAAAGCTCTGGAAGATATACAAAAGGAATTGGATAGAATTGTTTGTAGAATGTCTGTAAATTGCCTACCTTTAAAGTTACGCTATCGTATAAAGGAGCTGGAATCCAAGAAACACAACCTACTTTCCATAGAAGAAGCCTCATGGAGATTAAAAAGTAGAGCCATATGGTTAAAGGAAGGAGACAGGAATACCAAATTCTTTCATAGATATGCTAACAAAAGGAGAGAAATCAATACTATATGGGAGATAAAAGATGAGGATGGTAATATGTTACATTCTCAGGAAGATATTACAAATGCAGTTGTGAGTTATTTCCAAAAATCATACAAAAGGAATGAGAACTGCATGGCTGAAGACATTTTCTGGGGTATTGATCCTTTTCCTACCATGTTCGATGATGAACAAAATGATTGTCTCTATCAGCCTGTCACAGAGGATGAACTTTTGTCTATAATGAAATCTTTTAAAAAAGACAAAAGTCCAGGCCCAGATGGATGGACGATAGAATTCTTCATCCACTTTTTTGATCTTGTAAAGACGGATTTACTAAGTATGGTGGAAGAATCAAGAATGTCGGGCAAAATTCACCAGCACATTTCATCAACCTACATTGCCCTCATTCCAAAAAAGAAAAAAGCCTCCTCTTTCTTGGATTTCAGACCAATTTCTCTATGCAATGCAATTTATAAAATTATCTCTAAGATCATTGCTGGCAGAATCCGAGGTATACTATCTAAATTCATTACACAGGAACAACATGGCTTCCTTCAAGACATGAATATTCATGATGTGGTTGCAAACACACAGGGAAGTTTGCATTCTTTACATTCTAAAAAGCTTGACGCTGCAATTTTGCAAATTTATCTCAAGAAGGCATATGACTATCTTGACTAGGGTTTTCTAAGATGTTTACTTTCTAAAATCGGCCTTAAGTATCAGTGTTCAAATTGGATCATGGCCTGTGTCGAAAATGTTAACTTTGCTATCCTAATAAATGGATACCCATTTTCTTTCTTTTCTGCGGCAAGAGGTCTGAGACAGGGGTGCTCCCTCTCCCCGCTCCTTTTTATCCTAGCAATGGACTCACTAATCTTACATATAAAAAGAGTTGTCATAGAGGAGCGTAGCCGTCCCATGATGATCAGCAGAAGAAATTACATTTCACACAACCTATTTGCGGATGACATTATGATTTTTGGAATGCTTTGTCATCTCACCTGGAGTTGTATTTATAACATATTGAAGAATTTTCAAAAAGCTACTGGCCTTCAAATAAATGAAAGAAAATCCATTTTCTATCATGGGGAATGTGACAAGGAAATCATTGATTACTTGAAGAAATTGTATAGCATAGAAGCGAGGCCCATAAAGGAAGGCATGAAATATCTCGGATATCACCTTAAACCTTCCTGCTATACGAGAGCGGACTGGCAATGGATCTCTGATCGTTATTTCCAAAGGATATCAGGCTGGGAAAATAAGTGCCTGTCTATGGCAGGAAGGGCAGTTTTAGCACAATCTGTGCTAGCACAACTGACTGTGTATTGGGCCCATCTGTTTTATTTATTTCGATAATTTATACTTTGTTGAACAGAATGACAACAAATTTCATCTGGGGTGGATGCAAAGAAAAAAGGAAATATCATCTGACAAAACTCTCAAATATTACTCTTCCAAAGGATCTAGGAGGCTGGGGAATCATGGATCTTCAGAAATTTGGGATGGCCTTGTTATGCAAATCTCTTTGGAGGAGTATTTTCGGGGACGACTTATGGAGCAGATCCATAAGGAAAAAGTACATGGGCAATAAAGATTTCTCTTTCTGGTACAGGAAAGGTACCATAGGGTCCCCACATGGCTCTGCCATCTGGCAGAGCTTTCGTAAAATTGAGTTTTTTTTCCTCCAAAACCTCTCTTGGAGCTTACAGAATGGAAACAATGTGTATATTGGTTTTGATCCTATATTGGGAGCAGGGAAAGATCTTATTATACCTCCACAAATCAAAAATGCCTTCCATCGCTCGGGGATCTTTACCTGGAGTCAAGTCATTGCAGGATGGCAGGGACCTTCTCCCATTTGGAAAGAAGCCCAAGAGCTGGGCCTAAAAGGATTTTTGGCTTGCCAATGGAATAAGACTCTGATGCTCATGAGGAATATCGGTTTCTGTCGCACCGAATCAAATGATTTTCTCACCTGGAAGGGAAAAAGGGGGAAGGATAACATATGTGTAAAGGATATCTACTCATCCTTGACCAGAAGCCAATTTTCTCTATCAATTTATCATTTCCCTTATCCGTTATGGAAAACAGGAGCCCCCAACAAAATTATCATTTTCTCCTGGCTAGTCTACCATAACAAAAACCTCACATGGGAAAATCTGCAAAAGAGACAATGGACAGGACCGGGTTTATGCCTAATCTGCAAAGCTGAGGGGGAAAATAATTATCACATGTTCCTTAAATGCAGTTTCACCTTTCAGCTATGGAGGAACCTATCATCTTATTTTGGTTTTAATTTTATGCTACATTCCTCCCTGAAAGAGTCACTTGAATGGTGGAGCACTCAGAAAGCATCATGGAGATCCATTCCACAGCTTGTTTTTTGGACAATTTGGAAGTGGAGAAACAAGTATTTGTTTCAAAACATACAGGAAGATTTTCAGTTAGTTTTTGAGAAGATCATCTCGCTCTATAATTCACTCCCGCCAAAGATCATACAACATAAAAAAATGATCAGGAAAGATAAAATTTCCCAAATGAGTTTCCCTAGGGATTTTTTCGATGGGGCAGCGCAAAACGGGATATGTGCCTGCGGTATTTTCATTTCTACAAAAGAAGATCAGAATTTATCCATTTACTGGAATGGTGGAAAAGGCACAAACAACAAAGCTGAAGCAATGGCACTTTCAGGCCTCCTACATCTTAGCACCTTCCTAAACATTCCGGCTCTTCAGATCTATGGTGATTCTAAAATCATAATTGATCATGTCACTGGCAAACTTTCCATAAAAAATCATTTACTAATAGGATGGATGAACATAATCGATTTTTTCTGGAAAAGGAAAAAGGATTATTCTATAAAACATGTGGACAGATCACAAAATACTCATGCAGACAGCTTGTCAAAGAAAGGGCTTCTAATTCAACCGAGCAAATGGAAAATGGATATTCTCCTAGGTAATACCACATTCCAGATTGAGGATTTCTCCCTCCCTGGAACATAATCTTGTTTTTCTGTTTCTCTTTTCCCCTGCTTATTTGCTTTTTCTTTTTGTGCTGGACAAATGGATCCCTCATAATACCCTCAACAAAGCATATTTTTCATCTTTATAGGTGATGTTCCTTCAATAGGGATTATCTCACTCATGCCAAATTTCTAGTCATTTCTTCTGCTTTCATACATATTCCCACTGTTTTTGTCACATATCTCAGTTTATTACCCTCCTTGCACTGCTTTCAGGAGGTAATGCTTTGATGAGGACTGTTTATAGACTTTCTAAGTATATGTATTAGTTTCAGTGATTTCTGCCAGACTATATGTAGTATGTGACTCATATGATATTAATACAAAATCTTGCTTTTTTCGTACTAAAAAAAACAAAACAAAACACTTAGCCACTATATATAGATAAAGTTAGTTGGATGGGCTTCAACAACATAAGTAAAAAAATAAATGGAGCAACCTAGTAATAACCCAAAGTTTGGAAAATATAGATTGTAATGTATGTTGTTGAATAGAGAATCAAACTTAATTGATTTTTTTGGTTGATGAGATAGATAACAAATCTAACACATTATCTTTTTATTTTAACATTTAATTAAATTTTATATAATTATATGTTATTATTTATAATATAAATATATATTTAATATAATTTAATATTATTATTTTTAATATAAAATTGTTATTATTTTTTTTGAAAAATAATTATTTATTATTAATTAAAATATATAATTAAAAAGAATGCAACACATGCCATGATTACCTATTATTTTTTATTTTTGACTAAATCTCATAATTTTTCTCAAACTTTACTATATTAAAAGAAACATCTTTTAATTTAAAGTATTTGTTCATCATTATTACAAACCTAATAACATTAGAAATAATATTCTTAATTAGAGATACTTTAACTTTAATACAAACTAAAAACACAGTGCAATTAAAGTACAATTAACACAAATATATATAGTACGAGTAACAAAAATATTTAGAGTAAGGTAAAAATTAAATAATGTTTAAAAAACTCATATTAGGTTAATTAGGTTTTAAAAAATTATATCATTTTTATATATAAAAGAAAAAGAGAAAATAAGTAAGTTTGATAATGGTTTTTTTGGGTTAATTTTGATGAGTTATTTATGAAAGTTAATACCATTCTAGGCCTATTTTAATTTGGATGTACTTTGACAGGGATTCAATGTCTCGAGGTATAAATCTCTTTTTTTAGTGTAAAATTTGAGTAAATCTCTGTACCTCGAGAGATTTAATCCTTCTGGGTGCTTTATAAATCCATGTTAAGATGATTCTAGATTGGTTATATAATACTATATAATATACTTACTTATTCTATGTGTCTGTTTCTTATTCTCTCTCTATCTCACTCCCCAAACATACACACTCTGTCCCTCTCTCTTCCCCTTCTCTCTCTCTCTTTCTCTCTCTTCCACTTCTGTCCCTCCCTCTTCCTGTTCACCTCTCTCTCTTCCCCTTCTCTCTCTCTTTCTCTCTCTTCCACTTCTCTCTCTTCTCCCTCCGAGTGCCCGCTCTCTTTCACTGTCTCTCCATCACTCCCTTGTCACTCCCTCTCTCTCTCTACATTTCTCCTTCTATTCCTTTCTTCTTCCTTCCCTCTCTCTCCCTCTCCAATCCATCTATATCTCCTTCTCTCTCTTGAGTCTTCTCCTTCCCTTTATCTCCCACTTCCCTTTGTCTCGCCCCCATCACTCTCTCTCTCTCTCTCCATCTCTGTGCCTCCCCCTCTCTCTCCCCTCCATATTTGTGCCTCCCTCTCTCTCTCTTGCCCTTCTCTCCCTATCTCTCTTCCCTCCTCTTCTCTCTCTTCCCTCCTCTCCTCTCTTTCTCGCTCTTTGTCCATCTCTCCCTTGCCACTCCCTCTCTCTTTCCACCTCTATCTCTAGATGTCTTTGTTCTTCCCCCCCTCTCTCTCTGCCCTCTAGCTTTGTCACTATTTCCCTCCCTCTCTCCCCCTCCCCCTCTCTTCCCTTCACTTTGCTTGTTGTCATCTCTTGGATCTTTAATTAAGATGAATCTATGTTGGTTCTTACTAACACTATTTGTATTATATAAATTTCACATCTTTAAATATAAAAGTATTCTCAATTTTACTTTTATTAAAACATTAATTTAATTTCTTTGGGAATATTTTTAGTAGTGAGGATGGAGAGTTTAGATATATCTCAAAAGTAATTATAACCTTTTTATTTTTAGCTTCAATTAAAAAAATGTTATAAAATAAAATTAAAATAAAATATTTTTATTGTGAAATAAGTATTGATTTTTTGGCATGTGATATTAATAAGCCATGGTATTGTAACAAAGTCTAGTTACAAGTTAATAATATCCATGGTAAAGTGGGGGTGAATATCCATGGTTAAGAATCTTGTCATATTGCTATAAAATATTTTGATTGTGAAATAAGTTATCATTTTTTGACATGCGTTATCGATAACCCATGGTATTAGCCCATGATATTGTGACAAAGCCTATTTACAAGTTAATAATATCCATGTGGGGATAAATATCCATGGTTAAGAATTTTTTTGTATTGTTATAAAATATTTTGATTGTGAAATAAGTTATGTTTTTTGGGCATATGGTTTTGATAAGTCATGGTATTGGCCTATGGTATTGTAACAAAACCTAATTTTTACAAGTTAATAATATCCATGGTAAAGTGGGGGTGAATATCTATGGTTAAAAATCTTGTCATATTGTTATAAAATATTTTGGTTGTGAAATAAGTTATGGTTTTTGGGCATGCGGTATTGATAAACCATGGTATTGTCACAAACACTCTTCACAAATTAATAACAAAATCAAAATATAACAAATTGCATTTTATTATTTTCACTTTTTTTATTAATTGAACCAACATTTAAATGTTTGCCATTATCACCCATCACTGTTAATTTTTTTTATAATTAAACTAACATTTTGAATTTTAAATTGTTTACAAACTTACATTACACCTACACATCTGCTCTACTCTATACTGAATTATAAACCCTAAAAAAATCTATCCCTGATAAAAACATGTATTGATAAAAACATGTATTAACTTGAATGGGACATGGATGGATAAAAGAACATGTATTAACCTGAATGAGACATGGATAAAAGTGAAATGACCATTTTGCATTGCTGGTTACTTATACCAATTGAACACGCAACAATGACCAATAACATCTTCTGCTTTCAATCCACGCTACCTAACTTCTGTCGGTAGATGCCCAGTACGCGTCAAATTTCAAACAATATTGAGTTGATTTTACACATTAGCTTTTACGCTGTTCGCATCTGTGCCGTTGCGGTCGTTGTCTTTTTAGTAAACACTCTGGTCAAGTTGTGGAACAAATATATTAGCCTATGCGTTTAAACAGAAGCCAGCAAAGAATCTACGGTGAAACTTCAGACATTAAAGAACATATAAGTTTAAACGTGATAGGATTTCATTTTTTTCTTAATGATTTGGAATTTTGTTGGGAAGCGTGAGCGGAATTATAATAATTTTTTAATGGTTAAATTTATATTTAATCTTAATCTTAATCAATATTACCATTTTAATATAGTTAAAAAAAATGATAATTAAAAAAATCCAAAATCCGGTGTATTATACTTCAGTTCAACATCCCGCAACACCTAACTGAAGAAATCTATAGGCTGCTCATGGTCTTATTTGTTTGAAGTAACACAATAGCTATAGTATGTGGGGAGGAAAAATAAAAAGATGTAAAATGTATTAGAATAGTTCAGGATGACTAACACCAGAGCCTCTATAAAAGATCTCTTGATTCTAGAGAAGGATTCTCAGTAATCTGGGCTCCACTTTACTTTGTTCTCTTTCTTCAACATCTTTGTAATGCCCTTCAATATCTCTGCATAGTTAGGCACAAACCTTCTGAAGCAATTAATCCTCCCCAAGAAGACTTGGACCTCCTTCTTTTTCCTCAGTAGGTAGATGTGATTAATAGCATCCATCCATTTAGGATCTATATGTGCTTTTTTTTGTGCTACGGTGTTCCCAAACAACTTGCCTTCGCTGAAAGTGAACTGGGATTTCTTAGGATTTAGGGAGAGCACATACTTTCAACACTTCTCAAAGGTGAGCTTCAGATGTTCAATGTGATCCTCATCTGTTTTGGAGAAAACAATGATATCAACCAGATAAACCACTAAAAAATTGTCTTTCTCTCCCACAAATGTTATATCCATTGCCCTGAAAGTTGCTCGTGCATTTATTAGGTTGAATGGCATCCTTGGGTACATTGAAGTCCCCCAACTTGTAGTGAATGCAGTTTACTTTTAATCCCTAGGATGCACTGCTACTTGGTTATATCATGAAAAGCCATCCATCATTGACATCCGATTAGAGCCAACTACCTTTTGTAGAATGTGGTACATTTTCGGCAATGGGTAGTTGTCCTTCAAATAAGCTTTTTTTAGGTTCCTAAAATCTACAAACTGTTTGATTTCTCAATTCTTATTTCTAATAGGAACCATATTGGAAACCCATTTTGAGTACCTCAGTGGTACAATGATCTTAGCTTGTAGCAATTTCTTGATTCCCTTCTCTATGGATGGGAGTAGAAGTGGATTGATTTGTCTGAGTTTTTACTTACAAGGCTTCATATCGTTCTTTACAGGAATCTTATGTTGCATAATATTTACTGCAGAAGTTTTCAAATCATCATAAGGCCAAGAAAAAACATCTTTATAGGTTTTTAAGAGGTTCAAGTACCTTTGTTTGTACCGATGAGGGATCTATTTTGACAATTTAATCATTCAGGGTTCATCTTCTGAGCATATTTTTCAATCCTCCACTTGTTCATCAGCTTCCTATTCAGCAGGTTTAGAAGCCACATCATTGGCTTTGAATAAAATTTCCAAAGGAACTAGACCCCATGGAATGGAATTTCCCTTCAGTTGTAGAACTTTATGTCCTACTATGTTTTCCTCCCATGTAGTCGGTTGTTCTTCTATCACTTCTTCTTCTTTTTCTTCTTGGTCAATCACAGAGTTTGAGAATTCCCTAATGACTTCCATGAAGCATTTAATTTGCTCATAATCCTCAAACACTTTCCAGTGCTTCACATTGTCGATCACTGAGGTTCTGTATCTAACTTCAATTTTATACCTGAGCAGAGGATTTTGTGGTGGCTTGAACTTGCTGGAACCTATTGCTAAAGATTCATCCATTCGATTTCCTTCTCTGGGAAAGAATTGAACATTAAAAGATGAGAATAAGTTTTCAATCAAGTCCCAAACTTCATTCCTATAAGCCCTCAGCTAGTGGTGCTTGGTTTGGCATTGGTCGTTGATTTTCTTGACTACTAGTTTAGAGTCCCCAAACACGATAAGGAAGTCAATGTTTAGATTCTTTGTTGCTTGTAGGCCCAACAACAATGCTTCATATTCTACCACATTATTAGTGGCCTGAAATTCCAATTTGAAGGAGAGGGAAATTAAGCTACCTTATGGAGATATCAACAATACCCTTGCCCCATTTCCTTCTTTAGAATTGGCACCATCAAAACACAACTTCCATACCTTGCTATAATCTTTGAGCTGTCTGTCTGACTTGACTACAGGTTGTACCCGTGTTTCTTCTAGAATAAATTCATCTTCTTCCAGCATAAAGTAGGAGATGTCCCTTTCTGTCCCATACACAGGTGCATTTTTTGAACAATCAACTCTTGTGATTGTTTTTACAAATATGGATTCTCTGTACAATCTCCTTTCCTCTCCACTAAAGATAGGAATGGTAGCATAAGTTAGATCCATCTTGATGGACCCTCCAATATTGGATCCCCAAGACCTCGACAGAAGCATACCAAATCTTGTAGGGATGTCTGCAACTATGATGTCCATCATCACACTTTTCGTTGTGATCTGGGCCAAATTCACCACCAGGTCTTTCATCATCCCCAAGCACTTGACCCTCTTAGAGTCAAAAGAAAAGAGATATTTATAAGGTCTGGTTATCTATAGACCCAGATATTCCATCATTGATAATGGCATAAAATTATGAGAAGCTCTTGAATCCAACATGTAATTATGGAGCAGGAGGTCATGTACTAGTAGAGTGACATAAAAAGGTAGGGCAAAGGGATCTTGTTCCTCAACATGAAGTCCAAATGCTACCATTGACCTATATTTTTACAGGTTTAGACTATGAAGTGGTTGGAATGAAGCGGAAGGAAATAGAAACTGGGAGACTTGGGCCTTGTAGGTGGGTTGTTTCAAGAGCTAAGACAATGGGATTGGGATCTTGAATTTTTCAAACTCTTTTTGAAGGCTAAAGATGGTAGGGAATTTCTCTGTAGTGGTAATTTCTACAAGCTCCCTTTCTTTTTCATGAGTGAGTCTAGTAAGGGGAGGTGATTTATCTTCTTTGACAACTTCAGGCTTAGAATTGTTCGAATCAGAGGACTTTTTCTTTCTTAGAATGATTGGACCTATGGGTCCCTTCCCCTTGTCAGCATACTTAGAAGGCTCCTAGGAAGAAGCACCTTCATTTTGATCTAGTGTTCTTGATATCTTTCTAGATGATCACATATCGTACTTCTTGTGAAGTTGAGCCTGCAAGAAGTCATCAAACTATTTGCATTATTCATCGATCGCGTCATCATCTAATGTGGCATGAAGTTACTCCTCCTCTTCATATGTTCTGAGTTCCTTTCCCTCACCAGAGAAAGAAGAATACATGTTCCTCTAAACATCACCTATATCTAGTGTTAGCCCCTTCGAATCATCTTCTATATACAATGGAGGATGGATATGGTCTTGTTTCTCTCTCCTCTCCCTTTGCATTATCTGTAGGGGAGGCCTTCTATATTGGGGATTAAAACCCCAATTAGTAGCTGGGAAGTTATGTCTTTGAAGGCTTTTATTCTCTAGCTCCATTTTTGTCGATTTTCTTGATAAGTTCTTTATCAACTTATCCATCTCCTTTATCCTATGTTCTTGAGATTCTCTTCCTTGACTTGAGGAAGATGCTTCCTCTTTCCCCCTTTTCTTATCTCAAAATTCAGTTCTGTTTCTTGACTTCCCAGTGGAGGTGAAGTTTGCTTCTACTTCAAGGGCATCAGTTTGGATCTTGTGCAAGGTGGGAGACTTCCTTTCTCTGAGAGTAAAACCAAATTCTGAATCAAAGGCCCCAACAAAGACTACTCGGGTAGCAGCTTATGGAGGTTTGATTTCAGCAGGCAGATTGTTCTACAGTTTATTAAATCTTTTAATAAAATCTAAGATATCCTCACCAAATTTCTTCTTGATAGCATTAAACTTTGTGAGAATGTACCCATGGTCTCTCTTCTCACCCCATTTTTGCAAAAAGGAGTTCTCCATTTCTTCCCAAGTATTAATGGTAGCATTTGGAAATGATTTAAACCATTTCTTGACTTCCTCATCCAAAGATTGGATGAAAAGTCTCAACACTACATCTTGGTGTTCAACATTTAGATTCTCTGAAAAGGCACAAAAAATTTCTATATGCCTTTGTGTTGTTACATCAACTTCTTCATTATACTTGGGCAGGAGCTTGAGATAGTCTTGTGTCATAGCATTCAAAGGTTGGGGAAAATTTAAGGGGGCATATTTGTTTAACAAGAAGCCTCAGACAAACATTTGGATCAGAGGTGGTGGTGCTTGAATTACTAGAGGAGCATGAGGTATTATCAACGGCAAGACAATTGACTGACAATGGAATGAGAAACTCTTCACACTGTGGGTAGGGATGCTTTGGAGTTTATCTTTGATCTCTTCAACTTCTTCTTTGATCTTTAGGGATGCAGTACTGAGCAGATGACCACCTTCTAGAGCATATACCAGGACTCTAGGAGGAAATTCAGAACGATGAATTATGGTTTTCTAAGAATTGGATGAGGAGGTTTCAAGAAATGAAGACATAGTAGGATCAATGTTTGGAGTCTTTTCTTTCCAAATCCTTCTGGATATTATTATTTCTAGGTCAGATATGGACAATGTCTTTTGCTGAGAAGTATATGATTGGGTATGGGGCCTATTATAATCCAAGGTGATTAAATAGACATATAGACAATGGAGTCACCAAGATGTTTATAATAAAATTCAGACAGTGGAGTCACCAATGTGATATATCTTCAACCCACACTTCCCTTTTTCACTTAACAAACGGATTCCAAATATTTGTCATACCTAGGGAAAAGTATTTCAATTTCATTCCCCGGAAATGACAACAAAAAGATGTTGTCTCGTTTTCTAGCACCTGTAGCACAAGTGCTTCAGGAGATATGAAAGCTTCCTAGAGACAAACCCTGGGTTGATTGTAGAATAGTGCCTAGGACATATTAAAGAGTGCTTGGCATATTTATATTAAAGACTTTCAGCACTTCAATTTTTCACATAAATATAAATGAGTTTGATTTAGAATCATTCATAAATATACCAAATAGAAAGCAATTTGTGCACAAGAGTATTCAGAAAATAATCTTCGACTTAAGTTGGAAAAATTGGACTTAGAATTTGCAGAGATTTAGTTGTTGAGACATATGTAATGGAGGAAGATAGTAGAGGAGAAATCCATTGTATAGAGCTTAAGACATAAGAATTCTATATGTCAATACTCAGAGAGAAACAAGAGAGAGAGGAATTCTATGAACTGCTAAGATGCATGGAGCACTTTTTAAAGACTCTATTTCCACCTTGAAATAGGCATTATCCATCAATATTTTGATTTAAATGAACCTACATCTGAAGGGAAATACAACTAGCTTCTACTTTGACATGCAATCTCTGAAGAATTATGAACATATATGAAAGACAAAGGGAGAAGAACATGCTGCAATCCAAATAAGTTGGAATCACCCGAAACTTTGTATTAATCTCATGAAGAAAACCAGCATACATCAAACTTCAAGCAGGCCTTTAGGAAAACAGGAAAGGTCTCGTAGGAGAGAAGTCTTTCCAAAAATTCTGAACCTTTGTTAAGTGTTTCTTCCTTCCTTTTATAAGGAGAGGGAGAGCTTGGAAATCAGTTACAAAAATATCTCAGGCGTGAGCATCTAGTTGTTTGCTTGACTAGCTGTCTCGATGTGCAAGCTTTTTCGCCTCGAGTTGTTACAACAGAAAGATGCCTTTCTTTAAAATAGAATAACAAAAACAATCAAAATCAACAAAACATAATTAATCATGTGAATTGAAATGATGGTCTTGTAAAAGTATCTCCACACCACTTCCTTTATCAGCCTCTGGTCCAACCATGTTTATGCTACATTACGCCTTATACTCTCTCAACCAGTTCCTTGTCACTTTCAGTCTTAACAGATTTAATGCTTCACTTATAGGAATTAGGAGCGGTCACCCATGATGGCCATAACATATTCTGAGCACAAATGCCAACTCATTCGTCCCCTTCCTACCTTTATCAATCTATCGAAACTGAATAGGCCCTGTGAAATGATCATTGAGTTGTATCAGAGCTCAAAGATTAGAGGTTTTAAACTGAACAACCTTAACAAAACTACAAATGTCGATCTTTGATTTCCCCATCTTCCTTAGCCTTGGGGATTAGGTGGAAACTATATGATAGAGGCTTGGGGACTCAAGGTCCAAGCCTTTAGGAGCTTAAAACCCTTTAGCGGGGATGCGGGGCCAATTCTTTGAATCATTACATTACTAACGGTCCCCATGTGTAACACATAGGACCAAACACTTATGCACCTAGGACCCCTTTGGAATATTGAAGTTTGGATATCGGGGATTTCACAACCTTGTCTTTGGCTGCACACTCCCAAAACTTGTGATTACGATGCATGACATGGCCCGATCCACGTGTAGAGCAAATGAGGGAGGGCCAGCACGAATGTTTTAACACAAAAAACTTTAACAATCTTTCTCTGCTCAATAAAAACCTTTATCAATTCCTCCTCCTAACCATTTGTTTTGATGCATAAGGCACATATATAGATGCGACCTGCCTTATGCCACCTTTTCCCATTGCCTTAGGCCCACGGTATCAAGATATCACAATCGGTGATTTCTTAACATTGCCTTTGGTTGCACCTTCCAGAATTTGCGATCATCGAATGCCAATCACATTTTGCTACTTATCTCTTAGTTCTTCAGCTCTTCCAGTGACCATAGGTCAACCCGCATATCAGAGCCCCACCAATGAGATGTTTTTAATCGACGATTCCACTTTGATGCACAACACGTTGCAACCTCCGATTGATGATATCTGATGTGTGACGTCATCACTACCACATGTCACCTTATGAGTGGTGACATGTGTCACCCTGTTTTGGTCTCATATGACCCCTAAAAATGTTGAATCTTCTTGCCACTTGTCCATCGTACTGCCATGTCATGATGACGTCAACAACCACGTGGCCCTTATCTGATCTAACCATGTGTTAGCAAGTGTCATGTATCAGAACCAATCATGTGTATCCATGTTTCTTTTATCTGATCCAATGATGTTCAACCACGTGGCCTCTTGGAGGATAGAGAAAAGGGCCTGTCCTGCCTTGGTTTTGCAACGAATTTCTTTGTTAACCTGTATTGGTGCTTTTCCAGTGGTTTAACACTATTTGCACTTTCCCGACATTTTCAACACTGTCGGCGCTTTCCATATCGCAACTTTCTTTGATTCGTAGCATTTGCATGTCACAACATTCTTTGATATGTGATTATCGATTTAATACGTGTCATATGCCCTGATCGCTGATATGACCATTCAGCTCTGATCACCGATCTCCGATATTGTTGATATGCTCTGATGTGCCATATGCCTTGGACCTTCAATCTCCGATTTCCGATATCAGCAATCAGAGATCACTGATTTTCTTTGACCTCCACTATCGTTGCTTTAAAAAACTCTGATAAGTGGGATACGAGGTTTATACTTGCATTTTTTTTTTTTCTAGCTTTTGAAAGGAGAACTTTGATTTGCTCTAACTTTTGATTATGGGGTCCACATTAGAGGAATTTTGAGGTCTAAGGAAGGAGAACACTCCACAAGCCATATGCTTGTACATACAATAATTCTTGACATCTCTCCATGGGGAGTCTCTAGCCTTTATATAGGCCTCATACATACAATACCATGGGTCATTACCATGGTTCTCTCAATACCATATATCTAATACAATGGGCTTATTACATTATTGCTAACTACTTGTGGTCCCTTACATGATGCGGGTTAACCACTTTATTTATTAACTATGGCACATCCCATTATTACATTATTCCCTTGGGTACCTCCCTCTATACCCCATACTATCCCCCTTAGGTATACTACATTCCACCCCCCTTAAACATGTTTCGCCTCGAAACATAAGAATAACACAAATAATAAGATCTACTCAAAAGACTAGTCCACTTGTATGATGCACGTGCATCTAGCCATCCAAGAGAAAGGTGAACCCTCGATCTAGTTGGTGCCTCGCTCGCTTGAGATGAAAGCTGACCCTGGCAGCTCTTCTGTGTTGATGTGTTGTGGGTGGATTGTTGCCCCTCTCTATATATCATGTGGGGGTTCTTGTCCTTGTGGCTAATTTTTTGCCATCGTGTTGGTTGTTTTCTTGTGGGGTGATGTGGCTGGTGATATCCACCTAATGGAGCCTGATTAGTATCTAGTACATGTTGTGGCACCTACTGTTGTTGCTTATCTTCCAATATTACTTCAACCATGGATTCCTCATCTGATGCATCAATACCTGTAACATTTTCTACTTCAATCTCCTTGGACTCTACCTGTTTATTGATGGAAATATCCTGTAATGTAATTTTTTTTTTTTAATACCGGAGCTTTAAGAATTCCTTCTGCACATTAATATTGATAGTACCAACAGATTCCATCCAAGGGTATCCCAAAACAACATCCATATTAGCCATATCTGAAGCATAAAAATCAAAATGCAATACATATTTGTCCATAGAAATCTTCAAATCTTTATAAACTTGAACATCCTCATTATCAACCTATGTGTTTTCCATGTGTTTTGCTGGAACTTGCATTTTTTTTGCCAAATTAACATTTATAAGATTTTTCTTGCAATTAGGATTTATAGACACAATGATCTTCTCTTTGTGAATATATCCATGAACCTATAATAAGGAGATACAAGTAGAAAATAACCCCATATGTTTCTCATTATCTTGTTTTCTAGCATGAGACCATTTTTCTAAAAGGAATTTTTCAAATTCTTCATCTGAAAGTTTGTACAACTTCTTGCTATCAAGTGATCTCCACCATATGGCAACCTCATATTGCAAACCAGGTCATACGAAACCTTTCCAGTTTTTCCCATTTGTGAACTTTTCATTTCTTATGAATTCTTCAACAGTAGGACTATCATCTTTTCTTGTAAAAAACATCTTTCTAGAAGCCACGAAGAGGGTTTTGAAAAAATCACTTACTTGGCAAAAATTTAAAATCGCCACAGTTTGGTCAATATTTCTCAGAATCCTTATTATGACTTACTTTCGTAAATGGAATGACCATTTTGCATCTTCCCATGTGATAGAAATCCCGATCTAGGCACTCTCCAATTTTAGATTTGCACTACCACTGTCCTGCCGTCACAAAAATTTCTGAAAAAAACGTTGATTTTAAATCAACGATTTCTGAAAAAATTTATACAACATAGCTGATTCGACTGATTTTTTTTCAAATTGGGTATTTTTCACAAATAATCCACATCTTCCATTTTGATTTTGCAAATTTTTCACCAGAAGTTTAGATCTGACCTGCAACTCGTCGCCCTTAAACTTGCTTGCAAAAAAAAAACTCTATTTTCCCAAGAAAGTGCTCTGATACCACTTATAATAGATATGACCTGATAATATATAAAAATACAAATATACCCAGAATAACAAGAGAGAAATAGATAAACTTCAGATCTTTATTGATATCAAAACCCTTGAGGTAGGGCAACACCATACAATCACTCTTTAAGGAAGGAGAACACTCCACAAGCCATATGCTTGTCCATACAATAATTCTTGACATCTCTCCATGGGGAGTCTCTAGCCTCTATATAGGCCTCATAAATACAATACCATGGGTCATTACCATGGTTCTCTCAATACCATATATCTAATACAATGGGCTTATTACTTTATTGTTAGCTACTTGTGGTCCATTACATGATGCAGGTTAACCACTTTATTTATTAACTATGGCCCATCCTATTATTACATTATTCCCTTGGGTACTTCCTTCTGTACCCCATAGTATCCCCCCTAGGTATACTACACATATGCCCTGATCGCTGATATGACCATTCAGCTCTAATCACTGATCTCTGATATCGCTGATATGCTTCAATGTACCATATGCCTTGGACCTCTAATCTCTGATTTCTAATGTCGGCGATTAGAGATCGTTGATTTTCTTTAACTTCCACTATCGCTGCTTTAAAAAACTCTGATATGTGGGATACGAGGTTTATACTTAGGAATTTTCCTTTGTTTTCTAGCTTTTGACAACAGAACTTTGATTTGCTCTAACTTTTGATTCTGAGGTCCACATTAGAGGAATTTTGAGGTCTAAAATGGGCCTCCTAAGAAAAATGTACAACCAAAATAAACTTTATAAGAACCAATAAGATTAAAAATGATGATGTCAACCATGGGAGATGATTCACCATTTTTGGAGTAAAAAAGTAAAAATATTAAAAAATAATAAAATATAAAACTACTTTTCAACTCATATTTTCAATTTATCTCTTTAAGGTTTTACTCAAATTTCGAGCGGGAGTACTCGTTGGATGCAAAATTTAATCCTTCATCCAAGGAGTACCTAATCAGGTGCTCAGTATTTAGCTCAAAAATCAAAGTTCTTAGAATGGCTCGAAACCTGAACGACTGCGTCTGTCTCGAAAATACGATCCTAATGCAACTCATTTTGTCGAAAACCGAGTTCATATGAGAAAGTTATTGTGTTCTGATCGCTTTGCTAAACAGGGGAAATTTGCAAAAAAAATGGCCAATCACTGCACAGTGAACAATTTGTACTGCTGACGTGGCAGGTGACTAGGCATGGTCAACATTGGTCAATGACGAATTAGGGATGGACAAGTGGCATTATCTAGTTAGGCTGTACAGGTGATTTGTTGGCACATTCTTATTGGTGGATTTTTGGACCAATGGAAGAATGCCACATGGCAAGCCTAGAGGCTGCCACGTGGCACCTCCCAAAGGTCGAGTTGGAGGTCTAACAGTGGAGAAAAATATATTGGCGGTAGTCGGGGTCGAACCCACGACCTACCGCATGCAAACCTCACGCCTTAACCATCTCCTCTACACCATGTCTCTTAACCAATGTATTCGCGGTGAATATTTAAGTTGTAATGGTTTGGAGGCTGGAAGTTAGGGGAGGGCCAGTCCACAAGCCAACCCTCCCCCCATGTGAACACAGTTACAAACCGAAAACAGTTAAGGTTGCAGTAACCTGGCGGTTTGACAAACCACAACACTTTGCGACTTCGCATGTGAACACAACACCACAACCACCAACGGTTAGTCGTCCGATGGTTTCACTCCAACAGTCACTGCAACGGTTAGTATGTGAACACAAGTTTAAATATTAATTAACCGTAGTTTAAACTGGCAGTAAATTTGGCAGTGCCCCCAAATTCAGGTCTGCCTCCAGATTTAGCGGGGCTAACTAGAGATGTTCTAGAATTAGAGGAGAAAATGTAGGAAAACACTGACTGAGCCATTGAGAAGTCAATTTTCGACCAAATTGAGCTCAAAAAGAGGAGTTCTTAGCTAATTTGGACATTCTAAACACATTGGTGTAGGTATCAGGAGCCATAGAGCTTTGTAAAAACAACATTTTTCCACATTGAGCTAATACAAAGGCCCAAGCCATGGATGCTGGACCAAGGAGATGTAGCCTAGGAGGGGTGAAATCCTTCATCAAAACATTGTGTTAATGTGTCTCTTTGATGGTTTGCTATACTTTGGATGTTTGTTGGTTAGTATATGTTTTTGAAGCTATTTTTCTCATGAATGTCACTTTAAACTTAAGGAAATTTAACTGTTTGTATCCACAAACAACTAAGGAAACCTCAACACAATAAGTGATTATCAAGCACATATTTATAAATGTGAAATTTTTATTAGCACAAAAAAACTAATTATACAAAAACAAATCAAATTGGTATTGGAGCAAAGGTTGAATTGCTTGATTGCTTGAGTTTTTGCAATTAGGGTTTTAGTGGTTACAAAATTATGATGCTTACAAGGTTAAAGTTGTAGAAAGGAGAAGGGAAACTATTTGTTGCAACTCTTGAGGTAATGCCCAGAGGAAGGAGAGCCACAAGGTCACAATATCCACCACCCAAAGTTCCAATTCCAACTCCACTTGAAACTCCTCAAGTTTTGTCTTCAACTGAGATTGAAGAGGTACAAGCAGTACTAATTTCTGAGCTTGAATCCACAGCCATTATGTCTGGAGAAAGAGACCCTGAAGGCCCCTCTTCAGAAGAAGAAGAATTCAAGAAATTTTTCTTCACTTTAACTGAGATGGTTAATGTCCTCTATGAAGAGAGGAACACTAGAATGGTTGGAGAGATTTCTAAACCTCCACATGGAGAAGGAAGCTCAAAGGACAAAAAAAGACGAGAAGAAGGATTCCAAAGGGAATGGTGGAAATCCACCTCCATCTCCACCATCCTCATCATCTCCATCATCTCACACAACATCATCTTCCACTACCACCACTAAAACTTCCCATACTCATTCAAAAACCCCAAAAGGAAAGACTTCATTACTGAAATTGAACATAAAATTTGAACTTCCCATGTGCAATGGAGAGGTGAATGCATAAAAGTTGGACAATTAGATTTGACAGTTGGAGGTATACTGCAGAATTCAGAACCTTCAAGAAGATGACATAAAGATCCAGTTGGCTTCACTGAGGCTAGAAGGAGCTGCATTAGTTTAGTGGGAAGCAAAGACTCAAGAGGAAATGAGAAGCCATGGTAAGATATCCATTACTTGGGTTGAATTTGTTTATGCAATTAAAAGACAATTTTATCCTTTAGCCCATAGGCAAAAATCCATTATGAGTTGGAAAAAATTTATGTTGCTTAAAGGCCAAACAGTCCAAGATTATACAGAGTTTAGAAAAAAAACAAGGATTAATTCTAATTTGACTAGCTATATGTGCAAGGAAGTAAAAGTGATATAGGTTTACTTTATTGAATCTCCCTTCGCAGGTGAAATATTATTGACAAAGGAAAAGAGGGATGTGTCATTTATCCTGTAACCATTCCTCTTGAACTCTCGCCCTCCATTTCTGACCCTTGAAATCCTCTTTGAAAAAGAAAGGGATATCGATCCCTGTCAATACATGACTTTGACAAATCCTTTCTCCATCTGTTGGTGAGGTTGTGGCCTCAACAATTGACTGCTTTGAAACTGTAAAAGGCAGACCCCCAACCTCCATGAAATTTCCATAAAACCCATGAGAAAAATACCGAGCCACTTCATCATGGTAGTTAGTGTAGCAATGGAAAAATCGCTCTAACTGGATTGCTGAAACTGTTGTTGGATATTGATATACATGCCCAACAAATCTGGTGCCTTGGGTTCAGAATGATTTTCTTTACCTCCTTTTCCCATTGTGCTATGTGGTCTTCCTGGGATTTGATCCTGAATCCCTATGAGTAAAACGGGTTTAATGCTAAGTGTGATTAACTCCAAACTGAAAATAAAATTTACGGACGGGACATGGTAAAATATCTTGACATGACTAACAAAATATTATAGCTATGTGGGTGAACGATTACAAATTTGAGGCGATAATTATAAATGAGGTTCATATCATATGGTAAAATCATTACAATGACATTCACTCATAGGGGCGAAGAAAACTTATTAACCATTAATTTTTACCCCTTCTAACCAGATAGAGACATGTTTTTAATGATATTTCTGATGTTGTTGTGGTCAGCGTAATCACATTTTTTTTTTGGTGTTGATAGTTGGCCTTTCATTCAAAATGGAGTAGCTGATGAGTTAGAAAATTTCTTTATTAGACTATATACCAGATCAATAAAACCTTTATAGCCCCACTGTTAGTAATTTCCGCATTTATTACATTTAAAAGCGCTGACACTGAAAGTGCAAGCCTTTTCTAAAAAAACCTTTAAAAGATAAGGTTTATTGTGATAACAAATTGAACAAAGAAAATAACTTGTGCCACCATGGTTGAAAATAGTTGACTATGGTTGACCTAGTAAACCTAGTATACATAAATCAACTTAGTAAACCTAGGTAAACCTTAAACTTGATTCAACCTAGTAAACCTAATAAATGTAAGGTTAATGTAGACAACCAAACGAACCTAGGTCAACCTAGTAAATACAGTAAACCTAACAAAGTTAGGTCAACCTAGTAAACTTAGTAAAATTAGGTCAACATAGTAAATCGATGTCAGCCTAGTAAACCTAAGCTGACCTAATAAACCTAATTCAACCTTGTAAATCTAGCAAACCTATTTGACCTGATAAATCTTGTAAACATAGTCAACCTAGGTCAAACTAGCGCACCTAGGTCAACCTAGTAAATCTAGTAAACCTAGCGAATCTATTAAACCTGGGTAAACCTAGTAAAACCATTAAACATATGTAAATCAAATTCAACCTACAACAATTTAGTAAACCTATATCAACTTGGTAAAATTGGTAAACTTAGATCAAGCTAGTAAGCCAAGTAAACCATGGTTAATATAATAATCTCAAGTCAACCTAGTAAATCTAGCATGCCTAGTAAATGTAGGTCAACCTAGTAAATTGAGTAAACTTAGGTAAACCTACTAAAGCCAGTAAACCTATAGAACATAGTAAACATAAGTAAACCTAGTAAGCTTATATCAAACTAGGTCAACCTATTTTAGCCTAGTAATCCTAGTAAACAATGGTTATGTAAGTAAACCTAACTCAACCTAGTAAATGAAGGCCAACCTAGTAAATTTTGGGCACCTCAATGATAATACATAGTTTTATAGTAGAAGTTCACATCAACATAACTATGATTGTGAAAACCTACATACTAAAAAGCTTAGGTCGAGTTGGTAAACCTAGTAAACATAAGTCAACCTAGTCAATCTAGTAAACCATGGTCAAGTTAGTAAACTTAGGCTGATGCAGTAAACCTATGTCGACCTAATAAAGTTGGGTTAACCTAGCTGACTATGAATGAATATGGTTTATTAATGTGGTTGTCACATTATGGAATTGTTCTTTGTTCATCACACTGCGACGTCACTTATTATTTGCCAAATTACAATGTTGTTTCTTATTCATCACATTGCAATGTCATTATTTTGTCCAATTGCAACATTGTTTTTTATTCGTCATATTACAACTTTGTTTTTTGTGTGTTATATTATGACATTTTTTTATTATTCATCACATTGCAATGTTATTTGTTATTTGTCACATCGGGGAAAATATTTAAGTTAATGCCCATGGTGACTATGATTTTCCATGGCACCCATGTTGAATATCGTTGAATTTGATGCTCATATTGGCTAATGTTGACAATTAGTGTTTGAAGATTTCTGTGGTGATGATCTTGATGTAGTGATGTCCGAAATTGCTCCACAGTAGAAAATTTTTTTGTTGACATTTTGATTCTAAACCAAGACTTATCATCAGGACAAAATTCAAGTAGAAGAGAATGTGAAACGAGTCATATAAATAGGATATGGATTGTAGAAAGCAAGAATATCTAACTTAGAAATCGAATAAATAAGAGATGGTGAAATAAGATGTATATAATTTTATATATTATGCTGGATATAAATTTTCTAAATATATGTTTATTATAAATGATATAAATTATCTAAAGCTATGTTTAGTGGTTGTATTAAAATTTTAATAAGATATTAAATGTTCATGATATAATTAAGGATTATTTGTTAAAGATATTAATTAGAGAAAATTAGATGTATATACTATTATATATCTTAATTATTGTTATATAAAGTTATGTTAATGAATTTTTGTTTATTATTATTGCTAATATTAGTTATATTAAAAAAGTAATGAGTTATTAATTGTTAATGTTATTAATTAGGGAAAGGAAGAGGGCGAGGTGTAGAATGATAAGGTAAAGGAAGGTGGATTAGTTGCAATTTTTTGGAGTGTGGCTTAGTGTGAGAAGGGGGATCCAACTCTTTCTAACCTATATTCCTTTGTCTCTGTTGATATTATTGCGCTGCTTCATGATCTCTAGAGCTTCATCCATATTTGTTTTATAATAATGGTTTTCCTTAGATATTAGTTCCATGTCTTCCAGGCATATATGGTGACTAGTCTTCTAAGAATGTTCGACAAGTGCTAAGGATCTGGTCCTTACCTTCATGATATCTTCTCCATGTTCCTTAAGTTTGATCTTGAAGGACTTTCACATCTCTCTAATGTAACATTTACCACAAGAACACTTGATTTTGTAAACGCCTGTATGTTGGAAGTGATCAAATTCATCTTTTACAGATCTCAACTATACCAAACCATAGTCAATAATAGGTCACATGTGTTAATGTATATATCAATGTATAGTTAATATGTTATCAATTTATAGTAGATCTTATCAAATGAGGTCAACCTAGTAAGCTTGTAAACCTAGTCACAAGTCGTGACAAAATTTATTATTTGTGAAACTGTGATGTCATTTGTTGTTCATGATATTGCAATGTTATTTGTTGTTTTACTTAAGTTTTAAATTTTGTTTATTGTTTGTCACATTTCAATGTTTCCACATTGCGACGTAGTCTTTGATCATCACATTTTTATATTGTTTTTCGTTCATCACATTGCAATGACATTTCTTGTTCGCCGAATTACAATTTTTTTTGTTGTTCATCACATTGCAACATTATTTGTCATTTTTTCATATTATGTCATTGTTTTTTATTGATCACATTGCGATTTCATTTCTTATTTTTTCAAATTGCAACATTGTTTCTTGTTCATCGCATTGTGACATCATTGTTTTGTACAATTGCAACATTGTTTGTTGTTCATCACATTATAATTTTGTTTTTTGTTTGTCACATTGGGACAATACTAAATTTAATTACCATGGTGACTATGGTTTTTCATGGCATCCATGTTGAACATAATTGACCATGTTAACCATATCCAACCATAGTCAATTGTAGGTGACATGTGTTAATGTATAGATTAATGTATAGTTAATATGTTATCAATGTATAGTAGACCTTGTAAATCTAAGTCAATGTATTTCACTATGGATGACTTAGTAAACTTAGGTCAACCTAGTAAACATAGGTCAACATATTAAACGTAATTTAGATTGTGATGATATTTATTATTTGTGAAATTGCGATGCCATTTGTTATTCATCATATTATGACATCATTTGTTCTTTTTTACTTTGAAATGTTGTTTCTTTTTTGTCGTATTTCAATGTTGTCACATTGTGACATGCTGTGTAGATTATCACATTATTAAATTATTTATTGATCATCATGTTGATGTCATTTATGGTTCCTTAAAATGTAACATTGCTTTTTTTCATCACATTGTTGTTGAAAATGCAGCAAGATAATCTCAGTTTGACTTTGCTTTGGTCAAACTAGAGAGAATTTGAATTTCTATTTCAGCGAAAATCTTAGAGATAATTAACTGAGGTGGCATGGAACTTGTCACTCAGTTAATTCATTTAATTTGAGTTGGAGATGCTTGAGTTCAGATCAGTATGATTGATTGCTAATTTATTGTAATCTATTTTAGTTAAATTGTGTTATTGTTAGTTAAACTAGTTCTAACTATTAGAGAAACTAGTGGAAGGTAAAGTTGTGCAGTATGAATTAAATCACACTCAGTGATCATTCAGTTAACTGATCAATCAACCTAAAATAATTGATGCATGCAGAGAACTCAAGTTACCCAGTTAGATAGAGGTTCAAAGGTAGTGTACTACCAGTTGTAAACTATTCCAAGTTGTATAGGTCGTGCATCTGGTCGGAGGATGAGCTTAGAAGGATTGCATAATTCTGATTGAGGAATTTCGTAATTAACAGGGGCCTAATTCCTAAAAGAACAACACAAGGAAATAGGATCGTAGAGGGATTGAAAATTTTCTAAGTGTTTCAGGAGTTAGTCATTCAGGTAGAGAGATAGACTATACACTTGGAGGTTGTGCTCAAGCTGGAGAAATATATGTATTTCATCTCTATTCTTTGATTAATGCAATACATATAGGAAAGGGTTTTGATTAGTGTCTTGGCCTTAGATAAATCTCTGTGTATGTGTGATAAATCTTTTTTCATGTTTTTGATTTGTATTCTCGATCATGAATTAAATTCCACGGGTGAGTAGAGTAGATTTAAGTCTCGTGTTTTAGTAAATTACATGAGAAATTTCATATCTACACATAGTTTATGCAATTGTGACATTGTTAGTCATTCATCACATTATGAAATTATTTGTTGTTCACCATGTTGTGATGTCATTTCTTGTTTGTAAAATCACATCATTGTTTCTTATTGATCACATTGTGATGTTACTGTTTTATCCAATTGTGATGTTGTTTGTTGTTCGTCACGTTACAATTGTATTTGTTGTTTGTCACATTGTGACATTATTTATTGTTCAATGCATTGCATCATTATTTGTTGTTTGTCATGTTGGGAACAATGCCCATGGCGACTATGGTTTTCCATGGCACCTATGTTGACTTTGATGCTCATGTTAATTATGGTTGATCATATTAATATATAGATTAATGGATAGTAGACCTTGTAAACCTAGGTTAACCTAGTTGACCATGGTTAGCTATGGTTGACCTAGTAAACCTAGGTCAGCCTAGTAAATATAGGTTAACGTAGTAAACATAGTAAATTTGGTTAACGTAGTAAACATAGTTCACATTGCAATGACATTTATTATTTGTGAAATTGTGATGTTTTTGTTATTCATCATATTGCGACATCATTTATTCTTTTTTATTTTGAAATGTTGTTTGTTTTTTGTCTCATTGTGATTTATCCATGGTTGACCTAGGAAACCTAGGTCAACCTAGTAAACATAGGTCAATGTAATAAACCTAGTAAGTTTGGTTAACCTAGTAAACATAGTTTACATTGCAATGCAATTTATTATTCGTGAAATTGTGATTTTTTTATTATTCATCATATTGCAACATCATTTATTCTTTTTTATTTTGAAATGTTGTTTGTTTGTGACGTTCTTTGTTGGTTGTCACATTATGGCATGGTTTTGCTTTTCATCACATTGCAACATTGTTTGTTGTTTTTCACAATAAAACTTTGTTTGTTGTTTGATAGATTCCGACGTTGTTTATTGTTTGTTAGATTGTGATGTTTTCTTTTGTCACATTGAGAACACTATTAAATTTAATTTCCGTGGTGACTATGGTTGTTCATGGCACCCATTTTGACTATGTTTGAATTTAATGCTCATCTTGACTATGGTTGATCATGTTAACCATAGCCAAACATAATCAACTGTAGGTGACATGCGTTAATGCATGAATTAATGCATATTTAATATGTTATTAATGTGTTAATGTGTAAATTTATATATTATTAATGTTTTGTCAATGTGTTAATGTGTATATTAATGTATTATTAATATCCATGATAATTAGTTTTTCCACATTTTTAGATCTTATCTCATAAAATAATGTGTGGTTATGCATCTAACCTTTTCCTTTTTCTCTTCTTCTAGATTGAAAATTGTTTTCATTCCTTAATTTATATATTTGATGACCTTTTGAAAACATGTATTCACCTAAATATTGACATTTTTTTATACATCATGACGTTGATATTTATTTGTGATATTGTAATGTTAATCATTGAACGTTGTTGTCTATGTTCGATAATGGTTGTCATGTTGCGATGTGAATTTTTGAACATGGTTATCTATGGTAAACTATGTTTGATTGTGGATGAAAATTGTTGAACATGGATGTTAATGTTAACTATAAACGAATATGGTTAACCATGTTCACTATGGTTAAACATGTTAACCATGGGTGGTAATGGTGACCATGGTTGATGATAGTTGAACTAGTTCAACCATGGTTGAATATGGTTGCACAATTGAAAAGGGTCATAAATTTATTATTATTATTATCATCATTGTTATTAAACATTTTTAAATTTTGATCATGACTAACTAAGGTTTAATATGGTCAACTAAGGTTGACTATGAGTATGTTGGACATGATGGACATAGTTAACTATAGGCATGCTGAACATAATACTTCTCATTAATCATAGGTAAAGATGATATACATGTTTGCTATGGTTGAAGAAGTCAATCATGATTGACATGTGCTGAATATATAGATTACTATATCAATGTATAGTTTAATATCATAATGTGTAAATTAATGTATTATTACTACTATCTAGGTAAATGTATTATTAATGTGTTAATGTATAAATAAATGGATTAGTGCATAGTTAGCAATGTATTATTATAAAGCTATTAAGGCTAAAAAAATATTATTAGGCTATTAATATTATTAATAATGCCATAAACCTTAAATCTCATTAATAACAAATTATTAAACCTTATCAATTAAGTTTACTAAACCTTATTATTTTGTTTTTATCTAGAAGAATCGACAACTAGGCTAGTCTCGTACTCGTGTGACATGAGGTTGATTGCTGATCAAGGTGGATATTGGTGGCCAACTAGTTTTTCAGTTTCATTAATTATAGCAAAATTTACTATTTTTGGTAGTTTTTCGGGTCATGAACTTCCGGAGCCATTTTGAGGCCCTAAATGATGTTTTTTTGGAAAAGGGAGAACATGACACTCCCACTAATTCTTGAAATATAAATTTGTAGTCCTCAGATAGATATTTCTAATGAGGTATCATGCACAATAAACAAATATCGTATGCCAAAGTTACGACCTCAGGAAGTTGATGTACCAATTTATCCCAACGGGGCCCATAGTTTTGGCGCTTCATCTCCTAGGGTTAGGTTTTTGGATGTTTAGGGTTTTCCATTATTTCTTAGTAATAAATAGGCCTTCAAGCCTCATTGTAAAATAGTTCAGAGGCATGTAGTTGCCACATATTTTCTAAGAGATAAAGCTACCATCCCCCAAGCTAGTTTATTTCCATTCTGTATGTAAGAATATTTCAGTTCTTTGATATTAATGAAACGAAGTTTCATTTTTTATGCATCTCAATGTTTATGTTTATATTTGTATTCTATTGTGTTCCTGTATAAGTATAGATCAATGGTATCAGAGTGGTCTGCTCTTTCTCTATTTTTCTTTGCATATCCCCAACAAGGTCAAGGTATAAGGAGTTAGGGCTCGAATAGGCTAAACATTTGCAAGACCAACCTTGCAAACCTTGAAGACCTCCCATGGTGAAAGAAAAGAAATATGAGGGAGCAGGATATCCATTCAAAATATTTCTTGAAGTATCCCTCGAGGGAAAAGGAATGCGATTATGGACAACTTTGCCCATATCCTTTCGCGGCTACCCACATGGGACACATCTTCATCCAACAACCACTCTGGAGGTGCCACTCCCTTTAAGGTACAACTCAACTTTTACATCCCCATATTTGAAAGGAAGATAGATGCATATGTCGTAGAAAAATGGTTAAATCTCTTAGAAGGATATTTTTTGGTTCACGATTTTTCTAATTGGGAAAATATTACTTTTTCACTCCTCAAAACTTCCCCCAACATCAAGGACTGGTGGGAAACCTACTATGAGAAGAGGGACAAGAGGGAACCCTCACTATTTTCAGTTGCACCCACTTGGAATTCTTTTCATGATGCCATCAAGGAGCAGTATTACCCTATCGGGAGCTATGAAGATAAATATATAAATTTGACCATGTTGGAGCAGGGAAGGGACCAAGACGTTCTGAAGTTCACAAATATTTTTCATACCCTTCACATGAAGTTAGGTATCAAGGATTATGAGTGGAATTTGGTACCCAAGTATCGTGGCTATATATACAAGTACATCCAGGATGAGATGGAGTTCCTGGACATCTCGTCACTCAACACTACCTGTTGATACACTGTCAAGATGAAACAAAAAAATTAAATAGAAGAAATGATACTTTGGATCTGCGAATCTAAAGCAAGGGAAAGATGCCCCCAAACTACAGAACAAAGGACAAGGCCAAGCCGGGTAAACCTAGGACAACCAATCAAAGCTACAACAAAAGAATAACACCACAAATACAAAGAAGAACATGGGAAAATGGTGTGAGTTCCATAAGAGCTCCACTCACAAAACTAGTGAGTGTCAGGCCAAGAAATTACTGGTGGTAGAGTTGAAGGTTGCCAAATCAGATGCATGTTCTAACTCTTAGTCAGAACCTGACAAGGTGAATGACGAAGGGAAGCATATTATTGACGTGGAGCCCAGTGCCATCATTGGCACCACCAATATCTAGAAGATTGAGTCTGAAGATACAGAGGAGGGGGAGCACCTCTTCCACTAACATATGTGAGTGAAGGGTTTTCCATTGTATTTCATTGTCGATAGTGGGAGCCAAAAAATCCTCATTTAGGCTGAGGTTGTGAAATGACTGGGCCTACTGACCACACCACACCTGCAACCGTACACCATCAGGTGGATTCACCAAGGAAAAGATCTCTGCATTAGCCAACATTTCCTCCTTCCCTACATCATCAAGCCCTTCACAAATGAGGTACTGTGTGATATTTCTCCTCTTGAAGTTTGTGTTTTATTATTAGGCAAACCATACTTGTGTAAGTGACACGTTTTTTATGTGTCTAGGCCTCACACTATTATTATTACTTTAGGTAATAAGTTATATAGGATAGAGGAGGTAGCACCACCTACCACCATCTCTTTTATCTCTATGAAGTAATGTAGTAAGTTCATTTCCCAGAATGGGAATTTTTTTTCCTTATGATTCACCCTTAGGGAAATAAAAGTATTGTTTCCACCTCCAAGACCTCTAGAAAGGGCTCCTCCGCATGATAGCAATAGATGGGCAACGTCATGGAGGAGTAAATGGACATCTTCACCTCATCCATAGGGGTACCCCTACACTGTCAAGTCAAGCACTCCATCGATTTGAACCTGGGTGTGCTACTACCGAATGGACGAATATACCGACGCTTTGTTCTAGGGAACAATGAGATCAGGAGGAAGATTCAAGAGCTATTTTAGAAAGGGTACATTGGGCCAAGTTCATCACCCTGTGGGAGCTCAATCATGTTGATACAGAAGAAGGATGGAACCTCAATGCTCTGTATTAACTATTAGGCACTGAATAAGATCACTGTCCAAAATAGATATCCAATCCTACAGATTGATGACCTTCTGGACTAGCTCAAGGGTGCCAATATTTTAGCTTGACTTGAAGTACGGTTATCACCAAGTACCAATTAAACCCTCCGATGTGTGGAATACCGCCTTCAAATCCAAGGAGGGCCTTTTCGAATGGATGGTCATGCCTTTTGGGTTGATGAATGCTCCCACAACCTTCATGCGGCTCATGGATGACATCTTGTGGCACTTTACCAACTTGTTTGTGGTAGTGTAGATGGATGACATTATGATCTTCAACCAGAGTTAGGAAAAGCACATACAACACATTTGATAGGTCCTACAAACCTAACAATAACATAAATTGTGTGCCAATTTGGAGAAATTCACTTTTGGGATGACTGAGGTTAAATATATGGGGTACATCATTGATGAGTAGGGTGTGCATTTGGACCCAACCAAGATACAATTTATTTTGTAGTGGGCAGCCCCATACACTCTAATAGATCTCCGTAACTTTCTAGGTCTTGCCAATTTTTATCGCAAGTTTGCGTTGGGATTATCTCATATCACTTGGCCTTTAAGTCAAGTCACTAATGATGGAGCGAAAGAAAATTTATTTTTGTTGAATCCAAACAAAAGGCATTTTTTGAGTTGAAACATCGCCTCTTCTCTGCCCCAATGCTCACATTACTAGACGTGTAACAACCATTTGAAATTGAGATAGATGCCTCAGACTATGTGATTGGTGTAGTTCTTAGCCAACAGGGGCATCTAGTGTCATATATGAGTGAGACACCTTTAGATACAGTCCAAAAGTATCCCAATTATGAGAAATATATGTATTCCATTGTGCAGGCATGCCAAAAATGGAATCATTACATTTTGGGGAAGGAAATGTTCATCCACGTAGACCACCAAACCCTGTAGTTCATACAGACATACGGAAAGTTGCAGAATGATTTCCATAAAAAATGGTCCACATATCTGCAATAGTTCCATTTAAACATGAATTACAAGAAGGGTAGCACCAATAATGTTGTAAATTGTCTCAGCAACCACTGATTATTGCACTAACCACTGTGCTCAACTCTTTTGGACACAAGACTTCTGGGTGGCTACATATTTACAAGAGCGATCTAGAATTCAGAAACACATAACAAATGCTCCTGGAAGGCAAGTGAGTTCCAATTTTTTAGCTCCAGGGTGCACTGGTATGCCACTTGGGACACCTTTGTTTTCCTTCAAGGGAGCATGCCAAGATTATTTTGGAGGTGCGCTATAGTTGGGTTGCTAGACATTTCAGAGTAGATAAAATAGTGGTAGTACTATAGAAGTATTTTTATTAATTGAACCTTCAACGGGATGTTGGGAAGTAAATCAAATCTTGCACTACCTACACCATTTCTGAACCAAAAATCAAGAAGAAAGGCCTATATACTCCTCTGTCTACTCCTATTTAGCCTTAGGAGTCCATCGACATGTGATGAGTGCCAGTATTGGAGCAATATCGCTGCAACTTCTGGGGCTACCAACTTTACTTCATCAACCTGGGGTTCGTACAAACTTTGAGGTGACAGTGATGTATACACAAATAGATGTAATGGTATACTCTTGTCACTGTTAAACTAGGGAGATAGACCACTAGGGTTTCTCAAACTATTCTTCTATTGACTAGAAGAAGTCTGACTACCAACTGCAGGAGGTAAAATTATACTTAATGAAAGAAAAGGAATGTTTCCTATTTTAAGGATTGAAAGACTAAATTGGGAGATGCTTGTAAAGTGACATGAAATCCTTTAGCTACTCATTGACACATTTTTCTTACAAAAAAAACCTAGCCCAAACCTATCTATCACATGTGATGATCTAAACTAACTGAGCATAGAATATGATCTAGGGAGTATTATAACTGCTGCATGCATGTGCTAATTAAGAACTGAAAAAAATTCTTTTTCTTTATTTTTTCATTTTATGAATGCAAATGCTAATCTAGACTTGTTCTATGACAAGGGAGATAGGTAAGGAGGAAGAGGGTTAGAATGGTATTAATACTATGGAGGTCAAGTAGAGGCCTAATCCCAGTTTCAGTGATGATGTTTCTAAATTCAGGCTCAAAACAAGATGCTATAGGTTTTCCTATAGGAAAACTACAGGATGTCCTAGTTCTCCTACAGGATCCCCTGTTCCACTACAAGCAATAGGCCGAAAGCTTAGGAAGTTGTTTAGAAGGTGTAATGAAGCGCGGGAAAGGCAGATAATGGGAGAATAAGGCATGGATGGGGAGAATAAGGCATGGATTTTCTCAATGGAAATGGAATTTGTTACTTATAAAACAAGAATTGAGATTGAGATTTTAGTGGATTTTGAAAACATGGGTGGATAAGGCTTGGATGAGGCAAATGAGATGAGGTATCCCAGCAATGTAGAACCTCCTGCAACAACATACATTATTTTCTGCATCTATGTACAACTTCATCTATACATGGGAAATATTTATTAAATGGAAGAAAATAAAGCTATTACCATCTAATGGCTAAGTTCATGAATGGAAGTGATTTGAAACCAATGAAAAACTTAAGATATCAAAAATGACAATTGTAACTCATCCTAAGAAACTTAAAGACAATTACCTACTCATCAAGAAACCCTAGACTATACAGCAAAGCAAGAAATCTATTTTTGGGCTGTATGAAAGTGTCCCTCAAGTAATGATACCAAAAGAGAGAGATGAGGTGGAAACTATTATCACCAGATTTTTTGAGATGTCTTCTTTCGCTATGATACCACTTTTCTAACTATCCACAAATGGAAGCAAACTAATTAATCATACCAATACTTGCAAATTAACAACTCCAAAATTAGTTCAGCAACTAACAATGAATGTAATCTAAGCATACATATAAAAAAAGAGGAAACTCTGCTGCTAGGGTTGGGATCTAACCCAAGAGCTTCAACCCTCTGAGTCAACTCAATGTTGGAACAAGGGAATGCTTCTCATTTTCATTAAAATATAAAAAATACACAAGAGTGATCAGTCACAATTTCTCAACTCGAAAATGCCTCTTGGATACACTAAATAAAATTTGAATCCTAATGAGGCTCTAGGTCTTCTTATTTACACAACTGAAGTTACCAACAAATTCCTTAAATGGAAGGCTTGTCTCCCAAACTTTAGATCAACTGGTATTTAACTATCACTGGCTTGGCTGCCAATGATCTTATTGGTTCAACTCCTTGCAACTCCGAGTTGATGAGATTTAATGGAGGAATCTTCGAGTGAGTGAGGACTTAAGGAGGGAGATCCCGTCTCCTAAAATCCCTCTTGCTTGTCTCTTCGAGTTCCTGCACTTTAATTAGCCAAAATTTTCTCCAAAACCTACAATCAATTCACATTAGAACAGAAGACATGACATATCATCTTTACCCTTCTCATTAAGAAAAATATAACAAAACATGTAAATAATTACTAGAAAAGTTTATTTGAGTAAATTGGAGAGTTGCATTAAGCTATATATAATTTACCCATTAACAAGCCTCATCATCACCCCCTACTGAAATTGTTTCTCATCCTTTGAGCAACTCAATCTATGTCCATGTCCTTCATTTCTTTGGTGGCCTCCTTGACATCCCAGGCCTCTGTTGTAGTCTCCTCATCTTGTGGATAAAATACTGCATGCTTCTCTATCTCCTTCCACTGCTTTCTTTCTTCTTCTTCCTTTCTCCCTTATAACATACCCAAGAGCAATGGTGTAATGGCAGAAGTGTCCTTAGACACAAAATTTTATTAATCAGAAGAGAAGTTACATATTAATTTTGCAAGAGTTTACACACCCACTCCAACACACTTGCAATTAGGAGAATGAACTATATATAAGCTTAATTTCCTAACATATTCTAGTTATGGACTACTTATTAAATTAACAAGTGTCCATTTACAATAAATTCCATTCTAACCAATCTACTAAATCTACTCCTAAATTGGAACCTAAGATATGACATTATTCTAGATGTCATATCTTTTACAACAATATTCTATTTCTAAGTGTCTCCAATATTTAATTAAATATTCTAAATAAATAAATATTTTATCCTAGCTTTGTGAACTATGAATTTTATATTTTGGATAATCTAATATTCCCCCTTATGATCCAAAGATACATTACGACAAATACCAAGTTCATCTCTGAACTTAGTAAATTTGGTTCTACCAAGTTGTTTTGTGAAAATATAGGAGACCTGATCTTCTGAAGGACAACAAACTAGCTTGATGATGTCCTTGGCAATGAGCGATCTAACATGATGATACTTGGTGTCCACATGTTTTGTCTTGGAATGAAAAACTGGATTCTTGGCAAGCTTTATAGCTGACTAGCTGTCGATGGATAATGATGTAGCTTTTACTTGAGGAATGCACAAATCCTGCAAAACTCTGCATAGCCAAACAATTTCACATGATGCTTCCCATGCTAATATGTATTCTGATTCAGCTGAAGAAGTGGCCACTGTAGCTTGTTTCTTGCAACTCAAAGATACTGCAGCTGACACCATGTTCATTAAATAACCAGAGGTCAATTCTCAATCATCAATATTGCCAACAAAGCCGGCATCTGAAAATCCGCCAAGTACAAAGTTTTCTGTCTTTTTGTAAAGAAGACCAAAATATTTTGTTCCTTGGATATATCGTAGAACCCTTTTGGTTGCATTCCAGTGGTTGTCTCATGGTTCCTGCATAAAACGTGAAATAATACTAACTGCATAAGATAGATCTGGTCGAGTCATTGTCAAATAAATCAGGTTGCCAATCAACTGTCTATAAGTAGTGTTGTCCACCTTTCCCCCCCCTTCAAATTTTGAAAGTTTCAAGTTTTGTTCCATGGGGGTAAGAACGGGCTTGCAATCCTACATTCCAAATCATTGAAGAACTTCTGCTGCATACTTACTCTGAGAAATGAAAATATGAAGTGGACGTTGGAATACTTCAACTCCAAGATAGTAGTGAAATAGTCCCAAATCTGTCATCTTAAATCCTGCATGTAACTCCTTTTTCACCTATACAATATGATCATCATTGTTTCTAGTAATGATCAAATCATCTACATACATAACAAGAATCACCAGATGTTCACCCTGTTGACGTACATACAAAGTATCATCAGATTCACTTCGTTGAAATCCAACTTTCTGAAGGTATTCATCCATTTTGGCATACCAAGCTCGTGGAGCTTGTTTTAACCCATATAAAGCCTTAATCAATTTACAAACTTTATGTTCTTGCCCTTCAATTTCAAAACTTGGTGGTTGTGTCATATATACATCTTCTTGTAAATATCCATTGAGGAAAGCACTCTTTACATCCATCTGATGAACTTTCCATCCTTTTTGTGCTGCTAATGTGAGTGTTAAGCGGATGGTGTTCCATTTTGTTGTAGGAGAAAAAGTATCCTCATAATCAATGCCTTCCTGCTGTGCAAAACCTTTAGCCACAAGTCTAGCTTTGTACTTGTCAATTTCTCCATTTTGGTTGTACTTAATTCTGTAAACCCATTTGCATCCGTTGGGTTTAATACTTTGAGGAAAATTGATGAAAATTGATTTTGGGGTAAGGCCAAAACCCCTTTCATATAAATATTTGATCTTGAGGCCTGTGGGTTATGGCCCACAAACCCTATCGGAAGCGTTTATTTAGGCCTTAGCCTTTAAACCAGACCACAACACTTTATTGGGTTTTCCTTTAAAAACCTGGGACCATTCGTTTAATTGAAATATAGAGGAAACATGGTAAAAGCGCCACCAGAACAAAAAGCTAGACTTCAAATATTATAAGCCCTATTTTATAAAATCGTCGGGTCTGCACCTTTAGTCGCTCCACAGTGCTGCTCCGATATCCGATTACTGATCGGCCCAATCTTTGATTAGCACTATATCGGCCTATCTACGATATTGTGATGTCACATATCAGCCCTTCATTATTCCACTGTTGCAACCCTTTACCTCCTCCGAAATGCGATTACCGATCATTTCAATCTTCAACGTACACTTTTTTGACCAATCCAATGATTATCATATTTCCCCACTCGATCCAACTTGCACGACTAACCTCAACCGTTGATCTCCTCTCGCAAGATCCAACTATTCATGGTAGGTTTCAGATAGATAACACACACGGGGGTTAACTACTTGATAAAGCGGTTTCCCCTCTCCACTTCTCTGCTACATGTCACATTATGAATGGAATTAGAGTCAAATGGAAGCATACCGCTTGCGGTCTTTCTTCTGCCCAAAATCCACTTTCCTGCCTTTGCAAACTGCTCTTCGCCGATTATCCTCCGTGCTCCTTTAGCATTCAATGATCGATGATCTATGAGATCGATGGTTCTCATTCCTTGTCACCTTTGCCGTTGATCTATAAGATCCAACGGTACTTATGCTTCGACGACTCGCTTCTTCCTTCGTCCTTTCCTTTATGATTTTCACTGTTTCTTCAGCATTTCCTCTGTGGTTCAAGTTTCTTCAAAGGGTTTCATTCTTCTACTTCCACTACTCAACTTCTCTAAGCTTAACTCCTCTGCGAATTCTCACTTCGCTACTTCTTTCTAGATCTTCACTCTGTTTCTCCAATTGGATTCGAAGACCCGTGATGATTCCTCTGAATCATTCTCTCCTCTGTGGATCTATAAAACTCTACTTACAAACTTCTGTTATAGAACCTACGAATTCACAACTTACATGTAATTCATTCATTGAATACTCATTCCACACACTAACACAATTAGGAATAAACCTTTGTATATATAAGTATAAACGAATGATTACATTCGAGACTCTCTGTCTCTCAAAGGCCCGATCTTCAGTAGCAGTGACCTCCTCCTTCACTCTGCCCATAGGCTTACATTTATACTAGAAAGGCTCTTTTGAACTAATTCTGGTTCCAATCCTAAATCTACTGAACTGACTCCTAAATCCTCTATGTCCACTTCTAACTTCATTTAATTCCTAAGAACTCTCTCTAGTTCCTCAAATCATGAAACTACCTAGAGAGTTATAATTGACTTCAAATACTCTCATCATTATTAACCACTCATGTTCTCCTTTATTCGAGAGAATTTACAAACAACCTCACACATATAATTTATTCCTTTTCTACCCAGTCAAAAGCCTAAATATTACATTAATTCAACACTTAGTACACTAACTTCTCTAAAACACATGACCTCCTATGTCTACTAAAGTACAATGATTTTCCTTGGGTTGAATGCTCCTGCATCAGACTCCCAAAGTAGAAAATATTCATGATCTCCTCATCATGTGTTTTCATGTGTTGATAGAAACCTCCAAGGTCCCAAAATTTAGTTTGTAACTATCTAAAAGCTCCGCACCTTTGTTGCTGTTGTATGTCTTCTATTTTCTGTTTTAGCTTCCTCTCCTTGTCAATCAAGTTCAAATTCTGATTGATCATGTTTCCCGCTGCTATCATTTTGCTCCCTATGGACTGTTTCATCATTAGCTGCCATAATTCTTCAATCTCCATCTCCAGTACATCCTTGGATTGGTCTATACCTTGCCACTTACTTCTACCTCTTTCTCTTGGTTTCAGGTTGTTGTTGTTGTCCACCAACTCTTCAATTTGTTGTTCTTCTTCTTGGAGTTGTTGAATTCTATCACTTACTCTTACTCTTCCTCTCATTCTTACTTGTTATGTTATTCTTGTTGCCTCCCTTTCATCCTCACCCTCTTTCATGATTACTTTTGTCTGCACTGAATCATGACTTTCCAGCATTCTCTCTAGCAATTGAGCATCTCTATTCCATGGATTGAATTCTTCCACAAAATCTTCTTCTTTCATATTTATTTGGTTGCTCATTTGTGCCAAATTTCCTTCACCATCTGCAACAAAACCTGCACTCACAAAACACTTGTTAAAAAAAAAACATAAGGCCTTTGTGCCTTATCTTCCTTTGGCAACAATTCAGTTTGATGCTCTGTTTCTTTCTCCTCTATCAACACATCAATATGCTATTTTGAATTCTCAAAAGAATTCATGAGGCTATCAACTAGTCTCTCCCCCATATCGTCTTTTCCAATAATATCTTTCTGCTCTTGTCCACTGTAGTGAACTCCTTCTTTACAGTGTCAATTTGTTGAACTTTCATTACCATTCATTCACTTAACTTATGCATATTACCTTCTTCTATGTGAAAACCCTTTTTCATAGGAAATCATTTCCCTACTCTGATACCACTTGATGAATAGCAATTTTTAGGGTAAGGCCAAAACCCCTTTCATATCGATATTCGATCTTGAGGCCTATGGGTTATGGCCCACAAACCCTATTAGAAGCATTTATTTAGGCCTTAGCCTTTAAACCAGACCACAACACTTTATTGGGTTTTCCTTTAAAAACCCAGCACCATTCATTTAATCGAAATACACAGGAAACATGGGAAAAACTCCATTGGAACACAAAGCCAGACTTCAAATATTATAAGCCCTCTTTTATAAAATCGTCAGGTCTACACCTTTAGTCCCTCCATAGCACTGCTCCGATCTCCGATTACCGATCAGCATGATCTCCAATCAGCGCTATATCGGCCTATTGGTGATATCGCGATGTCGCATATCGGCCCTTCGTTATTCCACTGTCACCAGCCCTTTACTTCCTCCGAAATGTGATCACCGATCATTTCAATCTCTACCGTCCACTTCTTTAACAAATCCAACGGTTATCATCTTTTCCTGCTCGATCCAACTTGCAAGACTAACCTCAACCGTTGATCTCCTCTCGCAAGATCCAATGGTTCATGGTAGGTTTCGTATAGACAACACACACTGGGGTTAACCGTATGATAAAGCAGTTTCCCCTGTCCACTTCTCTGCTACGTGTCGCGTTACGAATGGAAGCGGAGTCAAACGGAAGAATACTGCTTGTGGTCTTTCTTCTACCTAAACTCCACTTTCCTGCCTTTGTAAACTGCTCTTTTCCAGCTATCCTCTGCGCTCCTTCAGCATTCGGTGAGTGTTGATCTATGAGATCAATGGTTCTTGTTCTTTGTTGCCTGCACCGTTGATCTATAGGATCCAATGGTACTTATGCTTTGACGACTCACTTCTTCCTTTGTCCTTTCCTTTACGGTTTTTGTTGTCTCTTCAATGTTTCCTCTGTGGTTCAGGTTTCTTCAAAGGGTTTCATTCTTCTACTTCCACTGCTCAACTTCTCTGAGCTTAACTCCTCTGTGAATTCTCACTTCGCTACTTCTCTCCAGAGCTTCACTCTGTTTCTTCAATTGGATTCTAAGACCGATGATGATTCCTCTGAATCATTCTCTCGTTTGCATATCTGTAGAACTTTGCCTGCAACCTTCTGTTACAAAACCTACGAATTCACAACTTACATGTAATTCATTCATTAAATACTCATTCCACACACTAACACAGTTAGGAATAAACCTCTATATATATATATATAAGTATAAAAAAATGATTACATTCGAGACTCTCTATCTCTCACAGGCCCGATCTTCAGTATCGTTGGCCTCCTCCTTCACTTTGCTTGTAGGCTTACATTTATACCAGAAAGGCTCTTTTGAACTAATTCTGGTTCCAATCCTAAATCTACTGAATTGACCCCTAAATCCTCTATGTCCACTTCTAACTTCATTTAATTCCTAAGAACTCTCTCTAGTTCCTCGAAACATGAAACTACCTAGAGAGTTATAATTGACTTCAAACACTCTCATCATTATTAGCCACTCATGTTCTCCTTTATTTGAGAGCATTTACAAACAACCTCACACATCTAATTAATTCCTATTCTACCTACTCAAAAGCCTAAATATTACATTAATTCAACACTTAGAACACCAACTTCTTTAAAACACATGGCCTCCTATGTCTACTAAAGTACAATGATTTTCCTTGGGTTGAATGCTCATGCATCAAAAATCATCAAGTTTCCAAGTGTTGTTGTATTGAATTGCCTTATATTCTTCAACCATAGCTTGTTTCCATTCTTTATATTTTACTGCCTCTTTGTATGTGGAGGGTTGAGTAAAAGAATTCGTGATTAAGGCAAAATTTCCTTCATTCCTAGTGGACCCCCTTGTTCCTGTTTTATTTTTCTCATTGGGCCTTACATCTTTCAAAAGTTGATTATCCAACTTTGGCTATTGATGTTCACTTGTTTGAGATTCTGAAAAGTCACCATCATTATAAAGAGGATTGATGTAAATAGATGTACGTTGATCAACTACAGATTCTAGGGGCGGAGAATCATTGTCAGAAGAACTACTGCTACTAGGATATTTTGATGAACTGCTAGAAGACCCATACTATGTTGGTGAAGTAGATGGACTGGATGAATCATATTTAGAGGAAGGAAAATCAATTTCATAGCAATTTTGTGAATTTGGTTGACTTTGAATGTTTCCTTTTCTTTTATCTCCTTTTGTTTCCAATTTCTGAAGAAGATGTTCTATTTTTTCAGCACTCTTACTCTCAGTTTCATAAAAAATTACATCTCTGCTAACAATAAATTTCCCATTTAATAGAAGTAGGTACCCTTTATTCTCATCGGAATATCCAATCGTTTTACATTTCAAACTTCGTGAGTCAAGATTTGTTCATTCTTCTTTTGGAACTAAGGCATAATACATAGAACCAAAAACCCTAAGGTGTTTAACTTTAGGTGTGAAACCAAACCATGCTTCATAAGGTGTGATTCCATCCAAAGAAGCAGTGGGAGACCTATTCCTTAAATAAACAAAAGTATGGATTGCTTCTACCCAATAAATAGGAGTTAACTTTTTAAAAGTTAACATAGATCTCACCATTCCTAACAAGGTGCGATTCATTCTTTCTACTACTCCATTTTCTGTTGAGTGTAGACATTTGTAAGATGTCATTTGATCCCATTGTCTCTACAATAACTTTAAAATTCATTTGAAGTGAATTCTCCTCCATTTTTAGTTCTAAGAGTGCCAACCTTTTCTTTGAATTCATTTTCAACAAGTTGACGAAAAGTTTTAAACTTTTCAAATTCCTCTAACTTATGCTTCAAGAAGTGAACCCATGTCATTCTACTGAAATCATCAATAAAGAGTAAGAAATATTTACAACTGCCTAGAGAGGTTTGCAAGGGTCCACAAATGTCACTGTGTACTAATTACAAACGCCCGTTTTCTCATCATGAGCTTGTGGGGAAAGGTTATCGACTTTGTTTCCCATAAATGCAAGCTTCAAATCTTGCATTTTCTTTCTTGAAGGTAGGAAGTCCCTTAACCATTCCTTGTTTTTGCAATTGAGAGAGACTGTCAAAGTTTAGATGTCCATATCTCACATTCCATAATATGATAGGTGAAATGTTTGTGCTGGATGCCCCTTGAAAGTCTAAATTCCTTGGAATAACTATTCCTTTCATCTGTAATAGTTTTCCATCTTCATATCCTGTCATCGCTATTTTCATGTTCTGTTTGATTGAATTAATTTTAACTAGGCCATCCTCCAAAACCACCTGATGTCCATCTTGTCAGATTGAGACTAAAGACAACAAATTATTTTTAAAGGTGGGTACATACCATACATTTGAAATCAATCTTTCTCCAATGTCGGGAATATAAACTTTAACGAAACCTTTTCCATAAGGAGTATGTTTTGTATCATCAGCAAGAAATATTGAACTGAGGTGGCATGGTTGGTAGTTCCAAGAGAAGTCTTGTCGAAAAGTCATGTGTTGAGTTGCTCTTGTATCTAAAATCCATGCATCTTCATAATCACTTTGAAAAAAGGTGGAAACTAATGTTGTTGATTTTGATCTTTGACTTGATGTGAAGACATATTCTGAACCATCATTATCTTGATTAGTGGAAAATTGAGCTGTGTTTTGATGGAAATTTGGAATTTTATCAATGGAAGTTCTACAATCTTCTGCAAAATGGCCCACTTTGTTACATCTTCTGCATACAATTTGATTCAAGTCTCTGCCTCTTCCTTGATATTGTCCTTTGCCTCTGCTTTGACCTCTGTTTTGTGTTTTCCCTCTACTTTGACTTTGACCTCTTCCTTGATTGTTTCCTCTGCCTTGAAAGTTGCCTCTGTTTTGAAAGTTTCCTCTACCTTAACTGTTTTATCTTCCTTGAAATTTTCCTCTATTTTGGCTTCTTCCACAACCTTGTCCACTATGTGCTACTGGATGTGGATTGAAACATCCTCTTCCTCTAGAAATGTCAGTTGATGATTTACTTGTATTGGATTCTATAAAGAAGACATCTTGCCGTTGTTTCTTCTTCTCAAAAGTTTTGTTGTGTTGAGCTAACATCTTACTTAGCTCATCAAACTTTAATTTATCTAACTTTCCGGTCACTTGTAGAGTTTCCAAAAAATGCGTGTAAGAAGAAGGGAATCTAGTAATTAGAATAGTGGTCATGAAATTGTCATCTACTGGTGGAAATCTAGCTTTTGCTATTTCTTTCTTAATATTTTTAAGCCTGGAGATATACTCAAGGACATCTCCTCCTTCAATTAATTTTTGTTGAAGCAAATTAAGTTGTAGATCAACCTTTTTTTATTCAGGTTGTGTATCAAATAGATCTTTGAAAGTATGCAAAGCAGACCATGCATCTGAGGCATTTTCAATATGAATATACATCTCATCATTAACTGAAGACTTTATAAGAGCTAGTGCCTTGACATTTTTAACTTCCCATTTTGCAAGTGAAGCTACATCTGTGGGTTTATTTGGCTTAATGTCTCCATCACATATGTCTTTCCACAATTCATTATATATTAGAGTGCTTTCAATGAGACGTTTCCATGTTTTGTATGATTTTACCCCTTCAAGCTTATCAGAATTAGAGAATAGATTAATTAACTTTGACATTATAGTTTTGAATCTTTGCACCAAAAATAATCAAGCACAAGAAAAAGATGAGAAACACATCACATGAAACACACCATGTAAAAACGATCTATTGGGGCTTGGCCTTGACCCTCGTATAGTCGTTGAAGGAGAAAAATGAATGAGCTTTGCACTTGGATCTAGTCAATTTCTCTTAAAAATTTACAATGAAAACTTTCAAAAGTTTGACTGATTTACAATCCCCTTGCAAAATTGTGTGCAAGAATTATTTTAACCCCCCTCAAAGTAAAAAATTACTTTGAGTTACAATGTTACTCTTATCTCTCCAAAATAAAAAATGAAAAGTTACAAAAGATAGAATCTCCTTATTACTCCAAGAATTACAAAATTTTACCACTCAAAATTGTGTGCAAGAAATATTTTAAGTCCCCCTCAAAGTAAAAAAATACTTTAAGTTACAATGTCACTCTTATCTCTCCAAAATAAAAAATGAAAAATTACCAAAGATATAATCTCCTTATTGCTCCAAGAACTAAAAATTTTTACCACTTCAACGGAACTTACAAATGATCCTTTCACAGCTTATTACTCCTAAACAAATATTACAAATAACAATACATTCCTTCGTGGCAGCTGTTGTTCTGAGGCTTGTCACAATCGATAAGCTCTTGCACGCTAAGGGAAACAAGATTACTAGTTGCGATTTGGTTGGCACTTTCTACTGCTCCAACTATGGATCTCACGGGTATTGGCAGAAATTTCCTATTATTTTCCAAGCATAAACGTATGATCTATTTAGACTTTGCTTGAGTTAAATCCCATACAACAATCCACTATAAATGGGAATCGAACCTACACTACTAACTTTTGAGAAATAGGGAATCTCAGAACTAAACTCCCACCAGTTTTATCTGGGTTGAGCTAGTTGTCAGAAATTCCAATTTCCCCTACAAATCAACTGTTATAAATAAATCCCAATCGGGGATTTCCTGTTGCCCCAATTTAAAAACTTTCACTTGCAAGAAATAAAACCATAAACTGCAGTTGCTCCACCATGAACCTGTGGGCATGCTACAATTTGTCAAAACCACATAGTCACCATCTGCACAAATGATATAATACTTTAAAATATGCTTGGAAATCGTCATGCAGTATTCTCTATAACATGCTTGTGGTGCAGGATGCAACTTATTCAGGATTCAACGAGTTTGGGATGGTCAGAAAGTGCGAGGTCTCATCCTCCAATCGGTGCAAGTAAAATTTATTTGATTTGAAGTCTTGGGCATCTGTATTTCAGCAATCTATCAAGTGGGTTCTCAACTCTGGCACAAAAGAGGCCTTAGAATCTGATATCAAGATGGATTTATCATAAACTTCACAAAAAAGGAGTAGAAATTGTATAATTAGAGACATCTATTCGGGATTTGAAGTCACAGTTGAAGCCTCCATCACTTAAGGCAAGGAGGTTGCCCCTTGATCCAGAAATACATGAAGAATTCACTCATTTAAAGAATGCCACTGAGGATAAAGGTAAGAAAATTAAGGAATTGGAAGAAAATCTTGCAGCAATAAATTTCACGCCACAAAGTAAAATGGGAAAAATGTTGATGGAGAATATATTTCAGCTTGAGAAACAAATTGTAGAAGCTGGTGGAACTATTCCTATGGCAGAGTAAGCACTCAGACATAATATTCCATTTTTGGGAGAATTAAGAATAGTTTGTTGTCGATTCCTTGGAGAGCATGATGCATGGAGAAGTTTGGCAGAAGTTGAAGTAGAGAAAATAACAGAAATTCAGATACACAACAAATTTTGATAATAGAAATTCAAGGCACACAACAATTTTTGATAATAATATAAAAATTGATTTTCAGATTTAAAAATCTAAAATCAATAAAATAATAAAATTTCTTTTCCTTTGAACAAATACTGGGCAATTTTCATACCAATCATTTGTTGATCAATTCAATGGAATTTTCCAAGAACTTGTAGATCTAGAATCTCCTCCTCACATCAGCTGCATTACTAGTGCTCTGATACCACAATAATGGAAGAAGTGTCCTCAGACACACAATTTTATTAATCAAAAAAGAAATTACATATTAATTTTGCAAGAGTTTACACACACACTCCAACACACTTGCAATCAGGAGAATGAACTATATATAAGCTTAATTTCCTAACCTATTCTAGTTATGGACTACGTATTAAATTAAAAAGTGTCCATTTACAATAAATTTCATTCTAATCAATCTACTAACTCTACTCCTAAATTGGAGCCTAAGATAGGACATTATTCTATATGTCATATCTTTTGCAAAAATATTCTATTTCTAAGTGTCTCCAATATTTAATTAAATAATCTAAGGAAATAAATATTCTATCCTAAATTTGTGAACTATGAATTTTGCATTTTGGATCATCTAACATGGTGGACTGAGTTTCAAGCCAATCTAGTTGACTATGAGTCTCTGCAATGCTTTCTTATACATTGGGGTCCTTTCTAGTGCATCCCTCATTTTGTCAAGAGAATGATACTCCCTAATCTTTAGGCTGTAGGGAAAGGTGTTCCATCTCCTTTGGTAGGCTTTTTGGCTTTCATCCCCTAGAAATATCCAATTGTCCTCAAAATGAGTGACTGCTTTCTCTTTTTTAGCTAGGTATATTGGTGCAAGCTAGGGATCATTGGAAATGAGGTTCTGGGTGCTAATTACAACCATGGAGTTGGCTTATTATGCTCTATTGAAAAGAGGCTTTGTTTCTTCTCTTGCCAATACCATTTTTACTTCTATAGCCTTGGCCTCCTTATGATTCATCCATGATGCCAAGGCCATCAGTTGTAAGTCCCCTAGCTTTGGATTAGGGTTCCACAAATTCAAATCTATTAGGGCCAAGTTATGTAGGTAGAATTCAGATATCTTGGCCCTGTCCTTGAGGTTGCTTTGGTCATAGAGGTCAATGAACTACCTATAGTCTTGGAAATCATAGTTCCTCATTGTGCAAGGGTTTTTATCTGAAACTATAGCCATTGTTCTTTGAGGTATAAGGCATATGATTTTGCTAACATCCTGCATTGGAGTGCCTCCATGGAGAGACTTTCCATAGCTTCAAATTGGCTCTCCTACTCCTGTAGTTGCCTCTTTAGCCTTGTGTTCTCAGCCTCTAGTTGATATTTCAACATTCTTTCCCTGTCTCTTATTCTACTTAATTCTCTTCCCATTTCTATCAAGTTTTCTTCCATATGGCCTACATCCTTTACACTTTTTGTTTTAGAAATTTGAATCCAATGATGTGTCCTTTCTCTCTCCTTTTCAAGCTGAAAGAATAGAGGGATAGAAAAAGTTTGTCATATTACTCTGACACCCTCAATGAATCTATAATATGAGCTAAGGTTTGGCTATGGGCTAGGATCCTTCAACTCTTGGGACTCTCCCTTTACTGTTTCTTGAGTATTTTTTTCCTCTTTTTCTTCACCTTGACCTTGCAATCCTTCCTGATCTTGTTTCTGTGTTTCCTGTAGTTTTGACAGGGTTTCCTATAGGACAGTATTTGCTTCCTATAGACCTTTTTGTGTTTCCTGTGGAAGACCTTTCCTTTTTTGAAAAGGTGTCAAAAGTTCTTTATCTTGTTTTGCTGAGGTTTACCTGGTGACAAGCCTCCTAACATAGGTGATTGGTGACCTGGGGGAAGCTTGTTGTGTTGTGCCTTCTTCACCTCTCTTTCCTAGAGGGACTAACTTCTCTTGTTCTTTTAGTGAGTCCTCTATGATAATGGGAATCTTGGTAGGGGTTTGAGGTCTCCCTTGTTTTATCTTGGTGCTCCTTCTTGTTTTGAAGTATAGGGGAGTCTGTCTCTACCTCTTTCCTCTTGATTTGATAGGTGTACTTAGAGTAGTTAAGGTAGCGTATGCCTTCTTCTTCGTGGGCTCCAAAGACACCCTTGGAAATTCCTCTTCTTCCTTTCTCTATATTTCAGGACTTGTTTCATCCTTTGTCTCATGTATTTCTACCTCTTGTTCTTCAGACTCTTCTTCCTTTTCTTCATGTTCCTCTTCTTTAGGCTCTTCTCCTTTATGCTCTTCTTCCTCCTCCTCTTCTTCAGGCTCTTGTTCTTCTTCTCCAGGCTCTTCTCCCTCTTCTTCATCACTAGAAGTAGGGTCTCTTTCATAATCAATGGATTGAATTTCATCATCTTCATTCATGTCTACAAATGTTGACATCATAATAGGGATTCCCAAGTTGTTTAGGGAATCTTCTAGTATGAGATTGATTAATCCATGATGTGCCAGTTGCTGATGCTTTTGTTGATGCTTTCCTTCTTATACTTTGATGCTCATGTCTATCATTTATTGTAACAAAAAGTAAGGAACACTAAGTCTTCTATGAGGAGGTAACTCTTCTCCATATCTCAGCTCATGGGGGAGTCTAAACGGGTACCTGTAGACTACACTGAGTCTACCATCACAAGAAATATACTTGATGATGTGATAGCTTACTTCATTCCAAGGATATGGAATTCTTTCCATTATAATCCCATTTTTGTCTTCAATTGGTTCTTCTCCTTCCAAAAAGAAGCTCTTCTTGGCAAGAGTGGTGTTAGTTTTGTCCTCTTTTCTCCATTGCAACCATAGAGGAAGTGTAGTGATCCTGCTAATTCTCTCAGGGGTAATTTTTACTGACAAACCCCTCACTACAGGAGTGGCACTGGCTTTAGCTAGAGGTATGAGTGACATTGCAAATTCCCTAGCTATATCATCATCATATCCCCTTAGTAGCTCAAAGAATCCCAACCATTGATGCCTTGTAAGTATTTCTACCACAGGAGGATGTTGATATATTTTGGTTGTTCTGGTGGGATCCCTTTTGTTGAAATCCCCTATCATCTCTTCTCTCTGTCAATATATTTGTATGAGGTTTGGGTGGATATAGCTTAAGAGCTTCTCTAGGTGATGAGGGTTTAGAGTTTACTCTACACAATATTCCACATAATTCTATCTATCTCTATGCACACTATAAATACTTAAAAGAAATGACAATTTCTTTCCTTCTCCTCTTTACAAATGAAAGCACAGAGGATATGGCACATACCTTTCTCTGCAATGCTTTGGTGATGATAATTCTTGAATTACTGGCCCTACGAACCCACTTACAACATTTTTGACAATCTTCCTTGTTTCCTGTAGTTTTCCTATATTTCTTGTAGGTGCTCACTATTTCTTGTAGTTTCTCTGTGTTTCCTGTAGGTGCTCACTGTAGGTTGGATGAGACTAAATTTTCATTTTGATGGCTCCTCAAGGTTATCTCAACTCTCAAACTCTCAAAATGAACAATACCTTGCATGAAAGTCAACGGATATTTCTATTTATGGTTGATTTATTTGAGTGATGTTCTGGTTGGCTAAGTACGTATTTCTCCTTTTGGACCATTGGTCCCACTACTAGTTAACATGCCACCCTTCTCCATAATCATCACCCACTTATATTTACCATAACATGACCACCTTTGAGATTTATTCTTCTTGATATGACCTTGCCACATGTCTAGTTGACTAGCACCTTACTTTCTGTTATCAGATTGAAGGTGGCCAAGTTACCTGGCTATCTTTGCTTATAAAATAAAATTTCTACACATTCCTATAGTTTTAATCATATTTGTACTTAGGAGGGAGTATGGATGAGGTGACATACCTGTGGATTCCTTTGCCTTGCTGATGCATGCTGGAGGGCGGTTCTGCTGTGCTGCTCACGCCAGGTTCATCTTCTCAGCTGCTTTTTTTTGTTGATTCCATTTTGCTGATGGGTTATCTTCTTTCTGATGTGCAGGTGTTGGATTCCTCTATTGGTGCTGATATCTGGAGAATTTCCATTGTGCCTTCAGTTTCCATTCTCCTGTTTCAATCATGGCACTGAAGGTTAGGCCTGGAGTGTGCTGCTACTTCAAAAGAGTCTGCTATAGCGTGTCCTGTAGTACTACTATAGAAAGTCCTGTAGCTGACCTTTTTTGAATTTTTGTGTCCTTTCTCTGCCTGGAGGGTGAATAGGTATTGGAATGAGTGGAAGGTGTGTTCATGGAGTGGCAGGTGAGGTAGGTTTCTAGTGGCATGCCCCTTTGATGTTCTTTTCTATTTATTTTTCATCTTCATTTTTTTTTCTAACTTGATTTTTTTGATGGACACAGGGGGTGACATGGTCATGAAGGGTGTTGGCTGAGATGTGGTGAAGTCAACGACCTTCTTTTTTTATCCAAAAATAGGCTTGAACCATAATTTCTCCATTGGAATGGATTTCCTGTAGATTTTTAGGCCTTCCTATAGTACTAAAAGAAACTCTTGTAGTAATTACAGGAAATCCTATAGAAAGCACAAAATTGCCTAGAATTTGAATTTTTTTGTTGCTGAAAATGAGTATGGATGAAGGAACATGGGGATTATGGATGAAGAAAAAAATGGGGTTTTGTAGGGCTTGCTGCCCTCTAATCTCTGTGTCCATTGTCTTCTTGAAAACCTGCAAAAACTAGAATTGTTATGAGTGGGCAAGTTTGAGGTCCCTGCCATTATTTTTGTGTTTTTTCTCTCTTTTTTTCTTTTTTGAAAGATACCTAGGTTTCCTCAAAGGAGGTTTTCATCCTATTTGCCTGCCCTGAGTACCTCAAAATATGTTTTCACCCAAAGGTCTTTTATTTTTTATTTATTTTATTTTATTTTTTATTTTTTAAACACTCTTGGGCTACCTCAAAGAGGTTTTCAACCTAAGAGTGGGCCTTAAGTGCCTCATGGAGGTTTTCACCCGGGTCTCTTTATTTTATTTTTTATTTTTTATTTTTATTTTTTCAAAACTTCAATAGACCTCAAGAACTTGGTGAGATGGAAGTCGAGACTCCTTCAATCACCATCACTGCCTTGCTGATGCTACTGATGAAATCATTCTTTGACAAGGGATTTTTGTAGAATTTCAACCTATATCCATTGACAAGAAAAGGTATACCTTCTTCATCAATGGTTATTATCTAAACAATGCAATTATCATGGCACTTTTCTATCACATATGGTCCCAACGATCTGGTCATCAAATTGCCTTTCAAATCTTTGTAGTGGGAGTCATACAACAGGGCCCAATCGCCTTCTTGAAATAGTTTGTCTTTGATACTTTTGTCATGCCATATTTTCCTTTGTACTTGAGTCACCTCTGTGTGCAGGAATGCCTACATTCTAAATTCATCTAACCCATTTAGCTGGAGAAACCTCTCTTGCTATGCCCTTGTAACATCTACATCCAATTGTGTTGCCATCCTTAAACTGTTTTACTCAAATTCAATGGAGAGAAGAGCCTTCTTCCCATAAACCAAATCATAAGGGGTGAAGCCAGTGGTGGTCTTCCAAGTTGTATTGAAGGCCCAAGTTGCCTCCACTAGTCTGTCTGCCCAAACCTACCTGCTGTTGCTAACCACTTTGGTCAGAATAATTTCTTATGCTCTGTTGGTGACTTCTCCCTATCCATTAGCTTGAGGGTGGTAAGGAGTGGACTTTCTGTGCTTGATCTTATGTTGGATTAATAGATTCTCAATCATGTGTGAGGTGAATTAACTTCCTTGATTAGTGACCAGCTCTCTAGGGTATCGAAACTTGTAAAACACATTCTCCCTCAAGAACTCAGCCACTTTTTCATTTGTGGCTACCTTGACAACTTTAGTTTCGGCCCACTTGGTTAAGTAGTTAGTACACGCAATGATGTACTGTCTATGTTTGGATGGAGGATCAATGGGCCCAATGAAATCCATGCCCCACTTGTCAAATGGCTTGAAAGTCACTTGAGGTTGCAAAGGCATTTCGTCCCTAGTAGTAGGTTTCCCCATCCTTTGGCATTGATCACACTGGCCGATATACCTTCTTCCATCTTGGTGGAAAGTGGGCCAGTAATAGCTAGCTTGTAGTACCTTGAATCTTGTCTTTTCAGTTGCAAAGTGACCTCCACAAGGCCCATCATGACAGGCCAGAAGGATGTCAAAAGCTTCCTCCTCCCTGAAACATCTTCTCAGAATTTTATTTGGGCCCAACTTGAAGAGATTTGCCCCAATCCAAGTGAATGGGGTGCTTTTCCTTATAATTCTGATATTATCCTTGGAGGACAGATTTGGAGGGAACTGTGTAGCTACTAAGTAGTTCACTATGTCAGTAAACCACGTAGAGAGAACTGAAATGGCGAATAAATTCTCATCTGGTAGTTGATCATCAATCATTCTTTCCTCACCTGCACGCAAAGTCAATCTGGACAAAAAATATGCCACTACATTTTCTTTGCCAAGCTGATCAATAATAGTTAGATCAAATTGTTGTAACAAAAGTAACCATATAATAATTCGAGCATTCACATCAGGTTTGTTCATTAAATATTTAATGGAAGCATGGTCAGTATGTACAAATGTTTGGTAACTAGTAATGTAATTTCAAAATTTATTCAATGAATGGACAACAAATAGGAGCTCTTTCTCAGTCACAATGTAGTTTAACTCAGCTTTGGACAGATTTTTGCTGATGAAGTAAATGGCATAAGGGAGATTTTCATCTATCTGGCCCAGAGCCACTCCTATAGGTTTGTGAGAGGCATCAGCATGTATGTGAAAAGGAAGAGCCCAATTTGGGCCTTGGAGAATAGGTGTAGTAGTCAACTTGTCGTTTAGGGTTTCTAGGGCCTCTTGGCAGCTTTCTGACCATAAAAATTCAGATTCCTTGTGTTGGCTGATAAAAGGTGTCTTTAAAACTCCTAATTACCCCACATTAATCATCAACCTGGGCAAGTCATTTTATTCGAAGAGTGTACATAATGTGGGCATGCTATAAATCCAGAGAGTAATGTTTCTTAAAATGAAGTATAGACTTTTGATAGAAGAGTAAATGGATGCTTATAATAAACTCAAATTGCAATCATTAAAAGAAATATGACATTGAAGCTTCAAAACTCAATCCTCTACTGAAATTGTAATCAATTCTCACACAATCAATTTGATTAACAATAGCATCAGCTGAGAGTACAGTAGCAATAAGTCATCTCTTCTTAGTTGATTCAATCTAAATCATACTCAATTTCCACTAAAAAATCCAAATTGCAAAGATATCAATTTGAGAGTTCAATAGCGATAACCAAACTCTTACAGCTGATTAAATCAATATGGATCACTGTCTAAATAATGCAATATGGAATAAGTGTAAATTAAATCAAATGATAGCACTGTAAAACATGTAAAGAAAATGCACTAATTCAATACAAGAAAGCAGTAAATAGAAAATAAGATAAAATCACAGAAAACAGGAAAATTATCAAACCAATCACACGTGCAAGAATCGGAAATATATAACACAAAGAAGCAGTTTAATCCACCAGAGGCCGGGCCTTTAGCCACTAGTGAACACTGCTGAGCTACTTTAGAGAATACGAATGAACAACAACTCAATTATATATTAATCATTTAACTTAAGTGTTATTACAATATGGTCGCATTCTCCAACATCACAAGTCTGTAAATTAAAATTACAATTTGAAATAACAAAGATCGATCCCCTTTCTTCCTAAAATCATTTTCTTTTATAGTCAGAAAGAGGTAAAAGATAAATACGATCCCTCTGGATCTCCCAATCCTGAGTGATTCACAACTAATTACTATCTTCATACACCTTTCCTATTTCACGCTGATCCTCCTTATTCATCCTCTGCCCTGTCTGCAACCGACACGTTCCATTCTTCGTTTGTTGATTTATGATGTTCCATCGTTAGAGAACAGCAATTGTTCCTTTCATCATTTTCCTGCATAAAAAGGAGTAAAGTCAGTTATGATAGCTAAATCTTAAGTACGAGTAGTTCATCCATTTCTTATCATAATCCATCAATATGTCAGCGTATTAAGCTGTAAAAAAGATAAGAAAATAGGAAAAAGGTGATGAAATTAAAAGTAAATACATACCCATTTCATAACTCAACATAATCCCCTGCTTACCCTATTTCATGTCCTAATGAAAAGTAAGTAATTCGTATGAAGTGCAATTAAAGAGTAGGCTGGAGAAGGAGCGTCAAAGATTGGTCTAGAACCATGATTCTGAGCCAGGAGCGCAAAGAAAGGCCCTTCCTTTCCTTCAGGCAATTTGTAGATAACCCGATAACCTTCAGGAGGATACCAAATTATGGGGCTATGAAACCAACATCCTAACAAATAAGGTCCTTCTCTCAAAATAAGATTGCTATAGGTGACAAAACGGGCTGCAACTGCTTTAAAATTTCTGTAATTAAATGGCTCTCTATCCTTCACACTACTAGTGGAGACTGTCCACTTGAGCTTGGATGTGGCCAGAGAGCTTTCTTGAATGGAGAGAAAATATGATACTCCTATTTGTACAATCTCCTTCTAAATAGGCCCTAAAATTTTAATCACCCCTTTTCGTGTCATCAGACTCTTATGGTTAGCAAGCATTTGTAAAGGGTGATAATTAGGTTCACTTCTTACCCAAAAATCCAGTCCATGTTCCTGTCTTTGGAATGCGTTATGAGCTTTATACCATTTGAGTTGGTCAACTACAAACAAAATAAAGGCCTGGAATTGAACATCCCCTACAAAAGGGTTTGGGTTCTTTTCCGCCTCGTTCTCTAATACAGAATTGTGTAGGTAAAACTCACAAAGAAGCCTTTGAACCTTTACACCATGTTGTTTACAAAAATTTATAAAATCTTCAATTGTTCTTAATTCAATTGGTTTCCTAGCTCTCATGGCTTTAATTTTTAAAAAAAGATATCGCTCTAACAAAAACAAGGCATAATTAGTGGTGGGAGACCTGCATGCCAAGACATCTGTATATAGTGAGGAGATGGTGTTTGTCTGACCTATGACCCTGTCTAGTATGAGCTTGATCTTCTCTATTTTCTCTTCTACTTTTCTACATCTATCGAAAGTCTCGCTCTCTGTTGCATTCATTTCTCGAAGCTGTCTCTGTAGCTCTGGATATTTTTGCTGGGAAACTGTTTCTTGTTCAAGTTGTTCCACTGCAAGCCGAGCCTGTGCCAATTCTTCCTGAAGATTCAATATAATGGGGTCATGGTGTGTCATGATGTCTTTGGCTTGTATGCTTGTCTGAGTGCTTCTTCTATGAAAAGGGATGCCTTCTGTCTGTATTTATTTATTATGGGAGGTCCAAACCTCCGTCTGAGTAGCCATACTGTAGGAGGGTACATCCTCTATATGAGTAGTTATGTTGTAAGAGGGTACATCCTTTGTCTGAGTAGCTACGTCTACCAAAATTGCATGTTGTTTTGTTTGGGTAGGTAAGGGCTCAGTTTGAGAAGGTATGGGCTCAGTTTGAGTTCCTGTTGCCTTACCTTCATATAACTCTATTTGTACGGCCGCATTTACTATCTCTGGGATATTGTCTGAAACCTTTACCATTGTGATTTATTTTATTTTCCCTCTAAGCCTTTTGAACATTTTGCGAAGCTTCTACTTTTCTTTTCTTAATTTCTTCAATTTGGATCTATACTTTTTCAGAGGAGTGACTGTTCTACTGTCAGTCTTGTTAACAGCTTCTGTTTCTAAAGAGCTTGGTTGTTCTCCTTGGCTCTGTTCTAATAAGACTGTGTCTCCAAACTGATTATCAGCTTCTTGCATAATCTCTATCTCTGCTTCTTCTCCTTGGTCTATGTTTTCTGAGTTTAGGCCTACCTAGCTGTTTTCCACTGGGAGCATGTCACCAGATTGGTCCTTTGCTTCCTAAATGGCCTCTGCATCCGTTTCTGCTTCGCGGTTTACATCTTTTGAGGGAGATAGAATTTTTGTATCACCAGAATTACCAGGAGATTGGGTTTCTCCTAAGTTAAGATTGAGCAGTCCTTCAGGCTGCATGTATACATTCATGTTGGCTAGGACCTAGGCCATCTCGAAATCATGCAGCAAATCATTTATTTATTCATCTTCAGAATGCCCCGTTCCTTCCTCAGGTTCTGATTCTGGGTTATCATGTCCTTCTAACTCTAGTTGTAAGTATTGTTCACTTACTGGGCTAGATACTTCTATAGGTTTACTAGTGCTGCCTTGAGGATTTTCACATGCTCTGTGTTTTGACATCAATCTTCTGGATTGTCTGCGTTTGTGAGGTACGCTTCTCGAGAGGGCAATCCTCTTTATTTTTGGAATAGGGTTAGGTGCTGGCAGGGATACACCTCCTTCAAGGGCAAATATTAGATCTTCCCAGGATGATTGTTGTTGAGCAAGGTTATAGCTAACTATTAACCTGATTAGGCAATGGTGGTTACCTATTGTTTCTATGTGCTGGGACCATCTCAACCTATCGGCAGTGTCATGCAGTAATGAATTCAACAGTGCAGGAATTTTAAGAGAATTTTTGTTTTAAAACTGCTAAAAGTTTGAGTTGTCACGGCCTTACCACATCTTTATGCCCATCGCAGGTAATGTAGTTCTGGACAATTCGTGCCAATTCTCCCCATGGCTTTCCAAGAGAAGATGTCTGAACGCCTTTTCCCTTGGTGATTAGCTCCTGTCCTTCGTCTGTAAAAGCCTCGAAAGTATCATGCAACTTTAATCTCTTTCCAACCCATATTTTTCTTTCTGCCGGCAACCGAAACACTTCTGCTATCATAGCATCTATTACAGTAATTTGTCTACCTCTTACCATAGACTGTCCATTCTGCAGGTTCCGTAAAAATTCGATGGCGATTTCCTCATTAGGGGGTTGAAATCTTGTAAAGTATGCTATCCATCCTGCGTGAGGTAGAATTTCCCTAGCTTCATCGGAGACAACCAATATTAAAGTTTCTCGGCGCACTATTCTTCCTCCCATGATTCTTGAATTCTATAAACAATTAGTGTAGCATGGAAAGCACAACAACGAATAGAGCCGAGAGATGGAATGACAAATGGTTGTAATGGGTCTATTAGGTGGTACTTTATAAACATAAATACTATTATCGAGGACTGTTATAATGCCACATGCTCTGTGATCATGGGATGTCATATTGTTCTGCAAAATAAAATAAAAAGATGACAGTGCATTCATAAGTACACTGGAGGTCCTCGTCCCCCATCAAAATAATAGGTCGCCTACAACCGAATGAATGAAAGGATAACGCACTGGCAGTGAAGTACAGGGGCAATGGATTGGGTAATGGAAGTGGCACGATACGCATATTAATGAAAGGATCATAAAGGATATTAGAGTGATGAAAACAAGGCATGTAAGGAGAATTATCAATAAGTGATAAGATGTCATGAGGTGATACGATAAAGAAAAAGGACAGCTTACGCAGGAAATAATACTTTACCATCGTTATTCCACTTAAAACTGTTGTGATTGATTTTAAAAGATAACTCATGCATAAACGTTCAAGGTAAATTAGGAACATAATATTTCGGTAGTAAAGATAAAACATAATAAGAGGGCATTATAATAATTATTGATGTAGAAAATAAAACTTCAATACCATCAGCAAAGCTTCTGTTGCCTGCAAGCATACATAGCCTCGACAGAGTTACTTTCTAACCCTTGGGAAACATGGTCCTCTATGTGTAATTGGGGAAGTGCATTATGATGTCCATAGTGAAGACCAATGTGCTGGCATGATAACCAGATAAACACATTTCCATTCACTGGGAAGTAGTGAAAGTGGTCAGGTCGGCTCGTGATGAGACCTCCTATTCCAAGGACTTTGTTTCTTGATGCATCCATTGGATCATATCACTAGTGTGGTGGCCATAGTGGGAATGCCAATTTTCTCCTTCCTTATGATCATGGTAGGTCGGCTCATGATGAAACCCCCTATCCTCCATCTATGGAAAAAAATCATACAATTGTTAGCGAATATAATATATATATATATATATATATATATATATTATTTATTTTTTATTTATTTTTTTAATAGTCCCCATTTTATATATAGAGGGTGGCTCAGCACTCCTTAAGAGTAGGGATGGCAGAAGAAGTTTGAACATATCAATAGAAAAAAATATACCCCTAATCTTATTGATAATAAACAGAGAGAATTATATGAGATAGGGGAGAACTAGCATGGTACAGATAATCAATCAGTTTGATTTATAGTGGAAATGAGGATAGTGAAGTGATATGGATAATTGTGTCCTTTCTTTTTCGATCAATACAAAACAATCTTATTAGAGATGATAATATTCAAGACATTTGCCTGTTCCAGTAAACTCCATACTTGTTGTCCTTTAAATATGTATTTATACTTTCATGTCATAAAGAGGTTCATAAAGAGTGAATTGGGATGGTCTAGGGATGATCATGCAAGGGGAAGAAAGGGTGTTCTCAAAAGAAAATACTCACAAAGTGTTGTTTCCTAAAGGGAACAACAAAAGAAAACCCACACAAAAAGTGTTGTTCCCTATAGGGAACAACAGCTGTTCCCTGTAGGGAACAATAAAGAAATACATACGCAAAAAGTGTTGTTCCCTATAGGGAACAGTAGCTGTTCCCTATAAGGAACAAAAAAAAGAAAATTTTGAAAAGAAAGTGGATTACCGTGTCCTATGTTGCCCTGGGTAATGCTTCTGCCTCCACCCATTTAGTAACATACTCTGTTGCAACAAGTATATATGTCTTTTGATTAGATGATGGGTTTATTGGGCCAACGAAATCTAATGCCCAGCATTCAAAAGGCTCGCTGACTAACTGTGGATGTAGGGGCATCTCATCAGACTGGCCAGGGCGGCCTATTCTTTGGCAGCTATCGCATGCCTGGAAAAATTTCTTGGCGTCCTTAAAAATGGTGGGCCAATAATAGCCCATCTGTAAGACTTTATGTCCAGTCTTGCAGTCTGCAAAGTGTCCACTTCAAGGTCCATCGTGGCAAGATTTTAGGATATAGTAGATTTCGTCTTCCCTGACACACCTGCGGATATGCATATAAGCTCCTGTGTGGAAGAGGTATTCTCCGATCTAGGAGAACCGAGTGCTACATTGCACTATTAATTTTCTTTCTCTGGGCATCAGGTGCTTGGGTAATTTCCCCACTGCTAGGTAATTCGGGACATCTGTGTACCACATTTTTTCACAGTTAGAAAAAATAGGTGCTCATCAGGAAACTGTCTTCTATTGCCACTGCGTCATTTGTTTTTGGCATATGTAGATTTTCTTTTCCTGGTCAATCCTTGATTGTTATATCAAATTCTTGTAAACGGATTAACCATCGTGTCACTCTTCCATTTGTAATAGGTTTATTAGCTAAATATTTGATAGCAGAGTGATCAGTATAAAAAACCATAGGGTATCCTGTTATATAATGTATGAATTTTTTAATAGCATAGATTACAGCTAGAAACTCTTTCTCGGTCACCGTGTAATTCAACTCAGCAGGAGTTAAATTTTTGCTGATGTAGTATATCGCATAAGGTTTCTTATCTTCCTCCTAGCCGAAAACTACTCCAATGGACGTATCTGATGCATCGGATGAAATCTGGAATAGTAAATCCTAGTTCGGGCCTCGTAATACTGGGGTTGTTGATACTAGCCATTTTAATTTTTCAAAGGCAATGTCGCATTTGTCAGTCCATATAAAATCGATATTTCTTGTCAGAGCATATAATGGTGCAACAATTTGGGAGAAGTTCTTTATAAATCTTCGATAATATCCAGAAAATCCCAAAAAACTACGTACCTCAGTTTGAGTGCAAGGGGTGGGTATTAAGAGGATTATCTAAATTTTTGTTGGATCTACCTGAATTCCAGCTGCTGAGATGAAATGACCCAGTATCAAGCCTTCAGTCATCATCATGTGGCATTTCTCGTGGCTTAAATAGAGCCTAGTAGCAATGCATCTTTCCAGGACTTTCTCCAGTGTCTGTAATGCTGGCTCGAAGTCATCTCCATAGGGTGTAAAATTGTCCATGTACACCTCGAGTCCCTCGTTTATAATATCTGCAAAGATGCTGAGTATGGCTCTCTGGAATGTGGCAGGTGCATTGCACAGTCCGAAAGGTAATACCCTGTAAGAAAATGTCCCCCAGGGGTAGGTGAAGGTAGTCTTATCTTGGTCTTCAGGGGCAATTTGGATTTGGTTGTAGCCACTGAAGTTGTCTAGGAAAGAGAACAATTTTTTACCTGCCAACGTGTCTAGAACCCGGTCAATGAACGGGAGGGGGAAATGATATTTTTGCGTTGCTTTATTAAGCTCTCTGTAATCGACACATATACGCCACTTCCCATTCTTCTTAGGAACCAAAACTAATGGAGAAACCCATTTGCTATCAAATATAGGATAGATGAAATTTACATCTAACAATTCCTGTATTTCGTCTTCAACAGCATCCTTTAGCTGAGGGTTCAATCTTCGTTGAGGTTGTCGAATGGGTCTCACATGTTTCTCAGTATAGATGTGGTGCATACATAATTGGGGGTCAATTCCTTTCATATCTGGGTAATCCCAAGTGAAAGCCTCTTTATATATTCTAAGGAGTTGGATAAGTCTTTGCTGCTGGTCATCAGTCAGGTTTTTGTTAATGTTTAGGACTTTCCCTAGCTGAATTTCAATGGGTTTTCTGTTATAAACAATTGTTGTTGGTATTGTTTGATCATTGATATCTTTTAAGGGGTCTCTTCAATTTCGTTTTCTAGGGCTGCTTCAATCATGTGACATTTTAGGTGAGATATGGAAGCTGGTTGGTTAATGTAAGTGTTAATGATGTCATCTTCTATTTGATTCTTAAATTCAAGAGTGTCTACAATAGCTAGTGGTGATCGGATATTTTCAGTTAAATATGTAACAGGTTGTTTCCTAGTTTTTATTATAGTTAAGCTTAACTGAGCTGGAGAATATAAAGCTAGGTTCTTCACCTTACGTCCTCTTGCTATAGTCATACTGCCTATTCAACAGCTTATATAAGCATTTGCGGTCGCTAGCCAAGGTCTTCTAATATTAGAGGATGTCCATCTAGTGGGTTTCTAGGATTAATAATCAAGAAATCTGTTGGGAATTCCAAAGAATCTACAAATACCATTACATCCTGTAATTTCCCTTCTAGTTTGACAACTGATCGGTCAGCAAGTTCCAGCAAGGTCGTAGTTGGATCTAAGGCTGTGATGCCAAGTCTCTGACAGGTTTTTGTTGTGAGAATATTAATGGCTACCCCTAGACTGACCAATGCATTGGGAAAGGAAAATCCATTTATTTTTACTGTGACTATAGGGTTTCCTGGGTCCTCATATTTCACCGATGTTTCTCTACCTGATAATAAATCAGACAAAGGTCCAACTACGTGGACAGTTGGTGTTGCTTTTATTTTCCTTGTAGGCTTTTTGGTACAAAATTCCTTAATGTTTTTTGCATAGATTGGAATGTCCTGAATAGCTTGGAGGATGGGTATTTTTACACAAAGATTTTTTAATTCTCCTAGGAGATTGAAATCAGGATATTCAATTGGGCGAGGCATAATCAATCTTTCTGGGAATGTTGGAGAAGGGGTAATAGTTTGATCATGGATTTTTTATTTAACTATATTCTCCGTTTGACGTATTTGTTCTACAGGCAGTCATTCTTCTGATTATATATTTTTATCACCCTCTAACTCTGTTATCCGTCCAGACCTCAATTTGAGTTCATTACACTCTCTCAACTCAATTTCCGGATCCAACCCTTCAATAATTTGTACCGACTGGATTGGTCTATTGTTGGGATTCGGGTTGGGCTAGGCTGGGAGTTGTGGTCATAAATTGGGTTGAGGATTTTGTTGCAATGTGTAAGGTGTTGGTAGCATAGGTTGAGGCAGGGGGGTTGCCCTTGTTGGCTGGTTTGTAGGTCTTTGCCAACTTGACTACTAGTTTTGGTTTTGTGAAGTGGAGGGGGTCCATTGAGATGGATATGGATTGTTCTACCAAAATGGTGGAAAGTAAGAGGAATTTGGCCAACTATTGTTTGGATTTGATTGATTGGACCAAGGTGGCATAGAAAATTCTTGTGGTGACGAACTAGGAAAAGGTGGCTAGTTCTGCCATGTAGCTCCTGTGTATCGCTGAGAATTATATTATAAGGGTTGAAAGAATGAAGATGGGTCAATAGGCATACCTGTTTTTTGTGCTTGCCATTGGCAATGCTGATTTAATAGGTATACTGGTTCTGTTTCTTCCTCTGCCTCTTTGAAGACCAATTTTAATCCTGGGAACGATGGGTAGCTTTCTGTGGCATGTTATTTAGTTCATATGGCACAAGTCTGTACCATATCCAGTGGAAATTCTTTATGACTATCTTTCTTCCTGCATCAAGGGCAAAAAATAACCAGGTTTTGTTCTGCTTCAGCCTGCTTCTGCTTGGCTTGCATGATGTCTAATTGTGTTGTCAAGGTTCCCAAGATATCCCTTTTGAAATCTTCTAGTAGGTTGCAATTTCAGTACAAGTAATGCTTCTGCCAGATATTTTGTTGTCCCTGGTGATCGTATCGCGTTCTGCTGGTTTCAGTCTTGTACTACCCCTTGAGCATCTGATACACAAATCAATAATGTTAGCATAGTCTTCTTGATAGATATCACCTTTACCCATAATATTTAATGTGTTTATCCATTGGTATTTCATTCCCTTAATTAGCATGTTTTTTAGCACATTATCAGGCAGAGGCAGATTTTCATAGGGAGACCTTTGGAGGTTATATTGGAAACGCTCCACATACTCTTCCAAAGTTTCACTAGGTCTTGCTACCATTTGGAATATCTCATCTTTTAGTTCTCTAAATCTGTAATAATCCTGATATTTTTTAAGGAAAGAAGTTTTAATTTGATCCCAATCATTTATGGTGCCCCCACCCAATTCCATAAACCAACGCAGGGCTACTCCTTTTAAAGTGGAGGGAAACAACTACAGTTTCTGGGGATCGTGGGTGTAATCACAACCACGACATAGGACGTCAAATTCAAACAGGAACGCATCCAGATATTCTGAAGTGAGTCCATGAAAGGTGGGAATATTTTGTAGAGGGATAACTTTCATGGGGGCATTGACAGCGATGTCAACAATAGGATACTATACTGTAGAGGTCTTGGGTGCTTGTGGATTATTGGCCATTTGGTCAAAGATATTCCAGTATCCTTCTGGGATTTCTGGAGCTAGAGAGTTATCCTTGGGTTGTCTAGAAGAGGTGGGAATGATCCTAATAGCACTCCCTTGATTTGGGACACTAGGTGTCCTCTATTCAATTATTATCTGAGGGGATCTTGGTTCCTCTGTTTCCCCTATTTCTCCTCCTTCACGAATGTTGCAAGAATTCCCTTCTTGTGAGGGAATTGGTCGCGAATTTTCAATGTCTTGAAAACTCTGCTCAGTCCCTTCAGTTTTACTGTGGACCTCAGCGTAGGCTACAGATGGTGAGCCTGTGGCCCGAAGGGAGACAGTAGGTTGTCTAGAAGCAACGGTTCAGGGACCTACTGATGGCTGAGATTCGGCTTTTCTTAAGATGTCGTCGATAAAATTTGATCATCCAAGGGTCACCGGTCCCTTATATTTTTGAGGTTTGGGATGTGGGGTTGTACTGTTTTCTGGTATTTTCTTCTTAGTCATTCATGAAAAAATTCAAATGTTTATTTCTACCTTAAGTTCCTAGCAATTCTGCTGGAAAGCAGGCAGGGGAGCAGGCATTTTACTTGCTCCGTACGCAGGTTCTTACCTTTTGTTTTTAATACCCAGTTCTCTCTCAACAGATAAACACCAAACACCTACTTCACTTTTCTATAATTGTGCGAAAGGCGGGCGGAGGAGCCGGCACTTTACTTGCTTGTTACGTAGGTTCTTACCTTCTGTTTTCAATACCCAATTCTTTCCCAACAGCAATTATCAGATATACATCACTCTATGTAAAATGGCGACACTCTCCCAGGAAACAGTGCCAAAATGTTGGCTGATAAAAGGTGTCCTTAAAACTCCTAATTACCCCACATTAATCATCAACCCGGGCAAGTCCATTTATTCCAAGAATGTACACAATGTGTGCATGCTATAAATCCAGAGAGTAATGTTTCTTAAAATGAAGTATATACTTTTGATACAATAGTAAACAGATGCATCTAATAAACTCAAATTGCAATCATTAAAGGAAATATGACATCTAAGCTTCAAAAATCAATCCTCTATTTAAATTGTAATCAATTCTCACACAAGAAATTCAATTAACAATAGCATCAGCTGAGAGTACAGTAGCAATAACTCTTACAGCTGATTAAATCAGTATGGATCATTGTCTAAATAATGCAATCTGGAATAAGTGTAAATCAGATCAAATGATAGCGCTGTAAAACATGTAAAGAAAATGCACTAATTCAATACAAGAAAGCAATGAATAGAAAATAAGATAAAATCACAGAAAACGAGAAAATTATCAAACCAATCACACTTGCGAGAATCGGAAATATATAACACAAAGAAGCAGTGTAGTCCACCAGAGGTCAAGCCCTTAGCCACCAACGAACACTGCTGAGCTACTTCAGAGAATACGAATGAATAAAAACTAAATTATATATTAATCATTGAACTTAAGTGTCATTACAATATGGTCACATTCTCCAACAGCAAAAGTCTGTAAATTAAAATTACAATTTGAAATAACAAAGATTGATCCCCTTTCTTCCTACAATCATTTTCTTTTATAGTTAGAAAGAGGTAAAAGATAAATGCGATCCCTCAGGATCTCCCAATCCTGAGGGATTCACAACTGATTACTATCTTCAGACACCTTTCCTATTTCACGTTGATCCTCCTGATTCGTCCTCTGCCCTGTCTGCAACCGACGCGTTCCATTCTTCATTTGTTGGTTTATGATGTTCCATCGTTAGAGAACAACAATTGTTCCTTTCATCGTTTTCCTGCATAAAAAGGAGTAAAAGTCAGTTATGATAGCTAAATCTTAACTACGAGTAGTTCATCTGTTTCTTATCATAATCCATCAATATGTCAATTTCTTAAGTTGTAAAAAAGATAAGAAAAGAGGAAAAAGGTGATGAAATTAAAAGTAAATACATACCCATTTCGTAACTCAACACCTTGGCTAATAGTCCAAACAAAGGTGAGGATACCTTTCTAAAGTATTTTATGAATCTCCTATAATATCTTTCTAAGCCTCAGAAACTTCTAACATCCTTCTACTTCATAGGAGTAGGGACCCTCTTTATGATAGCTATCTTATTTTGGTCTACTTGCAGTCCTTCCTGGGATATTGAGTGACCTAGAATAATCCCTACAGTCATTAAGAACTCACACTTCTCAAGACTAAGGGATAAGTTCATTTAAATGCATTTGTTTAATATCTTTCCCAATTTATAGAGAGCCTCCAAGAAATCACACCCATAGGGGTGAAATCATCCATATAAATTTCCACAGAATCATGGAATAGCTCTGTAAATATGCTCAGGACTGCTCTCTAGAAAGTGACAGGGGCATTGAATAAACCAAAAGGAAGGACCCTATAAACAAAGGTACCCCAGGGAATGGTGAAGGTGGTTTTATCCTGGTCCTCTGGGCTGATCTAGATTTGATTGTAACCACTAAATCCATCCAGGAAAGAGAATAACTTCTTTCCTGCCAGACCATCTAATACTTTGTCATTGAAAGGTAGAGGGAAATGGTCCTTTTTTGTGGCTTTTTTTAGCTCTTGGTAATCCACAAAGATCCTCCACTTTCCATTTTTATTTGGAACCAGAAGAAGAGGAGACACCCACTCACTATCTGAGATGGGGTAAATGAATCGTGCATCCAATAACATTTGCAGTTATTCTTTGACTCTGTCCTTGAGGGCTGGGTTCATTCTCCTTTGAGGTTAGCAGACTGTCTTTCAACCCTCATTGATGTAAATGTGGTGAGTACAAACTGAAGGGTGCACTCCCTTCATTTCCTTGTAACTCCAGGAAAATGCATCCAAATGATTTCTTAGCATGTTACATAGCTCCTCTTCTTGGTGTGCAGAAAGAGAGGGGTTGAATTTCAATGCTCTTTCTGGGCCAAATTATATCATCTTGACATGAGTAGGGCGTGAGTAAGCTAATCATAGATCAATCTAAGGGTTGTCTATGGATTCCTTTACTAACTCCTCAAGAGACATGGTTCTAGGGGGTTGATTCTAGAGGATTTTCTTAATCAGGGAATCTTCATTAGGTTTCCCCCCTCCTATAGTAGCATCTAGGGTATAGATTGGGGAAGAGTAGAATTCATCTTCCTCCTCCTCTTCTAACCATAACGGTAAGTCATGCTCTATATATGGTTGAGCAGGAGGGTACAAGACTAATTTCTTGGACATATGCCCATTCTTAGTGGCCATGTTCAGAGCCCTACAAATTATGTAAGCATAAGAAATGGCTAACCATGGCCTTCCAAGGATGAGAGGATAACCATTGAACTTGGTCTTAGTTTTTAGAACTAAGAAGTCAGTAGGGTATTCCCAGGAATCGATGGAGACCATCACATCCTCATTAATTCCTCTAGGAGCTACTGTGGATCTGTCGACAAGCTTCAAGACTGTTGTGGTCTTTATTAATGACCCCTAGAAATTCAGTTTAAGCATAGTATCCTTAGTCATCACATTGATTGCAGCCATAAGATCGATCAAGGTATGGGGGAAAATGGTGCCATCGATGTGTACATCTACTACAGGACATTCAGGATGTAGATACTTTGGGAAAATCACCCGCCTCAACATTAAGTCAGATAGTTTTCCAATGAAATTAATGATAGGGGTGTCTTTCTTTCGCCTTTCCAGATGTTTGAGACACTTCTCCTTGATTAAATTTTTGTATATGGGGACATCTTTGATAGCTTAGAGAAGCAGGATTTTGACACAAATTTTTCAACTCACCCAGAAGATCAGTATTTATTTGGGTGTGCTGGACAGGATGGGTTAATCTCTCAGGAAAAGGAGGTGGATTTTCTTGAGGGACACTTTTCTGTTTTTCCTCTTCACTCTCCTCAGGTGGAGATGGAGGTTGGTTATACAGAATCACTCTTCCAGACCTAAGGTTAATTTCATGAATTTCCATAGCATAGGTAGGGTAGGATGTTTCTCCACTGTAGACCTATTGTGCTTGTCTTTTGTTCGGGTTTAGATTTCGTTGGGCAGGCATTTGAGGTTGTTTAGGTGGAGTAGGGTGTAGGATCCGTGATCGAGATATGTAGAGGCGATAGAGATGGATATTGGTTGTATGGGGTCCTCCACCCTTGGGATGGTGCATTCCACTGAGGTTGTGGAGGAGCACATGGCTGAAATAGTTGGACGGCAGATTGGGAATGGTATTGAGGTGCAAAATACTAGGGAGAAGGTTTCGACCACACAGGATGAGTAGGAGGGCACCAAGGGGGAATGGATGTATTCTAACTAGGGTTGTAATATGAATAGGATTCCCCTTGCATGCCTTGCTGGTATGGTTGAGGTACTTGAGTCCTCCTTTTATTGATGTAGCAAAGTTGTTCAATCAACCCTTCAGTTCCCAGATACACAACTTTTAATCTAGATAGGGAAGGGCACTTGTATATGGGGTGGTTTTCCTCATAGACTAAGAAAGTTTCTATAAGATTCAATGGATATTCGTTCCTAAGGTGCCTCCTGGTGCATCTAGGGAAGAAGATAACTAAGGCTCTCTCTGCTTCCTCCTGCTTCCTCTTGATCTACAGGGTGTCCATTTAAAAAGAAATGGTATGCAACATTTCACTCTTAAAGTCTTCCAACATTTTCCCAATTTCACTTTTTATGGATGTGTTGTAAGAGGACAAACTGGCCACAACTTGACTAGCCCTACCCTTCTTTCTAGCTTGCCTAGAATGATTCCTAAAAACTGTCTTGATATCATCATAGGCTAACTGGTAGATGTCCCCTCCTAACAACAAGTTTAGGGTTTCTAAAATATCTTCCCTGACCCCCCTAAGAAGGCATAGCTTAAGTGATTCAGGATCAAGGGTGCACCTGGCCCTTTTGTAACTGAGTTGGAATCTTTCATCATAATCTTCTAAAGATTCGTCATGTCCCAAAGTCATTCTAAAAATTACCTCTTTGGTATATTTGGAACTACAGTAGTCCCTATACTTATTTTTGAAGGCTTGTTGCATCTAAGCCCAAGTGGTGATACTATACCTAGGTAAACCCATGAACTAGCGCAAGGCTACATAATTGAGAGTGGATGGCAACAATTTCAACTTCTAAACATCAGAGGTGTAATCATAAGTTCTACATATGACAACAAACTTGGACAGAAAAACATCCGAGTCTTTTGAGGTTAGGCCATGGAAGTGAGGAAGAAAAGAGGGTCTTATGTTTTTCATCCGAGCATCCCCATTAGTTTCTTTGATGGGAAAAGCACCCTCATCTCTATTCTCATCTCCTTCTCTATCTCCAATCCCATTTCTATTTTCATCCATGGTGTAAATTGGTGGAATGCTCTCTTCTTCTTCCCCAATAGGCTCTTCAAAAATCTCTAGTTGTTCGCCTAATGGATCCTCTAGCTCACAATCACTGAAGCAGAGGGAAGTTTGGTTGTTTAATGTGGTGGGGGTATTTGGCAAAACTTTCCCTAAGCTGTCTCTACTCCTACAAGGCATGAAAGGAGTTTTGTTTTTTTTAGGGTTTTTTTTTTAACTTCTTGAAGAATGGAAAGAAAGCAAAACCAAATTGCAATTACATGTTGAATGGAATTGATTGTAGAATGTAAAGAAAGAAAAACCAAATTTTAACTACTTGCTGAATCGAACTATTTGCAGAATGGAAAGAAAGAAAAACCAAATTGCAACTACTTGTTGAACATAACTATTTGCAGAATGGAAAGAAAGCATGAAATAAAGAAAGAAAGCATAAATCACACCTACTCAAACACCTCCCCAAAAACGGCACCAAAATATGATGAGCACCAGTATTGCAGCAAGAATCTTGCAACTCATGGGGCTACAAAATTTACTTCATCAACCTGGGGTTCTTACAAACATGGAGGTGATAGTGTTGTATACACAAATAGATGTAATGGTATACTCTTGTCACTCTTCAACTGGGGCGATAGACCACTAGGGTTTGTCAAAACAGTCTTCTATTGACTAGAAGACGTCTGACTAACAACTCGAGAAGGGAAAATTATCCATAATAAAAGAAAAGGAATGTTTCCTATTTTAAGGAATGAAAGAATGAAGTGGGAGATGCTTGTAAAGTGACATGAAATCATTTAGGTACTCATTGACACATTTTTCCTACAAAAGAAACCTAGACTAACCCTATTTATCACATGTGATGATCTAAACTAACTGAGCATGGAATATGATCTAGGGAGTATTATAACTATTGCATGCATGTGCTAATTAAGAAATTAAAAAAACTCTTTTTCTTTATGTTTTCATTTTATGAATGCAAATGGTAATCTTAACTTGCTCTTTGGTAGGGGAGACAGGCATGGAGGAAGAGGGTTAGAATGGTCTTAATGGTATGGAGGTCAAGTAGAGTTCTAATCCTAGCTTTAGTGATGATTTTTCTAACTTTGGGCTCAAAATAGGTTGCTACAGGATTTCCTAAAGGAAAACTACAGGATGTACTAGTTCTCTTACATGATCCCTTGTTCTACTTGTTGGCTTGTTGGGGTCTGACTCAAAGGTGATTTAGCCAAACAAATCCTAGTACTACTGGTCCTTTCGGCAACAGTCCGTGGAGCGTGAACTGAGGTCTCACACGAAGTAGTATGGGAGGGTGCTAGAACCAGTTTTCCGCACCCTAGAGATGTCTGATAGTTTCAAGTGGTCCACAGTTTGACCTTGCGTGCACGTCACTATGCGCATTTACCCGTACCTCACAGCCTGTGATGCTGCCTTCAGAGCCCTACTCAGGGGCCAAATAGTGTTATTACCCAAGTCCTTACTAGTAACCCGATATTAGTTGATTAAGTTAGATTACTTGCATGTGTAGAGTATACTTAGCAATATAAATCATTCATACAAGTGCGCGCAGTAAATAAACAATACATTAGCAATTGATATCAAACATGTAATAACTCACAAACAAATACATGGAATTTAGATAAAACTTCTCTTTATTATTCTCCTCCTTCGGTTACAGACTCTATTTTGCCCTGCACACTCAGCTGCGGACTCTACTAGGCCTCTACACACTAAGCTGCAGAGCCTTTTCATACTCTATGACCCAAGATACACTTAGAAACTTGCTCTCTGCTTCTATCTCATACTTCGCTCTAACTAACTTCCCTCCCTTTTACGCTTAGAGCTTTTCTCTATTTATACAATCCCATGGTCCATGGACCATGGGTAAGCCAACATTACATTCAAAACTTAGGGCGGATATCCCTATGACTCTAACATACATTTCACGCCCACAATTTTTGGAGCTTTACAATAATATCAACTCAAAACTTGGGCTTTGAGCCCCAAAACATGTTGTGGGGGGATTCCATGCCCAACAGACCACCAACACAAACATCATGACTTGCCCTCGAGTCACCTTGTCGGTGCGGTGATCTTGGCATGGAGTCCCTCCAATTGTTCTCAAACGGTGCTAATGTCTGCAACGCACTGAGCTGCTACTTGCTGCATTCGTTCTACTGAGACCTCTGTCTAGTGTGCTTCCCTGTATCTACGCATGCATCCCATGTATGTGCAAGATCTTTCCTTCGATATTCACCATGATCATGAAGGCCTCGTCAATCCATGGCCGAATGCATGCTTTGATAACTGCTTCCTTATGGCATGCTGTGTCCACTTGCTCCCTTAATGTTATAGACATTTTTGTGACGTACAAATCTGAGCATGAAATTTCCATAAACCAAGGGATCCAAAGTCCCTAAACATGTTGTTCCGACCCCTAAAGGAACAAGGTCAACAGACTACAACTTCTCCCAGAAGTTCTCCACCAGAAACTGCTTAGAATCAGTCAAATCAGGATCATTTCAGAGGCTCCACTAGCTAGATGTGTTGCATAGCACCCAAGTACACTGGCTAGGTGCGTTTCAATGCACTTGAATGCACTACCAGGGTGCGTTTAGCGGGAAATGACAAATGGCAGTGTCATTCCGCGAGGTGGAAAGACAATGGAAGCTTCTAGAATCTTCTCCAATGACACTTGCCTCACTGAGTTTGACCAAGGATGAGTAAGAGGCTCTCAGTCTCCAAGTGGAAGAAAGAACTGATAGAGAGAAGCCACTAGTCAAATCATAAGCTGACTCATCCTCCTTGCATACATCTATATATGGATCCCTCATCTAAGAGATCAAGGGGGGCTGGAATTTTGATATTGCAAAGAATTGTTGTTGGTATTGAGAGAGACAATTAGACTATTGGCTGATTTATGCTTTGATGGAGGTGAGAAGGGACTTCTATGCTGGGAGGTTGATGCTAGATCAGGACATCGGTTGTATCTGCTCCTGAACTTTCTTGTTTTATCAATAAAACTATTTGAGTTTTCTCCTACATACTTGTGTTTCATTGATGATTGTTGCATTAGTATGTTTAGCTTATATCTGATCCTAAGCTTTTTATGAACATAAACCTATGTCTTTGTGTAGTCTCTTTCTTCTTTGATCTTGCAGGTATTGTGCAGCTGGGCAAGTGAAGGAGCAAGGGGTTGGAAGCTATCAAAGAGAAGAGGAACTGGGTCAAAGGAACTAGCGCAAGACAATGGTTAGTTCATCCATTCCTTCTTTGTTTATAGTTCATAAAGAAGAATACACAAGTAGTTATCTCTGTTTGTTTCTAAGGTACTGTCACACCTTAGTGGGATAGGGTCTTTCTGAATGGATACTTTTCCCGATAACAAAATGGCGACTCCGCTGGGGACGATTGTCTGATTATTTTGTTTGTGTTTCTATTGTTGTTTATTTCATAAGCTTAGAAGTAGAAATCGAACTGCATTTGCCATTAACAAATGCAAAGTAGACACCTGCTACTTCAATCCATTCATTGGATCTGTTTATGATTTGAATAGTTGATCCACAAATGATCTGATTGCCCTTTGTGATAGTTCTCAAACCTTCATTAAAACCACCCTCTGATTGTGCATTACTGATTGCTTTTACTCGGCCAAAAGCCATAGATTAAACTGCAAATCATGACCCAAAACCTGGATAGAAGTCTCGTTTCTGCCCCAGCGCAGGCACAGTAAAGAGACTCTGCATTTCAACGCAATTCCCGAGAGGGCCACCTGTGCTGCAATCCAGTTTCTCTGTGCTACAGGTGCGCTGATCAGCTTTGCCTTGTGCAGCTGAGGTTATTTGCTTCAGTTTTTCAGTTTTAATCTCTGTTTTTGCAAACTGTGATCAGTGTGTGTTTCTGTTTCAAAACCCCTTTTCTTTGCCTCAATTCCGCCTCCTTTGTACAAAGAAACTGTAGGTGTTTTTGTGTGTTTGTTACATCATTTACAGTTTTCCCTTTACAAAAGTAGAATAGTCATACTGTCGTCCTCTGATTTAGATATGTCGAAAGTGTCAGTTTGATCATAGGAGAAAGTTTATTTACTGTTGACAGTCGATTATACATTTACTTTTGGCTTTTGGTTTGGATTTGTGCTTTTTTAAGTGTCGAAACGAGTATTTTCCTTGTTTGTGTTTATCACTTAAAAGCGAATTCAAATTTGTACATCAACTTTCTTTTTAGGCATCAATATTAAGAAAGTGAAAAACAAATACATTGCACAAGTGCATTTTCATATTGACATTCTGCTTGGCTTGATTTAGGAAAAAGTGCATTTACAGTGTGCTCTATGCTCTCTGAGAAAAGGTTGTGTCTTATTTTTCCCTTGTAGCTAGGATTTTCATTGCTGAAAAGAGATAAAAGTTTGTTTATCATCTTTAGACTGCATTTTAGGAATTACATCTACATCTCGTGGTGAACCAAAAAGGCAAACTTCATAATAAAGATCAACCTAAAATAAATTCAATGAACTTAACAACACTTTGTAACTTAACGCACAACATTTAGAGGTCTAGGCTAGAGACGTGTTCCGGCGTCATAAAGCCTGGTAACTGTTGTCCTCACTGTTGGTTGGGTGATTCCTCCACTTTAAGACGATAAGTGTCAATATGGACTTGTGCTCCCACGTACCGTCGAGTATATATTGGGAGACCCCTGTGGGCTTAAAACCTTTTATCCATAGGAAGTCGTGTCGGCCACCCTACTGATCGCAATGCACCGAACACAACATTCGGGAAGATTGACTGCCGTACCGTCAAACGTATTCTGCAGTTTTGTGATTGGTTTGGTACTCCCTCTACCTAGACCTCCAGAGCAGTCCCTTTCGTTCCTTTTTAGACTCCTTAACGGAAAAGGTCCATCTGAGCACTTGTCACTTCAGGCTCATTAAAAATCGAAGGAGACTAGAGTCATCTTTTGTTTTTTCTCGACTCTTAAAAACTGAAAAAACAAGTTGTGTCAAAGCGTGTTAAAATTGATTTTAAACGGAACAATCATACCCTTTTCCTACGTTGATCTTTGGGTTGAGAAAATGGAGCCTACCAACCAAGGAATTCCCCTTGGTGGAAATCCTAGTCCCTTCTCCTCTTGGGGAGATGTTGGTGTGCCCCATATGGCCACATTGTCGCTTCTAGGACTGACAATTGGCTTGCCAGTATGGCTCTTCTCAACCAATGTCGTTCAGCACACCACTATTCCTGAACAGTCAAATTAGTAGCTAGACGAGTCCAAAGTTGCCCACCAACCTTCTACCTCTTCTAACTCTTCCTCTCCTCCTTCCTCTTCGCTTGATGGAACTGGTAAAGCTAAAAGCCAAGTTCCTAAGGAGAAGAAGGAAAAGAAGAAGAAAGAGAAGAAGAAGAAGGAGCCAAAAGCGAATGGGGGCAAACAAACATCGTCTAGAAAAAATCCACACACAGCACTGACCAGGCCTAAATCACCATGTGTCATTTGCAGAGGAGACCACTTCCACAGAGATTGTCCCTGCATCCCTCAGATACTAAGGGACTGGTCTCCTCGTTTCCACAACCCGGTGTCATCAACCTCTGGTGATCATGTTGAAAGCACACCGTCAACTAGTGAAAGTGAATCCAAAGGACAAAAAAGGAAAGCTAAATTTCCCTGTAAACTGTGCGAAGGCGATCATGCCATACACCATTGTCCCTTCTTAGACGAAGCTAAAAGAGTTTTGGATGATCGTCCGGTTTCACCGTTACGACTCCCTCCTGGATATAAAAAAACTCTTGTCGAGTCCATCACTAGTCGAGAATCTGGCTGGCCCGCTCAGGTGGTCAGCCGAAGCATCTATCATTGAGGATGAACCGTTTGAATCCATACCAGACGAAAGTCAAAAGGTCGAGGCAGTAGTTGACCCGGTCTTGCCTTCAGAGGTTTTATCTTCGAATGATACAGTCACTGAGGAGAACAAAGATGACACCATCCAAATTCTCTTCATCAACACAGACTCCAATGAACATGAGGTTAATATACCCGTTCCTTTACCACAGGAAGGAAGTTCATCAGGGTCATACCCGGCCGTCTATTTGGTCCCACCTCCAAGCAACCTAGTTGTCTCCTTCGTCTGGAATCAACTAGGCAGACCCCGCTTACTAGCAAGAATACCATTCAGAATTATCGTTCAAATATACAAAATGGTCATGGCTGGTACCATCATTGGTGAAGGGGCTTCTGTGAGTATCCTTTCCTCGACTGCTTGGAAAGCTCTTGGTTCGCCATCGCTTTTGCCTGAGATGAGAAATCTGACAGGCTTTGATAAAGGAACCAGTCGACCTTTAGGGATTCTTCCCAATGTGCCCATAACATTGAGAAAGAAGACAGTTCAAATGAACGTCATGGTAGTTCAAGGACCCTTGGATTATAACCTACTCCTTAGACGAGACTATATTTATTGCATGGGAGCCATCGTCTCCTCACTCTTTAGAGTAATGTGTTTTCTGCACGAAGAAAGAGTGGTCAAGCTCGTGGACCAACTTTCATTTCCCGGATCACGCATAGCAAATAGTAATATACCATCCTTAAATGGTCTTTTCACGCAAAAAATGTCTCCATCCCCAGTCCATCCTCCCGATGAGCGCGAGTAATTCGGAGGGATGTGACTGAAACCCAGGGGGCATGCATCCTGGTCTGCTTCGATAGAAAAACTTCGGATATAGAGTAGGTTTCCGCGGGAGAATATGACTAGTCTGTACCCCGTCCGTGATTGGAAGAGGGTTATTCTAGGATAAGATTCTCTTGTCAAAGTTATGTGAGTAGCGCTCATTGTTGCTCACCTTTGTTTATCTCGGTAGACATCGCCGAAGAAGTGTTTTGTTTGAAAGATTAATAGAACAATCTTTGGTAACCTGTAAGAGGTAGGCCTCTCTTGGTAAAACAATTGTTTTAGCGGACTGAAGTAGAGGTAACCTTGAAACCATATTTTATACCTGGGGGCATGCAAACCTTTTGGAGTGCAAGTGAAGGGCGACTATTTATTTTTTTAAATTTTTAGGTCCTCCCTTTAAACCTGTAGGCTAACTCGTTAAACTCGTAGGATTAGTCGTTTCCGAACTTGCATAAAGAAAGGATGCGGGGCATAGCTTTGTAAGGTGCAAGCTCTATAAAAAATGACACCTTCAGTGAGACATTCTTATCATATGACTGGATTAATCGAGGAGTTTTAGCACATAGTTCAAGCTCGTTAAAAAATAAACATAAGATTCGAGCAGTTTTAGCACATAGTTCAAGCTCGTTAAAAAATAAACATAAGATTCGAGCAGTTTTAGCACATAGTTCAAGCTCGTTAAAAAATAAACATAAGATTCGAGTAGTTTTAGCACATAGTTCAAGCTCATTAAAAAATAAACATAAGACCGAGCAAATGTTTCAACCCGCGTTTAAGCTCGTTAAAAAATGAACTATTCCCCGGTAAATAACCACCGTGAATGTAGTACTTCAGCCATTAAAGTCCTGGTCGTGTTTGCACCGTCACCTCCACTTTTCATTGGCCAATCATTAACCTCCATTTGATTGTTTACCCATTTTTAGGAACAGCTGCGAAGAGTGATTTCACTAGCCATCCTTGTGACACTGCCGTGATTGGAAAATTCCAAACCTTACCTGGAATCAGCTGCTACCCTGTTTATCACTCGTTCCTCAAAAGATGAGTCTTCTTTAAGCTCTTTTCATCTGACTCGTAAAATATGAAAAGATTGCCGAGTTTTGGCCTTCCAGATTGTTAAAGTGACAGGAAGATCTATCCCTCCTCTAAATTTTAATCTTTTTGGACCTGAGGGATTATTGCACAAAAAGATCGAGCGCTTGTTTAGTTTGGCTCGTTAAAACTATCGAAAATTCATCCCTTTTGTATTGTTTTATACTTTTTCGGACTGAAGGGATTAGATGACAAAAAAGGAATTTCGGAGTTAACTTTATGTACCTTTTCAGACTCTCTAAAAATGAAAAGGACCGAGTTATCTTTGTCATTAGACTCGTTAAAAAGATTAATAGCGACAAACTTGTCTTTAGACGAGAACGAGTTTCACTATCGCTAGGCTCATTAAAACATAGCGATGGGTTTGCCCGAAGTGCAAATTATAGAACAAGCATATGTTATCCTCCTCAAGCTTGACAAAAATAAAGAGGTACTGGTCAGCAATGACTGGGGAAAAATTGGGAAGAAAACTCAAAGAACCTTTATTGGTAGCAAGTCGCTCTTGAACATGACACTTCCGCTCTGTGCCCGAGTTGGGTTGGGTTGTTTCATTCACCGGTCACATCACCATGGTCACATCACACCATCCAAATTTGGGGTAAATTCTACCAATCCATCACATAAGTGTCGCCGACATGTTCAAGAGAAGTCATTCAGAAGAAGTCACCCGTGTCCCATCCACTACCATACATTATACTTCATTCTTTCATGACCACCATCCTGAACCATATATCATCATATTGTTTTCACCTCCTTCAAAATCATTTGCTCCGTTCCGTGTCATTGATATGGGATTCATTAAGGCCCCCCTTTGACAGATCGCTTCTTGTCGACATTAGCTCACTATCCAAGAAGTTGATCTAGGAACACCCCATTCAGTACTTTGAAGCTTGCATGCCTCAATGGCAAGTTTCTCACTTCCGGCGACAGGTATACCTCAATGACCTTCGACCGAAAGATTTTGCGTGGTGTTCGACACCAAGTCCTTTATTCACACCACATGAATTGTACTGCAGTACCTTGAGGGTCATTATCATTATCGGTGATTCCTCTCGCGCTTGTTAACAGTTTACATTATTGACTGGTAATCAAGCGATGCCTTTCCATGTTTGACTTCAAAACAATTCTCACATGGATCGACTTTTACTTCGAGTGAAGATTGGACGAGATTGAAGACCCCAGATCTAGTTTCATCCATCCGGGCTGCGATATATATTTAGGAAAATAAAGACATTGAAATGTACAGCATTGCAGCACAGATAATCATCCTACCAAAAGGATGATGGCTCCATCAGAACCATCAGTCTACCATCAGACGATTGTCTGTCCTATATACATAAAAAATGAATTTATAAAGCTGACCATGGGAATGCCCGCCTCAGCTAGATCATGAAATCAGTATGAATATAATGTATTGTATTGTATCTTATTACAGGTCTCCTCCCAGCATTGAAAGAACTTCGGATCCTCCTAATAAAGCATTTCACCCGATAAACGGCCTCGTACTTTAGGTGGCAACTGTTATAGACATTTTTGTGCCTTATAGCTCTGAGCATGAAATGTCCATAAACCAAGGGATCCAAAGTCCCTAAACATGTTGTTCCGACCCCTAAAGGAACAAGGTCAATAGACTACAACTTCTCCCAGAAGTTCTCCACCAGAAACTGCTCAGAATCAATCAAATCAGGATCATTTCAGAGGCTCCACTAGCTAGCTGCGTTGCATAGCACCCAAGTACACTGGCTAGGTGCGTTGCAACGCACTTGAATGCACTACCAGGGTGCGTTGAGTGGGAAATGACAAATGGCAGTGTCATTCCGCGAGGTGGAAAGACAATGGAAGCTTCCAGAATCTTCTCCAATGACACTTGCCTCACTGAGTTCGACCAAGGATGAGTAAGAGGCTCTCAGTCTCCAAGTGGAAGCAACAACTGACAGAGAGAAGCCACTAGTCAAATCATAAGCTGACTCATCCTCCTTGCATACATCTATATATGGATCCCTCATCCAAGAGATCAAGGGGGGCTGGAATTTTGATATTGCAAAGAATTGTTGTTGGTATTGAGAGAGACAATTAGACTATTGGCTGATTTATGCTTTGCTGGAGGTGAGAAGGGACTTCTATGCTGGGAGGTTGATACTGGATCAGGACATCGGTTGTATCTCCTCCTGAACTTTCTTGTTTTATCAATAAAACTATTTGAGTTTTCTCCTACATACTTGTGTTTCATTGATGATTGTTGCATTAGTATGTTTAGCTTATATCTTATCCTAAGCTTTTTATGAACATAAACCTATGTCTTTGTGTAGTCTCTTTCTTCTTTGATCTTGCAGGTATTGTGCAGCTGGGAAAGTGAAGGAGGAAGGGGTTGGAAGCTATCAAAGAGAAGAGGAATTGGGCCAAAGGAACTAGCACAAGACAACGGTTAGTACATCCCTTCCTTCTTTGTTTATAGTTCATAAAGAAGAATACACAAGTAGTTATCTTTGTTTGTTTCTAAGGTACTGTCACACCTTAGTGGGATAGGGTCTTTCAGAATGGATACTTTTCCCGATAACACTTAATGCCTTGGCATGCTGCATCCTCGCAAGCCACTATGTGAGGACTACTATCTGCGCAGTTCCTCGACACTGTCATACTGCTACTGGAGTTCGCACAACTCTGTCTCTAGCCGCTGTATGTCGGGGTCCTCCTACAAAGTAGTGACGACCTCAAGTGCTTGTTCCAACAGGTCGGTATAGTTGCGCACTGCATTGCCAATTTCTTCCAACCCTACTACAATAGTGTTGTTCTCTGATTTTCACGTGAGTGGAAGGCTGTGCCTTCAACTGTAGCTCAACAATCTGGTGATTCAGCTCCAGCTACACCTTTGTCATCTCTTCGCTGGCCTCGCAGACTCCAGTTGCCAAACTATGCATCCGCACTTCTACCAGTAGATTTGCTATGATGTCCAACTCCGTGATGCGTCGACAAGCATCATCTACCGTATGCACCAATTGTTGATTTTGTGAAACCAACTTGTCACGCTGCAAGCTGAGCTGTTCTATGTTTATTTTTTGTATGCCAAGAACTTGGATCGCGTAGCTATCCCTAGCATGCAACTCTGCCATTATCCCATATTGTAGTTGATACAACGTTTCTCACGGAAGGGCAGCCAAATTAAGGCCAAGTCCTTTCAACATGCTAACTGAAAATATATCTGTTACATTCTCTGCAATTATGGCCCCTTCTAGCAATACTATCATATTGTCCATATGTGCACGCAACATCTGCTCTGCTGTCGAGGATCCTGCTGTGAGGTGGTTTGAAAGGGTACCCACGTGAGGGGGCCACACTTGTAATTCTTGCAGCTGCACCCTGAGGGGCCCCAACACAGTCTGATGCTCCTGCATAAAATCCTGAAGCGCTTCATTTGTGACATCGCAGACCGTCTCGCCAATGTCATGGAGATCACCTTTAGTTAAGGTGATTAGGTCAATAGCTAACCTTGAGGCCTTGACCTTTTTCCTTGGTCCTACTCTTTCTGCGATGTGTGGCTACTTCAATTATGTGGACACGGCCCCTAGGTTGGTGCTCCCTTCTGTTGTTTCTATTTCTTCTGCCTCATGCCCCTGTGAAGATGTTGCTTGGCCCTCGTCCTCCTGTGCTATTATTGCCTCAGCTCCCTGTGCTACTGTTGCTACTTCTGTGACCTTCTTCTTCTTCATGGCTTTCTGTGCCGCTTCTCATGCTTCCCCTACCTCAGTTGCTTCTTTTTTCATGCGTCTTTTCTTTGCCAATTGGGTGACGCACAGCTTGGCATCATCCTTTTTCTTCTGTGCTTCCACCTTCTCTAGTTTTGCCAAATCTAGGGCACGCCAGTCAAGACTCCATGTCTCCAAGACAGTAAAAATCACATCGTCAGTGGCTACAAACAATAGCTTCATCCACTACTTTGCTGGATCCTTCTACGCCCTGATATAAATGTTGTGCATATCAGCCTTGAAGTCTGTAAAACTCTATAGACTATTGTGCACCGTAGGTGATAGGCACAACCTCTGGTTGATCTACATCCGGATGCTTCCCTCCATGAGCACCCAGAAAATTTTGGTGTCACGAATCCGTTTCACGTTCTTCGTGGCCCAGAGCGAAGTGTACTTCGCGGCCTCTTATAACTGTATGTCAATGTGGGGGAATTGACTGTCCTCCAATAGTTCTCCTGCTACTAGCAATATGGATAATAGAAACCACATGTAGGGGAAGGTTTTACCCTACTCCTAGGCTTCATGACATTTTGTCAAAATTTCTTCGCAAAGGAATTCAGACCAGTTGAACTGGACTGCCTTCGCGCACTGCTCAGCTAGTGCAACCACCGACTCTGGTATCTCATCGGCACGACACTTCCTCATCACTTTGCTGCCCAAGAGTTGGGTTGCTACGCATACCCCTTTGTCCTTGATGCTGGAGATGACGTAGTCCCTATTCTTCTTCTCCAACTTGTATTTGGCCTTCAAGGCTTCTACGAGAGCCAAATCACTGCCCTTTTAGGCTATAGTCATGAGGTCCTTTCCTTTATAGGGGAGCTGAGAAATATGGTGAATGAGGTCTGCCATGATGGGAATAGGCTCCTCCAGCCACAGATACCCATCATGCACCAGGCATAGCAACTGCCTGATGATGAAAATGGTGATGGGTGCATGGTGGAAATGTGGTATCCATAATAAGTGCAGCAACCCAGCCTTTTCCACACTGCACAACCATTTCCACAGCTCTAACATTATCACCACCCCTTCAGTATTCTTCTTCCTTAGATTTGTGGTCTCCAGATGAGGGAACTTCTTGCGGTCAATGAGGTCCTAGTCTTCGAACTTCATGGTTGGAACGCGGCCCAGGTGCGTGCCTTCAAACATGATGCTGTCTGGGAGGAGCGGGGTCTGGAGCGGACTCTTGGTTTCATCCAGATTCTTCGGCACTTTAGTCTTCCCTTTCCACGGAGGGACATATGCAGGCAGTTTTGTTGCAGAGCGTAATGGTTGGATATCCTCCTCCATGTCTTCTTCTTCTTCTTCTGTGGCAATTAGGGCCTGCAAGTCTTCTTCTTCCTCATCTGTGTCGATCATGACAACTTTCCCTTTCTCTACCATTGATAGCTTGCTGCGCATTGGGTTTCTTAGGGACACGCGTACTAGAGCCATTACCTGTTTATCTTTCTTAGGCCTCAACATTCACGGTGATTTGGGGATTTCTGTCACAACCCTGATGCCTTCTTGAACATCCTTCACCATTTGGGTTTGCGCAGCCTCGTCGGCAGTTACCTCTTCAATTCCCAAACCATCCTTAGTGGTTGTCATCATATCTAGGCTGTATTCTACCACTCGTGAACTTTGGGGCTCAATTATCGCTCTCAAGGCTCAATGCCCTACTCAGACATTCAACTCTCAAATGACTAAGTGTTATCCGTTGGCCAGCTCTTTTTGTTTTATAGCGCCTTTTGAATTGGAAATCGATCGTTCCACCCAATTTCAGGCCATTAATGCTTTCTTGGTGGCAAATTTTCCCATATCTTGCTCATAACTCTGATTTTAAATTCCCACCACCTACTCCATTGGGCCTCAAATCACACATCCCATTGTGAATAGTGACCTCAATGGTCACTTTCCAACCAACCCATGCGGCAGCATAGCCCTTCGTGCGCAGTTGCAAACCTTGTGACGTTCTGATTCTGCATGTATCTCCAATATCATGCAGCTCCCAGGTAGAATATTTTATAGTCCCACACTCCCTTTCAGCTGCCTGGAGCGCTAACACTATTCTTCCTATGGCTAGTTAGCTGGTTGCACCACCCGTGCAGGGCTCCATCCTGTCCTCCATCATGGTTCATGGAGAATCCCCATCTTCCATTGTGGTGACTGGAACCACACACTTTACTCCTTGCAATGTGCTACCTTGGTCACTTTGTTTGGTGATATGCGGTTCAAGCCACGACAGTAGACTAACTAGTTCACGACGATAGTCCTCCAACTTGTTAGTACGATCGTACGCACCTTGCCTTACCATTCCTAGTTTTTTGATGAGAAATGCTTCCTTTATTTTGTTTTCCAGCTTCTTGATCTCTGTGTCCATCAAAGCGATTTTCTCCCTTAGCCATACCCAATCTTTTTCAAGTTCGTTAAGTCTATAGTTTCCTCGTTAGATTTCTTCCTTAAGTCTTATATGTTTTGTTTCTCGTAGCTATGTGATTTCTTCATTCTGTTATTTGTGGACCGTCATATCTATGAGTGTTATTATGCGTAGATTTGGCTTCGCATGCTCAATATGGATTACAACCCCTACTTCAAACTTCTACTTCGGAAGTGCTTGCGCGGTCAAAGTTTTGCACATTTCCTTATAAGCCCATACAACCGTTGGTATGTGTAGGTCCCAGTCGGTGTGTCTCACATGGTGGACCCTGTTCAGCACTTCACACACCTTGTTAAAGGCTTCCCCATGTATGGTTTTTGGCATGCTAGGTTTTATCATACTTTGTTGTTCACACATTTGTCTTGCCTACTTCTGCTTGTTGTTCTTGTTTCCTATTGTGAGAGTGGTGTGTGTTCATGTGGGCTATGTATCATACGCCTGTACCCAGTTGGAAAGGTTGGAGCGTAGGCTGTTTCATCCATCATGCCTGGCTTCCATCCACATCTGGGGTTTCCCAAATTGTAAACGCATCATCTTTCTGCGTTCACGCTAGTCCCCGAAACTCTGCTAGTGCATACCCCACCACCTTGCGGGCGTAGCGCGCAGTGCCCATTTCATAGCATCAAACCGCTGCTATTCTAGCACTTCGCTTTCAAATTTTTTAAGAAATTCATCCACCACTATCAACCCGTCATACATAGGTAGATCCCTTACCTCTGTTGTCACACAACGTAGTGATCTTACCATCATGTTGCAATTGAACGTGGTTACCTCGTGTAACCGGTTCTGCCATCGTTCTCTTTCCTTATTCGAATATGATGTGTAGGAGATTTTGCGCTCCTACGAAATCCTGCCATCCACTATAGGATTAACCCAATCCTATTCCTAAGCGGTTATCTTGTAGATGCAGTCTAGGTCGTTGTCACTCTCGTCATCACGGACTGGCTGTGTGTAGCACGATCCATTCGCAGGGTCTAAAGGTACCACTGTGCGTAGTGACTTTTTCTCAAAAATAATTTTGCACTTCTTTAGGTTTATCACTCCATTCATATCAGTGGCCCAATCTATTCCCAATAGTGCAGGATATGGATTGTTATCAACGACAATCTCTATCACTTCGAAATTTTCTAGCGCGCTCACATCTTCTATCTCTACCATTATTCCCCGCAATCTTCCCATCGATAGGATCTTCTGCTGGTTCACAATTCGCAATTGAATAGGGGACCATTACAACGCGGGCCTACCCATGTGCTCCCATGTCTCCTTTGGCAGCACATTCGCATCTGATCCTAGATCCAGAATTACTTGATCCTTTTCATACTCCCCAATTTGCATAGTCAATCTCATTTCCCTTCCTGTTCATGATGTGTGCTTTCCGAGCTTCCAGACTACGTGTGGTTCTCCCGACCTAACGCACCTAGTGATAAGCTCCTGCAGTCTTTTCACAACCTTGCTATCACGCAACAACTTCATACATATCTCCAGAAAGGTAGTGAGCAATGAAGGATCCATCTCTGACTCTAGTTGATTCTTACTATCTAAAGTGGAGGCCTCTGTGAAGCTCTTCTTAGCTTCCATGAATGTCTCCTTCATGTGCTCCAAATCAAATTCAGGTTCCTTTGTAGGAGCCTTGTGAACCCATGCACTTTCTTCAGGCTGCTTACCTTTGTCATCCCCTGTCTTGATATCGCTCTGAAGCACGATGTTTACATTCAGGTCCTCTTCGCACGGCTCAGACCTCATAATTTGTAGGTTCTGAGTTGGTGGCAGCTGAAGTATTCCTTTATCGTGCAATCTTGCTATCAGTGTAGGGTAGTTTTATGTCTCATGATCCTGATTATAGTATTAACATGATGCTCTCATCAGATTTGTACAATCGCGGGCATAATGTCTTGGCCCTCCACAATTGTAACAAATCAACTGTCCGCAACCCCTTCCTGGTCGCATTCCACCTCGACCTCATCCACACCCCTGAAATCCAGTGCGCGCCATCACTGCATTTGGATCGAGGGATCGCATTTTGGTTTGAACTCTGTATGAAGGAGTCTGATCCATCATCAGTTAATAGCTTCTGCAAGTGTGCTCATCATAGACTACAGACCTGCAGAAATTACAGAACAATTACTGGGACGTCTGGATATACTTTTGTAATAGGTGACAGTTATCTGTAGTGTTCTTTCCTCGTATCTGACAAATGATGCACCATAATGTAGGTGTCGCGCTAGGCCCTGCTTGTGCCTCTGGTCTCAACGGCATTGGCCCTCTTTCTGCTAGGTAGTTCACAAAGACTGGAAAATGGTCCTTGTCATGCCCCTGGCCTTTGCATTTTATGCACCATACCTCTTCGCGCACTTCTGGGCGAGTTTCCTTGTCCTGTATCAAACTCTACATTTCCAGACACAAATTTTTCAGTTGCGCGTGGATTTTTTGGACTCCCAGGCCAAGATCTTGTATTGGGGTCTTGTGTAGTCTCATTGCAATCTCCAAATCTTTGGCCTGGGTGGATAACTTCTGTTGTGATAGTGCCATCCTTAAATGAGGCATTAGTGATGCTACAAACCATGCATAGTGCTTCCCATCCATCAAGGTCATGTTGGCTTCGAGAATCATACTCTTTAGTCTCTGATCCAGATCCCATGGGGTATCGTCTAGAAACATCATGATTTCCTTAAACCCGAGTCAAAGGACTCTCCATACTCTAATTGTAATTTTTGTAACCTGTACAATTCTTGTTCTTCCTGAGTAAGAAAAATGGAATCCCCATTGTTTACTCCCATCAAGTTTATTTGGGTGTCTTGGTCTTCTTCATGTTGTTGTGAACTTTCAACATAATTCTCTTGGAAAGGTGGTCTAACCTGTTGATCGGGTACAACTTCTCTTGATTTTCCAGTACTAGGATTTTTTCTAAAGTTGGGGTTCCTAATTTGGGTTCCTTGTTGATTTTCCCACTGAGGACTTCTTTCCATATTCTCTAACCTATCCATTAGCCTTTCTACACTTTTAGTTAAACTATCTATCTTAACATATGAAGTGTATGGTCCTTCTTTAATGGTAACTCTCCTCTCATTCCTCATCCTGGCTCTTTTAGCCAATAAGCTAGCTTCTACACTAACTACATCACTCTACATTTGTTCTAAAGTTGTAGGGTTTCTTTCTCTTAATTGATAGGACATGTCAACATCAAAACCATCTAAACATTTAATCAGGGCAAGGTTTAGTGGGGGTCTGATATTCACTGGAATTACATTGTAAATGTTGTTAAACCTAGTATAGTAATCTTGGACAGATTACTAGGAGATCTCCTTATGTTCTCATATTCAGATAATATCTCGAGAGGGTTTTTATTTCTTTCCCACCTATTTACGAACAATTGGTGGAAAGCATCTTGATCAGAAATATGGTTAGGAGGTAAATATTTAAAGAACTTTTTAACATCTCCTGCCAGTGTTTGTGCAAATCATCTCATTTGTACATCAACCCCATCAACTTCATGTAACTCAAAATAATCTGTCATTTTATTTACATGTTGTTGAGCAGTATACTGACCAGTACCGTCAAACTGCAAAATTTTACTTTGGTAATCCTATGGCATAGCATGTAAAGGAGCTTGTAAGGCTAAAGGTGCATATCTATCTGTCATGGCTACAATTTTAGCTTGACTGGGAGGTGAAGTAGTGTTGCTTGAATATGAACTTGAGAAGTTAGGTTGGAGAGGAAGTTTGGGTATGAATGGCTTTGTGGGATGAACTGTGGTGGATATTATAGGTGAGGTGGTACTGAATGAGGCTGTATTTATAGTTTTTGAAGATACTGTAGAGTATTCAGGGGTAGCAATAGTTAGGGTATCTAATTCAACTGACTATTGAAAATAGGATTTGTCTATATGCCTTATCAAAGTGGAGGTTAACTCATCAAGTTTGTAAAAAGTATCCAAAACATGTTGATCTAAATCAAGATGTATAGTATCCTTCTTTGATTCAATAAATTGAATAAAATTGGGATCTATTACAGTATCATAGACTGAATTTTTAGATTTGGTACGAAACTAAGAATGCTCAAATGATAAGTCAAATTGAATATCCTCTAAACTTGATAAGTCTTTAGGAAGTGAATTTGATTTGTTTAATTGATTAACACTTCCTTGACTTTCTAGATTTTTAGGTCTTCTTAAAATTCTGTCACGAACATCAACAATTGTAGCACGCTGTGGATCAGGATGAGCCCTGGTATAATATGTTCTTTTAGAAGCCAAAATTTTGACTTATAATGCTGATTTCAAACAACCCTTTAAAACTTTAATGTGAAAAATGAGGAAAATTGTTTCCCTTTAAGATTGATTAGAAATCTTCAAATTCGTTCTTGCAAAACTCTCCACCATTATCTGTCCTCAACACCTTAATCTTCTTCTTTGTCTGATTTTCCACCATAGCCTTAAATTCTTTAAACCTGTCAAAGACTTCATATTTCTTCCTGAGTAAATATATCCATGTATTCCTCGATAAGTCATCTATAAATGAGACATAGTAAATAGACTTACCTAGTGATGGAACCAAGATAGGTCCAAACACATCATTGTGCACAAACTCTAATATCCCTTTCACCCTCTTAGCACCCGAGGGGAAACTCACCCGATTCTAATTAACATATACACAATGTTCATAGAAATCGAAACCCATAGAGAAATTAGAAATACCTTCTACCATATTATTACCATGTAGTATTCAAAGGTCCTTCTCTCCAATATGTCCAAGCCTTTGATACCATATCATGGCCTTTTCTCCAAGGACCACTAGATTTTCTACTCCACTTTTAGGAGCCACATAATTGTTGCACCCATCAAGAACAGTGCTAGCCAGAAGCTTGTAAAAAGTTCCTATCTAAACTCCCCACATCAATACCAATGCTCCTCGAACCATCTTGTAATTAGCTTTCTTGAACATTTTTTTTAACCTGCATCATCCATCTTGCTTACAGAAATCAAATTTCTGGCCAATGAAGGAATATCTAGAACACTAGGATGTGTCCTAATCCTTCCACCTTGCAATTTTAGCTTGAATTTTCCATGTCTGATGATTCTATCCTTCGTATCATCCCCTAAGAATACATCACCACCATCATATTTCTCGTACTCACAAAACCAATCCTATGGGGAGTGAAATGAAAGGATGCACCTAAGTTAATCAACCATGCCTCATGATCTACATTCGTACTTAAAGAAGAAGCCAAGTACACATCTCTCCTTCATCTGAGGTGGTTTTTGCCTCTGCAAAAGGAGCATCATTAGATCCATTTCCTTTCTCAGGATTTTTAGATTTACAATATTTTTTGTAGTACCATTCTTTTCCACATTTCCAACATACCTTTATAGGTTTCCCTGGAGATTTAGTTCTTCGTCTAGATTTAGATATCCCACTCGACAACTTATTTCTATTTTTTTTCTAAGACTGCCCTCTTACAAAAAAGGCATCTCCATTCTAAGTCTCCATATTTTCCATCTCATCTTGTTTGACAATAAGGATGAGAATATTTCATCAAACTTCAAGGTAGTTGTATTGCTACCTATAGCAAAAACCAAACTATCCCACGAATCTAGTAGAGAACACAACAAATTGATGCACTTATCTTCATCTGAAATTTTTAGATCAACAGATAACAACTGGCTTACGATAGTATTAAAGGTGTTCAAATTCTTTGTTACCAAGTCTCCATCTTTCATTCTCATGTTATACATCTTTTTCCACAGCAACGGTTTGTTCACCAGAGACTTAGATTGGTACAAATTCCCTAACATGTCCCACAAATCCTTCATCGTAGCTTCCCCTGATACATTCAACAATATTTAATATGAGATACATGTTGGAAATAATACTGAGAGGGGGGGTGAATCAGTATTATCAAGTCACTTATTTTCTTTTTCAAACCCAGATCATATACGCTACTTCAGTTAGATAAAACCGTGTATATACGCAACTACAGAGAAGGAAACCCGCTTATACAATGCAGACTTATAATTTAATTTATCTTACAGATGTTGATCATTAATCTGTGTATCAGAATCAAATAAATAGTAACCAGAAACAGTGAAACAGAGCTGAAGACAATCACACACAAGAACACAAGATATATGGTGGAAACCCAATGTGGGTGAAAACCACTTGCTGCAATTCGTCTCTATCTTCTTTTAATTAGAAACTTCTTTTTACAATGTACTAGTGCAGTCATTTACTAGTACGTAGGCTGGAACTTGTAGAGAGCTACAACCCTCTCTCGTTCTCCAGCTTCTCCTGGAAGGGAGCTACAACCCCCTTAGCTCTTGCACTAGCCCAGATACTAGTACGTAGGTGCTGGCCTACAGAAGGCTACAACCTTCTCTTTCTTCCAGGGACCACGTTTCATAAATTTTCAGATTGGATCCATGAACATCAATCAATCATCAAAAATTTCTGCACAAACAATCTCCTTTTCACCAATTAGAACTGAATCAAGTAGATACTTCTCTGACAGTTTTACCCAAAACATAGTAACAGTAACCACACACTAAATTCTGAACCCAGAACACTGCAACAATAAACAGAAGCAGCTAGATCACAACTCAAAAGATATATGCTACTTCAATAACCAGAAACCTGCGTGCATACGCTTCTGTGTTTGGACCAAACCGTGTATACACTGTTTTTACTCACAGAACCAGCGTGTACACATGCCTTCGCTTCACTGAACCTACGTACAAATCTATAAAGGATAATTCACAAATATTCAGACCTTAATTAACATAGATTACCAGATTTATAGATCAAGCATGCGCCACATATAACGGATCAAAATCATACAAAGATATTATTATTCAAGCCTTAAGATTATGACCCATCAATAAAACTTATCCTTCTCTTTGCGCTCAGGTTCCTCCTTCATTCAGATCCAGATCTGCACCATAACATAATCACCAATATTCCAGATCGAGCCCTTATATCAGATATTCAATAATTCATATCATTCTTTGCCAAATGATCTCCTTCCCCTTTTATAGTCTTAGGCCTTTCACAATACCACGGTCCAAAACCATAACAAAAAAATACCATGGACCCAATACTTGGGATCAAAACTTCTTACGAGATACCATGGTCCAAAACCATAGGTTCAAATACCAAGGACTAAATACCACGGACCAAAAGTAAGTTCTCCAACATATACGCGCTTTTCCTTGTGTGAAAGTGTGTGTATACGCATACGCGCCTTTGTAACGTCTAACCCGCGTGTATACGCGCCTTCGTCTAGGTGAACCTGCATATATATCTTTTTCCTTCATTCTGAGATCTGTCACCAAAGTGAGTTGCCATCAAGGAAAACACCTGTGCCATAGCTCTAAATCAGTGCCACAATGCCAACAATCTCCCCCTTTGGACTTGATGGCAACCCCAAGATCGTCAAAGTCATTCTCCCCCTTTGTCATCAAGGGCAAAGGGTTGTGCTCCCCCTGACTATAGGCAAGATCTGCAAAAAGATGTTCTTCAAGAAGAACCATGACTTATACCTTCCTATCACCAAAAGACTCAATACACACATCCATCACCCAACCAAGTGGGGATCATCCACCCAACCAAGTGGGGATACATCATAAATTTACATATGACAACCAAGTACATTACGTCTTCATCCTAAGCATAGTGGGAAACCAAAATAGGTCGTTACATGACCTTGACACCATAAAAGAGATACATGACATAGAGATGAAATATCTAGAGCAAGACTTATGAAAGTCACCAATAATTGATATCAGCAGCATCTTTCAATCACCATTCAGATCAGCAACCTTGATTTCCTTCTGTTCTCCCTCTGCATTTGTTCCACCTAAAACCAACAATAGTTGTGAACTAGAACCAAAAGCTTCTAATATAATGCCAACAATGCATCATTAGAAGTTTATCTGCTCCCCCTGAACCTGTGCCAGATGGTCGTCGGACCCATATCAGACTATCTTCAACCAGAGCTTGTCCCTACTGATATCCATCAAGCCTCCATATACACGATTGTATCTGTATAAACCAGCGTATGTACACAGATCCTCTTCAGCCAACTCACGTACATCCATTTTTCTCTAAAACTGAAAAGTTTCAAGAGCAAGATGATGCATCAACTACCCCCAGATTATGTTTGAGGTATTCAAAAGTTTCCCTGGGCAGTGGTTTGGTGAGAATATCAGCAACTTGTTCCTTAGAGGGAACATACTCCAATTTGACCTTTTGTTTCAACACTTGTTCCTGGAGAAACTGATACTTGATTGGTATGTGCTTAGTCTTTGAATGCATGACAGGATTCTTTGAGATACTTATAGCACTTGTATTATCACATAAGATGGAGATAGGTGGAGTACAAGTGATTTGAAAATCCTGCAAAGTTTGCATCACCCAAAGGAGTTATGTGCAACAAGATGCGGCAGCCACATATTCTGCTTGAGCTGTAGATAGAGCAATCAAACTCTATTTCTTGCTGAACCAAGATACTAATCTAGAACCCATAAAGAATGCACCACCACTTGTGTTTTTTTTGTCATCCACGCTTCCAGCCCAATCTGCATCTGTATAAGCATGAAGAGTGAGATCTGTATCTCTTGGATACCACAAGCCATAGTTTTGAGTTCCTTGAATATACTTGAAAATTCTCTTTACTGCCTGAAGATGGGTTTCCTTAGGATTTGCCTAAAATCTTCCAACTATTCCCACTGCATGCATGATCTCTGGTTAGGTACCTGCCAAATAAAGTAGACTTCCAATCATGGATCTATAGGTTGGTTGATGCACTGATGCTGATTCATCATCTGCACAGGGGCTGCATCCTATAACCATAGGGGTACATACTGGTTTTGAATCTTCCATTCCATACTTCTTCAAAATCTGCTTGAGGTACTTGGTTTGAGATAAAAAGATACCTCCTTCATTTTGTTGGATTTGTAATCCAAGAAAATATGTCAGTTCTCCAAGCAAGGACATTTCGAATTCTTTCTGCATCACCAAGGCAAAGCTTTGACACATAGCTGCTTCATTGCTACCAAAGATGATATCATCAACATACACAACAAGTATTAGCAATTTGTTATTTTCAATTTTTATATAAAGATTGCTATTTACTGATCCTTTTGAGAAACCTTGTTGTTGAAGATATTTGTCCAGACGATAGTACCAAGCCTTTGGAGCTTGTTTAAGACCATAGAGAGCCTTCTTAAGTCTGCATACGAGTTTTGGATCATTTCCAAGGATGAATCCATCCGGTTGCTCAATATACACTTCTTCTTCTAAGTCTCCATTTAGAAAAGCTGATTTCACATACATTTGAAATACTTTGAACTTCTGGAAGCTTGAGAGAGCAAGGAAAATTCGGATGGCCTCAAGTCTAGCAACGGGAGCAAAAGTTTCTTCAAAGTCTATCCCTTCTTGTTGAGCATACCCTTTACACACAAGTCTGGCCTTGTTTCAAATAACTTCCCCATTTTCATTCAACTTGTTTTTAAAGATCCATTTTGTACCTATGACATTCTTATCTTTTGGTCTAGGAACCAACTCCCAAGTGTTATTCTTTTCGATCTGCTCAAGTTCTTCATCCATTGCCTTGACCCAACATTCATATTTGCATGCCTATTTTACATTTTTTGGTTCAATGGAGGAGAGCAATGCCAAATAGCTTGAGGCTTCTACAATTGTTCTTCTTGTTTGTATACCTTCCTCTTTCTACCCCAAAATTTGAGATTCTGGATGATTCTTCTGAATGTACCTGGATGGAGTCTTATCTTCTATCCTTATCTGTCCTTCTGGTGCCCCTTGAACTTCTTCTTCATCATAAGTTTGATTTGATGTTGAAGGATAGTCCTCATCATCTTTGAAATCTTCGAAATTCACTTGCCTAGGAATGTTTCCTTCTTCATCAATCACTACATCAATGCTGTCAACAATTCTTCCAAGTCTTTTGTTGTAATACTTATATGCTTTGCTATGGGGAGAATAACCAAGGAGAATTCCTTCATATGCACTAGGTTCAAACTTGCCAAGATTTTCATCATTACTTTTGACATAGCATTTGCTTCCAAAAATTTTGAAATATTTTACCGAAGGAGTCTCACCATACCAAAGCTCCTAAGGAGTTTAAGTGCTGTTCACCCGGACATTTGTCTTGTTGAGAATAACAACTGCAGCAAATGTGGCTTCTCCCCAGAAGGTTGCGAGAGTTCTAGACTCATAAATCATAGCACGAGCCATTTGTTGAACCATTCTGTTCATCCTTTCCACTACATTTTTCTGAAGAGTCCTAGCTGTAGAAAATTCCCTTCTTATTCCATGTTCTTCACAAAAATTGAAAAATTCATTCGAGGTAAATTCTCCTCCTCGATCAGACCTGAGGCATTTGATTCTGTGATCTGATTCGTTCTCCACCAAGGCTTTGAATGATTTGAACTTTTCAAAGGCTTCGTCTTTGTGCTTCATAAGTCCTATCCAACACATCCTGGAATAGTCATCAATGAATAATATAAAGTATTCTTCTCCTCGAGGTGACCTTTTCCTAGATGGACCACATACATCAGTGTGGACAAGTTCAAGCAGCCTGTTGGCTGATCCTTCCTTCTCAGGGAAGTTAGTTCTGGTTTGCTTACCGAACTGACATGATTTGCATATTGTATTGTCTAGAATTCTGATGTCTGGAAGACCACGAACTGCCTGGTATTTGCATGCTTTCCTTATCTGTGAGAAGCTAATATGCCCCAATCTTCTGTGCCATAGACAATGTTCATCATTCTTGCTTAGATAGCATTAATGTTGTCCTTCTTTGAATATGTATAAATTATTTGGAGTTCTTACGCCTTTGATCACTGGTTTTCCTGTATCAAGATCACGAACACTACATCCATTTGATCGAAATATTACCTCAGTTCCTTGATCACACATCTCACTGAAACTTAATAGATTTTGCTTTAAGCCATCAACATACATGACATTTCCAGCTTTGACCCTTTCTTTCAACTGAACAAATCCTTTACCTTTTATGAGAGCAGGGGTGTCATTTCCAAAAGAGACCTTCTTCTCCTTCTCTAAGGCACTATATGACTGAAGTTTTTCTTTATCACCTGTCATATGTTTCGAACATCCACTGTCGATGTACCATTGATTTTCCTGCCCTTCCGCATATAAGGCTATACCACATCTTTCTGGTTGTGGTTCTTTTATTCTCCATGATTTGGCACTTGAGGCTTGCTCCTTCTGAGTTGTCTACCAAAACCTGCTCCTGCATTCAGAATCTTCATGACCGAAATTGTTACAAATAGAACATTCTATTTCATTTTCAAGAGCAGAGAAGTTATTGTAGGTCCTTTTCATGATCCCAGTCATACTCCTCTGTTTATGAGCTTCTCTAGTCATGATTGTCTTATAGGCAACACATTGAGCTGCTTTGTGACCAAAGTTATGACAAGAAAAACATTGGCCATTGAAGAAACTCCTGTGATTATCAAATCTACCAGCCAAATGATTGTAGTTTCTATTGATATCCATTCTTGAGGCAAATTGAGAAGGTTTTACTTGTGGTTGGTTGTAGCTTCTGCTCATCCTTAAAATAGATTGCCCCTGATTTACCTGGTAGTCTTTGTTCATTCTTGAGGTAAATTGTCCCTGATTTACCTGGTGAGCAGCATTGTGCCTTTGCTGTTGATTGTCGACCTTTTCACTTCTCCTTGCTGCATCAAGATAGCTTTTGGAGGTGGATGCCTTCTGCGCTTGAGATGATTCTTCATTATATCCCAGACCTGTCTTGATTAGTGGAGAACGCTGCACTTTGATAATCTCATCTAAGGTGTCAGATCCTTTAACAAATCTAAGATTAAGAGCTTTTGTTTTCTCAATCTCTTTTCTAAGTCCCACAATTTCACATTCTAACTTTTCATGATGTTTTTCCTTTTCAGCAAGTTGAAATTGTAGAGTGTCTATGATCACATTCTTCTCTTCTAAACAAATTTTGAGTCTAGAAATCTCTTCATAAAGACCTTCTTCATCTATAGCATCCACAAAATCATCATCTTCAAAAGCCATTAAAAGTCTATATTTATTACCTTGTTCATCTTCATCACTATTTGAAAGTCCATCACTGTCTTCATGAGTGTAATAGCTTTTCTTATTTACATTCTATTTCTTGTTCTATCTAACAGGTTCCTTACCCTTGTCAAGTTTATCCTTATGAGGACATTTGGCAGCATAGTGACTGACTCTTCCACAAGAAAAGCATTTGAACGGTAACTTGCCTCTGAATCTTCCAGCACCCCGTTGAAGGTTCTTGACAAAATTTGATTCTTCCTCTTCATCTGACATATGCCCTGACTCATAGTAATCTCCTTTGCCTGAAGCCTTGAAAGTCGCTTCTCTCCTGTCTAATGGTCCTCCTTTCCTCTTTTCTTAAGTAGTCAGAATTCCGTGCAACTGTGACATGGTAAGGTTCCGTAGATTCTCCTTTTCTTCTATTGCAGAAACCTTTGATTCAAACTTAGGGGACAAAGATCTTAGAACTTTTTCAACCACAACAACCTCTTTTATTTCTTCACCCAAGTTTTTCATACAATTAACAATCTCATCTACATGAAGGAAATAGTTAGCCACACTTTCATCATTGTGCATTCTGAGATTTTCATATTGAATTCTGAGGGTTTGAAGTTTTGCTCATTTTACCTGTTCATCTCCTTCATAGCTCAAAACAATCTTGTCCCATATTTCTTTTGCGGATTTATACTGCATAACCTTGACGAATTCGGATTGAGATAGACATCCTAAGAGAGTATTGACAGCCTTTGCATTTGTTTCATATAGTTTCTTACCAACCGAATCTATAGCAGTTGAGGATGGAAAAGTGTACCCTGTATCTATGATATCCCAGACTTCTGTACCAAGAGATTGCAGATAGGCTGTGACTCTTACCTTCCAGTAGACGAAGTTGGTCCCATAAAAAATTGGTGGCCTGATAGATGCTTCTCTCTCATAGTTTCTCATGATGATGGATCTTCCTTCAAGCGATCAAGCTTCTTCAGAAGGAACTGGCTCTGATACCAATTATTGGAAATAATACTGAGAGGGGGGGTGAATCAGTATTATCAAGTCACTTATATTATTTTTCAAACCCAGATCATATACACTACTTCAGTTAGATAAAACCGCATATATATGCAACTACAGAGAAGGAAACCTGCGTATACAATGCAGAATTATAATTTAATTTATCTTACAGATGTTGATCATTAATCTGTGTATCAGAATCAAATAAATAGTAACTAGAAACACTAAAACAGATCTGAAGACAATCACACACAAGAACACAAGATATAAGGTGGAAACCGAATGTGGGTGAAAACCACCTGATGCAATTTGTCTCTATCTTCTTTTAATTAGAAACTTCTTTTTACAATGTACTAGTGCAATCCTTTACTAGTACGCAGGCTGCAACCTGCAGAGAGCTACAACCCTATCTCGTTCTCCAGATTCTCCTGGAAGGGAGCTACAACCCCCTTAGCTCTTGCACTAGCCTAGATACTAGTACATAGGTGCTGGCCTACAGAAGGCCACAACCTTCTCTTTCTTCCAGGGACCACGTTTCATAAATTTTTAGACTGGATCCATGAACATCAATCAATCATCAAAAATTTCTGCATCAAACAATCTCCTTTACACCAATTAGAACTGAATCAAGTAGATACTTCTCTGACAGCTGTACCCAAAACACAGTAACACTAACCACACACCAAACTCTGAACCCAGAACACTACAACAATAAATAGAAGCAGCTAGATCACAACTCAAAAGATATATGCTACTTCAATAACCAAAAACCTACGTGCATACGCTTCTGTGTTTGGACCAACCCGCGTATACACTGTTTTTACTCATAGAACCAGCGTGTATACGCGCCTTCGCTTCACTGAACCTGCGTACAGATCTATAAAGGATAATTCACAAATATTCAGACCTTAATTAACCCAGATTACCAGATTTATAGATCAAGCATGCGCCACATATAATGGATCAAAATCATACAAAGATATTATTATTCAAGCCTTAAGATTATGACCCATCAATAGAACTTATCCTTCTCTTTGTGCTCAGGTTCCTCCTTCATTCAGATCCAAATCTGCACCATAACATAATCACCAATATTCCAGATCTAGCCCTTCTATCAGATATTCAATAATTCAGATCATTCTTTGTCAAATGATCTCCTTCCCCTTTTATAGTCTTAGGCCTTTCGCAATACCACAGTCCAAAACCATAACAAAACAATACCATGGACCCAATACTTGGGATCAACACTTCTGACGAGATACCATGGTCCAAAACCATAGGTTCAAATACCAAGGACTAAATACCACGGACCAAAAGTAAGTTCTTCGACATGTACGTGCTTTTCCTTGCGAGAAAGTGCAGGTATATGCATATGCGCCTTTGAAACGTCTAACTTGCGTGTATGCGTGCCTTCGTCTAGGTGAACCTGCATATATATCTTTTTCCTTAATTCTGAGATCTATCACCAAAGTGAGTTGCCATCAAGGACAACACCTATGCCATAGCTCTAAATCAGTGCCACAATGCCAACAATACAAAACTATATTGTTCTCTTTTCCTTCCAATCCAACTTTGCCCAGTCTTCTATTAACATGGTCATTGGTTTAGTCCCCAAATATACCGCAATCCACTGATATTTATCCACCAATAGATCCTCCATTTTTATCTTCCATAGCTCAAAAATTTGTCCATTGAATTGCTCTATATATATCTTTCCATTATTGTCCATCTTATTTCACTTAAAGAATCAATCTTGCAGATCTCCCATTGTAATAGGGTCTACCACAAGCCTGTGAAAAACCCCTCTGTAGTAAAGGCATTCCCTTGAAGATGAAACAAGTCTGATACAAATGTAGGTTTTAACCCTGTACAAACATTACTTGCAAACTAATTCTTAAAAACAGAAAAATAAACTATGGCGAGAACATAAACAAATATACATAAATATTTTCCCCTAAATCACAAAAACAGGACTACTAGATTCATTTTTCATTATATTCCTTTCAATGTTACAATACACACACACACACATATATACATGTCGAAGCATTCACAAGCCCAAATCCATAACCCTGGATTAGAACCTAACTGTAGTTCCCTTGACCAGATCTACAAAATACTATGGGCAGAAAACCAACATGCCCAAAACCATGTGCAAAACACATGAACAAGACCATGGGTAGGTTTTCCCACCACCTGTGGGTCTTCCCCCCATCCTTAGGTCCACCCAACTATTCCTGGGCATATGTTGCTAGTCATGGAAATAATATAACACACACCCAACATAGATGACCTATATAAAGAAAGCAATAAAATGTCACCATAAAAAAGGACACCTTAGAAACTTAATATTCGACCTTTAGGAAAAGCTTAGGCATAATCATTCCAACTAAGTTACATGTTAAAAAAATCAGGTTCTAGATAACTTGTAGAAATCAAAATAACCTCAAATGATAAAATTATCCTCCAAATAATAAAACATAAACACGTTACAATATTTGGAATAGGGAAATAAGAAATAGACCATCAAACAATAATACATTTTCATACAATCCAAAGGGACTTCAAGAAATAAGGTCACCTTGAGATTGAAATCAAATTGTCTTCAAAAGAAATGAAACAAGCAATTTATTGGAAATCCTACCCTATGTTCCAAAAGGAAGGGACAACAAAGGTTAAGCTAAATAAGTGCAAGTTCAAGAACACTAAAAAAATAGCGCATGGACCAAAACAACCAATATGTACATCGTCTGTTAAATAATTTAGTGAGATGCTTGGGTCATCTTCAATATATTTTGCAACTAGTGACAATGAATTACTAAATAATGATGTTGGACAACCATCATTTAGAAAAATATTCTAGCTTATTTGAGGTCAATTTCCTTCCAAGGAATTATGTATTCAATCTTTACTTTCACTGCCTTCTAGGATTTATACATTCAAAGTTGTTTTCTTGTAAATAGGGCATAGATTTTCCAGTAATAGTCATTTTTGGATGTTATCCAAGTGGTGAATCTAGCCAGATCCTAGAATAGTTGGTTCTTCATTATCCTTGTATTCCTCCTGAAATATCGAGGTAATTATTTATGACATACTGAACTCCAAATACAAATAACTAAATCTTTCATAGAACATGTCAATTGTAATTAAAACCAACTTTTTAACTGTGAAGCATTATAGCAAAGCGTGGGAAAATATTAGATACCCAACATATACTGCAAAGTTCATCCTCTGGCTACCTCTTGGAGGCTTCATCTGCACTGGACTCTATGCCAGTGTAATATGCACTTATCTTCAAACACTTCAAAAAATTCTGCAGGTAATCCTATACTCACATAACCTATTCGTTCCTTCAAATCCAACAATTCCTGTCATCATGGACAAAATGATTTTGCTAGCTCAATATGTTAGGGCATAAAAGGAAATCAAAAAACATGTTAGCTAAACCATATTATTCTGAGGTAGGGAAATCCTACTAATATGAGATGGGATCATCTCATAAGTCATGTTATCCATATCTAATCACATATTTCTATGCTAATCATGTGCTTCGGTGGCATGTAAATTGCTAATTGGTCTAAAATCAAGATATCCTATAATTAAGAATGGTAAGTTTCCAAGAATACGAGTATAATATTTTCAGTAGACACAACACTATGTATAATACCCACAAAAAGCAAAAAATAGAGATATTGAAAAAACCAACTAAGGTTTGAAAAATTGAGATATTAATTGCTGAAAACTTGCAAAACCTTGTAATACAGATACAAAAAATAGTCCTCAATGGCCAAGGACTCCGACGAGTAATTTAAAGAATCGAATGTGCTTTAAATGCAATTACAAAGACTCTCAAAACATAAAATCTTGGATGGATCTGTAACATATGTTGTGAAAGCCTTATATATAAAGTTCCTTAATTTAATTGTCATTCCTTCCTTTTGCATCACAAATAAAATCGTTATAACCAAATCACCAGAGAAACATTTTTCCTTTCATTTTCCATAGTTTTCATTTTAACAAGTATTCACATGAAACTTTGACATAGAAAATATATAAATACATCAACACAAACTAAAAAACATTTTTTATAGGCTACCCTACCAACATTTACATGTGTCACAACACCCCCAGCTAACAATGTGCCCTTTATCAGAAAACATGTATACTGTGACATAGTACAGTCTTAAAATTCTCAACACCCATATATTATAAGCCTTTAACGAAATCATGCATCCAATCTGTCATGCTTTTCAAATCTTGGTGGGCATTCTCCTCCCTCAAATGGGGTTTCTCTGATGTGTCTATTTACTATATTCAATATTTTCAATGTAACCTACAGTAATATTTTTAAATGGCCTTTCCAAGTACCAACAAAACCTATTCTTTGCTTAAGTGTGTGAAGGGAGATGGGGATTATTTTTACAATCCATAAAAATAATTTCCTTATATTCTGAAAAAAGGCCCTAAAAGCTAAGGTAATTTTTTCCTTTGAGGAATAAAATTGAATTACAAAATGAAAAACAGATAACTCTGCATATAATTCCTATCACAGAATCAAAGAATTGCTACCACACAAATATAAATAAAAGGACAAAAACAATAAAATTCAAAATTTTATTAGACTACAGAAACTAAGGCTACATGATTGAATAACTAGGAACCGTGACTTTAGATGGACCAAGTATTCCATATCTAGACATAAGCTATTTAATTAACATATTTTGTTATATCTAAAATAATTGCTTTTATAAAACCTATTTCACCTATCCAAATTACCACACAAACAACCCAATACATCAAAAATACAAGAGGAAATGGATATAGAAATCTAATGAGGATAACCCAAAGCATTAATTTCTGATTAAATCACATTTATTTGGTAATATAAAATTTCTTCAACTATTACAAAATATAATTCCTATTATAGAATCACCAAATTTTCACCACAAAAACATAAATTAAAAGACCAAAAAAAAAAAATATGGACGAGTTTGAAATCTGAATAGACTAGGTATAGCATGTGTGGGAGGTCTTGATGATCCTAGAAGAAATAAGATAGCCTACTATGCAGTTGTAGTCTATCTATTAAACATTTGGGAGGTTTTTCTAGCCTAATTTCTAGTCTTATTTGCCCAGAATATGGCAAGGATTTGTTGGAATGACAAATTTGAGTTGTGAACTATACACACTCCAAGTGCCAGAGGGTTTTTTCAGGGTGTTGAATTCATATATATAGTTGAAACTTGGTTTAAACAACACAAATTAAGATTTGATCAACAATTTTTTCGTCGTATTCTGGCAAAAAACTCAAAAACGTCTAATAGACAACACCTATTATGCATGAGGTCTTCAAAATATTTTGAATAATTAGGTCCTAAAAAGCAACAATTGACCAGTCTAATCAAGAAAACTATAGATAAAAGACTCTCATTTCCATAATCAAACAACATTTTCTCTCTTTTTGAATGAATCTAATTCTTTAAAGTGAGAAATGAATGAGGAGGCACATCATGGGGCTATGTTATCTTCTAAACTTTAGCACTATAACATTATTAAAAGGTGGTGTGGTGGACTTTATATTCATCTACTAAATTGAAAATATAGTGGACATTAATGTGCACAACAATCAATATGAAGCCCTCAATGCAAACAAGCCATCCAAACACCTTGGGAATGGCAGTTTAAGAAGCTCCATTCACCGGGTCTTGGAATATTTGTTTGGCGCAGTATAGGGTCTATAAATGTACCAACATTTAATTTTCAATCCTAATAGTTCGTGAACTTCGAGACGCAGCACTGGAAATTCCAAAGAGATCCCTTGGCAACCTGCAAAACAAATTCTAGTCTATCTTACGCATTATTATCAACAATAAATGAAATCCTACACTAAAAGAGAATTCGAGAAACACCAATTCAAACAATTAAAATCATGCGGGAAATAAAAGGCAATCCTATACTATTTAACAATGTGAAAGGAAATTCTAAGTACGTGAAAACAAAAGGGAAATCAGCACTGGAAATGAAGCAGTTATGACACGATATCAAAACTACTATAAATGATGGAATAAATTCAAGAAAAATTCAAAACCATTCTCCCAGCACTAATTCTACTGCATCTACCTCTATGTAAAATTAACTTGAAATAATTGGCAAAATTTACTGTGTAAATAAACCTATGAAAGAAATGGATTCAATATAGATTCTCTCACCTTCCTTTTCCCCAAAAATAAATCTTGTAGAATTGTCAAGAAGTTTAAAGGCAACTACAATGGGAAAGAAGTGTCGTCATTTTCAAACATAGTGCAATTTCCTTTTTATCGATGTGTTGAGGCCTCATATTTTTGCTACTGCCACATGGGGGATAACCACCTAGTCTGGACCTTAAGACAACTCCTTTTCCGTTTAAAGTGGTGGCTCCGACTAGGGATAATGGGACCAATTTCCCAGTATGGTTTTTAAAATGACAGTGGGTGGTTTTTCGAGTGATTTCAATAGAATGATGATAACTAAATGACCTATTCTATCATGAAAGTCTCTAGATAACTTAATCTAGTATAAACCCGAGTATTTCTGTATAATATGCAATCTACAAGTATATATGCTTGACATGTGATAATAAAGATCAATCACGCATAAAATAGAGATGATAACGCGTAAAGCTAATTTCTTTGACTAAATAGTTAGTCAAAGAAATGTATAAACTATATCACATATGTGATGATTTTTATATGAAAATAAACAATCTCAGCTAGGCATCATACAATAGTGCAATTAGTGTTTAACAGAAAGAACATATCTCACATACAATTCATGAAAATGAAGTGTTGTCACTAATTAAGTAGAAACAAGACTAATAATACAAGATAGAAGTGCCATATATGTGAAGTTATGCTCATTTGACTAATTACATAGATCAACTACTTTATTCATATCAAATTATCTTCCAAGCCACACCTTGGCGCCTGGAACTTCTTGGCATACCTTAGCACTTGGCATGTCTTGGAATGCTTAAAATTCCTTGGAACTGTCTAGCATGTGTTAGTACTTCTTGGCATTCCCTGGAACACCTTGGAACTCCCTAGTTGTCATGCCCTCATAAATAACCTTACTTTTTTTTCGACTTGGGAACCCAACCAAGTCATTGACGAAACAATGTTTTGCCCAACCGAAATTCTCCCTTTGTCTGAAACTACTTTATACACACCGTATCACAACCATAGGCTTGCCTCCTTCAAGTACTATTCTGAGCTTATCCTAACAAACTTCATCCTTGGGACACCTGGAATTTGCTGAGACTGCTTGGCACACTACACTCTTATTTGTTCATTTCCAAGCATTTTGACCTATTTATCACTTGTGATGCCTTGGCACTGGCTAGTATACCTTTTCTCTCCCTCCTTAGCACACTTGGAATTTACTGAAAATTAATTTCTTTGCATTTGAAATGATTTCTCCCTTGTGTTTCCCTAGCACTTGGCCCACACTCCCTATCATGCATGGATAAAATATTTGCAAAATTTTCCCATATCCTACTATCTAGGGTTTGGTTTTTGACTAACTAAAAATGTGATAGCTGAAGATCTAATCATGGGATATGATAGAAAAATCCTCAAAATCCATTATCCAAATAGATTTGAGGTCAACCATGCCAATTTGGAGGTCCACCAAGTCGAATTTCAAAAAGTTCTAGAACCCTGTCAGGAATCATGGCCTGGAAAAATTGTAAAAAACGGGTCTCAAAGTGCCACCTGTAACTCCAAGGCAGTAGCTTCTGTGTAAAAAATGAGAGAGGATTTTGTTTTGGGTATGTTATGAACAAAAAACTCCTCCTGTTTTCAGAAATACTTTCCCATTTGTTCAGAATCCAAGCTTGAAGTTGGTCACACAGAAACATAACAAATCCCGGAAGAAGCGCAACAAATAGTTGACTTGAAATTTTGATGACTTGAATGAGGTTTTGAGTGTTGTTGAAGACCTATGAAGAAAATTGGAGATTTCCACTACACCCTGGAACCTTTAAACCATGAAAAAACAACATTTTAACCTCTTCAAACTTGATTCCAAAACTGATTGTCCAGATTCGCAGCAAAAAGAGAAGCAAGGAAGACAAAATCATATCTCTTTAAACATAACACCTGTGTAAAAATTGAAGGAGGTTCTTGTGCTTGGTTCCATGCTTAAATAAAAACTCCTTTTGTTTTCCAAAGTGCATCTCCATTTGGTCATAAATATATTTTGAAAATGATGATAAAAACAGAGTCAAAACCACAACAACTCTCCTGTAGCAATTGTATTTTGGGAATATCTCCCAAACAGTAAATCCAAATGGGCTGAAATTTAAAAAAAAAGCTAATATCATCGTAATGAACCTCCACAAAAAATTTCAGCCCAGTTAGAGTCACAAATATTGATAAAATCCCAAAATGGTTATAGATGACGATGGCTCATTTCTCGAAACATGCATCATTTCGAGTTGAAATTGAGTGTGTGTTTTCATTTCATCCCCATGCATCTCTTGTAACAATTTCATGGAAAACAGGTGTGAGGTTTAATAGATATAATGAGAACATGGTGACTAGGTAAAAGTGCAACGCAAAAGAGCAGAAACTTAGGGGAAGGGAATGAGAGGGAAGGGAGGTAGTAAAAATTATGGCAAAAATATGGGGGATAGATATGGGTGTTAGGAAATACTAGAAGTGGGATTTATCAAAAATAGTGAGAAAAGGGGGGAAAAGGGTCAAAACACAGACCTAGGGTAAAAGCGCAACAAATTTCTTTGGTTTTTGGTAAAATAAGGAAATGAAAATATTTTGATGAGGGAAATGATGGAGAATGGTCAGTGAAGGATGATGAAGGAGGTATAAGCTTAAAATGAAGGCCTTTTACTCCTGAATGAAGCTATGAACCATGGAAAAGGGAAGGCACAACATAAACCCTAGTAGCAGAGTTTTGACTCAATCTATGAGGAAAGAGGGTGAAAGTATGATTGATAGGGTTTGAAAGACCATGATTAATTAAAAGACTCATGAAATATGGAGATGACCTACCATGATGAAATGATATTCATTTTTGGAGTGGGATTAGCAATGATATCTATACAGTGACTCATACTCTTTGCTTTATAACTTGGAAAATTTTGCTAGTATAGACCAAAATTTGACTTTTGACCTTGATTTACTTGAAAGATTAACAAAACTTGATTACTATGGAACATATGACCCTAACAGAGACCATATCAAATGTTTATCAATATCACCAGGTTTTATGCACAACTGTCATGCTTCTATACATCGAGTACCCATATGGAAGAGTCCTTATTTCGTCTAGTATTTCACCAAGACATACCATGCACATGATTCCAAATATATTTCTACATCTAACTCTTCCTACCATATCTTTGAATACATGAATTCTAGTTTCTAAAGAAGAGCTCTAATCTAAATATGCACATACCTCTTTCCTTCATTTTGTCATGTAGTCAACCTCTTTCAAAAACTGCCTCTTTCTTTGAAGAAAATGTCTATGATGAGGCTCCTTTCTCAAGATGATAAAATACTTCAATTATGCCTTCATGCTGCAAATAAACTAGTAAACTTCTTTGATTCTTGCTTCCATAATATGCTAGACTACATCCACAAAATTCTAGTGGAATATACACTTTCCAAGATTCTTCCATATATTGAAGAACCTTCTCATCAAGGATCCTTGTGATCCTTTCCTGCTAGAAGACTATTTCTATACCATGCCATGCCTGCAAGAGGACATCTCTAAGGTAAAAAATCTTTGTCAATGTATCATCAGTGAGAAATTAGGCTTGTTTCAAACAAGGCAACGTCCTTGTCCCTACTATAGTGATATAAAACATAAATAAGGATCCTTTAAAAGGGAAAAATGGTGGTTGTTACCATATCCCATTGATATGCACGAATTTTCTTTTCAAGGAACTTGGATCATTGCTTTATAACATGCAATCAATGGGACTGTTTACTCCCGGCTCCTTAAGCTTCAAAAACAAGAAACATGCCCAGTGAGGACTTAGGAGTCAGAACCTCATAATGCTAACCATTCATCACATGTTTTGGGCAGTAAGCACACTCATTCCTATAAGCAAATAAATTCTATGCATATTTTGTCTCAAAGCCCTCTACCACATAAGGACCTTACACTCTCGAAGAACATGAGAACTAATATCCTTGTGACATTAGTAATTCTAGAAATCTGTCCCAAAACTTGAATTGAATGTAGTCAATGTGTACATCAAATAAGCCACGATCTTCATATTCTCTACACCAACATATACGGAGACTAAATCCTTAGATCAAATCATTATCACTAAACTAGCTGACTCATACCCACTTAGTTATATGCTTAGGTCAACCAAACTTGTGTTATAGGTCTCTATATAAGGGATTTGACCTGTTGTATTAATTTAGGAATACACCATAGATTTGTACACAATACATAGACTGGACTGAACTGTTTCTTGCATTTGATCCCATAGAACTAAGCTTGTGTCTAGATCCTCAAGGTCTATTTTCAACATAACACTTTTCAACACTTTTTCAAGTATGCGAATTCCAAAAAAATTCCTCAGACTGGCCTCAGAAATTTATATCAGAAGTTAAGCATCAAAACACTTGAGAGAAACATTGTCATGATAGAGGACTTCACAAGAAAGGAACTAGTGTGCTCGAGATCGTTCATAAGTATATGAGTTATGGAACTGAGATTGAATACATATGTTAGCACTCAAATCTGCAAATTAGTGTGTATGACAAACAATTGTTGGAGTTAGCAGTATTAGCATACATGTATGTAAATTAGTGTTGCATTATATATAGGCCAACTTCTAGAAATTAAGCTATCTTTGCACAGTAGACTTCCCTGGATAAGGGGTCAAGCCATACCACAGAGAACATAGAAGTGTGTGTGTAGAAGTCTGAAATATCCCATCGAGTAAACCAGATCGAACCAAAGAAAAAAAATAAACCCAAAACAATCATTAACACTTCGGCCTATCCACTTCAAAATTGCATTGAAATTTCAGAACAAGTGAATATCTATGTCAACAAGGCCACAAAGATTGAATACTTGATAGAGATGCTTCACGTGTAGTGTAGTCTTTGAGAGGGCTAGAAACTCTATCTCCAGGATGATTATTTGGCCGCAGAGACTTGTCATAATTACGTTCAATGCTTCTTGGCCTTGTCCTCAACTTGGTTCTGATACCATGATAAATTTAGGATCACGTGTTCTTTGCTGAAGACAGAAGCTTCAATATATCATTAGCCCAAACATTAAATCATTAGCTGAGAGATCCCTGTAACTTCTTTATAGAACATAACCATTGAAAGGATGACAATCAAGTTTTCCATAGTTCATATATGTCTTGTTCACAACTTCTATTGTGAACAAGGTTGTAACGTTGTCATCAATTTATAGGAATTGTAACATATCACCATTGCTACTATGCAGTACCGATGTCATACTTAATGTTGGACCATAAATAGTGGTGAGCTTGAGGTGACATACATAGAAAAGTACCACGTACATACAACTGTGAGGGAACCAAGAAAGATCACTACTCAAGATTCCTTTTTTTTTTTACTTTTATGATAGCTTTAGGTCTTGAAAACTTCCAAGAGGACTACTTCTTCTTGAGAGATGACTTCAACAGAATTCCTATTCTGCTACTTGATGCAGGGTATAGAAGATTTCAGGGAGACTAATTATCCTCAAACTGAGAGAGGATTGTCTTTGCAAAAAACAAATGCTTCCACTACTTGTGACCAAATACTTATTGAGGTCTATTTCTGGGATCACAATGAACCTACTGTAAATCAATATCTCCACAGGTTGACTCACCTGATATAAGTAGTTTGAATTGTGAATATATATATGTGTGTTGATCAGGTCACTATAGGAAGTGAAAGATTCATACTATGAACACATATCCTTATCACTACATTAGTCTCCATATATGTTATTTCCCTCATCTAGGAAAGTCACTGACATTAGAATTTATGAGGTTAAAATAGATTATTGTCCAGAATTTAAGTCACTGTTATGAGTTTTGTTGAGTGTTATTGTCCATATGACATATACATCACTAATACCTTATTCACTGTGTCATGGCTAATATAGGATGACTAAGAATTTCCATTAACAGAGTCTAGAGTGTATGTCTGGAGGATACACACAAGACTTAGATAAGCCATACCTTAGAAAAATACGAGCCTTAAAGAATCACATCTAGGTTTGAACAAACTTCTTGAGAAGGTGCATATAGAGGCGATATGTAGTCATAGTGAGTTACTGCCACACCATTATAGATCCATTTTGATGAGCCATAGACCATAGAAGAATGAGTATGCTGAAGCTATCATGGACAGGGGTATAACGAGGCATTGCTAATATAGTGATGCCAAATAGAGCGATGCATGTCTCTTGATTTTGAGAAAATAAAATATTGCTTGAAGTGAACCCATAATTTCCAAGGTTAAGTGTGAATGCCAATTCCTCTCTCATGTCCATTACCACAATTCAACAATGCCTTTTTAATGTTCACCTTCAATCAAATTATTACATAATTTTCCCTCAAGACCACACATTCGGGGAGCTATCCATTCACTTTTATAGGAAAATATATGCAAAATCAGTTTCAGTAGAGAGCCTTGACAAGTTGGAAAATGATATTGTGGAGACATTGTGCTTTCTTGAAAAGTACTTTACTACTTCATTCTTCGATATAATGTTGCATTTGAATGTAAATTTGGTATGTGAGCTTCAATATTGTGGCCTAGTTGCATAAAGATGGATGTACCCCTTTGAGAGGTACGTGAAACTTTACTTTTTATCAAGCACAACAACAAGATGATTTTCTTTTAAAGCTTTTGACATTACTTAATTCTATTATGTTCATTTTGTAGGAACATAAAATTACATGAGTTATGTTAAGAACAAAAATAGGCCTAAAGGATGCATTGCTGAAAGCTATACTATGGAGGAATCAATAAAGTTTGTGGAGTTTACTTGAAAGGTATGGAAGCTATTGGATCCAGACATGGTCGAAATGAAGTGTGGGATGAGGAAGTTGAAGAATTTATCCTTGATGGAAGGCCATTATCTACTCCAATTCCTTCAGAACTAGATGACATTAGTTAGGAACAAGCCCATAGGTGTGTTCTATTTCACAAAAACGAAGCTGATCCATGGATAGAGTAAGTAACATATTTGGCCTATAATTTTTTGTTTGTTTTGTTTATGGTTTAACAAAACATAGATCCATGGATAGATTAACATATTTTACCTTTAAAAATATTTTATTCATATTTTATCAAAACACATTAACCACCATATCTATTTTCCATAATTTTTGAATTAGGATGCACAGAATGGAGATTTCCAACTCAATTACCCAAATGAAAAAAGATGAAGCTCTATTGCAGAAACTCCACACCCATAATTTTACTAGTTGGTTAAAACAACAAGTAATGATATTATTTATATTATAAGTGTACTTAAAAATTAGTATATGGGAATATTGTCATGTAGGAAATTAAATATTTTTTCAGAGGTTGAATGTATGAATTCTAACTACATTTAAAAATCTAAAACTATACAGGTGGAAGGAGATGGAAAGGTGTCTGATACACTTAAATGGTTAGCGCATGGCCCCAGGAAATTCGTGAATAAGTACAAGGGATTCCTAATCAATGGTTATATATTCCATACAAAAAACATATAGAATGAGAGAAGAACCCAAAATAGTGACGTGTGTATGGAAGCTCAAACAATGATGAGGTCAAGTTCCAAAGATGCAAACCCTGTACTTCAAAACACAACATTTAATGGAGTGGAGAGCTACGTATCATTTTCCAACTCAGATACATGCATCTATATGTAACTCATGCATGTATCATTTTTTTGATGACACCTTTCCTTGGCCATCTAGGACCCTAGGTGTAGGAAGAGGCTGCTTTAGCTACCACATTTAGCTTGATATATATGATCCATGTGTATATGGCATCTTCAATGTGTATTATTTTTATTGGATCACTTAAGCATTCTATTCTAACTTGTTGACACCTAATCCGAAACGGATGAGGTGAAGCTGGATAGTCATCTAGAAGATGAACTGATCCGTTTTGTGTATGTATAAATAATGTGTTAGCTAATGAATAAAATCAATCAGTGTTTTCTCTCGTTCAATGTGGAGTTACCCTGGCCTGACATGGTATCAGGGCACAGGTCCCAAAATAGGTTGTAACTCCTGCCGTGAGCACTGTGCTGCTCTGTCCTGTGCCCCTCTCTCCTGTCTGTCCTGCGCTGCTCTGCCTCTGCCTGGCTTGAGACTGCGCATTATTTTTTTATAAATGTTTGTATGAGCTGCCCCTCTGACCTGAATTCGCTGCCCCTCTGACCTGACAACGCATCTGTGCATCAGTTTTCTTGAGTACACTGAAAATGGGGACATCAGCTCCGCGATAATGCAATGGTGTGATGCTCCGATATTTTTTCTGTCCCGCGGTGTCCCATATCTCCAATTCTACGTCCACCATCGCCTCCTTCACGAACAGGCTGCGGATCAATAGCGATGCTCCCACCGTGGGAGGCCGCCCCTCCACGAATTCATCGTATACGAATCACAAAAAAATGCTTGTTTTTCCAGATGTGGAGTCGCCTAGAATGACCACCTTAGCGGGCCTTTCCATCCATGAGTTCTTTCTCGGCCACACGTAATCACTAGCCATTCTTCCTGAAATCTGTAAATATATTGCGAATAGTGTAAACGAGTCTGGTAATACATATTAAATCTCGTGATATTTATAAGCGGTGCTTCTTTCATGAATCCCATGTGACTGCACTAGGTATGCTCAGTCATCTACCAGGTAAAGGCCTTCTCATTGTATTTTTCATCTTGACATCATTGCTAACTTCGAAAATCTGATTGAACAAGTTGGCAGAAGCAGTGGATAGCTCCCAGAAGCACTGTCCATGATGTTGAATAGATTCCACCAGCCCCTTTGATTTCATCACTACGGAGTTGTCACTCAATGTTGCAGAAGCAAAAGCCACATTTCGTACGTTTCCTCCAAACCCCTCCAAAGAATGTGTGAGAGTTCTCAAAGAAGAATCGAACAAGGGGGAATTCCCACGTTGCGGACTAGGCATGGTTTGTCAAATTCTTAAGCTCTAATTCAAGCATTTACTGTTGAAGACTGTGTTTTATTGTAATAGTGACTGTGTTTTATTGTAAAATGCGACTGCGTTCTTGTAATGAAGACTGTGTTTTATGGTATTGAATACTGCGTTCTTGTAATGAAGACTGCGTTTTAAATTTTCCACAGCCTCGTTATGGTATTGTGTTGCATGCGGTTTGAAGAGAGTCTGTGTATAATATTCACATTGTTTAGGTATTAACGTGGTGCACCAGCCGGGAAGCTGTGGGTATTAACGCTGTGCATGCATAGAGTATATATATTGAATGGTTTCCAAGTTGAATGCGTAGAATGGACACTTCAGGCCATCGACTCGGTTGAGTGTTGAGCCATTCTTCACTGTATATGATAGCAATTTTTGAGCAGTTTGTTGACTTCATAATATTACACAGTTTATATGATTCAAAGCCTTCAAAATATTGCGAGGTTTTCGGCATTACATGTATATTTGATATATTGATATATATATTGAAGTGATCCCTTGAGAGTTTTTTTTCCTCAAAACATAGTAAATGCTGATATAAGAAATGTTGATGCTTCTATTAACCGTTAGAAGAAAATAAAATGCATAAGGCTGTGGCGTAAGGATTTTCTTATTAGCAGAAGTTCTTTTTATCAACAAAATTATTTTTCTATCAGCAGAAATAATTTTTGTTACAGTATGCATTCAAAAGAAAGAGAAAGATATTTCAGAGGCAGGGGGGCAGACATTCTCAAGTAGAAAAGGCAGACTTATATTGCATTCACTGCAAACGAAATGGATCTCATGATGCTTCTACATGCAAGCTACCATGGGAAAAGATTGAGCAGAGAAGAAATCAGTAGAAAGGTAAAACTGATGACACAAACAAAGGTAAAGCACTTGAATCCGCTCACTATATTGAGGCACAATGTAACATTGGAGTAAATGAAGATCTGTTTAATGCTTCACTTACTTCTTCAAAAAATGACTGGTTGCTTGATTCAGGAGCAACCTGTCATATGACTCATAGGAAAGATTTCTTTGAAGATTTCACTGATAATGTTGATGGAGCAGTATACTTTGCAGATCAGTCAAAAATCAAGCCATCAGGGCTTGGCACAGTCAGGCTTAAACTGCCTGGTCTTCCAGACTTTCTTCTAGATCATGTTCTATATCTCCCACAGCTCAAGAGAAACTTGCTGTCCCTGGTCCACATCCGCCAGCAAGGTCACTCCATTCATATGTTTGATGGAAAGCTTGAGGTAAGAAAGGCATCTGACCACTCACTTGTCATGAGGGGTATAGAAGAAGAAAGACTTCTTAAACTGCAAGGAACCTCTGCTCATGCACAACATTTTTCATATATTTCTCATCATGATGAAGGTACACTTCCATCAAGTTTATTATGGCATGCTAGATTTGGACATTTAAACTATGATAGTCTCTGCTTGTTGAAGAAAAATGGTGTTGCTGGTTTGCCTACAATTCCTAGAAAACATAAACAATGTGATGCTTGCATTCTAGGAAAGCATAGCAAACAGTCTTTTCATGATTCACATTCAAGAGCACATAGGAAGCTTGAACTTATTCATTCAGATTTATGTGGTCTAATGCCTGTTCCTTCTGCAAATGGAAATAAGTATATCATGACATTTATTGATGATTACACCAGAATGTGTTGGGTTTACTTATTGAAGAACAAATATGATGCTTTTCAAACATTCAAGAATTTTCATAAGTGGATTGAAAATGATGCACAATCTCATATTGGGTCTATTCGCACTGATAATGGAAAAGAATATACATCAAATGAATTTGAACACTATCTTCGCCAACATGGGATTAAACATCAAACAAATGTACCTTATAATCCTCAACAGAATGGTGTAGCTGAAAGAATGAACAGAACAATTTTGAATATGGTACGATCCATGCTTTTCTTCAAAAATGTAAAGACAATGTTTTGGGCTGATGTTGTTCTATGTGCTGCATATATAAAGAATAGATGTCCATCTAGTGCTATAAGAAACAAGACTCCTTATGAATTGTGGTATGGACATGTTCCTTCGGTAAAACATATCAGGATATTTGGTTCCACCTGTTATGCTTTAATACCAAAGGTACATAGAAACAAACTTGGTGCTAGAAGTCGTAAGTGTATCTTCCTGGGGTATTCAAACACATCTAAAGCATACCGCCTTTATGATGAAGTAAATAAAAAGTTTGTTTTATCTAGAGATGTCATTTTTCTTGAATCATCCAAATATGAGAGTGTTGTTGAGCGGCAACTTGATCGCTTGGATAGATTCACAAAACCGAAATCATTCCAAGAGTTTGATAATCAGATTCCACATCTTGAAGGGGGGATTCCTATACTAGATCAACATGTGGAATCTCCTTCTGAAGAACAATCTCCCCTGCATGACACTCCAACAACGGATGATGCTTTAAGTGATGTAATTGATAGAATTGGGAGACTCAATCTTGATTCAGACCCAACTCAATCAACATAACAGCCTGGACCATCTCAGAAAGGTCCCCCAAAGTGGCTGACAAAGACACTTGAAAGTGTTCATCCTGATGAAATTGGAAAAACAGGAACCAGAAATACAAACCGACAAGATAGAGGTGATGTAGATAACTCTAATTCACCTGTTGATATGGATGTTACTTATGATTGTGAATTGAACTTGTCTACAGATTTTGAACCAACTTCCTTCAAAGAAGCAGCTTCTCATGATGAATGGAAAGAAGCGATGCAGAAGGAGTATGATGCCCTCATAAAGAATGGCACTTGGAAGCTGGTTGATCCTCCATTTGGAACCAAACCAATTCGCTGGAAGTGGGTCTACAAGAACAAGTACAAAGCTAATGGCTCACTTGACAAGCACAAAGCTAGGCTTGTGGCAAAAGGTTTTGCACATAAGGAAGGGGTCGATTATGAGGAAACTTTTGCTCCCACAGCAAAATGGGCCACCATCCGGACACTCTTTGCACTAGCTGCTCAGAACGGTTGGAAAGTCCATCAAATGGATGTAAAAACTGCATTCTTGAATGGAGATCTAAAAGAGAATGTTTTTATGTCCCAGCCTGAAGGATTTGCTGTGAAAGGACATGAACACAAAGTATGCAAACTTGTGAAGTCCTTGTATGGCCTCAAACAAGCACCACGAGCCTGGTATGAAAAACTAACTGAGCATCTTCTAAAACTCAACTTCAAACATTTTGATCTTGATGATGCAACTTTATTTGTCAAGAAAGTTGGCAAAACAGTTGTATATCTTGTGGTATATGTAGATGATCTTTTAATGACAGGGAACAATGAAAGCTATATTGCATCCATAAAGAAAGAATTAGGAAATTTTTTTGAAATGACTGATTTGGGCTATGTTCATTACTATCTTGGCATTGAAGTAACCCAACATCCAAAGTCCATATTTCTTTCTCAAAAGAAATACATTGGAGATTTGTTAAACAGATTTGGCATGACAGAGTGCAATCCCCTTTCTACTCCAATGGAACAAAACTTGAAGCTCACATCTATTGAAGGAAAAGAATTTGAGGATGCAACAAAGTATAGACAGCTTGTAGGAAGTATCATCTACCTCACTACTACCAGACCAGACATTTCATTTGCTGTTGGAATCCTCTCCAGGTTTATGCAAAAGCCTTGTGAGGGACATTGGTCTGCTACAAAAAGAGTTCTAAGGTACTTGAAGGGAACTCAAGACCTTGGAATCAAGTATACACAGGTGGACGACTTCAACTTGATTGGATACTCTGATTCAGACTTCGATGGAGACAAAGAAATTGGGGTATCTACTTTAGGATATGCTATGAGTCTTGGATCAGGAGCTATCTCCTGGAGATCACGCAAACAATCAGTACTAGCAGATTCCACAACAGAAGCAGAATATGTGGCAGCAGCTGAAGCAACGAAAGAAATTGTGTGGCTCAGGAAAATTCTTGAAGATTTGCAGGTAAAACAAATACAATCAACTCCACTCATGATTGATAACACATCTGCAATAAAGTTGGCCAAGAACCCAAAGTTCCATGATCGTACTAAGCACATCAATACTAAATATCATCTGATCCGACATCATGTTGAGGCCAAAACAATCCATCTCCGTCATTGTTGCACAAACGATCAAATTGCAGACATCTTCACCAAAGCGCTTGGAAGAGAAAAGCTTGAAAGATTCAGAATGATGCTTGGACTCACCAACATCCCTTCAGATTAAGGGGGGGGAATGTTGACACCTAATCCAAAACGGATGAGGTGAAGCTGGACAGTCATCTAGAAGATGAACTGATCCGTTTTGTGTATGTATAAATAATGTGTTAGCTAATGAATAAAATCAATGAGTGTTTTCTCTCGTTCAATGTGGAGTTACCCTGGCCTGACATAACTCTTAATGCTTTGATTATACGTTCTAAGCTATATTGTTCCATGTTGTTTCATAATTTTACTCAAAGAAGTGTGTCATCTTGATGGTTTGGGAATATACTTGGTGAATTGAGTAAGTGCTAGACATAAATCTTATTGTACCCCTAGTTTCCTTTGGTCAAATTTTATCCCATGTCATTCCAAAGGATGTTCATTCATTTTTGTGAGATGAAAACTTTACGATTAAGCATTCAAATATTTTTGACAAATTATTTCCCTTTTTGTCATTTGTGAGGAAAGAAAAGAAAAAATCGAAAGCCAAAATCGTTAAAGATACACTAGAATGTTGTATCTAAGTCTAAACCCTAAGGTTGAAGTGGAAATTCCTGTAAATGTTATATATATGATTTGTGCCATACTAATAAAAACCTCATTCCCTAAGTCCTAGATATAAGAAAAAAGAGGAAGGAAAATAAGGCCCAGTGAATGGTAACCCATGATAATGAAACCCAAGATCTCAAAATGACAACTGCAAATATTGCTAATTGTTTCCTTTGAACACTAAATGACTAGCGTGATGAAGGAAGTATCTCAAGTAGAAATAAAATATCCTCAAATGAATTCCAAATTCTTGAAATATAATAACGAGAAAGGGTGGCTGCTGGGTAATATCTTGGTTGATAATTCACATTCTCTAGTTCAACAAAAAATCCGTGAATCCCATTTATTTCTATTGCCACCAACATCAATCTAATAGAACAAGGGTCAAAACATAGTGTTGATGATATAAAATAAGTTTGGGTTGGAGAACCATGTTGAATGCATGGAGGGTTGAAATGCCAAATGGAATAGAAGTGGGAAGATGTTGCATTTATCTTCAATGTTTATGTAATAAAATTTTGTTGTGAGGGATATAACACAAAGTAAAGGTGAGAGGACTAGAGTGGGGTTGAACAACAAATGAAGCACATAGACATTGAGAAGAATACATTGGAGTGAGGAGCTTCCCCTTTGTTGATAATGATTATGTTTACAAAGTTCATCAAATGCATGGATGAGGGTTGCATGCTAAGTGTTTTGGGGGAGGGAAAGTAATTAGCACCCTTGGGTGGCTCTAATGCAAAGGGTTAGACATAATCCACATTAGGTGTGAGTGTGGATCCAACAAAATATCACTAATTTATGATTCCATTGATTATTCTCCAAAGATGGGCTAGGAGTCTAATAGTACCGAGGGTTATTTTAAGTAGCCATGAGTAAGGTGTGAGATCTCTCTCCCCATTTTGGTGAGGTCACAAGTTTCATTCTCTTGGTCCTTTAAGTGCAAGATGCTTGGAACTTGGGCATTGATGGTCTACCTAAGTTACCCTCCATCAAAGGCGGTGAAATCCATGGAATTTTCCCTTGCATATATGTATGTAAAATAAGGCCACACATAAGGTGGGTTCTCTCCTTGTGCTTTGACCCGATTGACACAAGCATTTATGTCACACAAGGCCTACCCTGCTTTGTTGGAAGACTATTGTTGAAGGAGAAACATAGAAGCTTGGTGGAGAAGAAGCAAAGGTCCTTGTCATTGGAGGGTTGTATTTTTATCACATGAAGGACAATCAATGCTTGTGGTAGTAATTGGCATTAGGATGCAATGTTAAAGGTATCATTTGTATTCGAGTTCAATGGCTTTTTGTTGAGAGAAGGGATTTATGCAACGGTGTAGGCTTGACATAAACACAACCAAATCACTTAATTGTGAAAACTCTAAGATGTTATGTAATACACACCCTTTATAAACAAAAAAATAAATAATTATTATCCTCAACATTCTTATTGGTTGGAAGAAGACTGATCTACCCACAATGGGATGTTTATCACCAAGATTGTGTGAGGCTTTGGTCAAGCTTGGATGCCCCTTAGGAAGTTTAATTCCCCCAAAGTGAATTCCACTCCTCAACCCCTCCCCATGAGGTTTGGCCCTATGAGGGGGATTAAACCCCACATAAAAAATCTTGTGTGAGGCTTTGGTCAATCTTGGATGCCCCTTGGGAAGTTTAATTCCCCCAAAGTGATTTCCACTCCTCAGCACCTCGCCATGACGTTTGACCTGGGGATTAAACCCCACATAAACTAATTGGTATACGCCTTATGAATACACTACACATTTTAAAATAAAATAAATTGTCATCTATGACTAGAAGAAATTATTCCTCAAAAAATTAAAAAAATTAAAATAAAAATTATTTACCCCTTAACATTGAATTAGAAAAAATCTAGTTAGGTTCCTCCATATTTACAACATTTCACAACCAGTACTAACGATGTGTTACCTCCACGCACAATGTCTAATGGTGGGAAACAAAACATTTGAAAACCACTAACTGACCACCCATTACCTCTATGCACAATAGTCTAACGGTGGGAAACAAAATAGTTTCATGTTTAAAACCTGACTTTTCTATCAGACCATTGATTTAGAGTCCATTAAGAAAAAAAAAAAATTAGTAGTCTAACAAAGTTTTGGGTTTGGCCGATTACCCACAACTAGCTTTGAAATCAAACCCTAATCCCATCTCCCATATCTACCATTGCTTCACTCAATACATGACCCAATCATGAAAACATTTTTAGTAGTCTATCATAGTTTTGGGTTTGGCCCATTACCCACAACTGTTGGGTTGTGTTATATTCTTTCCACATAGTTAACAGTGGGTTTTAAGGGCACCCATAACCCCACTTTATGGGGTATGGGGCAGTGCCGCGGAAAATTTTCGTTTTGGACCCTATGTTAGGTTGGGCGGACCCACCTATGGTTTTGTGCATGATTTTCGCACATGTTTTTTGGACGCAATGGTTTTCGGTCCATGGTATTTGATGCTTCGGCATGTATAAATATGTATTGTAACATTGAAAGGAACATAATGAAAAATCAAGCTAGTAATCCCAGTTTTGGGATCCAGGGAAAAATCTCCATGTATATGTGTTTTATGTGTTATTCTCTCGCTTTGTTTATTTTCTGTGTTTTAGAATTCGTATGCAGGTAATTTCTGTACGGGGTTAAAACCTACATTTGGTATCAGAGCAGTTTTGGGTTCAAGGGGACGCCTTTGTTGTTGAGGGGTTTCGCTCGGGCCTATGGTAGACAATGTTCAGTGGGAGATCTGCGAGATTGATTCTGGTGGTGAAATAAGATGGGGAGCAATGGAAAGATAGAGATCAAGAAATTTAATGGTCAGATTTTTGAGTTGTGGATACTCAAGATGGAGGATCTGTTGGTGGATAAAGATCAGTGGATCATAGTAGATTCGGGTACTAAACCAACAGGAGTGTCCGATGAAAAATGGAAGAAGTTGGATCAGAAGGTAAAGAGAAAAATATGATTGTGTGTCTCAGATTCAGTATTGGTGAGTGTATCAAGGGAAGCTACGGCAAAGGCTTTGTGGGACAAGTTAGGGACGTTGTACCAATCTAAGTCTCTGGTAAACTATTGCTGCAGAAAAAGTTTTATAACCTGAGGATGAAAGATGGAGACTCGGTGACAAAGCATATGAACACGTTTAATATTTTGGTGAGTCAGTTAGCATCTATTGATATTAAAATTTAAGATGAAGATAAGTGCATCAATTTGTTATGTTCTCTACCAGATTCGTGGGATAGTCTGGTTATTGCAATAGGTAGCAATGCAACTACCTTGCAGTTTGATGAAATAGTCTCATCCTTGCTGATGGAGGAGATGAGACGGAAAAATATGGAGAGTCAGAATGGTGATGCCTTGTATGTACAAGGATGGTCCCAAAACAGAAACAAAAATAAGTCATCAAGTGGGAGATCTAAATCTAGAGGGAAATCTAAATCTCCAGGAAAACCTATAAAGGTGGTGTGTTGGAAATGCATAAAGGAAGGGCACTACAAAAGGGACTGTAAATCTAAAGCTCCTGATAAAGGAAAGGGATCTGATGATGCGCCTTCTACAGAGGTGAAAACAACCTCAGATGAAGGTGGGGATGTGTACTTGGCTTCTTTAAGTACACATGTAGATCATGAGGCATGGTTGATTGACTCAAGTGCATCCTTTCACTTCAATCCCCATAGAGACTAGTTCTATGAGTATGAGAAATACGATGGTGGTGATGTCTTCTTAGGGGATGATAGGAAGGCTAGAATCATTGGTCATGGAAAAGTAAAGTTGAAGTTGCAAGGTGGAAGGGTTAGAACACTTCCGGGTGTTCTGCATATTCATGCATTGGCCAGAAATATGATTTCTATAAGCAGGCTGGATGATGCAGGTGTAAAAATAGTGTTCGAGAAGGATACTTGCAAAATGGTTCAGGGAGCACTAGTATTGATGCGGGGAGTTCAAATTGGAACTTTGTACAAGCTGCAAGGTAACACTGTTATTGATGGGTGTAATAGTTCTGTGGTTCCTGAAAGTGGAGCAGAAAATCTAGTGGTCTCTGGAGAGAAAACCATGTTGTGGCATCAAAGGCTTGGACATATTGGAGAGAAGGGCCTTCGAATACTTCATGGTAAAGGTATGGTAGAAGTTATGAGTAATAGCTCTCTAGATTTTGATTTCTGTGAAAATTGTGTATATGGGAAGCATAATTGGGTGAGTTTCCCCTCTGGTAGTAAGAGGTCGAAATAGATATTAGAGCTTGTGCACAGTGATGTGTTTGGACCTATGAAGGTTCCATCACTAGGTAAGTTTGTGTACTATGTATCATTTATAGATGACTTCTCAAGGAATACATGAATATATTTCCTTAATAAGAAATTTGAAGTCTTTGACAAGTTTAAATAATTTAAGGCTCTTATGGAAAATCAGACAGAGAAGAAGTTAAAGGTGTTGAGGACAGATAATGGTGGAGAAATTTGCAGCAAGGAATTTGAAGAATTCTATAAGAAGTGTGGTATAGCATGGCAGAAGACCACTCCATATACACCTCAGCAAAATGGAGTTGCAGAAATAATGAACAAGACGTTGATGGAAAGGGAAAGAAGCATGCTCAGTGGTGCCGGGTTAGGACAAGAATTCTGGGCAGAGGCAGTGGATACTGCATGTTACCTGGTCAACAAGTCACCTTCATCAGAATTGGAGGATAAGACTCCACAAGAGGTATGGACTGGTAAGAAACCCTCTCTTTCACATCTGAGGGTATTTGGATGTGATGCATATGTACATGTTCCAAAGGAGAAACAAACCAAGTTGGATAGTAAAGCTGAAAAGTTCATCTTTATTGGGTCTAAGGATGGTTTAAAGGGTTATAAGCTTTGGAACCCAGTAACAAGGAAGGTTGTGTATAGTTGGGATGTGGTGTTCAGAGAGGAAAAAGGTGTTATTAAACATGAAATCCAACCAAAGGAACCTAAGAAGATAGAGTTTGAGCTAAAGGAGGAAGAATTAGACTCTAGAGCAGAGGAGGAATCAGAAGCTGAAGAGCCACAAACTCTGGCTGTGAGAAGATCAGTTCGAGAAAGAAGGTAGCTTGAAAGGTATAGTCCATCTGATTTTTGTTCAAATTTTGCTTTATCTATTACTAATGATGATCCCGGAACTGTGAAGGAAGAAATAGATTCAGAGGATGGAAAACTCTGGAAAGAGGCCATGGTTGATGAAATGGCATCTTTGCACAAAAATGAGGCTTGGGATCTGGTTGAGTTGCAGGCTGGAAGGAAACCCATTGGCAGCAAATGGGTGTTCAAAAAGAAGAAAAATGTATAAGGAAAAGTAGAGAATACAAAGCTCGGTCGGTTGCAAAAGGTTATTCCCAGGTGCCAGAACTGATTTTGGTGATATTTTTTCTCCTGTTGCCAAGGTAACTTCTATTAGATTACTTTTATCTGTTGTTGCTGCTTTTGGTTTTGAGGTAGAAAAGATGGATGTGAAGACAACATTTATTCATGGGGATTTGGAAGAGGAAATATACATGAAGCAACCTAAAGGCTTTGCAGTGAAGGGTAAGAAAGAACTGGTATGCAAGTTAAAGAAGTCTCTGTATGGGTTAAAACAGTCACCAAGGATGTCGTATCAGAAATTTGATACGTTTATACGGGGACTTGGCTTCACTAGAAGTAAAGCAGATCACTGTGTGTATTTTAAATTAATTAGTGACCGTGTTATTTATCTGGTCTTGTATGTGGATGATATGTTGCTGGCTGGAAATGAAAAAGAAATTATCTAGGATTTGAAGACCCAATTGTCCTCCAAATTCGACATGAAAGATCTTGGTGCTACAAACTATATTTTGGGCATGGAAATTAAAAGAGATTAGGAAAAGAGGAAGCTCTGGTTAATCCAGAGGAAGTATTTCAAGACAATACTGTAGAGGTTTAATATGCAGGATATTAAACTAGTGAAGGTTCCTATTCCTATAGGTGTGAGGTTATCCGCTGAACAGTGTCCCAAGACACAAGAAGAGGAAGAGGACATGTCCTGTGTTCCATATGAAAGTGCAGTCGGTAGCCTGATGTATGAAATGGCCTGTACTAGACTAGACATTGCACATGCAGTGGGAGTATTGAGCAGGTTTATGTCAAAACCAGGAAAGGAGCATTGGACAGTAGTGAAGCGGGTTTTCAGGTATTTGTGTGGCATTAGTGATTATGGTTTGTGCTACCAAGGAAGACCAGGATTGGATAGAGTGTTGGATATTCGTGGCTTTGTTGATGTATACTGGGCTGAAGATTTGGATTAGAGAAGATCTACAAGGTGGTATGTGTTTAACCTATTTGGAGGTGCAGTCAGTTGGATGAGTAAGAAACAATCTGTAGTGGCACTATCAACTATAGAGGTAGAATACATGGCAACCACTCATGTAAGCAAGGAAGTAGTTTGGTTGTAGAGATTGTGTTCAAGTATGGGGTTAGTACAAGAAAATATAAGGATAGACTATGACAGCCAAAGTGCAATTTTCTTGGCAAAGAACCTTGCATATCATTCAAAGACGAAGCACATTGAAGCACATTGTGAGGGATATGATAGAAGACAAAAACTTGTTGCTGGTAAAGGTGGACACTTTGAAGAATATTGCAGATTCATTAACAAAATTTGTGAGCTCTAAGAAGTTCTCTTGGTGTAGAGAGACAATGGGCATTTCAGGGTTAGGAAAATGACTAAGCTCTCTTGTGGCCCCTTGTGGAAAGAAAACAACAAGTGGGAGAATGTCAGGTTGTGTTATATTCTTTCCACATAGTTAATAGGGGGTTTGAAGGGCACTTGTAACCCCACTTTATGGACCCTATTTTAGGTTGGGGGGACCCACCTATGGTTTTGTGCATGATTTTCACACATGTTTTTTGGACGCGATGGTTTTTGGTTCATGGTATTGGATGCGATGGTTTTCGGTCCATTGGTATTGGATGCTTCGGCATGTATAAATATGTATTGTAACATTGAAAGGAACATAATTAAAAATGAATCTGGTAGTCTTGGTTTTGGGATCCAGGGGAAAATCTCTGTGTATATGTGTTTTATGTGTTATGCTCTCGCATTGTTTATTTTCTTTGTTTTAGAATTCATATGCAGGTAATTTCTGTACGGGGTTAAAACCTACAACAACTAGCTTCTGAAACCAAACCTTGATACCATCTCCCATATCTACAACTGCTTCACTCAATACATGACCCAAGAATAGGGCTTCTATGTATTTCTGCATCTACCTATTTGGACTTGTATTCACAAGAATGAGAGCATGCTTTAGGATTCAGGGTTTAATTTTTCTTATCTACATGCAAGGACAAGACAAAATTACCAATCTTCTATGATCTGGAAGTGTTGGAAAATGACCCAATCATAGGGCTTCTATGTATATTTGCATCTACCTATTTGGACTTGTATTCATGAGAACATGAGTGGGAAATGTTAATTCTATTTCAAAAATTCAGAAGACAATTCCAAATTTTCGGGATTCTGAGATCACCCTCCCTATTTCAATGGAATACCATGGGCATATAAAGAATCAAACCTTGGACATTCCCGTTTTTGTGCTGGGTCGGAGCCACCAGATCTTCTTATTTTGAGTTTTTAATAGAAAATCACTGCATACGTTTTGCTTTCTGGCATGCGGCGAACCCTTGCACTACACTGCTTCCAAGGATCCAAGCCCCTGTTTGAAGAGGGGAAGGAAGGGTTTTGAAATTTGTCAATAAAAGAACGAATTCAGGGTCCAAGCACCAATTGAAAGGTTCTGGTACTTGTCAATTAGAATACATGTGCGGAGAACGGGGCTCTTTGCCCTCGAAAATGTTGATGATATAAAATGAATAATATCGATGGCCTGTGTTTATTCCTGGAAAATGAGAATACATGTAGGGGAGAATGGGGCTTTTGGCACTCAAAAATGGTGATGGCGGAAATGAAATAAAATGACCAGCATGTGCTTACTCCTGGAAGTTGCAAGGGTCGTATCCCCAGATAAGTTTTATTAATAAATCTTGAATTTCTTTTAGTTGACTTACGAATTTCGTTTTTGAATGTGATCTATGGCATATAGGTCACTTTGATTTATGGCATATAGGTCACAACGCGATCTTAAAGGATATTTTCACTATGAATCAAATTAAAAAACTGCTGACCCATTTTGTTCTCAAAAATCGTTACCAGCAGTGGTGCCATTATCCACAAAATTTTAATATAATTACCTTCTCATTGAGACCCTATTTTCACTAGAGTTTGAAATATCTACCCCCACTGGGCATGAAGCTTTTTTTTGTGTTTCTTCCACTAATATAAGATTACCTATAGGCCATTTAAGTTGCATCTAGGATCCATTTCAATGGATGTAACCAACCATCTTAGATTTATTCAAAGCCTCAGATGAACCCATTTTTCTTCGGCTGACCTTCACTTCAAAAACTAAGATACCTGTTACTGACGACAATCTAAGTGTATTGGAAACATACAAAACCTCTGCGGGTTTTCTACCAAAAGAGGTTTCTCACCAACAATCGCCATTGCTAGTCTCATTTTGATACGAATGGAGAGATTCTATAATACAGTTGGTGAACAAGATTGCTTTATAAGTATATGAGTTTATGCAACCTGTTAAAATGTAGGTCAATCTGATCCCAATATAAGTTGCAGCTCTCCAAAGCTTCAGCAAGCACGTCCAAGCACAAAGAAACCAATCTTGTCAGTTCCATGATTTCTCTTCAAAGGATATTTTCAGGCCCAATCACCAGCTTACCATCAAGTTCTTCAGCGTTCTAATCAATTTCTGCCACTACAGGTGAGATGGACATCGTATGTTGCAAGATCCTTGTGCTATCTTTTATATTGTCTTTAATGCATTTTGACATTTTTTCTTCGTACTCAGGGAAAAAATTAACTGAGTTGGAACGAGAATTAGCTCAGATTTAGGCAGAGAGACATTCAAAGAAGCATCTAACTTAGGCATTAGAGCCTAAAATGAAGTAGTTGTAGATAAACATTTTGGTCCTAAATAAAGAACAATCTGATTTGTAGACTGAAGTGCAGAATATCTAAGAGAAGATTACCGTGAATAAGCAACAATCTGACTTGCAGGCTGAAGTGCGGAATCTCTAAGAGAATATTAGCGAGTATAATAATAAGGTATGATCTTGGAATTTATGGAATCTTTTCTTTTTGGAGTTTTACTTGTGTAGAACTTGGAAAATCTAACTTGGATTCAATTTCAGGCTCATTTTATCTTTGAAACCTTAAATCTATCATCCTTTGTTTAAATGTTATCACCCAATACTTATGAGGTTTTGAGGTTTTGGATCGTTACTTTGACTGTATTGTATCATTTTCTCTGCTAGACTTGCCATGGCTTGAAATTCCTCTCACTTATACTAGGAAGCAATCAAGTAGATATTGCTTCTTGCCTTATAGTTCTTGGTGTTTGTAAAATAAGATATGTTCGCACAAGTTGAATACCTTAAGGCAAATGTATCACTGTCTATCTAGAAATTTCTAACAATTTTTTTTCAAAATCTTGTATTTTCTTTAAGCAAGCATTGGAAGACCTTCGTTGGTATACCTGCACACAGTTACCACTAAAATGACCCTAAAAAAGAGTCAACAAAGCATTTTTAAAGTAAATGCTAATCTTAGTGAAGGTTTTTGCTAACATCCCATGTTCATTCTTCACAATTAAAACACTATGGACATCACATTTTATCAAAATTTAAGAGCTTTAGGCTTTCGATATATATATGAAATGATTGTCAATGCCACAATTTAACTACATAACTTTAAGCTACATATTTTCCTTCCTTATTACTCATGGCTTTTGTTAAACAATCACCTTGTAGCCAACAATACATTGTTGAAGAGAGAAACTAACTAGATTTATAGTTAAGGGGATCAAAATCCATATTTGGAGTGTGTTGGGTGTGGAGCCTGATTATCTTCTATATTCAAAGGTATCGCCACATAGGACCCCAGTTCGAAATGGGGGCGGCAATGCCACCCGTAAAATATTCGCTGCAGGGGGGGTCTAGGGGGGCCGGCTGGCGGGGGGTCCAGGGGGCAGCGCCCCCGAAGCTAAAAACAGCTGTAAAATTGCCTTGTAAAAGTATAGTAATTTCTAGTCAATCTGGGCTATTCATTAGGCGGATGATCTGACGGTAGAACTTATGTTTAGTTTAGGGTTTTTTTCCCTAGAAGGCAACCCCTCTCTTTGTATGAGGGCATTGTATTTGAGGCTGTGTGATAGATGTGTATTCGGTGAGCGAGAAACAGAGAGATGAGATTGTGAGATAAAACAGAGGATATTACAGTGGATTTGTTGTAGGTTGTGTCTCTTCATTTTGCTGGATAATAGAAAGGAAGGACTGGCTTTTCGGGGTGGACGTAGCCCAAATTGGGTGAACCACGTATATCTGTGTCTCTCTTGTTTTGTGCGTTTTCTGTGTTTATATTTCTGCAATATTTTATGTGTTCCATTGCTCCGTAATATATAATTTTCTAACAGAGTGCAACCATTTCTATGAATTCCCTCATTTCCAACTAGCTTACTGTCATTTGTTCTAGATCAATGAGTTTATTAAGGAAATCTAGTTTAGTGAGTTTATTAATGCATCTATTTTATTTGCAACCACAATTCACAGTTTTGTACCTTGAACATACAACCTATAATAAATTAGACTACATGAAAGTTTTTGCAAGTTTACAGGTTGAATAGCTACATATGATTCATTTCTCAATATATTCTACATTACCAGCATGAATGGAGAACATAAAATATATTGGTAAAACCACTTGGTGAAGATGATTCAAGGACTTTGGACTTGGAAAACTAGATCAAGACTTTTCAGTTTCGTGATGCATTGACTGTTGAAAGTTCAATAATCCTATACTTTCCTCTCAAAAGAGGCCCCAAAAACATTACATACATATTAGATTTAGAAACAATTCACTAAACTAAATCCAAAGCTTAAATATTAAAGTAAAAAGTTGGTTTCCATAGAAACACGGGACAAGGTTCGAGCAATGTAACTACTTATGAATATTTTAGTTCCCAACAATTATTGAAAAAAATAGTGAGAAAAATAATTTAGCGTGGGTTGGTTCTCATTGGTTTAGAGGGCATAATTCTCTGAGAAATCTCTAGGATTCATTACAAAGATTTTACAAGGGTAAAATCTCATCACGAATGGCACACAAGTTCATTAAAAGAGGCACATTCTCTTGGATGTATTGAGTGTTGTTACTAAGAATAAATTATGGGTCGAGTTGACCCTCTAAGAAAGGTGTATTAGTCAAGTTTTAGAGGGTGAATCTCTATGTGTTGTTTATTGAGTGTTAACAAGGTGTATACCTCCTATATGGGTCGAGTTGCTATGGCAGAAGGGCACTCTTACAGGCTGTAGTTGTCCCTAATTAATAATAGATAGTTAGAGGGCCTTCATTAGCATAAAAAGGGGATCACTTTGAAGAAAAGATATGGTTGCACCAACTGGTATCATTAATATTTCATGAGATAAGGGCGAAAGTAGATTTTTTTAGGGTCATCGAAGTCTGAAATATAGTGGAAATCAGCCCATACTTCTCATTATTTGCAAATATAACTAAGGTACCTATTGTGGGAGGTACATACTTGTGCTTTAGAGATGGAAAGTGGTAGAGAATAGAGGAACACAACTTTAGTTTAAGTTTGGGTGTGATTTGGACCAATAACAGTAATCTAAAATAGCCATATTTCCATATCCATACAAACAAAAAGAGGACAACTTGTAATGCATTGGTTTATAACAAAGACTTGGCCATTATCTCTACGCAAATTGTTGTTGTGTTGGTGTATTATTATTAGATTTAATTTATCGTGTATTTGCAATGCCATACCAAAATATAAGTTGACACCCACAATGAAAAAAAGAGAGAAAATAGTCAAATTGTTTGATGAAATGCGAAAACCAACAATTTTGTGAAAATAGTGAGAAATTTCCAAACCTTGGAGGGATAAGGGGTTGGTGCACTACAACAATCTAAGTTCCTCAAGTATTTCAGAGTGCTGAATCCATTTATGCATTGAAAAATTCATTTCAAACAATGAAAAATCACAATCTTGATCAAAATTCTATAGTTGAATTCCAACGAAAAAAGTCAAAATGTAGAACAATTAGACTTCACCATTATTAAGCCATCCACTAGTGTCCATACATTTGGTCCAGGCCACCAGAATGGCATGTCAGAAAGGGATGTGTGAAATGAAATAATTGGGTGACATTCACAAAGTACTTACATCTCAAACTTGGCATATAAACTGCAAGAACTCTATTATGTGGTGTAGGTTGCCACCAAATAAGTGTGTTTCTCAAAATAATTTATAAAATGGAAACATTGAGTTTTAGAAATTGTCAACACTTATGTATCATAAGAGATAACGCTTTGTTACAAATGCTATGAAAGTCTTAATACTAAGGGAGAGAAAATATTTGAAAGTGATAGGTTCAAATTGAGGGATGATATGGAAGGTCCGTTGTTGGTTGTCAAGGTCATGTGTTTATTTCAAGATACTGAGTAAAGGGATTGATTGCTATGCTTTTCTAGTGGATGCATTAGATCTTGGTGCTAGTTGAATGCTTGGTTTCCCCTTTCTTTGGCCTTTCTGAAGCCAACTCTATTGTTTTAGGTTCTTAAGATAGTTGAATTCCCTAACCATTTTTCTTATGTCCTCTAATGAATCTATATTAATGATGTGGTCTATGAATCTGAATGTTCTCTGCTTGCCCTCTTAATATAGATATCAAGAGGGGGTGTGGCATATAGTAAGGGTAGGGCCTTTTTGTATATATTTCGTCATTATTTTTTAGTGTAAGCCTCAGTGGCTGTTCTACTGAATTGACTGATAGATTGGGCAGTTTACTATTAGGGTGGGGATCCTAGACCAATATTTGATATGATGGCCACAACATTGGAGAAGGTTTCAGTTGTGTCAATTTCAGCAAGGGCTATAATTGGATAATGTTGATTCTTTCTCATATAATATCTTCAGTATCAGATCCATTGTATGTACAATGAGTGGGATAGTTTGCTAATGGTTTGGTCTTACGTTGATTAATAATACTTTATGGAATAGTGTCTCTTATGCATTCTCTGTCTGTTGTCAATAACATAGTCTACTTTATTGATCCTATTAAGCTTGGAGTTAACTTTCTCACATGCTTGGTTTTCCTTTGTTTTAGATATTGCCTTTGTTGAGCTTATTACTATCCATTTTTAAACTACAAAATCTGTATGTGATTGTGAAATTCACAAGCACCAATTACTTTGAAAATCTACTTGGTTTTGCTGCAAAACAAGTCTGGTCTGATCCTTTGGGACAAACTCAGTTAAATGTGGTTAAAATTTCAAAGATTTGGTGAGTTTGACCAAATTACTAGCCCACTTTGACTGACTTTGATTATGTTTGATCATTATGATAGATTTTGGCAAACATTTATGTAATGAAAAGTAAATTTAAGTTTGTTATTTGCAGAGTTTTATGCTGAGTTTTTGAAGCTTGTACCTAGTCTGAGTTATACTCTCATTGTGCACTTTCGGAAATTTTTATGTGATTCTGGGTCATGGTCTTAATCTTTGGCTTAAGATAGGCCACCATAAGTTTTAGACGTTGGCTTACCTGTATTATGGGCTTGGATCTATCACCATTATGATTCCCTTTAAGTACCTACCTACTATTGTCAGCTCTTGATTAAACCATTTTCTATTGTTTTAATGCAGTTAGACAGTGTTGGGAATGTTTCTTTTCTAATATCTTTTCATTTTGAGCATCTTATAGTATCAGTTCAAAGATATAGACCAGACTTGTGTAGTTTGTTTGCCAGGAATTAGGATGATCTACTATAATAGTATGTTCTATAATGTATCAAACTAAGGGTGCTTGTTCAACCCATTGTCTAGTGAGGATGGATTTATATGGCTAGCATATAGTGACAATATTTGTAAAAGCTCTTGAGGGTAGCTATTATAGAATTTCTATTCACTTTATGAGTGACGATTTTTGTAATTTCCAGTGAGGAATTTTCAAATTACAGGTTTTGTGTAGAGAAAAGCATGGGAATTATTTTCTTAGCTTACATGTTAAAAAGTTACACTCTGAAACTTTGCATGATAGGTTCTGTTTAGAGAAAAAAACAGCGAGTATTTTTTGAGTTTACATGTTGAAAAGTTATAAACATGTTCTAATTTCAATGACATTCAATTGAGCCTCATAAAGTTCAATAAGTCCCCTATAGCTAGCTAGATAGTCCTATTTGAAGAAGATTGAATGGTCTTCTAATTTTTCACAATGCGTCTTTCTTGATAATATTATGAGAAAATTTATGAAAATTTTAAAGTCATGCTAAAGAACCATTGGGAAAATCTTAGTGATCTTTACAATTTTGTTGGTTTAATCAATGCATGGATTTCCACAAGCTCTTAGCTCTTTTTCTGTTGTTGATATCGTGTCTATAGGAGTTGCTTAGGAAATTCCATTATGTAGTTACAGTGGATGTACTATTTTAGTCCCATTGATCTACTTTTGTGGTCTTTTTATCTTATCTTAGATTCGATATTTTAAGTGTGAAATTAGAATATACATCATTCTACCTTTTCAGGCTTCAAACATAAGTCTTTAAAATTGTCCTACATCTAGTGGCTAGCCCTAATTCTATTCCATGACTATTTATAAATAGTCATCCTAGTCTACCTAAAGGAAGCCTTCACAAAAAGAGACTTTTTCTTTCTACATTCAGCCAAAAGGATACAACAAGTACTACATTAGAAAAAGAAAGACACTTGAAAAAAACACTAGGTGTTTTGAACCCTACATCAGAACAACAATCTTTCAGAAGCTGATAATTATATCCCTCCCCTGAACTATTGTTCAGTAAGGGACCCTTCTTGTAGTAACAAAGCTTTTTTTGATAATTGATCAACCATAGCATTAAACTCTTTAGAGATATGTGCAAAATATAGAACATCAAATCTTCTCTTAACCTCCAAGAACTAATTTATGATAGGTCAAGTAACAGATTATCTATTGTGCACTTATTATTAGACCAATCGACCATCAACTTCGAGTCTCAAAACACTTGTAACTTTTTCATACCCTATATGTTTTTGTTTTCTAGAGTAGCCACATAGCATAAATTTTTGTTTGGTTGTTTGTGCCAGGTCCTACTGCTAACTTTAGTTTGAAATGGTGATGTCGATCCACAAATAGAATGACACCAACCCACACAAACCTGGAACTCTTTGTCAGGCTCCATCAAAAAACACCCAAGCCTGGTCATGGCTATATTTTTGTTTCATTTAGAATTCTCGCTGGTTACTCTTTTGAGGAAGAACGATCTCCGCTACAAGTATACCTAATTTTATGGGCAACTTGTGCTGGTATCAACTGTAGATCTTGGAAGATCATTATGTTTCTAGATAATTAAATACCCCATATCACAAAAGATTGTAACACCCTGAAAACTTTTACAGATTTATCTACAATGAAAGGATAAAAACATTCAGTAAGAGTCCACTGCTCCCATTTATTTCTCCCATGGTAGCACCTCTAGAATCATGCTTTGATCAATGAACCAATCCTAAAAGGCAACAATGGTATGGTTTCTCAATGGGAGAATTGAAATTCAATGGAAGATCCAGCCTAAGACCTTAGATGTCTACTTCATGCATCCTTTCATAATCTAATATATGATTAATTACTCCTAGAAATACTACTGAATGAAGGTGAAAAAACCCCACCCCCATTATATATTGGCACCAGGCTATCATGTTGATTTGATCTGGGACCAATCAGTCACTTGTAATCTTTCTTATAATTTCCAGCATCTCTGTGCCCATCTAGATTGGCATTATACTCTATTCATGTTTCTCAATAAATAATATATTACAGGCTATCCATAGGTGAGCTTAAAAATAGGAAAGAAGGAATTCATCCATGGATTCCTCACTTGTCTTACACAAAAGACATCTTCTAGGACCCCCTTATCCCAAGTTAAAATTTTGTTGTCTAAAGCTAACCAACGAAAGATTTTAGCTTTAAGAGGAATTTCTAACTTTCAAACTAAGTGCCACCATGGGGATCTTTCCCTCATCATTTCTTCTTCCATCTTTACCTTGTATTCCAGTTTGGCAATATATTCATTAGGTCCCTCATTTTTTGACCACTTAAATTAGCTCATCTTGTTTAGAAAGTTTAATCATTAATGGCACTAGAATTTAAGCTATGGTTTCTTGCCTCGGTTTTTACCTGTCTCAAATTCAAATCCCATGCTAAATTCAAGCCATGAGATCAAACATTCCTGCCATCATTTGTTGCCACATTTTCCCTGGAATTAATCCCTAAGAGATGGATATCTCTTATTAGTTTACACAGTTTGAAATTACCTTTACAGCCAATCTAGGGTTCTTCCCCTATTCATACCTTGTTCCTTTGAATCCTCCATGTTGTCCATTTTTCAATTAATGGGAATTCTTTCACCAAATCTTTCCAAACAATTAATTTCCATTAAAATGTTCCCTTTCTTCTGTAAACTAATCTTATGTAGAAATCATTCTCAAATGTTTGGTTTTCGTAATTTTTTTTCTCCTATAGACCTTCATTGTAGACTAACCTCTGCAAAATTTTAGCAGCTAAAGCTAGATTGAAGATATTTATATTTTTTTATGCACCACCCTCCAGCTTCTTTAAAATTTACCACCTCACTCCAATTAGCTAAATAAATTCCTTTAATTTTCCTTATGCTTTCAATTTTTTTGTTATAATATATCTATATCTATCTATCTATCTATCTATCTATCTATCTATCTATCTATATATATATATATATATATATATATATATATATATATATATATATATATATATATATATATATATATATATATATATATATATATATTATTGTGTTTATGATGCCTTTAGGGATATTGACAATGGATATCCAATGCACAAGAATACTTTATAGCACAACCTTGACGAACGCTAATCTTCCTCCCCTAGAGAACCATCAATTGCACCGTAATGAAATTCGAGCTTCAATTTTGCTTTACAACCAAGTTCAATCATAATAAATATAATCAGTAGGCTTTAAGATCCTAATTATATGTTTCCTTGATCTCATTCCATAAAATTCATAGGAAACAAATTCATTATTTAGGATTTTTCTTCCTCAACCAAAGCATTGAACAACATTGTAGAATTCCTCATAGTGATTTCCATACCTGTAGTTTTGCAGTAAATATGTGTTATACCTTTTAACTCCCTTAGTGATTCTTGCCCAGATGTGGTGATATCATCAACAAACAATAGATGAGAATATTCAGAGTGAGAAATTTTTACTCCTTTCACTATCCCTCTTCTCCTTGCATCCGTGATCAACATACAACTTCAACCACTAATAGGAAAAGAAATGGTGATAGAGAGCACCCTTGACACAAACCTCAATATGAATTAAAGAAAATTTTGGGGGACCTATTGATTAGAACTGTAAAAGGAACTAAAGTAAGGCATCCCATTAACCATTCTACAATCTGCAAGTTTATTCCCAGCTGAATCAGCAATAGTCTAAGAAAGAGCCAATTCATTTTGTCTTACGCCTTTGCAAGTTCTAGCATCATTTCTACAGCAGGAATCTTGTGAGTTTTAATTCTATGTATTCTTTCATATATTGTTCCCACAACAACATAGATTTTCCTATTATAAAGGAGCATAAATTCTTCTTCAGAAATTCAAGTATCCATCTATTGGGTATACGATTTTTAGTTTTTTGGAGTTTAAAACTGATTTTATCTCGTCTTTGGACACCTTAGCCTCCAAGTCTATGTTCATTTCATCACTGATAATGTTGGGAAATAACCTGATAATTTTCATGATTTCACAAATATTTTCTTCCATTAGATTTTTAAAATGTTTCTTTCTCACTTCAGTTATCTCCTTAAAATACTTATTAACCCTAGAGCTATCTGGCTTATTTTTTTCCCAAATAACGTTAATGTTTCTTGTATGACTTGCGTACTTGTGAAAAAATTTAGTATTCCTGTCACTTTTAGAGAACAAGATGGTTATCCTTTTTAGCTTAGTTTCTTTTTCCTCTTTGGAAAGGTGGTTTGTTTTCCCTTCTAGCTCTTTGAGAGGATTGATTTCATCTTTCAAAAACACCCCTGCTTTATTATTTTCAGAGGTTTTTAATTCATTTTTCGACATCCTTTAAACCTTTTTTAACAAATCTTTGAGCTCAATCTACAGCTTCACCTTTTACCCTTTTCAAATTGTCTATGAACTACTTCATGCCTCTGTCCTCATTGTTATTATCGTAATTTCTTCAATTCTTGATGACCACAACCTTGGAATCCTTTTTATTTAGCCAGTAAGTGATTAAAATTAAAGGGGGTTGGAGGCTTCTTCCTCTCTGATTCAATTTCCAGCAATATAGGGCAAGATTCGCTAAACAATTTATTATCTCACTATCTGAATCCAACATCAATTAAGTAACAACAAAGGATTTATCTAGCCTTTTTGAAATTCCACTTCTGCCTTTTTAGTTATTCCTCCATGTAGGTGCTTATTTAATTGGTTCTACATCATTCAACTTTTGAACTTCAAAGAAATGATTAAAAAATCATTTAGCAATGGGCTTTTTCTTTCTGCAAGGGCCCCACTGATTGTCAATCATGCCCTTTCCATCCTATTTTTTTGAAACCATGACTTTGCATTAGAGTTATTAGAGTTTCTTCCAATGGATACTTGGTGGTGACCCTGATCAAGTGCTAAACCCCCTTCCATACCCCAAAATCACCCACAACATTCTTTCTTTGATCTTGGATGGTAAGATGACTTGAGCATCTCATCACCTTTATTTTGTGAGGGCTCTTTAACTAGATGACCACCCAAATGGGACAAAGAACGATTCCCTACATCATTTGATGAATCTTTTGAATACTGGATTGCATGGTCTAAAGAATGGATAACTGGCATGAAGAGAATGCCACAATTTCCTGAAGCAAAAGATGGACCCAAATTCCAGTGGGGGGCCTTAAAGTCCCCTAAATCTTCCTTAATGGTACAAACAATTTTGGAACACCCAATAATGGAAGGGGATTCTTTTAGTACTATTTGATAGCATGAGGAATTGATAAAAGGGGACCTACCTTGAAAATTCACAGGAAAATCATGTGTTCCTTCAACCACTTTAGGACCACATACCTCAGACTAGCACTTATCACCTTCCAAAGTTGGAAGTTGGAACAACATCTGAATCAACAACCTTGAGATTTTCCTGCCCTTTTTCTTCTACCTTGTCCAGACTTCAAACTAGGCTCATAATTAGAATCTGTAGACACCACCATTCATACTTTTTTCTCTCTCTGCAATCTTCCCACAAAATTGTATGAGAGCCAACCCAATGAAATGGGACTTTTCACTATTCAGAAGCCCAACTTCTATTTTAAAATCCATTTTCCTTGGGAAATATTAGTATCTTTAGGTAATCTCAATATTTTCATGAATATCAGTTTCTACCAGCATTTTAACCACTCTTCTATCTTTGAAACTGAAATTTTTTGCCAAGGAGATAAAATTGAACTATAGCATTACTGACCCTTGCAAAATGTCGGATATCCTCCACAGCTCTAAAGGGAGCTTGAATCTATTGCAAATATGTTTGTTCCTCCTTTGGGTCAAAAACTAGTTTCCACTTTTTAGGCATAGTCTGGAGGCCCCCCCACATCCAATCTTGCTTGAGAATCAAGTTCTCATCCTCCTAGCTTTTCACCATAAAACAAATATAGCCGCAGACTAAAATATGTAATTCATGTTGAGTTTTGTAGCTCGGAAGGTACTTCTAGTCTTGTGTCTTGACTAGAAAGACCTTGATTTGCCTTGTTATGACCTTGAAAAATGATGAGCCATGTCTGTTATAATGGGTTCTCAGACATTTCTCAGAACAACCCCTGCAATGTTTTCCATCTGCCATGCTAAGAAAATGCAACTGAGAAGAATGCAACTTAAAGCAAATTTCCAAACCTAAAATCTACACAAGAATCTTCACCCTACTTTTCCATGTATGCAAAGCCAAAATGAAAATCAGGCAAACCCTCCAGAGATGCTCTCACCATTAATAATGTCCAATTACATGTAGTAGGGAAACCACCAACGACAGTGGGCATTAACTCTCATGAAGGGGATCGAACAGTTCTCCGTTCCCATCAACTCAACACCTTTCACTCGACCAACAAATGAGTCACATATGGAGGTGAGAGGTATCTAAGAGTTCATCCCTACATATTTTTTCTTATCGTGTCTCTATTTTTTTGAATTATATTCCCCTTCTTATAGTTAGAGATTTACTTATAAAAAGTTAGTTGTTCATGTTTCAGTCTTTCAGTTTACCACATGATATTTGATGGTGAAGGCACTACGATATAACATTGGTGTAAATATTTGAACAGAAAATCTACAAAAACGTAAATGAAACCAGATGATATGAAAGGGAAAAAATTAAGAAAACAGGTGCCAAACTATGTATAGACTGTGTGGTTAAATTATAACAATAATAACTAAATTACTCAATCCAAAACAAATTCCCTGTCTCCATGTGACTTCAAAATGTATGTACAATAGCTTCACATCCTCACCGTGTCACTTTGGAACAAACCAATTGAGCTCCTTACAGCCAAATAAATTGCTATGGCACATGGTACTTTTATAAATAGATTTCACAGAGCGGGAATTGTCAATGTAACAGAGTGTGTAACAAAGTGTCAAAAGAAGAATATCTCAAGTAAAAAATGAAGTAAATATATCTGAAATCCGAAAGGATAAGTCACAAAATTTTGAAAGTTATTAATGTTAAGCAACAGATTGATAGAGGTCACTGAAGTTGCAGTCTTTATAGATGGATTAAACGGCACTATTAAAGGTATGTCAATCACTCAAGGCTAGTTGTCCAAATCCGCATAAATCTTTTTTCAAACTATGCATCTAATTCATAAGATCAAATTAATGTTAATCTATTCCTTTTCAAGCGTGAGACTGAGTTTACTTGCAAAGATTTCTGTCCTTGTTTAATTGTTTACAAGTTGATGTGTATTTTTATGTAGAAATACTCCTTCTCTGATGATTTCATCCTTCTAACAGATGATTATTATGGTTAGTATGACTTCAGTAGAAAGGTTTGTTTACTAGTTGCCTGATGATTTAATTCTTCAGACATAGATGATTATTATGTTTAATATGCCTTTAGTAGAAAGGTTTGTTTACTAGTTGGTTGATGATTTAATTCTTCATACATATGTTAGCGCCTAGATTTGTCTCAGGCTGAAAAGACAAGGTTCTAGGTCCACATCAAACCACGCTCAGCCTCATAGCTAGCCATACGAGGATAGGAGAGGTCTCTCTCTGGGTCGATCTCGGTAAAAGACAAGTGATGGGGCTTTGAGATGACTGTAATGAAAGCTAATTTTAGGCTAGGTATTAAGTGCAAAGGATTTTATTTGAGTTTTTGAGGGTTTTGTGTTGGAAACAGGGAAAGGAAAATTGGGCTCGGGGATGAGGCACGGTTTCTACAGAGTTCTGATTGGGGCAAGGAAGGCAATTGTTTTGATGCTTTAAAGTGAGTTGATGTGTATTTTTATGTAGAAATACTCCTTCTCTTATGATTTCATCCTTCTAACAGATGATTATTATGGTTAGTATGACTTCAGTAGAAAGGTTTGTTTACTAGTTTCCTGATGATTTAATTCTTCAGACATAGATGATTATTATGCTTAATGTGCCTTCAGTAGAAAGGTCTGTTTACTAGTTGGCTGATGATTTAATTCTTCATACATATGTTAGCGCCTAGATTTGTCTCAGGCTGAAAAGACAAGGTTCTAGGTCCACATCAAACCACACTCAGCCTCATAGCTAGCCATACGAGGACAGGAGAGGGCTCTCTCCGGGTCGATCTCGGTAAAAGACAAGTGATGGGGCTTTGAGATGACTATAATGAAAGCTAATTTTAGGCTAGGTATTAAGTGCAAAGGATTTTATTTGAGTTTTTGAGGGTTTTGTGTTGGAAACAGGGAAAGGCAAATTGGGCTCGGGGATGAGGCACAGTTTCTACAGAGCTCTGATTGGGGAAAGGAAGGCAATCGTTTTGATGCTTTAAAGTGAGTGAATGGATAGATCAGACTGGTGAGGAGTTAAGGAGAGCAAGAGAGTCTCAAGAATTCTCCTTAAACAGATGAAAACATGGAAATTTAAACAAATTCAAAGGCAGAGCATAACAGTTAATGGATTCCACCTTAATCACTCATTTGTTCAAATTCAGAAGAAAAGAGAGGAAAATGATACAAATAACACTAATGAACTTACAATTACTTAGATAAGCACACCTCAAAACATAAAGCCACATGGATCCCAAACAGTTCTGCAAAACCCTGGTCTTTCCTTAGCCAAAAATGCAGAGATAGAATGTACAATGATATGCCAAAGCAATCCCAAATGTCCAACCCTGAAAATGACTTAGGAATTACATGATATAGACTAACCCAACCCATTCCCTTGCCTCTAGGGGTCTAGCTCATCATTCTAGGAGCTGTTTCAACCAATTCTAAACAAAACACTAAAATCTAGGCAATCAAAACGACTTGCCCCTATATGAAAGGAAACTGATTCATTCAGTTGTTTTTCACTTTTTAGTGAATGAATCTACCAAACAAGTAAAAATGTGCCCAAAATTACATCATGGTCATGAAATTACATCAAGATAGATCAAAAAATTACATCACAAAGCAAAACTAGTCAAACTGGCCGAATTTCTGAGCTAGAAGGTGAAAAATTGAGCAAAAATCCTATGTGCGTCGCGCCAATTTCTTTGTGCGTTGCGCCACTTTGAGGCACTTCTAGAAGTCCAAATTGAGCCCAAGTTTTCTTGTTGGAAATCCCTGCCTATATACTTTCCAACCCAAGTGGAATGTTTGAATTTGGTGCCCATTTTCCCCTCCAAAACTTCAATCTCCCAAGACTGCTTCCTGTGTGTCAAAATAGGGGCACAGAGGTCATTTTTTGAGTGTTTTTGACCTCCTGAGGACTCAAAACTTGCCCAAACTTCTTGGCCATGCACCAAAAGTCATGATTTTTCATGACAAATCCAAAAATATAAACTTTTTTCCATTTGGATCATCCTATCAAAAGCGCGGGCCACGTGGCGCAGCGCACAGGGAGAAAAACCCTGTTTTTTGCACAAAAATTTGCCAAAAGCGAAAAATGCCCCAAATTTCTTGAAATTTGGGCTTGAGCTTCTTCATTAAGTGTTATGCTGGGCTAAAGAGGCTTCAGCCAGTATCTGAAGACGATCAAGCTCCCTTTGCCTCTTTTGCTTCCTTATTGCCTTCCTTTAAATCCCTGATTCATGCCTTACAAACATGATTTCGTGCCCAATAATGGTTTTTCATGTGCCTGAGCATGTACATGTCATTGTTTTCTTTCTCCAACAGCTTCTCTAAGTGGATGTTGATCCTCTAGAGCCAAATCTCTCGATCAACCTCTATCTCTTGCTGAATGGTTGTCCTCTCATTTAGGCTTCGTTGGGCAACCTGCTGGTATTCACGGATGTTTTTCCACCTCTATGAGGCCTCCTGGGTGCATGTACCTCTGTTGGCGAATCACTGTGTGTCTCTTCATGATCATATGATGGATTAGATGTCATGTCTGCTGATGGAAAAACTGTCTTGGACAAATAGGTGTTGATATGTCACACTGTCTTGTAATGCCTTTGATGATGTGCTTGACCTTTATCACCAAGAGAAAACAATTTCATGAGGGAAATTAAGGGGAGGGAAAAATAGTGAGGGATTAGGGACTATTGGGACAAATTTTATTAGGGAAATGTAGGAGGGTTTGAGGGGTTTTATGTGTGGGATAGGGTTTAGGGTTTCACCTTTGAAAGTTTTGGGAAAGGGAATTTAGGATAGGGGTTTAGTAAATTTAGGGGATGGGGAAAAATGGAGTCAAGGAACAAAGGGAATTAAGGACAAGAGAAATAATGTAAAATAGTAACCTTGGTGGCAAACAACTTTTGAAACCCTAGGTAGCAGTTTACATGTGAGGAATTCAAAATGATAGGGTTTGAATTTTTGTTTCAATCATTAGCATCCATCAACCACCATACCCTAGCACAAACTTGGATGAAACACAAAAATGGAGGCTCTACCTACTTGTGGAATGAACAATTCTCAATTTGGATGAAGATTTCAATGAATTTCAGGCCTTTTAGCCCAATGTGTCTTGCCAGTGTAAATTTACACTGGAAAACTTCTCCCATTGCGTCGTGCCTTTTTACAGGAGCCCTTTGGAGGCCTTCTTGGTGTCCAACTTGGGCACAGGATAGCTCGTTAGAAAGGTATTTTCATCTAATTTCCAACCCATCTAGAAGTTTTCAATTTGGAGTTCATTTTAACTATCAAAAATCAAATCTCCCAAGACTGGTCAAAATGTGCCAAATGAGGCTGCCTCAAGGCAGAGTGCTGTTGCAGTAAACTTTTGAATGCCTTCCTCAACTCCAAATTGAGCTCATGATAGCTCATTGGAAAGATACTTGTGTCTAGTTATCATTTGACACATCACGCAAGTCATTTTTCCAACCAAGGTAGGAGAGAACTTGCTTTTCCCAAGGTCACTTCAGAGGTGCATTCAATTCTCCTGAGGCAACGGTATTTTTGACATTTCTCTAAAACAATAACACCCGTGTAAAAAGTGAAGAAGGTTTTTCTTCATTGGCCAGTTTTGGACAAAGAACTCTCTCAGTTTTAAAAAATTCATCCTTTCTTGATCAGAAACATCATTTGAGAAAAACCTACCTCGTTGTGTGGAACAGGGGATTTGTCGAAATGAAGCGAAATGAAAGGGATAAGGGGCTTCTAAATTCTTGAGAAAATTTTGAGAAGTAGGGAGGGATGCTAGGAAGTAGTGAAAAGTGTAACTTCAGATATTGAGTGAGGGGAAGGGGTCCAAAAATGCAAAACATAGGCCTAACCTAGAAAATTGCCAAGTTGTAGCAAGAAACTAGGGTTTGTGCGAAAATGAAGAATTTGGGAGATCTCAGTGATGGGAAATGTTTAATAAGGTGAATTAAAGATAGGGGAAGGTGTATGAACATCGAGATACAAGTTTTGTTGATGATTTGACTGTCCCAGAGAAATTGCCTTCAAAACCCCAGGAGAGGGAAATGAACCTTACCTAGGCGCAACTGAAGCATGAACAAGGTGTGAAATGACCCAGTGGAACTTAACATGATGATGAAAACCATCTGAATGGTGGTAGACTCAGCTGAATAGTGACATAGACCAAAATTTGGACAACTTTGAAAGGAGTGAAAGCAAACCCTAGACCTAATGCCTAGTGACCAAATTTTACTTGCAAACTCATTGAAATGACAAAATTTGACCTTGAAACCTTAAAATCACTTTGTAAGAGCATGTTTGATCACTGGAGGAAGACTGCAAAGACTAAAACTAACATTGGCTCCAATGGGGATGGTAGCTCCTTGGAGGTGCCAAGAACGACAGATCTTTGGGAGAGCAGACAAGTGCCTTCATCCATTGGGCAATGGAGTCAAAAACTCAAGCTGAAAGGCATCACTGAAAACTGATGACTTGACAACACAAACTGACTCTCACTCAACTAAAATCTGTCTCGATACTTAAACACAACCGAAAAACTGGAAATGATGCCCAAAGTGGAGCTTATTCATCAAAACCTACTCTAACTGTTCTATTTCACTACCGGATCAAGTGAAATGAAACAGCCAATGCAACCATGTGAGCATCCTGGCTAATATTTGATTGCTTCCCAAATGCATTCTGATGCATAGGAAAAGGGAAGAATCGAAAGGCAACTCCCATGGAAACTTGGAATCAAGTTGACTGGTGATAAACTTTCAGAATATGAATTGGTTGGATGACTTCAAGAATACTGCAAAAGGATCTTCATAAGCATAGCTATTGATTTCCATTAACACATTACTGCTCTGGTCCAAGTAACCATCATAGCTAAATTTTAAAATTTTCCTCACATCTGCGCTGTCTTTCTTTGGTGATTGCAGCAAGCTGCCAAAAGGATCCTGAATTTCGTGAATAACCAAGCTCTGTTGCTGATTCCAAACAGAACAAAAGTCTCCTTTATCCATCTCCTCTTATGACTGCAAACCTTGGTGTGAGCTTTGTAATGAAAAATCTATTAAAGAAGACAATGAAGTTGACTTTTGAATCAGATTATTATCAACATTATTTTCTGGCACATGATTAGCCAATGGGGAAGAACTTTTATAGCAAACACCATCCAACACACGAGCAATAGGATCATCAAAAACTTGAGAAGACTACTGCGATGTATCCATTAAAACTGTATGACATCCTACTCGCTGTTCATCTTTTTCTTTAGAGATATTACGAAGATTCTGCCTTATAAACTGAAATGCTTCGAAACAAAAGGGATAGAATCCTCTTGCATCATTAGATCATGTATTTTGGCTGCCACACCTTCATCTGCAACTTGAAAATCAATGGAATTTGGGGACTGCAAATATGAATATGAAATGTCTTGAACAAGGTTTTCATTGCTCTCAAGATGGTCCGAATCAAAACTTATCGACAATTGATTTCGGATTGCATGGAGGTTGTCTCTAATGAACTGAAATGAATCAAAACAAAAAGGCAAAGATCCTTCAATTACTTCAAAATTTTCTGAACTTTCCTCGTCATTGTCATAGCTGATATGCATCAGTTGATCACTGTACTCGAGCCGCTGAAAACAAACTTCCTCTTCCCACAAACTAGCTGCTAATTTGTTTGCAAGATTAGCTTCTGTTTGGAGAACATAATCATCATTGTACTAATCAAACTGAGGCAAATCATCAGTATACAACACATTATCAAGCATGCATGTCATACCAACAGATCTCTCTTCTCCAAGATGATCTATAAGACAATCATTATCAGATCTATGAAAACTGGGATAGAAATGAAAATGTTTTGGATCAGCAACTTGTTCTTCTTCAATCAGCAATCCATGGGCTTGAACATCATAAACATTCCTTGCGGTGATATTTTGCATCATCTCTTCCACTGCACTTACCAAAATGTCAAGCTTTACCTCTAGAGATGTCAATTTGTCCGAATCTATGTTTTTCATCTATTCTTCTTTCAACCTTGCCCTTCAGATCAGCAAATGAGCCTCTACATTTACTGCAATGTTCGATATCTCTTCAAGTGTTGCAACATTCCTTTCTCTCAGCTGAAACTCCATTTCCGGATCAAAGGCACCCGGGTAGTGCAAGGGAGAAGATCTAGGAGGAGGTCTTATATCAATTGGGATCGAATAATAAACTTGGTTAAATCTGGCAGAAAATTGTTGTACTGTCTCCCCTGACTGTCTTTTCATTTGGTTATACTCTTCTAAAATCAAGAAATGGTTTTTTCTGATCATCCACCTATCGAGGAAAACTTTGACGAACTGCCAGAAATCTTAGATGCTCGCATCAGGCAGGGTTTTGAACCAACTCTTGACTTTGGCTTGCAAAGAAAGAGCAAAAAGCCTAATACTGACATCTTCTTCAACAACCTCAAAAAGATCTAGAAAAGTCTCAACATTCTACACATGTTGCTCAGCGTTGACATTCTTACATTCACCGTCAAACCTCGGCATGTATAGATCATAGTTTTTAGGGAAAGAATGAAGAAAAGAAGGTAAAACAAGAGGTTTATACCTATCCATTACTATAAAAGGTGTAGGAGTATATACAAGAGCTACAATATCGGTTTTGTTTTCTTTAGGTTCATCACTCTGAAGAGGGTCATCACAAGATTTAGAAGAAGGGTCTTGATCAAGCTCAAAGGCACGCAAATCTTTGGTATTCACAATCTTCAAAGGGAAAGAATCAACTGCAGGCCGAGGATCTCTTCTCAAATACAATATACTTTACAAGGCATTCTTGACATTCTCGGGAAAAGAGAACAACTAATTTATAACAAAGAACAAAATGTCTTGGATGAAACTCCAACTCGAATACCTGATCTGTCCATATTGTCTTTTCATGTTTCTGCTCACCAGGTTCATCATCCAGTGGAGTCTTTGGATCTGATCTCGAAAATGATTTGGAATCGCTAGGTGAATGATTTCAGCCTTGCTGTGTCTGATCGTTGTCCACCATCAACAATCAAATCTAAACTTGATACATGTACTGGGGCAATTAACAAGTTAGATGTCACGTTTACAAGCTAGACCGGAGATTGACTGAAGCAACGTTTGTCTACTTCCACTAATGCAAAGCAAAAGCATTTCGAAGGCTACCTGGAATAACTGCAGGCTCCGTCTGTAGCTATAAAACAAATGACATCAAGAAGCAAACCATTTTCTTCCCCGGTATGGTCGCCACTATGTTAGCGCCTAGATTTGTCCCAAGTTGAAAAGACAAGTTTCTAGGTCCACATCAAACCACGCTCAACCTTGTAGCTAGCCCTACGGGGACAGGGGAGGGCTCTCTCCGGGTCGATCTCGGTAAAAGACAAGCAATGGGGCTTCGAGATGACTGTAATGAAAGCTAATTTTAGGCTAAGTATTAAGGGCAAAGGATTTGATTTGAGTTTTTGAGGGTTTTGTGTTGGAAACAGGGAAAGGAAAATTGGGCTCGGGGATGAGGCACAGTTTCTGCAGAGTTCTGATTGGGGCAAGGAAGGCAATCTTTTTGATGCTTTAAAGTGAGTGAATGGATAGATCAGTCTGGTGAGGAGCTAAGGAGAGCAAGAGAGTCTCAAGAATTCTCCTTAAACAGATGAAAACATGGAAATTTAAACAAATTCAAAAGCAGAGCATAACAGTTAATGGATTCCACCTTAATCACTCATTTGTTCAAATTCAGAAGAAAAGAGAGGAAAATGATACACATAAAACTAATGAACTTACAATTACTTAGAGAAGCACACCATCAAAACATAAAGCCACATGGATCCCAAATAGTGCTTAAAAACCCTGGTCTTTCCTTAGCCAAAAATGCAGAGATAGAATGTACAATGATATGCCAAAGCAATCCCAAATGTCCAACCCTGAAAATGACTTAGGAATTACATGATATAGACTAGCCCAACCCATTCCCTTGCCTCTGGGGGTCGAGCTCATCATTCTAGGAGCTGTTTCAACCAATTCTAAACAAAGCAATAAAATCTAGGCAATCAAAACAACTTGCCCCTATATGAAAGGAAACTTATTCATTCAATTGTTTTTCACTTTTTAGTGAATGAATCTACCAAACAAGTAAAAATGTGCCCAAAATTACATCATGGTCATCAAATTACATCAAGATAGATCAAAAATTACATCACAAAGCAAAACTATTCACATTGGCTAAATTTCTGAGCTGGAAGGTGAACAATTGAGCAAAACTCCTCTGTGCGCCGCGCTAATTTCTCTATGCGTCGCACCACTTTGAGGCTGCGTTTGAGGCACTTACTGAAGTCCAAATTGATCCCAAGTGCTCTTGTGGGAAAGCCATGCCTGTCTACTTTCGAACCCAAGTGGAATTTTTGAATTTGGTGCCCATTTGCCCCTCCAAAACTTCAATCTCCCAAGACTACTTCCTGTGTGTCAAAATAGGGGCAGAGAGGTCATTTTTTGAGTGTTTTTGACCTCCTGAGGACTCAAAACTTGCCCAAACTTCTTTGCCATGCACCAAAAGTCATGACTTTTCTTGAAAAATCCAAAAATATAAACTTTTTTCCATTTGGAGCTTCCTATCAAAAGCATGTGCCACGTGGCGCGACGCATAGGGAGAAAACTCCTGTTTTTTGCCCAAAAATTTGCCAAAATGCAAAAAATGCCCCAAATTTCTTGAAATTTGGGCTGGAGCTTCTTAATTAAGTGTTATGTTGGGCTAAAGAGGCTTCGGCTAGTATCTAAAGATGATCAAGCTCCCTTTGCCTCTTTTGCTTCCTTATTGCCTTACTTTAAATTGTTGATTCGTGCCTTGCGAACATGATTTCGTGCCCATTAATGGTTTTTCATGTGCCTGAGCATGTACTTGTCCTTGCTTGCTTTTTCCAACAGCTTCTCTAAGTGGATTTTGATCCTCTGGAGCCAAAGAGCCAAATCTCTCGATCAGCCTCTATCTCCTGCTAAATGGGTGTCCTCTCAATTAGGCTTCGTTGGGCAGCCTGCTAGTCTTCACGAATGTTTTTGCACCTCTATGAGGCCTCCTGGGTGCATGTAACTCTGTTGGCGAATCACTGTGTGTCTCTTCTTCATGATCATATGATGGATCAGAAGTCATGTCTGCTGATGGACAAACTGTCTTGGACAAATAGGTGTTGATATGTCACACTGTCTTGTAATGCCTTTGATGATGTGCTTGACCTTTGTCACCAAGAGAAAACAATGACATGAGGGACAGTAAGGGGAGGGAAAAATAGTGAGGGATTAGGGACTATTGGGACAAATTTTATTAGGGAAATGTAGGAGGGTTTTAGGGGTTTTATGTGTGGGATAGGGTTTAGGGTTTCACCTTTGAAAGTTTTGGGAAAGGGAATTTAGGACAGGGGTTTAGTAACTTTAGGGGATGGGAAACAATGGAGTCAAGGAACAAAGGGAATTAAGGACAAGAGAAATAATGGAAAAGAGTAACCTTGGTGGCAAACAACTTTGAAACCCTAGGCAGCAGTTTACATGTGAGGAATTCAAAATGATAGGGTTTGAATTTTTGTTTCAATCATTAGCATCCATCAACCACCATACTGTAGCACAAACTTGGATGAAACACAAAAATGGAGGCTCTACCTACTTGTGTAATGAATTGCAATTTGGAGGAAGATCTCAATGAATTTCAGGCCTTTTATCCCAATGTGCCATGCCTCCCCAGTGCGTCGCGCCAGTGTAAATTTACACTGGAAAATTTCTCCCAGTGCGCCGCACCTCCCCAGTGCGCCGCGCCTTTTTGCAAGAGAATTTTGGAGGCCTTCCTAGTGTCCAAATTGGGCACAGGATAGCTCCTTGGAAATTTCTTTGAGTCTACTTTCCAACCCAACTAGAATATTTCAATTTGGAGCTCCATTTTCCCTGTCAAAAATCAAATCTCCCAAGACTGGTCAAAATTTGCCAAATGAGGCTGCCTCAAGGCAGAGTGCTGTTGCAATAAACTTTTGAATTCCTTCCTCAACTCCAAATTGAGCTCATGATAGCTCATTGGAAATATATTTTTGTTTGGTTATCATTTGACGCATCAGGCAAGTCATTTGGCCAACCAAGCTAGGAGAAAACTTGATTTTCCCAAGGTCACGTCAGAGGTGCACTCAATTCTTCTGAGGCAACGGTATTTTTGACATTTATCTAAAACCATAACACCTGTGTAAAAAGTGAACGAGGTTTTTCTTCCTTGGCCTATAACCTCTCTCAGTTTTCAAAAATTCATCTTTTCTTTCTCAGAAACATCATTTGAGCAAAACCTACCCTAATGTGTGGAACAGGGGATTTGTCGAAATGAAGCGAAATGAAAGGGATAAGGGGCTTCTAAATTTTTGAAGAAATTTTGAGAAGTGGGAAGGGATGCTAGGAAGTAGGGAAATGTGTAACTTCAGAGATTGAGTGAGGGGAAGGGGTCCAAAAGGGTAAAACACAGGCCTAACCTAGAAAATTGCCAAGTTGTAGCAAGAAACTAGGGTTTGTGCGAAAATGAAGAATTTGGGGGATCTCAGTGATGGGAAATGTTTAATAAGGTACATTAAGGATAGGGGAAGGTGTATGAACATCAGGATACAATTTTTTCTGATTATTTGACCGTCCAAGAGGAATTGCCTTCAAAACCCTAGGAGAGGGAAATGAACCTTACCTAGGCGCAACTGAAGCATGAAAAAGGTGTAAAATGACCCAGTGGAACTTAACATGATGATGACAACCCTATGAATGGTGGTAGACTCAGTTGAATAGTGACATAGACCGACATTTGGACAACTTTGAAAGGAGTGAAAGCAAACCCTAGACCTAATGCCTAGTGACCAAATTTTACTTGCAAACTCATTGAAATGACAAAATTTGACCTTGAAACCTTAAAATCACTTTGTAAGAGCATGTTTTATCACTGGAGGAAGGCTGCAAAGACTGACACTAACAACATAGATGATTATTGTGCTTAATGTGCCTTTAGCAGAAAGGTTTCTTGAACTTTCCGACTCTTGTGCTCTAAATTATTTTGAAATTTCTTACAAAGTTGTGGTTTATACAAGTCTTTTCAAGACTTTATGGGCTTCTAATTGGTTGATTGTGGTCCTGCATGGCATGTTTGGTATTGTTTCTTGCAGATGTTGTAGAAATATTGTGCAGTCAAAGGAAAATGGATTATTTACGATTTGTCTTTGCATTTGGACTTGTAGAAAAATTTCCACTTGTGCCTTTATTGAAGGCATATCTCGATCATCAAAGGAAAGCATCAGAAGAAATAACAAAAAAAGGAAGAGATCATGTTGGGTCATTGGCATGTTTATTCTTATTGGTGTGGTTCATGCTCCCTTGTTAGTATAAACTATCAAAATATTAACTTGTCATTAGACATATTCTCTGAACAATTCCATGTCTTATTGCAGAATTCAACAACCTCAAAAGAAATTCATTCATTGAACAATGTAATAAAGTGCATTGAAGTGCTTCACATCTAAAAAATTTACCAAAGTTGTTATTGATTCTTTAGATGTGGTTATCTTCTCAAAGCACACATGTAAAAGAAGACGATAAATAATATGCCTCACTATTTTCAAGTTATCTTCTTGCGAATAGGGTGTTCCCTTCCATAAACCTGACGACTTGCTCTACTTCTTTCTAGTGAACAAATTTGGGACTTTTCATGAATTGTGAGACAATTCCAACCCCATAAATATTAGATTCTTATTTAAAGTTATTCCCACTAGATTAGAACCTACAAAAGGAGAATTCCATTCATGTTTCAAAATAACCTGCAATCGACTTATACCATGCTATTTAATATTTTATGTATTTCTTCGCATCCTTGGCCTGTGACATAAAGACACAACAGGGTACCTTGCATTTTCTATACTAACAATCCTAAACAATAATAAAGTATGCCCAAATCTATCATTTCAAATGATATATGCAACTCACCTTTTGGTTTTTCAATTATTGAAGTTGTTACCTATATTGATGAGATGATCTACAACCGAAGCCACAATGACAATATCTATTAGAGTTTTATCCGTGTTGCACTAAAGTTGGTTTTTCTTCAGTAGCACTACAATACATTGCAGTTTCCATTCAATAGAGAAATGTACCCAATAGCAGCCTTGGTCTATGTGAAAATGGGTTCAATTCACAATAGACTTTATCTATTGTTTTGAAGGTGTTTCTCCTTTAATAGTTCTTCATCTCAGCAGATGCATACAACCTTCGGGCACATGCTATAGGTTCCAGTTTCATTGTGAGGGTATAACAACGATGAAAGAAGTGCATCAATTTTAGGCATCTTATGGTTGTTGTATGCAAGCATGCATGTTTAGTGTTTCCCAAACTTATATAGACCCATATTTAGTATAATTTTATAGTTTGACTTAGATGGTCACTTTTCTTAATTTAGGTGTTTTTCTTAGTACTATTTTATGCACAGATTTATCTTTAAGAAAAGTGCACAGTAGAGAAGGGTTCTATATTTTGAGTAGCGGACAATCTTCTAGATAGGAGGTACTCTATTCTAGGGTGCTTCTGTCATGCTTGTTAGGTCCTTTATCCTAGATAGAGTTCCAAGTTCCTGCCTCCTTGACAAAATCCTTGCCAGACAAGACACTGGTGGACAAAGTTCCAAGTCCCTAAATTTTCCAAAAACCCACCTGAGCCTAGCTATCTAGCCTAAAATCCTTTACATTCCAGTCATCTCTTGGCTATGATTTCATAGAGATAGCCCTCTCTAGTTTGGTAGGGCTATCTACCAAACTAAAATCTTAGTCTATGGTTACCTCCGTCGATCTCCTCATCAGCCTGGGACATTGTGGAGGATAACAGAGGGCATGACAACTAGGGAGTGCCAAGGTGTTCTATTGAATGTAAGGTTCCCAAGTCATGGAAAAATGTAATGCTAGTTGTGAGGTCATGACTACCAAGGTGTGTTAGGGAATGCTAGGGCATGCTAACATGTTCCAGATAGTACAAAGACATGTCAAACAAGCTAATATGTGCCAAGTGCTAAGGCATGCCAAGATGTACAAGGGTTATAAGTCCCTGCCTCCTCTTCTTCCATATGCTATCCACTTATGACATTTCCTTTGCAATATTTGGTGCATTTTCTAGTTATAGGTCATTTATAGGTTATAAATGTCTTCAAAGTTTCACCTCTAATTGACTATTCAACTCAACATATTGATTCTCTTACCCACTTTTCATAACTTCAATAACTATTAGGTAGGGACCTGTAGCTTTGATGTTTCTTTGCTTGGTTAGTAAAATATTGCCGAGACATTAATTTATTAAAAGTTGTAGAATTTACAATTTATGAAGTTTCAAGGTCTAATTTTTAAAAGTATAATTTTTTAAAGGGTGCTAGCTCAATGGAAGAGCACCTTCTTTACAAGCAAGAGATTGGTGGTTTGATTCCATCATGCCCTGACATCCATATGGAATGGAAACGATCAATTTTTGGTGACGGAGGCTCTTTTGACCATCACCAATGAGCTTTAGTGACATTTTTCAACCCTCACCAAAAATATGAAATGGTGATGGTCAATGAAGGCCACCATATATATGCATTAATAGTGACGACCCTCAAAGGTCCCTAACCATAAATCATTGTTTTTTATATGAAATGGTGACAATCATTGTCCATCACTATAGTCACTATTCGTGATGGACCTTGAATGTCACCACAACACCTATACTTCTGGCAATGCGGCTTTTGATGACAATCAACGAATGTCACGATATATATGCACCAATAATGACGACCATTAAAGATCCATCATAATAAATCATTGTTGCTCATATGAAATGGTAACGGTCACTATCCATCATTATAATCAATATTCACGATGGACCTTGAATATCACCATAACACCTATACTTTTGGAAATGCCACCTTTAGCGACTGAGGCTATGGTTCATCACCATTGCTCATATGAAATGGTGATGCTCGCTATCCGTCATTAAAAATCATTATTGGTGATGAACTTTGAATGTCACTACAACACCTATAGTTTTGGCGACGCCACCTTTGATGATGTTCAGTTTTTTGTGATGGAGGCTATGGTCCATCACCATTGCTCATATGAAATGGTGACAGTCGCTATCCCTCATTATAAATCTTTATTGGTGATGGACTTTGTATGTCATTACAACACCTATACTTTTGGCGACGCCACCTTTGGTGGCGTTCAATTTTTGGTGAAAAATGCTCTTTTGACTGTCACTAATGATCTTATGGTGACATTTTTCACCCCTCACCAATGTCCTTTTTTCTTGTAGTGACATGGCAGCTACTCATGCAAGCAAGGAAGTAGTTTGGTTGCAGAGATTATGTTCATGTATGGGGTTAGTACAAGGAGCTATAAGGATAGATTGTGACAACCAAAGTGCAATTTTCTTGGAAAAGAACCCTGCTACCATTCAAAGACAAACCACATTGATGTTCAGTATCATTTTGTGAGGGATATGATAGAAGACAAAAAGGTGTTGCTCGTAAAGGTGGACACTTTGAAGAATACTGTAGATGCATTGACAAAATTTGTGAACTCTGAGAACTTCTCTTGGTGTAGAGAAATAATGGACGATTCAGGGCTAGATAAATGACTAAGCCATCCTGTGGCCCCCTATGGAAAGAAAACAACAAGTGGGAGAATGTTTGGTTGTGTTATATTCTTTCCATGACTAGCCCACCTAGTTAACCAAGGGGTTAGAAGGGGGGTGGAGCCCCCTCTTCGTTGTGCCGATTGCGTAGTAGGGGGGTCACAGGGGGTTTGAGGGGGGTGGGTAGCGCTCCTCTATGGGGCCTGTGGCAATGCCCTGAGTAAATTTTTTTTTGGACCCTATATTAGGTTGGGCGGACCTACCTATGGTTTCGTGCATGGTTTTCACACATGGTTTTGGACACGATGGTTTTCGGTCCATGGTATTGGATGCTTCGACATGTATATATATGTATTGTAACATTGAAAGGAAAATAATGAAAAATCAATCTGGCAGTCCCGATTTTGGGATCTAGGGGAAAATCTCTATGTATATGTGTTTTATGTGTTATGCTCTCGCATTGTTTATTTTTTGTGTTTTAGAATTCATATGCTGGTAATTTATGTACGGGGTTAAAACCTAGAGCAACCACATGTGAGACCAATCAGTTGCGAAGTATCCATGCAACTTCTTAGACCAATCCCTACTTAGAATTAAACCATAAAATTTGGGCATATCAACGATTATAATATCGATTATTTATGAAACTTTTAGATTAGAGGAAATTCTAATTGATACTGATGTTGTTTCTCCCAGTACCTCTATTTTTTCCTATCCAATTGAACTATGTGTACTGCAAATTTTTTAGGTGTACTATTCAATTTGGTGCACACTGTCCTTGGCATAATATTTGAAGACGCTCCTAAATCAACAAGGAAATTATGGAAATTTCTGTTGAAAATATCATAAGTAATGAGGAATGGAGGTGTATGAGAAATAGACCTATTACCTATCAGGACTAAATATGAAAGATCTAATTTGTTTGAAGATGAGGGAGGTTTTCCTATGTTTACTATTGTTCTAGAAAATGTCCTTCAATTATTTCCACATAGCATGCATATTTTCCTTCCCATGGAGACTCGAGACAATGTGGTCTCAAACTCCCTTAAGGATTATTTTCCTTGCCCTTGCCACGCACTCCATCCATTCGGCAAGATTCTAAGCATCCAATGCTAGTGGCTTAGGAATGTCCTGATTAATGAATTCCTTCAAGCCATTATCCTCCAACATAGCCTCCATCGTATCCTTCAAGAATATATAATTTGAGTTGCCATAAAAGGAACACTTGAGCCGCAAACCGTAGAATGACATCTGTCAATCCTAAAGTATGAAATGAAAATTCAAATTTCACCTATAATCCTGAACTCAAAACTTAGAAATCTCCTCTAGTATATTGTTCTCAACTTCGATGCCATGTAGAATTTCCTGTAGATTCACAAGCTCATGCAATTTACTAAAGCAAAAGGCAAGAATATAATTCTACTTTCAACTAGTGGAAGCCAATATTGATGAAAATAATAATCAACAAGAGAAAGAATCAATGGCACATAACACAATATTTATCTAGGGAAAGCCATTGCTCAAAAACTTTGAAATCCATCAGGTTCCTTTTTCTGATTACATGCATTATATTTACAACTCAGTAATTCATGCAACTAATAGTACATTGTCCTTGCACTCTAGTCTCAAATGGGTCTTTCTCATAATCGGCATGCATGAGTTTTTGATGGTGGAATCTTCAGTTAAGTAGAATGACACTTGTAGATGCAATAGTTCACCAACTTACTGTTTACTCCCTATTAGTTACACAAACAATTTGGAACTAATTTAACTGAACATAACTCTGAAAACTGAGTTATCTAATTACAACTCACAATTAAACTCATCCTGAAGCCCTAAAACATAGGGAGAACATATACATGACTATAGAAAGGCTTACAACTTGAAATTCCTAAGTTAACTAAGTAAAATTAACTTAGTTAACTATTACAAGCTACTATGAGAAAATAATTACAATTTTAATTCACAACGTAATTCAAGTACAAATTAAATTGGAATTTCTGGATTCTATTTTTAACATTTCTTGTTTCTATTTTCAACAGGATCATGGCGCATGTGTCCAGATTATATGGAGCTCAACAAGCTCATTATTAAAGATAAATTTCTCATTCATGTCGTTAATTAATTATTGGATGAATTACATGGAGCAATTTACTTTACCAAGTTGGATCTTCGCTCAAGATATCATGAAATAAGAATGATGAATAAAGACGTTCTGAAATCAACATTTAGAACTCATGAGGGTCATTATGAATTTTTGGTCATGCCTTTTGGCCTTACCAATGCTCCTTCTGCATTTCAAGGTTTGATGAATTCCATTTTCAAACCCTTCCTTCAAAAATATGTGTTAGTATTTTTTGATGATATACTAATGTACAAGAAGTCTTGGAAGGATCATGTTCAACATGTTGACAGGGTGCTCAAGCTATTGGAGGAGAAACAATTAGATGTAAAAGCCTCCAAATGTTTCTTTAGAGTAGAGGAGATGTAATATCTAGATCATTTTGTATCTCATGAGGATGTTAAGGTAAATCTAACAAATTAAAGCCATTAAGCAATGGAAAATCCCCACATCCATAAAGCATCTATGTGGATTTCTCGGGTTGATAGGGTATTATCGCAAGTTTGTTAAGAATTATGGGAGAATAGAAGCACCTCTAACAACATTACTAAAGAAAGATGCATTTTCTTGGACTCCAGAAGCAACTAAGGCCTTTGAGCATCTTAAAGAGGCAATGTGTCAAGCACCAGTCTTAACTATGCTAGAATTCTCAAAAAAAATTATTGTTGAATGTGATGCCTTAGGAAATGGAATTGGGGTTGTTTTAATGAGAGAAGGAAGATCCATTGGTTTTGAGTTTCATCAAATCAAAGGAAAGTATTTACACGACTCTATATATGACAAGGAAATGTTGGCAATACTACATGCACTTAAGAAATGGTGACCTTACCTAATGGGAAGGAACTTCAAGGTAAAAAAAGATAGTGATAGTCTTAAATACTTTTTAGAACAAATATTATCTTCAGAACAACAAAACAAATGGGTCACAAAGATGTTGGTTATGACTTTGAAATCATCTATAAAAAAAAGTGAAGAAAAATTTTGTTGCAGATGCACTCTCAAGAAAGGATGGGGATGTGGACACACTTCTTTGTTCCATTTCTATTATCCAAATAGATTGGATAATTGAAGCAAGGGATGAATGGAAGAACAGAGAAGGAGTGTGGGCACTCATTCAAAATTTGTGGCAAGATCCTAGTACATATAATAAATTTAGCCATAATAAAGATTCATTATGGTAAAATGATTACTTATTCCTATGTAAGAATTCCCAACTCAAACAAAAGCTTCTTCTAGAATTGCACACCTCTCCCTTACGAGGGCACTCAGGATTTTTAAAAACTCACCACAGGGTTAGGAAGGAATTTTTTTGGGATGGCCTTAAATTTGATATTAACATTTGTGGTAGAATGTTTGGTTTTCCAACAAAATAAAGTTGATAAAATTAAGACCCCGGGTCCATTACAAACTTTATCCATTCCAGGTCAACATTGGGAGGATATTTCAATGGATTTTATTAGAGGTTTACCCAAGTCCGAAGGAAAGAGTGTCATCATGGTGGTAGTTGATAGACTAACCAAGTATGCATATTTTTTTGCATTATCTCATCCATTTAGAGCTAGTATAGTTTCTACTGCATTTATGGAAATAATTCAGAAGCTACATGGAAACCCAAAGATTATTGTAAGCGAGAGAGATCCTATTTTCACTGGAAATTTTTGGATGGAATTATTTTCTTGTCTGGATACTCAATTAGCTCATAGTTCATCTTATTATCATCAATCAGATGGGAAAACTGAGATAGTGAAAAAAATTTGGAAGGATATCTTCGTTGCTTTGTATCTGATAAATAGGTGCAATAGGTCAAGTGGTTACATTTCACTGAATGGTGGTATAACACTTCCTTCCATTCTGCAGCAAAAATGACCCAATTTATGGCACTTTATGGATATCATCCACTGTCCATCACATCATCTTTAAGAGAAAATTCTAAGGTTCAAGCAGTGGAAGATCACATTGAGAATCAACAACAAGTTCTCCAACTCTTAAAGGACAACCTCACTTTGGCGCAGAATGGAATGAAACAACAGGCAGATCAACATTGCAGTGAAAGAAGTTTTGATGTAGGCGACTGGGTATTTTTATGGTTACAACCATACAAACAAATGTCCCTCAAGCAAGCTAAGAAGGATAATAAATTATCACCAAAGTATTATTGTCCTTACAAGGTGTTGCAAAAGATTGGTACTATGGAACACAAATTGGAGCTTCCTACATCTTCCCAAGTGCGCTGAGTTTTCCATGTTTCATGCTTAAAAAAGGTTATAGGTGATAAGCTCCCAGTTAAAACAATATTGACAGAACTAGATGAGGAAAGAAAAATCATATTGGAACCTGAAGTAGTCACATAAACAAGAACTTGACATCTATGAAATTGATCAATTTCAGAGTATCTGATCAAGTGGAAGAACTTACCCATAGACGATTTCACATGGGAGGATGAGAATTTTATACAGAAGCATACAGAACTACTCAAGCATTGAGGACAACACTTTCTTGAAGGAGAGGAGCATGTTAGGTCCTTATAATACTAGATTATTCCCTCATTTTTAGTAGTGTAGCCCCCTTATTATTATTGTTGTTCCCATTTAGTCCCATTATTGTTATTTTTGTGCCACATAAAAGCCCACTATTGTTATGGTTGTTCCCTTACATTTTTATTGTTATGTCGGCTCTAGTTATATTATGACCCCTTAGACTCTTGTATATATAAAGGAGGTTTTGTCATTTGAATCATCCAAGAATTGTTCATTTGTGAAATGTAAAGGAGGTTTCCCCCTCGAAGAGGCTAATTTTGAAGTTGTTGATCTATCTTTTCTTCTATTTTGTGAGCTGGTTGCATAACAGTCTGGAAACTTATTGGTGATTCCCTTCTTCTAATTAATGTTCAAATGGAACTGTTGTAGATATGTGGACCATTTCTGATGGAAGTCGTTCTACAACTTCCCTTGTTCCTGTATGAACTTCAGGGGTCGGTGGTCTATGTGTATGATTGTTTCCTTCCCCATAATGTAATGCTTCCATTGTCGGGAGGCCTCGATAATGGAATACATTTCTTCCTCATTGGTGGGATACTTTTAGACTGTTTCTGAAAGTGTGTCACTGTGATGTGCCACTCGATGCCCCTATTGAGTAAGAACTGCACCAATAGAATAATCAAAGGCATTTTTCTCAAGATAAAATAGTCATTGCATTTCTAGTAGTGTGAGCACTTGTGCAGAGAAGAGGCTATGCTCCAACTCGAAAAATGCCTTTTGTTCAGATTCAGACAAAAATAACTTCGCTTTCTCTCCTCTCTTGGTGACTTGACTTAAAGGCCAAGCGATATGAGAGAACCCAACACAAAATTGTGGTAGAAATTGGAAAGACCCAAAAATCTGTGGAGCTTTGTTAGAGTGGTTGGAGCTGGCCAATCCTGAATGACTTGTTGGGTCCACATGCACACCCTCGGTCATGCCAAAAGTGCATTTCTCCATATTGGCACACAACTTTAATTGTCTCAAGGTCTAGAGGACACATCATGTTGGGTGTGGAGCCTTATTATCTTCTTTATTCAGGGGTATCGGCACATTGGAACCCATTTCATAATGTGGCGGAAATCTCACCCGTAATTTGATCACTGCCAAGGGGGCCTAAGGGGGGAATGACAATTTTTATGAGCCCCCCCCCTAGTGGGGGTTCAAGGGAAGCACCCCCAAATGATCCGAATTGGATCATTATATTTTTTCTCATCCATCTCGATGCATTTGGAGTGGAAAAAATGGAGGAATCAGCTCACAGGACTGTTTTTACTAGTAGGACCCAGTTCAGCAAAACGAGATTTGAAACCTTATCGGAGCATATTGAGTCATCAAACAAAGTTTTTTGGGTGTAAAAAAATGTTTCTTAAGAGTAACACATTTTCACGCTATTCTACACACAGAAATATTTCCAGCGGTGCAAGAATCACGTCAATCAAAGTCCGTATGCAAAAGTTATGCCACTCAGAAGTTGACCTTTTTGTTTTCACACCTATAGTTTGGGAGGATGTCGTATCAGCCCCCATTATTCATGGAAAATGGGCTAGCCATGTGTTTTTTATGTATAATACTCTAGAAGATTCTATTTTGTAACTCTAGTTAAGATTTGATGTAGTCAAACTTAACCACTAGTAAGCTATCAGGGTATGTTATAATCGAGCCACTAGGAGGAAGAGGCATTCCATTCTTTCAAGAGAACTTTGTTCCATAGTTGAGAAAATATATCCAGGAGAGATAGGTGGTAGAGCACAAAAAGAGGATCTATGAACTATAGCATCCAATGGGCCACAGACATTACTTCTTTGTATCTGCAACCATATTTCCAGACAGAGAAAGAGAGCGAAGCGACCTCACCTTCCAAATAAGTTTTCTACCGAAAGGGTTTCCCAAAGAGAATATCTTGTGGATTGTGTGTGTGTGAGCTTGTTATATTCGTTCTCTACTTTTCTCTTTGATTTAATTTTACATGCATGCACTAATTACAATTAATTTTATAGATCTAGAAATTAAATAAAACTATAATAGTGTAGAATCTCATATTTTTAATATAATATTATCAAATATGTTGTGACGAACTGTCCTGTGGAATATCCACAACAGTTTATAGATCATTTGGTATCAGAGCTGGTTTCTTTGGGTAATTTATGGATATTTCAAGGATCTAGGTCGGCGAGGCCGAAAATCATAAAACCCTAATCATGGGCGACGAATCTATAAATGAACATCGTGATCTTCCAGAGGTGAGGTTTTCATAGCTAGAAGAACAAGTCGTGGATATAAGCTGCAATTTCAACATCCTTGTGATGGCCCTAAGCAATAAATCTGGAAATATTTGGAAAAGAAGGAGTTCAAATATAGAGGACAAATCAAAAGGGGAATCGGCAGATAAGGAAGACACAGATAACCAAAAAAAAGAAAGAACCCAGAAAAGATCAACTGAATTTGAGTGTTGTGAACCAATCCCTTTTTAAAGTTGAAGCAACATTAGATATCAAGCCATACCACGGTGAGATTGATGCTCTAAAGTGGAACCACTAGTTACAAGAACTATAAGTTTATTTGAGTGTCCATGAGATCGAGGAAGGGAAAATGATCTCATTCATGCGGCTAAAATTGGAGGGAAATGCACTGACTTGGTGGGAGAGCCACATGGAAACCCTAAGGTTGGAGGGAGAACCTCCAGTGACTAAGTGGGAGGATTTAAAAACCCTCATTAAGTCATACTTTTATCCGATTGAGTATGTTAGTCTCAGTATCTGCATACTTCCATCACGGATCAAATTTTATCTTTGCATTTTCATTTTAGGGGTCCCATATTGAAATTTTTACATCATTTCATTAGGTCATGTCAAGCTGATTCACTGATGGTTGTCTTCTCCTTAGAAAATATAATTTCTCTCTCATAAAGTACACTTGCTGACCCATCTTCAAGTTGTATTCAATCATGGTTTCATGGTCAAAATGAAATCATGTTTTCATTAGGTCTTAGGGCATGTTTTCATTAGGTCTTAGGGTTTCATTTCCAAGGTCAAAGGCATGATTTAAAGGTATAAATAAAGGGCAGAAATGGGATGAGGATGATAAATAAATCAATAATGATTTCTAGTAAGTCATAGTCACTGTACAATTATCTTTTTAACTAATGTAATTTTCACCTCAAAAAACATGTTTTTAAGGTGAAAACAGAGTATTTTGAGTTAATTTATATTTTTATGTAATTTAAGTCACTTTATGTAATAAATGATCCTGATTGCACCAAGGAATCTCTCCTTGCTACAAGACAATGAACCACTGCAAAAATCAGTTCAAATTGAGCATCATCAACCTGAAAAGGAACAATGAAGAAAAGGCATTAAAACAAAGATTTGAAAAAGGTCAAGAAACATTAGAAAGTGGGTTTTTATAATGAAAAATCAAAACCTACTCCTATATAAGGTGTCACATTTCATTTTCAAACTCATCATTCTCATTTGGCAAAGAAGGAGTCAAAAGGTGAAGAAAATAAGAGAAGTGGTGATGTGCTTAGGGAGGTTGGTGTTGCGTGTTTAGGTCAGAGCATTGCGTGTACAGGCTGAGCGCTACACGTAGGGCGCTTCTGGCAGTGTAAAAAACCATTGTGCTGCATGTGAGGGTGCTATGTGTTGAGCCAACAAGGGCCAAAAAGCCTCTATCTACCTAAAAACATCAAACATCACCCTCTCTTCCCTCAAGCAAGTAATTTTCCTCACTGTACTTCATCATTGGTTTGCAATTGAAGTTTTTAAAGGTAATTTACAATGGCAAAAGTGAAATCCTATATTATTCCTTAATTATACCCTAGAAACCCTAATCCCCATTATTTCTCCAATCACCTATCACTAAAGCCCTGAACCCCTCCCCTATATCACTCCATAACATTTTATATTCCTTTGTCCTTCATCCAACAAGCTATACTTCAAAAAAGGACCCAAGCCCCTCTCCATCATTTTCATGATTCATACACTCCGATTCATTTCCTAGCCCACCAAATACCTCACAAGGTCATATCCCATTCCCTTATTCCTAATTACTCTCGCTCACTCCCTTCATCCCTTTCTAAGAGTGCAAAACGTCAAAATTTTCAAACATGGATAGAGAAGACAGAGACTATGAGGAGGAGGAAAACATTGGTAGTGATAGTTCAACAGATAGAGCTAGGCATCAGAGAAAACCACACAAGGGAGGTAGAATTATCAAGGAAGAGCCATCAAACCTCAGAGAGTTGCAGGCCTCTCATTTGGTTGTCACTTGTTTTAGGCATCTAGGGTGCTATCAGTTCTGTGAGTAGGTAGAGAGAGTTCAACACCACCCTGAGCTCACCAGGCTTTTTGTAGCCAATCTTCAGGACAATAAGGTGACTCTTGCTGGGGTGACATTTATAGTTTCACCCTCCATTAATGCAGATGAAACCAGGATTCCAAATGTAGGGGAGAAGTGGTACAAGGCATAGGACCTAGATGAACACTATTATGAGACTTACATCAAACCCAGGTACAGAAATGAAGCAAAAATGCTTTTTCCTTTCAGGTTCCTTGGAGACAATTATGCCCCCATGATGAAAATCATCATGAAATATTTCACTTGTGAGGGCAGATTTTCCAGACTGTACACCTATCACATCAGGCTTCTCATGCATTTTACCAGGGTGAGGATGTTAGATCTTCCTTATTTCTTGTTCAGGAATATTGAGAAGATGGCCCACTTTGTGTAGAAAAAGCCATACCCTCAGCAGATGAGTAGTCTTTATCATTATTCCCTGATCAAGATGATTGTGCTTCATCATCTAAACCTCCTCAACATCTCTTGGGAGACATTTATTGCTCATGAAATCTTTAGGGGGTCCTCAAATTCCTCCACCCATGTCCCAAGAATCAGGAGGACCTTCTAGCAATGCTCATGTGAAGACAGATGAGAAGGCCAAAGAGAATATAGCTACTGAGGTGCCCGGGACCTAAATGACATAGTAAAGGGGCACAAGAAGATTATTTGCAACTAATAGGAAAATGTTTGCTCCATAGGATGTGGAAGGGAACTTGCCTTCTTCATAAACTCATAGGCAAATGCTTGCTCCACAGGATGTGGAAGGGGCTTTGCCTTCCTCATCAACACAACAAGAACATGTGAAACAGTTGCACAAAGGGAAAGAAAAGATTTAGGTGGAAGATCTTGATTATGAGGAGGAAGAAAGAGACTTTGATTTGACAGAGCATGATGAGTCAGAGCAGCATTATATTCATCATGGCATGGAGACAATTGACTTGGAGGCTCAGGATGAAGCAATAATAAAAGACATCATCATACAGGAAAAGGAGGCTTAAGTCCAAGCATTAATGGACAACTTGGTGAGAGCCAAGTATGTCATCACATATCTGGAACAAGAGAACAAGTAGCTGAGTGAAAAACAGGTCCTCATGGAGCTGGAACTTCTCAAGATAAAAGGACAAGGTGACAAGGGTAAGTCAGCAATGCAAGAGGAAGAGGCACCGGTCACTTTGACTCCAATTGAGAAAGAAATTGAGGGTGATAGAGAGATTTGGCTTGAAAGAGTCAATTTTCACTTAGATAAGTTGTTGCAAAAGGTCAATAGGGACAACCAGATCATCAGGCACATTGCCTACCACTATAGGACCCAGAACAAAATTTGCAACATGAGGGTTAAACAAATGAAAGCAAGGCTAGGACGAGCTCTAAAAGGAAAAATAGAGGAGGATAGGCTTAGGTTGCTTGCTAAAGCTTCCTTGGCTCATCATGATACTTAATGACGGTGTTTCTCACCAATTTTGGTCAAGTTTGGAGGAGTTTTTGTTTTTTGCAAATTTTCAAAATTCTAAACACAGAAAATCTTGCTCAACGCGTAGTGTTTTGCTTTTCCTAGGGGCATCCAATAGAAGAAAAGCTTACATTTCTAGATTTAGAGTGATGAGTACATGCACCCTATGGATTTTATAAGTTTTTGGGGCAGAACTGGTCCACCAAAAAGTCAAAAACACCCTAAAAATGACCTTTCTACCACTTTTTGGACACACAGAAGCAGTCTTGGGAGAATAAATCTTTGAGGGGTCAAATGAGCTTCAAATAAGAAATTCAAGGTGTTTTGGATAGTAGACTTGAATATATTTCCAATGAGCTATCATAAGCTCGATTTTGATGCCAGGAAGGCCTCCAAAAGGGACCTGAAAGTGGCGATGTGCGCTGGAATAGTGGTGCTGCGCGTAGGACAAATTTTGCACAGGATGTAAATTTTTCTGTGTTTTTACTGTGTTCATGGATTTTCTCTCATTGAGGATGTTTCACTGATGTAAATGATGACTTGGCTTGTAAATATGATGGATAATTAGTAGTAGAGGGTAGATTCATTAGATTAAAAGTCAATTTGAGCATAAATGAATTAGTTTTCTCACTTTTAGAGGCAAGTTGTTAGGATGCCTAAATTCGAGTTTCTTATTCAGTGTTGGTTAGATTAGCTCCTAATATTAAATATTTGACCCCTGAGGATGGGAGGAGGTTAAAACAATGCCTATATCTTCTTCTTCTTTCTCATTGTAAAGGGTTGGACTCAACTGGATGCTTATGCCTGTACTGTACATGATTTTGTAGCATTTTAGCAGTTGATTAATAAAAATTGCAACTATTTCTTTGGGATCCATGTGGTATGAAGTTTAGTTCAGTTTATTCTCTTGTGATCATATGTTAGAATGTTTTATGTACTTCATTAATCATTTCATTGCTTCTAAGTGAATTTTTTCAAGTTGATAGGCAGAATTCATAACATCACTGCTCTACTTTGGGGAAATATTCACTATTATATGTTTTCTATAGTCTAGGAAGGATCCATGGTAATCACATGCTCTTCCTAGCTTCTCACCAGTCATAAAACACCTCACCAATCAAGCCCTAAAGTGCTAAACCTTATGCCTACCTTGCCCCACTGAACACCCTACAATTTTGACCTAATTCCTTAGCCCTAATTGTCTGGCTCCTCCTGATCCAACAAAACCCCTTCAAAATCAAATCAAACCTTCTGCTACTAAACCTAGCCTTATATCCTTTTCCTGATCCAGTCATCTTGGCTGAGATCCTTATGGAGAGAGCCCTCTCCGAGCCTATTAGGGCTAGCTACTTGGCTAAGCGTGGTTTGTGGTTACCCTGGCATTGCCTTCCTTCAGCCTAAGGTTCAATCTAGGTGATAATAGGCTACATGGAAGATGTTGGGTCCCTGTAATACTAGTGATTACCCCATTACTATTGTAGTTATACCCCTTATTTATATTGATGTACCCATGTAGTGCCCATATTGTTACTATTGTGCCACATAAAAGCCCACTATTGTTATTGTTGTGCCCTACAATATTATTGTTATGTAGGCTTTGATTGTATTGGGACCACTTAGATTCCTATATATAGAAAGGAGGTATTTTCATTTGTATCATCCAAGAATTGTTCATTTATGTAATGTAAAGGAGGTTGCCCCCTCAAAGAGGCTGAATTCTAAGGAGTGGATCTCTCTTTTCTATCTTTTTGTGAGCTGGTTTCATAACATTTGGTATCAGAGCTTTGGATTCTAGGGTTTCGCTGCTCCAAACAGGTCATCGTGGCATTTTTGCTATAACTTTTTTTCTGTGACGTTTCAGAAGTCGCAACAAAAACTCATTTGAGAAGAAATCTCGATGAACCTTGGGTCCGAATTTCAGAGCTTTTTGAGCGATATTTGCGGAGATATGATCTGAGGAAGTTGGTCTTTTTGCAGACTCCTGAATTACATTCAAAACAGGTGACCTGGGGAAAATCGTCATAACTTTCTCTCTGGGGATCGGATTGAAATTTCGTAAGAAGGTACAGAAAGAGGACGGACTGTAGTTGTTTTTTATGTGTGTTTCAGATTCAAAGGTTGAAACAGGGACTCGTGGCAAGTCGTACAAGTTCGTTGTACTGAACCAGTCTAAAAGCTAGTCACTGTGGGAGATTTCACATAACTCTTCCTTGGAGAATCCAATTTGGCTCAGACTTGTGGCATTGGAAAGAGGACACAGAAGGCTACTACAGGTAGCAATTTTAGAATTGGAGGATCCGAAATTACAGAGATACATCAGATTCAATATCAGGCTTCTATAAAGTGAAAAAAGGTGTGTAGTTTTTTTTTTAATTTTTGTGTAAGCTTGGTTTAACGGAATTCAAAGGGCATAGTAAAACATTATTATCGGTAACTAATGCCACGAGGAAAGAAAATGCAAACACCTAGTAAGGAACCTGAAAGCTCTAGCATGACTCATGAAGAAGAGGAAGAAATGCTACATGATATATCAAAATTACAAGAACAAGTGCAACAAATGTCACGCTCACAAAAGCTAACAGAAGCTAAGATAAGTGGCGTGGAATCTAAGATAAATGGCGTGGAATCTAAGGTAAATGGCGTGGAATCTAAGATAAAGGGCATGGAAGCTAAGATGGATGGCATGGACGCTAAAATTGATGGCATGGATGATAAGATGGATGAATTGAAGAAGTTGCTACAAGAAAGGGTCACTAATGGTGAAAAGGTAGTAAAGGAAACTCATGATGAGAACAAAAGAAATGTTAATCATGATTCCATAGACTCTAATGTTGGATCGAAGACTCACCATGTTCCAAAAATCGATATGAGGAAGTTTGATGGCAAGGATCCCGCCACATGGATATTACAGATGGAGCAATTCTTCGATCTCAATAATGTGCAAAACACACAAAAGGTACGTATCGCAACTTTATATTTGGAACCAAATCAGTTTGTATGGTATCAATGGCTTTGTTCTCGTAAACAATTTATCACGGGCAATTTTTACGGAAGAATTGATAGCACATTATGAGGATACAAAAAGCAACACTTTTTTTAGCCAATTGATAAGTCTCAAACAAAAGGGTTCAATAATGGAGCACATTGAGGAGTTCCAAAAATTGAACATAAGGGTAAAAGATATTCCAGAGGAGCATAGGATTGATGTGTTCATAGGGTCTTTAAAGGATAATATCCAACATGATGTGCGCCTTTGGGAACCTGATTCATTAGAGAAGGCATTCAGGTTAGCAAGAAAAATGGAAAGCAAAATTATGGCAACTAGGAAGCATACCGTTCACAACTATAAAGACGGAAGTGTTGTTGCCCATAGTCTTCCACAACCTACAAGGTTGACACCACAACAATTGGAAGAAAAAAGAGCAAAAGGGCTTTGTTACAATTGTGATAGCAAATACACAAAAGGTCATAAGTGTGCTGAGAAGAAATTATTCTACATAGATTGTGAAGAGGAAGAAGAAAAGGAGCAAGAAAGGTCAAAAGAAGAGGATATATTCCAGGAACAAAGCCTAGATGAAGAACAAATAAATCTGACCATATCTTGTAATGCATTGGCGGGAATTACCACTCCTCAAACCATCAAGATAGAAGGACAAATCAAGAAGAAAAAGGTAATAGTGTTGATTGATTCAGGAAGCACCCACAATTTTATTCATTGTAGGGTAGCAAAAGAATTGAATTGCTTCCTATATCCAGCACCAGAGTGTCAAGTGATGATTGCAAATGGAGGAACAATAAATTGTTCTGGAAAGTGCCATAATATCAAGCTATCCATGGGAGAATATGTATTGACTAGCCCAATGCTTTCCATTCCAATGGGAGGTGCTGATGTTGTACTAGGAGTCCAATGGCTACAATCCTTGGGTACAATAGCTTTTAATTTTCAAGAACTTTTCATGAAATTTTCTGTGGAAGGAAAGGAAGTTGAATTAAGGGGTATTGCAGGGAAACCAGGAAAGATAATCAGCTCTAATGGCATGACAAAGCTTCTAAAAAAGGAGCAAAGAGGTGTAATTGCACAATTATGTTCGCTAGATGTTTCCACATTGGAATCATCTATTTCTCCAGATCTCCAAAAAGTCCTGGACAATCATTCCAAGGTATTTGAGACTCCCAAAGGTCTCCCACCTATGCGTGATCATGATCATGCTATTCATCTGATTCCAGGAAGTGTTCCTCCAAACATCAGGCCGTACAGATATCCATATGTCCAAAAAAGTGAAATTGAACGTATGGTTGCAGAAATGCTAGAGGCTGGTATAATTCAACCGAGTCAAAGTTCTTTCTCAGCTCCAGTAGTATTGGTGCACAAGAAGGATGGATCATGGCGCATGTGTCCAGATTATAGGGAGCTCAACAAGCTCACTATTAAAGATAAGTTCCCCATTCCTGTTATTGATGAATTACTGGATGAATTGCATGGATCAATTTACTTCACCAAGTTGGATCTTCGTTTGGGATATCATCAAATCAGAATGAAGATTGAAGACATTCCGAAAACAGCATTTAGAACTCATGAGGGTCATTATGAATTTTTGGTCATGCCTTTTGGCCTTACCAATGCACCTTCAACATTTCAAGGTTTGATGAATTCAATTTTCAAACCATTCCTTAGAAAATTTGTGTTAGTATTTTTTGATGATATACTAATCTACAGCAAGTCTTGGAAGGATCATGTTGAACATGTTGACAGGGTGTTACAACTATTGGAGGAGAAACAATTATATGCAAAAAGATCCAAATGTTTCTTTGGAGTCCAGGAGGTGGAATATTTGGGTCATATTGTATCTCATGAAGGAGTTAAGGTAGACCCTAGCAAAATTAAAGCCATTAAGGAATGGAAAATCCCCACATCCATAAAGCATCTGCGAGGATTTCTTGGGTTGACAGGGTATTATCGCAAGTTTGTTAAGAATTATGGGAGAATAGCAGCACCTCTAACAACATTATTGAAGAAAGATTCATTTTCATGGACTTCGCAAGCAACAAAGGCCTTTGAACATCTTAAAGAGGCAATGTGCCAAGCACCGGTCTTAGCTACACCGGACTTCACAAAAACCTTTATTGTGGAATGTGATGCTTCAGGAAATGGAATTGGTGTTGTTCTAATGCAAGATGAAAGACCCATTGCTTTTGAAAGTCGTCCAATCAAGGGAAAGTTTTTAAACAAAGCTATTTATGAGAAGGAAATGTTGGCAATACTCCATGCACTTAAGAAATGGCGACCCTACCTAATGGGAAGACACTTCAAGGTAAAAACGGATCATGATAGCCTTAAATACTTTTTAGAACAAAGATTATCCTCTGAAGAGCAACAAAAGTGGGTCACAAAGATGTTGGGTTATGACTTTGAAATCATCTACAAAAAAGGGAAGCAAAATGTGGTGGCAGATGCACTCTCAAGAAAGGATGAGGATGTGGAAGCATTGTTGTGTGCCATTTCTATTATCCAACCAGATTGGATAAACGAAGCAAGGGAGGAATGGAAGAATGACGAAGAAGTGTGGGCACTTATTCAAAAGCTACAACAAGATTTCAGTACTTCTGATACATTTAGCTGGAAAAATGATTCGTTATGGTACAAAGATCGCTTATACCTCTGTAAGAATTCCCAGCTAAAACAAAAGATTCTTATGGAATTGCACACTTCTCCCTTAGGAGGGCACTCAGGATTTTTAAAAACTTACCACAGGGTTAAGAAGGAATTTTTTTGGGATGGCCTTAAATCAGATATTCAAAAGTTTGTGGCGGAATGTTTGGTTTGCCAGCAAAATAAAGTTGAAACAATTAAGACACCAGGTCTATTACAACCTTTATCCATTCCAAGCCAACGTTGGGAGGAGGTTTCAATGGATTTTATCACAGGTTTACCCAAGTCTGAGGGAAAGAGTGTCATCATGGTGGTAGTTGACAGACTTACCAAGTATGCACACTTTTGTGCATTATCACATCCATTTAAAGCCAGTACAGTTTCTACTGCATTTATGGAAACAGTTCAAAAGCTACATGGAAACCCAAAGATTATTGTAAGTGACAGAGATCCCATTTTCACTGGAAATTTTTGGACAGAATTATTTTCTTGTCTTGGTACTCAGTTAGCTCATAGCTCATCTTATCATCCTCAATCTGATGGGCAAACTGAGATAGTAAACAAATGTTTGGAAGGATATCTTCGTTGCTTTGTATCTGATAAACAGACACAATGGGTCAAATGGTTGCCTCTAGCTGAATGGTGGTATAACACTTCCTTCCATACATCAACAAAAATGACCCCATTTATGGCACTTTATGGGTATCAACCACCATCCATCACATCATATTTAAGAGAAAATTCTAAGGTTCAGGCAGTGGAACATCACATCGAACATCAACAAAAAGTCCTCCAACTCTTAAAGGATAACCTTGTGTTGGCACAGAATAGAATGAAACAACAGGCAGATCAACATCGCAGTGAAAGAAGTTTTGATGTAGGTGATTGGGTATTCCTACGGCTACAACCATATAAGCAAATGTCCCTCAAGCAAGCTAAGAAGGATAATAAATTATCACCAAATTATTATGGTCCATACAAGGTGTTGCAAAAGATTGGTACTATGGCATACAAATTGGAGCTTCCTGCAGCTTCTCGATTGCACCCAGTTTTCCATGTTTCATGCTTAAAGAAGGTTATAGGCGAAAAGCTCCCAGTTCAAACAATATTGCCAGAACTTGACGAAGAAGGAAAAATTATATTGGAACCGGAAGCAGTTATAGAAACAAGAACTCGACAGCTACGAAATCGATCAATTTCAGAGTACCTTATCAAGTGGAAGAACTTATCCGCTGAAGATTCCACATGGGAGGATGAGAATTTTATGCAGAAGTATCCTGAACTACTCAAGCGTTGAGGACAACACTTTTTGAAGGAGAGGGGCATGTTGGGTCCCTGTAATACTAGTGATTACCCCATTACTATTGTAGTTATACCCCTTATTTATATTGATGTACCCATGTAGTGCCCATATTGTTACTATTGTGCCACATAAAAGCCCACTATTGTTATTGTTGTGCCCTACAATATTATTGTTATGTAGGCTTTGATTGTATTGGGACCACTTAGACTCCTATATATAGAAAGGAGGTATTTTCATTTGTATCATCCAAGAATTGTTCATTTATGTAATGTAAAGGAGGTTGCCCCCTCGAAGAGGCTGAATTCTAAGGCGTGGATCTCTCTTTTCTATCTTTTTGTGAGCTGGTTTCATAACAGAAGACCATGTATCCATTGGCATTACTTCATAGAAAATTCAGCCCAAAGCGTGCAGGAGTACACCACAGAATTCATAAAGATGGTTATAATGTTGGGTATCTCTCCAAAGAACCCAGATGTACTCCTCAAGTATTTAGGGGGTCTGCACCCCCATCTTCATGGGAAAGTGATGTTGTTCAAGCCCAAAACGGTGGATGAGGCTTGTGTATAGGAACAGTACCTAGAGAACATGGGCCTAAAATAGCGCAATTAAGTGGATCGAAGAAAAAAGAGAAACAAGATGATTCTAAGGAGGGGAATAAGAAGAAAAAAGGGAGAAAAGATAGAAAGACGACAACCACAACATATCAATGCATATATCCTACAACCACTGGAACATTGATGGCCATACAAAAGAGAAGTGTTAGAAATTGGATCCAGAGCTAAACCCGAAGAACAAGAAGAAGAATCTCATAGCCACTGATTTGAGAAACCAAGTTGAAAGCAACTTAGACATGGATGAGAATATTGTCTATACATTGTTGGGCATGGAATCCCCCCATAGCATGTTTTGGGGTTTAAAGCCTAAGTTTTGAGTTGTTATTGTTGTAAAAACTCTGCGAATTGCGGGCGCAGAGTGCGAATTGTATGTTAGAGTCATAGGGTTGTCCGCCCTAAGTTTTGAGTGTAGTGTCAGCCTACCCATGGTCTGGGGACCATGGGATTGTATAAATAGAGTGAGGCTCTAAGTTGTAAAGAAACTAAGTAAGTTATCCAATGGATGGATTCTAGACGATAGGAAGCATAGAGCAAGAGTCTAAGTGTCTTGGGTCATAGTAGTAGGAAGAGGCTCTGCGGCTAAGTGCGCAGAGGCCTAGTAGAGTCCGTAGCTAAGTGCGCAGACCCATACAACTAAGTGCATAGGGTAGTGTCGAGTCTGTAATGGAAGGAAAAAAATAATAAAGAGAAGTTTTATACTGTGTATCTCTTCTGAGTTATTACATGTTTGAAATTACTTGCAATTATACTGTTTATTTACTGTGCACACTTACATGAATTGTGAATATTGTTAAGAATACCTAAAGAAGTATAAATAAGTTTAGTTAATCACCTAATATCGGTTGTGAGGAGGGACCTAGGTAATAACACTGTTCGAGCCCCGGGTAGGGCTGAGTGAAGACAACATCTTGGGCTGCAAGGTACGGGTAAGCACGCATAGTGACGTGTGTGCAATATCAAACCGCGGACCACTTGAAATCATTAGACATCTCCAGTGTGTGGAAACCTATCTAGCACCCTCCCATACTACTTAGGGTGAGACCTTAGTCTGCGCTCCGCAAACTGTTGTTGAAAGGGCCAGTAGTACCGGGATTGTTTTGGCTAAATCATGTCTGAACATGGGTCAGGCCCCGACAAGCTTACAAATTTTTTTGTTTCCGGACCGAGATCTGCATAAGGGATGTCTGATGTCGTGTCACTAGAATCCAATAAAGAAATAAATTGAAGGGTGGTTGGGCAAGAAAATTAACGAGTTCACGATGCAAGAAAATAGGAATCCACAAGTAACAAAGGAACAATGGTTAGAGAGCTGCTTATATACGAAAATCCATGAAATTTTCTTTGCATCCTTCCCCTCTGAGTTGTACGAGTGGATCGCGAAGCTAGCAGACAGTCAGGGAAGGTGTAGGCTCAACAAACCGATTGTGTGGAATCTGGAATTAGTGCGCAGACTAGAAGCGTCAGAAGATAAGATCGCGTGCACTATGGACCATTGGCTTGATCGAATTATAGGGGGGTTTATCACCAAGTTCACAGTAGATATGACCATTAGCTACAACGAGGTGGAATGTCGCTTCCTCAAGGGACAGCGAGGTAAGTACATTAAATCTTTGAATACATGGATTAAAATGATACTGTGTGAAAAGTGGGCTATGCGAATAAATTAATGTTTGGGACTATGCGAAGTGGGAAGGTCTACAGAAACGGAAGTAGTGAAGAATTAGAAACTAGTCCTTTGATTTCACCCTCGCGGGAGAGCGAGGAAGAGCTCATGAAAGTTTCTCCGAGAAGCGCGATCAATTTAATAAGACAACGAATTCCGCGCATACCACCCCCACCTACGCCACCACCAATTTCACCATCATCTCCCCCATCCCCACCCACACCACCTCCACCACCACCAAATTTCAATATGGCGAGCGCGATCAAACTACCAGTATTAAGAGGAGTAGGGAATGAAGACCCGAACCAATTCTGGTTTGTAGTAAAGGCTATATGGGAAGCACAAGGAGTTGTGGATGATAATATAAAGAAGGCTACGCTAGTGAGTGAGTTGTAGGATCACGCACTAACATGGTACATTAAACATTCTAATGACCATCCAAACGTAGGGATCGCAGATGCACAGGCCATGCTGAATAGGGAATTTGGCAGGCCAAAATCGGAGACACAATCGATTATCGGGCTTAAGGAAATCGCGATGCTTCCAAGTGAGACCACATGGGATCTGGACCAGAGACAGAAGAGTATGATTCACTAATCCAACATGACCTTGATGGATGGACAGCACCACGCATGGTTTGTAGCATCACTAACACCGCATTTAAGGATGACACTGTCACAACAAAAGCTATCCACCCAAGCCAAAGCTTTGGAGATTGCAATGAGATTGCATGAGACCTCTATACAAGATCCTGGTTAGGGAGTCCAAAAAATCCATGTGCAACTGCAAAATTTGTGTCTGGAAGTGTAGAGTTTAAAATAGGATAGGACAACTTGGCCAGAGGTGTGCAAGGAGGTATGGTGTATAAAATGCAAAGGCTAGGGGCATGACAAGGACCACTGTCTAGTTTTCCCAAATTACTTGGTAGGAGGAGGGCCGATGTCACTAAGACCAGAGGCACAAGCAGGCCCAAGTGTAGTGCCTACATTATGGTGTGTGATTTGTCAGATAGGAGGAAAACACACCACGGATAATTGTCACCTATTGTAGAAGTATATGAAAACGTCCCAACAATTGTTCTGTAATTTCTGTACGTTGGTGGGCCATGATGAGCGCACTTGCAGAAGTTACAAGTTGATGATGGATCGAAGCCTTGCCTATAGAGTGCAGACTAAAGCGCAAGCCCTCGATCCGAATGCAGGGATGGCGCATGCTGGATTTCAGGGGCGCAGACAAGGTTGAGGTGGAATGGGACTAGGAAGGGGTCACAAACAACTAATTTGTTATAGTTGTGGAGGGCCAAGGCACTATGCCCATGATTGTATGAATCCGACGAGAGCATCATGTTTATACTATACCCAATTTGATCATGAGATGGAGGACTACCCTACACTGATAGCGAGGTTGTGCGATAAGGGAGTACTCCAACCTCCCCCAACTCAGAACCTACAAATGATGAGGTCTGAGCCATGCAAAGAGGACCTAAATGTAAATATAGTGCTTCGAAGCGGTATCACAACCTGAGATGACAAAGGTAAGAAACTAGAAGAAAGTGCATGGGTTTGCAAGGCTCCTACAAAGGAACCTAAATTTGATTTGGAGCATGTGAAGGAGACATTCATGGAAGCTAAGAAGAGCTTCATGAAGGCCTGCAATTCAGGTAGTAAGGACGAACTAGAACTAGGGATGGATCCTTGAATGTCACTACCTTTCTGCAAACATGCATGAAACTGATGCACGACAACAAGGTTGTAAAATGACATAAGGAACTTATCACTAGGTGCACGGGGTCAGGAGAACCGCGCGTAGTCCAGAAACTTGGAAAGCATGCATTACGAACAGGAAGAGAAATGAGATTGACTATGCAAATCGGAGAGTACGAAATGGATCAAGTAATTCTAGATCTCAGATCGGATGCAAATGTACTGCTGAAACAAACATGGGAACGCATGGGTAGACCCGCACTACAATGGTCTCCTATTCAATTGCGAATGGCGAACCAACATAAGATCTTACCCATGGGAAGATTGAAAGGAATAACGGTGGATGTTGAAGGTACGAGCACGCTGGCGGATTTCGAAGTGATAGATATTGTCGACGCTAACAATCCCTATCCCATGCTATTGGGCATAGACTAGGCCACTAATATGAACGAAGTCATAAATCTGAAGAAGCGCAAAATTATTTTTGAGAAAAATTCACTATGCGTAGTAGTACTGCTAGATCTTACCGAAGGGGCGCGATATACTGAACCAGTGTGTGACGATGATAGTGATGACAATATCGATTGTATCTACAAGATAACTGCATGAGAATAGGATTGGGTGAATCCAACAGCAGATGGTAGGATTTCGTGGGAGCACGAAAGCTCCGGCACTTCGGATTCTGATGAAGAAATAGAACGATGGCAGAATCAGCTGCACGGAGTAACAACGCTCAATTGCAACATAATGGTAAGATCATTGTGCTGCATGAAAATGGAGATAAGGGATCTGCCTAGGTATGATGGGTTGACGGTGGTAGATTAATTTATTAACAAATTTGAGAGCGAAGTACCAGAACAACAATGTTTTGACACTCTGAAATGGGCACTACACGTTACGCCTGCAAGGTGGTGGGGTATGCATCAGAAAATATTTGAGGATTGGTGCGGATGTAGAAGGATGATGCATCTATGATTTGGGAAACCAAAAATGTTGCTAGCAGACAAGTATGACAGATGGGATGATCCATGTACACATCTTCCGAAATGGACCAAGGCCTACGGAGACGAACCACAGCCTGAATGGGTGCATTTGTTCTGTCATACCCTAGATGTCATACCCATGAATTGGTATACTGAGACAAAGATCCACCATGGTGCGAGCGAATGGGATATTGCGCGAGGGATTTCTGTTAACTTTCATGTTTGAAGATCGTTGGTGGGATATTATTGATGCTGCACTACAAGTAGTAAAAGCAACTATCTTCAAAATACCCTAGGAGCCAATAGATGTGCTTGAGCCTGAATGGGCGACATAGCTGGGTTGCACACTAGAGTGTTATATTGTAAATGTCGAGGAGGATGATGAGGACCCATGAAATATTAACATTCCAGAAATAGAAGGCTGTCGCGAGGTTCGAGGACCTCGACATCACGGCGTCGCTAAAAATCAAACAGGTAAACATTGGAATGGAGGCAGAACCAAAGTATGCAATGCTTGGAGACTATCGGGATGATGCCATAGTAGATAAGGTCGCGGAGTTACTTTGCGAATATCAAGACTTATTCCCAACCAAAATTAAGGACTTAAAAGGGATCGTTGGCGACTTAGGAATGATGAGGATCACCCTAAAACCTGACGTGAAGCCGGTCAAGCAAATACCTTACTGCTTGAATCCTATGTACAAGGAAAAGGTCCACATAGAACTAGACAAAATGCTCACAGCCAAAATTATTGAACCAGTGGAAGAATCCGACTAGGTGAGTCCTATGGTATTACAAGAGAAAAAGCAGAAGGGTGAAATAAGAATATGTGTTGACCTCAGAAAGCTGAATGATGCCTGTGTGCAGGATCCATTCCTGACACCATTCACAAAAGAGGTATTGGAAAATGTTGGCGGACAAGAAGCATACTCGTTCATGGATGGGTTCTTAGGGTATCACCAGATCAAGATTGCACTAGAAGATATGAGCAAAGCAACCTTCACAACAGAATGGGGATGCTTTCAATACATTGTCATGCCGTTTGGATTGAAAAACGCGCCGACAATTTTTTCGTGCATTGTTTTCGCCGAGTTAAAAGAATACATCCACAAGTTCCTGGAGGTGTATCTAGAAGATTGGACGGTCTTTGGATTGGTTAAGCACCACATAGCAAGCTTACACTTGATGCTAGATACTTGCCAAAGACACCAGATTACGCTGAACCTTAAAAAGTGAACATTTATGTTCTCCTTTGGGAACCTGTTGGGACATGTGGTCTACAAAAAAAGGGCTAATGGTCAACCCTGTGAAGATTGCCATTATTCTAAATTTGGAAGCACTGTGAAGTGTTAAACAACTACATGTTAATTTGGGACACACAGGGTACTATAGGAAGTTCATCAAAAGCTATGCCCAAATAACAGCGCCGATGGAAAAGCTATTGAAAAAGGATGTTACATTTTGCTGGAATGACGATTGCATGAAGAGTTTGGATGTCCTGAAGGGGAAATTGGCCTCCGCTCCAATCCTGGTCTTCCAAAAATGGGATGTGGAGTTTCATGTGCATGTTGATGCGTCGTGTATTGCACTGGGAGCAGTACTCACACAGGAGGGCGTAGAGGGCGTGGATCACCCTATCACATTTGCAAGTCGAAGATTATCTAAAGTTGAGAAGAACTATTCCACCACTGAGTGCGAGGGGTTGGCAATGGTGTATGCGCTCCAAATATTGACATTATTTGTTAGGAGGACATTTCAAGATGTATACCGACCATTCCGCACTGAAATACCTAGTCAATAAGCCTGTTTTGGGCGGGCGCATATGAAGGTGGTTTTTATTGTTCCAGGAATATGATTTTGAGGTCGTAGTCAAGCCGAGACACTTGAATGCAGGGCTGAATCATTTATTGTGCATTGAGACGGGTGAGGAACCCACTAATTTGCAGGAGGGACTACCTGATGTGTAGCTCTTTGCGGTGCGCGTCGTGGATGGGCACTTCAATGATATAATCCATTTTCGGACAACACGGATTGTGCCGAAGGAATACTTTGTCCAACAGAAGAAGGAATTGGTGGCACGTGCGGCAGATTTTACTATCAACGTGGGGCACCTATACAAAATGGGAAATGATGAGATATTGCAAAGGTACGTACCTGAATTTGAACGGAGTTAGATAATCATGAAAGCACATGGGGGCGCTACAGGAGGACACTAGCAGGATGTGCGACCGCACATAAGATTCTTCATGTAGGGTTATAGTGGCCAACCCTCCACCAGGATTCAAAAGTGTACTGTAAGACCTGTGATATATGTCAAAGGATGGGAAAACCATCACGAATGGACGAAATGTCGTTAAATCCATAAATGAAACTGCAGCCTTTCGAAAAATGGGAAATCAACTTTGTGGGACCAATCAAACCTCAGGGAAAGATGAGCACGCGCTACATCATCTCCGCGACGGAGTACCTGACACGATGGACGAAAGCGCAGCCAGTCAAAGACTGCACGGCCGCTATGACTGTGAAATCTTTGTTCAAAAATGTGTTAACCCGATTTGGTTGCCTGAAAATCTTAATGAGTGATCATGGAATGCATTTTCTGAATGAAACCATCAGTGTGCTCGCAGAAGAATTCCAGGTGTATCATCAGAAGAGTACACTGTATCATCCACAAGCGAATGGGATAGTAGACACATTCAACAAAATACTGGAAACCGCGCTGACAAAAGTGTGCAACACGTAGCGAAGCGATTAGGACCTTTGCATCCCTGTAGTACTATGGGCGTATAGAACAACATGCAAAAAAATAACAGGACAAACCCCTTTCCGGTTAGTCTATGGTGTGGAAGTTGTCATGCCAATGGAATATATCATACCTAGTCTACAAATAGCAGCACTCACAAGGATGTCGGACTGCGAAGCTCTGGAGGAAAGACTTGCACAATTAGAATAACTTGAGGAGGAACAGTTCTTGGCAAGCTTTCATCAGCAGGTTCAGAAACAACATGAAAGAAATTAGCGTGATCGCCATATTAAGTTGCGCACATTCAAAGTAAATGACTTAATACTGCTATATGACAGTAAGTTTGAAAATTTTTTAGGCAAATTCAAAATGCATTGGATAGGACCATACATGGTTAAGGAAGTCATAGACAGAGGTGCGGTCCATCTCGCCAAATTAAATGGAGAACCCTTCCCAGGCAAAGAGAACGGTAGCCACTTGAAGCCTTACACAGGTGGGTTGACTATCTGACTAGCCGGCAACAGTACAATCTTCGCGCTTCAGAGAGCCAGACAAGGACATGGGACTATAAATACATGTCGGTACGGCTATATGGGAACAGTTCAATTACAAAGGTCTCAGAGGAGAGAATGCAGCAATTTTAGCAAGCAACAGCTCAGTGCGCTGCAAAAATCAAGATTATTTAGGACTAGCTGGAGGGACTCCGCATCGATAGAGTGACTCAAGGACGAGTCATGATGTTTGTGTTGGGGGCCTGTTGGAAATGGAATCCCCCCACAGCATGTTTTGGGGCTTAAAGCCCAAGTTTTGAGTTGTTATTGTTGTAAAAACTCCGCGAATTGCAGGAGCGGAGTGCGAATTGTATGTTAGAGTCATAGGGTTTTCCGCCCTAAGTTTTGAATGTAGTGTTGACCTATCCATGGTCTACGGACCATGTAATTGTATAAATAGAGCGAAGCTCTAAGTTGTAAAGAAACTAAGTAAGTTACCCAATGGATGGAGTCTAGACGATAACGAAGCATGGAGCAAGAGTCTAAGTGTCATAGGTTGTAGTAGTAGGAAGAGACTCTACAGCTAAGTGTGCAGAGGCCTAGTAGAGTCTACAGCTGAGTACGCAGACCCCTGCAGCTGAGTGTGTAGGGTAGTGTCGAGTCTCTAACAGAAGGAAGAAAATAATAAAGAGAAGTTTTATACTGTGTATTTGTTCTGAGTTATTACATGTTTGATATTACTTTCAATTATACTATTTATTTACTGCGCGCACTTACATGAATTGTGGATATTGTTAAGAATACCTAAATGTGTATAAATAGTTTCAGTTAATCACCTAATATCGGCTGTGAGGAGGGACTTGGGAAATAACATTGTTCGAGCCCCAGGTAGGGCTACGCGAAGACAGCATATTGGGCTGCGAGGTACGGGTAAGCACGCATAGCGATGTGCACGTAGGATCGAACCGTGGACCACTTGAAATCATCAGACATTTGCAGAGTGTGGAAACTTGGTTCTAGCACCCTCCCATACTACTTTGGGTGAGACCTCAGTCCGCGCTCCGTGGACTGTTTCCAAAAGGGCCAGTAGTACTGAGATTTTTTTGGCTAAATCATCTATGAACCTAGGTTAGGCCCCAGCAAGCCAACATACATCAATACACAAGGAGGTGAATCTAAGTAGCCTTCAGCAACAGGAAGAGAAATAAATGAAAAAACTCTTCCATGTAAAGATGCAGGTCAAGAAGATGAAGATTGATGCTCTATTTGACTCGGGATCACAGGAGAATCTCATTGCAGCAGATTTGGTCAAGAAGTTGGGGCTAGAAGTTCATGATCATCCAAACCCATATCCACTGGGATGGGTACATAAGGATTCAGATCTGAAGTTAAAAAAATATTGTAAAATTAGACTTGCTATCAGTGCTGATTTTAATGATGAAGTAGATCTAGATGTGGTACTCCTTGATGTATATGGATTCATGCTTAGGATTCCATACATGTACATGCCTGATGAAATATTCATAAGGAGATCTAACTAGTATTGGCTCATCAAGGATGGAAAATTGTTCATCATCAATGCGCAAAAAGGTAAGTCAAAAATTTCACTGGTAAGTGCCAACCAGGCTAAGAAATTGATCAGTTGTAGCAAGAAGTATGTTTTATTATTTTTAAGAGAAGGTTTGTCTGTAGAGGAGTCGATAAGAGGCAAGGCATCCCTAGAGGGGTGTACTGACAAACAAAAACAACAATTAGAGGATTTGTTACAAGCATACAAGGATGTGTTACAATATCCTAAAGGACTATCCCATAAGAGAGAAGTGGAGCATGAGATCCAGCTATTTCCAGACTCCCCATTTCCAAATATTGGGTTATACAGGCAATCTATTATAGAAGCAAGTGAGGTGAAGAAATAGTTGCAGTAGCTACTGGAACAAGGTATCATTCAACCGAGTACATCACCATGTGGGTCACCGATCATTATTGTGCCAAATAAGGATGGGAATTGCTAGATGTGTATATATTACAGGGCATTGAATAAAATCATGCTTTAGAACAGATACCCCCTGCCTAGGATAAATGATCTACTATATCAGTTGTAGCAAGCAAAGTATTTCACCAAGCTGGAATTCAAGTTTGGATATCACCAAGTGCGATTCAAAGAAGAAGATACATGGAAGAACGCCTTCAAAACCAGGCAAGGTTTGTATGATTGGTTAGTTATGCCTTTTGCCCTATGTAATGCACCAGCTACATTTATGAGATTAATGAATGATGTACTACTCCCTTTCATAGATTCATTTGTTATTGTCTATTTGGATGATATATTGGTATATAGTGATACCTGGGAGGAGCATATTTCACATTTGATGTAGGTGCTGGAAACAAGCACCAGCTATTAGCAAATCTCAAGAAGTGCGAGTTTGCGCAACAGTCCTTGGTGTATTTGCGATATGCTATTGGTGGAGGAGAATTGAAGATAGATCCTTCCAAGATGGAGGCCATCATGAAATGGTTGGTGCTGTTAGGTCCCTATACTACTAGTTTAACACCTTATTGTTATTAGTACAACCCCCTTATTATAATTTTGTGCCCATGTAGTCCTCATGTTGTTATTATTGTGCCCTTACATTATTATTGTTATGTTGGCTATGATTATATTATGACCCTTAGACTCCTATATATAGAAAGGAGATCTTTTCCAACCAAGAATTGTTCATTTGTGTAATATAAAGGAGGTTTCCCCCTCGAAGAGGCTTATTTTTAAAGTGTTTATCTATCTTTTCTATTTTTTTGTAAGCTGGTTTCATAACATTTGGTATCAGAGCTTTGGATTATAGGGTTTCGTTGCTCCAAACAAGTCATCATGGCATTTTCGCTATAACATTCTTTCTGTGATGTTTCAGAAGCTAACAAAAAAAACCCATTTGAGACGAAAGTGCACTGACCCGTGGGTCTAAATTTTAGATCTTGTCTCACTATATTGTGGAAGATCTGATCTGAGGAAGTTGGGGTCTTTTCAAGCTCCAAAATTCCATCTCAAACAGGTCATTGTGGCATTTCCGTTATAATTTTCTTTCTACGAAGTTTTAGATTCTGTAATTAAAATCCATTTGAGTAGAAATCATGGTGAAGCCTGGGCCTGAATTTCAGAGTTTTCTTCACTATATTTGTGGAGATACTATCCAAGACATGTAGGGTTTCTAGAGGCCCCCGAATTACATCCCAAACAGGTGACCTTGGGAACATCATCATAACTCTCTCTCGGAGCATCTGATTCAAATTTCGTCAAAAGTGAAACCAAGCAGACAGACTGTAGTTTGTTGGATATCATTTTCATAACCTAAGGTTGAAACAGTGACAAGTGTCACTTCGTACAAGTTCACTCTTCTAAAAAGGTATATAATTAGGTCATCTTGGGAGATTATGGATAACTCTTTCTTGGAGAATCCAATTTCAATCAGACTGGTCGCATTGGAAAGAGGACGTAGAGGGCTACTACAGCTTTTGATTTCAGAATAGGGAGATCCGAAATTACAAAGTTACCGTCATTTCAATATCGAGCTCCTAAAATCAAGAAAAGACGATATGAAGAAGTTTGATGGAAAGGATCCAGTAAATTGGATACTTTAGATGGAGCAATATTTTGATCTACATGAGGTGCAACTGTTATAAAAGGTACATATTGCATCTTTATATTTAGAACTAGATCAATTTTTATGGTATAAAGGGCTTTTTTCTCATAAACCACTTGTTACATGGTCAATTTTCATGGAGGAAATGATAGCACATTATGAGGAAACAAAGAGCAACACCTTCCTTAGATAATTGATAAATCTCAAACAAAAGTGTTCTATGGAAGAGCACATTGAGGACTTTCGAAAATTGAATATAAGGGAAAATGATATTCTAGAGAAGCAGAGGATTGATGTCTCCATAGGGACTTTAAAGGATAACAATCAACATGAGGTTCGTCTTTGGGAACATGACTCATTGGAGAAGGCATTGAGGTTGGAAATAAAAGTGGAAAGAAAAATTATGGCCACAAGGAAGTCTAGCCCTCACAACTATGAAGATGGAAGTGTTGTTTCTCCTAGATTTCCACAACCTACAAGGTTGACACCACAACAATTGGAAGAAAAAAGAGAAAAAGGGCTTTGTTACAATTGTGATAACAAATACATTAAAGGTCATAAGTGTGCTAAGAAGAAATTATTTTACATTGATTGTGAAGAGGAGGAAGAAAAGGATCAAGAAACGTCAAAAGAAGAGGATATACACTAGGAACCAACCACAGAGAAAGAAGAAATAAATATGACCATATCTTGTAAAGCATTGGCAAAAATTACCACTCCTCAAACTCTCAAGATAGAGGGACATATCAAGAAGAAAAAGATTCAAGAAGTGAAAGATCACATTGAGAAAGAAGAAATGAATCTGACCATATCTTATAATGCATTGGCCGAAATTACCACTCCTCAAATTATCAAGATAGAAGGACATATCAAGAAGAAAAATGTTCAAGAAGTGAAAGATCACATCGAGCATTAAGAAATGAATCTGACCATATATTGTAATGCATTGGAAGAAAACCACTCCTCAAACTCTAAAGGTAGAAGGACATATCAAGAAGAAAAAGATTCAATCAGTGAAAGATCACATTGAGCATCAACAACAAGTTCTCCAACTTTTAAAGGATAATGCCACTTTGGTGCAGAATCAAATGAAACAACAAGTAGATCAACATCATAGTGAAAGAAGTTTTGATGTAGGCGATTGGGTATTTTTATGGCTACATCTCAAGCAAGCTTTTTATGAGAAGGAAATGTTGGCGATACTACATGCACTTAAGAAATGGCGACCTTACCTAATGGGAAGAAACTTCAAGGTAAAAATGGATCATGATAGTCTTAAATACTTTTTAGAACAAATATTATGTTTAGAAGAATAGAAAAATGGGTCACAAATATGTTGGGTTATTACTTTGAAATCATCTACAAAGAAGGGAAGAAAAATGTTGTTGCATATCCACTCTTAAGAAAATATGAGGATGTGGAAGCATTGTTTTGTGATATTTATATTATCCAACCATATTGGATAAATGAAGCAAGGGATGAATGGAAGAAGGATGAAGAAGTGTGGCCACTGATTCACTAGTTTCAAAAGATCCAAGTTCAAACAATATTGCCAGAACTTGACAAGGAAGGAAAAATCATATTGGAACCTGGAGCAGTCATGGAAGCAAGAACTTGACAGCTACGAAATCGATCAATTTTAGATTATCTCATCAAGTGGAAGAACTTACCCGCTAAAGATTCCACAAGGGAGGACAATAATTTTATATAGAAGAATCAAGAACTACTCAAGCGTGGAGGACAACACTTTTTGAAGGAGAGGGGCATGTTAGGTCCCTATACTACTAATGTAACCCATTATCGTTATTAGTGAAACCCCATTATTATATTTTTGTGCCCATGTAGTCCCCATATTGTTATTATTTTGCCCCATACAAGCCCACTATTGTTATTATTGTGCCCTTACATTATTATTGTTATGTCGGCTCTGATTATATAATGACCCCTTAGACTCCTGTATATAGAAAGGAGGTCTTGTCATTTGTATTATCCAATAATTGTTCATCTGTGTAATTTAAAGGAGGTTTCCCCCTCGAAGAGGCTTATTTTGAAGGAATTTATCTATCTTTGATATTTTTTTGTAATTTTGTTTCATAACAGGTGCCTACTAATTTTACTGAAGTTAGGATTTTCAAATGAGCAGCATAGTACATGAGGAAATTCATAGCCTCGTTTTCAGCGGTAGCAGAACTGCTCCATGCCATAATAGAAAGTGGCAAGAGGTTCCAGTGGGGAAAAGTTTAACAAAAGGCTTTCAATGAGTTAAAAAAGAACAGCAGTGAAGCACCAGTTCTGGCATTACCAAACTTGCAGCAGCCCTTTGAAGTGGAGAGAGATGTGAGTGGGTATGCTATGGGAGTTGTCTTGATGCAAGGAGGAAGGCTTGTTTTCTACATTCTGAATTATTTCATGGGGAAGTTCTTAACTACCCTACTTACGATAAGGAGCTCTATGCCATGGTGCAAGCTGTCAAGAAGTGGAAGCACTATATAATGGGAAAGGAGACAATAATCCACACAGATCACTAGCCGTTAAAGTACCTGTAGGCCCAGAATAAGCTATAACATACCAGGAATTAGTGGATGTGGTTTTTACAGCAGTTTCATTTAGTGATCAAGTATAAGAAGGAAAGAACAAACAAGTTGGTTAATATTCTTTCAAGGCAATCCACATCAAAGATTATAGCTTTGGGTACTCTTATGCACATGGAGCCATTCACCCATGTTTCATATAGAGAGGCATATTCAGAAGATAAGGAATTCAAAGAGGTGTATCAATGGTTGGAGAGTCAGATTCATGTGCATGATGGTAAAAACACCATTGACTACCATCTCCAGGATGGGTTACTCTACAGGTTGGATAAGCTATGTGTTCCTAAAGGTGAGTGTTTGTAGCTGATTAGAGAGTTTCACACCTCCAAGGTTGTAGGGAGCTTTGGTGTAGGGAAGACCGTGGCTAACTTGCAGAGCTATGTGTATTGGCCCAAGATGCAAGAACAAGTAGCTAGGTTCATAAGAGGATGCACACGTTTTTGTACCATCAAGCCTAGCAAAAAAAAAGAGGGTATATATCATCCATTACCTATACCTACTCATCCTTGGGAAAGTGTTTCTGTGGACTTTGTGGGAGGTTTACTGACAAACAGGAAGGGACATGACTACCTATTCGTGGTAGTTTACAGGTTCAACAAGATGTGTGTTATGATGCCCTGTAAAAAGACCATCAATGAACAAGAAGAAAAAAATTTGTTCTTTGGATAGGTCTGGGTACACTTTCAGATACCGAGCATCATTTCAGACAAGGATACAAGATTTCTCAGTGCATTCTAGACTACATTGTGGGAGAATATGGACATGAAGTTGAAGATATCTAGAACATTCCATCCACAAGTAGATGGGAAGACATAAGTAGTCATTAGGAATTTGGTGCAGCTTTTGAGGGGTTACAACCAGAAGCATACAAAGAGCTGTGATGGAAATATAGTATATATAAAACATTCTTATAACAAAGCGGTCCACACTTCTACAAGAATGTCCCCATTTGAAACTTGTTTTGGATATTTTCCACCTTCACCTTTGGATATTGCATATGGGCAGTAAGGAGGAATGAAGGAAGACCATATAGGAGATTCTTTGAGGGCTGAAAAATTTATAGAGAAGATCAGGCAGATCCATCTATAGGTAAAGGAAACATTGTAGAAGTCACAGATGAAGTATAAGGCCAGACATGATCAACACAAAATAGAGAAATATTTCAAGGTGGGAGACAAAATATGGCTACAATTGAAAAGGAGAGGTTGCAGGGGCCTGGTAAGAAAATCAAGGCTTTAAGGTATGATCCCTTTGAGATATTGGAAAAGGTTGGTGATAATGCTTATTGACTCAGTTTACCACCATATATGTACATTTACTCAGTTGTAAATGTAGAGAATTTGAAACTCTATGAGCCTTCCATGCTAGATCAGGAAGAGGAACAGATCCTACCCTCTATGGAGGATTTGGCACTAGACGCTTAGGAAGAGTTGATAGAAGATATAATTTTTCAAAAGACGTTCAAAACAACAAGACAAGGGAAACAAGACCTTTGGTAGATTGGGTTGAAGGGAAAACTTCTAGGCAAAGCTAAATGGTACACCAAAGAGAAGGTGGAGGAACAATTTTCTCACCTCATTCAGTAAACAATTTTGGGGAAAAAAATCCTCCCAAAATGGGGAGGTGTGACCAGAATTGGATCATTATATTTTTTTTCATCCATATTGATGCATTTAGAATGGAAAAAGTGGAGGAATCAACTCACAGGACCATTTTTACTGGAGGGACCCAGTTTGGCAAAACAGGGTCTGAAACCTTTTACGAGTGTTTTGAGACATAAAAAAATGTTTTTCTTAGGTGAAACTTAGTTTCTGAGGTGTAACACCTTTTCATGCTATTCTACACAGAGAAATATTTCCAACGACACAAGAATCGCGTCAATCGGAGTCCGTATGCAAAAGTTATGCCACTCAGAAGTTGACCTTCCTGTTTTCACACCTATAGTTTGGGAGGATGCCGCGTCAACCCCCATTATTCATGGAAAATGGGCCAGCCACGTGTTTATGATGTAGAGGACTCTAGAGGAGTCTATTTTGTAACTCTAGTTAAGAGTTGATGTAGTCAAACTTAACCACTAGTAGGCTATTGGGCTATGTTATAATCGGGCCACTAGGAGGAAGAGGAATTCCATTCTTTCGAGAGAATTTTGTTCCATAGTTGAGAAAAGATAGCCAAGAGAGATAGGAGGTAGAGAACACAGAGAGGATCTGTGCACTGTAGCAGCCCACAAACCACATACATTACTTCTTTGTATCTGGAACCATATTTCTAGATAGAAAAAGAGATCGAAGCGGCCTCAACTTCCAGCTGGGTTTTCTCCCGGAAGGGTTTCCCAGAGAACATATCTTGTGCCTTATCAATCCAAGATATTTTGCTTATATATGTATTAAATAATTACATGGATAAATTTTAGCTTAACCATAGAAATTTAATGTGCACATGAGAGAGTCGGAGAAACACATAAAAGCATGAAAGAAGACAAGAGACTTGATAATGGATTTCATCCAATTTGGACTACTTCTCTAGCCCTACTCATCCAATGGGGAGGCCTTCATTCATTAAGTGACATGAGAAAGAAGAAGTATAATCAAAATTTACAAAAGGGAGTATTAGACCTCCAAGCTGGAAAATGGCCGAAAAATGGAGAGATCTATTGAAGAAAAAGGCATCACCATTGAGTTCATGTCGAGGTGAAAAATTGATATAAAACTTGCCCAATTCTGACACTAGACCAAAACTGACCCCCTGGAAAATGTGTTGCTTGGGCAAGGTTCCGCCCCCTATCACAAGCCTGCTCACGGTTCTACCACCTGCAATTTATCCACCTCAAAAAACGTGCATCCTCTCCTCCTTGTGCGCACATTGCAAACAGGTTGATATAAGGTTTGGTGGGCGGATCTACCAAGGAAAGTCGGTTTGGCACATTGGTTAAAAAATAACCATTGAGGAGGGGTCGGGGGATCAAATCTCGCCCCTCCTTTTTTTATTACATAGCAGTTATAAGTTTATTTAAATGGGAGGTGGGTCCACGGATCTGGTGGCCTGCTCCCCTAAACTTTCATCGTTGCCTCCGTGTAAGGTGTGTGGAGTTTCATACATGGAGGTTGGTTCCACTGATCTTGGTGGCCTCCTTCCCCCAAATCCTCGACAGTTGAATGTACAGGTGAGGTGGAGGGGCGGCGGGGTTGATAGCCCGTTCCCCCACCATATATGAATTCATTTTGTTGGTGGACCCTGGGGGTGGTGTGCTCATGGCCACCTGCCCCATTCAAATAAAATTTTTGATTATTGTGGTTTTGGGGGTGGCAGGGTCATGGCTGCTCGCCCCATATTTTTATATATTTTTTATTAAAAATAAATAACCACCTCCCACTTAGAAATTTTCCATAACCTTAGATGATACTAGACAAATTAATAGACCCACAATTTCAGCTGGAAAGCTAGCTAGATTCTGGTGCCATATTCTTGCCAAATTGTGCCTTCCTTAAGCCTGCCACATGGGTAAGTCAACCCCAAACTTTGAATGCTTATATCTTCTTCATATGGACTCTGATTGAAGTGTCGTTTACACTGTTGGACTTAGAGCAACGAGCACTTTGATCTAATGTCAATTTAATCAACATTCTGCCACTTTGAATTTTGAGACTTTTTCACACCACTGGTGTCTGGAGATCCACCTGGATCAATCCTCCCCATTGAGGAGCTTTTGGACTGCAAAAAGCTTTATCAATCAATTGGAAAGTGAGATAATTGTTCCCTCACTATTTATTTTTCAAGGAATTTTTCCTTGCTAGGGTGCATCCCTTTGAAACCAACTTGAAGGTATTCCACATCTCCCCATTGTGAAGTCCTGGTTCTTCTGTCAAGGATGATATCTTCAAGAAACTCATCAAGATACTCTAGTGAAAAATCATCAATTGTAGGAACTGATCCCACATCTTCGGTGTCCATAATCAATTGTGGCTCATAAAGCTTTATGTTTTCCACATTCACTATGGAGTACATTTGCATATATTTCGGAAAATTGAGACGAAAGGCATTGTCTCCAATCTTCTCCAAGATGGTGAATGGACCATACCAAATTGGTTGCAACTTACTCCGTTATCCCTCCATTCTTTCCTTGCTGATATGGAACCACACTTTGTTGCCCACTTGAAATTGATGGGCGACTCAGTGTTTGTCATGTCGAGCCTTGTACCGGGCTTGACTTTTCTCCAACTACTCTTGTACTCCTTGGTGAATCAACTAGATCTGTTGAATGAACCGTTGCGCTTTGTCCATGTCATCATGTCCACTGGATTCATCTTCCCTTCCAAAGACCATATCAAAAGGATCTTTGGGTAGGTAGCCAAAACATGTCTCAAATGGTGAACGATGCATAGATGAGTGCACTGCTCGATTGTAGGAATGTTGCACATATGGAAGATGCTCATCCCACAACTTAGGATGTTTTCCACAATAGGCTCGCAACAAGTGTACCATGATTCCGTTGAAAACCTCTGACTGTCTGTCAGTCTATGGATGAAATGTCGTGCTTCTTTTCAACTTGGTGTCCATCTTCTTCCACAATCTCATCCAAAAATCTCTGAGAAAGCGAGAGTCCCGATCTGACACAATTGATGTAGGCAACCCAAAATGGACCCAAACATGTTGAAGGAAAAGATAAGCAGTATGTTGTGTAGTGATCTACTTTTTACAAGGTATTAAGATACACTTCTTACTAAAATGGTCAACGACGACATACAAATATTCATGACCTTTTCTAGACAAAGGCAAACCTCATACAAAATCCATTGACACACTTTCCCATGGACGACTCGAAATAGGGAGTGGTGTGTAGAGCCTGATTTTTCTATTAGAGGGCTTCGAAATAGAACACATCACACATCCCTTTACATAGCGAGTCACAATGTTCTTCATATGAGGCCAAAATAAAAATCTTTGTGCATGACACAATGTTTTTTCAACACCAAAATGACTAGACACAAGGGAGATGTGGGCCTCCTGGATTACATGTACCCTTTCCCTTGTGGGTATGTACAATTTACCAAGGTGATACAATAGTTTCCCCTGCAAGTGATAGTTGTCCACCTATGAACCATGGGTTAGTTTTGCATAAATCTCCTTAAAGTCATCATCATTAGCATATTTTTCAGCATAACTTTCAAAATATAATGAAGCATTATGAAAAACAACAGAAATAGGAGGGCGAGATAGCATATCAACCACTTTGTTGCTAGTGCCTTTCTTATACTTTATTACCAAATGAAATTGTTGAATAAAACCCATCCACCTGAAATGACAAGCTTGCTATAACTAGGTTTGTGACTGAAAATACTGCAAGTGTTGTGATCCATATGGATGATGGTCTTCTTACCGATCACGTAGTGTTTCCACTTTTTCACACTTTGAACCAAGGCATATAACTGTTTGTCATAAGTGGGATAGTTTATCACAGCCTAAGAGAATTTCTCTGAATGGTAACATATCGACTTCTTTTGCTGCATCAGTACAACTCCCATGGCATATCCACTGGCATTTGTCTCGATCTCGAATGGCTGTTGGAGATCTGGTAAGGCTAATATTGGTGCGGTGTTGATCTTTTCTTTCAATTCTTTGAAGGACTTCTGCTTATTTCCTCTCCATTTAAAAACTTTCTTTACACTTGTTAGTGTGTGTAGAGGTGCTGCAATAAGAGAGAAATTGGCAATAAATCTCCTCCAATACTGTACTACACCCAAAAAGCTGTGAACCTTGGTTACACTAGTAGGCTTAGGCCAATTTACAATTGCTTCAACTTTAGAAGGATCAATTTTTAACTGACCATGACCAACAATATCACCTAGGTAAACTAAAGAGGTTTTCCCAAACTCACATTTTGACAATTTTACATAGAGTTTTTGTTTTTTCAATACATCAAGCACTTTCTTTACATGGCATACTTGTTCATTCCAATTTTTACTAAAGAAAAAAATATCATATAGATATACAAGAACAAATTCATCAATGAAAGGCCTAAAGAAATTTTTGATGACCCTCATCAAAGTGGATGGAGAGTTGCAAAGTCCGAATGGCATCACCATCCATTCGAACAACCACTATTTTGTCTTGAAGACGATTTTCCACTAATCCTTATCTGCAATTTGGACCTGGTGATAACCACTACGCAAATCCAATTTGGTGAAATAGATATCATTCTTTAATTGATCTAGTGTTGGGTCCCTATAATACTAGTGATTACCCCATTACTATTGTAGTTATACCCCTTATTTATATTGATGTACCCATGTAGTGCCCATATTGTTACTATTGTGCCACATAAAAGCCCACTATTGTTATTGTTGTGCCCTACAATATTATTGTTATGTAGGCTTTGATTGTATTGGGACCACTTAGACTCCTATATATAGAAAGGAGGTATTTTCATTTGTAGCATACAAGAATTGTTCATTTATGTAATGTAAAGGAGGTTGCCCCCTCGAAGAGGCTGAATTCTAAGGCGTGGATCTCTCTTTTCTATCTTTTTTTGAGCTGGTTTCATAACATTTGGTATCAGAGCTTTGGATTCTAGGGTTTCGCTGCTCCAAACAGGTCATCGTGGCATTTTTGCTATAACGTTTTTTCTGTGACGTTTCAGAAGTCGCAAAAAAAACCCATTTGAGAAGAAATCGCGCTGAACCTTGGGTTCTAATTTCAGAGTTTTTCGCGCGATATTTGCGGAGATATGATCTGAGGAAGTTGGTCTTTTTGCAGACTCTTGAATTACACTCAAAACAGGTGACCTAGGGAAAATCGTCATAACTTGCTTTCTGAGCATCGGATTGAAATTTCGTAAGAAGGTACAGAAAGAGGATGGACTGTAGTTTTCTTTTATATATTGGTCAGAGTCAAAGGTTGAGACAGTGACACGTGGCACGTGGCACTTCGTCCAAGTTCGCTCTACTGAACTAGTCTATAATCAAGTAACTGTGGGAGATTTCGCATAACTCTTTCTTGGAGAATCCAATTTGGGTCAGACTTGTGGCATTGGAAAGAGGACACAGAGGGCTACTACAGGTCACAAATTCAGAACTAGATAATCAAAAAGTACAGAGATACATCGGAGGCAATATCGAGCTCCTACAAAGTGAAAAAAGGTGTGTAGATTTTCTTTAATTTTTGCTTAAGCTTGGTTTGAAAATTTATTTTGAAGGTATTCAAAGGGAATATTAGAGAATTATTATCGGTAACTGATGCCACGAGGAAAGAAAATGCAAACACCTAGTAAGGAGCCTGAAAGCTCTAGCATGACTCATGAAGAAGAAGAAGAAATGCTATATGATATATCAAAATTACAAGAACAAGTGCAACGAGTGTCACTTGCACAAAAAGCAACAGAATCTAAAATGGATGGTTTAAGGAAAGATGTAGAAGCTAAGATGGATGGTTTAAAGAAAGGTGTAGAAGCTAAGATGGATGGCATGGAAGCTAAAATTGATGGCATGGATGATAAGATGGATAAGTTGCTACAAGAAATAGTCACTAAGGGTGAAAGAGTACCAAAGGAAACTCATGATGAGAACAAAAGAAATGTTAATCATGATTCCATAGAATCTAATGTTGGATCGAAGACTCACCATGTTCCAAAAATCGATATGAGGAAGTTTGATGGCAAGGATCCCGCCACATGGATATTACAGATGGAGCAATTCTTCGATCTCAATAATGTGCAAAACACACAAAAGGTACGTATGGCAACTTTATATTTGGAACCAAATCAGTTTGTATGGTATCAATGGCTTTGTTCTCGTAAACAATTTATCACTTGGGCAATTTTTACGGAAGAATTGATAGCACATTATGAGGATACAAAAAGCAACACTTTTTTTAGCCAATTGATAATCTCAAACAAAAGGGTTCAATAATGGAGCACATTGAGGAGTTCCAAAAATTGAACATAAGGATAAAAGATATTCCAGAGGAGCATAGGATTGATGTGTTCATAGGGTCTTTAAAGGATAATATCCAACATGATGTGCGCCTTTGGGAACCTGATTCATTAGAGAAGGCATTCAGGTTAGCAAGAAAAATGGAAAGCAAAATTATGGCAACTAGGAAGCATACCATTCACAACTATAAAGATGGAAGTGTTGTTGCCCATAGTCTTCCACAACCTACAAGGTTGACACCACAACAATTGGAAGAAAAAAGAGCAAAAGGGCTTTGTTACAATTGTGATAGCAAATACACAAAAGGTCATAAGTGTGCTGAGAAGAAATTATTCTACATAGATTGTGAAGAGGAAGAAGAAAAGGAGCAAGAAAGGTCAAAAGAAGAGGATATATTCCAGGAACAAAGCCTAGATGAAGAACAAATAAATCCGACCATATCTTGTAATGCATTGGCGGGAATTACCACTCCTCAAACCATCAAGATAGAAGGACAAATCAAGAAGAAAAAGGTAATAGTGTTGATTGATTCAGGAAGCACCCACAATTTTATTCATTGTAGGGTAGCAAAAGAATTGAATTGCTTCCTATATCCAGCACCAGAGTGTCAAGTGATGATTGCAAATGGAGGAACAATAAATTGCTCTGGAAAGTGCCATAATATCAAGCTATCCATGGGAGAATATGTATTGACTAGCCCAATGCTTTCCATTCCAATGGGAGGTGTTGATGTTGTACTAGGAGTCCAATGGCTACAATCCTTGGGTACAATAGCTTTTAATTTTCAAGAACTTTTCATGAAATTTTCTGTGGAAGGAAAGGAAGTTGAATTAAGGGGTATTGCAGGGAAACCAGGAAAGATAATCAGCTCTAATGGTATGACAGTTTCTAAAAAAGGAGCAAAGGGGTGTAATTGCACAATTATGTTCGCTAGATGTTTCCACATTAGAATCATCTATTTCTCCAGATCTCCAAAAAGTCCTGGACAATCATTCCAAGGTATTTGAGACTCCCAAAGGTCTCCCACCTATGCGTGATCATGATCATGCTATTCATCTGATTCCAGGAAGTGTTCCTCCAAACATCAGGCCGTACAGATATCCCTATGTCCAAAAAAGTGAAATTGAACGTATGGTTGCAGAAATGCTAGAGGCTGGTATAATTCAACCGAGTCAAAGTTCTTTCTCTGCTCCAGTAGTATTGGTGCACAAGAAGGATGGATCATGGCGCATGTGTCCGGATTATAGGGAGCTCAACAAGCTCACTATTAAAGATAAGTTCCCCATTCCTGTCATTGATGAATTACTGGATGAATTGCATGGATCAATTTACTTCACCAAGTTGGATCTTCGTTCAGGATATCATCAAATCAGAATGAAGATTGAAGACATTCCGAAAATGGCATTTAGAACTCATGAGGGTCATTATGAATTTTTGGTCATGCCTTTTGGCCTTACCAATGCACCTTCAACATTTCAAGGTTTGATGAATTCAATTTTCAAACCATTCCTTAGAAAATTTGTGTTAGTATTTTTTGATGATATACTTATCTACAGCAAGTCTTGGAAGGATCATGTTGAACATGTTGACAGGGTGCTACAACTATTGGAAGAGAAACAATTATATGCCAAAAGATCCAAATGTTTCTTTGGAGTCCAGGAGGTGGAATATTTGGGTCATATTGTATCTCATGAAGGAGTTAAGGTAGACCCTACCAAAATTAAAGCCATTAAGGAATGGAAAATCCCCACATCCATAAAGCATTTGCGCGGATTTCTTGGGTTGACAGGGTATTATCGCAAGTTTGTTAAGAATTATGGGAGAATAGCAGCACCTCTAACAACATTATTGAAGAAAGATGCATTTTCATGGACTCCGGAAGCAACAAAGGCCTTTGAACATCTTAAAGAGGCAATGTGCCAAGCACCGGTCTTAGCTACACCGGACTTCACAAAAACCTTTATTGTGGAATGTGATGCTTCAGGAAATGGAATTGGTGCTGTTCTAATGCAAGATGAAAGACCCATTGCTTTTGAAAGTCGTCCAATCAAGGGAAAGTTTCTAAGAAAAGCTATTTATGAGAAGGAAATGTTGGCAATACTCCATGCACTTAAGAAATGGCGACCCTACCTAATGGGAAGACACTTCAAGGTAAAAACAGATCATGATAGCCTTAAATACTTTTTAGAACAAAGATTATCCTCTGAAGAGCAACAAAAGTGGGTCACAAAGATGTTGGGTTATGACTTTGAAATCATCTACAAAAAGGGGAAGCAAAATGTGGTGGCAGATGCACTCTCAAGGAAGGATGAGGATGTGGAAGCATTGTTGTGCTCTATTTCTATCATCCAACCAGATTGGATAAATGAAGCAAGGGAGGAATGGAAGAATGAAGAAGAAGTATGGGCACTTATTCGAAAGCTACAACAAGATTCCAGTACATCTGATACATTTAGCTGGAAAAATGATTCGTTATGGTACAAAGATCGCTTATACCTCTGTAAGAATTCCCAGCTAAAACAAAAGATTCTTATGGAATTGCACACTTCTCCCTTAGGAGGGCACTCAGGATTTTTAAAAACTTACCACAGGGTGAAGAAGGAATTTTTTTGGGATGGCCTTAAATCAGATATTCATAAGTTTGTGGCAGAATGTTTGGTTTGCCAGCAAAATAAAGTTGAAACAATTAAGACACCGGGTCTATTACAACCTTTACCCATTCCAAGCCAACGTTGGGAGGAGGTATCAATGGATTTTATCACAGGTTTACCCAAGTCTGAGGGAAAGAGTGTCATCATGGTGGTAGTTGACAGACTTACCAAGTATGCACACTTTTGTGCATTATCACATCCATTTAAAGCCAGTACAGTTTCTACTGCATTTATGGAAACAATTCAAAAGCTACATGGAAACCCAAAGATTATTGTAAGTGACAGAGATCCCATTTTCACTGGAAATTTTTGGACAGAATTATTTTCTTGTCTTGGTACTCAGTTAGCTCATAGCTCATCTTATCATCCTCAATCTGATGGGCAAACTGAGATAGTAAACAAATGTTTGGAAGGATATCTTCGTTGCTTTGTATCTGATAAACAGACACAATGGGTCAAATGGTTGCCTCTGGCTGAATGGTGGTATAACACTTCCTTTCATACAGCAACAAAAATGACCCCATTTATGGCACTTTATGGGTATCAACCACCATCCATCACATCATATTTAAGAGAAAATTCTAAGGTTCAGGCAGTGGAACATCACATCGAACATCAACAACAAGTCCTCCAACTCTTAAAGGATAACCTTGTGTTGGCACAGAATAGAATGAAACAACAGGCAGATCAGCATCGCAGTGAAAGAAGTTTTGATGTAGGTGATTGGGTATTCCTACGGCTACAACCATATAAGCAAATGTCCCTCAAGCAAGCTAAGAAGGATAGTAAATTATCACCAAAGTATTATGGTCCGTACAAGGTGTTGCAAAAGATTGGTACTATGGCATACAAATTGGAGCTTCCTACAGCTTCTCGATTGCACCCAGTTTTCCATGTTTCATGCTTAAAGAAGGTTATAGGCGACAAGCTCCCAGTTCAAACAATATTGCCAGAACTTGACGAAGAAGGAAAAATTATATTGGAACCGGAAGCAGTTATAGAAACAAGAACTCGACAGCTACGAAATCGATCAATTTCAGAGTACCTTATCAAGTGGAAGAACTTATCCGCTGAAGATTCCACATGGGAGGACGAGAATTTTATGCAGAAGTATCCTGAACTACTCAAGCGTTGAGGACAACACTTTTTTGAAGGAGAGGGGCATGTTGGGTCCCTATAATACTAGTGATTACCCCATTACTATTGTAGTTATACCCCTTATTTATATTGATGTACCCATGTAGTGCCCATATTGTTACTATTGTGCCACATAGAAGCCCACTATTGTTATTGTTGTGCCCTACAATATTATTGTTATGTAGGCTTTGATTGTATTGGGACCACTTAGACTCCTATATATAGAAAGGAGGTATTTTCATTTGTAGCATCCAAGAATTGTTCATTTATGTAATGTAAAGGAGGTTGCCCCCTCGAAGAGGCTGAATTCTAAGGCGTGGATCTCTCTTTTCTATCTTTTTTTGAGCTGGTTTCATAACATCTAGTAAGTCATCAATGTGCGGGAGAGGGTAATGATTTTTCACCGTGATTTTGTTTAGTGCTCAGTAATCCATGAACATTCTCCATGTGTCATATTTCTTCGACACTAAGACAATCGGTGAGCTGCACAAAGAAGTGCTCGGTCTGATGACCCCTTGGTTCAGTAGTCCCTGCACTTGTTTTTTGATCTCCTCCATCTCAATAGTCGACATCCTGTACATTCCAATATTTGGTAAAGGAGAGTCATGCTGCAAATGGATCTCATGTTGGATTTCCCTCTTTGGAGGTAATCCCCTTGGTTCCTGAAAATCTCATCATAGTTAGAATTTATTCACATAATTCCTTTCTATGCACATGATCACAACCATGGAAAGCATCAGATAATTCTACATCTTTCCCCCTTACAACCATAAGCATGCAACCCTTACTGGAATTCACCATCCTCTTCATTTGTCTGGCACTTACAAGGATGGCATTGATTTTAGTTTGATGAGCCCTTACAATATATTCTACCTCATCTTTTGTGATTTGGTATTTTTTTTCATGACAGAAGAATATTTATTTTCTATCATATAGATATGGACTCCCTAACACCATGCCACAGATATCGAATGGTATCACATCAAGTTCTACCTCATCCACTAATTTAGAAGCGATCACAAATTTAACCTTGCACTCCTTAGTTACATTCAATTTTCTTTATCATGTATCCATCCAAGTAGGTAAGGTTTTGGATGTGGTTTGGTTTCTAAGCCTAGCCTCTTTACCAAGGACTCTGAAATTAAATTTGCTTGGGATTTGGTATCAAATAGATTTTCCACTTTTGTATGATTTCTGACAAATCTAATATGGAATAAATCAATTCTCTTTTCTTCATTAGGAAGAGACTCATCTATTGAACTAGTGCCCTCATCTGATTCATAATTAATATGAGGTGTAATACCTTTTCAGACTCTCTAAAAATGAAAAGGACTGAGTTATCTTTGTCGTTAAACTCGTTAAAAAGATTAATAGCGACAAACTTGTCTTTAGACGAGAACAAGTTTCACTATCGCTAGGCTCGTTAAAACATAGCGACGGGTTTGCCCGAAGGGCAAATTATAGAACAAGCATATGTTATCCTCCTCAAGCTTGACAGAAATAAAGAGGTACTGGTCAGCAATGACTGGGGAAAAATTGGGAAGAAAGCTCAAAGAATCTTTATTGGTAGCAAGTCGCTCTTGAACATGACACTTCCACTCCGTGTCCGAGTCGGGTTGGGTTGTTTCGTTCACCGGTCACATCACCATGGTCACGCCATACCATCCAAATTTGGGGTAAATGCTACCAATCCATCACATAAGTGTCGCCGACATGTTCAAGAGAGGTCATCCAGAGAAGTCACCTATGTCCCATCCACTACCATACATTATACTTCATTCTTTCATGACCGCCATCCTGAACCGTATATCATCAGATTGTTTTCACGTCCATCAAAATAATTTGCTCCGTTCCGTGTCATTGATGTGGGATTCATTAAGGCCCTCCTTTGATAGATCACTTCTTGTCGACATCAGCTCATTATCCAAGAAGTTGATCTAGGGACACCCCATTCAGTACTTTGAAGCTTGCATGCCTCAATGGCAAGTTTCTCACTTCCGGCGACAGGTATACCTCAATGACCTTCGACCGAAAGATTTTGCGTGGTGTTCGACGCCAAGTCCTTTATTCACACCACGTGAATTGTACTGCAGTACCTTGAGGGTCATTATCATTATCGGTGATTCCTCTCGCGCTTGTTAACAGTTTACATCATTGACTGGTAATCAAGCGATGTCTTTCCATGTTCGACCTCAAAACATTTCTCACATGGATCGACTTGTACTTTGAGTAAAGATCGTACGAGATTGAAGACCCCGGATCTAGTTTCATCCATCCAGGCTGCGATATATATTCAGGAAAACAAAGACATTGAAATGTACAACATTGCAGCACAGATAGTCATCCTACCAAAAGGATGATGGCTCTATCAGAATCATCAGTCTACCATTAGATGATTGTCTGTCCTATGTACATGAAAATGAATTTATAAAGCTGAGCATGGGAATGCCCGCCTCAGCTAGATCATGAAAAGAGTATGAAGATAATGTATTGTATTTTATCTTATTACAGGTCTCCTCCCAGCATTGAAAGAACTTCAGATCCTCCTAATAAAGCATTTCACCCGATAAACGGCCTCATACTTTAGGTGGCAACTGTTATAGACATTTTTGTGCCTTACAACTCTAAGCATGAAATGTCCATAAACCAAGGGATCCTAAGTCCCTAAAAGTGTTGTTCTGACCCCTAAAGGAAAAAGGTCAACAAATTACAGCTTCTCCCAGAAGTTCTCCACCAGAAACTGCTCACAATCAGTCAAATCAGGATCATTTCAGCTGCTCCATTGGCTAGTTGCGTTGCATAGCACCCAAATACACTAGCTAGGTGTGTTGCAACGCACTTAAATGCACTACCAGGGTGCGTTGAGCGGGAAATGACAAATGGCAGTGCCATTCTGCGAGGTGGAAATACAATGGAAGCTTCCAGAATCTTCTCCAATGACACTTGCCTCACTGAGTTCGACCAAGGATGAGTAAGAGGCTCTCAGTCTCCAAGTGGAAGCAAGAACTGACAGAGAGAAGCCACTAGTCAAATCATAAGCTGACTCATCTTCCTTTCATACATCTATATATGGATCCCTCATCCCAGAGATCCAGAGGCTGGAATTTTGTACATTGCAAAGAATTGTTGTTGGTTTTGAGATAGATATCAGAGTATTGGGTGATTTATGCTTTGTTGGAGGTGAAGAGGGGCTTCTCTACTGGGAGGTTGATGCTGGATCAGGAATCATCAGTTGTAACTCCTCCTGGATCTTCTTGTTATATCAATAAAACTATTTGAGTTTCTCCTACATGCTTGTGTATAATTGATGTTTGTTACATTTGTATGTTTAGCTTAATTCTGATCCTAAGCTTTTTATGAACATAAATCCATGTCTTTGTATAGTTTCCTTGTTCTGTGATCTTGCAGGTACTTGGTGAAGCTGGGCAAGTAAGGGAGCAGGTAGCTGGAAGTTGTCAAAGAGGAGAGAGATTGGATCAAAGGACTAGCGCAAGACACAGGTTGGTTCATCCTATTCCTCTTCGTTTATAGTTCATAAAGAAGAATACAAAAGTAGTTTTCTCTGTTTGTTTCTAAGGTCACTGTCACACCTTAGTGGGATAGGGTCGTTTTGAATAGACACTTTTCCCAATAACAGGGTAAGGGAAAACTTGTATGCATGTTAAAAAAGTATTTCTATGGGTTAAAACAAACAAGAAGGATGTGGTATCAGAAATTTGATACATTTATATGAGGACTTGGCTTCACCAGAAGAAAATCGGATCACTGTGTGGATTTCAAATTAATAGGTGACCTTGTTATTTATCTGGTCTTGTATGTGGATGATATGTTGCTGATTGGAAATGACAAAGAAATTATCCAAGATTTGAAGACACAATTGTCCTCCAAATTCGACATGAAGGATATCGGTACTGCAAACTATATTCTGGGCATGGAAATTAAATGAGTTTGAGAAAAGAAGAAGCTATGGTTAAACCAGAGGAAGTGTGTTGAGACAATACTACAGAGGTTTAACACGAAGGATAGTAAACTGGTAAAGGTTCCTATTCATGTAGGTTTAAAGTTATCTATTGAAGAGTATCCCAAGTCACAAGAAGAGGAAGAGGACATGTCTTGTGTTCCATATGCAAGTGCATTTGGTAGCCTGATGTATGCAATGGTATGTACTAGACCAAACATTTCACATGCAGTGGGAGTATTGAGTAGGTTTATTTCAAAGCCAGGGAAGGAGCATTGAACAACAACGAAGAGGGTTTTTAGGTATTTGCGTGGCACTAGTGATTATGGTCTATGTTACTAAGGAAGACCAGTATTGGACAGATTTTTGGACATATGTGGCTTTTTTGGTGCATACTGGGTTGGAGATCTGGATAAGAGAATATTTATAAGTGGGTATGTGTTTAACCTATTTGGAGGTGCAGTTAGTTGGATGAGTAAGAGATAGTATAGATCATCACTTTCGACTACAGAGGTAGAATACATGGCAGCCATTCATGCAAGCAAGGAAGCAGTTTGGTTGCAGGGATTATGTTCAAGTATGGGGTTAGTACAACGAGCTATAAGGATATGCTGTGACAGCCAAAGTGAAACTTTCTTGGCAAAGAACCCTACCTATCATTCAAAGACAAAGCACATTGATGTTTGGTATCACTTTGTGAGGGATATGGTTGAGGACAAAAAGGTGTTGCTGGTAAAGGTGGATACTTTAAATAATAATGCAGATGCATTGATGAAGTTTGTGAGCATTGAGAAATTTTCTTGGTGTAGAGAAACAATGGGTGTTGTAGGGCTGGACCAATGACAAAGCTCTCCTGTGACCCGTTGTGGAAATAAAACAACAAATGGTAGAATGTTGGTGTGTGTTATATTCTTTCCATGACTAGCCCCACATGTGGGGTGGTCAGAGGGGGGCGATAGCCCCCCCTGTTTGTTGTTTCGGACGCAAAAGGGGGGTGGTATCCTACCTGCATGGATTTCGATGCAATGCCCCTGGAATTTTCTTTATAGACCCTATATTAGGTGAGTGGACCTACCTATGGTTTTGTGCATGGTTTTTACCCATGGTTTTGGGCATGATGGTTTTCTGGCCATGGTATTTTGTAGATTCCGTCAAGGGAACTACGGTTATGTTCTAATCTAATGTTAATGGATTGGGGTTTATGGGTGCTTCGACATGTATATATATGTATTGTAACATTGCAAGGAATATAATGAAAAATCAATCGGGTAGTCCCAGTTTTGGGTTCCAAGGAAAATTATTTTTGTATATATGTTTTACGTTTTATGCTCTCGCCATTTTTTATTTTCTATTTTTAAAATTCGTATGTAGGTAATTTTTGTGCGGGCTTAAAACCTACAAAATAATAATGACAATGTGAGGCCTAGACTCATATACATCATGTCACTTCCACAAGTATTGTTTTCCTAATAGTACATCACAAAATTCCAGAGTAGAAACATCACACAATACCTCACCCGTGAAGTGCTTCATGTTGTATGGAAGACAACACTGCTGGATGATGCAGAGATCTCGTCCTTGGTGATGCCACCTGATGGTGTTATTTTGTGGATGTTTTGTGGTCATTAGGCCTAGCTTCTTCACGACCTCTGCTAAAATAAGGTTCTTTTGTCTCCTTCTATTGATAATGAACTGCAACGGAGAACCCTTCACCTACATCTATGAGTAGAAGAGTAACTCCCCCTTTTCTAGATCTTCAGCCTCATTCTTCAGGATCATGGTAGTGGAAATGGTGGCAATGTTCTCCATGTTAATCATCTGCTTCCTTTTTCATTCCCCTTGTCAGGTTCTGACTCAAAGTCAGAACGTGAATCTTATTTGCAAGCGTTCAGCTCGACCACTAGTGACTGGTTGGCCCAAAACTCATTTGTGTTGTGAGTGGGACTCTTATGGAACTCACACCATTTTCCTATGTCCTTATTTATCTTCATGGTGTTATTCTTTCTTTGCGGCTTTAGAGGGTTGTCCTGGGTCACCTCGCCCTGGCTTTGTCCTTTTTCTATGGTTTGGGGGCACCTTTCCTTTGCTTTGGATTCACATATCCAAAGTCTCGCTTATTCTATTTGAGTTTCTGCTCAATCTTGACAGTGTATCAGTACATTGTGCTGAGCAAGGATATGACCAAGAGATCCATCTTGTCCTAGATGTACGTGTGTAGATAGCCACGATACATGAGTACCAAATGTCACTCAGAATCGTTGATACCCAACTTTGTGCGAAGGGTATGAAAAATATTGGTGAACTCTGGCACGTCTTGGTCCCTTCCTATTAATTTTTTGCAACTAGGGTCAAATTCCACCTTGGACAACTCAGATTACTGAGATATGATTGCATTAAATTCCTCTTTTCGAGAGGACCAAAATTGACATAAATATCACCCCATTTGGATAAGCAGAATTGATTTTTGAATTATTTTATTCATTCATGTATAATGGAATGGGTCAGCCATAAGCACATGTGAAATTGGTTAGGTTGGCCACAATCCCAAGTGGACCCTCATGAAAGCTTATAAATAGAATTGACCTCATGCTCATTTCTAGTCATTGGTCAAGTCATATTCTACTCTTTTATTTTTTCTTGGTTTGCATACGTATAATAGAAGAAGTTTGTGCAAGGAACAAAAATTACCAGTGCCAAAGTTCACACAGATCTAGGGTTTCTCTCTCTTAGACACAAACACTTAACTAAAATTTTTCATCCCTAAACTCACGCATGCAGTGGCTAAGGGAGCATCAAAAAAGTCTCGGATGCTCGCATAGAGGCTTGAAGGGAGCATTCAGGGTTTCTAACATAGATCAGACGGTATTAGTCCCTAAACGCTCACACAAAGTGGTCAAGGGAGCATCCGAGCAGTTCCGTACACACGCATAGTAACTAGAAGAGAGTGTCTAGGGGTTTGGAGTGGATATGAGTGAGTTTGACCCTGGATGCACACACAGAGTCTTCCTAAGAGTGTTTGGGAAGACAAAAACACCCTCACACAGTGGCTGAGGGAACATCCAGGGAGTTTCAGATGCACACAGTCAGTCTTGTTGAGAGCTTCCAAGGTTTTGATCTAGGGTTTGGAAGTTGACTTCAATTGGCTTCAGTGATCTGATGGGTCAAGGGTTTCTTTCTGTTATTCTATAGGTTTTCAATTTGGTTCTATAAATTTCTACTACGAATTTCTGTATTGGGATCATTTTACTCTTTGTTGAAAACATTTTATGACAATCTAATAAAGAAGAATATTTGAAAGGGTTTTCCCCCTTGTCGAGTTTTTCCCTGGTCTTAGACCAATCTTCTATCTCTGATGGTTGTATTGTTGTCTTATTTGTCATTGCATATATTTTTCTATCTTCAGTTACAATTTATGATTGGTTACATTTCTAAGAATTGGATGCATTGTCAATGAAGAAGTAGACTAGGCTAAAGTAATCAATACAATGTATAACAGTCTAAAAAATTAACACTTCCCCGCCACAACATGGTCCACTTTATGTATTTATTCAAATAGATCCTGACAGAGTAATACTTCTCCTTGATGGCATCCTGGAAAAAGTTCCAAGTGGGTGTGCCTGAAAATAGTGAAGGTGTACTTTTGTCCCTCTTCTCACAACAGGTTTCCCACTAGTCCTTGACGTGGGGGCTAGATTTGAGAAGTGAAAAAGTAAGAATTTCCCTGTTGGAAAAATCATGAATAGGAAAGTGTCCTTATAGAAAATTTAACCATTTATCTATGGCGTCTACATCGATTGGACCTTCAAATATGGGGATGTCAAAGTTAACTTATACCTTAAAGGGTGTGGCACTTCCAAAGTGGCTGCTAGAAAGAGATGTGTTGCCTTTGGGTAGCCGTTGAAGGATTTGGGAAAAGTTGTCCATCATCGTGTTCCTCTATCGTTCGAGGGAATCTTTGAGCAAGATTTTGAAAATAAATCCCCCCTTCATCTTTCTTTTCCTCCTACATGGGAGGTCATTGGGGTTTGTGAGGCTAGTCTAAAAAATATTCAACCAGTTCGACCCCTAACTCATCATACCACAACCTCGTTGGGGACATGTAAAGAAAAATAAAGAAAGATAAGACCACTCTAATACCTCTGATCCAAAATTAAATAGGAATGTAACAAAATATAGATATAACCATAAATAGAGAGATGCATCAGAAATAAAACTTCATTTCATTAGTATCAAAGAACTAAAATATGCTTATAAATAGAGTGGAAATAGACTAGCTCGGGTGATGGTAGCTTATCTCTGAGAAGAGATGTGGCAGCTATATGCCTCTAAAAGATGTTACATTGAGGCTCAAGGGCCTTTTTATTATTGAATAATAAGGGAAAAACCTAAACAACCAAAACCCTAACCCCAGTAGATGGAATGCCAAGAGTTTGTGGGCCTTGTTGGGGTTAGTTTGGAAACCAACTTCCCAGGGTCGTAACATGGTCCTATTATCTATGTTTGGAATATGTATAAATTCCCATTGTGGATCAATAGATTATGCAATATACCAAATCAAAATACTTGATCTACTTCTACAACCAATTTAGCAGAACCTTAATCGAACATGAGCAACATCAATAAGAACACATATAACTGATAAGAAGGAATCAATCACACATAACACAGAAGATATAACCCAGGGAAAGCCTCAACCTAAAACCCCAACTCTGTATTATCATACAAGTGGAAATATAGCCAGTATTACAAAAACAATTAGCTCAAAAGCTATCCTGCTCTCTCTGCAATACCTCTGCTGCTCATAGATAGTCAAAGGCCTCTCTCAAACCTCCTGATCTACCCTCCAAGCCTCCTATTTCTTTGCACAATTCTTATTGGGTTCCAGTGTAGCCATTTGTGTGAATTGACCTCTTCACACACTCACTAACCTCTAATCCAACTACGCAGTCCTGAAGGAGATAAATCCTTATCCATTGAGGAGTTTCCTTTATAGGAAAAAATTCATCCAACTGATAGTACATTGTCCCTCCTCTGATCTCAACTGTGTCTCTGTCTAAACTGACATGCATGAGTTATTCATGAGAGAATATTAAATTATCTGAAGTGCAGCAGTTATATGCAAGCATGCATTAACTAATTAAACTTAATTAATTTAAACAAACTGTTTAAATCAAATATAACTGGACTTGACTCAGTTAACTGAGCCAACTAATTACTACTCAATAATGAACTCATCCTTATCTCTTTAACTGATGGATAAATTCCTCAATTAATAGATAAATTGTTGCATGTCCTCACATAGACTTCATGTTTGATTTTTCACAACTAATTAACTCATGGAGAATTAATTTATTTATTTTCAAACAGTTGTTAAGTTCAAATTCGAATTTTACTTCCTATGTTTAGTCCAGGGACTGACTAAAATAGGAATCCATCCTGAACTACTAAAAATATAATGCTATTTTTAGAACTTCCATTTTTCATTCCCTGTTGCTTAATCCAGCACTGGTACTCAAACTACTATTTATAGCAGTGTTATTTTTAGAACTTCTATTTTTAGCATTTCTTGTTGCTATTTTCAACACTCCTTCTCAACAAGAAAGGCATTCAAATCAAACCCAATCTTGTACCTCTGGAATGTTCTGCATGCAACACTTCTCCCAAGTGTGGTTGCTCCAGCAACTCTAGAAACAAAAAAAACTCTGAACTGACCTCTCTGTTGGGCTAGAAACATACTCTGATGTTGAAGCTCTATCTGATGCTGACAAGTGCTCCCTCTCTAACCTATGATCTGCTACAACACTCCATGCATCTCGCACCGTTTCACATCTCTTTGTGCCATCCTGCACTGGTGCAACACTCCTGTGCCTCTTGCATTGTTGCAGCCTGCTAGCTCTACATAGTCATGGGACTCCTTCACTGTAGCTCTCTCTACTGCTCCATCTGAATCTATCTCTACCCACTCAACCAGTCCTGCTACTCCTCATCGGAGCTCCTGTAGAAAATTCAAATCAAAGAGGTTGGTTACCTCAAGGATCCTGCCCATATTCCAGCCTTCTTGGGACTATCGCTCCACATCGCCCCACCTTCGACCTGGAGGCATGGATGCATGTGATCCCTCTACCTATCTAGCTTGAAATTTCCCCCTACTGGAGGCCTCTGCATGAGTAGATGTCTTTACTTGATCTCCTCTCGGCTTCTCTAGTTGTGGCTGCTCTACAACCTCTTGAAGTTGCTTCACCAATTGTGGCTCCTCCACAATTATCTGAGACTTCTTCTGGCACTGCATGTTGAGAGGTAATTTACTCTCCCTCTCAACCACCAAGTATCTAACCTTTGCCTTGCTCCTCAAGGCTTTGCATGCATCTTGTACCTCAAGTGCATACAGGTTCTTGGCTAGCACACCAATCTGTTTCATCTTTCCTGCTGTCACGAAATTTTATGGAAAAAGAGATGATTTTAAATTAGTGATATCTATCTCATCCGAACTCCGATTCAAATGACCTCTAAAAATGTATAAACTTCTTATTTCTTATACAGAGATAGACTGTAGGGGCATTCACCGGACATGTCACCTCTAAAAAGAGGATGAGTTCCAGAGGCTACCTGGCCCTCTACAGGCTCTGCCTAAAGAAATAACAAAGTGAACACTTAGAAGCCTTTGACATACACATACTTGAAGTTTTATATCTTGCGGAAAAAGACAAATAACTTTCTGTAGCTGAACAAGTGATTATGTGTGTATGCAAGTTATATTTATTTGTTGTTTAATATTTTATATCAGTTTTGTTTAGCATATCATCTTCAGCAAATAAAGACATCAAAATGATAAAGCAGTTCACCCCCCCCTCTGGGCTACATCTGCTAGACCAAACCTCTCCAACTAGGTTTGTCCTCTTGTATTAAAATTGCTACAAAGGCTAATACAAGAATATGGGTGTCTCAAAGGACAGATCTGACTGTAAATACAGAATCAGAAGATAGGAATTAGCCAAACATGCTCTTTCCCAAACACTAAACAGTGAATTTTGTACCTCATACAGAATTTGGGTCTTTTTCCACAAGGAATCCATATCTGCTATTTGTTTCTGAAAATTTTGCACAAAAATTTTCAGATCTACTCTGAAAACTCGTGGCCCAATTTTTTTTACTTCGAATTCTCTTCTTCGTGTATATTGTTCTCTGCTTTGATCACCTTTGCTATGATACCATGTAGAAATTCCCACTGTAGATCAATAGATTATGCAATATACTAAAGCAAAATACTTGATCTACTTCTACAACCAATTTAGCGGAATCTTAATCGAACATGAGCAACATCAATAAGAACACATATAACAGATAAGAAGGAATCAATCACACATAACACAGAAGATATAACCCGGGGAAAGCATCATCCTAAAACCCCAACTCTGTATTATCATACAAGTGGAAATATAGCCAGTATTACAAAAAGAATCAGCTCAAAAGCTATCTTGCTCTCTCTGCAATACCTCTGCTGCTCATAGATAGTCATAGGCCTCTCTCAAACCTCCTGATCTACCCTCTAAGCCTCCTATTTCTTTGCGCAATTCTGATTGGGGTCCAGTGCAACCACTTGTGAATTGGCCTCTTCACACACTCACTAACCTCTGATCCAACTACGCAGTCCTAAAGGAGATAAATCCTTCTCCATGGATGAGTTTCCTTTATAGGAAAAAATTCATCCAACTGATAGTACATTGTCCCTCCTCTGATCTCAACTGGGTCTCTGTCTAAACTGACATACATGAGTTATTCATGAGATAATATTTAGTTATCTGAAGTGCAGCAATTATATGCAAGCATGCATTAACTAACTGAACTTACTTAATTTAAACAAACTGTTTAAATAAAATATAACTGGACTTGACTCAGTTAATTGAGCCAACTAATTACTACTCAATATAGAACTCATTCTTATCTCTTTAACTGATGGATAAATTCCTAAATTAATAGATAAACTGTTGCATGTCCTCACATAAACTTCATGTTTGATTTTTCACAACTAATTAACTCATGGAGAATTAATTTATTTATTTTCAAAAAGTTGTTAAGTTCAGATTCGAATTTTACTTCCTATGTTTAGTCGAGGGACTGACTAAAATAGGAATCCATCCTGAAATGCTAAAAATATAATTCTATTTTCAGCACTTCCATTTTTCATTCCCTGTTGCTCAATCCAGCACTCGTACTCAAACTACTATTTATAGTAGTGTTATTTTTAGCACTTCTATTTTTAACATTTCTTGTTGCTATTTTCAATAGAATATACAATACTTCATTGGAAAGGTCTCTCCAATTATTACAATATTTGTAGCTTTCCTACCGTTATGGGCCTATTGCAGACCTCAAAAGAACATCGTTTAGGGGGTCAAAACTACTCTAGAAGTTCACGACCTGAAAAACTGCTAAAAATAGTAAATGCTACTATAAATAAGGAAACAAATGAAACTGACTATAGATCTAGGTGGAATAAGCAGGTGGCCATGAATATCTACCTAGATCAGATTTCATGGATGTGGATAAGCGATTGTGAATTTTTAGCGAAAGGAAAAATTTCTCAATCCAATAGTAGCTGGATAGTACAATCAGAGTTGGGTGAGCATTGGTTGATCTTGGTGAATTTCAGTGGATTGTAGTCCGTAGATCCATGGAGAGCATAGTAATTCGAGCTGATCAGTATAATTGAGTCTCTAGTTTGATTGGATTCAGAGGATTTTATATGATGTTAAGTCTCCTAGATGATGTAAGTCAACAATCTATGTAAAAAGACTACATTTGCTTAATACAAGATTCAGAGCAGTGTAGCAGTAGCAAGGGTGGTTTTTTGCCCAATGAGGGGTCTTCTATCAGATATATTGTGTCTCTATTTTATTGGTTTTATGGTTGTGTTTGATGGTTTTGTGGATCTCATGGTTGTTTCATTTATCTGCTTACATTGTTATATTCATGTGATGCTGTAATATGTTGCTGGTTATATACATGATTCTCTAAGTGAAGTTTTAATTGGTAAAATTGTTAAGAAGATCACATTATTGATTCACCCCCCTCTCAGTAATTATCAAAGGTTTCCAACAATTGGTATTAGAGCAGGGATCTTGGTTGCAGCTTGATCACAAGAGAGCAGATCTCGGGTTTATTTGCGAATTTTATTTTTTATTATTTATTTTTTTTTTTTATTTTTTTTTTTTTTTTGCAGAATGGTTGTCCTCACTACCAAAAATTACAAAGTATGGCATGAAAATGTTAAATCTCAATTTTTGCCTTGTGGATCTAACATTGGAGAGTAGTATGTGAAGGTTGTGGCAAGGATCCAATTGCATATGAATTTTTGCAGTGGGATGCACAAGCTAGATTCATAATCTACAAGAATCTTCATGATGATGATTTGAAGAGGTTAGTAGGTTTGAAATATGGCAAGCAAATGTGGGACAAGCTAGAATCCATATTTGGAGATGTTACCAACAACAATTTGGAAAATTAGAGGAAGAGCAACAAGAATAGAAAAATAAGAACCAAAAAAAGGGCGTTTAAAAACAAGAAGCTTAGCCATAAGAGTCTCATTCCTCTAGTGCACAAAATTCATTGGATGATGAGAAGAGATGAGAAAATCCCGCTTGACAAGATGTAATAGCCCTCGTGAAAAATCCATGTAATAAAAGCTAAAGACAATAACCACGGTAGATGGGACATGTATTCCAAGCTAAATATTGGTAAGACATCCTAGGGGGTGTTGATTTGGTTGTTTATGGCTAAGGAAATCAGAAAAGGAAATGGATAAGGCTTTGGAAAGGAAAATTGACATTTTGGGCACATTTATTTATGAAAATAGTGAAAATTAGGAGAAAAAGGAGGTGAAAGGTCACTGGTTTCATGTGAGGAGGAAAATGAAGGAAAATAATGGAAAATGAAGAAAATAAAGGCCTCACCCATAAAAGGGCTTATGAGGCTCAATTGGTAACCTTTTTTCAATTTAGTGTTGGAGCACTCTCACCATTATCTCTCTCTCTCATACTCTTGGGTACTTAGAGTTTTCTTGAAGCACTCTTGGAGGGTGTGGCAGACTTGGATTCTTGGAGCAAGAAGGCAAAGGAAGAGCAAGAAAGCACAAGAAGGCATCGAAATCAAAAGCTACATCATATTGTTTTGTAGGTATCGAGTTGCATGCATGATTTCTTCACTATTTTTGGGATGCATGGCATATGCATGTGGTTTCTTGGTTATGATCTATCATTGGCATGGGGGATTATCTAGATCGATAGTGGATTTTCTAGCCTTGCCATTTCATGGATAACCATGGTGATTGTGGGTTTACTTTCATTGCTTGTTATTGGTTGGCTTTCATGGTTCCTTAGCTTGGGTTGAGTTATTAGTTCTTGAAAGCCTTGGTTGGACAAACACTCTAGAAGCCCTGTAATAGCTTGGGTTGAGTTACTAGTCATGGAAGCCTTGGTTAGACAAACACTTTGGAAGCCCTTGGTGGGTTGAGTTACTAAACCCGGAAGCCTTTGTTAGAAAAATGCTTTGGAAGCCTGACAACAGTTGTGGGTTGAGTTACTCAGTCCTGGAAGCCATGGTTGGAACAAATGCTCTAGAAACCCTAGAAGGCTTGGATGGAGACCAATCTAATGATGGTGCTGTGAAGTCCAATCGTGAGGTGGAATCACTATTTTATGGTTTGAGGTGGATGGCCTCTAAAATCCTTGGATGAATTTTCGATTGATGTGTTCTATGAGATCCCACATTCATGCTTGGAATATGGCACAGGGGTGAATGACTAAAGAGATGTTTGTCTCAACCATTCTACAATGGGGTGGAACGTGGTAGTCCCATCTTCGGTTGGTTCATTACATTCATTAATGAGAAATCCATTCCCTTTATTTTCATTTGTAAAGGTATTGATGTATATATGGATTTTGATGGTTGATATGTTTTTTGTATTTGTTTTCCTGTTATGTTGGTTATATGTACATTTTATGACAACAACTATGTATGGCTCTCAACATGATTTTACTTGTACATGAATGGGTAATGTGCTTATGATCTAATAGATGATAATGTAGCAAATGACATGAGGGAACAATGGTTCATAGTGATTCTGAGATACGTATGAGATCCCTACAATTAATTTTTTTGTTTACACTTGTAGGTTACATGTCGATGATATGTTTGACGAAATGCCCGTCATGGCTAGTAGGGGTCTGGTTAAGGTCTTATTGAGCTTATTGCTTTTGCTTCATTTTTTCCCTATACTTTTCCTGATATTTATCTTCATTCCATTATGGGTAGTGGCCTGGGCTCTGGGCCTAAAAAGTGGCTTAAATCCTGGGGTCGCTGTCACAGAACTCACAATTTTGGTCGATGATCACTGGCAGATAGGCCTATGCGAGCAACTTTGGCTTTCTAGTTGTTCCCTTGCCCATAGCATGAGAGTGACTATGGCCTAAGAGGTCCAGAACAACATTGGGAGCCACGAGAAAGTTATCTGAGAGGCTGACTTGTCTCTTGAGGGTTCTGTTGATGATGTTGGATGATTGTGTGTGATGTTCCATCGATTCCACTTCCTTAATGTCACATAGGAGGTTGAATCTGATCATAGTAACCTCTCATCTCATGTTTACCCTGGTTGGCATGGTTTCTCACGTGGATGTGGGAGGAGGGTGTTATAGAGTGGTATCAGAGCATGGTTCAACTCTCGGACTGAATGGGTTGGATGTGTCAGTCATGCATGCATGTTAGTTGCATGTGTGTCTCTTACACTTATATACTTGTTTGATTTTCTTGATCATTGATTCGTGTTTTAGTATGGTTATCATGGAGAGTTTGATATTGATTTTATGAAATGTATTTGTCCAGAGTATATGAATGCTTGTATATGGATTATATGTTGCTTACATGTTCATTTTATGGTGCCTACTTACATCCTTGTATGTTAAGTTATGTTATTGAATATTTGGATTACATGTATTAGTATTGTAGTTTGATTACAAGATTTGATCGCTTATGTTCAACTACACGCGTGTATGCGTAGGTTTAGTTTATTTGGCATTGCTTATGCATATTGTTGGTTTCATGTGGAAATGTTTACAATGGAGTAATTGTTGTTTTCATGCATGAGGTCATAGCATGCAATGTTGATAAGGCCTTGCATTGATAACTGAACCCTAACTAGAGTGATGTTTATGTGATGATACATTTAATTATGAATGTCTATATGTTTTAATGTTCATGTTATACATGTATCACGTTGATTTGGTGATCTTGTAGACAAGGTATCCTCCTCGAGCTCTACTAAGGTACGTTGGTTTTTTGTGTTTTGGTTTATTTGACATATTATGCATTGTAGGAAGAAAGAGATCAAATGGATAGCAAAATGGTAGATTACGTAGAATCTCCCTATGCCTCAAATGAGTAGAGTAATGTGGGGCATACTTCTATTTTGGCTAATACATTGAGAAGTTTAAAGGAAGAGATAACGAGTTGTAAGGCAGATAATGATCAGATAAAATAGGCACAATAGAAGCATCTAGAGGTTAATGCTATACTCCTTCAGAGTTTTTCGGAATTGTAGCAACAATTGTTGATTCAAAGCAGCTATGGACATGAGGAAAAACTAATGGGGCATATGGTAGTAGATATCCTGGTCGACACAAGTAGGATAGATCTAATACAATGAGAGATGGAAGGTTGTTGGACATCCCATATAGGAGGGGAAATTAGTACAGGTACTATTCTAGTTATGGTTCTGATAAACATCATGACCGTCATCGTTATCATCCTTACAGAAGGAATGATAAGGGATACTTGCCAAATGAATTCAAGAAAGAAAAACCACCTACTTTTGATGGAGATGTGAAGAATCCAGAAGAGGCAAAGGCTTGGATACTTGGAATGAACAAATTATTTAAGTTGCATGAGTACACATATAACATGAAGGATAAGATAGTACTATTTAGCTTGAAAGGTAAAGCAAACATCTAGTGGGAATGTGTTTAGTGGGTTAGAGACATCATGATAGATGACCTGAGTTGGCAGGAGTTCAAGAGGATTTTTAGGAAGAAGTACTTGTTAGAAAGGTACTATGAGAGTAAGGAAAAATACTTATATGAGATAAACATGAGATCAATGATAGATGAAGAGTACACGACTAAGTGTATGGAGCTATTGTGGTATATACCATATATTACAGATGAGAAGGCTAAAATTCATATATTCGTAAGTGGTTTTCCATTAGCATTTAGAGATCGGATTGAGTATGATGAGCTTGAGGAATTCATTGGGAAGTTGAAGCACTGATATGAACAATCGAAGCAAAAAACTAAGACTAATCCAAATTTGAGAGGTAATGTAAATAAAAAAGGAAAATGGGATAAAAAGAGAGCAAGGCCACAGAGTATAGATAACAAGGGAAATGTTAAACCACCTAAGAGGTTCAATGCATCAGATAGAGGACAAGGACATCGATCTAAAGGAAAGAATACGGATGGAGGTTGGAAGCCTGTAGAATGTTGGACTTGTGGCAAAGATCATTGCAGGAGAGATTGTCCACAGAATCAGGGCGGTAGACCTCAGATATACAATGCAAAAGAGGTGCAGACTATTGGAGAAGTAAGCTAGAGTGTTCCAAGTATCTATGTGGTAGTGGACAACATTCAAGTAAAACACCAGGAATCTGTCATTGAGATGGATGGTAAGCTCTATGATCAAGTTAATTCTATTTTGATTGGCATTGGATCTAATTCTAGCTATGTTAGTCCTGATTTGGTGGATTAGTGTGGTTTGAGTATGAAATTTCATGCAAAGTCTTGGTTAGTGCAGTTTACCACAGGTATAAAGAATCGAGTTCATCATTGGGTAAGAGCATGTGCATTTTATTTGAATGGTATGCCTACTGCAACACATTTCAATGTATTACCATTGGGTTCATACAATATGTTGTTGGGCATGGATTGGTTGTATATTTATAGAACCAAGGTTGACTGTTATGACCAATCTATTGAGTGTGTTGATGATAATGGAGAGACAAGATTCTTACAGGGTAAGAAGAAAGCTATGTCAGTTAGGATGGTGACAACTATGTAAGAAAAGAATAGTCACAGGAAAGGGTGCAAGCTATTTGCGATACACATTTCTAGTGATAAGGGTAAGGAGGTTGAGGATGAAGATGTGTTGAATAGGTACCCAATGTTGCGACAGTTTTAGGATGTATTTGCTAAGGACATTACAGAGTTTCCACCTCACCAGGAGGTATAATTTTTTATTGAGTTAGTGTCACGGGTAGCTCCAGCATCGGAAGCACCTTACAGGATGAGCACACCTGAGTTAGTTGAGTTAAAGTTCCATTTTAAGGAAATGTTGGACAAGGGATACATTAGGGCTAGTGTATCACCTTGGCGTGCACCAATATTATTTGTGAAGAAGAAAGATGGAACACTCAAATTATACATTGATTACAGGAAATTGAACAAAGTGACTATCAAGAACAGGTACCCTTTGTTGAGGATTGATGAATTGTTCGATCAACTGAAGGAAGAAGTAGTGTTCTTGAAGATTGACTTGAGATCCAAATACCATCGGTAGGCATCAAAGAGGAGGACATTTACAAGACTGCGTTTAGGACCAGATATGGGCACTATGAGCTTTTTATTATTCCATTTAGTTTGACTAATGCTCTAGCTACATTTATGTGTTTGATAAATAGTTTGTTGCATCCCTATTTGGATAAGTTTGTTATTGTGTTAATTGATAATATAATGGTATATTCTAAAAATGAGGAAGAGCATGCCAAGCATATAGCAACAATTTTGAGGTTGTTGACGGAGCATCAGTTGTATGCTAAACTTAGCAAGTGTATTTTATTTTAGACTGAGGTACACTACTTGGGCACATTGTCTCCAAGGAATGCATTGTAGTAGATCCAGAGAATATAAGGACCATAATGGAGTGCATAGCTCCTAAGAGTGTGGATGAGGTGAGATCTTCCATGGGATTCACAAGATATTATAGGAAGTTCATCGGGAACTTCTCACAAATTTACTATCCATTACATCATTATAGAGGAAAGGTAGGAAGTTCTAATGGAAAGAGGAGTGTGAGGTTGGCTTTCAAAAACTTAAGAATTTGTTGACACATGGACCAATTTTATAGATTGAATGTCAGGAAAAAGAGTTTGTGGTATGCCCCAATGCTTGCAAGAGAAGGCTTGGTGGAGTCCTTATGCAGGATGGATAGGTGGTATGCCATGAGTCTCAGAAACTAAACGAGCACAAGAAGAAGTACCTAGCACATGATCTTCAGTTATAAGTGATCATACATGCATTGAAAATGTGGAGACACTATCTTCTTGGCAGAAGGTTTGTACTTATGAGTGATCACATTGGGTTGAGGAATTTCTTTGACTAGCCAAATTTGAACACCAGGTAGGCTAGATGGTTGGCCACGATCAGTGAGTTTGATTTCGAGATCAGAAAAATCAAAGGTAACGAGAATAGGGTGGCAGATGCTCTTAGTAGATGGGTAAAGGTACATCACATGGTAGCTATGAGCTCCTATGGGATAGACTTACAGGATAGGATCTTGCAGGCAAGTCAGTAGGATGTTAGATATATGGAGATTATGCATAGGTTGTAGCAGGATGCTGGTACAAGTACAAGTGATATTACTAGTACAAGTATAGGTACAGGTACATGTAGTGGCACAGGTACAGGTATAGGTACAAGTGTAGGTACAAGTACATGTAGTGGCACAGGTACATGTGGTAGTACAGGAACACGTACAAGTGTAGGTACAAGTACATGTAGTGGCACGGGTACAGGTGGTAGTGCAGGAACAGGTACAGGTACAGGTGTAGTGCATAGAGCATGGATTATTGTCTTATAGAAAATGGATTGGTCAGGTTCCAAGATAGGATATATGTACTGAATGATAGTGAGCTCAAGAAGGTGACCTGGAGGGATTTTCATGCAAAACCATATTCAGGTCACCTAGGTTATCAAAAGACATTGACAATGGTGAAGAGATATTATTATTGGCCGAATTTTAAAAGGGATGTAGCAGAGTTTTTGGTGACGTGTTTTGATTGTCAATGAGTGAAAGTAGAGTGTAAACATCCAAGTAGACTGCTACAACTGATCATGATTTCAGAGTGGAAATGGGAGGTCATTTCCATGGACTTCATTACAAGGTTGCCAAGGACAGTGAAGCAACATGATTCCATCATGGTCATTGTGGACAAGTTAACAAAAGGTTTCCACTTCATTATGGTGAAGTCTACATTCTTAGCTAGTGATGTGGCACATGTATTCATTAGAGATTTGGTTACACTACATGGTGTTCCAAATAAGATTGTGTTAGACAGGGATGTGAAGTTCACTTCCAAGTTTTGGAAGGAGTTATTTTTAGGTTTGGGCACCGTGTTGGCCTTCAACACAACTTATCATCCATAGACAAATGGACAGATAGAGAGGGTGAATAGGATATTAGAGGATATGTTGAGGATGTATGTGATGCATTAGTAGAGGACGTGGGAAGAGTATCTCCCTATGGTAGATTTCACATTCAACAACGATTATCATGAGTCACTGAGGATGAGTCCTTTTGAGGCATTGTATGGGCAGAGTTGCAACACTCCCATCAGTTGGAGTGATCCAGTTAACAAAGTATTTATTGGACCAGATATGTTGGTAGACATGGAACAAAAAATGTAGGTGATCAAGAAGAATCTAAAGGCAACACAAGATAGGTAGAAGAGTTATTCAAATAGGAACAAGTGGTTCAAGGAGTTATAGGTTGAGGAACAAGTGTACTTTCACATCAAACGAAAGAAGATCTCCTTGAGGATTGGATCATGTGCCAAGCTGGCGCCACGGTTTTGTGGACCCTTCAATATTGTTGAGAGGATTGGGCCAATAGCCTATCGAATTGAACTTCCTCTGAAAATGAAATTCCATGATGTTTTCCATGTATCTTTGCTTAAGAAGTATGTTAAGGATGTTGATCATGCAATTGACTGGTCTGTATTGCAGGTGGAACCAGATGGAGAATTCTAGCTAAAGCCTCAGTGTATATTGTAGAAAAAGGTGCTCATGCTCCAAAACTGAGCAATCGAACAAGTTAAAGTGTAGTGGAAGCACTTTGGGCTTGATGAAGCTACATGGGAGATGGCGGATCCAATGCGGGCCATGTATCCTTCCTTTTTTCCGGTTGAGGCAAATCAGCTTTGATATGGTGATTTGGTATTCGTTTTATAGTGGTTTGGTAGTTTCTTTATGGTGGTTTTGTATTTTCTTTATGGTGATTCGATATATGCTTTAGGGTGGTTTAGTATTTGCTTTATGATGGTTCGATATATGCCTTATGATGGTTTGATATATGTTATATATGTTTCGATACATGCTTAGATATGATGTTTATTATATCTTTTGATACATGTTTTGTTATACGAGTTTCCATATGGATTTGGTGTATATATTTATGATGTTTCTATATGTACACATTTTTATGGATGTAAATACCGTAATGATCTATCATATAAATCTCCACTATGTGGTATGGGTGTCAGATTTTCATGTTATTATGCTATCACGTGGATAAGTTATCATGATGTTATGATGATATATGGGTTGGGACTCAGCAGGATGATAATTGTAAATACTGTAACGAGTTGTGTTATAAAGATCCACTATGTTGTATGTTGTCATGTTGTCATGATGATATGCCTTGAGCAGGTATTTCATTGTAAATACTGCATCGAGTTGTTTTATAAAGCTCCATGAGAAATATGTATTCTTTTAGCAATTTGCTGAGGTATATGTGTGATTAAACACCGAGGACGGTATCTCCCAAGGGGGAGGGTTCTATAACATCCCTGGTGAAAATTCCATGTAATAAAAGTTAAAAGAAATAACTACGGTTGATGGGACATGTATTCCAAGATAAATGTTGGGCAAGACATCCTAGGGGGTGTTCATTTGGTTTTTTATGGCTAAGGAAATAGGCAAATGCAATGGCTAAAGCTTTGGAAAGGAAAAATGGCATTTTTGGCACATTTATTTATGAAAATAATGGAAATTAGGAGAAAAAGGAGATCATAGGTCATAGGTTGCATGTGAGGAGGAAAATGAAGGAAAATAATGGAAAATGAAGAAAATATAGGCCTCATCCATAAAAAGGCTTATGAGGATCAGTTGGTAACCTTTTGTCAGTTCAGTGTTGGAGTTGTCTCATTATTCTATCTCTATCGCTCATACTCTTGGATACTTAGCATTTTCTTGGAGCACTCTTGGAGGGTATCGAATACTTGGATTCTTGGAGCAAGAAGGCAAAGGAAGAGAAAGAAAGCGCAAGAAGCCATAGGGATCAACATCTACATCAAATTTTCTTGCAGGTATCGAGTTGAATGTATGATTTCTTCACTAGTTTTGGCATGCATGGAATATGCATGTGGTTTCTTGATTTTGATTTGTAATTGGCATGGAGGATTGTCTGGATCGACAGTGGATTGCCTAGCCTTTCCATTTCCTAGATAACCATGGTGATTGTGGGTTTACTTTCATTGTTTGTTATTGGTTAGTTCTCATGGTTCCTTAACTTGGGTTGAGTTATTAGTTCCTAGAAGACTTGGTTGGAAAAACACTCTGGAATTCGTTTAATAGCTTGGGTTGAGTTACTAGTCTTGGAAGCCCTTGGTTTGAAAAACGCTCTAGAACCACTTGGTGGGTTGAGTTACTAGTCTTGGAAGCCTTAGTTGGAAAATTTCTCTAGAAGCCTGACAATAGTTGTGGGTTGAGTTACTAGTCCTCGAAGCCTTGGTTGCAACAAATGATTTGGAAGCCCTAGAAGTCTTGGGTGGATACCAATCTAATGATGGTGTTGTGATGTTCGACCGTGAGGTGGAATCATTGTTTTATGGGTTGAGGTGAATGGCCTCTGGAAGCCTTGAATGAGTTTTTGATTGATGTGTTCTATGAGATCTGACATTCATGCTTGGAATATGGCACTGAGGTGAATGGCTGAAGAGATATTTTGCTCAGCCATTCTATGGTTAGGTGGAACATGCTAGTCCTATCTCTAGTTGGTTAATTTCATTCATTAATGAGAAATCCATTCCCTTGATTTTCATGTGTAAATATACTAATGTATTTATGGATTTTGATGGATGATATGTTAATTGTATTTATGTTCCTATATGTTGGTTATATGTACATTTTATGACAAGAACTATGTATGGCCCTCAACATGTTTTTACTTGAACGTGAATGGATAATATGCTTATGACCTAATAGATGGTAATGCAGAAAATTACATGAGGGGACAATGGTTCATAGCGATTCTTAGATAAGTATGAGATCCCTACACCTAATACTGTTGTTTATACATGTAGGTTACATGTCAACGATATCTTTGAAGAAATGCATGTAATGACTAGTAGGGGTCTGCTTAAGGTCTTATTGAGCTTATTTCTTTTGCTTCATTATTTCCCTGTAGTTTTCCTGATTTTGAGCTATCATTCCATTCTGGGCAGTGGCCTGGGCTCTAGGCCTGAAAAAAGTGGCTTAAATCCCAACATCATTGGCATAGAACTAGAAATTTTGGTCCACAGTTGCTAGCAAGCAAGCCTGTGAGAGATAATTTGAGATTCTAGTCACTCCCTATCCCATAGCATTTGAGCGACTGTGGCATAAGAGGTGTATAAAAAATGTGGGACCCAAGGGCAAGTTGTCTAAGTGGAAGACTTGTCTCCTGAGGGTTATATTGATGATGTTGGATGACTATATGTGGTGTTCTATCGATTCCACTTCCTTAAGGTCACATAGGAGGTCAAATATGATTATAGTAGCCTCTCGTCTCATTTTTACCCCAATTGGAATGGATGCTCGGGAGGATGTGGGAGGAGGATGTTACACCAACATGGTTGACCCGCCTCCTAGGTGGCCCAAACCAAAAGCCATGGAAATTATATGTAACCCACTCCAGAACCAAAAACCATAATCCAAACATTTGTTAACTTCTGGACTCATATTAAATTGTGTAACAAATGTATGCCATATAACCTCCATTAAAAATAACAAGTCGCGCCAAGTTTGGAGCGAGCGAGTTTTGAACCCGACCCACCTCCACAATAATCGTCGACTCCACCATTGGGCCAATGACCCATACCTTGGCCAATTTTCACAGCAATGTATATGTAAACCTTCACTCAAATCATTCGACCGATGAATGTCCAGGAACAGAACCTTGAGCGGCAGAGGTAGTGGAACCATGAGCGGGAGAATCCACAAGATGTTGAAAATATTCCCTTAAAGGGATAAAGGTGTCGCTGTCAAAATTTGACAAGTTTATGGTCGATTTTTCATGTTTGTGTGCCAAGAATCCAACCGTGTCTTTTGTTTCTCCAACTAAGGTGCCAATTTTCAGGCAATCGTCTGAATTAGAGATATACAGGTCATTTTTATAAAGTTGCTTATAACTCATTTATTTGATGCCACTTAATGAAAGAAGGCCTCCCCACTTTTAGAAGGGCCTGGATACATAGCCCACATTGGGTGAACTCCATAATCAAATAGTTTTCATGCCTTTTATCTCATGGTTTCTTTATGATTTACACTTCTTTTACATGTGTTAAGTTACTTGGTTAATGTGCTCTTCTATATGCAATTCTGAATGCATCCTTGAAGTTAAAATATTTGGTTTCTTGATGCAAGTTGCATGAGTGAATGATAACAAGGAACAAGCTCCAAATAGGTCAAGGAAAACTTAAATCCTTTGATCCTGAAGTAGGGCGTGCACCACGAAGACAAAACATGTCATATGAGGAAGCTCACTTGGAAGAAGGGTGAATTATCGCAAGATTTTCTTAACAAGTTATTTGCAGAATATGAGGAGACAATAAAGCCTAAGAAAAATGAACTAGATGATCATACCTCGGTAAATCATGAATATGGAGGAGAAGAGCTTCCTCCCTCTCTATCATCCAGTGAAATTTCTTCTTCTTCCTCTTCTTATCATTCTAACAGGAATTAGAGGAATGCATCTAAAAATCCATTTTTAAAGATGGATGTTAAATTTGATTTACTTGTATTTAGTGGAGAATCTAATGCATAAAAGCAAGATAAATGGATAAGATGGGTTAAACTCTATTGCTACACACAAAAAATCTAAGAGGATTAAGCCAAGACTCAGCTAGAATCCCTTCAATTGAGTTGCACCACTATCATCTAGTGGGAAGGAAAATTGAGGAAAGGTTGTAAGAGTATTCATAAACTTCTTTCATCTTGGTCGGATTTCATTTCTTCTTTAAGAGGACAATTTTACCCATTGGGTTACAGGAAAAAAGCCATGACGTAATTGAAACATTTGAAACAAAGTAAAGATTCATAATTTTATAGAGGAGTTTAGAAAATAATCACTAACATTGAATGTTCCACTAGACACTTCTCAGACATTGATGAAACTTATATTGGATCTTTGCATAGTTATTTGCATCATTCATTATTATTATTTGAACCTAAGTCTCTTGATTAAGCTTGTGTGAAGATTGTACATCTTGAAAGTATGAGGAAGTATGAGAAAGATGACCACCCGAAGAAGGCAACAACAGCTAAGAGAATAGAATTAAGGCCCTCTTGTACTCATTGTGAGAAAGAAGGGCATGATGAGGAGAATTTCTAGAAACTACATCCAGAATTGAGACCTAAGAGGAACGACAAAAAATATATGTAGAAGACAGTTGCAACTATGGAACAACACCAAGAATCTAATTCATATGATGATGAGAAGATCACAACTATTGGATTTGCAGGTGGTGGACTAATTGACCTAGGATTAGACTCAAGTGACGAATGAAGATTGAAGCTCTTGGGATTGCAGCGAATGGACCCATTGACTTAGTTTTTGATTCAGGAAATGAGAAACAATTTCAACATATTTTATGCCAAAAATGAGAAGGGCATGAAATGCGAAATGGCTCCAAGAACTCAAAAAATAAAACAAAGCATTTAGGCGCAGAATGTTGGACTAAGGAGGATCCTACAAGAAGTAGAGAAGGATAAACAAAGGTTGAAAAATCAATCACCAACCAAGGAGGATGCCTTAGAAAAGTTGCAACATAATAGCCTCAGGTAAAAAGTGATTCTTCAATTTCATGTACTTTTTTTATAATGATTTCGCTTCTGTTGAGAAGCATACTACAAGAATTGGATCAAAATTGTTAAAGAAAATGGGGTGTCAAGGAAAGGGCCTCAGTATTAATGGCCAAGGATTTGTGAAGCCCATCAAAGTGGAGGAATTGCCTCATTATGTAGGACTTGGATATGTCACAAAAGAGGTTGGGGAAAGCTCCAAGACAACTAGTTACCAACCAACAACATATGACAAGAGCAATTCATCACATTCTAGTGATAGTAAGGGTTCCACGAGCACTCATTAGAGGCACACCAGGAATAAGCATTCCAAGATGATCCAGAAAGTTTCAAGGAGAAAGAATTACTGTAGTCACTGCAATGAGGGTGGACACCAAAAAGACACGTGTAAGATGCTCTATAAAGCACCTCTGAAGAAACCATTGGGAAAATTTTTTCATCAAGTGACTCAACTCCAGGATGATGACCCCTTCACTTTTTTGACTAAGAGATGATTTTAATAGATATAGTATCTTGTCATTGCCACATTTTGTAAATCATGTGTTTCTAGTAGTTGTAAAAGTGATGATGTGTTTTCCATCGCTTATTAAAGAAACGATGATGTCTTTGGCCTTTTGTTGATAGCTAGGATATTGGTTTCTATTATAGTGTAAAATTGACCAAGGAGTGTGTGTTATAAACTCTTGGCAAGTATGGGTTTTTTTGAGTCATGTGTGGTTTTGTATGTGATTTCAAAGAATGTACCAAATTTGCATGCAATGTAGATGTTGAAAGTGTGGCTTGACGAAGACCCAAGCAGTGTTGAGGATGTGTTCATTCTTTTGGAGGACCAAAAGCTCCTCAGTGGGGAGGAATGACTCAGATCGATATATAAATAGAAGTGGCCTTGAAAATAGATCAAAAATCAAAGTCATTAGATGGAAATGAAACCAGATCATAGTGTTCATCATACTAATTCCAACAGTGCAAATGCCACTCCAATCTAAGTTCGTATGCTCAAGTTATAGTTGGTCAAATTTCTGGTCAAACTTGGACAAGTTGCAATCCTAATGAGGAAACAATTTGGCAGAGTCTCAGTGCATGGAATACGACCACCAAAATGAGTGAAAATGTCATGTATTTAATTTGTATAATATCATTTATTCTCAAACAAGAAAATTTGAACTATTATGTTACATAAAAACAAAACAAATACATAAAAAAGGGGTCGCAGACCACCACCCCCGCCACCCCCTAACATAAATATAAAACAATTTATATGATATATAGGTGGGACGCCATAGGCAGACCCATTGACCAAACTTGTAAACATTACCGGGGCCAACAAGGCTTGAACCCACCCGACCAGCATGGCCAACTCGCCTCCTAGGTGGCCCCAAAATCAAAAGCCACCAAAATTTTATGTAACCCCCTCCAGAACCAGAAACCACAATCCAAAATTTTTTTAACCACCAGACTCATACTAAATTGTGCAACAAACATTTTCCATATAACCACCATTAAAAATAACAAGCTACGTCAAGTTTGGAGCGGGCAGGTTTTGAACCCAGCCTGACTCAACAATATTTATCGACTCCACCATTGCACCAATGACCCATACCTTGGCCAATCCTCCCAGCAAGGTATATGTAAATCTTCACTCAAATCATTCGACTGGAGGAGGAGAAACGAAGGTTTGGGCGTGGAACCCTAAGCGACAGAGGCAGTGGAACAATGAGCGAGGGAATCCACAAGATGTTGAAAAGATTCCCTTAGAGGGCCAGAGGTGACATTGTAAAAATTTTACAAGCTTTTAGTTTATTTTGTATGATTTCATGCTGGGAATCCAACTGCACAGTCTATTTCTCCATTCAAGATCTCCATTTTCAAGCCATTATCCGAATTGTTGGTATAAGGGTCATTTTTATAAAGTTGCTTGTAACTGATTTTTTTGATGCCACTTAATGAAATAAGGTCTCCCCACTTTGAGTAGGTCCTAGAGACGTATCTTACATTGGCTAAACTCTGTAATCAAATTGTTTGTGTGCCTTTGATCTCATGGTTGATTTATGATTTCTGCTTCTTTTACATTTGTTAATTTACTTGGTTAATGTGCTCTTTTATATGTAATTATGAATGTGTCCTTAAAGTTAAAAGATCCAGATCAAGAATGATATTAAGGTTCTTAGAGCTGATATTTCTAAACTAACAACTGCATGCACGGATCAACAAAAATGGTTGTATATTTGTGATGATTGGGAGGCCAAGCTCAAGGAAGAGATTGCGAGCTTAAAAGTTAGATTAGCATAAGCAGAAAAAGTTGAGGAATTTATGAGAAAGAAGTACTGAGAGAAGGAAAACGAGTGTGGAAAATTAGAAGTTGAAGTGGTTTCCTTGAGAAGGCATCAAAAGATGGAGAAGAGCGTGGTAGCCTTGGATAATTTTCTTGAGATCCAAAGATCACCATTGGATAAATCTGATCTTGGGTTTCAAAAGGGTGAATCTAGTTTGCATGCAGGTAAAAACAACAAATAAGAACCCAACAAACCTGTAGAAAAAAAATATCAATAGCAAGAGTGAGAACCAAGGAAATAAGAAGAAAAACTAGTTGTTGGTCAGGTAGAAAAACCAGTAGCAGAGTAGAAAACCTCAAGGAGATCCTACATTCAGAAAATATTTTGCTCCTAGAGATGATCATGGCAACTCTATTAGTTTTCAAAGGAAGCAAAGTCCTTTTATTCCTTTGATGCATGAGGTACAATGCTACATTTGTCACAAATATGGACATGTTGCAACAAATTGCAGGAGCTGAATATATAGATCCAATCAGAACTATCAATAGCCAAGGAGATTGGCCTTCAGGTATAATCGTGATTTTTAGGGTTATTGTTACTCATGTCACCTATTTGGCCATAAGGAAATAAATTGCAGGTCTAACCGATGGAGGAGAGTCACATTTCATGCAAGGTTTAGATCTGGCATGATAAAAAGAAGATTTAATCCTCTTGGCCATGTGGATTTTTATACATGCCATAATTTTGGCCATATGGCAAGAGATTGTTTTTCACTTCATTATTCAAGCTAAAGTAGACAACAGAAACAAAAACAAAGGGGACCTAGTAAAAAACTAGTGAAAGAAGGAAAGAGGCAAGTGAAGGAAGAAAATAAAGAAGTCAAGGAAGAGAAGAAGTAGCCAAATACCATGTGGAGGAAGAATGAGCATCAACTCTTCAAGTAGTGAAGAGAATTCCCTTCTACAGTCGATGATTATTTCATGATATTCATAGAGGAATACAAAATTCATGAGAGGTGCACAACCTTAGGGGTTGCATTTGGTCGCTTGATAAGTGCAAGATTATTGTAGCGACACCTGATGAGTTCTTTTAAGCCTCAAGCACATTTAGGTCCATAGGATCAACCTATCTCTTGGAGGTATGTTGAGCTTAGGGCGAGGTATGCATGGTATGATGCTTGCCTAGATTATTTGGCATATTCTTCATTACTTTTCACTCAGTTATTTGCAGCATATTTATGTGTGTTTTCATGAGTGAAAAGGAGTAAATTTTTCAGCCACATATATGTTTTTGGTTTCGAATAACATTTGGTTTAAAAGATGGGCAACCATGCATAGAATGTACCCATTCCACTAGCCATGTACAGAGATGACATGTGACATGGACCAACTATGTATGAGTTGTTGTATGATGATTATGGCAAGCATGTATTTGTTATTGTATCATCATTATTTACTGGTTGAGAGTCCAGTCTTTAGTATGTTGAGTCATGTGATGATATACATGTTTTGGAGGAGTCTTATAGAGTCACTTTGCAGCCACATGTATGGGCTAATGTGATGTAATGGTCATGATATGTTAGGTATTTGAGTCATTGGTCCATAGGATATGACAATAGAAGCCATGTGTCTGTTGCTATATTCATGTAAAATGCTCATGGAGCCATATATCTTTATTGTATGTATCTTTGGGTCATTTAGTCATGACTCATGAGGTCATGTTATGGTCATACATTGGTCATGTATGAGGTCTTATGTCACTTCTATAGCCATGTATATATAATGTATATATCATTTGAGTCATGGTCATGTGGAGTCTTTGTCCATATGATGCTTCTTTCTTGGAAAGGAAGAAAATGTTGCAGCTGAAGCGGTTCACTTCAATATGGAGATGATGTTGGAGATGGCATATGTTTAGGGGGAGCATTATTTGTTCCTATTCACTTCATCCATACATTGTTGGCATTATTACCAACTTGGAGGTGTCATTATGTGACCCATTTTGTGTTATGGCAGTTGGGATTCTTGGCATCATGTTATGTTCATAGATGTATGGTAATTGATGCTATGTGGTTGCTATGGAGACTTTGAGTTGATTCTTATGTTCATATTGTTGCATATTGATGCTTTTATGGTTTCCTTATGTTAACATATTGTTGCTACTGTTAGAGGTTGATTGGCTTGACATGTTTCTATAATGTTTCTTGGTTATATATGTTGCTCGTTGCTATTGATATGAGAAACATGGATGATTCTTGATGTGCATTACTTTTCATACGTGATAGTTACTCCAGTATTTGTGCTTCAGTTCTTGCCACCTATTTAGATGGAGTTGTCCCTTTCCCATTGATTTAAAAGGGGGAGTGGTAGAGGAGATTGATCAAGAGTTTGTGTGTGGTTGCCATCAATGCCAAAGGGGCTGATTGTTGACATTATGTTGTGCATGGATCAAGCCATATAATGTTTGCATTGGTTCATGATGAAAATTAGCTCATGTTGGCATTGATGTCAACGCTATGTAGTTTAGCTAATGTGTTGATGCCATTCATTGTAGCATGGTTGTACTGACATTGAGATGATTGTGTTGGCATTGATGTCTACTATATGATGTCACACTCTTGACGGTCATATTATGGCAATATGGTGTTAATGGAGGTAGAGGTTGTTGGAGATACATATCTTCATGTGATGGAGATGATGGCACACTCGGTGATCCAGATATTCATGGAGATGACTTTTTGTAGTATGATGGCATGATCATCATGATGATGATGTTGTTAGATACCTATACCAATAGGTTTCATATTTCATGATTGGCAAAGAAAGTGCCAAATATGCTCTACTTTGGTGATGCAAAGATCCCATATTACCAAGAGAATGCAATATGTGTACATAGCTTGATGTTGAATAAATTTTGATGGATGGTCCAACAGCCTAATATGGGTCATGCCATGTTTCAATTTTTGTTATAGACTAGAGAAAGAAGTCTGTCCAAACAGTTCAATCTTGGCAGACAAAGTAGTTAGGTAGAGAAAGAAGGTTCCCAACTGTTTAATCTGGGGCCTTGGAAGCAATAAGGCTAGCTTTAGATAGAAAATCACAAGAAAAAAGCCAAAGAAAAAGAAAAGGCACATGAGGGTTTGCAAGTCTAAGTGCACCCTCCTAGAAGTAACAAAAAATGCTAGGCAATAGAGTGGGTAGGTAGATGGGGTTGCAGAAGCATGATCTCCTTTATGTCACTGGGCCAAGCAAAGGCAAAACATGGTGCCAGTGCAGGTCTCTTACTCAGCAGTTTTGCAGCAACTAAATGAAGCATTTCTAACCTCCAGATTATCCCCCATCACATTCATTCCTAACATCCCAATACTGCCTATGTTCATGAAAGAATTCAAAGTCTTTTGTTGCTTCTTGTTTCTTTAAGAGCCACACTTCTTGTGTAAAATTCTTTGCATTTTGATCTACTTCCTAAACTAAGTTGATTTCATATAAAACTTAGTGTTTTACCCCCTCATTCACCTTCTCCACTCATATTAACTCCTAACTTCTTATTATATAAATCCCTATGTTCCCCTTTCCCATACTATTATAAACACTATGGTGTATAAACCCCAAGCAATGTATAAATATTCCCTCCCCCTGGCATGATAGCCATATGTCCAAAATCAGGGATTTAATTGACCTCCGATCAGTCTAATAGCCTAAACCCTCCTTGTCAATAAAGCCTTGTAAAAACCCACTATTACCCCTAACCCGCGTTGTTTACAAAAACACACTAAAAAACCCATTTTTCCGCTATTTGTCCAAAGTTTTTGTTGCCACGCGCATTTCCACAAAAAACAGTGAAAAAACCCGCAAAACCCACTTTTTCCAAAGTTCTGTCGGGCGCATATTTCAAACAAATAATAATATTTTATTGGCCCCGCCTGACTGTATCGTCCGGCCAACTCTGCCTCCTGCCAACCATCGGATCTGGGCTTTCCCATCCGACGGCCCTTATCAATTTCGGAGCAGCCCCGATGTACTACCGTTAGCTTCCGAAATTTGTCAGAGGGTGACGTCAGGCCTCTGCCACGCGTCACCCCCAAATCTTATCGGGCCACCCTCTGACAATCCCGCTTCCGTATAAAGAGTGGTGCGATATCATACCGCTTACCGCTTTCGGTTTTCCGCTGACCGGTCATGCCAACGTCACGCCACCTCACCACCGCGTCATCACCCCCACCCGCCATCGCTCTGACATGTCCTCCACCTATGCAGTCCCCGTGGACCACTCACAGGCCGCCACGTCACTCGATGACGTCATGTTGACGTCACCCGACCCTGACCCCACCTGATGACGTCATCCAAATTTTCGCGCCAACGCCAAAAAGTCCATATTTGGCCGAATTTTGTCATTTTACGTTCTTTTCTGTGTTTTTTATGCTCTGCCTTCTGCATGCGATTTTACGTCCTTTGCTGCCGCACCTCGCCAAGACCATTTGGACCTGTTGTCGCCCAAAATTCAACTGCAACCAAGCTCTAATACTGCCACTTAACCAGGTATTTGTCAAATTCCCCAACTGCGCCCTCTGTTTCATCCTGCATTGTTAAAAAACCAATAGAATTGACCATTTTCCCTTGAGAAATATGCCTACTACGCCTTAAAACCAATTCCCTCATTTTTTAACCAGCCAATTGTGCCCAATTACACCCCTGTTGCTCAGAAACAGGCTGTGATTCAGCAAATTACCTAACCTACCGCGCAGGACGATATTTCCCCCACAGATAGTCAAAATTCAACCCAAATTCACTTGAAAAACATGGATACACCAATAGCACCTGTTTCCCTGAATGTTGCTCCATTGAATGCCCCTCAGAGAGATTTGGAGTGGAAATGGTTAGCAGATCAAGATTACCAAATATCAGAGGAGATGCTAATGCATAGCAAGTACCACATTCACTTGCTAAATGAATTGAATCTCAAGCATGAGAGTGGAATGGATATATTGGGCATTTGGGACTCTTTCCTCCCCATATTCAAGCTCCCTCAGGTCAACCAGTTTCCTGACCTTATCCACCGATGTGCTGACTGCTATAACCCCACTCAGAGGGCTGTGCTTGACCCTTCAGGCTCAGTTGTTTTTTATGTCACCCCTGAAGCCATCAGAGAGATGCTACACTTCAATACTGATAAGAAATTAGTTCCTTTATCATTGACAGATCTGATAAAACAAGGAGCTAAACTGACAGATGCTCAAATCACCAAGATAAATCAATTGTTCATTGACTCTGACACCGTGAAGTACCCTCCCATTTTTCATGTATACCTGAATCAATTGGGCAGAGACCTTGTAGACATGCTTAGTCCCATATTGGGCTATAATTCAATAGAATTTGTTGATGAAACTGTGCTGGTGATGATGCTCATGTTTTCCCCTGGCAAGTCCCCAATCTGTTATGACTATGCCACTTACATCTCCAATAAACTACATGAGCAATTGATAAACTTGGCAAGAGAAAGGGTGTTCAGATACACCTCCTATATCTACCATTTGATCCTATACTATCAGCATGAGAAATTTCCTTTTCCTGTGAAAAGAGTGGATGCACAAGGCAATCCAAGGTCAGTGGTTTATTGGTCCTCTGCTTTCCACTGTAGATCTTACTCCCCATACACTTATTGTGAGTTTATAGACCTCTTCATCCACCCAGCCATGTCTCTGCTTCTGAGCTCACCTCCTCCAAGACTAACTGATGAGATGCAGAGGATTCTTCAGTTGTCCAAGGTATACAGCATTGGGGATTGGTATTATTACCAAAACCACACAGTTATTAGGATATATGGGTGTGAGTTGCCCCCATACAGATTACCCAGATATGTGCCTATGAGATTGTTTGCCCTTGAATATTTCAGGCAATTTGGGAATGCTGATGTATTCCATTTTTCAAGCAAGGGCAAGAAAGCACAGCTCAAAGTTAAAAACCAATTAGGCCACTTCATCTACAATAAAAGGGAGGAAGGTTGGCAAGAAGCAGATAGAATGCTAGAAGGCCTTGGCCTACAGACCAGCTTCCTCTGGAAACCATACGACCCCACTCATTTCATAAGCTTAAGAAGGGTCAAATATAGGCTGGCCAGTTATGATCATTTAAGGTTGCCTCACATAGAAAAATATGCAAATCAACTAGAATGGAGGGAAGGCACCTTAGAAGAGGCTACCACACAAGAAGAACTAGCTCAAAGAGGAGTAAAAAATCTCCAAAAGTTGGCTGACTTAGAGTTTCGTTCACAGGTATTTTCTCTTCCAAGCACTCAAGTGGGAGCAGCTGCTTCATCATCTACAGTTCCACAAAAGGCAGCCCAAGCCCCAATTACAGCAGAGATTTCAGCCAAGGATAAAGGCAAAGAACAAGAATAGCAAGAGGCCCCTAAAGAGCATGAATTAGCCCAAGAAAAACAGCCTGAAGATCATCCTGAACAGCAGGAAGAAATGGCAGAGGCTCCTGGTCCAAATGATCAGCAAACGCAAGAAAAGGAGGCCTCAGTGCAGAATGTGACAGTGGAGACTTCGGTGCTCCAAACCCCTACAAATGAAGAGAGGGGTAAGAAGAGAGAGAGAGAGGAACAGACTCCCCTCAGCACCGCAACAACACAGCAAGGGGAAAAGAGACAAATACTTGATCCCTTTTCAGAAGAGGAGATGCCTCTCGGTCAAGCACAGATGGGTCCCCCCAGTACAGAGGTATCAACTAGCTCATTACAGCAAGAGCAGCAAAGAACACTTGGAGGAGAGGTCAGCTCCTCAGGACAACAAAGAAAGGGTGAATCTGGCATAAAGAAACAATTCATAGACATCAAAGCCAGAAATGAGCCAGTGAGGTTGCAGCTGTACAACCACTTGTTAAAAATGGCTCCTACAAACCAGCAGAGGTTGATGTTTGCATATGATGTGCAAGAGGGCAAAATGATAATGAGCCATTTTATGCCCACAGCGCTGCAGCCACAGTCTGCAGCTGATTATATAAGGACAAACTTGGAAATCTTGTCCAAAGACATCCACCCAATGGACCAAATTGAGTTGCATAAACAGACGGGTGAGATGGTGTATGCCACTCTAGCAGATAAAACATTGATGAATTACAGGTTGCAGAACTCTTTGAATAACACTGCTGCACAACTGGAGCTAGAAAAGGCATCCTCCCAGGCTAAAGACAACAGGATCAAGTCTTTAGAGGAAATAATTATAGAGCTTGGGCAAGACCCAAAGGATCCCAAAGCTGTGCAGGCACTGCTAAAGGAGAGGGATGCAGATATTGCAGCCTTGAGGAAAATGGTGAGGGTCCCTGCAACCCTTCACCCTCAAACAGAGGAGGTTGCCCAGCAAAGAAAAGACCAAGATGCAGCAACCATGCTACTAGCACTCAATAAACAACTGCTGGAAACAGAAGGAAGGCTGGTAGAGACAGAGGCTGCACTGCAGGCAGCCCTACAGCAGAAAGAAGGAGGTCAAACTTCTCAGCCCCCTCCAGAGATCATAAACCTTGAGGAGCCCCCACAAACTACTGCTCCTCCCACAGGGCAGACAGCTCAAACAGATCCATCAACTTCAGCACCAGCAACGGCACCAGAACAGGCTCCAAGCCTAGACATGCAAAAGTTGATGAGTGAAATTAAACTCCTAGAAACCCAGATGACAGAGCTGAATGAAGCCAAGGACAATTTAGCTAAGCTGAATGAAAAATATGACAAATCTAAACAAAGTGTAGCTGAAAAGGGAAGGGAAATAAAGGCTCTTAAGGAGAAGATAAAGGAGCTGGAGAAAGAGCTCACCCTTGACAAAGTGGTGGCTGAGGTCAAGACAGTTTTGTGGGCCAACATTGGCCAATCAATAACAGATCAATGGCAGTATATAGAGATTATCCATGAGGAAATGGAGCTCATAGGGAAAGCACAGAAGGAAGTCCAAAGAGCAAGGGTATCTCTAGGCAATATGCCTGAGATAGCCGACAGAATGATCAACGTTCTCAATAACCGCACAGGTCCTCAGCTGGCAGCAATAGGAATCTCCAATTGAACTGAAACCATCCAGCTGATAAAGAGGGTCCTCACATTGAAAAGTCTGGTACAAACATTGGATAGAAGAAGCCAGGACATGCAAACAGAAGTAAACAGGTTCATGGACAAGTTTGCAGCATTACAGAGCAGAGGCATTCCTGGCTTGCTGAACAGCACAGGGAGGCTACTATCACATGAGAACTATGCAAAAAGGGTAAATACGTTTGCCACCAATCAGATCACTCAAGGATCAAGCACCTCAGAGGTAACAGGGCCAGCATCTGGGCAAAGTCTCTACGACAGAGCAGAGAACTTATTTTTTATTATGAATGAGATCAGACATTTGTTTGAAGTGCCTCCAAACTTCTACAAATACACAGAGGCAGATGAAACCTTAGATGCAATTTTGAGGCATCAATTGCCTACACAGGAGTGGTGGACCAGAATGATATAGTTGTTACTGTAAATAAGAGGCTTTCATCAAGTTTTTCATCAAAAAACATAAGTCATCATGTTCAGAAAATTTGATGCCTTCAGTATGACTGGACAAAACGGCCTGAGCCAACTCAGCAGAGAGATTCGGCCACAAAAGCAACACTGACAGCTACAGCATGACAAAGCCATAAAGACACATCATTCAACATTAATGAAGAACGCTCAACCGACTTAGTGACCTCCAAAGGTCAAGAAGACCTCTGACAGAATTAAAGACTATTTATTTTGTATTTAGAGCAGCAATAACTTCCTTATCTGCTATTTTGTAAAGTTGGTGAGCATATTTATTTATCAAGTGACTCAGCGGTTCAGATATTTTTTGAAACCGATTTTATATATTCCCCCTCGCATAAGCTTGCAGGGGTTGTTTTTTCTTGTTAAAAAAGGAGAACTCGGCTGTAATTTCTGGAAGAATAATACAAAGAAAGCTTGGAGTTTACAGAAATCTAGTCTTACTGATGCATGTTGTCTTGGAACCATTGAATGCTACAGGATTCTAGTTCTATGGCTTAATATAATAAGTTTTCTCTATCTCTTTTAATGTTTTATTATTTGTTTACCTCATATCTCTCATATTTTGTTCTAAAATTTAGGAAGAAAGAAGAAGAATAGCTCAGGATTTGTCCATGGAGACACCCTGATTTCAATCTTTATTTACTATAAATGTTTTCTACAGGCTCAGCTGTTTAATTGGAATTCTTAACTACTCCAATGAAACCTGAATCTTTCACAGTTTCTATTTAATAATTCATGTATGCTACTAAGTAGAAATTGTTGTTCAATTTGTCTTCACACTGTCTGTAATTCCATCTCTCACTGTATCACTCACTAATCAGAATTTATATCAAGCAATAGCCATCTAGCCCTGCAGTAAAACCTTCTCCATCACAGGCACCAAGACTGTCTAAGATTTCTGACTCCATATGCCCAATGGACTGACATCTTCCAACCCTTTCATGCCCTTCTCACAACAACAGTTCACAACCAAAACTTCAAACAAAAAACTAAAACTCATAACTAGCCTAAAATCTTCACAAAACAGAGCTAAAACTAAAAGAGAGAGCCCTCCCTGATTATAGGTAGGCTAGGACCTATAATCCAAAGCTTGGTTAGTGGTTACCCCGGCCGTACTCCCTTGGGAGTCATAGGGAACAACCTGGGTGTTAACATAAATGGCGACTCCGCTGGGGACTTCCTCGGGATTTTCTAATTGCTGTATATTTCCTAAAGCTTCAGATGAAGCCTGAATGTCAGCCAGGAAGCCTCCAAAACTGTTTTTGTTTGACATTAACAGGTTTTGATAAAAGCTGCTTCAGTCAATCTTCATGCTAGCTTTAAGATATACACAACCATTTCAAAATCTTGTCTGGCCCTTGCAGATACAAGAATATTCCAAAAATACTCAAAAAACAAGTTCAGAAGCTGGCTCCCAAGAAGAATCCGCGATATACAAGGTCAAACCCTGACCCTAATCCTCCAGCTGTTTTTGAAAACCCTAATACAATCCCTAAAATCATTAGGAAGCAGCAAGGGCAGGAAAATCCTACTGATTTGAGTCCTGAGACAGCTTACCCTAACCCTGTTCCAACTCCAATCAAGGTTCTATTTCGGTCTACCCCTGATTCCCCTAGTTCATCATCTACATCTCAAAGCCCTCCTTTCACACCTTCATCCACTACACATATTCCCCAAACCAACACTCTAGTTTCTACCATACGTATTACCCCTGTTGTACCAATCGTTCCTGTTGTCCCAGTCACCTCTGTCAATCCTCTAAACCCTGCAAATATGGCTAACAGATATGCACCCCTGCAGTTGCCTGCTAATGCTACAGCTTTACCTCAGGACTATCAATCCAAAATCTCATATTTCGATTCCACTGGCCCTTTCACAGCTATTCAGCATGCCAAGAAGATGCAATACCATTTTGAGAACTATGAAATAGATGATGACAGTGTGAGAATGAGAATTTTTGTTCAGAGTTTGACATGTGATGTAAGAACTTGGTTCAGATCACTTGCTGTAAATACCATAACCACTCCTGATGAGCTTTATCTAGCCTTTACTAACAGATGGGAGAAAAAGAAAGATCCCTTTCACATACTCGGTGAATATGATACTATCAAACGAGGTCCTCAAGAGACCGTTTTGGAGTACTGTGCAAGATTTAACAATGTATACAACGCAATACCACAGAATTTAAGACCTCCTCCTGATTTATCCTTGTACAAATTTCCTGATGATTTTGACCCTGACATGGCATATCAGTTAAAAGAAAGAGCCCCTGAAACCCTTGAAGACGCTCAAAAGGTTGTTGTCACAATAGAGGTTAACCTGATTGCCAAAAGAAACAGAGCCAGAATGGAAAAGAGAACCACCTTTAAGGAAGAACCCTCAGCCTTTGATCAGAAACTGGATGCAATACTCACTGGTATGAAGAGATTGGGTGATAGATTAGAATCAGTTGAGAGGAAGTCATCATGGGAAGCACCACAAAATAACCCTATTAAGAATCCAAATTTTAGGAGAAACCAAAATCCTAACGTTGGCAAGGTCAGTTCTGAACCAGAAATAAGACCTCCTTTCCAGGAAAACTATACTAAAGCACCCACTTCAAATGAGAAGATAGATGACACCCACATTAACCTGATGGACTTCAATGATGAGCAGCAAGTTTTTCTGAGTCAAGAAGATCACAAGGATGATGACATTAATCAGTTCCAAACCAGGACAGGTGAGTCATTTGACTTTAAACAAGGCTATGACACAGTTGTTTATGAAGTTCATAAGCAATACAAGCCAAGAAGCAGAACTGTAAATGTAACACAACCTGAAAAGATAAAGGATAGCCTGCAGCCCAAAAGAGCCATAGTCACACAGCCAATTGACACAACTGATTCAGTTACAAATGAAGTAATAGTTGAAGAAGTCACTGAACCATTTCCCTCAAAACAACAGCCAATTGATACATCACCCTTGATGCCTAATCCAAGTATTACTTCTCAACAGATGAGTAAAAAGGACAAGCCTCAAGATCAAGATAAGAATCAAGAAGAAAACTTAATTAACAAGGAAAAGGTTGTTACCCACAATACCAAGATCCAATCTGAAAAACCCTTTGACTTAGAAGCTGAAATTGGTAAATTGAAGATAGCCATTCCTCTTTCAGAGTTAGCCAAGCATGACATTTACAAACTACAAATCAAGACATCTCTTCAACTTACCCCTAATAAAGATGATGTTAATGTGTTGGATGACACCCCAGAATTGCTTTTCGGTCCAGAGGTTGATGGAAAAACAACAGTCACAGGGATCTTACCTTTCTCTGTCAGCCTGCATGTTCATGATAAGATACTACATAATGCAATGTTTGATTCAGGCGCCTCTCATAACCTTATGCCTAAATCAGTGATGGAGAGGCTCAACCTAGACATTACAAGACCATATAAGGACCTATTTTCATTTGACTCCAGCCAAGTTAAATGTTTGGGTTTGATAAAAGATCTATGTGTATCCCTTGTCCAATATCCAAACAAAACAATCTTAATGGATGTTGTAGTTGTTGATATCCCACCCAAATATGGAATGCTGTTATCAAGATCATGGGGGGCTAAACTTCAAGGTTCCCTACAATTAGACATGTCATATGCCACCATCTCAGTCTTTGGTCAACCCAAGAGGCTATATAGAGAATCACTTATGAAATACATGGTCAGCAGTGAAGAAAAACCTCAAAACTTTCCCATATATGTTGTCCATTCTGACATAGACTCCTATATTCTCTTCAATGACAATACAGGTCCCACAAATGATGATGAAACCTAGAAACTCAAACAAGATCAGCATATAAATGAAGAAACTACTGTTCTAGAAAAAATGGTTGAGAAATCAATAAACAAAATTGTTCAAGAAGAAAAACCAAGTATAAGCCAAGATCTCAAGTTGTTGATGCCAAGTCCCACAATAGTTGACAATTCTTCCCCTAACCGATAAATCCTTTGGTTTCTTGAATTTGATGGGTCAGTCAACAAATTAGGGGCAGGAGCAGAGGTTTGGATACATAACAAACAAAACAGTCATGCAGAGGGCCGAGCCTATAGGTTAAACTTTAGGTGCACCAACAATATGGCAGAATATGAAGCTCTTTTACTAGGCCTCAAGCTAGTAAAATCCTTACAAGCCACAATAGTTTCAATCCTAGGAGACTCGGACCTAATTATCCAACAAGTAAAGGGGAATTTTGTCACCAATGACAAAAGACTGAGATCTTATAGGTCTGCTACTGCTGAAATACTAAATTCCTTCACTGAATTTCAAATTACCAAAATTCCTAGAACCCATAATCTTCATGCTCATAGTTTGGCCACATTTGCAAGAACTTGTAAACTACCTTTTGAACCCAAGCATTGCTTTACAGCTGAGATAAAACATAGACCTTCTGTCCCAAACAATGTCAAGGATTGGCAAGTGTTTGAGGATGATACACAAATAAATCAATTTTTGACTTTGCAATAAGAATTTTCAGGACTAAACATTGATATGGAGGCTACAAGTGGTTCACAAACACAAGGTGAACAGCACCAAACAAATATTTCACCCAAAATAGCAAACCAAATGCTACATCCAACAATTTTTAACAAAGAAAACATACAAGAACTTAAACAAATTAGTTGTGAGGAAATAGCTGTTGCTGAAGCTGAAGTTATACAATTGAAAGACAATTTTCTTCCAACAGGCCTCACTCCTTTGGAAGACATTTTTGACTCAAATGATATTCTCAGGAAGCCAAAATTGCAGCCCCTCAATGCTGCCATAGAAGAATGTAACATTGGAACTGTTGAACAACCCAAAATAATAAAATTGTCTGCTTCCTTGCCTCCTGACCAAAAGCCCAAATATGTTGACCTTTTCAAAGAATTCCAAGATGTCTTTGCATGGAGCTATGAAGATTTGAAATCATATGACACCTCTGTCATTCAACATACTATCCCCCTCAAGCCAAATCAAAAACCCTTTAAACAAAATTTGAGGAGAATCAATCCTATGCTTCTCCCATCAATGGAGCAAGAGGTACAAAAAATGTTTAAAGCTAGCATCATAGCACCAATCAGGTTTTCTGATTAGATTTCAAATTTAGTCCCTACAAGAAAGAAAACTGGTGAAATAAGGCTTTGTGTGGATTTAAGGAACTTGAATCAAGTCTCCCTAAAAGATAATTACCCCTTACCTAAGATGGATCACATCTTGCAAAGAGTAGTGGGGGCCTCAAGAATTTCTTTACTTGATGGATTCTCAGGTTTCAACCAGATCCTACTTCACCCAGATGATCAGGACAAAACAACATTCACAACCCCATGGGGAACCTTCAAATATGTCAAAATGCCTTTTGGGTTTAAAAATGCAGGAGCTACCTTTCAAAGAGCAATGGATATTGCTTTTTCCAAAGAGATTCATGATTTCCTTGTGGTTTACTTAGATGACCTTACACCATTTTCAAAATCTGACCCTGAACATTTGAAACATCTAAGGCAAATATTCATAACTTGTAGGAAATATGGAATTTCCTTAAATCCCAAGAAATCCCTGTTTGGTTTGGAAGAAGGTAAGTTGTTAGGTCACATCATTTCAAAGGATGGCATCAGAATTGATCCAGACATAATACAGGCCATCCTACAAATGCCTCATCCAAGAAATGTAAAAGAATTGCAAGCCTTCTTGGGTAAGATCAACTTCCTAAGGAGATTTATCCCAAATTTGGCAGAATTGAGCATATTACTAAATAACATGCTAAAAGACGATTCAAAAGTAAAATGGACAGTAGAAACAAATCAAGCTTTTGAAGGTATCAAACTAGCCCTCACCCAAACCCCAGTCCTGACAAACCCTCAATTTGATAGAGACTTCATTATATTTTCCTTTGCTTCCCAACACACAATTGTTGTTATCTTGTTACAAAAAGATGATCAAGGGAATGAAAAGCCTATTGCTTTCTTTAGTAGAGCACTAAGAGATGCACCTCTCAAATACCAGATCATGGAAAAACAAGCTTATGCTTTAGTGAAAGCCATCAAAGATTTCAGAATTTACATCCTATACTCTCATGTCATTGCCTATGTACCAAATGCTATTGTCAAGGATATTTTGACTCAAGAAAATTTAGAGGGTAGAAGAGGAAAATGGATTGCAAATATCTTAGAATTTGAAATTGAGATAAGACATACAAAACTGATAAAGGGCCAAGGTTTGGCCAAACTAATGTCTGAAACAAATTTCCAGGCCCTAGACATAAATCAAATGGACAATGAATCGGAGCTGGCGACTCCAAAGATCAATGTAGCCTTTGAGCAATCCTCTTGGTATTCTGATATATGTTATGTGTTGCAAAACCTGTGTGCTCCCCCAGGATTGTCCAGAACTAAAAGTAGGTTCCTAAAAATGAAAGCTGCAAGATTTTATGTCATGGAGGGAAATTTGCTTTGGAAAAACCATGAGGGTATATTGTTAAACTGCTTAATTGAGAATGAGACTAACAATATCATGAAAGAATTTCATGCAGGTGATTGTGGTGGACACTTGTATTGGAAGTCCACTGTGGATAAGATACTGAGGGCTGGTTACTATTGGCCCACATTGTTCTCTGATGTTAAAAATTTCACTACCTCATGCCATATGTGTCAAATATTTGAGGGAAAGATAAAGTTGCTGCCACTTCCTTTGAGGCCTATTGCAACAGAGAGACCTTTTCAACAATGGGGCTTGGATTTCATTGGGGAAATTCATCCCTCATCTTCAGGCCAACATAGATGGATCCTCACAGCCACAGACTACTTCACCAAATGGATTGAGGCCATCCCATGTAGACAGGCCAATGATTCAACTATAATTCAGTTTTTGGAGAATAACATATTGTCTAGATTTGGTTGCCCCAACAAGATAATAACAGACAATGTTGCTGCTTTCAGATCCAAGAAGATGGTGAACTTCTGCCACAAATTTCATATTACTTTGGGCCATTCCACTGCATACTACCCTCAAGGAAATGGCCTAGCTGAATCATCAAATAAAAGCCTTGTAAACATCATAAAGAAGGTGTTGGAAGAAAATAAGAAGAATTGGCATAAGAAACTTGTGAATGCCTTATGGGCAGATAGACTAACAACCAAGAGATCCATTGGGGTCAGCCCATATGAGTTAGTCTATGGATTAGAAGCCAAATTTCCTTCATCACTAGGGGTTCCTGTTATGAAACTACTTCAAGAAAGTCAAGCTGAGCCCAGTGATATGCAAAGAAGGATCAATCAAATAATATGTTTGCAGCAAACTAGAGACCAAGTTTATAGCAGAGTTTAGGTTCTACAAGAAAAGTTAAAGAAAGCCTTTGATAGAAGGACTAAGGCTGAAAATTTCAACATGGGTGATAAAGTCCTCAAGTGGGACTCCAGAAGGGAAGATAAAGGAAAACATGGAAAATTTGATTCTCTTTGGAGAGGACCATTTCTTATCCATGCAGTGCAAGGAAACAACACTTACTTCCTAAAAAATCTGGATGAAACTGACTTAGATGAAGGCCCTGTGAATGGCTGGATGTTGAAGCATTATTTTGACTACTTTCCATGTACATAGCAGGGTCTCTCCTTCTGTACATAATCAGGTGTATATATTTTCTTTCAGCATGCAAATAGTTCAATTTAAGAAGTTGTTGTAAATAAGCAGAAAAGGGCTTTATATTCCAAAACTTCCACAGAGGTGATAGCCTCCAGTTTTTAAGTACAAAGAGAAAGTTTTCAAGATTTGGTAGAAGAAGTCAAGGGCCAAGGCATTCTGACCTGCTGTTCTTGGTCTTTCAAGAAGAAAAACCATCCCCAAGTGGAGCCATTGTTAGATACCTATACCAATAGGTTTCATATTTCATGATTGACAAAGAAAGTGCCAAATATGCTCTACTTTGGTGATGCAAAGATCCCATATTACCAAGAGAATGCAATATGTGTACATAACTTGATGTTGAATAAATTTTGATGGATGGTCCAACAGCCTAATCTGGGTCATGCCATGTTTCAATTTTTGTTATAGACTAGAGGAAGAAGTCTGTCCAAACAGTTCAATCTTGGCAGACAAAGTAGTTAGGTAGAGAAATAAGGTTCCCAATTGTTTAATCTGGGGCCTTGGAAGCAATAAGGCTAGCTTTAGATAGAAAATCACAAGAAAAAAGCCAAAGAAAAAGAAAAGGCACAAGAGGGTTTGCAAGTCTAAGTGCACCCTCCTAGAAGTAACAAAAAGTGCTAGGCAATAGAGTGGGTAGGTAGATGGGTTGCAGAAGCATGATCTCCTTTATGTCACTGGCCCAAGCAAAGGAAAAACATGGTGCCAGTGCAGGTCTCTTACTCAGTAGTTTTGCAACAACTAAATGAAGCATGTCTAACCTCCAGATTATCCCCCATCACATTCATTCCTAACATCCCAATACTGCCTATGTTCATGAAAGAAGTCAAAGTCTTTTGTTGGTTCTTGTTTCTTTAAGAGCCACACTTCTTGTGTAAAATTCTTTGCATTTTGATCTACTTCCTAAACTAAGTTGATTTCATATAAAACTTAGTGTTTTACCCCCTCATTCACCTTCTCCACTCATATTAACTCCTAACTTCTTATTATCTAAATCCCCTATGTTCCCCTTTCCCCTACTATTATAAACACTATGGTGTATAAACCCCAAGAAATGTATAAATATTCCCTCCCCCTGGCATGATAGCCATATGTCCAAAATCAGGGATTTAATTGACCTCTAGTCAGTCTAATAGCCTAAACCCTCCTTGTCAATAAAGCCTTGTAAAAACCCACTATTACCCCTAACCCGCGTTGTTTACAAAAACACACTAAAAAACCCATTTTTCCGCTATTTGTCCAAAGTTTTTGTTGCCACGCGCATTTCCACAAAAAACAATGAAAAAACCCGCAAAACCCACTTTTTCCAAAGTTCTGTCGGGCGCATATTTCAAACAAATAATAATATTTTATTTGCCCCGCCTGACCGTATCGTCCGGCCAACTCTGCCTCCCGCCAGCCGTCGGATCTGGGCTTTCCCATCCGACGGCCCTTATCAATTTCGGAGCGGCCCCGATGTACTACCGTTAGCTTCCAAAATTTGTCAGAGGGTAACGTCAGGCCTCTGCCACGCGTCTCCCCCAAATGTTATCGGGCCACCCTCTGACAATCCCACTTCCGTATAAAGAGCGGTGCGATATCATACTGCTTACCGCTTCCGGTTTTCCGCTGACCGGTCATGCCAACGTCACGCCACCTCACCACCGCGTCAGCACCCCCGCCCGCCATCGCTCCGACATGTCCTCCACCTATGCAGTCCCCGTGGACCACTCACAGGCCGCCACGTCACCCGATGACGTCATGCTGACGTCACCCGACCCTGACCCCACCTGATGACGTCATCCAAATTTTCGCGCCAACGCCAAAAAGTCCATATTTGGTCGAATTTTTTCAATTTACGTTCTTTTCTGTGTTTTTTATGCTCTGCCTTCTGCATGCAATTTTACGTCCTTTTCTTCCGCACCTCGCCAAGACCATTCGGAGCTGCTGTCACCCAGAATTCAACCGCAACCAAGCTCTAATACCGCCACTTAACCAGGTATTTGTCAAATTCCCCAACTGCGCCCTCTGTTTCGTCCTACATTGTTAAAAAACCAATAGAATTGACCATTTTCCCTGGAGAAATAGGCCTACTATGCCTTAAAACCAATTCCCTCAGTTTTTAACCGGCCAATTGTGCCCAATTACACCCCTATTGCTCAGAAACAGGCTATGATTCAGCAAATTACCTAACCTACCGCGTAGGACGATATTTCCCCCACAAATAGTCAAAATTCAACCCAAATTCACTTGAAAAGCATGGATACACCAGTAGCACCTGTTGCCCTGAATGTTTCTCCATTGAATGCCCCTCAGAGAGATTTGGAGTGGAAACCATTAGCAGATCAAGATTACCAAATATCAGAGGAGATGCTAATGCATAGCAAGTACCACATTCACTTGCTAAATGAATTGAAGCTCAAGCATGAGAGTGGAATGGATATATTGGGAATTTGGGACTCTTTCCTCCCCATCTTCAAGCTCCCTCAGGTCAACCAGTTTCCTGACCTTATCCACCGATGTCCTGACTGTTATGACCCCACTGAGAGGGTTGTGCTTGACCCTTCAAGCTCAGTTGTTTTTTATGTCATCCCTGAAGCCATCAGAGAGATGCTACACTTCAATACTGATAAGAAATTAGTTCCTTTATCATTGACAAATCTGATAAAACAAGGAGCTAAACTGACAGATGCTCAAATCACCAAGATAAATCAATTGTTCATTGACTTTGACACCGTGAAGTACCCTCCCATTCTTCATGTATAACTGAATCAATTGGGCAGAGACCTTGTAGACATGATTAGTCCCATATTGGGCTATAATTCAATAGAATTTGTTGATGAAACTGTGCTGGTGATGATGCTCATGTTTTCCCCTGGCAAGTCCCCAATCTGTTATGACTATGCCACTTACATCTCCAATAAAATACATGAGCAATTGATAAACTTGGCAAGAGAAAGGGTGTTTAGATACACCTCCTATATCTACCATTTGATCCTATACTATCAGCATGAGAAATTTCCTTTTCCTGTGAAAAGAGTGAATGCACAAGGCAATCCAAGGTCAGTGGTTTATTGGTCCTCTGCTTTCCACTGTAGATCTTACTCCCCATACACTTATTGTGAGTTTATAGACCTCTTCATCCACCCAGCCATGTCTCTGCTTCTGAGCTCACCTCCTCCAAGACTAACTGATGAGATGCAGAGGATTCTTCAGTTGTCCAAGGTATACAGCATTGGGGATTGGTATTATTACCAAAACCACACAGTTATCAGGATATATGGGTATGAGTTTCCCCCATACAGATTACCCAGATATGTGCCTATGAGATTGTTTGCCCTTGAATATTTCAGGCAATTTGGGAATGCTGATGTATTCCATTTTTCATGCAAGGGCAAGAAATCACAGCTCAAAGTTAAAAACCAATTAGGCCACTTCATCTACAATAAAAGGGAGGAAGGTTGGCAAGAAGCAGATAGAATGCTAGAAGGCCTTGCCCTACAGACCAGCTTCCTCTGGAAACCATACGACTCCACTCATTTCATAAGCTTAAGAAGGGTCAAATATAGGCTGGCCAGTTATGATCATTTAAGGTTGCCTCACATAGAAAAATATGCAAATCAACTAGAATGGAGGGAAGGCACCTTAGAAGAGGCTACCACACAAGAAGAACTAGCTCAAAGAGCAGTAAAAAATCTCCAAAAGTTGGCTGACTTGGAGCTTTGTTCACAGGTATTCTCTCTTCCAAGCACACAAGTGGGAGCAGCTGCCTCATCATCTACAGCTTCACAAAAGGCAGCCCAAGCCCCAATTACAGCAGAGATCTCAGCCAAGGATAAAGGCAAAGAACAAGAATAGCAAGAGGCCCCTAAAGAGCAGGAATTAGCCCAAGAAAAACAGCCTGAAGATCATCCTGAACAACAGGAAGAAATGGCAGAGGCTCCTGGTCCTAATGATCAGCAAACGCGAGAAAAGGAGGCCTCAGTGCAGAATGTTACAGTGGATACTTCGGTGCTCCAAACCCCTACAAATGAAGAGAGGGGTAAGAAGAGAGAGAGAGAGAGGAACAGACTCCCCTCAGCACCGCAACAACACAGCAAGGGGAAAAGAGACAAAGACTTGATCCCTTTTCAGAAGAGGAGATGCCTCTCGATCAAGCACAGATGGGTCCCCCCAGTACAGAGGTATCAGCTAGCTCATTACAGCAAGAGCAGCAAAGAACACTTGGAGGAGAGGTCAGCTCCTCAGGACAACAAAGAAAGGGTGAATCTGGCATAAAGAAACAATTCATAGATATCAAAGCCAGAAATGAGCCAGTGAGGTTGCAGCTGTACAACCACTTATTAAAAATGGCTCCTACAAACCAGCAGAGGTTGATGTCTGCATATGATGTGCAAGAGGACAAAATGATAATGAGCCATTTTATGCCCACAGCGCTGCAGCCACAGTCTGCAACTGATTATATAAGGAAAAACTTGGAAATCTTGTCCAAAGACATCCACCCAATGGACCAAATTGAGTTGCATAAACAAACGGGTGAGATGGTATATGCCACTCTAGCAGATAAAACATTGATGAATTACAGATTGCAGAACTCTTTAAATAATACTGTTGCACAATTGGAGCTAGAAAAGGCATCCTCTCAGGCTAAAGACAACAGGATCAAGTCTCTAGAGGAAATAATTATAGAGCTTGGGCAGGACCCAAAGGATCCCAAAGCTGTGCAGGCACTGCTAAAGGAGAGAGATGCAGATATTGTAGCCTTGAGGAAAATGGTGAGGGTCCCTGCTACCCTTCACCCTCAAACATAGGAGGTTGCCCAGCAAAGAAAAGACCAGGATGCAACAACCATGCTACTAGCACTGAATAAACAACTGTTGGAAACAGAAGGAAGGCTGGTAGAAACAGAGGCTGCACTGCAGGCAGCCCTACAGCAGAAAGAAGGAGGTCAAAATTCTCAGCCCCCTCCAGAGATCATAAACCTTGAGGAGCCCCCACAAACTACTGCTCCTCCCCCAGGGCAGACAACTCAAATAGATCCATCAACATCAGCACCAGCAACGGCACTAGAACAGGTTCCAAGCCTAGACATGCAAAAGTTGATGAGTGAAATTAAAATCCTAGAAAGCCAGATGACAAAGCTGAATGAAGCCAAGGACAATTTAGCTAAGCTGAATGAAAAATATGACAAATCTAAACAAAGTGTAGCTGAAAAGGGAAGGGAAATAAAGGCTCTTAAGGAGAAGATAAAGGAGCTGGAGAAAGAGCTCACCCTTGACAAAGTGGTGGCTGAGGTCAAGACAGTTTTGTGGGCCAACATTGGCCAATCAATAACAGATCAATGGCAGTATATAGAGATTATCCATGAGAAAATGGAGCTCATAGGCCAAGCACAGAAGGAAGTCCAAAGAGCAAGGGCATCTCTAGGCAGTATGCCTGAGATAGCCGACAGAATGATCAACGTTCTCAATAACCACACAGGTCCTCAGATGGCAGCAATAGGAATCTCCAATAGAACTGAAACCATCCAGCTGATAAAGAGGGTCCTCACATTGAAAAGCCTGGTACAAACATTGGATAGAAGAAGCCAGGACATGCAAACAGAAGTAAACAGGTTCATGGACAAGTTTGCAGCATTACAGAGCAGAGGCCTTCCTAGCTTGCTGAACAGCACAAGGAGGCTACTATCACATGAGAACTATGCAAAAAGGGTAAATACATTTGCCACCAATCAGATCACTCAAGGATCAAGCACCTCAGAGGTAACAGGGCCAGCATCTGGGCAAAGTCTCTACGACAGAGTAGAGAACTTATTTTTTATTATGAATGAGATCAGACATTTGTTTGAAGTGCCTCCAAACTTCTACAAATACACAGAGGCATATGAAACCTTAGATGCAATTTTGAGGCATCAATTGCCTACACAGGAGTGGTGGACCAGAATGATACAGTTGTTACTGTAAATAAGAGGCTTTCATCAAGTTTTTCATCAAAAAACATAAGTCATCATGTTCAGAAAATTTGATGCCTTCAGTATGACTGGAAAAAACGGCCTGAGCCAACTCAGCAGAGAGATTCGGCCACAAAAGCAACACTGACAGCTACAGCATGACAAAGCCATAAAGACACATCATTCAGCATTAATGAAGAACGCTCAACCGACTCAGTGACCTCCAAAGGTCAAGAAGACCTCTGACAGAATTAAAGACTATTTATTTTGTATTTAGAGCAGCAATAACTTCCTTATCTGCTATTTTGTAAAGTTGGTGAGCATATTTATTTATCAAGTGACTCAGCGGTTCAGATATTTTGTAAAACCGATTGTATATATTCCCCCTCGCATAAGCTTGCAGGGGTTGTTGTTTCTTGTTAAAAAAGGAGAACTCGGCTGTAATTTCTGGAAGAATAATACAAAGAAAGCTTGGAGTTTACAGAAATCTGGTCTTACTGATGCATGTTGTCTTGGAACCATCGAATGCTACAGGATTCTAGTGTTATGGCTTAATATAATAAGTTTTCTCTATCTCTTTTAATGTTTTATTATTTTTTTACCTCATATCTCTCATATGTTGTTCTAAAATTTAGGAAGAAAGAAGAAGAATAGCTCAGGATTTGTCCATGGAGACATCCTGATTTCAATCTTTCTTTACTATAAATGTTTTCTACAGGCTCAGCTGTTTAATTGGAATTCTTAACTGCTCCAATGAAACCTGAATCTTTCACAGTTTCTATTTAATAATTCATGTATGCTACTAAGTAGAAATTGTTGTTCAATTTGTCTTCACACTGTCTGTAATTCCATCTCTCACTGTATCACTCACTAATCAGAATTTATATCAAGCAATAGCCATCTAGCCCTGCAGTAAAACCTTCTCCATCACAGGCACCAGGACTGTCTAAGATTTCTGACTCCATATGCCCAATGGACTAACATCTTCCAACCCTTTCATGCCCTTCTCATAACAACAGTTCACAACCAAAACTTCAAACAAAAAAGTAAAACTCATAACTAGCCTAAAATCTTCACAAAACAGAGCTAAAACTAAAAGAGAGAGCCCTCTCTGATTATAGGTAGGCTAGGACCTATAATCCAAAGCTTGGTTAGTGGTTACCCCGGTCGTATTCCCTTGGGAGTCATAGGGAACAACCTGGGTGTTAACAGATGTTGCAGAGTGTTGAGTGATAAAAGGTGTCTTTTTAACTCCTAATTATCTTCACATTAATTATCAATCTAGGTAAGATTTTCTATTTCAAGAGTGTACACTATTTGTGGTGGCTATTTACTCAAGAGTAATGTTTCTAAATTGTAGTACAGCTCTTCATAATACAAGAGTAAATGGATGTAGCTAGCAAACTCAAATTGCAATTAAAAGAAAGCTTAACTTGCTAATGAAACCAAATCAAACATTCATTCCAGTATCATTCAAGAATACAGTAACAATAACTCATTTCTCTTTTAATTGATTGATATTCCAAAAGTATTTTCTAATCTGAACAATAGGGATCTCGGTCTAAGAGCGTAGACAACAATAGTCAATACTCTTTACAGTGGAAGATCTCAAGTTAGCATGTTGAACTAAATTACTAGATTGGAAATAAAACACTGAACTCAAAGGGCTAAATCTGAAATAATAATAAAGAAATACTGAAACATGTAATTGAATAACGACTTGAATTAATACTACTGTAGCATGTAAAATAGAGTAATTCTGAGAATGTGAAATAGCAAAGCGATGTGATTACAATAAATGGAAATCAAACCAAACCATTACACGGTAGAGATCATAAAAGAATGGCACAGGAACAACAAGTGAATCCACCAGGGCCGGGCCCTTAGCCACAAGTGATCACCGCCAGATTTCTTCAGTATATGAGAAGGAATAGCAATTGTATTATATATTAATAATTTGCAAAATAGTTACAGCCAGTTCGTACTCTGTTTCAAAAACTAGAGTCGGTGATCAAAGTAACAATACAATAGTGATTTCTGAATAATCTGCCCCCTCTCCTTTACAATCGTTGTTTTTTATAATGGCCAAGCGATAAGAAGGGTGAAATAGTAACAATTATCCCTCAGGATCAAGGGATCCTGAGGGATTCACACAATCTTCCATCTTCAGTTAACTTTCTGTCTTTATGCTGATGTTGTGATCTTTTTTGTTCTTATCCATAACTGCGCGCTCCATCCTTGGCTTGCTGTCTATTCGTTGTTTCCTAGCATGGGAACAACAGTTGTTCCATTTTGTCCTTTTCCTACATGAAGAGTGATAATAATTATCTAAATCGTGATTATAGATAATTTCCTTATTTTTACCATAATCTCTTGATATATTAACACTTTAGGGTGTAGAAGGGATATAACTAAGGAAAACGATAATAAAATAAATAATATATGCATACCTTTTCCATGACTCAACACAGAGGTGATACAAGTATGTTCATAGGCATTGCACCTTTTGTAGCTTGGGAACAACAGTTGTTCCATTTTGTCCTTTTCCTACATGAAGAGTGATAATAATTATCTAAATCGTGATTATAGATAATTTCCTTATTTTTACCATAATCTCTTGATATATTAACACTTTAGGGTGTAGAAGGGATATAACTAAGGAAAAGGATAATAAAATAAATAATATATGCATACCTTTTCCATGACTCAACACAGAGGTGATACAAGTATGTTCATAGGCGTTGCACCTTTTGTAGCTTGGGAACAACAGTTGTTCCATTTTGTCCTTTTCCTACATGAAGAGTGATAATAATTATCTAAATCGTGATTATAGATAATTTCCTTATTTTTACCACAATCTCTTGATATATTAACACTTTAGGGTGTAGAAGGGATATAACTAAGGAAAAAGATAATAAAATAAATAATATATGCATACCTTTTCCATGACTCAACACAGAGGTGATACAAGTATGTTCATAGGCGTTGCACCTTTTGTAGCTTGGGAACAACAGTTGTTCCATTTTGTCCTTTTCCTACATGAAGAGTGATAATAATTATCTAAATCGTGATTATAGATAATTTCCTTATTTTTACCATAATCTCTTGATATATTAACACTTTAGGGTGTAGAAGGGATATAACTAAGGAAAAGGATAATAAAATAAATAATATATGCATACCTTTTCCATGACTCAACACAGAGGTGATACAAGTATGTTCATAGGCGTTGCACCTTTTGTAGGTGTTTAATGAGGGTCATCAATAGGTAAATCATATGGGTCTAAATTCCACTCTCCAGCTTATTAAAATCAACTTTTCTCACATTTCTTTGCATATTTTATTATATTTTGCTTAGTGAGAAGGGTAAAGGGTATATTTTATTCCATGCAGCCGAATATGTATTAAATGAAGGAATTGGAATAGTTTTGAGCTAATTTAAGTGTAGGAACTTGAAGTAGACAAGAAAGATGGATTTTAGGAGATTTGGTCTACCTCATTAACTCCTCAATCACTCAAAGATTCCTCCACACAATCTCATAAGCTCAGAGTTACAACAGCCAAACCAACTGAGTTCATTGGCAGCAAGTGAGTGATATTTGAATACAAGTCAATCTTGAGTTTGGGAGCCAATCCTCCCCAATTTTAGGAAGATGTTGGTAGCTTCTGTTTGTAAAAATAATAAGAGCAAGGGCCTCATTAGGATTCAATTTTTTGTTGTGCCCAAGAGGTAATTTTGAGCCACGACATTGTGACTATTAATATTATGTTATTTTTGAAATTTTGATGATAATGTGAAGGTTCACCTTGATCCAGAACTGAGTTGACTTAGAGGGTTGAACCTCTTGGGTTACGGCCTAACCCTAGCAACAGAGGTTCCTCTTTTTGTACATGTATTCTTAGATTAAAATCATAGTTAGATTCTTCTTCTTTGTTTAATTTACAAGTATTTGAATGATTGTGTAGTTCTGCTTTCATTAATTGAAGAAGAACATCAGTGGTACAATAGTGAAAGAGAATACTTCAGAAAAGTGTGGTAGTGCAATCTTCCTCATCTCCCTCATGGGATCATGGTTTGAGGGCCCCCACTCTCACGACCACAAAAACATATTCATCTTTTGATCATTGCATAGATTAGGGTTCTTATTGAATAGATCATTGTTTATAATTGCTTAGAAGAACTTGCAGTTGTAATTTCGGCTTCTTGAGCTTTTTGTAGTCTAGAAAGAATTTAATTTCATAGATATAGTCATTAGCCATCAATAAATCAATTTCCTCAAATTCAACTCATCTTTTCATTATTTTTATGAAGTTGTGAATGAATGAAGAGAAAAGCATGTGTTGTTGCATTATTTGTTGATTTGCAGGGAGAAACTCATTCCACCATCCTCATCTAATTCTGCTCCACCTACTACCAAGGCCTACGAACCCCTAATCTGAATCTCTTTTTTATAGCAAAGTGGACAACCACCTTGAGAAAATCCAACCACCCTGAAGAGTTGGGTTGAGCCTTTGGTAGTGTGCAACTCCCCTATACCTTATTCCCCCATCAGACATCTTTCCAACACTTCATTTCACCTTCCCTACTTTCCTATAGCCTTCAACCTGTTTCCTGTAGTAAACCAGGACATCCTGTAGTAACTACAAGAAACCCTATAGTAGCCTGTTTGAACCTGTTTTTAGCAGAAATGATAGTCTAATCCTAGGGTAGGCCCTCAACTTGACATCGATACCTCTCCATGCCATTTTGGACCAGATTTTCCATGCCTTTCTCCCTTGCAAAAGATCAGATTGTTTCACTTAGCATTTACATTTCTAAATTGAAGATCAAAAGTCTTTTTTCTGCAATTTTTAGCTAATACATCATTTATAGTAGTGTTAGGATAATTTCCATGCTTACTTAGTCCAAATAGATTGATGATATAATGCAAGGCTATATTTGTTATCTTCTGTAAGTAATGTGTAAATTCTTAGCTAGATAATTTCATGTCATTCCATAGCAATTTCCCTTTATCACTTTCATTTTCCTAAAGTAGGAAGCATTTACCTTTTGCATTAAATGTAGTTTTACATTCACTATCATTATTCAGATTCCTTATAGGCAATAGAAGGTTGGTTGAAAAGCCCTAGTGGTCTATCGCCCGAGTTGAAAAGTGACAAGAGTAGATCGTTGCATCTATTGTGCATATAGCATTGTCACCTCCAAGTTTGTACAAACCCTGGGTTGATAAAGTAAGGTTGGTAGCCCTAGGAGTTGCAGCATACTTGTTGCAATACTGGACCTCATCACTTTTTGGCACCATTGCGGGGGAGGTTTCTAATTAGTTGCAATTTTTGCTTTCCTTTCTAGTCTACATTCAGTAAGTAGTTGCAATTTTTTCTTTCCTTGCTATTCTGCATTCAGTAAGTTGTTGAAAATTCTACTTTCCTTTTATTTTTCATTTAGAAAGTAGTGTAAATTCTGATTTCTTTCCATTTTTCAAGTAACTCAGAGAAAACCTAAAAAAAAAATCCATTCATGCCTCATAGGAGTAGAGAAAATTTAGGAAAAAAATTTCCAAATTCCCCCACACCATCATATAGCCAACCTTCCCTCTTCTTTAGTGGATGCCAACTTCCCTGTCTGACTATAGGGGTGTTACAGATCCATTTGGGCACATCACTCTCATCATCCAGATCAGTTTTTTAGGGCTCATCAAACCCTAATTTCAGTTGCTACATGCCCTAAACAAGTCAACCTTTTGAATTCCTCCTTCCCAGATAGTTTCATAGCCTGAAAACATCCTAAAATGACCTCTAGAGGGACCAACATAGGTAGGCCCATGAAAGGGTGTGCTACAGAGAAGTTAAGTCCATGCCAGGGTGCTCTGCAGAGCACTTAGGCCCTCTTTGACCTACGTTGGGCAAGTTTGAGCGAAATTCACATAGGGTTTGGGGAATATTCTTATCTTCTGGAGCCTTCTAGAAGATTCCCACACTTATCATCTCCTATGAGCTCGAAAATGGATGAGTAATGAGTTAAGATACATCCTATCCTCTCATCCCTTCCTCCATGGAACTAATTATAAGTATGGAAGGCCATTCAATACCCTCATTGATGACAAAACCTCCTCCATCTTCCTATAAATTGAGCACTCATCTAAGTGATCAAGGGGCTGGACTTTGATGAATTGTAGGGAGATAATGTTAGTTTGAGAATTGAGAATATTGTAAGTTTCGTTATGCTGCTAGAATGTCATGCTTATGATGTGATGTGGATGGAACCAAAGCTGGGGGAGTGACTTCGAATCAGGCTACATGGTTGTAATTCTTCCTTCTATTCAATAAAGTATTTACGCCTTTTTCGATATGCTTATCTTGATATGTGATGCTTATATGTGTGAATGTATCTGATTCCATTTACTTGTAATCAATAGATCTTTTTCTTTGATTGGTTCTTTGTTTTTTTTGATGTTTACAGGTACATCTCAAGCGTGTTAAGTACAAGAAGGAGTGACAGGACCGATACAAAGGAGACAAGAGGAAAGTGAAAGTACAAGTAGGACCTCTCATTCTATTTGTCTTATCTATTGTTTATAGAAAAAGGTTAAAGTGCTTTAAACTGTTTTTCTATACATGGCTACTTATCTAGGGAATTAGTATTTATCCGTAGATACCAAATTCTCCAAAACAAGGGAGTTCGAGGACCCATTAGGTGAGCCACAAGAAATATTTGAAGAACCTATTGGGGTAGAAGAAGAAGAAACAATTCCATGCACCTACAACACGGCTGCAAATAGAAATGAAGTTCCTTTCCCCATCATGGAAACCAATGGAGATGCTTGGATGAAAAGAATAAGCCCCTCTGCCCTTCCTCATTTTCATGGCCTGACCTCAGAAGATCCTGATACCTCTTTGTTTGAGTTTGTTGTCATCTCCAAAACTTGTGACTATACCTCATATGACCAGAAGTTGAAATTGTTCCCATCTATCCTTAAGGATGCAACATTTCACTGGTTCATGGGTTTACCTGGGGACAACATCACTACTTGGGGCCAAATGCAACAATCCTTCAATGATAATTATCAAGACCATTGTAGGTCCAAGGATACCAAAGAAGAAATCTTTAGAATGACCTTAGGACATGATGAATCCTTGGAATATTGTGAGGAAAGGTTCCAACTCGGCTACAAAAGGGTCATATGCACCCTTAATCTTGAATCACTCAAGTTTGTCCTTCTCAGAGGGATCAAGGAAAATTTCCTAAAAACCTTAAACATGTTGTCTGGAGGGGGAATATACTAGCTATCATATGATGATATCAAAAAAGCTCTTAAAAATAATTCTAGGGCAGCCATAAAGAAGGGTAGGGCTAGTCAAGCTTTAGCCAGTTCATCCTCCTCCAACACATCCATCGAAAGTGAAATTGGGAACATGTTGGAGGACTTTAAGAGTGAAATGTTGCATAACCTTCTTTGCAAATGGACACTATGTAGATCAAGAGGAAGCAAGAGGGAGCAGAAAGAGCCTTAGATGTCTTTTGCCACAGATGCACTACGAGGGACCCTAGAAATGAATGCCATTAAATCTGATAGAGACATGCCCAGGCTATGAGGAAAACCACTCCACATAAAAGTTCCCTTATCTGCCTGGACTAAAATTGCATATCAATGAATTGAAGGTTTGACTAAACAACTCTACTAAATCAAAGGAAGTCTCAAGGACCTCAACCATACCAGCAAGGCATGCAAGGGGCACCCTATTCATATTATAACCCAATCAAAATTCATCCATTCCCCCTTGGTGTCCTCCTACTCACCCTTCATGGTCCACACCTACTCTCTGGTCTTATGCACCTCAATACCATTCCTAACCTGCCAATCAACCATTTCAACCATATGCTCCCCCATAATCTCAATGGAATACACCATTACAGGGATGTAGGCCACCATTCAACCAACCTCCATCCTTACTGCCTTCACCACCATCTCAACCACAACTCCTTCACTTTTCTCTACCTAAGAAACCTCATATGCCTACTCATCCAAATCCAAACCTTAACAATAAGCAGGAACAACAGGCCTATAGTGGAGAGACCTCCTACCCTACCTATGTTGTGGAAATTCAAGCAATCAACCTCAATTATGGAAGAGTGCTTCCAGATAACCAACCTCCATATCCACCTGAGGAGATTGAAGAGGAAAAGGAAGAGAGTGTTCCTCATGCCAATCCACCTCCTTTTCTTGAGCGACTAATCCATCCTAGCTAACACACCCTAGAAGAGATTGGACTTCTAGGTGAATTCAAAAATTTGTGTGTTAAAATCCCACTCCTCCAAGCTACCAAGGTTGTCATCATTTACAACAAGTTAATCAAGGATAAATGCTTCAAACATCTTGGGAGGAGAAATAAATACACCCCTACTATTAATTTCATTGGACAATTGTCTGATTTAATGTTAGGGAGATTCATTGAAGTTCTGTGGTAGATTTGCACATTGATGCCATTATTGTCCCCCATACCTTGATTGATATTGGGGTTGCCATCAATGTGATGACCGAGGATACAATGCTTAAATTGAATCTCCAAGGATCATTAAGGAAGACCACCATATTCTTGCAGCTTGCAAACAGATCCACAATAGCTCTTGAGGGAGTTGTTGAGGATATGATGGTCTATATTGTTTCCTCGGAATACCTTGCTAACTTCTTGGTTCTCCAACCTAAGACCAAATTCAATGGCTATCCTATCATCCTTGGAAGGCCATGGCTAACCACTATTGATGCTTATATAAGTTGCAGTGTTGGGAATATAACCATTAAAATGGCCATTTGTCCAAACAATTGGTCTTGTACCCTCCCGCTCAACCGTCTCTAGAGCATGACTTACCCTAATGGTTGGAAGAGGAGAAGGAAGACAAGGTATACTAGGTCACATCCTACCCAATATATACCCTAGATGCCATTATAAATGGGGGAAACCTAATGAAGACTACTTAATTGATTAAATCCTCTAGAATCAGCCTCCCAACACCATGTCTCTTGATGAGTTAGTAAACAAATTTGAAGATAACCCTTGGAATGATTTGTGCCTATTTGACTCAAGTCCTACCCATGTCAAAATGATATAATTTGGGCTAGCTAAAACATTGAAAATCAACCCCTCTCTCTCTCCACATAAGGAAAAGGAGTTATGTTACATGTTTAGAGAGAACCTATATGCCTTTGCCTGGAGTTATAAGGAAATTAACGGAGTGCACCCTTTGGTGTAAACTCACCACATTTACATCAAGGAAAGTTGCAAGCCAATTTTCCAACCTTAGAGGAGAATGAATCCAACCCTCAAAGACATAGTCATTTATCCCATCTCAGATAGTGAGTGGGTGTCTCCTCCATTTATGGTCCCAAAGAAGTAGGTAAAATGGAGGATCTGTGTGGACTATGGAGAGTTGAACAAAGCCACTAAAAAATACCATTTCACTCTACCTTTCATTGATCAAGTCTTGGATGATCTTGTAGGAAAGAAGCTCTTCTCTTTCGTGGATGGATTTAGTGTTTATAATCAGATTGATATCAGCCCATACGACCAGGATAAAACAACATTCGCTTTTCCTTGTGGCACCTATTCTTATAAGGTCCTACCTTTTGGATTATGTAATGCCCCTGCCACTTTTCAAAGGGCAGTCCTGAGCATCTTTACTGAGCTAGTCCATGACTCTGTAGAAATATATATGGATGACTTCACCCCCTATGGGGGTGAATTCTTGGAGGCTCTCTCCAACTTGGGAAAAGTGCTGAAGAAATGAATTGAAATGAACCTATCTCTTAGCCCTGAGAAGTGTGATCTCTTGATGAATGCAGGGACTTTTCTCGGTCACTCAATATCCCAGGAAGGACTGTAAGTGGGACCAAATAAAATTGTTGTCATTAAGAAGGTCCCTACTCCTCAGAAGCAGAGGGATGTCAGAAGTTTCTTGGGCTTATATGGATAGTATAGGAGATTCATAAAGGAATTCAAAAAAGTAGACTCACCATTTTTTGGACTACTTGCCAAGGACTCTGAATTTTTCTAGTCAGAAAGCTGCCAAGTGGCCCTAGAAACCTTAAAGGACAAGTTGACTACTGCACCCATACTCTGAGGCCCAAATTGGGCTCTTCCTTTCCACATCCATGTTGATTCCTCTAACAAAGATACAGGATAACCTCTAGGCCAGATAGATGACAAGTTTCCTTATGCCATTTACTTAGTTAGAAAAAATATGTGCAAGGTTGAGTTGAACTATACTGTAACTGAAAAAGAGCTCCTAGTTGTTGTCCATTCCTTGAACAAATTTATACACTACATTACTGGTTACCATACCTTCGTACATATTTACCATGCTACTATTAAATATTTGATGAAAAAGCCTGATGTGAATGTTGGAATTATTAGATGGTTTCTTTTATTACAACAATTTGATCTAACTATCATTGATAAGCCTGGTAGAGAAAATGTAGTTGCAGATTTTTTGTCTAGACTTGCTTTGCCTACAATTGAGGAAGGAATGGTTGATGATGAGATGACATATGAGAATTTATCTGATATATTAGTTCTCTCTCCTTTGTTTGTTGACATAGCCAACTACGTAGTGGCTGCACAGTTCCCTCCAAATCTATCCTCCAAGGAAAAAAGAAGAATTGTAAGAAAGAGTGCCCCATTCACTTGGATTTGGGGAAATCTCTTCAAGCTAGGCCCAGATCAAATTTTGAGGAGATGTGTTAGGGAGGAGGAAGTCTTTGACATCCTTTTGGCCTTTCATGATGGGCCTTGTGGTGGTCACTTTGCAGCCAAGAGGACAAACTTCAAGGTACTGCAAGCTGGCTACTGCTAGCCCACTCTCCACCAATATGCTAGAAGATACACCAATAAGTGTGATCAGTGCCAAAGAATGGGGAAACCTACTCCCAAGGAAAAAATTCCTTTGCAACCTCAAGTGACTCTTGAGCCATTAGGCAAGTGGGGCATGGACTTCATTGGGCCCATTGATCCACCATCAGAGTAGAAAAAATACATAATTATAAGGACTAATTATCTGACAAAGTGGGTTGAGGCCAAGGCTTTCAAGGTAGAAACATAAGAATAAGTGGTTGAGTTCTTAAGGGAGAATGTATTCTACAAGTTTGGGTACCCTAGAGAGCTAATCATTGATCAGGGAGCTCAATTCACATCACACTAGATTGAGAATTTGTTGAGGTAGCATAAGATCAAACACAAGAAGTCAACTTCTTATCATCCTTAGGCCAATGGGTGAGTAGAGGTTACTAACATAGCATTGAAATGCATTCTCACCAAGGTTGTGAGCAGCAACAAAAAATATTGGGTTGACAAACTAGTGGAGGTCACTTGGGCCTATAATACAACCTGGAAGACAACCACTAGCTTCACCCCTTATGACTTGGTTTATGGAACAAATGCTCTACTCTCCATTGAGTTTGAGTACAACACTTTGAGAATGGCAGCACATTTGGATTTGGATGTTACAAAGGCACAACAGGAGAGGTTGCTCCAACTCAATGGGTTGGATGAAATCAGGATGCAGGCCCTCCTACACATCGAAGTTATTCAAGTATAGAGAAAGGTTTGGCATGAAAAAAACATCAAGGACAAGAATTTTCAAGAGGGAGATTGGGCTCTTCTCTATGACTCCAGGTTCAAGGACTTCAAAGGAAAACTGATAACCAGGCGGCTAGGCCCATATCTGGTAGAAAACTTCCATGACAATGGGGTTGTTCAAATCTATACCATTGATGAAGAAGGCATCCCCTATCTTGTCAATGGATACAGACTGAAAGCCTATAAAATGCCTCTATCAAAGGAATATTTTATCAGAACCATAAATAAGGAAGTGAATGTGATTGGAAGTGTCTCAGCTTCCAAATCACCAAATTTTTGAAGATTATTTTTATTTTTGAAAAAAAAAAGGAGCCTAGGTGAAAACCTCTATGAGGCACCTGAGGCCAACTTTTGGGTTGAAAACCTCCTTGAGGTAACCCAAGGGTGAGGAAAAAAATAAAAAGATCCCTGGGTGAAAACCTCCCTTAGGCGCCTAGGGCAGGAAAACAGGTTGAAACCCTCCTTTGAGGCAACCTATTTGTCTTTCAAAAGAAAAATAAAAAAGAGAAAATAAAATCAAAATGCCATGGCAGGGACTCAAACCTGCCCACTAACAAAATTTCGTGATTTTTGCAGGTTTTCAGAGACAAAAAAGGACTCAATGTTCAAGAGGTAGTAAGCAAAGAATCACACAAATTCCTCCTCTACCCACTTCATATATTACATGCCTGCCATGTCTCCATCTTCCATCCCCACTTCTAGGCATCAAAAACCGATTTTTATTCAATTTTCTAGCTTCTACAGGGTTTCGTATAGTACTATAGGATCTCCTAGAAACTCGCAGGAAAGGAGTCTCGGTTGGAAAATGATGATACAAACATATTCTAGGTTGAAAAATAGGACTCTACACCTAACCATCTCTCACCCAACACAAACTCATGACCATACCCACCTCTGTGTCCAAAAAACAAATACAAAAAAGGAGAGTCCAAGGGACATGCCGTCACTGGCCTCACTCACCTATCACTCCATCTAATTCATTACCATATATCAACTCCTACATCACCACCCATCCCCCCTCCAAGTGAATAAAATAAATAAAATGATGAATAAAAGGCAGCTACATGTTTTCCTATAGTAACTATAGGATCCCATGTAGCGGCCTATGTTAAAACAACAACAGATAATTTTTGCATTCTCCTTCACCACCCATGTAGATAGAGAGCTCCAAAATCCCTGCAGGCATTAGGAATCCTATCTAGAGCTTAGAAGTAACACCAAAGACCAAGCACCTACGCACTAGAGCAAAGAAGACAACTACATCAGCAAGGAGAAATCAACAGAAAAAATGACCAACGGAGAGCACTTACCTGAACAACAAAAGGCACAGCAAAGTCATCCTCCAACATGCATCGACCAAGCGAAGGAAGGCACAGGTATGCACCTTATCCTAACTCTTCCCTAAGTAAGATATGATAAAAGTGTAGGAATATGAAAAATTTTGTTTTATAAGTTGGAGGTGGCCAATAAACTTGGCCACCCTCAACTAACAGACAAAAAGTAAACTTCCAGTCAGCATGCCACATGGAAATGTCACATCAAGGAGCATCAATCGAAAGGGTGGTCGATTAAATTTGTTTGATAGTGGGTGATGATTACGAGGGGATGTTGCATGATAACCAACGATGGGCTAATGGTCCCAATGAGGAAATCTTGTACACTTCCAGCCAAAACAACGCTCCAAGGAATCAACCATAAATAGAAAAATTCCAAAATTTCATTCACCCATCATTCATTTTGAGATTAGGAAGGTCAGGACCACCTTGGAGAGGCATCGAAGACGAAACCCTATTTTGGACACCCTACAGGAAATAGAAATATAGGAACAACTACAAGAAACATAGAGAATTGCAGGAAGCATTGAAAATTCACAAAGAACTCTGCAAGGGGGTACCCGGGGTCCAGTTATTCAGAAATTCTCCTCATCCAAAAGCATCAAAGTGAAAGGTAGGTGTCCCATATCTCTTATGTTTTGGTAGGTGTCCCATATCTCTTATGTTTTGACTTGATAGCTAGGAAAGGGAAAGCGAAAAAAATCTAAATTTCCTAGTAACTACAGTGGGTCTAGGGTTTAGGAAAAATTGTGTGAAGTTAAAGAAAATTGTTTGGGGATAGAAAAATTTTCAGTCATCCTCCAAGAATTCCAAAATCTCATTCACCCTGAAAAACACTAAGGCTAGCCCACGAAACTCCCTAAATTCAGCTAAAACCAAAAAAGAGAAATGATAGGAGGATTCAACATAAGGGAACCCACAAAGACATCCAGGATACACCTCCATCCCCATGTGGTAGAAATATTTGGAAGGCATCATTGGTTTGGATTCTTTGAGCTGTTCAAAGGTATGATGATGGTGTATCTCAAGAGTTTTCCATGGCACTCAACCCTCAAGCTAGAAATAGTGCTACTACTTTGGAAAGAGGGTTGTCAATTTACAATTAACCCTGAGGCAATTAGTAGAATCATTACAATTCCTCTAGGAATGCAATGGAGAAAGGAGGATAAGGCTAGTAGCACTTTTGTTAAGAATTTTTTTTCTTAACATATGAAGAGCCAATTGAGGACAAAATGGGATCATAAGGGAGAGCCTTCCCTGTCCTTGGAATGAGATGAGATATCACATTATCAAATATATTTCTTGTGAAGGGAGGCTCAACATAGTCTATGGATACCAATTTAGACTCCTCCATCAGTTGATATTTGGAGAGGAGTTACCAATTGACAGAAGACTTAGTTTACCCTACTTTTTGTTGCAATCATTAATAGACATGAGCCTAAAGGTATAAGAGGGGAAACATAAACAATTGGCCCATCATGGACTCATTAAGCTAATACTAGAGGATGCCTTAAGCCATTTAAGAATTCCTATTCTATGTTCCACATTTAGGGACATGGACAAAAAGGCTATAATTGAAATCGAAGCCCTTGAATATGATAGGGACCCAAACTCTAGTGATGAAGAGGAAGAGCTAGAACCTGAAGAGGAAGAAGAAGAACCTGAAGAGGAGGAAGAAGAGCCAAAAGAGGAAGAGGCGGAAAAAACAGAGAAAACATAGGAGGGAGAAGGAGAAGAAGAGAAAAGTGAAGAAAAAGAGCAGAAGGAAGAGGCAAGCCCTGAGGAACATACCAGAGAAAGGGAGGAATCTCCAAGGCTATCCCCTGAACCCACTGAGAAGGAGGAAATTGTTGCCTTGACTTCCCTAAGCACACCCTCCAAGTAAAAAGGGAAAAAGAAAGAGGTAGACTTCGCTCTATTTAAAAATAAGTATAAGCACTAAGATCAAGAAAGGGAGGCCACAAACACCTATCATGACTCCAATTATAATTGAGGAGTCACCAAAATAGTAAGGAAAGCTAGTTTACCTGGACATAAAGGTTGAAGAGGGCACCTCCAAACAAGCCATCTGAAAGTCTCCCATCACCTATGTTAGGAAAATTGTCACAAGGTGTGAATCAACAAATAAAGACAAGGCACATGTGACCCCATTACATAAAGGAAAAATCCTTCTACAAGATTCTCAGACAATCCTACAGGAAACTCTGTCAGTACTACAAGAAATAAAGAAAAATCCACAGGAATGACAACAGGGGCAGAGGGAAGGAAAGGAAGCAGCAACACAAGTGCAGGAGGGGGTAGCTTCTCCAAAAACATCTGAGGGGGAGTTCCAAGAGCTACAAGATCCTAGCCCACAACCCAATCTGAGCTCTTATTACAAATTCATTGAGGGAGGTAGAGTAATAACATAGAAAATTTCCATCCATCTCTTCTTTGAGTTTAAGAAAGAGAGAGGAAGGACACATCGTTGGATGAAAATTTCCAAATCAAAGAAGGTAGAGGATGTGGGCCATATGGAAGATAAACTCCTAGAGATGGGCAAGGAGTTTAGTGAGATAAGATACAGGGAACATGTTATGAGAACTCAACTACAAGTAGAAAACACATGTCTAAGGAGGTAGTTACAGGAAAGGGATAGCCAATTGGCCACCATGGCAAGCCTCTCCATGGAAGCACTTCAATGCAGAATGTCGTCAAGATCATATGAATTATACCTCGAGGATCAATGGCTGCAATTTCAGATCAAGACACTAGCACAACAGGGGACTATGCCTTTCCATGACTATAGACAGTTCATTGAACTATGTGACAAAAGCACCCTAGAGGATAAGGCAAAGATATTTGAATTTTACCTACACAACTTGGCCTTAACAGATTTGAATGTGTGGGACCCCAACACAAAGTTAGGTGAATGATGACTAATGGCCCTTGCATCATGGAGAGCCATGAGGAAGTAAGGGCTAAGGAAATGAAGAGGGTGTTGGAAAAATAAGAAGAAGATCCCCTGTACATCAAATATGAACAAATAAACTCCAGGGCTATCATCAACAACCACAACATCATCTCTAATGAAGCCCAACTTGCACCAAGGTACCTAGCTACACAAAAACAAGTAATCAACCATTTTGAAAACACCTTGAGATTGTTGGGGGATGAAAGCCAACATGCATGCTAGAGGAGATGGAGAAACCTACCATACAGTCTAAGGATCAGAGAATACCATTCCCCTGAGAGGTTGATGAATGCACTAGAGAGGACCCCACTGTATAAGAATGGAATGCATAGACTCAAAATCAATTGGATTGGTTTGAAATTCAGTCCACCCTTGATGTTGGGTATGTTAGAAGGTATAAAGGAGGAAAAGGAAAGAAAGAAGTGGGAGGAAATAGAGAAACATGCAAGGTTTTATACTCAAGAGGAATCTCCATCAATAGAGGCCTGGGATGTCAGAGAAGCCACAAGATCTATGAAAGATATGGACATAGACAAAAGTTGCTTAGAGGATGGGCAACACCTTCAGTAGTGAGTAATGATGAGATTTATCAATAAGTAAATTATATGGGTCTAAATGCCACTCTCCATCTTATTAAAATCAACTTTTCTGACATTTCTTTACATATTTTATTATATTTTTCTCAATGAGAAGGGTAAAGGGGAGATGTTATGTCATGTAGCCTAATATGTATTAAATGTAGGAAGGGAGAATTTTTGAGCTAATTTAAGTGCAGGAAATCGAAGTAGACAAGTAAGAGGGATTTTTTGAGATTTGGTCTCCCTCCTTAACTCCTCAATCACTCGAAGATTCCTCCACCAGATCTCATTAGCTCGAAGTTATAAGTAGCCAAGCCAACCGAGTTCATTGGCAGCCAACCAATGATAGTTGAAGACTTGTCAATCTCGAGTTTGGGAGCCAAGCCTCCATAATTTTTATGAAGTTGTTGGTAGCTTCAGTTTGTATAAATAAGAAGGAAAATGACCTCATTAGGATTCTATTTTTTGTTGTAGCCAAGAGACAACTTGGAGCCAAGACATTGTGACTGTTAATTATGTTATTTTTGACATTTTGATGGTAATGGGAAGGTTCACCTTGATCGAGCATTGAGTTGACTTAGAGGTTTGAACCTCTTGGATTAGGGCCCAACCCTAACAGCAGAGGTTCATCTTTTTGTACATGTATTCTTAGATTAAAATCATAGTTAACTGTCGAAGTTATTTCTGCTTTGTTTAATTTACAAGTATTTGAATGATTGTGTAGTTTTTCTTTCATTATTTGAAGAAGTAGATCAATGGTACAATAGTGAAAAAGAATACTTCATAAAAGTGTGACAGTGGCCTCTTCCTCATCTCCCTCATGGGATCACGGTTTTATCCCCCCCACTCTCACACCCCAAAAATAGATTCATCTTTTGATCATTGCATAGCTTAGAGTTCTTGTTGAATAGATCGTTGTTTATAATTGCTTAGAAGCACCTACAGTTGTAATTTTGGTTTCTTGAGCTTGTTGTAGTCTAGAAGGCATTTCATTTCATACATATAGTCATTAGCCATCAATAAATCAATTTCCTCAAATTCAACTCATTATTTCCATATTTTTATGAAGGTGTGCATGAATGAATAGAAGAACATGTGTTGTTGCAGGATTTTTTAATCTGCAAGGAGAAACCCATTCCACCAACCTCACCTAAGTCTCGTCCACCTACTACCAAGGCCTTCCAACCCCTAATCTAAATTTATGTTTTATAACAAAGTGGATAGGAACCTTGAACAAATTCAACCATCCTGAAGAGTTGAGTTGAGCCTTGGGTAGTGTTCACCTCCCCTATACCTTATTTCATCATCAGATATCTTTCCAACACTTCATTTTACCTCCCTACTTTCCTATAGCCTTCAGTCTGTTTACTTTAGTAAACCAAGACATCCTGTAGTAAACTAAGACATCCTGTACTAACTACAGGAAACCCTGTAGTAGCCTGTTTGAGCATGTTTTTAGTAGAAATGATATTTTGAACCTAGGGTATGCCCTCAACTTGACATCCATACCCCTCCATGCCATTTTCGACCATATTTTCCATGCCTTTCTCCCCTACAAAATATCAGATTGTTTCACTTAGAATTTACATTTCTAAATTAAAAATCAAAAGACTCTTTTCTGCAATGTTTAGCTAGTACACACATACATCAGTTATAGTAGTGTTAGGATAATTTCCATGCTTACTTAGTCCAAATATCTAGATGATAGAATGCAAGGCAAGATTAGTTCTCTTCTGCAAGTAATATGTGTAAATTCTTAGCTAGATATTTTCATGTCATTCCATAGCACTTTCCCTTCAGCACTTTCATTTTCCTAAAATAGGCAACATTTATATTCTACATTAAAGATAGCCTTACATTCACTATCAGTAGTCAGACTCCTTCTACTTAATAAAAGACTCATTTCAAAAACCCTAGTGGTCTACCACCCAAGTTGAAAAGTGACAAGAGTAGACCATTGCATTTACTGTGCATATAGCACTGTCACCTCCAAGTTTGTACAAACCCCGGGTTGATAAAGTAAAGTTGGTAGCCCTAGGAGTTACAACATCCTTGCTAAAATACTGGAGTTCATTAGTGTTGTTGGAGAGTGGAGTACTTTTTGGCACTCCTTCCAACCTTAATTGTTGGCCTTTTAGGTCAACTTGGTAGTGGTACTTGGGAGACATGTTTGATCCATTTGCGTAGGTGTTACTAAGCTTAGCATAGGTTTGGAGGAATGTACAGATGCTAGAGAAGGTGATCCAACAACTAGCAGAGGTTATGAACTGAGGATTGATTGATTTTCCTTATGTTCTTCCCAAGTCACTCCCATGTAGGCTTGTGGATGTGACTGAGAATCTCCAGTCACTAGGAAGCAAGTTTGTGCATGAGACTAGTTGAGTGCACCTAGTGTTGTGCATGTGACTGGGGTTTTTCATGATTTTTTCTCCACATTCCTTGCAAAAATTGGATGAAATTTGACATGGAAATTCCCAAAGGCCTCTAGAAGAATTGGTAAAGGTCGAAAATGGTTGATTAAGTCTTCCAAAACGTGTGAATGCATTTAATGCACAAGTAGTGATGTTTGAGGATTGATTTTGTCAAATTTGTGCACTCTTGATCTCATGCACAAGATGAATTTCTCCCTCCATGTTTTATATACTCCACTTTGGAGATGCGTGATGGTTGGCTGTGTGTGATATTGATTGAGTGAAGGCTGCATTTTTTGAGTATGCTTCAGAGACATTAGTGTGCTTGATTGCTTCAGTGTATGAGCTCTTATTGCAACTATTTGAGTGTTAGAAAATTATATATTACACAGAAATGGAACACATAAAATATTGCAAAAATATAAACACAGAAAACACATGAAACAAGAGATACACATATATACGTGGTTCACCCAATTTGGGCTACGTCTATGAAGATAAAGCCAGTCCTTCCTTTTATATTATCCAGCAAACTGAAGAGATACAACCTACAACAAATCCGCTCTAATTCCCTTTTCTCTCTCACTCGGTCTCCTCTCTCTTCTCACTCAGAATACAGATCTACATAAACGCAATACAATTCCTTCATATATAGTGAGGGATTGCCTTCTAGGGGAAAAAACCTAAATTAAACATAACTTCTACTGTCAGATCTCTGCCTAATGAATGGCCTAGATTGACTACGAAATTACAACATTTTACAAGGCAATTTTACATCTATTTTTAGCTTCGGGGGTGCTGCCCCCGATACCCTTGCGAGGGGGCAGGCTCCCAAAGGTCACAGCTGCCCCCCCCCCTGGACCCCCCTGCAGTGTATATTTTATGGGTGGCATTGCCACCACATTACGAATTTGGGTCCAATGTGGTGATACTTCTAAATAATGAAGATAATCAGACTCCATACCCAACATTCTCCTACTTGGAGACTGATTATAACAACTCCACCATTGCTTCATTTGCTGGACAATGACTCCACTTTGGATCTCACTATTTCTCATCTTCTTCATCATACTTGAAGACCAATTGAAACTGAGTAGATTCTAAATTTATCCCTGGTTACAACTTTTGTTAACATATCTACAGGATTTTGGCTAGTGTGTATCTTTTCCAGCTTCAACTATCCATCTTCCAATGCTGACCGTATGAAATGGTACTTGAGTTGTATATGTTTAGTCTTGGAATGAAATGCAGATTTCATTACAACATGTATGGCACTCTGGCTATCACTGTATAACCTGCCCAACTCCTGCTTTTTACCCAATTCATCCTCAAACCTTTGTAACCAAATCATTTCTTTACTAGCCTCTGTAGCAGAAACATACTTTACTTCCATTGTTGAGAGTGCAACAACACTTTGCAGTTTTGAGACCCAAATGATAATTGTTCCACCTACAGTAAACACATACCCTATTATGCTCCTCATGTTATCTTTATCACCTACTATATCTGCATCAACATATCCCTGTAGAGCAATGTTTGAACCACCAAAGCATAATGCTTGATTTGTGGTACCTCTCAAATACCTTAGAATCCACTTCACCGCCATCCAATTTTCTTTTCCTAGATTGTTCATGTACCTGCTTACAACTCCCACTGCATGTGCAATACCAGGCCTTGTGCATACCATTGAATACATTAAGCTGCCAATTTCTGATGCATATGGAACTTTAGACATATGAGCCATTTCTTCCCGAGTCTTGGGACACTCCTCCTTACTTAATTTGAAATGGCTAGCTAAAGGTATACTAACTAGTTTTTCATTCTACATATTAAACCTTTTCAACACCTTTTCTATGTACTCACTTTGAGACAATGTTAATTTTCCATTCTTCCTATCTCTAGTTATTCTCATACCAAGGATTTGTTTTGCAACACCCAAATCCTTCATTGTAAATGAGTTCACCAATTTTCTTTTGAACACGTTTATTTCCCGCATGTTAGAACCTACAACACGCATGTCATCTACATACAATAACAATATAATATAGTTGCCATAATTTTTCCTTTTGAGATAAACACAATGATCAGAGTGACATCTAGTATAACCTTGTTCACACATAAACCCATCAAATTTTAGATACCACTGCCTTGGAGCCTGTTTTAAGCCATACAAACTCTTCTTCAACCTGCACACTAGTTTTTCCTTCCCTTTTACCTCATATCCTTGTGGTTGCTGCATATATATCTCTTCCTCCAAATGTGCATGGAGAAAGGTTGTCTTTACATCTAACTGCTCAAGATGCAAATCTTCAGTTGCTACTAGACTTAAAATAGTTCTGATTGAAGTCATTTTAACAACAGGAGAAAATATCTCATCAAAGTCTATACCCTTTTCCTGTGCAAACTCTTTCACCACAAGTCTAGCTTTATACCTTTTTCTACCTCCATTTTCTTCCTTCAACTTGTAAACACATTTATTCTGCAATGTTGTTTTACTTGCAAACAACCTGACTAAGTACCAAGTCTAGTTATGTGCTAAGGAATCCATCTCTTCTTTCATGTCTTGCTCCCACTTCTTCTTGGTTTCTACCTGAACCGCTTCTTCATAACATTCTGGTTCACTAGCATTAGTCAACAATACATAATATAATGAAGGAGAGTATCGTTCAGGCGGTCTACTTATCCAGGTATATCTTCTAACACCACTTTCAGGTGTTTGAGGTGCTTTTTGTTATTGTGGTTGGTTTTCTAGTCATTTATCATTATGATTTTTAGGCACCATCACTTTTTTTGTGATCTCATCAAGCACTGTGTATTCTCCATTTTCTTTTTCTTGTTTCTTTTCCTGCAGTTGATCCTTATACAAAACCTTTTCATTGAATATGACATCTCTGATCCTAATGATTTTGTATTTTTCATAATCATAAAAGCGATAACCAAAATCATTAACACCATATCCAATAAAAGTACATTTCTTTGATTTTGCCTCAAGCTTTGTTCTATATTCTTTATTAATGTGGACAAAGGCTTCACAACCAAATTTTTTTTAAAATGAGTAGTTTACCTTTTTACTTGTCCATGCCTCCTCTGGAATACCATCATCCAAGGAACTTGAAGGCCCTCTGTTTATTAGATAAACAACAATATCTACAACATCTGCCCAAAATTGTAAAGGCAATCCTGCATGCAATCTCATGCACCTTGCACACTCCATGATTGTCCTGTTCATCCTTTCTGACACACCATTTTATTGTGGTGTTCCTGGAACTGTCTTCTCTCTACGAATTCCATTCTCTGAATAGTACCTATCAAACTCTTTGTTGCAATATTCACCTCCATTATCTGATCTAAGACACTTCAACCTTTTTCCTGTCTCATTTTCAGCCAAAGTTTTCCATTTCTTGAAAGTATCAAATACATCAAATTTATTTCGAATACAATAAATCCAAGTTTTTCTGGTTGCATCATCAATAAGAGTAACATAATAATAAGAGCCACCAAGATATGATATCTGAGTAGGTCCCCATACATCTGTATGCAAAAGCTCTAATTTTTTGCTCTTCTTTTCTTTCCCAACTCTGAGGAATCTTACTCTCTTCTGTTTTCCATAAACACAATTCTCACAGAATTTTAAATCAACATGCTTCAAACTTGGCAACAAATTTCTTGAGTGAAGAATCTGCATACCCTTCTCACTCATGTGCCCAAGCCTATGATGCCATAATGTCGTGTCTTCTCCTGTAGAGGTTAAAGCATTAACATAATTAGAAATACCATTACATAAATACAATGTACCAACCTTTTCTCCTTTTTCTATTACTAGGGATCCTTTAGTGACCTTCCAGGCTTTTTTCTGTAAAAGTAATCACACAGCCTTCACCTCCCAACTACTCTACTGAAATAAGATTTTTCTTTAGATCTAGAACATTTCTTACCTCCTTCGATAGCCATTGATTTCCATTCTATTTTTTTTATGAAAACTGTACCCATTCCAATGATTTTACAGGGTTTATCATCACCCAATCGAACTTGTCCAAAATATCCTTGAATATAATCATGAAAATGTTTCCTATCAGGTGTGGAATGGAATGAGGCCCCTGAATCTACGACCTAGGCATCAATAATATTTTCTAAAGAAAGAAGCAAAGCATCTTGCAACACATCACCTGTCACATTCACTTCATGATTGTTTTCCTGTTGTGCATCTCCTTGCTTTCCCTTCCAAGACTTGCAGTCTTTCTTCAGGTGTCCTTTCTTCCCACATTTCCAGCACATTATCCTCGATCTGGATTTGGATATGCCTTTCCTTGACTTACTGCGATATCCTAGGCTCTTTCCTCTTTCCATTTTTCTTCCCCTAGTCTCTGCAATCAAAGCATTACTTGATGTCTCACCAGAGCTTCTCCATCAAATTTCCTCACTAAGGATTGCACCGACAACATCATCAAACTTTAAAGTACTAGATTCAGAGACAGAGTTACTAATGGCCATAACTAAGCCATTCCAACTTTCTGGCAATGAGCACAGAAATAACAGAGCCCTAACTTCATCATCAAAAGTTACCCCTATATAACTTAACTAACTGATAACTGTATTAAATTCATTTAAATGATCAGCAATAGATCCACCTTTCGACATTTTCATATTAAATAAACGCTTCATAAGAAATACTTTATTCAAGGTCGAGGGTTTTTCATACAGTTTGGCCAATGTCGACATTAAACCATCTATTTTCATTTCCTTTGAAATATTAAATGCTACCGATGACGCTAGGCACAGCTGTATTGTTCCAAGTGCCTTTTTGTCGAGAATATCCCATTTTGTGTCTGTCATACTCATCAGCTTCTTTGCCTTTCTGCTCAATGGTTGGTACAGATCTCTCTGATATAGATAATCTTCCATCTGCATCTTCCACATCTAGTAGTTTTGGCCGTTAAATTTTTCTACCCTAAACCTACCATCTTTTGCCATTTCTTCCACTCGAACCAGGAACCCTTCTCTCCTGTAAGTTTATCAACCAAATAGACCTTCAACTCTGATACTAGTTGTTAGAAAATTATATATTATAGAGAAATGGAACACATAAAATATTGCAGAAATATAAACACAGAAAACACATAAAACAAGAGAGACACAGATATACGTGGTTCACCCAATTTGGCCTACATCCACGGAGAAACAACCAATCCTTTCTTTTATATTATCCAACAAAATGAAGAGACACAACTTACAACAGATCCACTGTAATTCCCTCTTCTCTCTCACTCAATCTCCTCTCTCTTCTCGCTCAGAATACAGATCTACATAGACGTAATACAATTCCCTCATATATAGCGAGGGGTTTCCTTCTAGGGCAAAAAACCCTAAAGTAAACATCACTTCTACCGTCAGATCTCCGCCTAATGAATGACCCAGATTGACTACGAAATTGCAACATTTTACAAGGAAACTTTACATGTATTTTTAGCTTTGGGGGGGGCTCCCAAAGGTCGCAGGTACGCCCCCTGGACCCCCCTTGCAGTGTATATTTTACGGGTGGCATTGCTGCCACATTACACAGTAGGGTCCAATGTGGTGATACCTCTAAATAAAGAAGATAATTAGGCTCCACACCCAACATTGAGTAGATCTATTTGTTGAAGTGTAGTATTGATGCAAAGTTTCAGATTGCATACCAAAGATGTAGAGACTTGGAGTAGAGTTTATGATATAGATGGAGAGTTTGGTATAACTCCATATTAGTGACTCTCACTTTTTCTTTTGCAGGTGTTGCTAGTGCATTTGGCACATAGCCATTGTGTTGTATTTTATTAATTGTAGTATGCAACAATTATATTTTGGTATGAGGGTTTGACATTATGGTGGAGTATGAGCTGTGATTTTGTTATTGGTTGGTGATGGTATTTCGGATTTGATGTGTCCACTATTTTTCTAGAGTAGAGAGCATGTTTGTGTTGTTTTTATTTGATTGATGAGATTGTCTTGCTACTAGAGATCATATTGCAGATCTGAATCAAGCTGAGGAGAAAGTCTTGGGATCTAGTTTGGAAATAAATGAAACAAGGCCCACATAGAGTAGAGGAGAAGTGATTTCATGGATGTGGAGAAGTGATTGCAAAGTTTCATCGAAAGGAACACTTTCTCAATCCAATGATAGTTGGATAGTCTGATCGGAGTTGGCCAAGGATCGATTGATAATGGTGGCTTTCACCGGATGGTAGTTTGTAGATCAGTTGAGAACATAGTCTTCTAAGATGATCAGCAGAATCGAGTATCTAGGATGATTAGAGTTAGCTGATTAGATATGAGGTCAAGTCTCCTAGCTGATGGGAGTCAACAATATATGTAAAAAGACTATATTTTCTTAATAGAAGATTCAGAGAAGCGTAGCAGTAACAAAGGTGGTTTTTTTTCTTGGTGAAGGGTTTTCCACCAGATATCTTTTTTTCCCCTTGGAAAAATTGTAATTTTCATTAATAGGAAAATTACATGTTGTAGATGTTGTGGGCATGTGCAAAAATGGAGGCTATGTGCCAATTAAAAAATTTGAGGTCCCAAAATATGTTCTCCACGGTGGGAGACAGTCATTTAAAAGTACTGCATAATTGGCATCATAATATACTACTCTACGCAGAGAGTATACCTGAGAAACATGTACTGTTATGTGCATATACAAAAATAAACAGAAATTAAATATTCAAAATTTTCATATGTTTTCAGGCTCTTATTGAGCCTGTTCTACATAGTCCATATATGGCCGGTGGTGTTAATGTAAATGCTCACCTCCCTGCTACTCTTGGATAACCCAGATGTTGCGTGGCTTGATCGCTGCTGCTTTGGAAAGTTGGTAAGCGATGGTGTTTCGTTCCCTATATATGTGATGACAAACAAAATTGTCAAAACATGTGATGCATCTATTGTTATCGGGAAAACTAGTGTCCATTCAAAGCTGCTAGTCCCACTAAGACGAGTAGCTATATTAGAAACAAACAAACTAAAGTTACCTGTGTTTTCCTTTATGAGAAATAGATGAGAGAGAAGCAAAGAATACCAACCTCAGTCTATCGCTTGGCTCCTTGCTTGTTTCCTCCCCCCATTGACAGAACTTTGCCACTCCTTCCTTACTTGTCCCGCTTTAGAGAACTCCTGTAGAGTCAAAGCAGCATAATACCATAAAAGCATAGAGATATATAACCATAAACAATATAGGATCAGATATATATTAACCATACAAATGCATATATCAATACAAGATTTAGAGATATACAAGAATATGGAGGAAAACTCAAATAGCTTTATTGATTGAAGTAGTAGAAGAGAGGATTACAACCCATTGGTCTAACCCAGCACCATCCTCCCAGCATGAAAGCCCTCTTCACCTCATGAAAATCTAGATCACCCAACACTATGATGTTCCACAGAGAAACCAACAACACTTCCTTACAAGATACAAAATTCCAGCCTCTGGATCTCTAGGATGAGGGATCCATATATAGATATTTGTAGGTGGGTGAGTCAGCTTCTGGGATTTTGATTAGTGTCATTTCTCTGATAGTTCTTGGTTCCACTTGGAGATTTCATGATCTCTTACTCATCCCTGGGCGAATTTAGAGAGGCAAGTGTCAAATGGGCATTTTCTAGAAGATTCTCTAGGTTTCGACCTAGCCAACTGACTCCGCCATTTGTCTGCTCTCGCTCATCGCACCCTACAGAATGGCTTTTCAGTATGCAACGCACTTTCTACATGTAGTAGGTGAGATGCATCGCACCCTTAGCACTGAGCAAACTGTATGGTCCAGTTTTGACCAGTTCTGAGTAGTTTTTCAGGGAGAACTTCTGGGAGATGATGTAATCAGCTGACCTTGTTCCTTTAGGGTATGAAACAATAATTTTAGGGGCTTAGAAGCCCTTCGTTTATGGACATATGATATTGGGGTTGCAGTTCCCAAATATGTCTATAACAGTTGCCCCGTAAAGCATGAGGTCGTAAATCTTTTGATGTCGGGTGAAATGCTTTATCATGAGGATCTGAGGTTTTTCAAACTGGAAGGTGACCTATAGTAAGATACAATACAATACATTATCTTCATAATATTTTCACGATCTAGCTGAGGCAGGCATTCCCATGCTCAGCTTTATAAATTCATTTTCATGTACATAGGACAGACAACCGTCTGTGTGGCAGACTGATGATTCTGGTAGAGCCATCATCCCTTAGCTTGGATGATTATCTATGCAGCTATGATGTACATTTGATGTCTTTATTTTCCTGAATATATCGCAGCTCGGATGGAAGAAACTAGATCCAGGGTCTAAAAACTCATTCAATATTTTCCCGAAGTACAAGTCGATCCATGTGAAAGGATGTTCTGATGTCGAACATGGAAAGACATCACCTGATTACCAGCCAATGATGTGAGTTGTTAACAGGCGTGAGAGGAATCACCGATAATGATAATGACCCTCAAGGTACGGCAGTACAATTCATGTGGTGCGAATACATGAGTCAATGTCAAACACCATGCAAAATCTTTCGGTCAAAGGCCATTGATGTAAACTTGTCACAGAAGTGAGAAACTTACCATTGAGGCATGCAAGCTTCAAAGTACTGAAAGGGTTGTTCATAAGTCAACTTCTTGGATAATGAGCTGATGTCAACAAGAAGTGACCCGTCGCATGAGGGCCTTAATGAATCTCACATCTACGACACAAAATGGAGCAAATGATTTTGTGGAGGTGAAAATGATCTGATGATACAAGGTTCTGAGTGGCAGTCATGAAAGAATGAAGCGTGAAGATATTGCAGCGGATGAGACGTAAGCTGGGTTGGTGAATTCTCTAAACGACTTCTCTTGAACATATCAGCGACACTGAAATGGATTGGTAGCGTTAACCCCAAAAATGGATGGTATGGAGGACCAATGGTGATATGGCCAGTGAATGGAATGACCCAACACGACTCAATCATGGTGATGGAGTGAAAGTGTCATGTTCAAGAGCGACCTGCTACCAATAAATTTTCTTCAAGTTTTCTTCCCAATTTTTCCCCAGTCATTTCTGACCAGAACCTCTTTATTTTTGTCAAGCTTGAGGAGGATAACATATGATCATTCTATAATTTGCCCTTCGGGAAAACCTTTCGCTATGTTTTAACGAGCCTAACGACAGTGAAACTCGCTCTTGTCTGCATGGACAAGTTTGTTGCTTTTGTTTTAACGAGTTTAACGACAAAGATAACTCGGTCCTTTTCAATTTTAGGGAATCTAAAAAGAGACGGAAAGGAAGCTCCAGTAATCCTTTTTCATAATATAACCCCTTAAGTCTGAAAAAGTATAAAATAATACAAAAGGGATGACTTTTTGATAGTTTTAACGAGCCGAACAAGACAAGCACTCGATCTTTTTGTGTAATGATCCCTCAGGTCCGAAAATATTAAAATCTAGAGGAGGGATAGCACTTCGAATCACTTTAACAAGCTGGAGAGGCCAATTGCTTGGAAATATTTTCATATTTTACGAGTCAGATGAAAAGAGCTTAAAGGAGACTCATTTTTGGAGGAATGAGTGATGTTTTCAGATAGCAGCTGGTTCCAGGTAAGGTTTGGAACTTTTCAATCACGACAGTGTAAAGAAGATGGCTAATAGAATCACTCATTGCGGCTGTTCCTCAAAAGGGGTAAAAAATCAAATGGAGGCGTATGATTGGCTTAAAAATAGTGGAGGTGATGGTAAGAACACGACCAAGGCTCAAAAGCTGATGATTATGCGATCACAATGGTTATTTACCGAAGGATGGGTTCATTTTTTAATGAGCTTAAACTCTAGGGGAACATATTCTCATTGCTAGGTTTATTTTTTAATGAGCTTGAACTTCACGTAAACCTGCTCGTGCCAATTGTATAATAAGGATATCTCATCAATAGATTCATTTTTTTAGGGAGCTTGCCCCATTTGAAACTTTGCTCCGTAGCCTTTTGTTATGCAAGATAGGAACGACCAACCTATGAGTTTAAAGGGTTAAGAGCCTACAAACTAAGAAAATAAATGGTCACTTTTCACTTGTATGCAAAAAGATTTGCATGCCCCCAGGTATAAAGAAAAGTAGAGTTTCCAGGTTACCATATGAAAGTTCTCGCATTTACAAGATTGCTCCATCTGCATTTGCAGACAAAACACTTCCTTGGCTCTATCCATCGAAATAGACAAAGGTGAATGATGGGATACATCCACTCACATAAATTTGGCGAGGGAATCTTATTCCAATCTAATCCCACTTTCCTAAATGGACGGGTGTGTCAGACTAGTCATATATCCTCCACGGAAACCTACCCTATACCTAAAGTTTTCCTACCGAAGCAAACCAGGGTGCATGCCCCCTGGGTTTAGTCACATTCACCGAATCACTCGCGCTCATCAGGTGGATTGACTGGATATTGATGAGACATTCCTTGTGCAAAAAGACCAGTTAGGGATGGCACTTGACTAGTAGTTGTGTTTGAACCGGGGAATGAAAGCTAGTCTACGAGCTGGACCACTCTGCCTTCATGCGGGAAACACATCACTCGAAAGAGTGAGGAAACAATAGCTCCCATGCTATAAATGTAGTCACGCCCAAGGAGTAGATTGTAATCTAAAGGCCCTTGGACTACCATCACGTTTAGATAGACGGTTTTCCTTCTCAAAGTTATAGGCAAACTTGGAAGGATCCCTAACGGTCGACTGGTTCCTTTGTTGAAGCCTGTCAAATTTCAAATCTCAGGCAGAAGCGATGGTGAACCAAGCACTTTCCAAGCAGATGAGGAAAGGATGCTCATAGGAGCCCCTTCATCTATGATAGTACCGCCCATGATCATTCTGTAAGCTTGTACTATGATTCGGAATGGTACATTAGATGGTAGACAGGTCTGCTTAGTAGATTCCAATCGAAGGAAATGACTAGATTGCTTGGAGGAGGGACCGAATAAATGGTCGGGTAAATCTCTGACGAACTTCCTTCCTGCGGTAAAGGAATGGCTAGATTGCCTCCATGTTCATCAAATTCTGTGTTGACAAAAGGAATTTGAACGGTGTTGTTCTCATTCTCTTTGGTGACTGTATCATATGAAGGTAGACCTTTTGAAGGGCCAACTACCATCTCGACCTATTGACTTTGGTCCTGTGTGGACTCAGAGGGTTTATCTTCAACGATAGATGTTTCGACCGACCACAAAGGTGTGTCAGTCAGATTTTCAACTAGTGATGGACTCGGTAAGAGTTTCTTGTATCTAGGAGGAAGCCGTAGCAGTGAAGCAGGACGGTTATCCAAGACTCTTTTAGCTTCATCTTAGGAAGGGACAACAGTGGATGGCATGATCGCCTTCACACAGTCTACAAGGAAATTTAGATCTTCCTTTTTTTCCATTGACTTCATTGTCACTAGTTGACGGTGTACTTTCAACATGATCGTCAGAGGTTGAGGACACCAGATTGTGCAAGTGGAGAGACCAGTCTCTCAAGATCCATGGGATGCAAGGAAAATCTCGATGATAGTGGTCTCCCTTGCAAATGACACATGGAGATTTAGGTTTGGATGGTGAAGTGTGTGGATTCTCGCTAGACAATGCATGGTTGCCCCCTTTTGCCATTGGCTTCTTATTCTTCTTCTCCTTCCCTTTCTTCTTCTTCCTCTTCTTAGTTACTTGGTTTTTAGTTTTACTAGCTTCACCAAGTGAAGAGGAAGAAGGAGAGGGAGAAACAAACGAAGTAGAAGTTTGGGGGCTAACTCTAGTATCATCCAGTTTTTTATTTGATTGCTCAAGAATCACAATGTTTTGAATGACAGAGGTCAAGAAAAGCCATACTGGTAGGCCAATTATTAGTCCTGGAAGGGACAATGTGGCCATATGAGGTGCACCAACATCTTCCCAAGAGGAGAAGGGACTAGGTTTCCCCCCAAGGGGAAATCCTTAATTGGTGGACTCCATTTTCTCAAACTAAGACCAACGAGGGAACAATGAAGTTATTCCGATTAAAATAAAGTTTATGATGCTTTGACACAACTTTCTTTTTCAATTTTTAAGAGTCGAGAAAAAGCTAAAGATGACTCTAGTTGCCTTCGATTTTTAATGAGCCTGAAGTGACAAGTGCTCAGATGGACCTTTTCTTTTAAGGAGTCTGAAAAGGAACAAAAGTGACTACTCTGGAAATCTAGATAGAGGGATTACCAAACCAATCGCAAAACTGCAGAATACATTTTAAGGTACGACAGTCAATCTTCCCGAATGTTGTGTTCAGTGCATTGCGATTAATAGGGCGACTGACACGGCTTCCTAAAGATAAAGTATATAGCCTATTGTGGTCTCCCAATATATACTCGACGGTACGTGGGAGCACAAGTCTGTACTGGCACTTGTCGTATCAAAGAGGAGGAATCACCCAACCTACGATGAAAATGATAGTTACCAGGCTTTACGACACCGGAATACGTCTCTAGACTAAACTTCTAGAGCTACCACCAGGGAAATTAGGATGTTTGCAAGTCAAGTGTTCAGTTCATAAACTAACCCGGAGATTGACTGAAGCAGTGTTGATCTACTTTGCAGTTGCATAGCAAAAGCAGTTTGAAGGCTAGCTGGCTTAACTTCAGGCCCCGTCTGTAGTTTATAAAGCAAACAAATAGAAGCAAGCAAATTAGATATTCGCTCCCTAGTGGAGTCACCATTTTGTTATCGGTTAAACTAGTGTCCATTCAGAGCTACTAGTCCCACTAAGACGTGTAGCTATCTTAGAAACAAATAAACTAAAGTTACTTGTGTTTTCCTTTATGAGAAATAGATGAGAGAGAAGCAGAGAATACCAACCTCAGTCTTTCGCTTGGCTCCTTGCTTGTTTCCTCCCCCCTTTGACAGAGCTTTGCCACTCCTTCCTTACTTGTCCCGCTTCAGAGAACGCTTGTAGAGTCAAAGCAGCATAATACCATCAAAGCATAGAGATCTATAACCATAAACAATATAGGATCAAATATATATTAACCATACAAATGCATATATCAATACAAGATTCAGAGATATACAAGAATATGGAGGAAAACTCAAATATCTTTATTGATAGAAGTAGTAGAAGATAGGATTACAACCCATTGGTCTGACCCAGCGCCATCCTCCCAGCATGAAAGCCCTCTTCACCTCATGAAAATCTAGATCACCCAACACTATGATGTTCCACAACGAAACCAACAGCACTTCTTTACAAGATAAAAAAAGTCTAGCCTCTGGATCTCTAGGATGAGGGATCCATATATAAATATTTGCAGGTGGGTGAGTCAGCTTCTGGTATTTTGATTAGTGTCATTTCTCTTATAGTTCTTGCTTCCACTTGGAGATTTCATGATCTCTTACTCATCCCTGGGCGAATTCAGAGAGGCAAGTGTCAAATGGGTAGTTTCTAGAAGATTCTATGGGTTTCCACCTAGCCAATTGCCTCTGCCATTTGTCTACTCTCGCTCATCGCACCCTACAGAAGGGCTTTTCAGTATGCATCACACTTTCTGCATGTAGTAGGTGAGATGCATCGCACCCTTAGCACTGAGCAGTCTGTATGGTCCAGTTTTGACCATTTCTGAGTAGTTTTTCAGGGAGAACTTCTGGGAGATGATGTAATCAGCTGACCTTGTTCCTTTAGGGTATGGAACAACAATCTTAGGGGCTTAGAAGCCCTTGGTTTATGGACATATGAGATTCGGGTTGCAGTGCCCAAATATGTCTATAACATCTATGCACTTCATCCAAAATATGTCCCAATATGAATGTGTGGCAACTTGTGGTTTGGTTTATCCAATCACATACAATTTTTGAATCACCGAACATTTGTAAATTATGACATTCTTTTACTATAGAAAATTGTATGAGGTAGTTTGTCGTGGAGAGTTCAACAAAGTTGTTGGTGCCATTTCCAAGTCCCATTTGAATGTGATAAGAATGTTTATCCGATATATGTAGAAAAACCCCTCCTCCACAACCTGTGTCTTGTGCGGAACCATCAAAATATGCCCAAGGCTTTGTGCGAACGATGGGTTCGGGAGTGATATTCCTAGGAAGTGTGGCTGCCAAGTCCTCAGGGAAGTAGCAATAGTTAGTTATAATTCTGGTTGAGATGGAAGTCCAATGAGGGGTGATGTCTAGGAAGATATAACAATTTCTAGCTATCTAGATTTACCAACATATGAGTAGGGGAATATTTCTAGCCTTGGGCGATGTAACAGACAACCACCAATTTGCCCAAGGTTCCTTGGTAGTTTCTCCCCCCCAGATAATAAGCATGTGAGAGTGGGTGAGGGTGGAGGTCCAAAGATCAATAGTGATAGGACAGAAGAGAAATATATGATTCAGGGATTCAGAGTTGTCCTTCTAGAAACAACACCAATAAGGACCATATAGTCCTCTTCTAGCCAAGTTATCTCTTGCTAGTACCTTGTTTTTCAGTATAGACCACAATAGTAGTCTGGTGCGGGGAGGTGATTTAAGTTTCCATGTGTCTTTCCACCATGTTTCAATGTGCTGAGGTTTGTGCTTGTTCGCCAATAGTAGATACCCTTCTTTTGGGGAGTACCAACCATTTTTGGCAATGGCCCATATGATCTCATCATACCCTTCTTTGAGTCGAGTGTGAGATTCCTGTAGAGTAGTAGTGAAAGTGCGCCAAGCTTGGTGCCATTGATGAGGGAGGAGCAAGTTGTGTGCTATCTTCCAAGCTTGATGAAGGAAGGTCGATCGCTCTGAATCCACTGCATGAATTAAGTGGGTGATTCCTTCTCATTGAGGCTCTAGAGTAAGTCCAAAGGAAGCTGATGCGCATTTTCGCATCCTATCCAAGGTTCTGGATCAATTCTGACAGATGACCCATCGGATATTATCTAGGTTAGACCATCTTGTATAAGGGGCTTCGAGTGCAAAACCGCTTTCCAGATATTTGAGATCCTCGTTTTGTTCCAGTTAGGTAGTCTCAGCTAGTCTAACAGCCTGAAGGGAGCAATATATTTAGTGATAGCAGTTTTGGTCCAGAGACTGGTGGTGGTAATTAGATGCTACCCTAGCTTGGCTGCTAGTGCAGAGGAAAAGTCCTCCAATTTTTTGATGCCCCACCCCCTGCCCCCATTTCTTGGGTATAGTTAGAAGGTCCCATCTAGCCCATGCAAATAATCTCCCAGATTGATTGCCTTTCCAAAGGAATTTGCTGCAAAGGTTCTTAATTCAGTTGAGAATGCCTCTAGGAATCCATGCAAGGGACATTCAATAGACCGGGGTGGCCTCTAGTACTATTTTGATGAGCACCAGTCAGCCAGCTCTGGAGAGGTGTTTATGATACCATATATTGAGTCTTCTTTCAAGCTTGGTGATCAGCTATATCCAGTCTGCAATCTTATATCCAAGCGGCTTTAATCTGTAACCCATATATCTAAGGCCTCCATCTATCTAGTTTAGAGAGAAGGTAAACCTTTGAATAGAAAATTTTATTTCATGGGGGGAACAATTTGAGGCTATTATGGTGGATTTAGAGCTGTTGATGGTCATGCTTGTAGCCATTTTGAAAATATTGATGGCGTTCTGGATAGTAGTAAGTTCACCGATTCCTCCATTAAGAAACATAAGTACATCATCCACAAAGAGGATATGAGTTATAGTACAATCCTCTGATAGTCTGATTCCAGAGAGTCTACCTCTGTGATGCATTTCCTTAATCAATCTTCTAAATCCTTCCATAACTAGGAGAAAGAGTAGAGGGGACAGAGGGCATCCTTGTCTGAGGCCCTTTTCAGAGCCAAAGAAGGGTGAGGTGGTCCCATTTATCATAACATTGTAGGATATGTTGGTGATGCAACACATGATCCATTTAATAAATCCTACTGGAAAGCCTAAATGAGTAAGAAGCATTTTGAGGTATAGCCAGCTTACCTTGTCGAAGGCTTTGGAGAGATCAGCTTTGAGGATCATACCTTTGATATTTTTAGATTGTATGGAGTGCAGCACCTCCTGAGCTGAACCAATGGCTTCATGAATCTATCTATCCTTTAGAAAAGCAAATTGCTCTAGGGATATGTGGGCAGATAGGATGGGGTGGATGCGATTCGTTATGATTTTAGAAATGATTTTATATGGGCAGTTGCAGAGGGAAATGGGGCGGAATTCGTTATAGGATGAAGGATTTTCAGATTTTGGAATGAGTGATATGAAAGTGGTGTTTATATCCCCGTTCATGTGCCCATAATTCCTGCACTCCTCAATGACCTTGAGTAGGTCATTCCCTGGAATATCAAAAAAATCCAGGTAGAATTCTACTGACCATCCATCAGGGCCAGGGCTCTTATCATTTTTGAACCATTTTAGAGTAGCCTTAAGCTCCCGCATTGTAACTTCTCTATTAAGCTGCTTAGCTTCCTCAATATCAATGAACTGAGGGAATAGTTGTGCTAGTCTGACGACCTCATCTAGGGTAGCATTTGGGGGCTCCTGATAGACCTTCTTAAAGTGAGAGGTAGCCAATGAGGCTAGTTGGGGGAAAGTATCAATCTCTTCTCCTTACTCATCTGCCAATTTCCAGATGGTATTTATAGCCCTCCTTCCGTTAGCAAATTTATGATAGAATTTGGTATTATCATCCCCTTCTCTTAGCCATATAGCCTAGCTTCTCAGTCTCCAAGTTTCCTCTTTATCCTTGAGAATTTCCCCTCTTAAGGCTGTTAATTTAGGGAGCTTTTCCCTAAGCTCGGGTGTAGGGAAGGTACCTCCACTATTGTCCTCAAGGTTGGCTATCTCCAGTTCGATTTCATTCACCCAATGCTCATCTTCGCATCTCTTGTTGTGAGCCCAGATCTTGGATAACCTCTTTAATTCCTTCAGATTGGCCACGAATCCCTCAGTGGTGTACCCATTTTTGGCCGGTGGGTGAGCCTTCCAATAGTCTATCACAAGGTTGGTGTAGGAGATGTCTTTCAACCATGAGGAGTTCAATTTGAAGGGAGCTCTCAGTTTGTTAATAATGCCACGGATTTCAAGGTGGATAGGCAGATGGTCTGAGAGTCTGTCGAATCCCACCCATTGGCGATATGTGTACCCCTGCTCCAACAGATGTTCCTTGATGAGGAATCAGTCTAGTCTCTTTGTAAGGCTGGCCTCCCCAATTACTTTGTTCCTCCAAGTTGGGGCTAGTTTGAACACAGGGATATCAATGAGCTAATGAGAGTTGAGGAGCTGATCAAAATAGCCTGCCAAGGGGTCTACCTATGCCTGGTGCCCCCAGGATTCCGAGTATCCTAGGGAAAAATTTAGGTCTCCTCCTATGATTATATTGTCCGACTGAAAAATGTTGTATCCCATAATCCTTTCATAGAAGTTATCTTGATGGTGGTAGGGTCTATAAATATTTATCATTCTAATCTTAGATCCTAGCTCAAACGAGTATATGTCAGCCCCTATGAACCCTATGCCCACCCATGCTCCCAGAAGTTTGATAGAGCGAGGCTTGTATCCTAGGGCTATGCCACTCAATCGTCCATTAACATCCATGGCATGGAATTTCCAACCTAGGAGCATAGATTCAAGTAGAGGAGATATGATAGTTGCTACTCCCAGGGTTTCCTGTAGAAGGACCAAGTCTCCTAGCTCCTTCCGAAGAAGTCTCCTCAGCGCTAGTTTTTTTTCGTTACTAGCTATCCCTCTGCAGTTGAAGGAGATAGTCTTCATGGGGGAAACACCAGTGGAGGGCTCTGTGATCTAAGGACCCTATCTCGAGTACATTGTTTCCTAGAGACCACCTCCATTCCTTCCTTTTGTTTTTCTTTAGATAGTGAAGAAGGTCTGCCTCAGGTGGGCTTCGAGGCAGAGAAGGAAGGTGTAGTGCTAATGCCAATGGCATCTAACATATATGCACGGGAGTGAGAATGGAGGTGGTATCTATGGGGTTTTAGGTCAATCCCAGGGATGGGGATCTCATGTGGCATAGGAATGGATAGCGACGCAGCTCGATGAGGGACATCCAGCTATGTATTGAGGGGGCTAGCCCGGTGACTCGAACAACAATGACAAGTGTCAGGATTTGGCCCAGGATGCAAAGGGCTAGTTGATGTGCAGATGTAAAAGTAAAGGATGTAGAATGAGAGGTTGGACAAGACATACCCGAAGATAACGCTCCGCCAGCAGCCGCCTTAGACCTGGTCAGAGGAGGTGAAGGTGGCTGAATGGGTGTAGTCCCGCGCTTCTTTGGCTTCATCACGTCATGCCTGTGTCCTTTAGGCTTAGATTCATTCAATTCGACCCCATCTGATTGTTCCTTTTGCGTTTGTGCTTCCCCTGCAGCTGTGTTTTTTCCTTTGATACCTAATTTTATTTTTGAGAGGAGAGGGAAATCCTTGAAGAGGTGGGCAACTTTATGGTAGCGTCTGCACTAAAAGGGGACCCCCTCATAGTCCAGTATCTGAGTCTGGTTATAATTCCTCGAGCGAAGCGTAACTTTTTCCTGCAAGCCTCGTTTAATGTCTAGGTGCACCAATAATCTCGCATATGCCATAACTCTCGTGGAGAGATAGGATCGGTCATAATCTAGGTAAGTCCCCAGGGTATTACCTATTCTTCTGAAAATTTCCTTGGTCCAGAAGTGGAGAGGCAGGCCAGGAAGTCAGACCCAGATTGGCCCTGCCCAAATTTTCTCCTTGTCTGGGTCAAACAACGGACTCTGTCTCCTAAGCATGACCGGGGCTTATTCAATGTGCCAGAAGGATGATAGAACCCAGTTGGTGTGTTTGGCTCATGCGAATCTAAGAGAAAACCAGCCACAAACAAAGTTTTGGACGATAGGTAGATCTACCAAGTGATGGCCCCAAATTTCAGCTACCCATTGTTTAAGTCTTGCTCCCATGTAGTTCCTTCCTCTGACTTTACCACCTAGGATCGTTGTTGCCATATCCATGTTGTCTTGCCACTTGAAATATTCTTCCCAGTCAATGAAAACATCCTATGTCCTAGGTTTGACACACCTTTGTTTCTTCCCATGGGTCAGCTCCATGGCCTCAGCTTCTTCCGAGTATTCTTCAGAACAAGGGTTAGGGGAGTTAGGGTTAGGGTTTGGAGGCAGCTGTTCAGATCCAGGTAGGTAGGTGTTCGAGAGGGGGTGAATGACGGTGTAGCTACCAGACAGCTGAGCCGGCTCCAGGGGTGGGAAGGATTGTGAAGGGAGGGCTTCGCTGAATGGGGAGCATGGAGGGTAGTGGGAAGCCACAGATGGGTGAAGGGAGGTTAAGTCAGAGGATCCAGCCTCTTGAGTAGAGATGGAAGGGAAGGGGCTGGAAGGATGGGAGAATGGCATCAGTGAAGGTGCAAAGGAATCCAGCTAGGTCACAGGAATCACTAGAAGGTCGATCACAGAGCTGGGCTATCCCGATATCGATGGAAGTGGAGCGATAACCTCAGCGAGCTCCCTGCTGAACTGAAAATATTCTTCATTGTTTTTCGGTCTGCCGAAGATGGAGATGCCCTCTAGGGCATCCTCTAAATAGTCTATAAGGTCACCTTCCATGTTGCTTCAGGGTTTACATCAGCTACCACCCTAAACCAGTGTAACCGACATAGGCTAAGACCAAACCCTACAAATGCAAAACCACATATGCTAGCTCAAGTTGCCGATCGGGGGGTAAGTAGGATGAGGAGATTAACAGGGTTCCATGGCAGGTTATGGGTAGACTAAAATAGAGAAACAAGCCATGTCTGCATCTAGGCCCCATGTGTACAGCAGAATGGCCTACCCCGTGTCAGGCCATGGTCGCGCCAGCCCTGTCTGTGTCCTCCTCACCATCCTAATGAACCACTCTCGGAGCTTCCACCAGATATCTTGTGTCTCTTGTCTGATGGTTTTTATGGTTGTGTTTGATGGTTTTGTTGCTCTCATGGTTGTTTGATTTAGCTACTTACATTGTTATATTCATGTGATGATATAATATGTTTTTGGTTATATGGATGATTCAGTAAGTGAAGTTTTGATTGATAAAATTGTTAAAAAGATCACACTAATGATTCACCCCACCTATCTCATTAGCGCTCAAAGGTTTCAAACTAAGCAAGGAGGGAGAGAGAGGAAAATAAATATGGAGAGAGAGTGAGTATGTTTATGGGGTGAGATAAAGAGAAGAGAAAGGAAAAATAGAGGGAGATAGAGATATAGATGTAGGAAGGTGAGAGAGAAGAAGAGAGAGACATAAAGAGGCAGGGAGGGATAGAGAGAACATGTGTGTTTGGGTGTGAGATAAAGAGACAAATAAGGAGATATGGAGAGCTATATATAAATAGATGACAAGGGGAGAGAGAGAGAGAGAGAGAGAGAGATAATGTTATTCACTGAAATAAATGCATTTAAATTAGTGTAGATGTTGATTGCTAATATTATGTAATTGATTTCACTTGATGCACTAATTTTAGTTTAGATGTTGATTTGTAATTATTCAGTCCATTTAATTTCTTAAATTTCTAACATAATTATGGACAAGGGTTAGTAAATTGATGAAGTGTGGTGCACAATATGTGCTTAGTTAATCTCGTCTCTTACTTCGTTAAGTATGTTTTTGTATTGTTTTGAGGTTTTGTCTTTTATGCCTAATGATTTTAATGGATGTTAAATGTTAATGATCAACTGTCTAATGGATGTTTAATATAAAAACTAATTCCTAAGAAGGAAGAAAAGGAAATGTACTTCAACTAATTTAATTTGCATAAAATCAAATAAAAAACTTGAATGGTTAGTCTAATCTAGGTAGACACCGTGTCTATGAAAAGCAGAGCATTATTTTAGATACAATTGTATTCATTAATAATATGAAAATGAAATCACTTCCTATCTTATCCTTGGAAACTCTTGATAAAAAATCAAACTAATCCTATTCTATGAAATGAAAGCAAGCAATATAAAAACAACTATGATCTATTGCATGCTCAAATACTATTGTGAACATTCAATATAAGATGTCAAAATCATCTTCTTGAAATGACTTAAGCAATTGAGTATACATTAGATGTGATATAAGAAAGCATAATAAAAGCATGGAAAGGAAAACTTGCAGCTACTATGTGATCTAATGCCTTTTAGGCAACCCAAATTGGAAGAACTACCTTCTTGGACTTGTTGATCATGAGATTACACAATAGGTGAAAGCTTTAAAAAGCATGGAAAAAGCATAAGGAAAGAAACTAAATCACTCTTTATTCTTAATGCCTCAAGCAACCAATATTGGAAAATAGCTTAATGTTACCTTCTTGAGAAGCTCTTTAGAAAACATAGGGTTAAACAGTGAATGTAAAGCTAAATCTAAGAAAGTATTGTAAAGACATGTGAAAGAAAACTAAGTCACTGTATGCTCTAATGCTTCAAGAAATCCAATTTTAGAAAATAGATAAAACACTACTTTCTTGATATGCTCTTAGGAAGCATAAAATTACACAGTGAAGTAAATCTACATTTGAAAAATAAAATAACATTTGCAATGGAAAGCTAAACTATTTGCATGAATCAAAGTAAAACAAACTAATTAATCTTACAAATTTACAAAAGGATGCACATGGTTGATGGGGGCCCTTCCATTGTCGAATAGCATTCTAACTCACAAAACTCACATTCTAAAATTCAATAATAGAAAATAACTTTCTTTATTGATAAACTCACGACTTTACACAATGGAAATCTACACTTCTATCTCATTACATCAATAGCTTTTCACTTTACATCACATTCCATCTCAGTTCTTCTTACAAAACATTCTATAATTCTTTCTCTTCTTTTCCTCATTTTTCCATGATAGGAGAAAACTTCCCCTATTTATACAAAAATATGAGAAGCTATCTCATTAATGAGAGCCCATGAATCTCTCTCTATATCTTTAAAGTTAATTAAAATAGGAAATGATAAGACACATGTCTTCTTAAAGTTTCAATACAAATAAGAAATGAGACACATATCTTTATGATCCCATGATCTTCTCCACTCAAATTCGAATTTGATTTTGGGAGGCCACATAAAGGTTTTTTAAAAGCTTTATTTTGACCTACACATATCAACAATCTCATCCTACTTGTTAGGTATAAACATATGCACATTATTTTCTAATTTTTAACCATAAATTCATTTTAAAATGCTAAGAATTAATAAAGTTTGGAAAAACATCATTGTGGCCCAATGATGATAATGGTAAGGTAAATGTAATGAAATGGAGGTAAATATAATGAAATAGAGGTGGAGTGAAGGTGACAATATGGAAATATAACTGAAAATTTAATGGACGTAAATGACAATTTCAAGGCCTAACATACCCCACAACTGAAGCTATTGCATGTCCTCATGCAATGTATTATATTAATTCTTTTTTATCCTTGTGGCTTAACTTTTCATGATATCATTTGATAACTTCATACTTCTGCAAAGTATTTTAGTCAAATTGCAACATGGTTGGTTCTTGTGTTACAACAATATTTTGTTGTTGCATTCATTTTTTAATCTTTGAACATTGCATAATGATAATTTGATTATTGTTGCAAAGTATATTTTTATAGGATTGCATCATGGTTGGTCCTTGTGTGACAACCATGATTGTGTTTATATCCAATTATCTTTTCAGTACTTTTGAAAAGCCTTTGTATGCTCATAACAATAATGTAATAATTAATATCATTTGAAAGTATGTGATTTTGAGTGTGGTATGAATATGGAAGAATATGAGTATGAATGTATCTCCCCCCAACTGATGGTATTGGCAATTTTATGAGAAGAGAAATGTTTTTTCCAAAAATTATCATTCTAGCTTTTCAAGGAATTTTATGGTAAAAAGTTAGAAAATGACATACCTTAACTTACCCTTTGGAAATGAATGAGTTGCATGTGTGGTGGCTGCAAAATTCTGATCATAATATTCTTCAAGTGGTTGGACAAGTCATGGAGAAAAGAGTCAAGATGACTTTTTATTGCTTTTATTAAAACTTGTTGAATCTGTTGCAGAATAGTGTTGATTCTGCTGCTGTCATCTGATTCCATGGCTGTTATTTGATTCTGCAGATGTCATCTGATTTCGCAGCTATTATTTGATTATGTAGCTATCATCTGATTCTGCAGCTACATGTCTTCTACATTTGCTCCAAAATGTTGAAAATGATAGTCTTCATGTCTTCAAAATTCATTGGCACAATTCCTGCTATGTGAATAGATGTTTTGATGTCGAACATAGCAGGAAATTGTTGACTTAGTGGCCATTAATGGATGCCACTAGTCAACATGAGAACTCTCACTATTGATGACAATGAGATTAAGGATGTCCAAACAAATCTTGCTAGGTACGAATAATTTTGTTGTTGTCGAGTACCTAAAAGATCCGATGAATAAGGGACATTAATGTATTCCCATTGTTCATCAGCATGAGGACTTGCCATTAAGGCATGCAAGCCTCAAGGTGTTTGTACAAGGATTTTAGACTCAAAAGACTATGGAATCAATAATTTGCATTGAAGCAGGGTTTATTTGCAAAGTGAAAAGGACAGGAAGGGAAAATGAAAATGGAAGATGACAATGGAAAATAATAATGGCAATGGGAAATAAACATGTTAGTGAGCTTCTTGCTTTTATTTTTGGTTCAGGAGTAGACAAAAATTAATGGGAAGTCTATGTGAATAAAGGAAAATTAACAACTCACTCTTGATGGGAAAAATAATTGTGGCTTGCTTTGAATTGATTGGTTGGATATATAATTCAAAAGGGAGGAAAGGTAATGGTTTTGATGAATATGGACATGGACTTGTTCTTATGTTTCTCATGAGAATGGTCTTTTGATGACCAATTGCTGTCATAATTTAATCTCCTTGTTGATCATTCAATCATCCTAAACCTGCAAAAAAAACTTGACACAAAGAACATAAGTGTGTTAAAAAAGAAATAGCTAATTTCTTTTTGATTCTTACGCAAAAATTGAATGTCAAATGAAACAGATTAAGGAAAATCAAAAGTGTTATATTCAGTCCAATTCATGATATCGATAATAATCCATTTTTAAGAAATAACTATGAAAAATAAATCAACTCCCCGTTGTCGGATGACTTTATGCACTATGCTCAGTAAAACGATTGGCATCACAAAGATTTTCTATGCCCCGCAAGTTAAAACTTCATAGAAAAATACACAACAATATTAATACCAAATGTTAAGAAATCCTCTAAATAATTTTCCAATTGTTTTGCAAGCCATTATTGAATAGTCATCTATGCTGCAAAAATAACATGCTGTCAAAAATATTTGAAGCGGCAAAAATATGTAAAAGTACTCATACAAAAAGAATTATTTCAATCAAATTTTGCATGTATTTTTCATTTTTATATATTGCTTCAAAAAATTGATTGCATCATTGCAAAAAAAATAAAAAATAAAAATTAAATGATTTTAATTTTAATTTTCTTTATCAAAAAGAAATTATTAATAAAGAAAATGAATTTATTTTTTTTTTTTTAATCATGAAACGCATAAGGAATGAGACACATGTGTCTAAAATCAAATTTATTAAATCAAATTGGACTCTTAGACCTCACGCGATGTGGAGAAGAGTTTGTTATTCACTTGGATTCTTCTAAAATCAAATTGGACTCTTAGACCACATGCCATGTGGAGCAGAGTTTGTTATTCACTTGGATTTTTCTGCTTTCAACTTGTCATGTTAAAACAATTCAAAACAAATCGTTTTTTTCTCACGCAATGTGCAAAACGGGGCTCTGAAGAACCCTGAATTTCTCCCAAATGGTTGTGAAATTCGGAAAACCATTGCTGGGTTATCTAACCTGCCCTGTTCCCAAAAAAACCATGTTTTAGTATTTTCTAATGCAACTCGGTTTGTTCATAAAATTCATTTTAAAATCATGTGGTTTTAATGGTTACACATTTTTGGCAATTTCATTTTCTGGAAATTACTTCTGCAACAAACTAAAATTACTGTGGTTTAATTTTTTTATTTGTAGGTTTTGATGTATAGTGGCTTGTCTCTCACAAAGAAGTTCAGATTGATCACTCTTATTCCAATTACCTGCAATGGAATCTGCTCAACAAATTTGAATATGGACTTATACCAATTTTCGTTCATTGATCTGGGGCAAGATTGACACAGTGTGGTTTTATTTGTAGATTCGATGTGGGTTGAAGCCATGGAGAGGCCTGCATGCCGTTTCAGTTTTTTAACCTTCATGCAAGGATTGTTTGTTCAAACCCTTGTTGCAATCTTTATTATAAGTTTCATTAATGTGTTGTTTTATTTTTTATGTTTGGTTTTTAATTATATATATTATTCATGTTTTATTTTCTATGTTTCCAACCTACTTTCATTGGTTTGTATGAATTGGTTATGTGTTGTTGTTTTTGTTTTTTTTAAATGTGTTTTATTGTTTTGTTTATATAATGGGTTAAATTTTTATTTTTTATTTGAGTTGTTTGTTTTTCTATATTATTTTTATGTTATTTTATTTTTATCATTAAAACTCTTTTTCTGATCCTCCAGATCACACAAAGCGTGAGACAAGAGCATAATTGAGAAATTATTAATTTTTTTTTTTAGATGTAAGAAATAAGGTCTTCTAATTACACTTCCACGGCAACAGTGCCAAAATGTTCAGTCAATTTAATGTCTTAAATTGTTAACATAAATTATCTACCAGGGTTAGTAAACTAATGAAGTGTGGTGCATAATATGTGCTTAGTTAACCCTTGTTTCTTACTTCATTGAGTATGTTTTTGTATTGTTTTGAGGGTTTTGACTATTATGCCTAATGATTTTAATGGATGTTAAGTGTTAATGGTCAACTAAGTCTAATGGATTTTTAATATAAAAACTAATTTCTAAGAAAGAAGAAAAGGAAATGTACTTCAACTAATTTAATTTGCATTAAATCAAATCAAAAACTTGAATGGTTAGTCTAATCTAGAAAACGGAGCTCTGAAGAACCCTGAATTTCTCCCAAATGGTTGTGAAATTCGGAAAACCATTTCTGGGTTACCTAATTCACCCTTAAGGTCTTCTACATTTATTTTAATCATGAGACACATAGGGAATGAGACACATATGTGTCTAAAATCAAATTTATTAAATCAAATTGGACTCTTAGACCTCATCCCATGTGAAGTAGAGTTTGTTATTCACTTGGATTCTTCTAAAATCAAATTTATTAAATCAAATTAGACTCTTAGACCATATGCCATGTAGAGCAGAGTTTGTTATTCACTTGGATTTTTCTTCTTTCTACTTGCCATGTTAAAAAAATTCAAAACAAATCGTTTCTTTCTCATGCAATCTACAAAACAAAGCTCTGAAGAACTCTGAATTTCTCCCAAATGGTTGTGAAATTCAGAAAAATATTTCTAGGTTACCTAATTCACCCTAAGGACTTCTACATTTACTCCAAAACGCTGAAAATGATAGTCTTCATGTCTTCAAAACTCATTGGCACAATTCCTGCTATGTGAATCGATGTTCTGATGTCGAACATAGTAAGAAATTGTTGACTTAGTGGCCATTAATGAAAGCCACTAGTCAACACGAGAACTCTCACCACTGAGGAAAATGAGAGTCAAGATGCCCAGACACATCTTGCTAGGTATGAATAATTTTGTTGTTGTCGAGTACCTAGAATATCTGACGAACAAGGGACATTAATGTATTCCCATTGTTCGTTGGCATGAGAGCTTCCCATTAAAGCATGCAAGCGTCAAGGTGTTTTTGCAAGGATTTTAGACTCAAAGGACTATGGACTCACTCACTCTTGCTGGGAAAAATGACTGTGGCTTGCTTTGAATTGCTTGGTTGGATTTATAATTCAAAAGGGAGGAAAAGTAATGGTTTTGATGAATATGGAGATGGACTCGTTCTTATGTTTCTCATGAGATTGGTCTTTTGAAGATCAATTGTCATCACAATTTAATCTCCTTGTTAATCATTCAATTATCCTAAACCTGCAAAAAAAACTTGACACAAAGAACATAAGTGTGCTAAAAAATAAATAGCTAATTTCTTTCTGCTTCCTATGCAAAAATTGAATGTCAAATGAAACAAATTAAAGAAAACCAAAAGTGTTATATTCAGTCCAATTCATGATATCGATAACAATCCATCTTTAAGAAATAACCATGAAAAATAAATCAACTCCCTGTTGTCGAATGACTTCATGCACTGTGCTTAGTAAAACAATTGGCATCACAAAGATTTGTTATGCCCTGCAAGTTAAAACTTCATAGAAAAATACACAACAACAATATTAATGCCAAATGTTCAGAAATTGTCTAAATAATTTTCCAATTTTTCTGCAAGCCATTATTGAATCGTCATCTGTGCTGAAAAAATAGCATGCTGTCAAAAATATTTGAAGCGACCAAAATATGAAAAAGTGCTTGTACAAAAAAAATTATTTGAAGCAAATTTTGCAATTATTTTTTGTTTTTATAAACTGCTTCAAAAAAATTGATTGCATCATTGCAATTTTTCTTTTTTTGAATGATTTTTATTTTTATTATTATTATTATTTTTTAATCATGAGACACATAGGGAATGAAACATATTTGTATTTAAAATAAAATTTATTAAATCAAATTGGACGCTTAGACCTCATGCCATGTGGAGTAGAGTTTGTTATTCACTTGGATTCTTCTAAAATCAAATTTATTAAATCAAATTAGACTCTTAGACCACATGCCATGTGGAGTAGAGTTTGTTATTCACTTGGATTTTCTGCTTTCAACTTGCCATGTTAAAACTATTCGCATAAATCAAAGTAAAACAAAATAATTAATCTTACAAATTTACAAAGGGATGCACATGGTTGATGGGGGCCCTTCTATTGTCCAATAGCATTCCAACTCGCAAAACTCACATTCTAAAATTCAATAATAGAAAAGAACCTTCTTTATTGATAAACTCACAACTTTACACAATGGAAATCTACACTCATAATCTCATTACATCAATAGCTCTTCACTTTACATCCCATTCCATCTCAGGCCTTGTTACAAAACATTCTATAATTCTCTCTTCTTCTCCTCATTTTTTCATGATAGGATAAAACTTCCCCTATTTATATAAAATAATAAGAAATCTAATTAATGAGAGTCTATGAATCTCCCCCTATATCTTTAGAGTTACAATCAAAATAGGAAATGATAAGACACATGTCTTCTTAGAGTTTCAATACAAATAAGAAATACGACACATATCCTTATGATCACATGATATTCTCAATTCAAATTCGAATTTGGTTTTGCGAGGCCACGTAAAGGTCTTTTAGAAGCTTCCTTTTGACCTACACAAGTCAACAATCTCATCCCATTTGTTAGGTATAAGCATATGCACGTTATTTTTTAATTTTTAACCATAAATTCATTTTAAAATGCTAAAAATTAATAAAGTTTGGAAAAACATAAATGTGGCCCAATAATGATAACGATAAGGTAAATGTAATGAAATGGAGGTAAATGTAATGAAATAGAGGTGGAGTGAAGGTGACAATATGGAAATATAAGTGAAAATGTAATGAAAGTGCATGACAATTTCAAGACCCAACATACCCCCAAATAAAGCTATTGCATGTCCTCATGCAATCTATTATATTAATTATTTTTTATCCTTGAGCTTTGGCTTAACTTTGCAGATATCATTTGATAACTTCATACTTCTACAAAGTCTTTTAGTTGAATTGCAACATGGTGGGTTCTTGTGTTACAACCATATTTTGTTGTTGCATTCATATTTGATTTTTGAACATTGCATAATGATAATTTGATTATTATTGCAAAGTATATCTTTATTGGATTGCATCATGGTTGGTTCTTGTGTGACAACAATCATTGTGTTTATATCCAATTATCTTTTTCGTACTTTTGAAAAGCCTTTGTATGCTCATAACAATAATGTAATAGTTAATATATTTTGAAAGTATATTGGCTTTTGAATGTGGTATGAATATGGAAAAATATTAATATGAATTTATCCCTCCCAACTGATCATATTAGCAATTTTGTGAGGAGAGAATTTTTTTCTTCCAAAACTTATCATTCTAGCTTTTCAAGGAATTTTATGGTAAAAAGTTAGAAAATGACATATCTTAACCTACCCTTTGGAAATTGATGAGTTGCATGTATGGTGGCTGCAAAATTCTGATCATAATCTTCTTCAAGTGGCTGGACAAGTCATGGAGAAAAGAGTTAAGATGACTTTTATTACTTTTATTAAAACTTGTTGAATCTGCTGCGGAATAGTGTTAATTCTGCTACTGCCATCTAATTCCGTAGCTGTTATTTGATTCTGCAAATGTCATTTGATTCCATAGCCGTTATTTGATTCTGCAGAAATAAGGTCTACTAATTATACTTCCCCAGCAAAGGCGCCAAAATGTTCAGTTAGTTTAATGTCTTGAATTGTTAATATAAATTATCGACCAGGGTTAGTAAACTGATGAAGTGTGGTGCACAATATGTGCTTAGTTAACTTTGTTTCTTACTTTGTTGAGTATGTTTTTGTATTGTTTTGAGGTTTTTGACTTTTATGCCTAATGATTTTAATGGATGTTAAGTGTCAACGATCAAGTAAGTCTAATGGATGTTTAATATAAAAACTAATTTCTAAGAAGGAAGAAAAGGAAATGTACTTCAAGTAATTTAATTTGCATCAAATCAAATAAAAGACTTGAATGGTTAGTCTAATCTAGGCCAGCACTGTGTCCATGAAAAGCAGAGCATTATTCTAGATACAATTGTATTCATTGATAAGATGAAAATGAAATCATTTCTTATCCTATCCTTGAAAACTCTTGATAAAAAATAAAACTAATCCTATTCTATGAAATGAAAGCAAGCAATATAAAAACAACTATGATCTACTACATGCTCAAATACTAATGTGAACATTCAATATAAGAAGATGTCGAAATCATCTTATTGAAATGACTTAAGCAATTGAGTATATATTAGATGTGATATAAGAAAGCATAATAAAAACATGGAAAGGAAAACTTGCAGCTACTATGTGATCTAATGCCTCTTAGGCAACCCAAATTAGAAGAACTACCTTTTTGGACTTGTTGATCATGAGATTACACAATAGATGAAAGCTTGAAAAAAGCATGACAAAAGCATAAGGAAAGAAACTGAATAACTCTTTATTCTTAATTCCTCAAGCAAACAATATTGGAAATAGCTGAATGCTACCTTCTTGAGAAGCTCTTTAGAAAACATAAAGTTAAACAATGAATGTAAAGTTGAATCTAAGGAAGCATTGTAAAGACATGTGAAACAAAACTAAGTCACTGTATGTTCTAATGCTTCAAGAAATCCAATTTTAGAAAATAGATAAAACATCACTTTCTTAAGATGCTCTTAAGAAACATAAAATTACACAGTGAATTAAATCTATATTTGAAAAATAAAATAACACTACAATGGAAAGCTAAACTATTTGCATGAATCAAAGTAAAACAAACTAATTAATCTTACAAATTTACAAAGGGATGCACATGTTTGATGGGGGGCCTTCCATTGTCCAATAGCATTCCAACTTGCAAAAATCACATTCCAAAATTCAATAATAGAAAAGAACCTTATTTGTTGATAAACTCACAATTTTACACAATGGAAATCTACACTCTTAATCTCATTACATCAATAGCTCTTCACTTTACATCCCACTCCATATCAATCTTTGTTACAAAACATTCTATGATTATTTTTCTTGTTTTCCTCTTTTTTTATGATAGGAGAAAACTTCCCCTATTTATATAAAAAAATGAGAAGCTATCTCATTAATGAGAATCCATTAATCTCCCCCTATATCTCTAGAGTTACAATCAAAATAAGAAATGATAAGACACATTTCTTCTTAGAGTTTCAATACAAATAGGAAATGAGACACATATCTTTATGATCCCATGATATTCTCCATTCAAATTCGAATTTGGTTTTGGGAGGCCACATAAAGGTATTTTAGAAGCTTCCTTTTGACCTACACATGTTAACAATCTCATCCCACTTGTTAGGTATAAGCATATGCACATTATTTTCTAATTTTTAACTATAAATTCATTTAAAAATGCTAAGAATTAATCAATTTTGGAAAAACATAAATGTGGCCCAATAATGATAATGGTAAGGTAAATGTAATAAAATGGAGGTTAATGTAATGAAATAGAGGTGGAGTGAAGGTGACAATATGCAAATATAAGTGAAAATGTAATGGAAGTGAATGAAAATTTCAAGGTTGAACATACCCCCCAACTAAAGCTATTGCATGTCCTCATGCGATCTATTATATTAATTCTTTTTTATCCTTGAGCTTTGGCTTAATTTTGCATGATATCATTTGATAACTTCATTCTTCTGCAAAGTCTTTTAGTTGAATTGCAACATGGTTGGTTCTTGTGTTACAACAATATTTTGTTGTTGCATTCATTTTTTTATCTTTGAACATTGCCTAATGATAATTTGTTTATTGTTGCAAAGTATATCTTTATTGAATTGCATCATGGTTGGTTCTTGTGTGACAACCATGATTGTGTTTATATCCAATTATCTTTTCAGTACTTTTGAAAAGCCATTGCATGCTCATAACTGTTGGGTGTGGAGCCTGATTATCTTCCGTGTTCAAAGGTGTCGCCACATTGGACCCTAGTTCGAAATGGGGCGGCAATGTCGCCCGTAAAATATTTACTGCAAGGGGGGTCCAAGGGGGGGTCACTGAGACCTTTGGGGAGCCCCCCTGGAGGGGGGTTTCAGGGGCAACGCCCTCGAAGCAAAGAATAGATGTAAAATTGCCTTGTAAAAGTATAGTAATTTCTAGTCAATCTGGGTCATTCATTAGGCGGAGATCTGAAGGTAGAAGCTATGTTTAATTTAGGGTTTTTTGCTCTAGAAGGCAACCCCTCACTAAATATGAGGGAATTGTATTGCATCTATGTAGATCTATATTCTGAGTGAGAAAGAGAGAGGAGATTGAGAGCGAAGAGGGTGTTACAGCAGATCTGTTGTAGGTTGCATCTCTTCAGTTTGCTGGATAATATAAAAGGAAGGACTAGTTTTTTCTCCGTGGACGTAGCCCAAACTAGGTGAACCATGTATATCTGTCTCTCTTGTTTTATGCGTTTTCTGTGTTTATATTTCTGTAATATTTTATGTGTTCCATTGCTCCGTAACATATAATTTTTTAACAATAACAATAATGTAATAGTTAATATCTCTTGAAAGTATGTGGACTTTTGAATGTTGTATGAATATAGAAAAATATGAATATGAATGTATCTCCCCCCAACTGATGGTATTGGCAATTTTATGAGAAGAGAAATGTTTTTTCCAAAAAATATCATTTTAGATTTTCAAGGAATTTTATGGTAAAAAGTTAGAAAATGGCATACCTTAACTTACCCTTTGGGAATGGATGAGTTGCATGTAGGTTGCTGCAAAATTATAATCATAATTTTCTTCAAGTGGTTGGACAAGTCATGGAGAAAAGAATCAAGATGAATTTTTATTGCTTTTATTAAAACTTGTTGAATCTATTGCGGAATAGAGCTGATTCTGCTGCTGTCATCTGATTCCGCGGCTATTATTTGATTCTGTAGATGTCATCTAATTCCATAGTTATTATTTGATTATGCAGTTGTCATCTGATTCCGCAGCTGCATGTCTTCTACATTTTCTTCAAAATGTTGAAAATGATAGTCTTCATGTCTTCAAAACTCATTGGTACAATTCCTGCTATGTGAATAGATGTTCTGATGTCAAACATAGTAGAAAATTGTTGACCTAGTGGCTATTAATGGATGCCACTAGTCAACACGAGAACTCTCACCATTGATGACAATGAGAGTCCAAATGCCCAAACACATCTTGCTAGGTATGAATAATTTTGTTGTTGTCGAGTACCTAGAAGATCCGATGAACAAGGGACATTAATGTATTCCCATTGTTCATCGGCATGAGGACTTGCCATTAAGGCATTCAAGCCTCAAGGTGCTTTTGCAAGGATTTTAGACTCAAAGGACTGTGGACTGAATAATTTGCATTGAAGTAGGGTTTATTTGCGAAATGAAAAGGACAGGAAGGGAAAATGAAAATGGAAGATGACAATGGAAAATAATAATGACAATTGGCAATAAGCATGTCAGTGAGCTTCTTGCTTTTATTTGTGGGTTAGGAGTAAACAAAAAGTAATGGGAGGTGTATGTGAATAAAGGAAAATGAACAACTCACTCTTGTTGGGAAAAATTATTGTGGCTTGCTTTGAATTGCTTGGTTGGATTTATAATTCAAAAGGGAGGAAAGATAATGGTTTTGATGAATATGGACATGGACTTGTTCTTATGTTTCTCATGAGATCGGTCTTTTGAAGACCAATTGTCATCATTATTTAATCTCCTTGTTGATCATTCAATCATCCTGAACCTGCAAAAAAAACTTGACACAAAGAACATAAGTGTGTTAAAAAAGGAATAGCTAATTTCTTTCTGATTCTTACGCAAAAATTGAATGTCAAATGAAACCGATTAAGGAAAATCAAAAGTGTTATATTCGGTCCAATTCATGATATCCATGACAACCCATTTTTAAGAAATAACCATGAAAAATAAATCAACTCCCTGTTGTCAGATGAATTCATGCACTATGCTCAGTAAAACGATTGGCATTACAAAGATTTTCTATGCTCTACAAGTTAAAACTTCATAGAAAAATACACATCAACAATATTAATGCCAAATGTTTAGAAATCGTCTAAATAATTTCCCAATTGTTCTGCAAGCCATTATTGAATCGTCATCTGTGCTGCAAAAATAACATTCTGTCAAAAATATTTGAAGCAGCAAAAAAATGAAAAAGTACTGGTAGAAAAAAAATTATTTCAATCAAATTTTGCAAGTATTTTTCATTTTTACAAATTGCTTCAAAAAAATTGATTGCATCATTGCAAAAGAATTTTTATTTTTATTTTTTTTGAAAGACTTTTATTTTAATTTTCTTTATCAAAAAGAAATTATTAATAAAGAAAATGAATTTGTTTTTTTATTATTTATTTTTTTAATCATGAGACACATATGTGTCTAAAATCAAATTTATTAAACTCAAATTGGACTCTTAGACCTCATGCCATGTGGAGTAGAGTTTGTTATTCACTTGGATTCTTCTAGAATAAAATTTATTAAATAAAATTGGACTCTTAGACCACATGTCATGTGGAGAAGAGTTTGTTATTCACTTGGATCTTTCTGCTTTCAACTGGCCATGTTAAAAAAGTTCAAAGCAAATCGCTTTTTTTCCCACGCAATCTACAAAATGGAGCACTGAAGAACTGTGAATTTCTCCCAAATGGTTGTGAAATTGAGAAAACCATTTGTGGGTTACCTAATTCACCATTTTCCCGAAGAAACCCATGTTTCAGTCTTTTCTAATTCAACTCGGTTTGTTTAGAGAATTTGTTTTAAAATTATGTGGTTTTAATAGTTACACTTTTTTATGCAATTTCATTTTCCAGCAATTACTTCTGCAACAAACTAAAATTGTTGTGGTTTGATTTTTTTATTTGAAGGTTTTGATGTATAGTGACTTGTCTCTCACAGAGAAGTTCAGATTGATCACCCTTATTCCAATTACCTGCAATGGAATCTGCTCAACAAATTTGAATATGGACTTATACCAGTTTTCGTTCATTGATCTCGGGCAAGCTTGACAGAATGTGGTTTTTATTTGCAGATTCGATGTGGGTCGAAGCAATGGAGAAGCCTGCGCGCTATTTTATTTTTTTAGCCTTTGTGCAAGGATTGTTTGTTCAAACCCTCGTTGCAATCATTATCATAAGTTTTATTAATGTGTTGTTTTATTTTTTATGTTTGGTTTTTAATTATATATATTATTCATGTTTTATTTTCTATGTTTCCAACCTACTTTCGTTGGTTTGTATGAATTGGTTATGTGTTGTTTTTGTTGTTTTTTTTATGTGTTTTATTGTTTTGTTTATATAATGGGTTAAATTTTTATTTTTTATTTGAGCCGTTTGTTTTTCTATATTATTTTTCTGTTATTTTATTTTTATCATAAAAACTCGTTTTTTGATACTCCAGATCACACAAAGTGCGGGAGGAGAGCATACTTGAGAAATTATTAATCATTTTTTTTAGATGTAAGAAATAAGGTCTCCTAATTACACTTCCCCAACAATGGCGCCAAAATTTTCAGTGAATTTAATGTCTTAAATTTCTAACATAAATTATCGACGCAGTTAGTAAACTGATGAAGTTTGGTGCACAATATGTGCTTAGTTAACTTTGTTTCTTACTTCGTTGAGTATGTTTTTGTATTGTTTTAAGGTTTTTGACTTTTATGCCTAATGACTTTAATGGATGTTAAGTGTCAACGATCAATTAATTCTAATGGATGTCTAATATAAAAACTAATTTCTGAGAAGGAAGAAAAGGAAATGTACTTCAAGTAATTTAATTTACATAAAATAAAATCAAAAACTTGAATGGTTAGTCTAATCTAGGCCAGCACTGTGTCTATGAAAAGAAAAGCATTATTCTATATACAATTGTATTCATTAATAAGATGAAAATGAAATAATTTTCTATCCTATCCTTGAAAACTCTTGATAAAAAATAAAAATAATCCTATTCTATTAAATGAAAGCAAGCAATATAAAAACAACTATGATCTACTGCATGCTCAAATATTATTGTGAACATTCAATATAAGAAGATCTTGAAATCATCTTCTTGAAATGACTTGAGAAATTGAGTATACATTAGATGTGATATAAGAAAGCATAATAAAAGCATGGAAAGGAAAACTTGTAGCTACTATGTGATCTAATGCCTCTTAGGCAACCCAAATTGGAAGAACTACCTTCTTGGACATGCTGATCATGAGATTACACAATAGATGAAAGCTTAAAAAAATCATGACAAAAGCATAAAGAAAGAAACTAAATCACTCTTTATTCTTAATTCCTCAAGCAACCAATATTGGAAAATAGCTGAATGCTACCTTCTTGAGAAGCTCTTTAGAAAACATAGGGTTAAATAGTGAATGTGAAGTTGAATCTAAGAAAGCATTGTAAAGATATGTGAAAGAAAAATAAGCCATTGTATGCTCTAATGCTTCAAGATATCCAAATTTAAAAAATAGATAAAACACTACTTTCTTGAGATGCTCGTAGGAAACATAAAATTACACAGTGAATTAAATCTACATTTGAAAAATAAAATAACATTTGCAATGGAAAGCTAAACTATTTGCATGAATCAAAGTAAAACAAACTAATTAATCTTACAAATTTACAAAGGGATGCACATGGTTGATGGGGGCCCTTTCATTGTCCAATAGCTTTCCAGCTCGCAAAACTCACATTCTAAAATTCAATAATAGAAAAGAACCTTCTTTATTGATAAATCACAACTTTACACAATGGAAATCTACACTCCTAATCTCATTACATTAATAGCTCTTCACTTTACATCCCATTCCATCTCAAGCCTTATTACAAAACATTCTATAATTCTTTATCTTATTTTCCTCATTTTTTTAGGATAGGAGAAAACTTTCCCTATTTATACAAAACGATGAGAAGCTATCTCATTAATGAGAGTCCATGAATCTCTCCCTATATCTTTAGAGTTACAATCAAAATAGGAAATTATAAGACACATGTCTTCTTAGAGTTTAAATACAAATAGGAAATAAGACACATATCCTTATGATCCCATGATCTTATCCACTCAAATTCGAATTTGGTTTTGGGAGGCCACATAAAGGTCTTTTAGAAGCTTCCTTTTGACCTACACATGTCAACAATCTCATCCCACTTGTTAGGTATAAGCATATGCACATTATTTTCTAATTTTTAACCATAAATTGAATCATTTAAAAAAGCTAAGAATTAATAAAGTTTGGAAAAACATAAATGTGGCCCAATAATGATAATGGTAAGGTAAATGTAATGAAATCGAGGTGGAGTAAAGGTGACAATATGGAAATATAAGTGAAAATGTAATGGAAGTGAATGACAATTTCAACGGCTCAAGAGTAATCTAATTTGATTATTTACACTGGATGCATTGATTTTGGTGTAGTTGTTGATTTCCAATATCATTTGATTACTAGTGCTTGATGCATTGATTTTGATGTAGTTGTTGATTTCTAATCCCATTTGATTGCTTGCATTGGATTCATTGATTTCAATGTAGATGTTGATTTCTAATCTCATTTGATTGCTTGCACTCGATGCATTGATTTTAGTGTAGATATTGATTTCTAATTCTATTTGAATGCTTGTACTAAATGCATTTATTTTAGTGTAAATGTTGATTCTCAATTTGATGCAACAAGATGTATGATGTACATTAATTTCAAAGTAATTAGATTAATAGTGTGCATTGATTTCAGTGTAAGCACAAAAATTTATTGACGATGTGTATTGATTCTTCCATAGACTCAATCATTCCTGCTGCGAGAATCTTGTCTATCTCTAAGCAAACCTTCTCCTTATACTTCAGATTAAGATGGTAAGGTTTTTGCTTAACTGACTTTGCAACGGGCTTTAATGTGATCTTCATAACACCCAGGTCCCCGATTATCCCGTTCATATCTGTAAACTTGGTAGGGAATAAATCATGGTATTCGTGGAGAAATTCAGCGACCTTATCCACTGTCGCGTCGTCCCAGTAGTCTCCAATCTTCGTGAATTTTGGTTCTACCTCTATACCAATGTTTACTTGTTTCATTTTCAACAGTGCGGTTATATCAGGGTTCTCAATTTGCGGTCCTTTAACCTCGCGGTGATCCTCTGTTTCTGGAATGTTAATCTTCTGTGGATCCTCATCTTCTTCTTCAATGGTAACATTATAGCATTCCAGCGCGTAACTTAGCTGAGTAGCCCACTCAGGCTGAATCAATTCCTAAGTATCTTGTGGTATCCTAAAGATTGTTGCTTACACTTCTTGTAGTGCCTCATCAATATAGTCAACCTGTCTTCAAGTCTGAATGTCATTATGAATCCCTTCCGCAGAATATCTCATTCACCTGTACCATGGCGAAGCTCTATTTCTACGTACCAATTCATCAGGAGAACATCCAAGGTGTGACAGAACAAGTGCACCCATTCAAGTTGGGGCTTTTCTCCATAAGCCTAGGTCCATTTGGCCAAATGTGCGTGTGGATCATCCTGCCCATCATACTTGTCTGTCATTCGCATCTTAGGCTTCCTAAATCGTGTTCTCATCATCCTCCTACATTCACACCAATCATCAAAGCTTCCTTTATGCATGCCGCACCATCTTGCAGGCGTAGCACGCAGTGCCTAGTCCAATGCCTAGAACCGCTTCTTTTCTGGTACCTCCCTTTCAAATGCATCCAAAACGATATCTACCTCATTCAGGCCATCATAAGTAGGTAGATTTCTTACCTTTGAGGACACACAGAGCAGCGATCAGGTCATCATGTTGTAGTTCAACATAGTCACTTCATGTAACTGATTTCGCCAGTGTTCTAAATCTTCATCGAAGTCTGAAGTGTAAGAACTCTCACGATCCCATGTAATTTGTCCATCCACGGTGGGATTCACCCAATCATTTTCTTGTACTATTATCTTATAGACACAATCCAAATCCTCATTACTCTCATAATCACGGACTAGTTCAGTATATCGCAATCCTTCAGCAGGACCTAAGGGTACTATTATGCATAGCAATTTTTTCTCAAATATTATCTTTCACTTCTTTAGGTTGATTACCCCGTTCATATCAATAGCCTGGTTAATTCCTAGGAGCGCAGGATAGGGGTTGTTGTCATCCACTATCTCTATTACTTCAAAATCAGCCAACACGTTCGCACCTTCAATATCCATAGTCACCCCCTGTAGCCGCCCCATGGGGATGATCTTCTACTAATTTTCCATCCTTAGTTGAATCAGATACCATTGCACCGCGGGTCTCCCCATCCATTCCCAAGTCTGCTTTGGTAGGACGTTTGCATCTGATCCAAGGTCTTAAATAACTTGAAAATTTTCATACTCTCCTATCTGTGCAATCAGTCTCATCTCCTGTCCCATTCTTGTTTAATGCTTGCCAATATTTCATACTACGTGCGGCTCTCCCGAAGCGTTTCTCGCGCATCTATTTATGAACTCTTTTAACCTCTTCAAAGTTTTACTATCGTGCAATAACTTCATGTAGGCCTCCAGGAAGGTTGTGAGCATAGAAGGGTCCATCTCCTGATCAAGCTTATCCTTGCTTCCTGAGCTGGAGGCCTCAGTGAAGCTCTTCTTAGCTTCCATAAAGGTTTCACGTGCGCGCTCCAAATCGAACTCAACCTCCTTAACCGGAGCTTTGTGAACCCAGGTACTATCTTTTGGTTGTTTCCCCTTGTCATCTCCTGTCGTGATCCCACTTCTGAGCACTATATTTACGTTTGGATACTCTTCGCATGACTCAGACCTCATCATCTGCAGGTTCTGAGTCAGCGGAGACAGTAGCGCCCATTTATCATGTATCCTTGCTACCAATGTAGGAGAGTCTTCCATTTTAGCATGCAATACTTGCACAATGGACGTGTTAAGTTAGTACAATCGTGGGCATAGTGTCTCAGTCCTCCGCAATTGTAGCAGATCAACTGTCTCCGACCTCTGCCAAGTCCTCCTCTGCCTCGACCTCGTCCGTGCCCCTGAAATCATGTTTGCACCATCCCTATGCTCTAGTCAGGGGGGCATTTTTCTGCCTGAACCCTATAGGTGGGAGTTCTATCCATCATGAATTTGTAACTCCTGCAATTACGTTCATCATGCCCTACCGACCTACAAAAGTTTCAGAACAGTTGTTGCGGTGTTTGTACAAACTTCTGCAGAAAATGACAGTTATTCGTGGCATGTTTTCCTACTACCTGACATATAGAGCACCACAATGTAGGCCCTACGCTTGGTCCTTCTTGAGCTTCTGGCTTAAAGGCATCGGTCCTCCTCCTACAATATAGTTCTCAAAGACCGGGTAATGGTCCTTGTCATGCCCCTAACTTTTTCATTTCAAGCACCATATCTCCTCGTGCACCTTTGGTCGAACAATTATATCCTGCTTCAAACTTTGCATCTCAAGGCATAGATTCTTCAACTGCAAATAGATTTGTTGAACCCCGAGATTTGGATCTTGCATCAGAGTTTTATGTAGTCTCATGGCAATCTCCAAGGCCTCTTCCTGAGTTGTTATCTTTTGTTGTGACAGCACAACCCTTAAGTGTGGCAGTAGCGAAGCCACAAACCACTCGTGATGTTGTCCATCTGTCAAATTCATGTTGGCTTCGGGGATTGTACACTTCAACCTCTCATCTAGTTCCTAAGGCATATCGCCTGGTTACATCGCGATTTCTTTGAATCCTACAATCGATTCTGCCTCAGATTTAGGCCTACTGAATTCTCTATTCAATGATGGTTGGATGTCTGCCACTCCAGCATTTGGGTTATTATTAGAGTACTTGATATCCCCGGTTAGCGCGCGATCTTGCAAAGTACTAACCAATGTCGCCTTCTTTATATGATCATTTGTAATGCCCTAAGCTTCCCATACAACTTTCAGAACGAACCAGAATTGCTCTGAGTCCTCATTTCCCAAGCCTTTGAGCAAAGGAAGCTTCACTAAATTTTCCATACTGAACTGCGGTGGAGGTAGAGGTGCTACGGGAGAAGTCGCAGGTGATGGTGGTGAAGTTGGAAGTGATGTGGGTAGAGGTGGTATTCACGGGAACACTTTTCTTATTAACTAAATAGCACTTCGCAGAGAGACCTGCGCTATCCCCTCTTCATCACCTCATGGAGGTGAAATAAATGGACTATATTCAGGACCCATTTTTCCTTCGTTCTTGTAGACTTTTCCACTTTGCATAGCTCTGAATATCAAGGCAGTTGCATAACCCATTTTTCACACAATATCATTTTAATCCAGGTATTCGAAGATTTCACATACTTACCTCACGATCCTTTGAGAAAGAGTCACTCCTCCTCCTTATAGCTGACTGAGGTATCGACCACGAGTTCAGTCACAAATCCTCCTATGATGTGATCAAGCCAATGATCGATAGTGCAGGCGATCTTGTCCTCAGGTGCTTCAAATTTCTTTACTAGCTCCAAGGTCCAAGCAATAGGATCGTCAAGTTTCCACCTTCTTTGGCTGTCTGCTAGTTTCGTGATCCACTCATATAGCTCAACTAGAAAGGAGCAGAAAAATATTTTTTGGATCTTTGTATATAGGTATCTTTCCAACCACTGTTCCTTTGTCAATCGCGGGTTTCTGTTCTCCTGTGTCGTGAATTCGTGGATCTTCTTATCTAACTAGTCTCCAATCTCTTTCTTAGTTGGATTCCAGTGGTACGACAACACACATCTCTTATGTAGATTCTGGTCTTGGAAATGGAACCATTTTTTGGCTTGAGGGGGCCTGACCCAGGTTTAGCATTAATTAGCCAAACAAATCCCTACACTACTGGCCCTTTCGGCATCGCGAACCGAAGTCTCACCCGAAGCAGTATGGGGGGATGTTGGAACCAAGTTTCCACACCCTGAGATGGTTGTGATGCTGGTTAATTCCCTCTATCCTTGCCTTCGAATAGGTCACTTAGCTCTAGGGCTTTCCAGACTAGCCCCTTATTCCACCCTTCAATACCTCTGCAAAAGGGTACGATCGACCTGCGCGCAGCCATAACTTGCTGCTCAAGTACTTTCATGCTGTTATGACAGTGTATTGTGTAGATTCCCCAATTAATCTAAGTGACTTGCTTATTTTTATCAAACAATTATAGTTAACACTGCGTAAACAGATATCCGTAATTGCGTTCAGTTTTCCAATGTAATTGCATTCATTCACATATCATATATGCATAATAAAGGAAATCCATACATAACATATCAAGATGCATCAACAGAACAAAGAAACAGAAATTGCAGAATATTTCTCTTTATTGATATCTTCCAAGTGCTTACAAACTCTATTCACCCTACACACATAGCTCTAGGGGCCCACGCAATCAATTGCGAACTTCTATCCTAGGCCTCTGTGCACTCAACTGTAGATCCTCTACCTACGCTACGACCCAAGACTTAGATTTATTACTTCAGAGCTATGACTCCTTTACATGATTTTCCATTTTCTCCCTAAAACTACTTAGAGCTTAGCTCTTTTTATACAATCCCATGGTCCGTAGACCATGGGTAGATATCTTATAGCCAACTTTACTTTACAAAACTAAGGGCAGACTACCCTTTATGACACATGACACATTTACACTTAGAGACCACAAAATACAGAGTATTTACAATTTTGTTACAAAATTTGACTCAAACATGGGCTTTTAGCCTCAAAATTGTCCTTGGGGGATCTCGCTCCCAACATAGTCCATGATGTAGTAAAAATTTATATGGATGATTTACACCCTATGGGTGTGATTTCCAGGAGGCTCTGTCCAACTTGGGTAAGCAGCTGAACAAATGCATTGAAATGAACTTGTCCCTTAGTTCTGAAAAATGTGATTTATTGATGACTACAGGGATTGTTCTAGGTCATTCAATATCCCAGAAAGGACTGTAAGTGGACCAAAATAAGATAGCTATCATCCAAAGGCTCCCACCTCTACAAAAACATAGGTATGTCAAAAGTTTTCTAGGTTTAGCTCGATACTATCAGAGATTTATAAAAGACTTCAGCAAGTTAGCTTATGACTCAAAATTTTTATGGTCAAAAAGCTGTCAAGAGGCCCTAGACACCTTGAAGGACAAGTTGACCACTACACCTATTATCCGAGGCCCAAATTGAGCCATTCCTTTCCATATACATGCTGATGCCTCTCAAAAATCCATAGGAGCATCTCTAGGCCAGATAGATGAAAAGTTACCTTCATCAATAAGAATCTGCAAAGGTCGAACTATACTACACAGTGACGGAAAAGGAGCTCCTAGCTATTGTGCATTAATTGAAAAGATTTAGGCATTACAGTACAGGTTACCAAAAATTTTTACATACTGACCATGTTGTAATTAAAAACTTAATGAATAAACCTAATGTGAATGCCCAGATTATTAGATGGTTACTTTTATTACAACAGTTTGATCTAACTATTATTGATAAGCTCGGGAAGGAGAATGTTGTTACATATTTTTTATCCAGATTAAATTTTCCCATAGGGGAGGAAGGAATGGTTGATGATTAGTTATTGGATGAACACTTATTTGTCATTTCAGTTCTCTCTCCATGGTTTTTTGACATAGCAAATTACTTGGTGTTTGCATAGTTTCCACTGAACTTGTCCTCCAAAGAGAAAAGCAAGATTGTGAGGAAGAGTTCCCCCTTCACTTGGATTGGGGGCAACCTCTTCAAACTAGGCCTAGATCAAATTCTGAGAAGATGTGTTAGGAAGGAGGAAGTCTTTGACATCCTTCTGACCTGTCATGATGGGCCTTGCGGAGGTCACTTTGCAGCCAAGAGGACAACATTCAAGGTGCTACAAGCTGGATAATATTGGCCCACTCTTCACCAAGATGTGAAGAGGTATACTAGTCAGTGTGATTGGTGCCAAAGGATGGGAAAACCTACCCCAAGGGATGAAATGCCTCTGCAACCTCAAGTGACTTTCGATCCATTTAACAAGTGGGGCATGGATTTCATTGGACCCATTGACCCTCCATCCAAGAAAAAGCAGTACATCACTGTGTGCACTGACTATTTAACCAAGTGGGTTGAAACCAAGGCTATCAAGGCAGCAACAGAGGAGAAAGTGGTTGAGTTCTTAATGGAAAATATATTTTATAAGTTTGGGTACCCTAGAGAACTGGTCATTGATCAAGGTAACGAGTTCACGTCTCACATGATTGAAAATTTGTCAAGCCAACACAAGATCAAGCATAGAAAATCCACTCCTTACCACCCACAAGCTAATGGGAAAGTGGAGGTGACCAACAAAGCACTGGAGGGCACTCTGACCAAAGTGATTAGCAGCAATAGAAAAGACTAAGCAGATAGATTAGTTGAGGCCACTTGGGCCTACAATACCACCTGGAAGACCACCACTAGATTCACTGCTTATGAGTTGGTCTATGGGAAGAAGGCCCTACATTCCATTGAATTTGAGTACAACGCATTAAGAATGGCAACACAACTAGGTCTGGATCTCACCAGGGCACAACAAGAGAGATTCCTCCAGTTGAATGGGTTAGATGATTTTAGAATGCAAGCCCTCTTGCACACAGAGGTGACTCAAGTTCAAAGGAAGATCTATCATGAAAAGAACATAAAGGACAAAAAAATTCAAGACGTTGATTGGGCTTTGTTGTATGATTCCAGATACAAGGATTTTAAAGGCAAGTTAAGGACTAGATGGTTAGGGCCTTATGTCATAGAAAGGTGCCATGAAAATGGTTCAATGCAAATGAAAACCATTAGTGCAGAGACTATTCCTTTACTTGTCAATGGGCACAGATTGAAGGTCTACAAGAAGCCCTTGTCAAAGAAAGAATTCATTAATTGCATTAGCAAGACAGTGATGGTAGTCGAGAAAGTCTCAGCTTCTAACCCATCAAGTCACTGAAAAAGAGAAAAAAGAGACTCAAGGGAAAACCTCCATGAGGCACCTGAGTCCCACTGTTGGATTGAAAACCTCTTGAGGTGGCCCAATGGTGTCAAAAAAAGAAAAAATAAAAGACAAAAAGATCTCTGGGTGAAAACCTCTTTTGAGGCACCCAGGGCAAGCAACTAGCATGAAAACCTCTTGGAGGCAAACTAGTTAGTTTCTATAAATAAAAAAAAAGATATAAAAAAAAGAGAAAAAAAAAACTTTGAAAATATTATTTGCGGGTCAGAAGGAGGAAGATCAGAGCAATAAGAGAGGAGAAAAAGGACCTACACAGTTCATGTTTTCATTCCTTCATTCCATATTCTTCATCATCCCATCATTCCCTCCATTTATGGACTCATCTAGCTCAGTTTGCATGGGTTCTGTGTTTTCTACAGGATTCCTTGTAAACCTACAAGATTCCCTGAAAACCTATAGGATGATCCTATAGGAATTAAAGTGGCTTGGGGATCCCAAGGAAAGTGGCCCTAGAGAAAGGGGATGACTTGCTTGTGTCAAAAAAAAAAAAAATTTACTTCACCACCTCATCACCATGCCTCTCACCACCATGATTACCCCTGCATCCATCCAATAATTCAGTTTCAAAAAGATCACAGTTTTGAGAAAAAAAAAGGATAAGAACAGAGGATGAGGGGACAATACCTAAAGGCTATACCTCTCACCTACTAATCACTAGAGCCCTTCTCTACCCATGGCAACAATCCTCATGCTCTAGAAGTGAAGGAAAAGATAAAATTTTAGGGGAGAGGCAGTTACAGGACATCCTATAGGTTTCCTGTAGGAAATCCTATTGAAGCCTATCCCACCAAACAAAATTTCACAAGTTGCAGTCATCTTCAGCATGGAGATCCCAATGACAAGGAAGCTCCTCCAGAGGTCAGCAGCAGTAGCAGGATCGTCAGCATCACCCTCCAGTACCTGCACATCAAAGAAAAAAATATCAAAGGAGGCCAATAAAAAAAAAAAAAAACATATGCAACAAATACACAACAAGGACATCATTCTTCAACAAGCAGCATCATCAAGGCATCTTACCACAAGTATGTCATCTCACTTAAACTCTCTCATTAGCATAATATGATCAAAAGTGTAGGATTGTGTAAGAGTTGGTTTTATAAGCAAAGGTGGCCAGTTAACTTGGCCACCTTCGGCCAGTCAACGAGGAGAATACAGTTAGTTCAATACACACGTGGTAGCAGTCAAATTAGAAGAAAGAGGATATGAGGCCAAAAGTGGTTAAGTTACAGATGACCGAAGTGGGAGATGATTACGAGGAAAGGAGGAATGTCGAAGTGGTAGTGGGACGAACAGTCCAAAAGTGGGTGCTTGTACTTCTGTCGCCAACACACCATCCCACTCAATCACCCATATGAGGAAATAAAACATTGATTCCCATGCATAGGAGGCATTCGCAATCTCTAGGATACATCAAATCAAGGTTCCTCTCAGCCCCTGAAGCAGTGTCTACAGGAAAGACAGTGAGAAATTTTTCAACGCAGGAGCACCTACAAGATCCTACAGGAAAACCTATAGGATCTTACAGGAGAACATACAAGATATAGAAGAGTCATCTACAGGATTGGCAGTGAGAATTTAGAGAGGAAAAATCAAAGATTGGCTTCATCAGGCAATAACCAGGAGGTAGGAGCTATACCTTCCCACATTTTCCAAGTTAAAAAAATATATAGTAAAACCTTCAATTTGGTTAAGGAGATTGTAGTCTAGGGGAATTATATACAAAATTGTCATTTAAAATCTCTCACCTATTTGAATTTGGAATTAAACCCATAGAAACCTCCACATTGATCATCAGAGAAAAAATGACAGGGAGATTTAACAAGAGGGAACCCACCAACACAGTTAGAATTCATCATCACCCTCCTAGAGATCTTCACAAGACACAATTGGATGGGTTTCTTTAAAAAAATGAGGGGATACGATGATGAGGTATCCAGAGACTTTGCTCTCTCACTCATACCACTAACAAGGACCCATGCCACTACTATGGTGAAAGGCCTATCAGTATAAATCACCCTTGAAGTCATAGGCAGAATCACCACACTTCCTTTAGGGTTGACTTGGAGAACGGAAGATAAGGGTAACAGCCAAATTTCAAAGAAGAAAATATTTTTGGAAGGAGAGGAGGCAATGGACGAAAAAAATGGGGTTAGAAGAGAAAGCATGCCATACCCTTGGAATGAAATTAGCTACCACCTCATTAAGTATATATCATGTGAAGGAAGATACAGTGTGGTATATGGATACCATTTCAGGCTTCTCCAAGAACTGAGGTTTGGAGCAAACACACCTCCTCAAAATAGACTAAGTATACCTTACTTTCTTCTTCAATCAGTGATAAATATGAGCATCAAAGTGCAAGAAGGAAAACATCAACAACTAGCCCATCATGGGTTAATTAAACTTATCCTAGAAGATGCCCTCCAAAACCTAAGACTCCCTATTACATGGACAACTTTTAGAGAAATGCAGATAGAGGGAGAAATAAAAGCTCTTGAATATGAAAAAATCCTCACTGCTAGTGAGAGGGATGAAGAGGAAATCGAGGATGAAGAAGAGGAAGAAAATGAGGAAAGTGATGAAGAGACAAAAGAAGATGCAAAAGAAGAAATTGATGAATAGAGTGAGGAACTGGAGGGAGAAGAAGAAGAGAAAGACAAGGATGAGAATGATAATGGAAAAGAGGAAACAAAGGATGAGGAAGAACAAAGGTCTACAATTCAAGGAAAAGAAGGGGAGGAATCACCAAGGGTATCTCCAGAACCCACTAAGAAAGAGGCATAAGCTTCCCTCACTGCCCTAAGTACACCTATCAAGCAAAAGGGGAAAATATAGAGACAAACCCCATTGTACTTTAGGACAAGAAAAAGTACAAGGAACAGGCAAGAAAAACCTCAAACACCAACCAAAGTTTGTATTGTCATTGAAGACTCACCGAAGAAGCAAGAAAAGATAGCTCCTCCTGTGAAAAATCAAGGAGAAGGATCATCAGGACAAGCCTCTTCCAAATCTCCCATCACTTATGTTAGGAGGCATGCCACCAGGTCTACCTCATCCAAAGGAAAAGGTCCCCTACAAGAGACATAGAAGGACCTATAGGAAGCAGAGGCCATCCTACAAGAAACTATGCTAAACCTACATAAAACTCAGAAAATGGACCAAGAAGGGATCATTCAGCAAGAAACAAAGAAGGAAGATCCAGAACTGAGGGAACCTATCCCTCAACCCAACCTTGACTCTTATTACAGGTTCATTGAAGGGGGTAGGGTCATTCCACAGAAATTTTCTATCCCCTTATTCTTTGAGCTTGAAAAAGAAAGGGCAAGAACATATAGGTGACTACAAATTTCCAAATCTAAAGGAGTGGGGGATACAAGCCACATGCAGGAGAAAGTAAAGGAGATGGGAAGAGAACTAAGCAGCATAAGAGACAGAGAGGAAATGATGAAAGCTCAGTTGGAAGCAGAGAATGCATGGCTAAGGGGATAGTTACAAGAAAGAGAAAATCAATTGGCATCCATGGCCAGTTTATCCTTAGAGGCAATCCAGTGTAGGATGCCAGCAAAGTCCTATGCATTGTATCTTAAGGAACACTGGCTATAGTTCCAAATTAAGACTTTAGCAAAGAGAGGCACTATGCCCTTCCAAGATTACAGAAAATTCATTGATCTCTGTGATCAAATCACCTTGGAGGATAGAACTAAAATGTTTGAGTTTTACCTGCACAACTTGGCCTTGACAAATATGAATGTTTTTTTCTTTGAGGTTTCTGCGGGTTTCATGTTTGTGTAGATTTTCTTCCGGATCCATCGCATTTAATTTCTTTTTAGATCGATGTTTCGAACCAGCAACGGTGGTTCATCTTCACGATGTGAGAGAATTAATTGAGAGACTGGTCTTATTTTCCAAATATATATAGTGATGCATGAGATGTTTAGCTGGCAAGTCTTTAAATTATTTTAATTGTTCTATTTAATTGTATTATTGTTTAATTTTATTAGTACTAATTATTTCATGTTTTAATCATATTTTTATTTTAATTATATTTGCTTTAATTAATTTAATTATATTGATTTTTAAATTTATTGTTTCTTTTAATTATTTTAATTTTAATTAATTTGTTAATTAAGATTGAACCACATATTTAATTAATTATTAATATTAATTTTTTATTAATTTTAATTGTTGAGATCCTATTTGTTTATGTTTTTTTTTTCTAATTTTTAATTTTTCTTAGGATGTTTTGTCTTATTTTAATGAATTATTATTTTAATCATTTTAATTTTAATTCATTTTTAAATTGAAATTAAAATTAAAATACATATCCCTATTCTAGTTATGTTAATTAATTCTTTAGTTAATTCAAATTGTTTTAGTTTTAATTAATTTATCAAAATTAAAGTACATGTCCATGATTATTTAATAATTAACTCTTTAGTTAATATGTTTGATGAATTATTATTTTAATTATTTTAATCCTAAATAATTTATTAATAATTATTTAAATTCTAATTGATTTATTAATTAAAATTATAATACATATCCATGTTAATTTATTAATTAAAATTAAATGTGTATATGTATTTTAATTAATCTATTAATTAAAATTAAAATACATAAGTAAGGTTTTTATTTATATTTATTTGTTTTATTATTTTAATTAATTCTTAAACAAGTAGATATAAATACAAACCTTACTTATGTATTTTAATTTTAATTCATAGATTAATTAAAATACATATACACATTTAATTTCAATTAATAAATTAACATGGATATGTATTATAATTTTAATTAATAAATCAATTAGAATTTAAATAATTATTAATAAATTATTTAAGATTAAAATAATTAAAATAATAATTCATCAAACATATTAACTAAAGAGTTAATTTATAAATAATCATGGACATGTACTTTAATTTTAATAAATTAATTAAAACTAAAACAATTTGAATTAACTAAAGAATTAATTAACATAACTAGAATAGGGATATGTATTTTAATTTTAATTTCAATTTAAAAATGAGTTAAAATTAAAATGATTAAAATAATAATTCATTAAAATAAGACAAAACATCCTAAGAAAAATTAAAAATTAAAAAAAAAAACATAAACAAATAGGATCTCAACAATTAAAATTAATAAACAATTAATATTAATAATTAATTAAATATGTGGTTCAATCCTAATTAAAAAATTAATTAAAATTAAAATAATTAAAAGAAACAATAAATTTAAAAATCAATATAATTAAATTAATTAAAGCAAATATAATTAAAATAAAAATATGATTAAAACATGAAATAATTAGTACTAAAAAAAGTAAACAATAATACAATTAAATAGAACAATTAAAATAATTTAAAGACTTGTCAGCTAAACATTTCATGCATCTCTATATATATTTGGCAAATAAGACCAGTCTCTCAATTAATTCTCTCACATCCTGAAGATGAACCACCATTGTTGGTTCGAAACGTCGCTCTAAAAAGAAATTAAATGCGATGGATCCGGAAGAAAATCTACACAAATCTGAATGTGTGGGATCCAAATTCAAAACTAGGGGACTTGCAATTGACGGCCTTGGAATCATGGATGAATCATGAGGAGGCAAGAGCTATAGAGATAAAGAAAGTAATGGCAAGAGAAGGGACATAACCCCTCATGATAAGAGCTGAGAAATCAAATCCAATGATTGTCATCATCACCCACAACTTGATTGCAAATGACCCTAAGCTTGCACCTAGTTACCTTGTTGCCCAAGAAAAAGCAGCCACACATTTTGAGGACATGTTCCGGTTGTTAGGGGATGATAGCATGCAAGCTTGCCAAAGGAGATGGAGCACTTTTCCCTACATCTTGAAAATCATAGAGTACCATTCTCCTGAGAGAATGAGAGAGGCAGTAAATAGAACACCCATGTACAAGAAAGCTCTCTAAAGACTCAAAGTCAATTGGATTGGCTTGAGACTCGGTCCACCACTGATCTTAGGAATGTTGGAAGGAAGGAAGGAAGAGGAAGAAAGAAATAAGTGGGAGGAGATAGAGAGGAAGGCAGGATTCTATTCACAGAAAGAGGAAACTACAACAGAAGCATGGGATGTCAGGGAGGCCACTAGAGCAATGAAATACATGGATATAGATTGAGTTGCTTAGAGGATGAGCAATACTTTCAGTAGGGGGTGATGATGAGCCTCATCATTGGTTAACTATATGGAACTTAATACACCTCCAAGCTTATTTAAATCAACTCTTCTTATAATTCCTTACATACTTTGATTATATTTTGCTTAATGAGATGAGTAAAAGTAAGAGATGTTATGCCTAGTGGACTAATGTGCATTGATTGCAGGTTTTTGAGAGAAAATCATGGAAATTTTTAATAATTAAGGGCATAAAACCGAATGAGACAAGGAGGAGAGATTGTAGGAGATAGATCCTCCTCATTTACTCCTCACTAATTCGAATATTCCTACATCAAATCACACTAGCTCAGAGTTGCAAGCAGCCAAGTCATGAAGATCAAAAGGCAGTCGACCCAGTGACAGTAAAGATCCAATTCATATTGAGTTTGGGAGTTGAACCTCCCTAGATTTAAGGAAGTCATTGGAGACTTCAGTTGTATAAATAATGAGGCCTAGAGCCTCATTAGGATTCAAATTTTTGATGTAAAAGCACTAAGCATTTTTTCGAGTTCAAGACTTGTGGAAGACATTGTCATGTAATTTTCTGATATGATAATGAGAATGATCATTTCCTCGATCCAGCACTGAGTTGAATCAGAGGTATGAAGCTCTTGAGTTAGGGCCCAACCCTAGCAGCAAAGGCTCCTCTTCTTGTATTTTTATGCTTAGTTGATTTCATAGATTAATGGTTGAATTGTCTTTAGCATTATTTCATTGCAAGTAGTTGTGGATTTGATTAGTTTGTTTCCATTTGTGCATTGCTTTAGTATTAGATTAGGAAGATAAACAAATATCAAAAAGCTGTTAGTAGGTGGATTTGGCCTCACTCCTCCCTTCAGGGACCATGGTTTGAGGAAAGAACTCCTATGCAGCCCCAAAAAGACAGAATTATGATTTCTCGTGGAATTTAGGGTTTTCTGTTACTTAGGCCAACATTTTACTAGTTTTCAAGAATAGAATTTAATTTTCATTTCTAATATCTCCATCCTTGCATTATATCTCATAAATTTTTCACATTATTCTACAAGTTTTCCCATGCATGAAATAGACAACTAGCTCATAAAATTTTGTTTTCTTTAGTTAATTGAAAATATTTCTTGTTTAACATGATTCATGGATAAATGTCAGTGATTGATGCAGTGCAGGAGTTTCAGTAGTGCAGAGATATTTCATGACTAGCAACCCCATCCTAACCTCATCCATCCATGGTTATCACTTTTTTTTTCACTAAATCCCTCACCAAATTCATCATTCCATAAGAATACTTCTCCAAGCTTGTTGAGCAAATCCAACCATCTCACAAAATTTGTTTTGAGCTCTGAAGGAGTCCTAGCCACTCCCTTTCCTCATTTCTCCCACCATTCACCTTCCCTAAGTCTTACACCACCTTCCAAATCCCTCCTCTTGCTCTCGGCTCGATCTTGTAGGAATATAAGGGATACTGTAGGAGCATTAGGACATCTTGTAGGAGGCATTAGGACATCCTGTAGGTTGACCTATAATGGCCTGTTTTGAGGTCCAATTGTGGAAAAAGAACCTAGGGAGATAGGAGAAGACCCCTAATTTCCTCCCAAGCCATCTGACCATTCATCATCATCCCTAATCCACCTACCACATCACCAAGATAAGTTAGCATTCACATTTTCAGACAAAAAGACAAAAAAAATTATTGAGTTCATTTACATGCACAACAGTAGAATGTTTGGATGTTTCAAAGTGCATGCCTAGGATAGTAGGATCACACACATGTTAACTTAGCATTCTTTTGAATTAAAGCCTCTTAGAAGTTAGTTAGATGAATGGTCTATTTAAGCATTTGATTTCAGTATTTTCCTTACTATAGTAAACAAGATTTCATTTAGTGTAAATTTCCCTTTTTCTCATCAGTAATCAAGATTCTTCTGAATCAATAGAAGGTTGGTTTGAGAAACCATAGTGGTCTATCGCCAGTTTAGTAGTGACAAAGAGCAGACCCATCGCATCTGCTTATGTATACAACACTGTCACCTCCAAGTTTGTACGAACCCCGGGTTGATAAAGTAAAGTTGGTAGCCCCAAGAGTTGTATCAATCTTGTTGTAATACTAGTGCTCATCAAAAATGCCATGGCAAGGACCTCAATCCTACCCATTAATAAAATTTTGTGATTTTTGGAGGTTTCCAGAGACAACAAAGGACTCAGCGTTCAAGGGGAAGCAAGCCAAGAATCACACAAATTCCTCCTCCATCCACTTCATATCTCACATGCCTACCATGTCTCCATCATCCATCGCCACTTCTAGGTATCAAAAACCGAATTTTATTCATTTTCCTAGATTCTACAGGGTTTCTTGTAGTTACTACAGGAATATCCTCTAGTACTACAGGTGGTCCTGAAAACTCGTACGAAAGGAGTCTCGGTTGGAAAATGATGATACAGACATATTCTAGTTTGAAAAAGAGGACCCTACACCTCACCATCTCTCACCCGACACAAACTCATGACCATACCCACCTCTGTGTCCATCAAAAAGGAAAAAACTCAAAAAAAAAAAAAAAAAAAAAAAAAAAAAAAAAAAAAAAATTACAAAAAAGGAGAGTCCAAGGGACATGCCATCATTGGCCTCACTCACTTATCACTCCATCTACTTCATTACAATCTCTCCACTCCTACGTCACCACCCATCCCACCTCCAAATGAACAAAAGCAAGAAAACGATGAAGAAAAGGCAGCTACATGGTTTCCTGTAGTAACTATAGGATCCCTTGTAGCAGCCTGTGTTATAACAATAAAATATTATCTCTCCATTCTACTTCACCACCCAGGTAAATAGAGAGTTGCAACATCCCTATAGGCATTAGGAATCATATCCAGAGCTTAGCAGGAACACCAAAAACCAAGCACCTGCACACTAGAGAAAAGTAGACAACTACATCAGCAAGGAGAAATCAGCAGAAAAAATGAACAAGGGAGAGGACTTACCTAAACAACAAAAAGCAAAACAAAGTCATCCTCTAGCATGCATTGACCAAGCAAAGGAAGGCATAGGTATGGCACCTCATCCTAACTCTTCCCTAAGTACAATATGATAAAAGTGTAGGAATATGAAATTTTTTGTTTCATAAGTTGGAGGTGGTCAGTTAACTTGGCCACCCTCAGCTTAAAGACAAAAAGTAAACTCCCAATCAGCATGCCACGTCGAAATGGCACATCAAGGAGCATCAGTCAAAATGGTGGTCAATTTAAGTTGTTTGATAGTGGGTGATGATTACAAGGGGAGGTTGCATGATAACCAACGATGGGCTAACAATCCCAATGAGGAAATCTCGTACACTTACAGCTGAAACAACACTCCAAGGAATCAAACATAAATAGAAAAAATTCCAAAATTTCATGGACCCATCATTCATTCATTTCAAGATCAGGAAGGCTGGGACCACCTTGGAGAGGCATCGAAGAAGAAAACTTGTTTCTCCCACCCTACCAGAAATAGAACTATAGGAACAACTACAAGAAACATAGACAGTTGCAGGAAGCATTGAAAATTCACAAAGAACTCTACAATGGGGTACCTAGGGTCCAATTGTTTAGTAATTCTCCTCATCCAAGAGCATCACAATGAAAGGTAGGTGGCCCATATCTCCCGTGTTTTGACTTGATAGCTAGGAAAGGGAAAGAGAAACAAATCTGAATTTCCTAGTAATTATAGTGGGTTTGGGGTTTAGGCAGAATTGTGTGAAGTTAAAGCAAATTGTGTGGGGATAGAAAAATTTGCAGTCATCCTCCAAGAATTCCAAAATATCATTCACCCTGAAAAGCACTAAGGCTGGCCCACCAAACTCCCTAAATTTAGCAAACCAGAAAGGAGAATGATAGGAGGATTCAACATAAGGGAATCCACAAAGACATCCAGGATACATCTCCATCCCCCTGTGGTAGAAATATTTAGAAGGCATCAATGGTTGGGATTATTTGAGTTGCTTAGAGGGTATGATGATGGTGTACCTAAATATTTTGTCATGGCACTCAACCCTCAACCTAGAACCATTGCTACTCCTGTGGAAAGAGGGTTGTCAATTACAAATAACCCTGAGGAAAGTAGCAAAATCACTACACTTCCTCTAGGAATGCAATGGAGAAAGGAGGATAAGGCTAGTATCACTTTTGTTAAGAATCCTTTTTTCTTAAGAGATGAAGAGCAAATTGAGGACAAAAATGGGATCTGAAGGGAGAGCCTTCCTTGTCCTTGGAATGAGGTTAGCTATCACATTATCAAATATATTTCTTGTGAAGCGAGGCTCAACATAGTCTATGGATGCAAATTTAGACTCCTCCCTGAGTTGAGATTTGGAGAGGAGTTACCAATTGACAAAAGACTTAGTGTACCCTACTTTTTGTTGCAATCAATAATAGACATGAGTCTAAAGGTACAAGAGGGGAAATATCAACAATTGGCACATCATGGAATCATTAAGCTAATACTAGAGGATGCCTTGAGCCATTTAAGAATTACTATTCTCTGTTCCACATTTAGGGACATGGATAGAGAGGTTGTAATTGAAATAGAAGCCCTTGAATATGATAGGGACCCAAACTCTAGTGGTGAAGAGGAAGAGGAAGAACCTAAAGAGTGTTGGGTGTGGAGCCTGATTATCTTCTATATTCAAAGGTATCGCCACATTGGACCCCAGTTCGAAATGGGGGCGACAACGCTGCCCGTAAAATATTCACTATAGGGGGGATCCGGGGGGGGTGGCTGCGACCTTTGGGAGCCCCCCCCTGGCGGGGGGTTTCGGGGGCAGCGCCCCCGAAGCTAAAAATGGCTGTAAAATTTCCTTGTAAAAGTATAGTAATTTCTATTCAATCTGGGCCATTCATTAAGCGGATGATCTGACAGTAGAACTTATGTTTAGTTTAGGGTTTTTTGCCCTAGAAGGCAACCCCTCTCTTTGTATGAGGGCATTGTATTTGAGGGTGTGTAATAGATGTGTAATCTCTGAGCGAGAAACAGAGAGGTGAGACTGTGAGAGACAACAAAGGATATTACAGCGGATCTACTGTAGGTTGTGTCTCTTCATTTTGCTGGATAATAGAAAGGAAGGACTGGCTGTTCAGGGTGGACATAGCCCAAACTGGGTGAATGACGTATATCTGTGTCTCTCTTGTTTTGTGCATTTTTTGTGTGTATATTTCTACAATATTTTATGTGTTCCATTGCTCCGTAATATATAATTTTCTAACAACTGGTATTAGAGCCGAAGGTCTATTTGGCTAATAAACTCACAGGAAAGAAGCGTTCCTCGTTTGAGTGGGAGCAATGGCGGAAGATGGTAAGTTTAGGGTCGATAAATTTAACGGCCAAAACTTCTCGCTATGGAAGATGCAGATGGAAGATTATCTATATCAGAAAGATCTATACCTACCATTGAGCGGAAAAACAAAGAAGCCGACGGTTATGACAGATGAAGAATGGAACCTTTTCGATAGAAAGGCACTCGGAAAAATATGGTTGTGCCTCGCAGCGTCAGTCACCTTCAACATTTCGAAGGAAACAATGACAGACGGTTTGATTAAGGCATTGGAGAAACTATACGAAAAACCCTCGGCCTCAAACAAGGTATTTCTTATGAAACGGTTATTTAAAATGAAGATGTTGGAAGGTGGATCTGTTGCAGATCATTTAAATGATTTTAATATTGTTACAAGTTAGTTATGTTCTGTAGGGGTAAACTTTGAAGATGAAGTTAGAGCTATGTTATTCTTGTGCTCATTACCAGAAAGTTGGAATGGTTTGGTAATGGCCATTAGTAACTTTGTATCTGGATCTAGCACTTTAAAGTTTGATGATGTTGTCAGTGCTATCCTTAGCGAGTAAATGCGACGGAAAAGCTCCGGTGAGACATTGGGAAATGCTTTGAGTGTAGAGTCTAGGGGAAGAAAAATGGAAAGAGGAAAGAGCTCAGCATATCGCAGTAAATCAAGGAAAGGTAGATCTAAGTCCAGATCGGGGATAGTGTGCTGGAAATGTGGAAAGAAAGGACACCTAAATAAAGACTGTAGATCTCGGAAGGGAAAAGAAGGAGATTCACAGCAAGAAAACAATCATGAAGCAAATGTGACAGGTGAGGTGTTACAAGATGCCTTGATTCTTTCTTTCAAAAATATTACTGATTCCTGGGTGGTAGATTCAGGGGCCTCATTCCATGCCACACTTGATAAGAAATACTTTCATGACTATGTTCAAGGAGATTTTGGACAAGTTCGTTTAGGTGATGATAAACCCTGTAAAATTGTTGGAATGGGTAAGGTTCTTGTAAAACAGCAGAATGGAAACAAATGGCCACTAAAGGAGGTAAGGCATGTTCCAGATCTAAAGAAAAATCTGATTTCAATAGGGCAGTTAGGCGGTGAAGGTTGTGTGACAACTTTCACAGATAAATCTTGGAAGGTCACGAAAGGAGCCCTGGTAATATCAAAAGGCGAAAAGGTTGGTACATTGTATTTATGCAATGGTATTTCTAACTTTGTTAATCCTTTAACTTCCAAAGGAGCAGATGCAGCGTTATGGCATCATAGGCTCAGACACATGAGTAAAAAGGGGATGAAGATTATTCACTCAAGGAATTTGTTGCCAGGTTTGAAGAATGTTGATTTGGACTTCTGTGAGAACTGCATTTATGGAAAACAGAAGAGAATCAGATTTCTCAAAGTTGGGAAAGAAAAGAAGAGCGAAAAATTAGAGCTTGTGCATACAAATGTATGGGGACCTGCTCAGGTATCATCTCTCAGTGGCTCTTGTTATTATGTTACCTTTATTGATGATGCAACTAGAAAAACTTGGATTTATTGTATTAAGAATAAATCTGATGTATTTAATACTTTCAAGAAATGGAAAGCTTTGGTTGAGATTGAGACAGGGAAGAAATTGAAGTGTCTTAAATCAGACAATGGAGGTGAATATTGCAGCAAAGAGTTTGATAGGTACCATTCAGAGCATGGAATTTGTAGAGAGAAGACAGTTCCAAGAACACCACAAGAAAATGGTGTGTCAGAAAGGATGAACAGAACAATCATTGAGCATGCAAGGTGGATGAGATTGCATGCAGGATTGCCTTTACAGTTTTGGGCAAATGATGTAGATACTGCTGTTTATCTAATAAACAGAGGACCTTCAAGTTCCTTGGATGATGGTGTTCCAGAGGAAGCATGGACAAGTAAAAAGGAAAACTACTCCTTTTTAAAGCCTTTGGTTGTGAGGCCTTTGTCCATATTGATAAAGAAAATAGAACAAAGCTTGAGGCAAAGTCAAAGAAATGTACCTTTATTGGATATGGTGTTAATGATTTTGGTTATCGCTTATATGATTACGAAAATCACAAAATCATTAGGAGCAGAGATGTAATATTCAATGAAAAGGTCTTGTATAAGAATCAATTGCAGGAAAAGAAACAGGAAAAAAAACAAGGAATACACAGTTCTTGATGAAATCACTGAAAAAGTAAAGGTGCCTGAAAATAATAATAATCAACAACCACAAAAACAAAAACCACCACAACAACAACAGGCACCTCAAACACCTGAAAGTGGTGTTAGAAGATCTACTAGAATAAGTAGACCCCTTGAACAATACTCTCCTTCATTGTATTATTTATTGTTGACTAATTCCGGCGAACCCGAATGTTATGAAGAAGCAATGCAAGTTTAAAGCAGGAAGAAGTGGGAGGTAGCCATGAAAGAAGCGATGGACTCCTTAATGCATAACTAGACTTGGGACTTAGTCAGGTTGCCTGCAGGTAAAACTACATTGCAGAATAAATGGGTTTACAGGCTGAAGGAAGAAGATGGAGGAAAACAGAGGTACAAAGCTAGACTTGTGGTGAAGGGGTTTTCACAGAAGAAAGGTATTGATTTTGATGAAATATTTTCTCATGTTGTTAAAATGACTTCAATCAAAACTATTTTAAGTCTAGTGGCAGTTGAAGATTTACATCTTGAGCAGTTAGATGTAAAGACAGCCTTTCTCCATGGGGATTTGGAGGAAGAAATATATATGCAGCAACCACAAGGATATGAAGTGAAAGGGAAGGAGAAACTAGTGTGCAGGTTGAAGAAGAGCTTGTATGGCTTAAAATAGGCTTCAAGGCAATGGTATCTAAAATTTGACAAGTTTATGTTTGAACAAGGTTATACTAGATGTCACTGTGATCATTGTGTTTATCTGAAAAAGCAAAATGATGGGAGTTATATTATATTGTTATTGTATGTAGATGACATGCTTGTTGCAGGATCTAACATGTAGGAAATAAATATGCTCAAAAGAAAATTGGCAAATTCATTTGCAATGAAGGATTTGGGAGCTGCAAAACAAATCCTTGGTATGAGAATAACTAGAGACAGGAAAAGTTGTAAATTAACATTGTCTCAGAATGAGTACATACAAAAGGTGTTGAAAAGATTTAACATGCACAATGCAAAACAAATTAGTACACCTTTTGCTAGCCATTTCAAACTTAGCAAGGAAATGTGCCCAAAGACCCAAGAAGACATGGATTATATGTCTAAAGTTCCATATGCATCAGCAGTTGGAAGCTTAATGTATGCAATGATCTGCACAAGGCCTAATATTGCACATGCAGTGGGAGTTGTAAGTAGGTACATGAACAATCCAGGAAAGGAACATTGGATGGCGGTGAAATGGATTCTCAGATATTTGAAAGGTACCACAAATCAAGCATTATGCTTTGGTGGTTCAAACATTTCCCTACAGGGATATGTTGATGCAGATATGGCAAGTGACAGAGATAATAGGAGGAACACTACAGGATATGTATTTACTTTTGGTGGAACTGCTGTCAGTTGGGTTTCAAAAATCCAAAGTGTTGTTGCGCTTTCAACAACAGAAGCAGAGTATGTTGCTGCTACAGAGGCCAGTAAAGAAATGATTTGGTTACAAAGGTTTATGAGTGAATTGGGTAAGGAGCATGATATGGGCACACTATACAGTGATAGCCAAAGTGCCATTCATCTTGCAAAGAACTCAGCATTTCATTCCAGGACTAAACACATACAACTCAAGTACCATTTCATACGATCAGTGTTGGAAGATGGAGAGTTGAAGCTGGAAACGATACACACTAGCTAGAATCCTACATATATGATAACAAAAGTTGTAACCAGGGAGAAACTGAGAATATGATCAATTTCAATTGGTCTTCAAGGATGACGATGAAGATGAGAAACAGTCAGGTCCAAAGAGGAGTCATTTTCCAGCAAATGGAGCAGCGGTGGAGTTGCTACAATCAGTCTCCAAGTGGGAGATTGTTGGGTGTGGAGCCTGATTATCTTTTATATTCAAAGGTATCGCCACATTGGACCCCAGTTCGAAATGGGGGTGGCAACGCCGCCCGTAAAATATTCACTACAGGGGGGGTGGCTGTGACCTTTGGGAGCCCCCCCCTGGTGGGGGGTTTCGGAGGCAGCGCCCCCGAAGCTAAAAACAGCTGTAAAATTGCCTTGTAAAAGTATAGTAATTTCTAGTCAATCTGGGCCGTTCATTAGGCGAATGATCTAACGGTAGAACTTATGTTTAGTTTAGGGTTTTTTGCCCTAGAAGGTAACCCCTCCCTTTTTATGAGGGCATTGTATTTGAGGGTGTGTAATAGATGTGTATTCTTTGAGCGAGAAACAAAGAGGTGAGACTGTGAGAGACAACAGAGGATATTACAATGGATCTGATATAGGTTGTGTCTCTTCATTTTGCTGGATAATAGAAAGGAAGGACTGGTTGTTCGGGGTGGACGTAGCCCAAACTGGGTGAACCACGTATATCCGTGTCTCTCTTGTTTTGTGCGTTTTCTGTGTTTATATTTCTGCAATATTTTATGTGTTCCGTTCCTCTATAATATATAATTTTCTAGCAAAGAGGAAGAATAAGAACCTGAAAAGGAGGAAGAAGAACCAAAAGAAGAAGAGGAGGTAGAAACAGAGAAAATAGAGGAGAGAGAAGGAGAATAAGAGAAAGGTGAAGAAGAAGAACGGAAAGAAGAGGCAAGCCTTGAGGAACATACCAGAGAAAGGGAGGAATCTCCAAGGCTATCCCCTAAACCCACTGAGAAGGAGGCAACTATTGCCTTGACTGTGCTAAGCACACCCACCAAGTCAAAAGGGAAAAGAAAGAAGTGGACTCTGCTCTATTTCAAAACAAGGAGAAGCACCAAGATCAAGCAAGGGAGGCCCCAAACACCCACCATGACTCCAATAATAATTGAGGAGTTACCAAAATAACAAGAAAAGCTAGTTTCCCTGGAAATAAAAGTTGAAGAGGGCACCTCCAAACAAGCCATCCCAAAGTCTCCCATCACCTCTGTTAGGAAAATTGTCACAAGGTCAGCATCAACAAAGCAAGACAAGGCACATGTGACCCCATTAAAGAGAGGAAAAATCCTTCTACAAGAATCTCAGACAATCTTACAGGAAAACCTGTCAGTACTACAAGAAATAAAGAAAAAGCCACAGGAATGACAACGGGGGCAGAGGGAAGGAAAGGAAGCAGCAACACAAGTGCGGGAGGGGGTAGATTTTCCAAAAAAATCTAAGGGGGAGTTCCAAGAGCTACAAGAGCCTAGCCCACAACCCAATTTGAGCTCTTATTACAAATTCATTAAGGGAGGTAGAGTAATACCATAGAAATTTTCCATCCCTCTATTATTTTAACTTAAGAAAGAGAGAGGAAGGGCACATCACTGGATGAAAATTTCCAAATCAAAGAAGGTAGAGGATGTGGGCCATATGGAAGAGAAGCTCCTAGAGATGGGCAGGGAGTTGAGTGAGATAACATACAGGGAACATATTATGAGAACTCACCTACAAGCAGAAAACACATGGCTAAGGAGGTAGTTACAGGAAAGAGAAAACTAATTGGCCACCATGGCAAGCCTCTCCATGGAAGCACTTCAATGCAGAATGTCATCAAGACCATATGCATTATACCTCAAGGATCAATGGCTGCAATTTTAGATCAAGACACTAGCACAACAGGGGACTATGCCTTTCCAAGACTATAGATATTTCATTGAACTATGTGACAAAAGCACCCTAGAGGATAAGGAAAAGATATTTGAGTTTTACCTACACAACTTGGCCTTAACAAATTTGAATGTATGGGACCCCAATGCAATGTGGGGGACTTACAGCTAATGGACCTTGCATCATGGATGACTCATGAGGAGCCTAGGGTTAAGGAAGTGAAGAGGGTGTTGGAAAAAGAAGAAGAAGAAGACACCTTGTACATGAGAGCTGAACAAATAAATTCCAGGGCTATCATCAGCAACCAAAGCATCATCTCTAATGATGCCCAATTTTCACCAAGGTACCTAGCTACACAAAAACAAGTAATCACCCATTTTGAGAACACCTTGAGATTGTTGGGGGATGAAAGCCAATAGGCATGCCAGAGGAGATGGGGCAACCTACCATACAGTTTAAGGATCAGAGAATACCATTCCCCTGAGAGGTTGAGGAATGCACTATAAAGGACTTCACTTTATAATAATGCAATGCAAAGACTCAAAATCAATTGGATTGGTTTAAAACTCAGTCCACCCTTTATGTTGGGTATGTTAGAAGGTATAAAGGAGGAAGAGGAAAGAAAGAAGTGGGAGGAAATAGAGAAACATGGAGGGTTTTATCCTCAAGAGGAAACCCCATAAACAAAGGCCTGGGATGTCAGAGAAGCCACAAGAGCTATGAAATATATGGACATAGACTAAGTTGCTGAGAGGATGAGAAACACCTTCAGTAGGGGGTAATGATGAGATTCATCAATAGGTGAATTATATGGGTCTAAATGCCACTCTCCGTATTATTAAAATCAGCTTTTCTCACATTTATTTACATATTTTATTACATTTTTCTTAGTGCGAAGGGTAAAGGGGAGATGTTATGTCATGTAGCCTAATATGTATTAAATCCAGGAATTGGAGTAGTTTTGGGCTAATTTAAGTGCAAGAAATCAAAGTAGACAAGCATGAGGGACTTTTGGAGATTTGGTCTCCATCCTTAACTCCTCAATCACTCAAAGATTCCTCCACCAGATCTCATCAGCTCGGCGTTACAAGCAACCAAGCCAATCAAGTTCATTGGCAGCCAAGTGAGTGATAGCTGAAGATAATTCAATCTCGAGGTTGGGAGCCAAGCCTCCCTAATTTTTATGAATTTGTTGGTAGCTTCAGTTTGTATAAATAAGAAGACAAAGAACCTCATTAGGATTCTATCTTTTGTTGTAGCCAAGAGACAATTTGGAGCCAAGACATTGTGACTGTTAATCTTATGTTATTTTTTACATCTTAATGATAATGGGAAGGTTCACCTCGTTTCTGGGAAAACTAGTGTCCATTTAGAGCTGCTATTCCCACTAAGACGGGTATCTATCTTAGAAACAAACAATTCAATGTAACGTGTGTTTTCCTTTATGAGAGATAGATGAGAAAGAAGCAGAGAGTACCAACCTCAATCTTTCACTTGGCTCCTTGCTTGTTTCCTCTCTCCCTTGATAGAGCTTCACCACTCCTTTCTCACTTGTCCCGCTTCAAAGAACACCTGTAGAGTCAAAGCAGCAAAGTAACATTAAAGCATAGATATCTATAACCATAAACAACGTAGAATCAGATGTACATTAACCATACAAATGCATATAGAAATACAAGATTCAGAAATATACAAGCATATGGAGGAAAACTCAAATATCTTTATTGATAGAAGTAGTAGAAGAGAGGATTACAACCTAGCTGTCTAATCCAATGCCATCCTCGCAGCATGAAAGCCCTCTACACCTCATGAAAAGCTAGATCACCCAACAATACAATGTCTCAGAGAGAAACCAACAACACTTCCTTACAAGTTACAAAATTCTAGCCTCTAGATCTCTAGGATGAGGGATCCATATATAGATGTTTGCAGGGCTGTGAGTCAGATTCTGGGATTTTGATTAGTGTCATTTCACTAATAGTTCTTGGTTCCACTTGGAGATTTCATGATCTCTTACTCATCCCTGGGCAAATTCAGAGAAGCAAGTGTCATATGAGCAGTTTCTAGAAGATTCTTTGGGTTTCCACCTAGCAAAATGCCTCTGCCATTTGTCTGCTCTCACTCATCACACCCTACAAAAGGGATTTTCAGTATGCATCACACCCTTTGTGTGTGGCATGTGAGATGCATCACACCCTCAACATGGAGCAGTCTGTATGGTCCAGTTTTGACCAGTTCTGAGCAATTTTTCAGGGAGAACTTCTGGGAAATGATGTAATCAGTTGACCTTGATCCTTTAGGGTATGAAACAATACCTTTAGGGGTTTAGAATCCCTTGGTTTATGGACATATGTGATTGGGGTTACACTACCAAAATATGTCTATAACAGTTGCCCCCTAAAGAATGAGGTTGTAAATCTTCTGATGTCGAGTGAAATGCTTTATCATCAGGATTCGAGGTTTTTCGAACTGCAAGGTGAACTGTAATAAGATACAATAAAATACATTATCTTCATAATATTTTCATGATCTAGCTGAGGCGGGCATTCCCATGCTCAGCTTTATAAATTCATTTTCATGTACATAGGACCGACAACCATTTGCGTGGTAGACTGATGATTCTAGTAGAGCCATCATCCCTTAGCTTGGATGATTATCTGTGTAGCTATGGAGTACATTTGATGTCTTTATTTTCCTGAATATATCACAGCTCGGATGGATGAAACTAGATCCGGGGTCTTCAAACTCGTTCAATCTTTGCCCGAAGTACAAGTCGATTCATGTGAAAAGATGTTCTGATGTCGAACATGGAAATACGTCGCCTGATTACCAGCCAATGATGTAAGTTGTTAACAGGCACAAGAGGAATCACCGATAATGATAATGACCCTCAAGGTACTGCAGTACAATTCACGTGGTGTGAATACATGAGTCGATGTCGAACACCATGAAAAATATTTCGGTCGAAAGCCATTGATGTAAACCTATCGCTGGAAGTGAGAAACTTGCCATTGAGGCATGCAAGCTTCAAAGTACTAAAAGGGTTGTTCCTAAGTCAACTTCTTGGATAATGAGCTGATGTCGACAAGAAGTGACCCATCGTAGGAGGACCTTAATGAATCCCACATCTATGACACGAAACGGAGCAAATGATTTTGTGGAGGTGAAAACGATATGATGATACAAGGTTCAGGGTGGCAGTCATGAAAGAATGGAGCGTGAAGGTATTGCAGTGGATGAGGAGTTAGCTGGGTTGGTGAATTATCTGAGCGACTTCTCTTGAACATATCGGTGACATTGAAATGGATTGGTAGCGTTAACCCCAATATGGATGGTACAGAGGACCAATGGTGATATGACAGGTGAACGGAATAACCCAACCCGACTCAATCATGGTGATGGAGTGAAAGTGTTATGTTCAAGAGTGACTTGCTACCAATGAAGTTCTTCAAGTTTTCTTCCCTTCTTTCCCCAGTCATTTCTGACCAGTACCTCTTTATTTTTGTCAAGCTTGAGGAGGATAATATATGCTTGTTCTATAATTTTCCCTTTGGGCAAACCTGTCGCTATGTTTTAGCGAGCCTAGTGATAGTGAAACTTGCTTTTGTCTGTATGGACAAGTTTTTATCTATCATTTTAACGAGTTTAATGATAAAGATAACTCGGTCCTTTTCATTTTTAGAGAGTCTGAAAAGAGACGGAAAGGAAACTCCAGTAGTCCTTTTTCGTAGTATAATCCCTTAAGTCCGAAAAAGTATAAAATAATACGAAAGGGATGACTTTTCCAATCACTTTAACGAGCTGAAAAGGACAAGCGCTCGATCTTTTTGTGTAATGATCCCTTAAGTCCAAAAAGATTAAAATCTAGAGGAGGGATGGCACTTCCAATCACTTTAACGAGCTGGAGAGGCCAATTGCTCGGCAATCTTTTTATATTTTACGAGTCTAAAAAGAGCTTAAAAGAGACTCGTTTTTTAGGAACAAGTGATATTTTCGGGCAGCATCTGGTTCCAGGTAAGTTTGGAACTTTTCAATCATGGCAGTGTAAAGAAGGTGGCTAATAGAATCACTCGTCGCAACTGTTCCTCAAAAGGGTAAACAATCAAGTGGAGGCGTATGATCAGCTAAAAAGTGGAGGTAATGATAAGAAAATGACCAAGGTTCAAAAGTTGATAGCAATGTGACCACAAAGGTTATTTACCAACAGTGGGTTCATTTTTTAATGAACTTGAACTCTAGGGGAACATATGCTCATTGATATGTTTATTTTTTAATGAGCTTGAACTTCGCGTAAACCTGCTCGTGCCAGTCGTCTAATAAGGATGTCTCTCATTAGTAGGTTCATTTTTTAGGGAGCTTGCCCCATGTGAAACTTTGCTCGGAAGCCTTTTGTATACAAGCTAGGAATGACCAACTACTGTCCTAAAGGTTAATGAACTACTGAGGTTAGGTAGTATAGTTTCGTAGAAACATCTCCTTTACTTTGTCGTCACCGCCGGTCCCGGCAAAGGTGAATTGTTGACCAGACCAATCACCTAACTTAAGCAGTTGAAGTTAGTAAAAACTACGGGGTTAGAGTTACGCTAGTCGCTTTTCACTTGCGTAAAAAAAGTTTGCATGCCCCCAAGTATAAAGAAAAGTAGAGTTTCCAAGTTACCATATGGAAGTCCTTGCATTAAAGCAAGATTGTTTCGTCCGCGTAGCAGCCAAAACACTTCCTTGGCTTTGTCCATCGAAATAGACAAAGGTGAATGATGTGAGCTTCCAATCACATAACCTTCGATGAGGAAATCCTATTCCAGACTGATCCCATTTTCCTAAATGGATGGGTGTGTCATATTGGTCATATATCCTATGAGGAAACATATTTTATATCTGGGGTTTTCCTGCCATAGCAGGCCAGGGTTCGTGCCCCTTGGGTTTAGTCACATTCACCGAATCACTCGCGATCATCAGGTGGACGGACTGGAGGTTGATGAGACATTCCTTGTGCAAAAATACCATTTAGGGATGGTATTTGACTAGTAGTTGTGTTTGAACCGGTGAATGAAAGCTGGTCAACGAGTTGGACCATTCTGCCTTCATACAGGAAACACATCACCCAAAAGAGTAAGGAAACAATATCCCCCATGCTATAAATGTAGTCACGCCCAAGGAGTAGATTGTAATCTAGCGACCCTTGGACTACCATCACGTTAAGATGAACGATTTTCCTTCTCAAAGTTATAGGCAAATTTGGAAGGATCCCTAACAGTTGACTGGTTCCTTTATTGAACCCTGACAGATTTCGAATCTCAAGCAGAAGCGATGGCGAACCAAGCACTTTCCAAGCAGTTGAGGAAAGGATACTCACGGAGGCCCCTTCATCTATGATAGTGCCAGCCATGATCATTCTGTAAGCTTGTACTATGATTCGGAATGGCACATTAGACGGTAGGCAGGGTCTCGCTAGTAGATTCCAATCGAAGGAAACGACTAGATTGCTTGGAGGAGGGACCGAATAAATGGCCGGATGAATCTCTTGAACTGAGGAACTTCCTTCCTGCGGTAAAGGAATGGGTAGATTGCCCCCATGTTCATCGGATTCTGTGTTAACAAAAAGAATTTGAACGGTGTCATTCTCATTCTCTTTGGAGACTGTATCATCTGAAGGAGAACCTTCTGAAGGCAAGACTGGGTCGACTGCCGTCTCGACCTGTTGAATTTGGTCCGATGTGGACTCAGAGGGTTTATCTTCAATGATAGGCGTTTTGACCGAAAACAGAGGTGTGTCAGTCGGATTTTCAACTAGCGATGGACTTGGCAAGAGTTTCTTGTATCCAGGTGGAAGTCGTTGCGGTGAAGTAGGACGGTTATCTAAGACTCTTTTAGCTTCGTCCAAGAAGGGACAACGGTGGAGGGCATGATCGCCTTCACACAACCTACAAGGAAATTTAGATATTCTTTTTTGTCCATTGACTTCATTTTAACTAGTTGATGGTGTACTCTCAACATGATCATTAGAGGTTGAAGACACCAGATTGTGCAAGCGGGGAGACCAGTCTCTCAAGATCCGCGGGATGTAAGGACAATCTCAATGATAGCAGTCTCTTTTGCAAATGACACATGGAGATTTAGGTTTGGATGGTGCACTGTGTGGATCTTTTCCAGATGATGCATGGTTTCCCCCTTTTGCCATTGGCTTCTTCTTCTTCTTCTCCTTCCCTTTATTCTTCTTCTCAATTACTTGGTTTTTAGTATTACTAGTTTCACCATGCGAAGAGGAAGAAGGAGAGGGAGAAACAAACGAAGTGGAAGGATGGGGAGAAACTTCAGTATCATCTGGTTGCTGATTTGATTGCTGAGGGATTACGATGTTTTGAATGACAGAGGTCGAGAATAGCCATACTGGTAGGCCAATTGTGAATCCTGGAAGGGACAATGTAGCCATATAAGGGGCACCAATATCTCCGCAAGAAGAGAAAGGACTAGGATTCCCCCCCAAGGGGAAATCCTTGATTGGTGGACTCCATTTTCTCAACCTAAGATCAATGAGGGAATAGTGATGTTATTCCAAATAAAATAAATTTTATGACACTTTGATACAACTTGCTTTTTCAATTTTTAAGAGTCGAGAAAAAGCTAAAGATGACTCTAGTCGCCTTCGATTTTTAATGAGCCTGAAGTGACAACTACTCAGATGGACCTTTTCTTTTAAGGAGTCTGAAAAGGAATGAAGTGACTACTCTAGAAGTCTAGATAAATTACCAAACCAATCACAAAACTAAAATATGCTTTACGTACGGCAGTCAATCTTCCTGAATGCTGTGTTCAGTGCATTGCGATCGATAGGGTGGCAGACATGGCTTCCTAAGGATAAAGGATATTAGCCTATTGTGGTCTCCCAATATATACTCGACGGTACGTGGGAGCACAAGTCTGTACTGGTACTTGTCGTATCAAAGAGGAGGAATCACCCAACCTACGATGAAAACGATAGTTACCAGGCTTTACGACGCCAGAATACATCTCTAGCCTAGACTTCTAGATGTTGTGCGTTAGGTTCCAAAGCATTTTTATGTTCATTGAGGTTTATTTTACAGTTGATATTTCTTAAGAAGTTTTCCTTTCAAGGTTCACCACATGATGTAGATGTACAATTCCTAAATATGCAATCTAAAATGATAAACAGTCGTTTATTTTCTTTTAGCAATGAAAATCCTAGCTACTAAGGAAAGAAGAGTAAGATTCTTTCAACATAGAGCAGAGAGCACACACTAAATGCACTTTTCCTAAATCAATTTCTGCATGCAGTCTAAATGAAAATGCACATGCATGTATTTTTTTTTTAGTTTCCTTAATGTGAGAATGAAAAGAAGAAAACTAAGTACAGATCTAGACTACTTTTCTTCAAAGCGACACTTTAGCAATTTCTTTTCAAAAACAAAAGGAAGACTAAGACAACACTTTCACTTTCGAATGGAAAACTGTTTTCGACACTTCAAAGAATTGACAATTCAAATCAAATACAATGGCAAAAGTATAATCGACTATCTAAAAGAGGAAGACTTTACGACACTCTTTTTCTTAACTAAAAACGACAGTTGCGACACTTTCAAATCAAAAGACGACAGTTCGATTAAGCTACTATTTGCAAAGGAAGACTATGAATGATGAAAAATACATAAAAAAAATTCACAATTCCTTATCAATGGAGGCTGAATAATGTAAAGGAATAAGGTTTCAATAGTGATATACTAATCATAGACAGTAAAACTACTTAATAGAGCTGAAAACAATGAAGAAAAAACCAAAATTTGGAGGCAAAAACAGTCTCACTCAATCATCGCACATGTCCTTAAGGGAAACAGGGATGCATCTCACCTGTAGCACACAGGAGGTTCGATGCATCCAGACTGCTAATGAGAGATAGTGCGATGGTTTAGGGACAAGACTGTGCTTGGTTTTCACTCACAGTTTCGAGCTAAGTTTAGGGATTTAGGCTGAGCTTATGATAGATAGTAAATACAAAGTATAGGGGCTAATCTAATGAGGTTATTTGAGCTACCACCAGGGCACTTAGGATGTTTGCAAGTCAAATGTTCAGTTCATAAACCAACCCAGAGATTGACTGAAGCAGTGTTGATCTACCTTGCAGTTGCATAGCAAAAGCAGTTCGAAGGCTAGCTGGCTTAACTTTAGGCTCCGTCTGTAGTTTATAAAGCAAACAACAGTAACAAACAAACTATTTTCTCCCCAGTGGAGTCGCCATTTTGTTTCTGGGAAAACTAGTGTCCATTCAGAGCTGCTAGTCACACTAAGATGGGTAGCTATCTTAGAAACAAACAATTCAAAGTAACTTGTGTTTTCATTTGTGAGAGATAGATGAGAGAGAAGTAGAGAGTACCAACCTCAGTCTTTTTCTTGGCTCCTTGCTTGTTTCCTCTCTCCCTTGATAGAGCTTTGCCACTCCTTTCTCACTTTTCCCACTTCAAAGAACACCTGTAGAGTCAAAGCAGCAAAATGCCATCAAAGAATAGAGATCTATAACCATAAACAATGTAGAATCAGATGTACATTAACCATACAAATGCATACACAAATACAAGATTCAGAAATATACAAGTATATGGAGGAAAACTCAAATATATTTATTGATAGAAGTAGTAGAAGAGAGGATTACAACCCAGCTATCTGATCCAGCGCCATCCTCCCAGCATGAAAGCCCTCTTCACCTCATGAAAAGCTAGATCACCCAACAATACAATGTCTCGGGGAGAAACCAACAACACTTCCTTACAAGTTACAAAATTATAGCCTCTGGATCTCTAAGATGAGGGATCCATATATAGATGTTTGCAGGGGGGTGAGTTAGCTTCTGGGATTTTGATTAGTGTCATTTCACTGATAGTTCTTGGTTCCACTTGGAGATTTCATGATATCTTACTCATCCCTGGGTGAATTTAGAGAGGCAAGTGTCATATGAGCAGTTTCTAGAAGATTCTCTTAGTTTCCACCTAGCAAACTGGCTCTGCCATTTGTCTGCTCTTGCTCATCGCACCCTACAGAAGGGATTTTCAGTATGCATCGCACCCTTAGTGTGTAGTAGGTGAGACGCATCGCACCCTCAACATGGAGCAGTCTGTCTGGTCCAGTTTTGACCAGTTCTGAGAAGTTTCTCAGGGAGAACTTCTGGGAAATGATGTAATTAGTTGACCTTGATCCTTTAGGGTATGAAAAAACACTTTTAGGGGTTTAGAAGCCCTTGGTTTATGGACATATGTGATTGGGGTTGCAGTGCCCAAATATGTCTATAATACACCTTGACCCGGCATTGAGTTGACTCAGAGGTTTGAACCTCTTGGGTTAGGGCCCAACCCTAGTAGTAGAAGTTCATCTTTTTGTACATGTATTCTTAGATTAAAATCATAGTTAGCTATTAAAGTTATTTCTGCTTTGTTTAATTTACAAGTATTTGAATGATTGTGTAGTTTTTCTTTCATTAGTTGAAGAAGTAGATCAATGGTACAATAGTGAAAGAGAATACTTCATAAAAGTGTGACAATGGCCTCTTCCTCATCTCCCTCATGGGATCATGGTTTGAAGACACCCACTCTCACAGCCCCAAAAATAGATTCATCTTTTGATCATTGCATAGCTTAGGGTTCTTGATGAATAGATCGCTATTTATAATTTCTTAGAATCACCTGTAGTTGTAATTTTGGTTTCTTGAGCTTGTTGTAGTCTAGAAAGCATTTAATTTCATAGATATAGTCATTAGCCCTCAATAAATCAATTTCCTCAAATTCAACTCATCTTTTCCATATTTTTATGAAGTTGTGCATGAATGAAGAGAAGAACATGTGTTGTTGCAGTATTTTTTGATCTGTAGGGAGAAACCCATTCCACCAGCCTCATCTAAGTCTCCTCCACCTACTACCAAGGCCTACCAATCCCTAATCTGAATTTCTATTTTATAGAAAAGTGGATAGCTACCTTGAGAAAATTCAACCATCCTGAAGAGTTGGGTTGAGCTTTGGGTAGTGTGCACCTCCCCTATACCTTATTCACGATGAGACATCTTTGCAACACTTCTTTTCACCTTCCCAAATTTCCTATAGCCTTCATCCTATTTCCTTTAATAAACCAGGACATCATGTCGTAAACTAAGACATCGAGTAGTAACTATAGGAAACCCTGTAGTAGCCTGTTTGAGCCTGTTTTTAGCAGAAATGATAGTCTGAGCCTAGGGTATGCCCTCAACTTGACATCCATACCCCTCCATGCCATTTTGGACCATATTTTCCATGCCTTTCTCCCGTACAAAAGATTGGATTGTTTCACTTAGCATTTACATTTCTAAATTAAAAATCAAGACTCTTTTCTGCAATTTTTAGCTAGTACATGCATATATCAGTTATGGTAGTGTTAGGATAATTTCCATGCTTACTTAGTCCAAATAGCTAAATGATAAAATGCAAGGCTAGATTAGTTCTCTTTTGCAAGTATTGTGTGTAAATTTTTAGCTAGATATTTTCATGTCATTCTGTAACACTTTCCCTTCAGCACTTTCATTTTCCTAAAATAGGCAACATTTACATTATACATTAAAGATAACTTTACATTCACTATGAGTAGTCAGAATCCTTCTATTCAATAGAAGACTAGTTTTAAGAACCCTAGTGGTCTATCACCCCAGTTGAAAAGTGACAAGAGTAGACGGTTGAATCTACTATGCATATAGCATTGTCACCTCCAAGTTTGTATGAACCCCAGGTTGATAAAGTAAAGTTGGTATCCCTAGGAGTTACAACATCCTTCCTGCAATACTAGAGCTCACTAGTGTTGTTGGAGAGTGGAGGACTTGTTGGCACTCCTTCCAACCTTGATTGTTTTCCTTTTAGGTCAACTTGGTAGTGGCACTTTGGAGACATGTTTGATCCATTTTCTTAGGTGTTACTAAGCTTAGCATAGGTTTGGAGGCATGTACAGATGCTAAAGAAGGTGATCTAATAGGTGGCAGAGGTTATGAACTGAGGGTTCATTGATTTTCCTTATGTTCTTCCCCAGTCACTCCCATGTAGGCTTGTGCATGTGACTGGGAATCTCCAGTCACTAAGAAGCAAGCTTGTGTGTGAGACTAGTCGAGTGTAGCTAGTGTTGTGCATGCGACTAGAGTTTTTCATGATTTTTTCTCCACATTCCTTGCACAAATTGGATGAAATTTGACATGGAAATTCTAAGAGGCCTCTAGAAGAATTGGTAAAGGTCGAAAATGGTTGATTAAGTCTGCCAAAGGGTCTGAATGCATTTAATGCACAAGTAGTGATGTTTGAGGATTGATTTTGTCAAATGTGTGCACTCTTGATCTCATGCCCAAGATGAATTTCTCCCTCCATGTTTTATATACTCCACTTTGGAGATGAGTGATGGTTGGTTATGTGTGATATTGATTGAGTGAAGGCTGCATTTTTTTAGTATGCTTCAGAGCCATTAGTGTGCTTGATTTCTTCAGTGTATGAGCTCTTATGGAAACGATTTGAGTAGATCTATTTGTTGAAGCATAGTATTGATGCAAAGTTTCAGATTGCATACCAGAGATGCAGAGAGTTGGAGCAGAGTTTACGATACATTTGGAGAGCTTGGTATAACTCCATATTAGTGACTCTCACTTTTTCTTTTGCAAGTGCTGTTAGTGCATTTGGCACATAGCCATGGGATCATGGTTTGAGGCCACCCACTCTCACAACCCCAAAAATAGATTCATCTTTTGATCATTGCATAGCTTAGGGTTCTTGTTGAATAGATCACTATTTATAATTTCTTAGAATCACCTGTAATTGTAATTTTGCTTTCTTAAGCTTGTTGTAGTCTAGAAAGCATTTAATTTAATAGATATAGTCATTAGCCATCAATAAATCAATTTCCTCAAATTCAACTCATCTTTTCCATATTTTTATGAAGTTGTGCATGAATGAAGAGAAGAACATGTGTTGTTGCAGGATTTGTTGATCTGCAGGGAGAAACCCATCCCGCCAGCCTTATCTAAGTCTCCTCCACCTACTACCAACGCTTACCAATCCCTAATTTGAATTTCTATTTTATAGAAAAGTGGACAGCCACCTTGAGAAAATTCAACCAACCTGAAGAGTTGGGTTGAGCTCTCGGTAGTGTGCACCTCCCCTATACCTTATTCCATGATGAGACATCTTTACAACACTTCATTTCACCTTCCCAACTTTCCCAGAGCCTTCAGCCTGTTTTCTTTAGTAAACCAGGACATCCTGTCGTAAACTAAGACATCCAGTAGTAACTATAGGAAACCCTATAGTAGCTTGTTTGAGCCTGTTTTTAGCAGAAATGATAGTCTGAGCCTAGGTTATGCCCTCAAGTTGACATCCATACCCATCCATGCCATTTTGGACCATCTTTTCCATGCCTTTCTCCTATACAAAAGATCGGATTGTTTCACTTAGCATTTACATTTCTAAATTAAAAATTAAAAGACTCTTTTCTACAATTTTTAGCTAGTACATGCATACATCAGTTATGGTAGTGTTAGGATAATTTCCATGCTTACTTAGTTCAAATAGCTAAATGATAGAATGCAAGGCTAGATTAGTTCTCTTTTGCAAGTAATGTATGTAGATTTTTAGCTAGATATTTTCATGTCATTCCATAACACATTCCCTTCAGCACTTTCATTTTCCTAAAATAGGAAACATTTACTTTCTACATTAATGATAACTTTACATTCACTATGAGTAGTCAAAATCCTTCTACTTAATAGAAGACTAGTTTTAAAAACCCTAGTGGTTTATCGCCCCAGTTGAAAAGTGACAAGAGTAAACAGTTTCATCTACTGTGCATATAACACTGTCACTTCCAAGTTTGTACGAACCCCGGGTTGATAAAGTAAAACTGGTATCCGTAGGAGTTACAACATCCTTCCTGCAATACTAGAGCTCACTAGTGTTGTTGGAGAGTGGAGGACTTGTTGGCACTCCTTCCAACCTTGATTGTTTGCCTTTTGGCTCAACTTGGTAGTGGCACTTGGGAGACATGTTTGATCCATTTTCTTAGGTGTTACTATGCTTAGCATAGGTTTGGAGGCATGTACAAATGCTAAAGAAGGTGATCCAATAGGTGGCAGAGGTTATGAACTGAGGGTTCATTGATTTTCCTTATGTTCTTCCCCAGTCACTCCCATGTAGGCTTGTGCATGTGACTGAGAAGCTCCAGTCACTAGAAAGCAAGCTTGTGCGTGAGACTAGTCGAGTGCAGCTAGTGTTGCGCATGCGACTGGGGTTTTTCATGATTTTTTCTCTGCATTCCTTGCACAAATTGGATGAAATTTGACATGGAAATTCCGAGAGGCCTCTAGAAGAATTGGTAAAGGTCAAAAATGGTTTATTAAGTCTGCCAAAGGGTCTGAATGCATTTAATGCACAAGTAGTGATGTTTGAGGATTGATTTTGTCAAATGTGTGCACTCTTAATCTCATGCCCAAGATGAATTTCTCCCTCCATGTTTTGGTTGTGTGTGATATTGATTGAGTGAAGGCTGCATATTTTTAGTATGCTTCAGAGCCATTAGTGTGCTTGATTTCTTCAGTGTATGAGCTCTTATGGCAATGATTTGAGTAGATCTATTTGTTGAAGTGTAGTATTGATGCAAAGCTTCAGATTGCATACCATAGATACAGAGAGTTAGAGCAGAGTTTACGATAAAGATGGAGAGCTTGGTATAACTCCATATTAGTGACTCTCACTTTTTCTTTTGCAAGTGCTGCTAGTGCATTTGGCACATAGCCATTGTGTTGTATGTTGCTAATTGTGGTATGCAACAATTATATTTTGGTGCGAGAGTTTGATATTATGGCGGAATATGAGCTGTGATTTTGTTGTTGGTTGGTGATGGTATTTCAAATTTGATGTGTCCACTATTTTGCTAGAGTAAAGAGCATGTTTGTGGTGTTTTTATTTGATTGATTGGATTGTCTTGCCGCTAGAGGTCATATTTCAGATCTGAATCAAGCTGAGCAGAAAGTCTTGGGATCCAATTTGAAAATAGATGAAATAAGGTCCACATAGAGTAGAGGAGAAGTGACTTCATGGATGTGGATAAGTGATTGCGAAGTTTCATCGAAAGGAACAATTTCTCAATCCAATGGTAGTTGGGTAGTCTAATCGGAGTTGGGCAAGGATCAACTGATAATGGTGGTTTTCAATGGATGGTAGTTCATAGATCAGTTGAGAACATAGTCTTATTGCTGGGTTGTGTTATATTCTTTCCATGACTAGCCCACGTAGTGAACTGGGGGTTTAGAGGGGGCGCGGAGCCCCACCTTCGTTGCGCCCATTGCGCAGCAGGGGGGTCACTGGGGGGTGGCAGCTCCCCTTGTCCGGGGCGGGTAGCCCCCCTCTACGGGGTCCAGGACAGTGCCCCGAGAAAAAAAAAATTGGACCCTATATTAGGTTGGGCGGACCTACCTATGGTTTTTAGTCCATGGTTTTGGACGCGATGGTTTTTGGTCCATGGTATTGAATGTTTCGGCATGTATAAATATGTATTGTAACATTGAAAGGAACATAATGAAAAATCAAGCTAGTAGTCCTGGTTTTGGGATCTAGGGGAAATCTCTGTGTATATGTGTTTTATGTGTTATGCTATCGCATTATTTATTTTCTATGTTTTAGAATTCGTATGCAGGTAATTTTGTATGGGGTTAAAACCTACACTTATGAGATGATCAACAGAATCAAGGCTCTAGGATGATTGGAGTTAGCTGATTGGATATGAGGTAAAGTCTCCTAGCTAATGGGAGTCAACAATATATGTTAAAAGACTATATTTTCTTAATGGAAGATTCAGAGTAGCGGAGCAACAACAAAGGTGGTTTTTTGCTTGGTGAAGAGTTTTCCACCAGATATCTTGTGTCTCTTGTTTGATGGTTTTTATGGTTGTGTTTGATGGTTTTGTTGCTCTCATGGTTGTTTGGTTTAGCTACTTACATTGTTATATTCATGTGATGGTATAATATGTTGTTGGTTATATGGATGATTCACTAAGTGAAAATTTTAAATGATAATTTTTTTTAAAAGATCACACTACTGATTCACCCCGCCTCTCTCATTAGTGCTCAAAGGTTTCAAACTGAGGAAGGAGGGAGGGAGAGGAAAACAGATATGGAGAGAGAGTGAGTATGTTTATGGGGTGAGATAGAGATAAAAGGAAAGACAAATAAAGAGAGATAGAGATATAGATGTAGAAAAGTGAAAAAGAAGTAGAAAGAAAGAGATATTAGATGAATATAAATCATATTAGATGAATCTTGATTAGTAATTTCCCCTTTTTATATTTTCCATGGAATTGACGAGATAAACACCAAAATATTAAATTAAAAAAAATACACCAAATGATTTTTTTTTAAAAAGGCGTTCAAATCTTGTAATCGATCATAACTAAAATAATATGAATATGTGAACTTGTCATGGTCAGAAAGTTTAGAAAACGTGAGATTATTCAGGAAAAATATTGGTAATAACGAGGACGCCTTGAAATCCGGGACGTGATATTTTTTTTTGACGATGCATCCATGAAGGTCGATATAAAAATGCAAAAATTCCCATTGTTGGTCAAGCACGAGATAGATGAAATCGACAGGCACATGTGAGATCCAATTTCCGTCCATTGTTGCTTGATTTGTGTCAAATTGCAAACCAATGATTGTACAGATTAATTCAAGTTGCGGTCCAAATACAGTAGAATCCATGCTTAAAATAACCTAGAGCCCAGGGGAGATTCCGGGTATTATGGCCCACTCTATGTATGAACTCAATAATGCCAACTGAAAGGCATTACAATCTTCATTACCGACATTTTCATTACAATCTCCCCCTACTCATAACTCATCTATTAACAGATCGAACCTGGAGCTTCTTGTTTCTCTTTCTATTCATCTCCTCCCTCGCAATTAGCAGATCGGAACCTCTAGAGCTTATTGTTTCTCTTTCTATTTGCATACACCATTCAGAAATGGCATACCCATCACCTGCATCTTCGTTGCCCCCAAAACACACTGAAATTGAAATTGAAGATCAGGATCTTACTCTCTATTACCCCGCAGCTGCTAACGACTTTCAGGCATCGAGCTCCACCTCCACCTCTGCCGATAACAATGAGAACAGCAGCAGAATATACGGGCACGATGTGTTTATAAACCATCGTGGTCCCGATGTTAAGAAGACCTTTGCAAGCCATCTGTATCGCCGCCTTCTTTTACATGGTGTGCGAGCCTTTCTAGACTACCAAGAAATGGAAGAGGGAGAAAACATAAGTGCTCAGATAAAAAATGCTATTGCAACAGCCGGTGTGCATGTAGCTATTTTCTCTCCTGGTTATGCCGATTCCCGCTGGTGTCTCGATGAGCTTGTGGACATGTTGGAATCGAAGGCTCCTATCATTCCAGTGTTCTATAAAGTGAGACCTGCTGATCTACGGTGGACGGAGAGTGGAGTGTACGCCCGCGCCTTAGACAGCCTTCAAAAGAAGAAGACGCGTGATCCTGAAACTCACGAAGAGAAGCCTCGATACAACTCTAAGGCTATCGAAAATTGGAGAAAGGCTCTTGCTAGTGTTTCAGAAATAAGCGGTTTTGAGCTAGAAGCTTGTGGCGGGTAAGAAATCAACATTCCCGGTATTGTGTTGCTTTTTGCTGGATATTTTAATACTAGTATTAATTAATTTTGTTTGTGAATAACCAGGGACGAGGGGGAGCTGCTAGATAAGGTCGTTGAACGTTTGTTGAAAAATAAAACAGAAAGGCTCTATGTGGCCAAATATCCAACTGGTTTGGATGATTCGCTGAAACGTTTCGCCTTATTCTTATCGCAACAGCCTAAAGAAAAACCTAAGGTCGCAGGGATTGTAGGGTTAGGTGGAATAGGAAAAACGACACTGGCAAAAGCATTATTCAATTCGAAGCATTCATATTATAGTAGAACCTGCTTCTTATGTGATATCAGAGATAATAAATCTTTAAATGGTTTGCGGCGAAAACTTTTCCAGAGCTTGTGTGGATTCAGTAAGCAAATAGACAAGAGTGATCAAGATGTAGAGATGCTTGTAAAAGATCCAGCATTATTTTCTAAAGCCTTCCTAGTTTTAGATGATGTAGATAATGTGGAGCAGCTGGATGCACTTTTGCCAGGTGAATTTAAAGATTCCCTTCCCTTAAACTGTTTAATTTTGATTACATCCCGGGACAGGTCTGTACTTTTAAGGTCAGGATTACAAGATTCGTCGATTTATAAGTTAAGTGGCCTTAATACACAACACTCCACAGAGCTCTTCTGCCTCCATGCTTTCTGCCAACCCCGTCCGCGCCCAGGATTTGAAGATATTGTAGATAAATTTGCAAGGGCTTGCAATGGATTTCCTTTATCCTTAAAAGTATTCGGGGTGCATCTTTCTGGAAACAGTAACAAAGATTACTGGGAATACGAATTGAACAGACTTCAGCGCATACTTCCAAGTGAGATACACAACAAACTTAAAATTAGTTTCGATTCACTGGACAAAGAGGAACAAGGTATATTTTTAGATATTGCTTGTTTCCTGGTAGGAGAAGAGAAGGATCAGGGCATAAACATATGGGATCAATCAGGCTGGAAAGGTTCTGTGGCATTTCAAAATCTACAGAACAAATCTCTTGTGGAGGTGGACAGTGAAAATTGCATATATATGCACGATCACCTAAGAGAATTGGGAAGAGAGATGGCTGAGAATTCAGGATTGCGCATTCCTTCTTTGTGGGATCGGACGGAGAGCATGAACATTGGTAACTTGCTGCAGATGTTAAAGCAATCAGCTGTAAGTGCTTCAGTCATTCAAGGCATTAGAGAGTTTAATCAATATTAAACAAAAAAAAATGTATCAGATGTTTAAGTTGTTTAATGTTTTTAAAGAAGCACGATGTTAATTCTTGACCGTTTTTACAGAATCTCTATGTTTTAATCCTTCACTGTTATTTAAATTGTCAACAGGAAATAGAGAAAGTGCGCGGAATTAGGATGGTCCCTGGTACAGATGTTGGAAATGATGAGCACAAATATTATGCATCATTGCGGTCGGATGTGCCATGGTTCAAACGAAGGATTCATGAGCTGCTGGCGAACGGCGTTATGAAGCTTTCCAATAGACAGTACACTAGTATTACTGTGAATTTGTGGAACTTGCAATTTCTTGTTACTGAAGATCATCTATTGGAATGCATTTTGAGTACGGTGCGTTTGCCAAATCTGAGATGGCTGCGCTGGTACAAGTGTGGCTACTCTTCGCTGCCTTCGTGGATTCCGATGGAGAATTTGAGAGTTTTACACGTGGTGGGGAGTTCATTGAAAATATTGTGGCAACGCGAAGCGCAGGTAAATATGAAATTTGTTGAAGAGTTTCTGCATATTCACTCTGGATATATTGCACTATAAAGTTGAAATATCTGTCTTTATTTTGGTTGGAACACGTGAATATCTTGCAGGCACCTCAGCAGCTGCGGGTGTTAGAGATTTGGGCTCCTCTCTTAAAGTTTCCAAAGTCCATTGGAAACCTGGAGTACCTCGAACATATTTACATCAATTTACCCCATGAAAATAATCTGACATCACTGCCAGAGGAATTTTGTCAGCTGTTGTCTTTGAAGCGTTTTGAGTTGATAAATGCCTGGAAAATGAAGTCACTGCCGTTTTCCATTGGCAATTTGACAAACCTGGAATACCTAAATCTTTCATTCTGCCGCAGTTTGAAGAGACTTCCCAATTCCTTCGAGGATTTAATTAGCCTTAAACATCTTGATCTAAGAGGTAGCGATAAGTTAAATATCTGGATCAAAACCCTTCCAGGGGGAAAGGAAAGGCTAAAGGAAATCATGACCTTGGCGCGGATAACGTGGGCGGAAAGAGGGGAGGCGAGGGAGAGGCAAAGGGATTGGGAGAGGGAGATGGCGATAGAGGTGGAGAGGGAGAGGGCGAGGTTGGTCGGGGAGTGGAAGTGGGAATGGGAGGCCAGCGAGTGGAAGGCGAGGGAGATGGCGAAGGCGAGGGAGAGAGAGGCGATGCAGAGGGCGAGGAAGAGGGAGAGAGAGGCGATTCAGAGGGCGAGGGCGAGGGAGGTGAGGGAGAAGATGGCGAGGCAGATGGCTAAGGAGAGGGAAGGGAGAGAGAGGGAGGCGTGGAAGAGGACAGCGAGGGAGAGGGTAACGACTGACGGGAAGCGGCGGGTAGAGGAGGAGGAGGAGTGGTGGGCGGCCGGCCGAACGGAGGGGGAGGAGATAATGAACCATGGGCGGAGTTCTGCAGAAGCTCAGTTACAGCCTCTCCAGCTTCCACGGTCCCTCCAAGAACTACATATAGCAGAATTTCCCAGTACTATTGAAAACCTCCACAATTTGGAAGTTCTGGAATTCCGAAGCTCTTTGTTGAAAATGCTGCCTTCGATTGGGTCCCTAAGGAATTTGAAGGAACTGAGACTGGTTGATTGCCAAGGATTAAAATGTTTGCCGGATTCTCTCGGACAGTTGACCGAGTTGAAAGTCGAGTCTTGTTATGGTCTAGTCGAGGTTGGAACATTGCCGAGTACGCTCATCCAGCTGAGCTTGATTTCTTGTCATAATTTGGAGAGAATACATGGTCTTTGTGGCCTTGCCGAACTTCAAACGCTAAACATTAGCGGGTGGAGAAAAGTGGAGGAACTGACAGGTATTGAGACATTGGTGTCTCTGGAACAGTTGCGGGCATCTGGATGTGAAAAGCTGAAGAGAATACAGGGGTTGGGGCAGCTAACAAAGCTTAAACTTCTGGATGTTAGTGGATGCTATTGTATAGAAGAGCTGGAAGGTGTTGAACATTTGAAGTTGTTAGAAAAGCTTGATGCCTCCGACTGTCCCCGTCTGTACTGGGATGGGAATGTACTAGAAGCGCTGCCCGAAAGACTGAAGGAAGGAATGCTCTACATTTGAAAATCAAAACCTAAAGAACGCAGCTTTTGCAATGACAACAGTTAATCATCAGTATGCAGGAGAGCTTTCCTCCAGTGTGCCCTGTGCCAGAGTAAAGAGCTAAACTAGTTTATTTGTAAACTAAATACTGCATAGAAGAATAATGGAATCAGCACATTGCCTATGTTATTCACAAAACTGCTATTGTTTATTTAAAATTTTCCGTTATATTTTTTTATTTCATCCGTCTGGAAAAATATAATTAGAAGGAACATGAGCTGTTTTCCACATCATAGGTTCACATCCGCTTCCTTCCGTAGTTAGCTCTAAGAACCGCGAGCAAGATCTTCTCTTTATTGGCTCGAGGATCATCTCCACATAATTTCACAACGGCAAGAGCTAACCAACCTGCTATCGGAACTTCGGAACTTTAATGCACCAGATAGCGCCCTCACCAGACATACATACCCATGCCATCCATCGTTTCTCCGGGAGTTCGACGGCAACTTTTTCCATACCCATGCCATCCATCGTTTCTCCGGGAGTTCGACGGCAACTTTTTCCAGGAACGGGTGACCCACCACCTCCGAGCTGTGACCCGCTGTGCTGGCACATTTTCAAACCAACGCCCGCGCATTTTCAAACGATCCCTCGTGCCAAACATTCATTTGCTCCATTCGCGCTCCCGGAACAGGTCCTCTGCAACCCTCTCGAGCATTCGTTTCTCCTGCTCATGGTGCTGATGAGATTAGAGCCCACATCGATGGGCTATTCTTTGTTATATAAGACACTCCTCTCCCTGGCCTGCTCTAATCTCATCTTCATTTACATATTCTGAATCACTAGAAATCTTTGTATCCATTCCACTGTGATTGAATTCCATTACTGTGTGTTTGAACGAGAAAATGTCTCATCACCACCACCACAAACATCATGAGCACGGGCACCACCATAGCAGACACCATCAGAACGAAGAGGAAATCAGAAGGCCGGGAATTGTTTACTATGGTGAACCGGCAGCCCAGGGAGCAGATCTGTACGCTGTAGACTACGAGAGGGCTATGAAGGAGCAGAAACATCATAAACAGATGGAGCATGTAGCGGAAGTGGGAGCAGTCGCTGCAGGAGCATTTGCAATGGTGAGATATCTTTTCGAGTCCTTAATCTCAATTTTCAACCCATATACAGACCTGAAGTTATTTTAATATACCATAGCTAATTCTGACAGAGATCTATTAAAAACAAAGCAATACATATAGGGGATATCACAGAGATCATGATGGTTGATAATGCCAATAAATTCGATCGATGGGATTTAAAGTTTAAACTTGTGATTTTTTTGGTAAACAACTGTTAAATTTAACTTGATTATTGATTTCTGCAATATTTCGTAATAGGATGAACTGAAATATTTCCATAATTTGCAATTAAGGGAAGGATTAGCTTAAATTATCAATAGGATAGTGATAACCGTTATAAAATGAATGGGAATATTGATATAATATTTTGTGTATGCAGTATGAGATGCACGAAGCAAAGAAGGATCCAGAGCACGCTCATAGGCACAAGATTGAGGCAGAGATTGCAGCAGCTGCTGCAGTTGGAGCAACCGGGTACGCCTTGTACGAGCATCACCAGACGAAGGAAGGTCATGGCTAAAAACAACACCACCATTATCACCACCACTAGCTGCCCACAACAAAGCATTTAAAATAATTTCCTTCTTTAGCTAAAGAAGTTAGTCATTATTTGATCACTCGTTTCAGCTTCTTTTGTTGTTTGAACTTTATATTCAGTGTGGTGTTATGGGGTTCAGATGAAAATTGAAATTGAAGTCAACTGATTCATCTGTCCTCTTCCATATTTTCATATCAGTGTGCTTTCCTGTATGTGCCTTTCAGATCCATGAGATCGAATCCGTTTGAATCGGTTTGTTTTGTGAAGCCAGTAAAGATTTTATTGTGAATAATCCATCACATTGTGAAACAATTATCATATTATTGTGAATATGGAGTTTCTGATTCTTCAACACTGTTCCAATATTTTATTTAAGGTAGAACTTGTAGAATTTCAAAAAAAATTGGAGACTGATCAGAGTCAGGTTAAACAATTTACTTGATTTTTATTAATCAAATTACTAAATATTTCCAAATTTTACAATCCAGTTAAATTCAACTCCACCATGAAGACTTTAACATGAACACAATTCACTTTCAGAAAAGCCATTGACAATGTTTGTATTGCATGAACCCAAAAGCCTTTTAAATTGTGAAAGGCCACCATGGACAATGTTTGCATTGCATGAACCCAAAAGCCCTTTAAATTTTGAAATGTTGATATCATGAAGGCAATGTCTTCAATCGTAACTCTGTAAAATTTATCCCTAACAGTTTTTGCTATATAAACATCGAATTGAATCCTGCAGGCATAATGGATCCACTACCTGGGTCAGTAAATTTCTCCTTACCCCATCAGCTACAACAAAAAGACTGACAACAAGAGAATTTCGTAGACTGGGCTTTACAAGCAATGCATATCCATCAATTATTGCCAGTGATAAGCTCCACAAGAAGGGGCATTGGCTTGTAGGTTATATGGTTAATTTTTGTGTTGTTTACAGACATCTGGGGGGGCACACATTTGGGAGAGTGTTTGTTGTTGCAGCAACATTAAGAACTTAAACCTTAAACTATGTATAGACAAAAATATGATTGGGTATTTCCAATTGGAAGTATGGTGCATCTAAATCAATGATATGGATGTTTTTGTTGTTCTTGAAGGGGCTGCCCTTAATATTGCATATCAACATATGTCCAAGATCCCTAAAAAAAACATGCTAATATAGAAATGGACTCTAGACAATCTAGGTAACCTTTAGCTTAGCTCTAATATGTCTTCCATATCAAAACTTCCAGTGGACATTATTACCCCGAAAAGGTAATTGGCTTGATGCAGAAAGCTTTATTCTCATGGAAAAATCAAGCTGCATACACTTCTGGTGTTAAGTGTGAATGGACTTCTTCAACAAGGCACACCAAATATTACCTCTTTGCCAACATCCAAAATGTAAAAAAGAAATGATGGTGAAACCATGAACCAACTCAAGAATTCCATAGCTGTAGCAGTTTCATATTTTGCACAGTGGTTCTAGGCACATTCTCTTAAATCATTTCCAATGAGAATAGTAGTACCCACTTATGCACAGGCAGCAGCAAAAGTCAATGTTGCAGTAACCTGCAATAGTGAATTTTCAGATGAGTTTTTTATGAGAGAATTAGTAAATCCTGCAGGCATAATGGATCCACTGCCTGGTTTAGTAAATTTCTCCTTACCCCATCAGCTACAACAAAAAGACTGACAACAAGAGAATTTCGTAGACTGGGCTTTACAAGCAATGCATATCCATCAATTATTGCCAGTGATAAGCTCCACAAGAAGGGCCATTGGCTTGTAGGTTATATGGTTAATTTTTGTGTTGTTTACAGACATCTGGGGGGGCACACATTTGGGAGAGTGTTTGTTGTTGCAGCAACATTAAGAACTTAAACCTTAAACTATGTATAGACAAAAATATGATTGAGTATTTCTAATGCCTAACTCTTCTCCTCTCCACTCTGTTTTTATTGAAAAGTGGAATGCCCAGGTCTTCTCCACTTCACTCCAATCTTATGAAAGCTTAGTTATTGCAGACTCCAATAACCATATTAGATTGGTGAAAAGTGGAATGCCTAATTCTGCTCCTCTCCACTCTGCTCTTATGAAAGGTTAGCTGATGCAGATGCCTAATGGCTTTCACCAACCACATCTTAACCTACTGTGCTAGCTCATTTACTTATTTATAATGTACTAAACTTCTCTTCATCATTAATAACATCCGCCATTCCAAAAGTGGGAATGCTCAGATCAGTTATATGTTGTTTATACAGATAATCTGAAAGTTGTTATGGGATTGGCATGAAATACAAACTAGCCCAATAGTGCTAATTAACAGCCTAACTGCACCATGGGAAGAAGAAATAATCTGTTAGGATAATCAATAATTGGGCCTTGTACTGAGAAGGGTTAGTCTAGTGTTCTCCCTTTGAAATTTGTTAAGATTGTTGAGGTGATTGCACATGCTTCCTCATATTTATCAGTGAATGGTGTTATTTCAAAGTATTGCATGGTATATTAGTTGCTGGTTGAAGACTGGTTGGCATATCAGCTCATAAATTAGAAATGCAATATTATTTAGTTCTGGGTTATTTGCATTGGTGAAAGGTGCTTCTTGTCATTGTATGGTGTATATCAGAATTGTATCTTTGGCTGAAGTCTAATATTAAGGTTGTCCCATTATTTGAAAAATGTTTGGGCATGAATACAGCATTATGTTTTCTAATCTGAAATAAAAAAGAAGAAACAACCACCTACATCCATAAGACATTAAATTGTTTGACGAAAACTCTTACCGAGAACTTCAATAAAAACTCAGAGATTTAAGGGAAAAATTAAGGTGTTTCCAAAGGGAATATTACATAGGAAAGGCCATAATTACCTTAGAAATGAGAACATAAGAATCTATTTAGAAACAAATATGGGAAGGCGTGAAAAACATTACCTTCTGTCACATTATATCAGTTAATTGTTGTTCTGCATGTTTTATCATATTTATCACGCCTTCCTCATATTTTAAATGATCATGTAGGAAGAACTAGGGACCAGGAAAAAGGGATGGAACAGAGCTTGTGTGTGAGACAAAAAGCAGTTCTTAAATTAGATACTTAGAGAGACTGAAATATTTTTATTGTCTACAAATGATTCAATGACTGATGCAGGGGCAAATTTAGTAGTCAAAATAAACTGCAAGTGCACACTTTTCAAGTTTGCATGAGCACGCGTAATAAACTGTAGATAACTGGTTGCATGATGAAACAGAGATGGCTATCATTATATTTGTAATGAAACAAAGATCAGGATGAAAATGACCCTCAAGTAGGTTAGAATTGAATGTTGTAATAGAGAACAACTAGAGTATAAACTTAGAAGATTCCAAGTTGGGGAAAGTCTTACCAGTAGTGACAAGTAGCTGATTTCTAGTAGGAATTAACTTGGGAGATTTGGATGTGCCAGAGCTGCTGGTTGTAAGGGAATAACTCCTCTACTTTTATTCGGTTTATTACAAAGTTGATTTTAATTAGAGTAATTGTTAGACTTTATATTCTGACTGTTGCTGGTATGATAAATGCTATGGGAAATTGATGATTTTGGGCCTACGGCATAGCACCGTGTCAATTGTTATCAAAATGATGTTCATTTTATGGAAGCTTGTGGGCCGAAATTGCTAAGAGAACTTTCCAGGCATACAGCCCGAGGACAATTATGTTGATTGTTGTAAATAATCAAGCAGAGATTCTGTATATGTTGATATTTTGAAGTTGAAATGCTGTTGCACCAGAGGGTTAAGAAAATCCCTGATAGTTCCCTCTAAGTTGTGGGACTGTTAAGAAGGATGTTTGACTGTGGTTTGAGGGTGCGATGCTTGTTCTAGCTACCTTTATATTGAATATGTGTGGAAGGAATGTGCATGAAAAAAGGAAGGATGAGATGCTCATATTTAGAGTTCCTTTCATGAATATTTTGAAGTTATTGTGTAAGGGGTGAGATGTTCCATATTATCTCCCTCAAAATTGTGTGAGATGCTTGCATACAAGTCATTGAAATTTGTTAAGATTGTTGAGGTGATTGCACGTGCTTCCTCATATTTATCAGTGAATGGTGTTATTTCAGAGTATTGCATGGTATATTAGTTGCTGGTTGAATACTGGTTGGCATATCAGCTCATAAATTAGAAATGCAATATTATTTAGTTCTGGGTTATTTGCATTGGTGAAAGGTGCTTCTTGTCATTGTATGGTGTATATCAGAATTGTATCTTTGGCTGAAGTCTAATATTAAGGTTGTCCCGCTATTTGAAAAATGTTTGGGCATGAATACAGCATTATGTTTTCTAATCTGAAATAAAAAAGAAGAAACAACCACCTACAGCCATAAGACATTAAATTGTTTGACGAAAACTCTCACCGAGAACTTCAATAAAAACTCAGAGATTTAAGGGAAAAATTAAGGTGTTTCCAAAGGGAATCTTACATAGGAAAGGCCATAATTACCTTAGAAATGAGAACATAAGAATCTATTTAGAAACAAATATGGGAAGGCGTGAGAAACATTACCTTCTATCACATTATATCAGTTAATTGTTGTTCTGCATGTTGGTTTCATTTTCTTGTAGTTTCCATCAATGAGGTTTTTAACAAATACAATTTTTTTTTTTTTTTTTTTAATTTTATGAAAATATCAACAAAGATTGCAGTTTAGAAAAATCCTAAAGGACTGCCTTAGAGACAGAAGCACGGAATATATAGTATCTATATGTTTTTCGGTTTCTTAGTCAGAACCTTTCATGTCATATCATCCTCGCTGAAAAAAAAAACATACATAAACAGCAAGCAGTCCTTTGGGCAAGACATGATAAGAGCTTGATATAGAAAAATCATTTATTGCTAGAAGGATATTTGCAAATGTTTTAAAGGGAATCAGTCTGCTCATTATAAATTTGAGTTTCTTCTGATCATAACAATTAATTTAATTTGGCATGAGAAAAGGAATCAGAACTTAGGTAGATGAAAACTCACAATGTATCTATAAATAATGTTCCACCAAGTTTATGAGACACGAGGACCCATGAGCATGGGAAATGCATACAGGAGATGTGCGTAAGCACCATCAAATTCTAGAGAATGCCAAAGCAGACATCACAGTCCCCAATATAAGGGTCCCCATCCAAAATACTAAAAACTTAAAATGAAAATATATGAAAACTGAAACATAAATCATTAGAATCTTGTATAGGGTGTAAGCGAGGAAAGACAAGCAGGTGTTCGAAATGTTATCATATGCACTTTGGCAAATTGAAAAATCCTTTTCATTGTCTATGATGAAAAGAAAATTCATCCTACTCAGCGAGGGAGAGAAAAAGCAACAAGATTCTGCCTCCACATTCAATATGAGAAATGCAGAAATGTGGAAATGCAAATAAGGGAAGAACAAGTTGGAAACTTCGCTCAACACTTCACACCGAATGTGGCGATGCAGGAATGCAGGGACTTGGCCATTAGGAGAAAGAGCAACAAGACTCTCTGCATTCTTCTGCGGCGAATTTTTCCTCTGATTAATCTTTCTTGTGCAAGCAATACTACAAGTTGCTTTCAATGTTCAATATATTTCCATCAGTCAACAATGGCATTAAAAAAACATGGTATAATTTGGAAGCCGACAATCTTTGGAAATTATAAAATTTTCAAGCAGATACACGGTTTACCTCTCCAGATCTTGTGTACATACGCCCAATAGTGAATCCACGACCACTGCTTGCAATTGGGCTTTCAATCTGTATGATAGACCATGTATTGAGGAGTCCACATAACTTGATTAAATAAACTGGTAAACAAATTTGCAGTAGTAACTTTGCATGTCAACCAGAAAAGCAGAGAAATGGCAGAATGTCAATCCACAATGATAAACTGGTAAACAAATTTGCAGTAGTACCTTTGCATATCAACCAGAAAAGCAGAGAAATGGCAGAATGTCAATCCACAACGAATGCTAGATGGATTTCGGGTAGAGAACAAATAGCTTTATTGGAAACCATTTACCGTGAGCGGACCTGCGAGGTGAGCCAGCACCGTGAGCGGGATGCAGTGTACGCTGGAGAGGGGTTGCAGAGGAGCTTCGACGGGAGCGTGAATGGAGCAAATGGAGTTTTGGGCGCGAGCGTTGGTTTGAAAATGCGCCAGCACAGCGGGTGCCAGCTCGGAGGTGGTGGGTCACTCGTTTCCGGAAAAAGTTGCGGTTGAGCTCCCGGAGAAACGATGGATGGCATTGGCATTTATGTATGGTGAGGCCGCTATCAAAGGCCCGATAGCAGGCTGGTTAACTCTTGCCACTTCACAACACAATGATTAGATTAAGATTATAATCAACAAAATTATAACTTTGATATCTTTCTTGGTTTCTTATATTCGCAGCGCTGTTGTTATTACAGCATTACTTGGGTAAATATGGCTTTGTTTTGTAAGTAACTTTTATGTTTAATTTCTTGAGTCCGATGGTGAAATTAACATAAAGGTTATTGAAATTAAAAGTTCACAGGTGAAATTGATATAAAGATTATTGAAAAAAAAAAAAATTAAAAAGTGTAAGAATATAAATATTATTAGTACAATTATATTAGTAAATGTAGTTAATATATGGGGATTGATTTTATTTTCATGCATTGAATAGTGTATAACTAGCATTTGCACCAAATGTTGCAAACGAAACGCCGTAAGGCATAAATTGAGGAACCATTCCGACATTGGAATGGGAAAATGTACATAAGATGCAGATATGTAGCATAAATGAGATTCTAAAGATGTATAAATTGAAGTTTATTTAGGGTGCTTAAGTCTATATTTTTTTTTAATTATTGAATTAATATTGCATATAAATCTCATAAAATTCAACCAACTTATAATTGAGGGCTCTGATCTCTAAGTTTTACTTTGGGTCATTAACATGGTAATGCACTGTCTCAACCACTAAACCACATAACAACAAACAAAAGACTACAAAATGTTACGATCATTACTATAGTAAACCCAATGACTCTACACACAATAATTTATTCTTTACTCGAAGAGAATATTGCTTAACCATATCCACAAAAAGATTGCAAGGTGGAAAGCATTATGCAGAACAGAATCTCTGTTATTATAACTTGTAAGTTGTAGCATTGTTCCAACCAATAAAACTATCTTCACATTTTGGAAGATCAAATGGAAATAAGTTTTGAAGAATTCAATAAAAAACGTCCAAGATCATTGGATCACATGATCAATGGTACCCTGTCCTATGAATCTAATATTTTTATGCACTTACAATTAAGGGAGAAAACAAGGTCCAAACAATGTATACCACAGGGACCAATAAATAGTATATTTGCTAATCCTTGCTAGGATCAGAAAAAACAACATTACTTCTCCTTAAATCCTTCACAATCAAATTATACAATTGTTGTACAACACAAGACCCATGTTGTTGTCAATAGTTCTGATTGAGAATGCGACCAGATTCCTTCAATCTCATACAGTGATTAATGCACCAATTATACAATTGTTGTACAACACAAGACTCATGTTGTTGTCAATCAAGCAATAGTTCTGATCGAGAATGCGCCAGATTCCTTCAATCTCATATAGTGATTAATGCACCAAACACATATGTACTAGTTGCAACAACTTTTATATCATTTTGCTAATGTTGTCATGTCAAAATCAATATGATACAATTAAGTCACCTTTAAGAAGAACCTCATTGCAATTTCTATACAAGGATGTCTGTCTTATCATTACTCATTCTAATTTCACTTCTTTTATTGTCAGACTTCACGAATTAGCCTCCAAATGCTTGCTTCATCCACAGACCAGTCAATTACCTTTTATAAATATTTTGTTTGAGCATTGGAACTCAATAACATTTACAAAATTATAAAAAGTTTATCTCCGATCAATTTCTTTTCTTTTCTTTTTCTTTTTTTGATTTCCACTTATTATTGTTATATAAATATCTAAACTCATTTTATAATACTTTAAAAATAAAAATTTTCAGATATTATAATCCCTAAATCCTTTCTTCCCATTCTTAATGACTTTTGCAATTGGAAATAGGGCTTTGCAATGAGGTTCCCTCAGCATTAAACTCTGCAACTGACCCACCACGGTTAGTGTTGGAGTCCTTGGAATCCAAGGACCCTCCAAGTGACAAGAAAGAGTCTGGGCTCCCGGCTCTACGCCGGGCCTGTACATTATTACTGGAATCTCTTGTACCTGTTTTGGCAGATCCTATTTTGGGTGTTGAACATCCAGTTCTGCCCTTAAATATAAAGGAGCAAGCCAAAAGTATTGCACATGAATGGAAGTCGAAGATAAACCTTGAAGGAGATGTTGCCAATGGCAATTCGTTGGAGGCCCAGGCCTTCTTGCAACTTCTAGCTACTTTTGGAATTGCGTCAGAGTTTGATAAAGATGACTTATGCAAGCTTGTTCTTGCAGTTGCACGGTGCAGGGAGACACCTGAACTCTGTCGTTCCCTTGGACTTGAATAAAAAATGCCAGGTTGGTTGGCTGGTGTTCTGTAATGTTAGCCTCAGTGGCTAGGCTGGCAAAATTTCCATCCATTTTGGTAGATAGGCTTTTTGTTGTTTTTCTGGCATTCATGGCTAGCTTGGTTTTTTTGAGGGACTGGTGGATTTTATCAGTATACTTGGTTGTGGCTGATTGAGTTGAAGATAAATTTTGGTAATCTTGGCTGTAGTAAACCTTCCCAACGTTTTTTGTTTAGTCCAGTGAACGGGTTTCTAAGTTGACGGGGTTGGTAGTCTTTTCTTTAGATCTCAACATTTCATATGCAAGGCAGATATTGAGTGGCCTCTACTAGGTAGACATCTTTTTATGAGGTAGAAAGTTGTATGTAAGTTATTTTGTTGATATTAAGAAAGGCACCTGAAGATGATCAGCTATGGTAAAGTGTCATAAGGCCTTTCATGAGTGGGGAACTGTTTACTTACGGAAATGGTCTCAAGCTGACATAGCTGTTATCTTTATTGACAAATCTGTTGAAGTTGTCTGTATTGTTTTTTCTTTCACAGTAAACTGTCTTTTGGTATTTCAAATGTTTGTGACATGTTCAGATTAACTGAAAATTTTGTGACAATTTCATGCAGATGTTGTAGAAACCCTGTTCAATAGTGGAAAACAAATTGAGGCAGTCAACTTTGCTCATGCATTTGGGCTGACAAAGAAGTTTGCACCTGTTCCTTTGTTGAAAACAAATTGAGGCAGTCAACTTTGCTCATGCATTTGGGCTGACAAAGAAGTTTGCACCTGTTCCTTTGTTGAAGGAATATCTGAAAGATGCTAAGAAAGCTTCTCAGGCAAGTTTAAAAAGCGGGAATAACTCTACTGTTGCACAAGTACGATTGTATTACTGTTATACAAAATGTCTTGTTATGTGATGATCATTTTGGCTTAGTATTGTTCGTTATATCGGGAGTTCCTTTTTTGACCGATATTTTTATTTGCTGCTACAGAATGAAGTAAATACAAAAGAGCTTTATGCTTACAGAGCTGTTATAAAGTGCATTGAGGAGCACAAACTTGAATCGCAGTTCTCACCAGATCCTCTTCAAAAGCGTGTAGCTCAGCTAGAGAAAGCTAAGGCTGACAGAAAAAGGTCTGCAGGTGCTGTTAAGTCTCAACCTAAGCGTCCTCGTGCTAATTGAGGAAATGCTGGTGTATATATACCTCCGTTAAGTGCAGATGAAAGAACTCCGACTCTTTATGCTTCTTCCAATGGTGCAGACAGAAGCTTTTATAGGTCTTTGGATAGAGTACAATATTCTGGTGCAGCTCCAGGTGTTACATCCTACAACCTATAGGGCCAAAATGCATATGACAGATCAAACCAAGGATTATATGGAGCAGGCTATGGTGTTGGAAATAGGACTCCAGTCTCGCTCTCAAGGCCATATATGTATCCATCAGATAACATGGGGCCTTCGTTGTTGGGTTCCGGTTCTTACAATTCCTTTACTAATTACAGCAACCATCACTTTGGCAGTAGACTGCCTGCCCCTCCTCCAGCTTATCAGTCTTCTTTTATACATTAGGTAGGTACGGTGCTTATCTTACCGTGGTCAAGCAAGTTCTGATCTTATCAGGCCCCATAAAACCTTTTCTATTGGATGTGGCCGGTAGTAAGCACTTAGCTTTGAAGAGGTTTTTTGACTTTGTTTCTGTAAATCTAAAAGATTGGCAAAGTTCATTTGGCAGCTTTTCACAATTTTCAGTGGTGTTTTCTTCTATTAAGGAATTTTATTTTTGTATGGTATTGAGTGCTTCATCACTTTCCCAGGTTACTATATACTGTAGTGTTTACAGTTCAAAGATGATTCTATGCATAATTATGGTATTTTTTTATTTGTTTGACAAATCAGAGAGGATCAATCTGTCTCTTTGTGGAAGATTAAAATTTGGTGAATAATATATCATTTGTGATCTTGTTCGGAGCTCATAACACAAGACTTTCAATTGCATTTGTATGCCGAGGGCTGGTCTTGTGCGACCAGATTCCTTCAATCTCATACAGTGATTAATGCACCAATTATACAATTGTTGTACAACACAAGGCTCATGTTGTTGTCAATCAAGCAATAGTTCTGATCTAGAATGCGCCAGATTCCTTCAATCTCATATAGTGATTAATGCACCAAACACAGATGTACTAGTTGCAACAACTTTTATATCATTTTGCTAATGTTGTCATGTCAAAATCAATGTGATACAATTAAGTCACCTTTAAGAAGAACCTCATTGCAATTTCTATACAAGGATGTCTATCTTATCATTACTCATTCTAATTTCACCTCTTTTATTGTCAGACTTCACGAATTAGCCTCCAAATGCTTGCTTCATCCACAGACCAGTCAATTACCTTTTATAAATATTTTGTTTGAGCATTGGAACTCAATAACATGTACAAAATTATAAAAAGTTTATCTCCAATCAATTTCTTTTCTTTTCTTTTTCTTTTTCTGATTTCCACTTATTATTGTTATATAAATATCTAAACTCGTTTTATAATACTTTAAAAATAGAAAATTTCAGATATTATAATCCCTAAATCCTTTCTTCCCATTCTTAATGACTTTTGCAATTGGAAATAGGGCTTTGCAATGAGGTTCCCTCTGCATTAAACTCTGCAACTGACCCACCACGGTTAGTGTTGGAGTCCAAGGACCCTCCAAGTGACAAGAAAGAGTCTGGGCTCCCGGCTCTACGCCGGGCCTGTACATTATTACTGGAATCTCTTGTACTTGTTTTGGCAGATCCTATTTTGGGTGTTGAACATCCAGTTCTGCCCTTAAATATAAAGGAGCAAGCCAAAAGTATTGCACATGAATGGAAGTCGAAGATAAACCTTGAAGGAGATGTTGCCAATGGCAATTCGTTGGAGGCCTAGGCCTTCTTGCAACTTCTAGCTACTTTTGGAATTGTGTCAGAGTTTGACAAGTTAGTTTTATACCGAATCAACAGTTTTGTAACGGAGGCTCATATATAAAACTAATGAATGTTGGAACTATTATAAGGAAAATCATTTATTGATTGAATAGAGATTCCAATCCTTTGCTCCGTGGATGTTTGCTTGACACTCTGTCAGAGTTTTACCACTTAAATCTTGAGTTATTACTTGTGTGGTTGCATTTAGTTTTCTTTCGGTTTCATTTCTTTCTTGTTGTGTAACCTCCATTAACAACAAGCAACTTTATCCAACAATCTGCTTGGCTGGAGTTGTCCTCACCACTGGATCAACCCACTATGATGTAATCACATGATGCAGATGCCCCTGACGCACTGAACAAATCTAGCAATTGAACGTTTGCAATTACAGAGTGGACAACAAACTACACTGCTAACAATATCCTAGCTTCTTTAATATAATGGAACTGCATTTCATGAACTGATTTCTTATTTTCAGGAGAAATAAACTGTAACTACTACACTCAAAAAGGTATCACTGCCAAATTTCTGTCAACAATACTTGTATCAATGTTAATGGATAGGCTCAATAGCTCTTTCATTCAACACAATACAGTTTACATTACAAGCTCGGTAGCTCTATTTCTCAAGCTGGTTAAAGCACAATAATGCTAATCTTACATTTACCAGGGTTATGGGCCTGTTGCCTTTGCAATAAAACACCTCAACAAGGATCTAAGAATATCTTTGACAGAATCGAACTCTGTTTCCTCTACATACAGGCTTAAGGCCTTGCTATACCTCCACTACTCTGTAATGACAGTCATTGGAGTTCACAGATCTACCAGTTCTGTTCCACCAGCTCCTCTGAGCTATTACCAAGCTCTACCTGCTTTTTAACAAGGCTTTGCCGCCAATCTTCAATTAAACCGCTGAGCTACCAAACGATACTTCCAAGGAAAATGGTTCCTCCTTTAATAGGCCCTAAGCCTCCTTAAAGTCTCCTAATCAAAGTTGGCCATTTCAACTAATTCCCCTTCTCACCAATTACCAGTTGTTATGAGGAGTATTCTCAACGGTTTTTTAACCAAAATGAAAAAAAATTAAAATAAAATATTTTTGAGTGATGTAAGATTGTCAACAGCATAGGAATGCTCTGCATCAACAGTTAAATAGGCATAGTTTTCATTAAAATAAAAAACTTGGTTTGAATCGAAGCCACAAACCTGCCTTCCTTCTTTGACAAATCAGTAAAACGTGGAAGCAATGAAGACATAATCTCAGCGGTTAGAGTTCAAAAACTGGTTATGTGGTGACGTAAATCTCAAACACAATAAGATCAAATAACTCACCTATGGAATCGGTACCAACATTTATTTAAACCTCACCAAGTACATGGATTTACACTTTAGCTTTCCAAATATTATGAGAAGAGTTGTTTGATTATTGAGAAGCCAGAAGATGGCATAATTTGCCCAAGTTTCAAATTCGACTCTAGTTATACACCAACATTGAGAATACAAATGGACTCATCTGTAAACTTGACGCCATTTTTAAGATGGCCAGAAAATGAAGTTGGCAAACATTATTGAAATTTTAAAAACAGTAGTGCCAAAGACTCAAAGTTCTAAAACAACGGACTTCGACTAAAATTTCCATTAGCATGACCAGCGATGAAATACAATATATTTCTTCGAAATATAACAACAGTAATATTTAAAATACATTAAAATTCAACTGTCTTAATATTGAAATCTCCTTTAACATAGCCATCTGTGATATTTATGTAAACTGAGAATGTCAAGATCCTGAGATATATATGAGAGTAAAAAGCTGTCCTAATATTTCAAATTACTAAAGCGAGTGAGAATATTGAAACCGCTTATGCACTACATTCTTATACCCTGCAATGATCAGGAAGTCATTCAAATTATTACATTGGAATCTGGCATAGTATTTCATCCGCAGAAGGAATGAATGAAACCACACCTACAGTAACTCCTCTGCAACACCTTGTTAACCTCCTTGTTTATGCAGGAACAAAAATGCTGACTGACACTTTTTCTTGAAGAAGCTTGGTGTCAAAAGTATGCCAAAACAATGGCAAGTAGTAAATTTCAAAAATGATGCCTTGAAATGATAAACATGACCGACTTGGATTGGCATGTCAAATTGGTCAATTAACAATTCGAATTACAGAAGTTGGTGACTTCGGCTGCCATGTTGCCGGAGCCAACTTTGACCAGTCCTTCAAGACTATAGGAAAGGGGAGACGAGAAGGGACCAGGAAAATATATCACCAGAGCGGGGTAGAAACGAAAATTTATGGCTAACCCTCTTAGCAGAACATTTGTTGGCTGGATGTCTTCACCAATTTAATTTCTTATTTATTACATTATATCTGTATCGGGATGTAATCATTTCACAATTAACTGAATTTTGCTATATGGGTGGAATAGTTTACCATAAACAAATGAGATTAGGACTGGCTAATAATGAGTGTAGTACTTAAATTTTTTTAACAGGTAAAAAATTTAAAGATATTATAAGGATTAAGATCACTTTATATTAATATACTCGTTGAAATGCATCCATCCACCACTCTGTCTTCCTAAAATGCATCCATATTCCATGATAAAACTATTTCTTTTGAAGGATCCTGTTAGATTAAATCTTAAATGACTGGCTAGATGGCTTTCCAGAACAGTTCAAATATCTTTTAAGACTATTTTTTATCTAATGCATCCATATTCCATGATAAAACTATTTCTTTTGAAGGATCCTGTTAGATTAAATCTTAAATGACTGGCTAGATGGCTTTCCAGAACAGGTCAAATATCTTTTAAGACTATTTTTTATCTATAATATTTTTGTATTTGTTGGCTTTGTTGTTGTTAGTTTTATATATATATATAGATATAGATATAAAAGATTGTAGTTCATTGCAATTTCAGAAGAATATTTGGTTTTGGAGTATAATTTAAAATTGGTTTTGGTTAAGAATTAATCTTCTTAGAATGTAAAGAAACAGATTAACAGTTCAAAATTCAGAAGCATGTGGTATTAGTAAAAGTATGTTTTCTTCAGAACCATAGTGGATTATTCCAGGTGACATGGTTTGTCTTGAATAACCTTGAATAATGATGATGGGGTTATTCTTACATAATCTTGAATAATGATGAGTCAATTGGCATGTGTGGATAAGAGTCAGTAATAACTATCCCTACTAACGGGTACACATCTCCAAATTTTGTGATGTCTACAGATAAATTATTTTCTATTCTCCTACTTATGACTCTCACATATGCTGTTATTTATACTATATTTTGGACCAACTGTTCCCGCAGATAGGTCTGTTTTTTTGTCTACACTCTCTATGTTTCAGTTTTTTGGTATAGCTTCATATGCTCGTCAATATGTACTAAACTGTTGACATATCAAAATGTTGTACACATTTTTTTGTATATTATTGATTAATACAATCAACATACCGCTTTTTTTCATGCTGAAAAAAAAAAAACTATCACTACTAGAAAAAAAAAAAACTATCCCTACTAATTGACAATTAAATTATGTTAGGTCTTTCCTCTCTTTGGAAAAATATATATATATATATATATTCTGTTTTCAAACTATGTCAAACAATATCATATATATTCTGTTTTCAAACTATGTCCAACAATATCATTTGAAAGGCGGGTATGGTTGATGAGTCAAGAAGAATATGGGCATCATTACGAGTATGAGAAAGCTGAAGTATGGCTGACTATTTACTACCGAAAAGAATGGTGTAAGATCTGAGGATCATTACAAACAATGTATTGCAAAAATTGAGAAGTAAAGCTTTAAAAATAGTTTTGAAAATCACAAGATGCAAAGAAATTAACATGCTTTACACAAATCTGGGACTCATTCTTGAAAATCTAAATTCTATTTACTCTAAACAAACATTTTAATTATTAGGCTATAACAGCCAATGCAAGGTTGGCATTCAAATTTCTTAGACTTGTTCTCTTATAAGCTGTTCCACAGAAAGAAAAATATTTGTACTGGAATGTAGTGGAAGCAAACTTGTCTTGCAGTGCCACAGAAAGCCCGCAAGCTTAGTTTGCAGATGCTATGAAGTTACAGTGACATGGTAAATATTTAAACTACACTATTTACAACATGAGGTGCATAACAACATTCTAACGAACATCATAGTTGATGCATCTGTCATGGTACAAATACAAGCTTCTTCTAGAGAAGAAGCTGCAAGCTTTTCAATCAAACTTACAGATGTTAGATCTCAGAGCAGACTGATGGCGGTTGATACGAGGCCGGACATGGCTTGATGCGCAGATTTATTTATCTGATATTCACAGAATATCATCCAAACAAGAGATAAGATATGACACTTCAGAAGGAGTGTTGTAATGGATCATTGAAATTCTCACTACCCCTTCATTACACAGCTACATTTGGTGCATTTCTGAACTAGATTGGAATGAAGAAAGAAAATTTTCGGTAAAATGCCTAAATAAAATTTTCACCGAAAATAAGTTCTCAGGTGTAAATTTTCAGGTTAGCTTTGAAATAAATATTTCACCGAGCTACATACATTTTCTAGCCAAAGGAAGGTCACACCGCTAAAATTTAAAGGCCAGCAAATTATCTGCAAGTAATGCATGTAACTTTGAAAAGGAACAGGTTTTGCAGGTTAAATGTTCGGAAGAATCTGGAACCTGTGCCGATCCGCGTAATGCCGAGGTCCTTCGAAGGTTAATTCGCCTCGATCCGTCTCCGATAAAAATACAAAGGAAGCGAAAGCAAATTTGGACCAAATCCGGATGTACACGGTCCTAAATGATGACAAAGTTGCAGAGATGATGATTGCCGTTGTGAAAGATTCAGATTGAAGGCCAAGGAAATCGAAACTCCAGCGAAGCCATCACCACTGTCTGCCAAGGGTTTCGAGCGGGTAATCTCTCCAGCATGAGATAAACAGGGAGTTCAACCAGCGCTGATTAAAATTCCAACTATAATGATCTGATCCAACGGCACAATCTCTTCTAATCGTCTAACACATCAGATCAATGGTCGAAAATAAGACACGGTGGCATATAAGGGAGTTCTTCCCAGAGGGAAACGCCTTACGGCGTAAAAATTTGAAAATGTTGTTGATCAATGTATATCAACCACAGTACTAATTATGTGGTTTTGCTAGTAGGCAACCCATTTGTGTGGGGCAGATTTGTAGATCATGAATGATTATCGTTCATGTTGACTGACTATAGTTAAAAATGGTTGATCGTAGTAGACAATGGTAGCTAAGGGTTGTTAATGGTTTACTAGGTTAATCTAGGTTGAAGACAATTGATTAAGGTTGACCATAGTTGATTGAGATTGACCCTGGTGAATCATTAATGTAACAATGTATTTATGGTACATTATTCTAATAATGTTACATTAATGTTGATGATTGTTACATTGTTACACTCATGTTACATTTATGTTAACAATGGTTGAGATGTTATAGTAATGGTTGAAAATAGTTGACGAGGTTGACCCTTTAGAGCTTCTAGTTTCTACTTCTATTTGCATACACCATTTAGGAATGGTATACCCCTCATCTGCACTTCATTGCCCCCAAAATACTCTGAAATTGAAATTGAAAATCAAGCCCTTCCTCTGTCTTAGCCCACAACTGCTAATGACTTCTCGGTGTTGACCTCCACCTCCACTAGAAGCATCCAGAGAATTGGGATGAAAATTTGGCATATATAAAACTCATATAACAAAAGAATCTACACTTCTAATGTGAAGTCCCCATTTGAAACTTGTTTCAAATATTTTCCACCTTCATCGTTGGACATTGCATATGGAAAACAAAGAGGAGTGAAGAAGGATCTTACTAAGGTAGTAAGGATGCAAAGTGATTCAAAGTGCGAGATAGAGTATGGTTACAATTGAACAAGGAAAGGATACAAGGTCCTATTAAGAAAATCACGGTTCTGCGATATGAACCCTTTGAGAAATTGGAAAATGTGGGAGATAATGCCTATAGATTCAATCTAGCCTCATACATGCACATTTACTTAGTGGGGAAAGTAGAGAATCTAAAACTCTATGAGCCTTCCATGCTACATCATGAACATGAACAACTCTTACCCTGTTTAGAGGATGTGGCACTAGATGCTCAAGTCGAGTTGACAGAGGACACAATTTTACAGAAGAGGTCCATAACTACAAGGCATGGAAAACATGGATTTTGGCAGATTAGGTTGAAAGGATAACTTCCAGGTAAGGTTAAATGGTACACTCGAGAGAAAGTTTAGGAAAATTTTCCTCACCTCATTTAGTGGAATTTTTTGGTGACCAAAATCCTCCCAAAATGGGGAGGTATGATTCGTATTGAACCATCATATTATTTTTCATTGATATTGATGTTTTCAAGTTGGAAAAAGTGGAGGAATTAGCTCAAGGGATCCTTTTTATTGCCAAGTCCTAGTTTGGTGAATTGGGGTCTAAAACCTTCCTGAAGTTGTTTGAAGCATTAAATGACATTTTTGGGTTAAAAGTTTCCCACTTAATTGTGGCACCCCATAAATATATTCTACACACATATACATTTCCAATGGTGTAAGAATCACCTTAATCAAAGTATGTATGCAAAAGTTATGATGCTAAGAAATTGACCTTCTTGTTTTGTCCACCATGATTCAATCTAATGCCAAGTTAGTACCCATTATTCATGGAACATGGGATAGCCATGTGATCATTATGAATAACACTTTAGAAGAGTCCATTTTGTAGCTTTAGTTAAGAGTTGAAAGATCAAACTTAACCACCAGTAGGTTATTTGATTATGTTATAACTTGGCCACTAGGAGGAAAAGGAGTTCCATTTTACTTGAATGCATTTTGTTCCATAGATGAGCCAAGTAGGCGAGAGCGGATAGAGACATAGAGAGAGCAAACATAGAGGGATTAGGCACTAGAGCATCACATGGGCCATAGGTCTCACTTCTTTGTAAATGCATCCATTCCCATTCAAAGAAAGAGAAAGTAAAACAACCCCACCTTCCAGTCGGGTTTTTATCGCAGAAGGGTTTCCTAGATCATATATTGTGTTATTATGGTTGTGAGTATTTTTCTATTCTTTATTCTCCACATTTTATGTATTGTATGCATGAAAACAATTACCTAGTAAATTTGAGTCTAAGGAAAATAATCCTCATAGTATATTTTCTAGTCTTTTTATATAATTTTATCATATCTATTGTGATGAATTGTTGAGTGGAATATACACAACAATTTACACATCAATGTGAGGATGTAAAAATCCCATAACATCAAAGGTTTTACATTTTTTCCAAGAATAAACAAATCCCCTCAATGAAATGCTAACGATGTATCAAAACATAGAAGGATTTCCACATTGGGCCTAAGTTGCCATATATCAAATAAAACTTTCCTCCATTGCATATGGGATGTCCTCCTATTTCTTTTGATCATTGCCATAGGAATGATTAAACTGACCTTAATCCATTGACTCCCAAGGATGCCCATATTTAACGAGGTGGATGACAAGTATATGACATAGTAAAACCATATTGACATTTTTCATTATCCAAATTTACACATACTAGTATCTCCTTTCTACAGGGTTGACGCACACCAAAGGTCAAAAAAATTGTCACTCGTGAGGTACACGATAGAGGCACTTCTAACAATACCTCACTTATCCTTCTCGAGCACACTTGAAACTCAAAATGAAGCAGCTAAATAAATCCAAGACTTCTCATGATTCTCAATTACACACTGCATTTGTTGCGAGATTACCCAAGTATAAAATCCTTGTTAGCCAGGTGCTTTTCTAGCGCATACAATCCAGAGCATGATTGAAGATACATGCATGCGAATGATTATCCTTTGTCCTCCCTCTACACACTACCCATCTCCATAACATGCCACAACGAATAGATCATACTAGACCCATATGGGGCAAGGAGGTAACTAATTATCATTTTGTTCCCTGAGCCCACCTCTATTACAACAAGACATAATAATGACATTGTGCAAGACCCAAATGAGGTAGTGAAATAACTAACTATCAATTCACCAAGCATCCCTTTAAAACATGTCATTGCATGTGATATATTTTAATAGAATATTCAAGAGGCCCTTTGTGGCAAGTGGTCCAAATTGATAAGGGGACTTTGCTTATATGAATGCATGTGATTAATGTCATGGAATTAGGCATAGAAAGACTTGCACATTTGCATTTAACTTATTTGGTTATAAGCTAACTGCTTTGTTAGCCATGCCATCAGCTACTTGATTATTAATATAAACATAGTATAAGTTGATGAATTAAAATAAATTTTATCATATTCAAAATATTCTTCAACCTATTATCATGAGAAAGAGAACCAATAACTAAATGGTTTGTGAAAATCTTGGAGTCTCTAATGATTATAAGAAAATATAACTGGTTTATTAATATGGACATAATATAATTTGATGAATTAGAATAAAGTCAAGATAATTTTTATCATGTTCTGAATATTCTTCAACCTATTATCATGAAGAAAGGAACAAATAACTAAATGGTTTGTGAGATCTTGGAATCTCTAATGATTATAAGAGAAGAGAAGATAACTTGTGGGCATTTGCTAAAGGCAATCCTTAAAAGAATCCATAAATTTTTCCTTAATTATTAAAAAATAATCCAAAATCCTGTGCATATGAAATTTTTAAGTTCTAGAAACGAAAAATAACTCCAAAACTTGTCACCTCGGTTTAAGTAAATAAAATTACAAAATAATAATTCAGTCATTTTCCTTTAAAACGAGATTAATAAAAATAAACTAAAACACAAGTATATATAAAAACAATACATATTTAATTTATAAATTTATAATTGCTACATTTTTAATAATTTTCCCTGATATTAACAAGATAGACACCATGTAATTACCCAATGATTTTTTAAAGGTGTTCAAATCTTGTAATTGATGATACCACAAATAAATAATATGAATATGTACACCTGTTATTAGAAGACTTCGACTTTGATACAGAATAAAACCACCCTATGGTCAAAAAGTTAGAAGAAAACAAAAGGTTATTCCGCCAAAATATTGGTAATAATGATGAATATAACAGGCACGCCTTTACAGCTGGAGCGTGATAATTTTTTGTTTTGACGATGCGTCCATGAAGGCTAGTATTAAAATGGATAAAAATTCCATTGTTGGTCAAGCACGAAAAAAAGAAATTGACAGGCACCTGTGAGATCCAATTTTTTTGTTTTGACGATGCGTCCATGAAGGCTAGTATTAAAATGGATAAAAATTCCATTGTTGGTCAAGCACGGAAAAAAGAAATTGACAGGCACATGTGATATCCAATTCTGTCGGTTGTTGCTTGATTCGTGTCAAATCGCAAACCATATCAGGGTGATTGTACAAATTAATTCAAGTTGAGTCAAAATACCGTAGAATCCATGTTAAAACGGTTGGAAGACATTAATTCCAACCACCCGCGTTAATGTAGTCGCTGGATTAATCTAGATAATTCAGCGGGTAGTTCTAGAAGCCGGCAGGTCATTAATGTTAGTCGGCAGCGAGTGGTGGTAGTCGGCCATTGTTGTTGAACTATAAATGTCAGTCGGCAGATTGCTGTAGCATCTACGACTGTCTCTGTGTATAAATTTCTATGTTTGTAATGTAATGAACAAGCTCTTCTATGAGTCTTTAGTGTTTCTGATATGGTATCAGAGCCGAGGGTTTCGGCTGAGTGTTGTAGAGCTGTGACATTGTATGTGGAGGACGCCAAGATTGGTGTAGTCCTGTGAAGACTAGTGAGGTTGTTTTGTGCCAGCTGACTGTCAGATCGGTCCACTACAGTGAAGAACTGGAGACTGTCGCTGAGAGTTTTGTTTGTTTGCAGTGTTGTGTGTGGAAGAGCTGTGAGAGAGCCTGTTTTGTGCATTTTTTAAGAACTGTGTGGAAAGCCCATTGTGCAGAAAGCGTGAGACAACGTGAATTTGCTTGTTGTGTTGAATGTGCAGAGAGCGTGAGCTCTTGCTGTGGTGGGAAAGCGGCATAATCACACTGAGCTGTGTGGAGCCCTGAGAGCTGGTTGAAGAGGGCGTTGTGCGTTGGAGTTGTATGTTTGTTCGAGCGATAAGGTGTGTGCCAAGAGGAAGGCGTTGAGCTTGCAAGTCTTTGACAGTGTGAAGAGAGGAGACCTGTGTTTGGCTTGTGTTGTTTCTTTTTGTGAATTGAAGGAGCCAATCGTTGCTTTAAAAGTTGTTGCGTGGGGCATTAGTGTGACCGGCTCGGTGGAGTGAAGGTCTCAAGGAGTGAGATCTCATCTATGTGAACAGTGGTGGATTGTGTGCCACCTGGGAGTGTTTTTCTTGACGTTGTTTGTTGCAGTGCGCTGGACAGAGAGCAAGTTCGAGTAAGCTCTGTGGTGTTGAGCAATGTGAAGAGGCAGTGAGTCGTTGTTGTGTTTGAGTCTAATCGACTACGTTTCCACTTTCTTTCTGAGTAAGAGGAGTGTTCTGTATTTGTGAGTGTGAGCGAGAAAATGGCTCAGGAGAATGTGGCGGCTGTGGCAGAAAATGGCAAGGGACAGCGGTGCTGATGATGTCTGAGTCACCGCGTTGGCTGCTTATGAGAGACACACCTTGAAAGTCCTTCTGAGGACCTCGATGGACCAAGCGAAGGCGTGAGGCTGTGCGACGGTAAGTCAAGTATTGGAGCTTGGCGGACAAAACGTGGAGTGTTTGTTGTGAGTGGCTGTTGAGAGTAAGTGAGCGTGATGCTTTGTTTTCTTTTTCGATTCTGTATAACTATTCTGCTACCGTTTTAGATTAGATCTAGTGGAATCTGGACCCCAAATCTCAGCTCATGGCTGTTGTTTTATGTTATTCCTGCTGTTGCGTGCGGAAGATACTGTTGAATGTGATTTCCTTGTTCCAGCCACGAAAGGAGGAGAGAGCTGCTGAGTCTTGACCGTGGTTGGGTTTCTGTTTGCAAGAGCCGTTGTTGGAACACCAAGCTTGTATGTGGCCAGCGTGGTGCAGATCATAGTGAAGCTTGCCTATTTTTATGAAATGAATGAAATGGCAGAAGCTATAGAAGAATTAGAAATGTTTCCAGAATTTAAGCCTAATGAAGATATGAATCAACACGAAAAATTTGAAGACACTGATGCAATATTGAAGTGATTAATGCCAGTTTTGCCAATTTTCTCAGGTAAAAATTTTAAGCTTTGGGAAATTAAAATGGAAGGATTGCTTGGTTCAGTAGATTTATGGAAATTTGTCCAAGAAACTTCTATGAATTTGGATGATAAGTGTAGAAGTGCAATAGCATTACTTCTCATTATATCAGCTCTAGATGAAAACATTTTGTCTAATATTTTGTATGAATTTGGTGAAATATGTGATGCAAAAATATTTTGGGATATTCTTGAAATGAAATACAGTATGGAGGGTAGTGAGAAAGCTGAAGTTGATGAAGGTGTTGTTGCTAAAAGTGATTGTGTTGAAAGCATCATAGCTGGGATTAAGGCTGAAAGTATGTCTTTAGCTGACAATAGAGTAGTATGTGATATTAAGGAAACACCCTGTGATGAAGTCAAATTTGATGACAATTATGTATCCCATGATGAGTGGTTAAATATGATACATGAAAAGCATCTTATTGATGAGTTGTTGTTTGGTGAGAAGAGTTGCCTACCTCCATACACAAATCAAATGCATGACAACATGTTTGCAGCAACAACAGAATTGACGAAAGAGGTTGAAGACATGAATCAACCAACTATGTCAGCAAAGAAAAATGAAGGAAGCAAAGCTCTTTCCAAAGAGCACGATGACAAAAATCAATATGGTTTTGTTTATGAATCTAACGTTGTTTTTGAGTGTGCAGATATTGACAATCAGGAAGAAGCAACAAAACATGAATTATATTACCTTGTTCGGGATCTTGCATTGCATCCCAATCCAGAAGAAGTTGTTGACGATAACTACGTAAGCAAGGAGCAAAGGAATTTCATAAGGAAACCCAGAAAGGTGAAGATGAAACTACACCAGCAAAGGAAAAGGAACAAACATGGACCCTTTAATAAGAAGGCAAAAATGAAATGTTTTGTTGTAAGCCTAGCTGAGACTTAGACCAATAGGGATGTCAATTAAGAGTATATTGTCTTGTATATTGTGCTATAGTATATTTGTCATATCGTTGGAATTAAGGGGGAGTGTTGGAAGACATTAATTCCAACCACCCGCGTTAATGTAGTTGCTGGATTAATCTAGATAATTCAGCAGGTAGTTCTAGAAGCCGGCAGGTCATCAATGTTAGTCGGGAGCAAGCGGCAGTAGTCGGCCATTGTTGTTGAACCATAAATGTCAATCGACAGATTTCTGTAGCATCTACGATTGTCTCTGTGACTACATCAAGAGCCCAGGGGGAGATTCGGGTGTATTATGGCGCACTATATGTATGGGTCCAATAATCACGTCTTACAGGCTTAATGTGTGTATATATATCTCTGCATTCTACTGATATTTTCATTACAATCTTCCCCCAACTCATCTCCTCCCTCTCATTAAGGAGATCATAACGTCTAGAGCTTCTTGTTTCTATTTCTATTTCTATTTGCATACCCACCACCTGCATCTTCGTTGCCCACAACACACACTGAAACTGAAATCGAAATTCCGGGTCTTCCTCCCTATTACCCCGAAGCTGCTAACGACTTTCAAGCGTCGGCCTCTGCCTCTGCGTTTGTCTCCACCTCGGCTGAGATCGATGAGAACAACGGAAAAGTTTACGGGCACGATATGTTTATAAAACCATAATGCCCCCGATGTTGAGAAAACTTTCGCCAGCTTTGTACTTCCCCCTTTTTTTTAATATGGGGTGGGAGCTCTTATAGACTATCAGCATAGATTCATTTTAACTACGGATTTAACATGAACTGAGAGACATCAAATTTTTTCATAAATTACATTGGATATTTTATTATGCATAACATTGCATATCATATTTAGATGTGCTCCATAAGCAGACTAGAACTAAAAAATTGCACCTTCAGAAAGAAAAACACCATTTAAAAACTTGCATAGAAGGCTTAAAACCAACATTCGCTCCCCTCTGTAAAATTCAAGACCAAATTCTTTGCTAGTTGAGGAAAACAATGGTGTTGACCACCATATCGCTAGAAAGGACACCAAGGGTGCCTCCAAAAGTTCCAGGATGTAATGTGGTAATACCGCCACAGGTAGTCAAAACGCTGAACCATCAAACCCCTCATTAGTCCAATATAATAACTGGAGAAAGAGGAAATGAATTAGCAGGTGGAGAATTTATGATTGCAAGGGCATCAATGAGCTCCTCAATCTCAGACTTAGACTTGAAGACCACATATTTTTCAACCCTGCTCAAACGTGACACAATATCATCCAAGCTGAAGTGTACATTCTGAAGAAGTTGTTTAATATCATCTTGTCCTATAAAAAGTTTATAATTATCCACTTTCCCATCTCTAAGGACCATGTGGAGGAGGGTATCCCTTTGTTGTTGCACTACAAGAGAATGTAGAGAGTGAAGTCTTCGTTTTCTTAAGTTCCTCAGACCAGGAATCCATTTGAGGCCATCTCCTCACACCTCAGAATCAAAGAAATACAGACGATCGCCAAACTCCTTTGGTTCAGGTGGAGAATTTCCCTCCTAACTCCCAAAGGGACTGAATCAAAATAATTTGAAACTAACTCTCAACCAAACAATCTTCGACGATGAGAGGTAGAACTGCATGCACTTTCTCTACAACTTGTAATTCTTTGTCGAGAAGGCATAGTTATAGAGAGAAATGAGTAGTTCGCAAAAAATTGGGAAAAACAATGACCATCAAGACAAACAAAGAAACAAACCCAAGACTCTTCGAATCTTGACCAAAGAACAAGTAGGTCGTCTCCCAAACTCCACAATTGGAACCCAAAAATAGTACGAGGTAGACGAACCTGACAGATCGCAATTAGACAGCCCTCAACATAGATTGAGGTCAGTTGCACTATATGGTAGAAAGCGCACTTTAGGGTAAAATATACCAGAAAAATCGACATCTAATATGTAGAGGGATATAAAAAAAGGAGTTACCATGGAAGCTTGAGACGTGCCAATTTCCCAACACAAAATGAAACCCAAAGTGAAAAATACAAGAGACATAAGACACTTGAAACCCAGATTTCATTATTAAACTGAAAGAGAGATTGCAACCATTAAAACCATACAGAGAAATTGCCAGGATACCATACACCAAAAACCAAGACTAGAGAGTTAAAAGAAATACCCACGGAATTAGTTACCTAGAGTGTCGAGGTGGATAGAACAACCACCAATTCGAAGATCAGCACAATCGTTGTATTGTGAAAAAGAAAAATGAAAAAAATTGACCCAATTTGGTGCTTCTAGAACTGAAGAAAAAGCTAACATTGGACATATGTTGTCTTGCCACTAGAACAAGACCTACTAAAAAATATACCAAGGGAAGTAAACAAGCATCCCAGACATTCAGAGAGTACTGCAACTGAGAACCATAAGTAGCTAGGTGAGGAGACCTCCTCCCCACCACCCCATATAATGTCACACATTCACCACCATTCAACTAGTAACCCCATGCATTTATAATGAGAGGACGTTAGTTGATGACCCGAAGCAAGAGAATGATTACTAGAACATGCTAGGATCAGGAAGGGACATGTGTTAAATGTGGAACATATTTTAAAACAAAAATTCCTCTCATGGCTAATTGATCCTGATTGGATCATTATATTATTTTTCATCCATCTCGATGCATTCAGAGTGGGACCGTTTTGACCGGTGGGACCCACTTTGGCAAAACGAGCTCTGAAACCTTCTGAGAGCGTTTTGAGGCATCAAACGACAATTTTTGGGGGTAAAACTTTGCCGTTCTATTTTCATACTATTCTACACACAAATATTTCCAACAATGCAAGAAGCGCATCAATCAGAGTCTGTATGCAAACGTTATACCACTCAAAAGTTTACCTTCCTATTTTCACACCTATAATTGGGGAAGATGTTGTGTCAACCCCCATTTTTCATGGAAAATGGGCAATCCACGTGATTGTGATGTAAAATACTATAAAAGAGTCGATATTGTAACTCTAGTTTAGAGTTAATGTAGTCAAACTTAACCACTAGTAGGCTATTGAGTTGTGTTGTAACCGGGTCACTAGGAGGAAGGGGCATTCCATTCTTTCAAGAGCATTTTGATCCATAACTGAGGAAATATAGCGAAGAGGGATAGGAGATAGAGCACACAAGGAGAATTTGTGTACTGTATCAGCCCACTGGCCATGGGCCTTACTTCTTTGTACCTGCAACCATAATTCCAGACAGAGAAAGAGAGCGAAGTGACCTTACCTTCCAGCTGGGTTTTCTCTAGAAAGGGTTTCCCAAAGCATATTTTTGTGTTTTATGTGTGTGTGAGATTATTTTTTCGTTCTCTATTTTTATGCATAATTTCCATTCGCACACATGCACTAATTATAGTTAAATCTAAATATCTTGAAGTTTAATAAAACTGTAATAGTGTAGAATTTCAATTTTTTAATATAATATTCTCAGATCTGTTGTGATGAACTGTCTAGTGGAATATCCATGTAATTTTATGGATCACTCATACGCTCATTAATGATCACACATAAGCCACTGCTAGGTTCACCAAAGGGTCGAGCCAATCTGCGCAAACATACACAGTTCATTGCAACAGAATTATAAGCGATAGTCTGAGAATTAACATCATACCTCCTCTAGATTTCAACCATCTCTGGGAATTAGTATTGAAGAGATGTGAGTTAGTAACCCCAACCATTAGAATGGTTTCCATGACATGTTAGGATGATGGATGGATAGGTGTTAAGCATGGTACACTTTCTAGAAAGATACATCTAACTCTTAGCTCACACCCCTATCGTGGAGAGCTTGTCAACTTGTTTCAATCGAAGGCTCCCATCATTCAACTGTTCTATAACATCAACTCTTCCATATTCGATGGACGAAGGGAAAATATGGAGTGTACGCTCATGCCTTATAGTATCTAAAAAAGAAGACAACTTATGACCCTCAAACTCACTAAGAGAAGCCACGACACAAATCCAATACTATCAAAAATTGGAGAAAGGCTCTTGCTATTGTTTAAGAAATAAGTGATTTTGACCTAGAATCTTGTCACGGCTGAGAAATCAACATTCCCGATATTTTGTTACCTTTTTCTAGATATTTTAATATATATAGATGGAAGTTTGTTTCCTTTTCTTTCTTTTTTTCTTTTTTTTGACAGTAATGACCTAATAACTAAGCAAGAACCGAGTTATCCTGTATTGACCATGGACGAAGGGGCCACCTATTCCTTGAGCCTAATCAGTATAGGATAAGAATGTCATTTCAGGGAATCAAACATGGGTTTGACCATATATGGGGTGAAAACTCCATGGGGCCATCTAATCCTTGATCCTAATCAATACAGGCTCATCATGTTAGTTTGGGGAATCGAACATGGGTTTGACCACAGATGGAGTGAAGAGTGAAAAATCCTTCTGGCCATCTAATATTTGAGCCTAATCAATATAGGCTAAGCATGTCATTTATGGGAATCAAACATGGGTGGTGAGAGAGTTAACAACTCACCTAAACCACTTGATCTACCTAGACCTTACTTGACATAGATGAATTTTTGTTTCTTATTAGTATTATATATTTTTTACAATGGATGAGGGGAGCTTCCAAATAAGTTTGTTGAAAGATATAACATAAAGGATTTATGGCGACAAATATCTAAATGGTTTGGATGATTTGTTGAAACATTTTGACTTATTCTTATCGCAACAACCTAAAGAAAAACCTAAGGTCGCAGGGATTGTAGGGTTAGGTGGAACACAAAAAAAGACACTAGAAAAAGAACTTTTCAATTGGAAGCATTCATATTATAGTAGATCCTACTTCTTATATGATATTCGAGATAATAAATCTTTAAATGTTTTGCGATGAAACTTTTTCAGAGCTTGTGTGGGTTCCATCAGGAAATAAAGAAGAGTGATGAAGATGCAGAGATGCTTGTAAAATGTCTCTATGCATGGAGTTGGGTTACACTTTTTGGCAAAATGAGGGTGTATTTTGGTGAAAAAAGGAAGCCTGTTCGAGCCATTTTTAAGTTCTTGATCAAGCTTCTTAAGGGCTTAAACATAGCTCGATCAATCATTTAAAAAACTTGAGTTAGGAGCTCGATTGAGAGTTAGGGATTGATAGAGCTTTATGGCTCGATCGAGCATTAGGGATAGATTGAGCACTAGGGCTTGATTGAGCCATTATGTCTTACTTAAAACCCAACCACAGTTTGTAAAAGCCATTTTTCATAAACCGCAAGGAAGAATGACTTTGACGGAGGATTTCTAAGCTTGATTGAGATGGGAAGACTCAATCCAACTACCCAACAAACTCACCAATGACCCAGAGGCTCAAGCCAAGGTATACTTCCTATATTTTTTGTCTCTTTTATTTATCTTTTCTTGAAAAATTAAATAAATTAATTTGAAATAAAAACCCACCATACAAAAACCATAAAAAACAACCACGAACACCACCATGAAAACCACAAAAAACCACCAAGAAAACTCTTTAAAACCACAAAAACAACCTAGAAAAACACTAAGAAAACCCTTGGAACCCACAAAAAACAACCTAGAAAACCACCAAGATAACCCTTGAAAACCACCAAAGAAATCTATAATTTAGGTTTTATCTTTTGTTTTTATTCCATTCTATAAATTTTCGGCAATGGTAACATGATTATTATGATTTTTTTTATGGTAAAAGATTTATTTTTTAATTATTTTAGGTTTTAAAGTTTTTTCTTAAGAACTTAGTGATTTTTTTTTCAAAAAAAATTGATTTTTTGTTATTTAAAATTCATTTAAAATTTTGAACAAATTTGACCTGAAATATGCTAGAAAAAACCCCATAAGAGAAAACAACCAAACTATAACCAATAAATAAATAAATTAGGATCTTGAGATTGACATAATGAATATGGCTGCTCATGGTGAACCTATATTTATCAAATAAGAAATTTTATTTCATTTATTTTTATTTTAAATTTATATTAATTTATATTTTAAATATTTTTTTAATATTAAATATTGTTAAAAAATTAATTGTATTTTTTTCCTACAAAAAGAACCCATATTCTCATTCATTATGGAAGGAAAATACATTATGTATATACACATTTTCATGTGGATTCAGCTGCAACTGAGTAACAACTTAGATATACGGTAAGTAAACAAAAAATACATCTTGTAGGTATGTGAGCATACATCTATGAAAAGCATCAACAAAAATGAGACAAGTAATAAGTTCTTTCACTATCATAGTTAGAAACATAAAGCATATAATCTTGTAAGACACACATGCACAACTATATGACTATATATATATATATATATATATATATATATATATATATATAGGAGGACAGAGGAAGACGATGCCAAAAATACTTGTCCTATGCGGCATAGAGACGGGCTACACCATTGCAGCGATGGCCCTCGTATCCTCGACTGACCTCCTAGGTATGATCTTTGCAACCAGAAACAAAGCGATTATCCTGAGAGATCTTCCTAAGAAGTCTAAGGAACAAGGAAACCCTCGGCGCCGCCAGACTGGGTGCACACACTCCGTCCAGAGCGTGGCCCTCTTACCTGACGGCCAATATGCCTGATCCAGCTACTGGGAAGGCGAGATCTACCTCGTTGTTGATCACATCAGGGCCATTCACAATGTTGAGCACTCTATCGACCTCCGACAGACCGGCTTTGCCTCCTGCGAACACATCAACAAGCACTGGAAGGCTGCTGCAAAGGAGTATGCCCAAGACTTCAACTCTGTTCCGAATTTCCAGATCTCTGTGGAGGCAGTGCTGCAGGAGGAAAATCTGGGCGCGGATGGGGCAAGATCCAACAGCCCACATGGCAATATTTTAGAGGTAAGAGTCAACTCGTCTTTTATATACCCCTTCCACACACCCGAACTTGGCCAAGTCGCCTTTGCATGGCCAATGCACAGCCCTGGATCGAGCTTTCTCGCCACGGAAGACAGCCAGATGCTCAGATCTGCCATCGAACCAACAGATCAGGTACTTAGAAGAATAAGCAGCCTTCAAAAAGTCCAGATCTGGGGGCACACAACCGTCAAGATACCCCCAGACCTTGATTCCTGGGCCATAATCGCAGAGGAATGCCAGTTATCCAAACAGAAGGGTGATGATCCATGATCAAGAACCTAGACGTTCCGGGCAACAGATTGGGGGCAAACTCAGTCGGACTCAAACTCTAGAGAGGCAGATCTCACACATTTCTTCCTTAAAGCACTGGAAGGCAGGCATCATTTCTTAAGCTTATGGAAGGGTAGTGGCATTCAAGATCTACGGAACAAAATACAGAACCTACTTGGCATACTAGAACAGGGGAAAAACCTGATCTACAAGGGACGCAATTTACAGGACAACTACACCCTTTAGGATTACAACATAACCACAGACTCGACCATCATCATCAACCTCCGTCTGCGAGGTGGATGTTCTGAAACTAGCTCAAAGAATATAAACTCCAAGAACTCAGGCTCCTTCAAAGATGCTGTCAAAGGTAAAGGAAAAGCGCAAGCCAATCCCGCAACAGCCCTTGTACTTCCCGGGCCCTACATTGTTGAACAAAAAACCGTGAATCCTGCCCTCACCATTGAAATGCCTGAGGTAAGTGCTCTATACTCAGATCTATACTCCCACTCAGTCATCTGTAGATTTAACGGGTTTTGGCCCAAATCTGGCGAGTTGCACCATTGGATCCACACTAGATGGACACCAAATTGCGAAATTTACTTATGTCCTAAAGGCTTTTTTATAGTAAGATTCAACACAGAACAGGAAAAGGAATTCATCCTTAATAAGGGGCCATGGTTCTAGGGCATCGCAGGGCTCTTCATCACACCATGGTTTCTAGATTTCGATGCCAATACAATGGTGGTCTCAAAGATGCCAGTCTAGGTCAGGCTGCACAACCTCCCATTACACTTCTGGCACCACAAGGTTTTAATCGCTATAGGGAATACCTTGGGGAAATTTCTAAATATTGATGAAGGCAGACTCACAAAAGGCATATTTACATTCGCCAGGATATGTGTTGAAGTAGATCTCAGCCAGGGACTACCAGAAAGTATAATACTGAATTTTAACAACACTCAATGGACACAATCCTTGGATTACGAAAACACAACATTCCGATGCCGAGGATGCCTACAAATAGGCCACCTTCTCAGTGCTTGTCCACAAGCAAGAAACATCCCCAATCGGAACAAGCAGCAACAAAGGAGGCCTAAAGGATGGCAGCATACAGAGCCATTGGATGAAGAAGAAGATACAACAGACACTACAGAATACAAAGCAGAAAAGGATGAACAAAAAGCCCAGCACAACACGCAAGAGCAAGAGGAAGCCCCCAGTAATCCACTGCAACAACAAGACCCCAGGACAATCGGCAAGGAAATATCTGGCAACAAGAGAACTCATGGATCAGAAGGATCCGAATCAAACAAGGACTCTCCCATAACTATAACAGAAAATCAGCTCTCCATTGTAACTACTACCCCAACTCTGGGGGATGGCGAAAGGTGGAGAAAAAGAAAGGGAGAAAAGAATAGTTTTTTAATATTTATTTTTTTATTTTTTTGGTTTCTGTGAAAACGGGATCAATATCTCTGCATATGCTTTTAGCATCTACAAAATGTAATTTTGTCTTATGAATAAAATTACGACTTTTTCCACGGGAAAAAAAATATATAGCTGCAAGAGTAACATAGATAGGATAATTTAATGCAATAATTTAAAAAAAGGGCCATCTAAGTATGGACGAAGATAGAACCATAATTTCTCAGAGCCCCTATACTCAGTCACCACCCATAATCTTGGATCCATGAGAACACTTGCTTTAGAAAGCTTCCTAATGATCCCATTCCTCTCCCCGTAAACATGACAACATGCGAAGGATGTGAAAAATAACATAATACGTTGAATGTCACCCACAATATCAACAAGTAATAAGTTTCTTTAACATTGGATAATGTTCACCCAATTAATAACAACAATAGAATCTCGAAACACTAAAAGTGATTAACCGCTTTCTCAACAAAAGAGGAAATAAGAGCTCGACATGCAAGGACCTCAAAAGATATAGAACAAACCCCACTTCCCTCCCCCCCACAAGAAGGATCATTCCCCTTGGAAGCCCCATGAAAATAACCCCATCGATTTGAGAAATCCACTTGCTTTGGAGCAATAACATGATTGTGAGATGGAGAAGGGACTTGAGGGATTTTTTTTAAATCGCCAAAATTTTAGCAATAGATTTAATATGGAAAGATGGAGTGTCCAAAAAAATTGTCTTATTTAGAGCAATCCAAATCCCCCAACACAGAATCAATGGGAGAACCTGAAAAGTCTTTGTGAGTTGATTTCCCACCCAATATTTCCAAGCATTTCTGAAAGATAATCCCTTCCACCGACAGTTTGGGCCCAAATAGAAGCAACAAATATCTCAGACACGAGCCACATATGAGCACTAACTAAAAATATGATCAATCGACTACCCCAATGCCTAACACAGAGAACACCACCCCGACCCAATATTATAGTGTCACTGGATGATATCCCATGTAGGAATCTTACCGGTCATGATAGCCCATACCAAAAATTTTGATTTTGCTATACATTGAGATAATTTTCCATAAAGAACCTCACCATCAATCAAAGTTTGGTCCAAGATCAGCCGATCTGAGATATATATAACCAATTTTTGGAACATAAAGCACGATGAGGAGTAGTCACGCAAGCTAATTCATCCAAGAGGTCACAAATCTGGATGTGGGATGATCGCAACACACTGATGTAAAAATACAATTCTGCTCGCAGAATGTTTGGCAGCTAAAGTTCCTGCACATATGTAACAACCTCAGGTTAAAAGTTACTATAATAAGTTAATAAAGGAAAAATAAGACCAAGCTCATGGGACACTTATTCCAAGCTGAATGTTGGAAAAAATAACCTATTGGGCATCTCTTGTTGTGTTTATGGCTAAGGGGGGATTAGAAAAGGAAATAACAAAGGCATTAAAAGGAAAACAAGCATTTTGACACTTTATTTATGAAAAAAAGGAAATTAGGAGAAAAGGGAGGTGAAAGGTCACAAATTGCATGTGAGGAGGAAAATGAAGAAATTAGAGGCATGAATGATAAAAAGACATCAACGCATCAATTTTTAGCCTTTCTTCAGTTGAGTTTCAGAATTGGTCTCAGAGAGGAGAAGAACACCAAGAGGAGAAGGAAATAAAGCAAGAAAAGGAAGGACACGGGAATCAAGGAAGGACAAGATCAAGCAAAGGAAAGAAAGGATAAAGCAAAGAAAGTTTGGATCAAGCAACTTCAACAAGGATACTTGCAAGTAATAGTTTTCATGTATGATTTCCTAGCTCATTTTGGCATGCATGGTATGTACATGTGTGTATTTGGTTCACTTGTTGTCATTGACATGGGTTTTGACAATGGTTTTAGCCTTGCCTTGACATTTCTGGATGACCATGATGTGATGGGATTCTTTGTTGGTTGACCTTTGGATTGTTAGAAGGTTTTTGATTTGGGTGAGGTGGTCTCAGGAAAATCCCAAGGGTTGGGGATGGATATGGTTTTCTTTGGGAAGCCCTCAATAGGTGGGTTGTTATGAAACCAACTCACAAAAAGATAGAAAATATAGATCAACGCCTTAGAAATAAAACTCTTCGAGGGGGAAACATCCTTTACATTACACAAATGAACAATTCTTGGATGATACAAATGACAAGACCTCCTTTCTATATATAGGAGTCTAAGGGGACATAATATAATCAGAGCTAACATAACAATAATAATGTAAGGGAACAACAATAACAATAATGGGCTTCTATGGGGCACAATAATAAAAATATGGAGACTACATGGGCACAACAATATAATAAGGGGGTTGCACTAATAACAATAGGGGTTACACTAATAGTATAGGGACCTAACATGTCCCTCTCCTTCAAAAAGTGTTTTCCTCAACACTTGAGCAGTTCTGGGTGCTTCTGTATAAAATTATCATCCATCCATGTGGAATCTTCAACGGGTAAGTTATTCCACTTGATGAGATACGCTAAAATTGATCTATATTGTAGCTGTCGATTTCTCGGTTCTGTGACTGCTTTAGGTTCCAATATGATTTTTCCTTCCTTGTCAAGTTCTGGAAATATTGTTTGAACTGGGATCTTCTGCAACTTTTGAATGAGTTCCCACCCTGCTTCGCCATTCTTCCATTCATCCCTTGCTTTGTTTATCAAATTTGGTTGGATAATTATACCAACCTCTAGCATTTCTACAACCATATGTTCAATTTCACTCCTTTGGGTATATGGATATCTGTAAGGCCTTATTTTTGGTGGAACACTTCATGGAATAAAAGGAATAGAATGATCATTATCATGAATAGGTGGGAGGCCTTTGGGAGTCTCAAATACCTTGGAATGATTGTCTGAGACTTTTTGGAGATTTGGAGCAATAGATGATTTCGATGTGGGAAACTCTAGCAAACATAATTGTGCAATTACGCCTCTTTGTTCTTTCTTTAGAAGCTTTGTCATTCCGTTAGAGCTGATTATCTTTCCCAATTTCCCTGTGATACCCCTTAATTCAACTTCCTCTCCTTCCGAAGAAAATTTCATGAAAAGTTATTGAAAATTAAAAGCTATTGTACCCAAGGATTGTAGCCATTGGACTCCTAGTACAACATCAACACCACCCATTGGAATGAAAAGAATTGGGCAACCATCACTTGACACTCTAGTGCTAGATATAGGAAGAAATTCAATTCCTTGGCTATCTTACAATGAATAAAATTATGGGTATTGTCCGAATCAATCAACACTATTACCTTTTTCTTCTTGATATGCCCTTCTATCTTCATAGTTGATGATTGGTAATTCTAGCCAATGCATTACAAGATATGGTTGGATTCATTTCTTCTTTCTCTAGGGTTTGTTCCAAGTGTATATCCTCTTCTTTTGACATTTCTTGTTCCTTTTCTTCCTCTTCCTCACAATCTATGTAAATTAATTTCTTCTCAGCACACTTATGACCTTTACTGTATTTTCTATCACAACTGTAACAAAGCCCTTTTTCTCTTTTTTATTCGAATTGTTGTGGTGTCAACCTTGTAGGTTGTGGAAGGCTAGGGGTAACAACACTTCCATATTCATAGTTGTGAGTGGTAGGCTTCCTTGTTGCCATAATTTTTCTTTCCATTTTTCTTGCCAACCTGAATGCCTTCTCCAATGAATCAGGTTCCCAAAGGTGAACCTCATGTTGGATGTTATCCTTTAAAGTCCCTATGAACACATCAATCCTATGCTCCTCTGGAATATCTCTTACCCTTATATTTAATTTTTGGAAGTCTTCAATGTGCTCCATCATTGAACCCTTTTGTTTGAGGTTTATCAATTGGCAAAAAAAAGTGTTTCCTTTTGTATCCTCATAATGTGCTATCATTTCTTCCGTAAAAATTTCCCAAGTGACAATTTGTTTATGAGAACAAAGCCATTGATACCATACAAACGGATTTGGTTCCAAATATAAAGTTTCAATGCCTACCTTTTGTGTGTTTTTCACATTATGGAGATCGAAATATTGCTCCATCTATAGTATCCATATTACGAGATCCTTGCCATCAAAATTCCTCATATTGATCTTTGGAACATGGTGGGTCTTTTTTCCAACGTTAGAGTCTATGAAATCATGATTCGCATTTCTTTTGTTCTCATCATGAGTTTCTTCTACTACATTTTTACCATTAAGAAGCATGTCTTGTAGCAACTTTTTCAACCTTCCTTCAAACCTTCAATGCTTTTCTTCGAATCTTCAATGTTGTCATTCTTCAAATCATGATTAACATTTTTTTTTCTCGTTATGAGTTTCCTCTACTGCCGTTTTGCCATTAGGAAGCCTCTCTTGTAGCAACTTTGTCAAACCTTTCTTCAAATCTTCCATCTTAATGTCCATGCCATTCATCTTAGCTTCCATGCCATCCATCTTATCTTCCAAACCATCCAGCTTAACTTTTACGCCATTCACATTAACTCCCACGCCATTCATCTTAGCTTCTGTTGCCTTTTGTGAGAGTGAAATTTGTTGCATTTGGTCTCGTAATTTTGATATATCATGTTGCATTTCTTCCTCTTCTTCATGAGTCATGCTAGAGCTTTCAGGTTACTTACTAGGTGTTTCCATTTTCTTTCTTCGGGGCATCAATTAATGATAATTATGCTTCACTATTCCCTTTGAACTTCAACCTAAATTCTCAACCCAAACTTATGCAAATTTTTAAAAAGACAACACACTTTTTTTTTTTCGCTTTGTAGAAACTTGATATTGAATATGTTATATGTTTGTAATTGTGGATCTCCGAGGTCTGAAATTTCTTCCTTCAGTAGCCCTCTAAGTCATCTTTACAATGCCATTAGTCTGATCAAAATTAGATTCTCCAAGAAAGTGTTATGCCCAATCTCCCAATATGGCTTGATTATATAGTTTTTCAGTAGAGCAAACTTGTACAACATGCCACATGTCACTGTTTTGACCTTCAAATCTGAAAAAGATAGAAAGAAAACTACAGTCCGTTTGCATTTTGTAACTTCTTAAGAAATTTCAATCTGATGCTTAGAGATAAAGTTATGACGCTTTTCCCAAGGTCACCTGTTTGGAATGTAATTCCCGAGTCTACAAAAACCCTAACTTCCTCAGATCATATCTCTGAAAATATAGTGATACAAGATCTGAAATTTAGACCCGAGGTTCAGAACGATTTCAGCTCAAATATGTTTTTTTTTAGCTTCTGAAACATCACAGAAGAAAATTTATAAAGAAAGGGCCACGTTGACCTGTTTGGAGCAACGAAACCATAGAATCCAAAGTTTTGATACCAAATGTTATGAAACCAACTCACAGAAATATAGAAAAGATAGATCAACGCCTTAGAAGTAAGCTTCTTTGAGGGGGAAATATCCTTTACATTACAAAAATGAACATTTCTTGGATGATACAAATGACAAGGCCTCCTTTCTATATATAGGAGTCTAAGGGGTCATAATATGACAAGAGCCGACATAACAATAATAATGTAAGGGCACAACAATAACAATAGTGGGCTTCTATGGGGCACAATAATAACAATATGGAGACTACATGGGAACAACAATATAATAATGGGGTTGCACTAATAAAAATAGGGGTTACACTAGCAGTATAGGGACCTAACATGGGTGGAGACAAGAAAATTCCTCAAGGAATGGTGAAGGAATTATGAGGCATCCAAGCTCGGTTTTGGTTTTGTGATCTCGGGACCGGTTTAGGTGAGATCACGATATGGTGAGGGTGGAGATGGTTTATCCTCTCGACTCCCTTGGTTTTTTATGGATTGGTTTATCCCATGAGATCCCACATTCATGCTTGGAATATGGCACGAGGGTGATTGGTTGAAAGAAAGATTTGTTCATCTCAATCTATGTTCATGTGGTACATGGAAGTTCCTGACTTGGTTGGATTTTGTATGTGGTTAATAAGAGCTAAGTTTATCTTGTATTTGATGAGTAAATATACTTTTTATTATGTGGCTTTAATGGTTGTTTCATCATTGTTATCTATATGGTTATATGCCAGTTATAAGCATGGTCTTATGGTAGACACAAGTTATCTCTCTTATCATGTTTTTTGAGCTGAGAGGCTCATTGTTATGAAACCAGCTCAAGAAAAGATAGAAAAGATAGACCAACGCCTTATAATTTAGCCTCTTCGAGGGGGCAACCTCCTCTACATTACATAAATGAACAATTCTTGGATGATACAAATGACAAAACCTCCTTTCTATATATAGGAGTCTAAGGAGTCACAATATAACCCAGCCGACCTAACAATAATAATATAAAACCACAAAAATAACAATAGAGGGATTTTATGGGGCACAGTAATAACAATATGGGGATAATAGGGACACAACAATATTAATAAGGGATGCAACTACAATAGTAATGGGGTAATTACTAGTATTATAGGGACGCAACATGCCCCTCTCCTTCACAAAAAGTGTTGTCCTCAACACTTGAGTAGTTCTGGATGCTTCTGTATAAAATTCTCATCCTCCCATGTGGAATCTTCAGCGGATAAGTTCTTCCACTTGATAAGATACTCTGAAATTGATCAATTTCGTAGCTGTCGAGTTTTTGTTTCTGTGACTGCTTCCGGTTCCAATATAATTTTTTCTTCCTCATCAAGTTCTAGCAATATTGTTTGAACTGGGAGCTTGTCACCTATAACCTTCTTTAAACATGAAACATGGAAAACTGGGTGCAATCAAGAAGCTGCAGGAAGCTCCAATTTGTATGCCATAGTACCAATCTTTTGCAACACCTTGTACGGACCATAATACTTTGGTGATAATTTATTATCCTTCTTAGCTTGCTTGAGGAACATTTGCTTATATGGTTGTAGCCGTAGGAATACCCAATCACCTACATCAAAACTTCTTTCGCTGCAATGTTGATCTGCCTGTTGTTTCATTCTATTCTGTGCCAACACGAGGTTATCCTTTAAGAGTTGGAGGACTTGTTGTTGATGTTCGATGTGATGTTCCACTGCTTGAACCTTAGAATTTTCTCTTAAATATGATGTGATGGATGGTGGCTGATATCCATAAAGTGCCATAAATGGGGTCATTTTTGTTGTTGTATGGAAGGAAGTGTTATACCACCATTCAGCCAGAGGCAACCATTAGACCCATTGTGTCCATTTATCAGATACAAAGCATCAAAGATATCCTTCCAAACATTTGTTTACTATCTCAGTTTGCCCATCAGATTGAGGATGATAAGATGAGCTATGAGCTAACTGAGTACCAAGACAAGAAAATAATTCTGTCCAAAAATTTCCAGTGAAAATGGGATCTCTGTCACTTACAATAATCTTTGGGTTTCCATGTAGCTTTTGAATTGTTTCCATAAATGCAGTAGAAACCGTACTGGCTTTAAATGGATGTGATAATGCACAAAAGTGTGCATACTTGGTAAGTCTGTCAACTACCACCATGATGACACTCTTTCCCTCAGACTTGGGTAAACCTGTGATAAAATCCATTGAAACCTCCTCCCAACGTTGGCTTGGAATGGATAAAGGTTGTAATAGACTCGATGTCTTAATTGTTTCAACTTTATTTTGTTGGCAAACCAAACATTCCGCCACAAATTTTTGAATATCTGATTTAAGGCCATCCCAAAAAAATTCCTTCTTAACCCTGTGGTAAGTTTTTAAAAATCTTGAGTGCCATCCTAAGGGAGAAGTGTGAAATTCTATAAGAATCTTTTGTTTTAGTTGGGAATTCTTACAAAGGTACAAGTGATCTTTGTACCGTAAAGAATCATTTTGCCAGCGAAATGTATCAGACGTACTAGAATCTTGTTGTAACTTTCGAATAAGTGCCTGTACTTCTTTGTCATTCTTCCATTCCTCCCTTGCTTTGTTTATCCAATCTAGTTGGATAATAGAAATGGCGCACAACAATGCTTCCACATCCTCATCCTTTCTTGAGAGTGCATCTACCACCACATTTTTCTTCCCTTTTTTGTAGATGATTTCAAAGTCATAACCCAGCACTTTGTGACCCACTTTTGTTGCTCTTTAGAGGATAATCTTTGTTCTAAAAAGTATTTAAGGCTATCATGATCCGTTTTTACCTTGAAGTGTCTTCCCATTAGGTAGGGTCGCCATTTCTTAAGTGCATGAAGTATTGCCAACATTTCCTTCTCATAAATAGCTTTGTGTAAAAACTTTCCCTTGATTGGACGACTTTCAAAAGCAATGGGTCTTTCATCTTGCATTAAAACAGCACCAATTCCATTTCCTGAAGCATCGCATTCCACAATAAAGGTTTTTGTGAAGTCCGTTGTAGCTAAGACCGGTGCTTGGCACATATCCTCTTTAAGATGTTCGAAGGCCTTTGTTGCTTCTGGAGTCCATGAAAATGCATCTTTCTTCAATAATGTTGTTAGAGGTGCTGCTATTCTCCCATAATTCTTAACAAACTTGTGATAATACCCTGTCAACCTGAGAAATCCTCGCAGATGCTTTATGGATGTGGGGATTTTCCATTCCTTAATGGCTTTAATTTTGCTAGGGTCTACCTTAACTCCTTCATGAGATACAATATGACCCAGATATTCCACCTCTTGTACTCCAAAGAAACATTTGGATCTTTTTGCATATAATTGTTTCTCCTCCAATAGTTGTAGCACCCTGTCAACATGTTCAACATGATCCTTATAAGACTTGCTGTAGATTAGTATATCATCAAAAAATACTAACACAAATTTTCTAAGGAATGGTTTGAAAATGGAATTCATCAGACCTTGAAATGTTGAAGGTGCATTGGTAAGGCCAAAAGGCATGACCAAAAATTCATAATGACCCTCATGAGTTCTAAATGTTGTTTTCGGAATGTCTTCAGTCTTCATTCTGATTTGATGATATCCTGAACGAAGATCCAACTTGGTGAAGTAAATTGATCCATGCAATTCATCTAGTAATTCATCAATGACGGGAATAGGAAACTTATCTTCCTATTATACTAGTAATTACCCCATTACTATTGTAGTTGCATCCCTTATTAATATTGTTGTGCCCCTATTATCCCCACATTGTTATTACTGTGCCCCATAGAATCCCTCTATTGTTATTTTTGTGGCTTTATATTATTATTGTTAGGTCGGCTGGGTTATATTGTGACTCCTTAGACTCCTATATATAGAAAGGAGGTTTTGTCATTTGTATCATCCAAGAATTGTTCATTTATGTAATGTAAAGGAGGTTTCCCCCTCAAAGAGGCTAAATTATAAGGCGTTGATCTATCTTTTCTATCTTTTCTTGAGCTGGTTTCATAACATTTGGTATCAGACCTTTGGATTCTAGGGTTTCGCTACTCCAAACAGGTCATCATGGCATTTTCGCTATAACTTTTATTCTGCGACATTTCAGAAGTTGCAAACAAAACCCATTTGAGAAGAAATCGCGCTGAACCTCGGGTCCAAATTTCAGAGCTTTTCGCGCTATATTTGCGGAGATATGATTTGAGGAAGTTGGTCTTTTTGTAGACTCCTGAATTACATTCCAAACAGGTGACCTGGGGAAAATCGTCTTAAATTTCTCTCTGGGGATCGGATTGAAATTTCGTAAGAAGGTACAGAAAGAGGACAGACTGTAGTTTCTTGTATGCATTTTGCAGATCCAAAGGTCGAAATAGTGACTCGTGGCACGTCGTACAAGTTCGCTCTACTGAACTAGTCTATAATCAAGTCACTGTGGGAGATTTTGCATAACTCTTCCTTGGAGAATCCAATTTGGGTCAGACTTGTGGCATTGGAAAGAGGACACAGAGGGCTACTGTAGGTCACAAATTTAAAACTAGATGATCGGAAAGTACAGAGATACATTAGAGGCAATATTGAGCTCCTACAAAGTGAAAAAAGGTGTGTAGATTTTCTTAAATTTTTGCTTAAGCTTGGTTTGAAAATTTATTTTGAAGGAATTCAAAGGGCATAGTAGAGCATTATTATTGGTAACTGATGCCCCGAGGAAAGAAAATGCAAACACCTAGTAAGGAACCTGAAAGCTCTAGCATGACTCATGAAGAAGAGGAAGAAATGCTACATGATATATCAAAATTACAAGAACAAGTGCAACAAATGTCACTGTCATAAAAGCTAACAGAAGCTAAGATAAATGGTGTGGAAGCTAAGATGAATGGCATGGAAGCTAAAATGGACAAATTGAAGATAGATTTGAACACAAATTTGAAGATAGGCATGGTAGATTTGAAGACAGATTTGACAAATTTTCTACAAGAAATACTTACCAATGGTGAAAAGGTAGTAAAGGAAACTCATGATGAGAACAAAATAAATGTTAATCATGATTTCTTAGACTCTAATGTGGGATCAAAAACCCACCATATTCCAAAAATCGATATGAGGAATTTTGATGGCAAGGATCCTGCAATATGGATATTACAAATGGAGCAATTTTTCGATCTCAATAATGTGCAAAACACACAAAAGGTACGTATTGCAACTTTATATTTGGAACCAAATCAGTTTGTATGGTATCAATGGCTTTGCTCTCGTAAACAAATTATCACTTGGGAAATTTTTACGGAAGAATTGATAGCACATTATGACGATACAAAAAGCAACACTTTTTTTAGCCAATTGATAAGTCTCAAACAAAAGGGTTCAATAATGGAGCACATTGAGGAGTTCCAAAAATTGAACATAAGGGTAAAAGATATTCCAGAGGAGCATAGGATTGATGTGTTCATAGGGACTTTAAAGGATAATATCCAACATGATGTTCACCTTTGGGAACCTGATTCATTAGAGAAAGCATTCAGGTTAGCAAGAAAAATGGAAAGCAAAATTATGGCAAGCAGGAAGCATACCACTCACATCTATAAAGATGGAAGTGTGGTTGCTCCTAGTCTTCCAAAACCTATAAGTTTGACACCACAAAAATTGGAAGAAAAAAGAGAAAAAGGGCTTTGTTACAGTTGTGATAGCAAATACACTAAAGGTCATAAGTGTGCTGAGAAGAAATTATTCTACATAGATTGTGAAGAGGAAGAAGAAAAGGAGCAAGAAAGGTCAAAAGAAGAGGATATACTCCAGGAACAAAGCCTAGATAAAGAAGAAATGAATCCGACCATATCTTGTAATGCATTGGTGGGAATTACCACTCCTCAAACCATCAAGATAGAAGGACAAATCAAGAAGAAAAAGGTACTAGTGTTGATTGATTCAGGAAGTACCCACAATTTTATTCATTGTAAGGTAGCAAAAGAATTGAATTGCTTCTTATACCCAGCACCAGAGTGTCAAGTGATGGTTGCAAATGGAGGAACAATAAATTGCTCTAGAAAGTGCCATAATATCAAGCTATCGATGGGATAATATGTATTGACTAGCCCAATGCTTTCCATTCCAATGGGAGGTGCTGATGTTGTACTAGGAGTACAATGGCTACAATCCTTGGGTACAATAGCTTTCAATTTTCAAGAACTTTTCATGAAATTTTCCATGGAAGGAAAGGAAGTTGAAATAAGGGGTATTGCAGGGAAACCGAGAGAGATAATTAGCTCTAATGGTATGACAAAGCTTCTGAAAAAGGAACAAAGGGGTGTAATTGCACAATTATGTTCGCTAGATGTTTCCACACTGCAATCATCTATTTCTCCAGATCTCCAAAAATTCTTGGACAATCATTCCAAGGTATTTGAGACTCCCAAAGGTCTCCCACCTATTCGTGATCATGATCATGCTATTCATTTGATTCCAGGAAGTGTTCCTCCAAACATCAGGCCGTACAGATATCCCTATGCCCAAAAGAGTGAAATTGAACGTATGGTTGTAGAAATGCTAGAGGCTGGTATAATTCAACTGAGTCAAAGTTCTTTCTCTGCTCCAGTAGTATTAGTGCATAAGAAGGATGGATCATGGTGCATGTGTCTGGATTATAGGGACCCAACACTCATTCTATGGCCCAGTATGATGTGTAACTTTGTCTGTCCATCATCAAGTTGAAATTTTTCTCATGTTGGACAAAATAAAAAATTAAAAAAATCTGTAAAAAAAATTAAATAACTATATACAAAACATTTAAATAATGTTGGCTCATAAAAATATTTACACGAGAAGAAATTAGATCCCTCTCAGCTCATGTTAGATCTGTATTTAAGATGGATCTATGCTAGTACTTATGAATGTTTGTTTAATGAATGCATGACCTAGATTGTGTTATGAAAACTATTGTGAGAAGGCATTGATCCTTCTAGTTACAATTCATACAAGTTTTCAGATCTTTATGTTGAGATATGCACTCATGACCTATAGGTTTCATGTTTACCATGTGTTTGACGGAATGCCAGTACTGGTTGGGAGATATCAAGTCAAGTTGTGGTTCAAGTTTTGGTTTAGAACCTTTGTCTCTATGTTATGTATCATTTATGGGACTTTCACTTAGTTATGGGTAGAGGCCTAAGTCCTAACTCTAAAAAAGTGGCTCATAATTCAGGGTCACTGACATAGAACTAACTAGAAAAGTCCACAGTCACTAGGAAGCAAGCTAGTGGGAGAGAATGGCGGGTTTCAACCACTTGGAGGCCTTGGAAAGGGAGAAATTGAGGCCCTAGGTTAGTGAAAAAGAAATTTAACTTAGGGGTTAGACACCTCTAGGGGTTCGGTTTCTCCTAGAGGTCTTGTAGCACTTGAGGGAAGTCAATAAGGTCTTAAGTTGTTGACTCCATTTACTTCAGGTCATAAAGGAGGTTGAGTATTATCATAATAACCCCTGAGGTCATGTTTACCTTGGGCAAGCCTATTAAAGTGGGTAAATATGGGAGGATACAATGCTACAGGGTGGTATCAAAGCATGTTGCACTCTCTTTGGGTAAAATATAATGTTGTCATGGTTATGGTTTTCATGCATGGGTCATGGTATACAGTTGGTATCATCATGCATGATGCTACTATATTGATGTGATTATGATTATTCATAATGTGGACTGATTTTGCAGATGAGATAAGCCTCCCTTGAATGTCATTGAGGTATGGTTTTCATTTTGGTATCTATTTGGTTTGTTTGACATAGTACACTTGCAGGAAGAAGAGAATAAAAATGGTAGACTATAGTTCCGTGACTCTCCCTACAGATCAGTTGGGCAACAAGGAGGAGAGTATTTTCCTGGTATAGCAGATACATTGACGAGTTTGAGGGCAAAGATTAGAAGTTTCAAAAAATACAACGATCGGTTGGTTGAGGCTTAGGAAATACGTGCAAGGACTCATGAGAAACAGGTAGAAGTCAATGCAACAATTCTTCATATCTTGTCAGAGTTGTAGAGACAGGGACTGTTGAGGATCAATCAAGAGTAGGAAGAGAAAACTAATACATCCTATGGTAGAAAGTCTCAGTCTGGATACATATTGGATAGAGGGGATACATTCAGAGGTGGAAAATCACTTGATACACCTAACAAGAAGACTAGTATGTATGGGCATCATTCTAGATCCTCATCCAGGAGACACCATCACAATCATCACTATCATCATCCTTATAGGAGGAGTGAGTACTTTCCCAAGGCATTAAAGAAAGTCAAGCCTCCTACATTCGATGGAGAGATGAAGAATTCAAAAGATGCAGAGGCATGGTTTCTTGGGATGAATAAATTCTTCAGATTGCACAGCTACTCAGAGAACATTCTAGCCAAAATAGGTACCTTTATTATCAAAGGGAAAGAAAATATCTAGCGAGAAGATGTGAAGAATGTCAAGGGAATTCAGGAAGAAGAATTGACTTGGAGTGAGTTTGAGAGACTCTTTAAGAAGAAGTACTTGTCGGAGAGGTACTATGATGACAGAGCTAAGGAGTTTTATGAGCCGCAGATGGGTTCTATAACAGATGATGAGTATACTAGCAGGTTCCTGGAGTTGTTGAGATATGTGCCTTACCTCAGGGATGAGAAGGCTAAGATTCAAAGATTCATTAATGGATTTCAATAATCATATAAAGACCAAATTGAGTTTGATGAGACTAGATCATTGGAGGAGGCCATCTGGAAGTTGAAGCATTGTTATGAGTAGTCAAAGTGCAAAGCCGAGCCTAAACGTGATTTGAAGGGAAATGAGAAATTTAAATGGAAATGGACACCAAAGTGAGGAAGACCTCAGGAGGCAGGTGAGAAAGAAAATTTGGTTCCTTATAATAAGTTCAACACAATTTAGAAGGGACATGGGTCACCGCTTGGAGAGAAACAAAACAAAGGTGATGGTAAAGTGTCGTTGTAGTGTTGGATATGTGGCAAAGATCATCAAAAGAAGGATTTTCCATTATACCAAGGTGGTAGGCCTCGGATGCTTCAGATCTATAGTGCTTAGGAGGTGGAAATGTTGGAGATGTGGGCGATAGTATCCCTCAGATTTATGCATTTGTGGACAACAAGAAGGGAAATCAGCAGTCATCCATTATTGATATGGAAGGTAAGCTCTATGGTCAAGTTGTTTCTATTTTGATTTATCCTAGGTATAATTATAGCTATGATAATCATGACCTGGTGGATAAGTGTGGCTTGAGAAAAGAAGTGCACACAGAGTCATTGTTGGTGCAATTGGTTACAGGTACTAAGAAGATAGTTCATCACTGGGTAAGAGCTTGCCCATTCGAGCTGAATGGTATGCCTACAACAACACATCAGAATGTATTGTCACCGGGATCATATAGTATGCTTTTGGGTATGGATTGATTATATCTCCATAGCACCAAAGTAGATTTCTAGGACAAGGCCATTAAGTGCTTGGATGATAATGGGGAAAAGAGAATCTTGCGGGGAACGAAGAAGCCTACATAAGTGAGGATGATCACAACTATGCAGGAAAAGCACAGTTACAAGAAAGTGTGTGTGATGTTTGCAACTCATATTTCAAGTGACAACGGTAAGGATGTCGAGGATGCAAAAATATTCAAGAGGTACCTTGTATTAGAGTAGTTTCAAGATGTGTTTCCAGTAGAGATTCTAGAGTTGCCTCCTCAGAGGGAAGTAGACATTTCCATTGATTTGGTACCAGGGGCAACACCATCATCAAAGGAACCTTATAGAATGAGAACACCAGAGTTGGTAGATTTGAATTTGTAGATGAAGGAAATGCTTGACAAAGGATACATTAGGCCGAGTGTATCGCCTTGGGGTACACCACTATTTTTCAAGAAGAAGGATGATACTCTTAGGTTGTGCATTGATTATAGATCGCTAAATAAGGTGACCATCAAGAACAGGTATTCGTTTCCAAGGATTGACAAATTATTTAATCAATTGAAGGGAGAAATGGTGTTCTCGAAGATTGTTTTGAGATTAGTATACCATTAGGTACGCACCAAATAAGAATAAATATACAAGACTACTTTCAGGACCAGGTGTGGGCATTATGAGTTTGCTATAGTTCTACTTGGTTTGAATAATACTCTGTTGTAGTGGCTACAACCACCCTCCAAAATTTTTCCTTGGCTTAGTTTTGGAGCCTCCCTACCGACCATGCTCAAAAGCGTGTCTTTCACTATCAAGCACATCAACTTCAACTATTTCATAGAGTCTTGATAGCTTGTGCATGCAAGTTTGTTCCACCCCCTTCATAGGCTACTTTCCGGACTTAGTGTTAGTTGCTGGTTGAGCATCTCCCTCTGGGAATTGCGCAATTCTAGAGGGGAACTAGTCTTCCCTCCAAAAATTGCACAAACCCAGCTAGATACCCAACTCGGCTCCAAAATTGTGCAAATCTTCCTGACAGTCTTCCTCTCAAAAATTGCGCAATTCATCTTAGGACAACTGCTCAGCCCAGGAATTGCGCAATTCTGGGCAGTAGTCACCTGCTACTCCCAAAAATTGCGCAATCCCTCTTGGATAGCTAGCCTTAGCAACTAGAAGAAATTTCCCAAATCAATTAGGTAGCCTGCTGGGCTCAGAAATTGCACAATGCAGTCAGACAGGCTTCCTTGAGAAAATTGCGCAATCTGACCCAATACAGTTGCTCAACATAGAAATTGCGTAATCCTGGGAGATAGTCACCGGTTCCTCCCAGAAATTGCACAATCTCTCTGGGACAACCATCTCTGCTTAGCCCAAAAACTACGTAGATTTTCATTCTAGGCTTGAAAACAGATGCATGTGCCTTCAGGTTGATCGGTTCCCTGTAGAAAATCTGTGATAGGTTAACCTGATAATGCAATATAAACCAAAGAAGAATACTATAACCTAGTTCTATTATTAATTTGCAGAAGCTTAAAGATCGAGTTGAACAATATAACTAGAAGAAGAAGAATCAATGGCACAATACGCATGAAAATACTTTGGGGAAAGCCTTAGCTAAAAACCCCACACTATTGTATTATCATACATGGTGGAAATACATAGGAATTATAAAAAGCCTTAGCTCTCACAGCTAGCCAGCTCTTAGTACAATCCTCACAGATGCTCATAGGAAATCTTGGCTTCTCTCCAACCTTCCTCTATGCCCTCCAAGCTCCTATTTCCTTACGCTGTTCCTTGAGGATGATTAGCCTATTACCAAGTGTTATAGACATTTTTGGGCACTGCAACCCCAATCATACATGTCCATAAACCAAGGGCTCCTAAGTCCCTAAAAGTGTTGCTTCACACCCTAAAGGAAAAAGGTCAGCTGATTACATCATCTCCCAGAAGTTCTCCACAGAAAACTACTCAGAACTGGTCAAAGCTGGACCATACAAACTGCCCAGTGCAGAGGGTGTGATGCATCTCACCTGCTCAGTGTAAAGGGTGCGATGCATACTGAAAGCCCTTCTGTAGGGTGTGATGGGCGAGAGTAGACAAATGGTAGAGACAGTTTGCAAGGTGGATTGTCATGGAATCTTCCAGAAACTTCTCCTGTGACACTTGCGCCTCTAAATTCGCCCAGGGATGAGTAAGAGATCAATCTCCAAGTGGAATCAAGAACTATCAGAGAGAGGACACTAATCAAAATCCCAGAAGCTGACTCGCCCCCCTGCAATCATCTATATATGGATCCCTCATCCCAGAGATCTAGAGGCTGGAATTTGGTATTTTGTAAGGAAGTGTTGTTGGTTTCTTGGTGGAACATCATAGTGTTGGGTGATCTAAGCTTTTCATGAGGTGAAGAAGGGCTTTCATGCTAGGAGGATGACGTTGGGTCAGAACAATTGGTTGTAATCGTCTTTGCTATTCTTGATATTAATAAAGCTATTCAAGTTTTCCTCCACATTCTTGTATGTTTGATGATATATGCATTTGTGTGGTCAATATATATTTGGTCCTATATTGTTTATGATTGTAGATCCATGTTATTCGATAGTGTTATGCTGCTTTGATTCCATAGCTCTTTGAAGCTGTGTAGACGAAGGAGAAGCGGCAAGGATCTGTCAGAAGGGAGAGGAACCAAGCAAGGAACCAAGCGCAAGACTGAGGTTGGTGTCCTTTGTTCCCCTCTTATCTACTTCTCATAAAGGAAAGCGAAAGTAGTTTTAGTTTGTTTGTTTCTAAGATAGCTACCAGTCTTAGTGGGACTAGCAGCTCCGAGTGGACACTAGATTTCCCGATAACAAAATGGCGACTCCACTGGGGAGCGAATAGCTTGTTTGCTTGTCTATACTTGTTTGCTTTATAAACTTACAGATGGAGCCTGAAGTTAAGCCAGCTAGCCTTCGAACTGCATTTGCTATGCAAGTGCAAAGTAGATCAATGCTGCTTCAGTCTATCTCCGGGTTTTGTTTATAAACTGAACAATTGATTTGCAAACATCCTAATTGCCCTAGTGGTGGCTCTAGTAACCTCATTAGATCAGCCCCTGTGATTTCTATTTACTGACTTTCATTAGCTCTACCTAAATCCCTAAACTAAGCTGCAAACTGTGACCCGGAACCCAGTTGAAGTCTCGTCCCTAGACCATCACACTTTCTTCTCTTGGGAATTTGGATGCATCGCACCTCCCGTGTGCAGTAGGTGCACTGCATCGCACTTTCCCTATGTTGCAGGTGCGCTGATCAGATAAGACCTCTTTTGCTCTCAAATTTTGGTTTTGTGCTCACTCTCTTCAGCTTTATTTAGGAGTTTTTCTGTCTGTGATTAGTATACCGCTGTAGAAACTCCCTTCCTTTGCATGATTCCGCCTCCATAGTACAAATAATTGTGAATGTTTTTATGTATTGTGATCCATTTACAGTTCTGTTTTACAAAAAGTAGCATAATCAAACCGTCGTCTTTTGATTTGGAAGTGTCGCAAGTGTCGTTTTCAGTCAAAGAAAAGAATTCTATTGTTCTGGATGGTTGATTATACAGTTACTCTTGTATTTGATTTGAATTAGTAGTTTTTCAAGTGTCGAAAGCAGTTTTCAATTCAAAATAGCAAAGTGTCGTCATTATCTTCCTTTCGTTTTTGAAGAGAAAATTGTTAGTATTGTCGCTTTGAAAACATAATTCAGATTTGTACTTAGCATTCTTCTTGTCATTCACACATTAAGAAGGCTGAAAAAAAATACATGCATGTGCATTTGCATTTAGACTGCTTGTTGGTTTGATTTAGGACAGTGTATCCAGTGTGTGCTCTCTACTCTATGTTGAAAGAATATCATCTCTCTTTCTTTAGTAGCTAGGATTTTCATTGCAAAAAGAAGATTAAAAAATTGTTTATCATCTTAGATTTCATTTTAGGAATTGTATATCTACATCACGCGGTGAACCTGAAAGGAAAATTTCTTAAGAAAGATCAATTGTAAAATAAATTCAATGAATATAAAAACGCTTTGGAACCTAACGCACAACATCTAGAAGTCTAGGCTAGAGACGTATTCCGGCGTCGTAAAGCCTGGTAACTGTCGCTTTCATTGTTGGTTGGGTGATTCCTCCTCTTTGAGACGACAAGTGCCAGTACGGACTTGTGCTCCCACGTATCGTCGAGTATATATTGGGATACCACAATAGGCTATATCCTTTATCCATAGGAAGCCGTGTTTTCCGCCCTATCGATCGCAATGCACTAAACACAACATTCGAGAAGATTGACTACCATACCATAAAAAGTATTCTGTAGTTTTGCGATTGGTTTGGTAATCCCTCTGTCTAGATTTCCAGAGCAGTCTCTTTCATTCCTTTTCAGACTCCTTAAAGGAAAAGGTCCATCTGAGCACTTGTCACTTCGGGCTCATTAAAAATCGAAGGCGACTAGAGTCATCTTTTGTTTTTTCTCGACTCTTTAAAATTGAAAAAACAAGTTGTGTCAAAGAATCTAAAATTTATTTTAATCGGAATAACATCACTGTTCCCTCGTTGGTCTTAGGTTGAGAAAAATGGAGTCCACCGACCAAGGATTTCCCCTTGGAGTAAATCCTAGTCCTTTCTCCTCTTGGGGAGATGTTGGTGCACCCCATATGGCCACATTGTCACTTCTAGGATTGACGATTGGCTTGCCCGTATGGCTCTTCTCGACCTCTGTTGTTCAGAATACCACGATTCCTGAACAATCAAGTCAGCAACTAGATGATACCAAAGCTACCCGCCAACCTTCTACTTCATCCGATTCTCCCTCTCTTCCTTCCTCTTCACTTGATGAAGCTGGTAAAGCCAAAAATCAAGTAACTAAGAAGGAGAAGAAGGGGAAGGAGAAGAAAGAGAAGAAGAAGAAGGAGCCAAAGGCGAAAAGCGGTAACCAAGCATCGTCTAGTGAAAATCTGCACACCGCACCATCTAAACCTAAATCTCCATGTGTCATTTGCAAAGGAGACCACTATCATTGAGATTGTCCTTGCATCCCTCAGATCTTAAGGGACTAGTCTCCTCGTTTGCACAATCCGGTGTCATCAACCTCTGATGATCATGTTGAAAGTACACCATCAACTAGTGAAAGCGAAGTATTTGGACAGAAAAGGAAATGTAAATTTCCTTGTAAACTGTGTGAAGGCGATCACGTCGTCCACCGTTGTCCCTTCCTAGATGAAGCTAAAAGAGTTTTGGATAACCGTCCGGCTTCACCGCTACGGCTTCCTCTTGGATATAAGAAACTCTTTCCGAGTCCATCACTGGTTGAAAATTCAATTGACACGCCATTGTGGTCGGTCGAAGCATCTATCATTGAAGATAAACCCTCTGAATCCACACCAGATGAAAGTCAAAAGGTCGAGGCGGCAGTTGACCCGGTCTTGCCTTTAGAAGGTCCATCTTCAGATGATACAGTCACTGAAGAGAATGAGAACAACACCGTTCAAATTATTTTTGTAAACACAGACTCCGATGAACATGGGGGCAATCTACCCATTCCTTTACCGCATGAAGGAAGTTCGTCAGAGTCATATCCGGCCGTCTATTCGGTCCCACCTCCAAGCAACCTAGTCATTTCCTTCGATTGGAATCTACTAGGCAGACCCCGTTTACCAGCTAGTGTACCATTCCGAATCATTGTACAAGCTTACAGAATGGTCATGGCCGGTACCATCATAGATGAAGGGGCTTCTGTGAGTATCCTTTCCTCGACTGCTTGGAAAGCGCTTGGTTCGCCATTGCTTCTGCCTGAGATGAGAATTCTAATAGGCTTCGACAAAGGAACCAGTCGACCGTTAGGGATCCTTCCCAATGTGCCCATAACATTGAGAAGGAAAACCGTTAATATGAATGTAATGGTAGTCCAAGGACCTCTAGATTATAATCTACTCCTTGGGCACGACTATATTTATAGCATGGGAGCCATTATCTCCTCACTCTTTAGAGTAATGTGTTTTCCACATGAAGGCCGAGTGGTCAAGCTCGTAGATTAGCTTTCACTCCCTAGATCACACATAGCTAATAGTCAAATTCCATCCCTAAATGGTCTTTTCACACAAGGAATGTCTCATCAGTCTCCAGTCCGTCCACCTGAAGAGCGCGAGTGATTCGAGAGGACATGACTGAAACCCAGGGGGCATGCACCTTGGCCTGTTTTGGCAGGAAAACCTTGGGTATAGGGTAGGTTTCCGCGGAGGATATATGACTAGTCTAACACACCCGTCCATTTAGGAAAATGGGATTAGACTAGAATAAGATTCCCCCGTTAAAGTTATGTGAGTGGAGGCGACCGCGCTACTCACCTTTGTCTATTTCGGTAGACATCGCCAAGGAAGCATTTTGTTTGCAACGCGGATGGAGAGCTTTCATATGGTAGCCTGGAAACTCTACTTCGCTATGCCTGGGGGCATGCAACCCTTTTTGCCTGAAAGTAAAGAGTGACCATTTATTTTCTTAGTTTGTAGTTTCTCAACCCCTTAAACTCGTAGGATTGGTCGTTCCTAGCTTGCATAATGAAAGGATCCGGAGCAAAGTTTCGAATGGTGCAAGCTCCCTAAAAATTGAACCTATCGATGAGACATCCTTATTATACGACTGGCATGAGCAGTTTTTATGTGGAGTTCAAGCTCGTTAAAAATTAAACCTAAGCAATGAGCAAATTTTTCCCCCAGAGTTTAAGCTCATTAAAAAATGAGCCAATTTCTGGTAAATAACCATCGTGAATGCATTATCATCAGCTTTTGAGCCCTGGTCATGTTCTTACCATCACCTCCACTCTGTTTTAGTCGATCATTCACCTTCGTTTGATTGTTTACCCGTTTTTGAGGAACAGCTACGAAGAGTGATCCTGTTAGCCATCCTTGTGACACTGCCATGATTGGAAAATTCCAAACCTTACCTGGAATTAGCAGCTACCCAAAAATATCACTCGTTCCTCAAAAAATGAGTCTCCTTTAAGCTCTTTTCACCTGACTCGTAAAATATGAAAATATTGCCGAGAAATTGGCCTCTCCAGCTCGTTAAAGCTACCGGAAGTGCTATCCCTCCTCTAGATTTTAATCTTTTTGGACCTAGGGGATTATTACACAAAAAGATCGAGCGCTTGTTTTGTTCAACTCGTTAAAACTACCGAAAATTCATCCCTTTCGTATTATTTTATACTTTTTCATACTTAAGGGATTATATGACGAAAAATGATTATTGGAGTTTCCTTTACGTCCCTTTCAGACTCTCTAAAATTGAAAAGGATCGAGTTATCTTTGTCGTTAAACTCGTTAAAACCAAATAGCGACAAACTTGTCCATATCCACAAGAACGAGTTTCACTATCGCTAGGCTCGTTAAAACATAGCGACGGGTTTGCCCGAAGGGCAAATTATATAACAAGCATATGTTATCCTCCTCAAGCTTGATAAAAATAAAGAGGTACTGGTCAGTAATGACTGGGGAAAAATTGGGAAGAAAACTTGAAGAAACTTTATTGGTAGCAAGTTGCTCTTGAACATGACACTTTCACTCCACGTCCGAGTCGGGTTGGGTTATTCCGTTCACCGGTCATATCACCATTGGTCCATCACACCATCCATATTTGGGGTTAACGCTACCAATCCATGTCAATGTCGCCGGTATGTTCAAGAGAAGTCGCTCAGAGAATTCACCTGTGTCTCATCCACTGCGATACATTCATGCTCCATTCTTTCATGACCGCCACCCTGAACCCTGTATCATCAGATCATTTTCACCTCCAAAATCATTTACTTCGTTCCGTGTCGTAGATGTGGGATTCATTAAGGCCCTCCTACGATGGGTCGCTTCTTGTCAACATCAGCTCATTATCCAAGAAGTTGACTTAGGAACAACCCTTTCAATACTTTGAAGCTTGCATGCCTCAATGGCAACTTTCTCACTTTCGGCGACAGGTTTACATCAATGGCCTTCGACCAAAAGATTTTGCGTGGTGTTTGACACCATGTCCCTTTTTCACACCACACAAATTGTACTGTAGTACCTTGAGGGTCATCATCATTATCGGTGATTCCTCTTGCGCCTGTTAATAGCTTACATCACTGGCTGGTAATCAGGTGATGTCTTTCCATGTTCGACTCCAGAACATCTTTCACATGGATCAACTTGTACTCCGAGTGAAGATTGGACGAGTTTGAAGACTCGGGATCTAGTTTCATCCATCCAGGTTGCGATATATTCAGGAAAATAAAGACATCAAATGTACATCATTGCTGCACAGATGATCATCCGAATCAAAGGATGATGGCTCTATCAGAATCATCAGTCTGCCACAAAGACAGTTGTCTGTCTTATGTACATGAAAATGAATTTATAACGCTGAGCATGGGAATGCCCGCCTCAGCTAGATCATGAAAAATATTATGAAGATGATGTATTGTATTGTATCTTATTAGAGGTCACCTTCCAGCTCGAAAAGACTTCAGATCCTCATGATAAAGCATTTCACCCGACATCAAAAGATTAACGACCTCATGCTTTAGGGGGCAAATGTTATAGACATTTTTTGGCACTGCAACCCCAATCATATATGTCCATAAACCAAGGGCTCCTAAGTCCCTAAAAGTGTTGCTTCACACCCTAAAGGAAAAAGGTCAGCTGATTACATCATCTCCCAGAAGTTATCCACAAAAAACTGCTTAGAACTGGTCAAAGCTGGGCCATACAAACTGCCTAGTGCAGAGGGTGTGATGCATCTCACCTACTTAGTGTAAAGGGTGCGATGCATACTGGAAAGCCCTTCTGTAGGGTACGATGGGCGAGAGTAGACAAATGGCAGAGACAGTTTGCAAGGTGGATCGTCATGGAATCTTCCAGAAACTTCTCCTGTGACACTTGCCTCTCTGAATTCGCCCAGGGATGAGTAAGAGATCATCAATCTCCAAGTGGAATCAAGAACTATCAGAGAGAGGACACTAATCAAAATCCTAGAAGCTGACTCACCCCCCTGCAATCATCTATATATGGATCCCTCATCCCATAGATCGAGAGGTTGGAATTTGGTATTTTGTAAGGAAGTGCTGTTGGTTTCTTGGTGGAACATCATAGTGTTGGGTGATCTAAGCTTTTCATGAGGTGAAGAAGGGCTTTCATGCTAGGAGGATGACGCTGGGTCAGAACAATTGGTTGTAATCCTCTTTTCTATTCTTGATATTAATAAAGCTATTCAAGTTTTCCTCCACATTCTTGTATGTTTGATGATATATGCATTTGTGTGGTCAATATATATCTGGTCCTATATTGTTTATGATTGTAGATCCATGTTCTTCGATAGTGTTATGCTGCTTTGATTCCACAGGTGCTCTTTGAAGCTGTGTAGACGAAGGAGAAGCGGCAAGGATCTGTCAGAAGGGAGAGGAACCAAGCAAGGAACCAAGCGCAAGACTAAGGTTGGTGTCCTTTGTTCCCCTCTTATCTACTTCTCATAAAGGAAAGCGAAAGTAGTTTTAGTTTGTTTGTTTCTAATATAGCTACCAGTCTTAGTGGGACTAGCAGCTCCGAGTGGACACTAGATTTCCCGATAACACCAAGTGGAAAACCAAGCCTTCAAAACTGCACAATCCTCAAGGATGAATCCTTGACTACATGCATGATTTTTCTCCAGGGGAAAACACATGCAACTGATAGTACATGGTCCTTGAACATTAATCTCAATTGGGTATTTCTCAGAATAGACATTGTTGGGCATGGAATCCCCCCAAGGCATGTTTTGGGGCTCAAAGCCCAGGTTTTGACTGAATCTTGTTGTAAAGTTCCGCGAATTGCGGGCACGGTGCGTGAAAGTATGATAGAGTCACAGGGTTTTTCACCCTAGTGTTGTAATGTAATGTCGGCTGGATAGACCTACCCATGGTCCACGGACCATGGGATTGTATAAATAGAGCGAGGCTCTAAGTGTGAACGAGAGAGGAGAGAAGGAGGAAAAAAATCTAAGTGATTAAGTCGCAAGTAAAGTGTGTCTTTGGGTCGTAGAGTAGGAGAAGGATCTATAGCTAAGTGCATAGAGGCCTAGTAGTCCGCAGCTGAGTGTGCGGACCCCTGCACCTGAGTGCGCAGGGCAAATTTGAGTCTGTAATCGAGGAAGGAAATAATAAAGAGAAGTTTTGTTATAATGCTATGTATCGGTTCTTGGGTTAATGAATGATTGATATAATTTGCAAATATATTGTTTATTTACTGCATGCACCTGTATGAATGGTTTATGTTGTTAACTATAACTTAAAGCACACAAGTAGGCTAAGATAATCAACTAATATTGGAATACCAGTAAGGTCTTGGGTAATAACGCAGAGTGTGGCATTCAACCCCTGGGTAGGGTTGCGCAAAGGCAGTATATCGGGCTGTGAGGTATTGAAAAGTGCGCGAAGCAACCTGCATGCAGGGTCAAACCGCGGACCACTTGAACTCATCAGACATCTACAGGGTGCAGAAACCTGGTTCTAGCACCCTCCCATACTACTTCGGGTGAGACCTCAGTTCGTGCTCCGTGGACTTTTGCCGAAAGGGCTAGTAGTACCGGTATTTGCTTAGCTAACTTAACTCTAAACTTGGGTTAGGCCCCAATAAGCCAACAAATGGTTCCATTGCTAGGATCGGGATCTGCTTAGAGATGTCTAATGTCGTATCACTGGAATCCGAAAATGAAAGGAATTGAAGAGTGGTTGGACAGAAAGATTTGTGAGTTTGCAGTGCAGGAAAATAGGAATCTGCGATTATCAAAGGAAGAGTAGTTAGATTGCTACTTATATATGGAAATCCATGAAATTTTCTTTGCATCTTTCCTCTCTGAGTTGTACGAGTGGATCGCAAACCTAGCAGATAGTCAAGGAAGGTGTAAGCTCGACAAACCTATTGTGTGGACTCCAGAGTTAGTGCATAGACTGGAAGCATCCGAAGATAATATCGCGCATGCTGTGGATCACTGGCTCGATCGAATTATAGGAGGATTTATCACCGAGTTCGTGGTAGATACTTCAGTTAGCTATAACGAGGCGGAACGATGCTTCTTCAAAGGATCGCGAGGTAAGTACGTTAAATATTTGAACACTTGGATTAAAATGCTACTGTGTGAAAAGCGGGTTATGGGAATAAATTGATGTTTGGAGCTACACAAAGTGGGAGGATCTAAAAAAACGAAGGTAGCGCTAAACTAGAAACTAGCCCTTTGATTTCACCTCTGCAAGAAAGAAAGGAAGAGCTCGCGATGGTTTCATGAAGAAGTGCAATCAGTTTGATAAAACAACGAATTCCACGCATACCACTCCCACCTACACCACCACCAGTTTCACCATCTTCACCCCTGTCTTCGCCCACACCACCTCCGCCACCACCACAGTTCAATATGGCAAGCACGATAAAGTTGCTAGTGTTCAAAGGAGTAGGGAATGAAGATCCGGACCAGTTTTGGTTTGTGGTAAGGGCTGTATGGGAAGCACAGGGAGTCATGGATGACAATATAAAGAAAGCAACGCTGGTCAGTGCTCTGCAGGATCGCGCACTGACTTGGTACATTAAGCATTCCAATGATAATCCGAACGCAGGGATCGCAGATATCCAAGCTGCAGTAAACAAGGAATTTAGCAGGAAAAACCAGAGACACAGTCGATCATTGGATTTAAGGAAATCACGATGCTTCTAGGTGAGACCCCTGGGAGCTGGATCAGAGATTGAAGTGTACAATTTGTGAAGCCAATATGAACTTGACGGATGGACAACACCATGCATGGTTTGTAGCATCACTAACGCGACATCTAAGGAATGCGTTGTCACAGCAGAAGCTAACCACTCAGGCCGAGGCAGTTGAAAAGCTTGTGCCTTGAGATGCAGAGTTTGAAACAAGACAAGACAGCTCTCCCAGAAGCACGCAAGGAGGTATGGTGTGTAAAGTGCAAAGGCCAGGGACATGCCAAGCACTATTGTCTAGTCTTCGCGAACTACCTGGCGGGAGGAGGACCAATGCCATTGAGACTGGAGGCACAAGCAGGACCAAGCACGGCGCCTGCATTATGGTGCGTGATTTGTTAGATACAAGGGAAGCATGTTATAGATAATTTCCATCTATTACAAAATTATACGCAGAATTCCCAGCAGTTGTTCTGTAATTTCTACAGGTCAGTAGGCCATGATGAGCGTACTTGTAGAAGTTATGAACTGATGATGGATCAGACTCCTACCTATAGAGTTCAGACCAAAACACAGGCCCTCGATCAAAATGTAGGTATGGCACACACTGGATTTCAGGGGCGCAGATGAGGTCGAGGTGGAATGGGACCAGGAAGAGGTCGCAAACAGCTGATATCTTACAATTGCAGAGGGCCAGGGCATTATGCCCGTGATTGTACAAATCCAGCGAGACCATCATGCTTATATTGTACCCAATTTGATCATGAGATGGAGGACTGTCCCACGTTGATAGCGAGGTTGCAAAATAAAGGAGCACTCCAACCTCTCCTAACTCAGAACCTGTAAATGATGAGGTCTGAGCGCTGCGAGGAAGACCCGAATGTAAATATCGTGCTCTGAAGTGGTATCATGATAGGAGATGACAAAGGCAAGCAACCCGAAGAGAGTGCCTTGGTTCACAAGGCTCCAAAAAAGGAACCAAAATTTGATTTAGAGCGCGAAAAGGAGACATTCATGGAAGCTAAGAAGAGCTTCGCGGATGCCTTCACTTCAGGAAGTAAAGACAAACTAGAACCGGAAATGGACCCATCAATACTCACTACATTTTTGGAGACATGCATGAAGTTGCTGCGCGACAAAAACGCTGTGAAGGGTTTGCAAGAACTCATCACTAGATATGCTGGAACCACACCATGAGAACCGCGCGTAGTTCGAAAGCTCGGGAAGCACACAACACGAACATGAAGAGAGATACGTTTGACCACGCAGGTCAGAGAATATGAAATGGATCAAGTGATTTTGGATCTAGGATCGAATGTGAATGTCTTGCCAAAGCAGATGTGGGAGCGCATGGGCAGGCCTGCGTTGCAATGGTATCCTATTCAATTGCGAATGGTGAACCAACAAAAGATCCTACCTATGGGAAGATTGTAGGGAATAACGGTAGATATCGAAGGTGTGAGCGCGCTTGCAGATTTTGAAGTGATAGAGATTGTTGATGACAACAATCCCTATCCCATGCTACTAGGAATAGATTGGGCCACTGACATGAATGGAGTGATAAATCTAAAGAAGTGCAAGATGATTTTTGAGAAAAAGTCACTGCGTGTAGTGGTACCTTTAGACCCTACGGAAGGATCGCACTACATAGAGCCAGTGTGTGACTATGATAGCGATGATGATCTAGACTGTATCTACAAGATAACTACGTGGGAGCAGGACTGGGTGAATCCAATAGCGGATGGCAGACTCTCGTGGGAGCGCAAAAGCTCCTGCACCTTAGATTCGGATGAGGAAATAGAACGATGGAAGAACCGGTTACACAAGGTAACCACGCTCAACTGTAACATGATGACAAGGTCGTTGTGCTGCGTGGCAACAGAGGTAAGAGATATGCCTATGTATGATGGGTTGAGTGAGGTGGATGATTTCCTGAACAAATTTGAAAGAGAAGTACCGAAACAGCAGTGTTTCAATGCTCTGAAATGGGTACTGCGCGCTATGCCTGCAAGATGGTGGGGTACGCATCAAAGAAGTTTTGAGGACTGGCATGAATGAAAAAGGATGATGCACATGCAGTTTGTAAAGCCTTAGATGCAGATGAAAGCTGAGTACTACGGATGAAATGGCCCATGCGCCCACCTTTCCAGATGGGTACAGACGTATGGTGCGCAACCTGCATGAACACACACTGTCCTTGCATTAGGAAACATGACCAACAAGTAGGAGTGGGCAAGAAAATGGCATGAACGACCCCTCTGGTTGGGACCAGGAAGTATGGTAAGACCAAGCACACAAAAGCATATTCACGCAAAAGCTTTTGACAAAGTACGCGAAGCACTAAACATGGTCCACGATGTGAAATGAACTGACTGGGACCTGTGCGTACTAGCGGTTCTCTGGGATTATAGGACCATGTGAAAAACCCTGACCACGCAAGAACTTTTGAAGCTAAAGTATGAAGCAAATGTTGTAATCCCTATGGAGCATGCAAAGCCTAGTCTGCGCATAGTAGCACCAGTAGATACGAGGGTTCGCGAAGCCTGGAAAGAAGGGATCACATAGCCGCAAGAAACAGAACACATGGGACTTGAGGAAGAAATCCAACAGGGAAACCTTAGACTCCACAAACTTGAAGAAGAAAGGGTATGGTTAAGGAAGAAAAGCGCTTTGATGGACGCAGAAGTCAAGAAGATGGAGGACGAAATAAAGAAAGATTTTCTCGGAAAAAATACCAGAATGGTAAGGTAGGGTGCATGCAATCATGATGACAGGGTTAAGGCCTATTGCTACGAATTGATCAGTATGATGCCTTGGCTTGGACTGCATATTGCTAAGCATAATGACCAGGGTAGCATGTTGCAAGTAATAAAGCACATGATGCCAACCATAGTAGTAAAATGTATAGATTCTCGAGGAAAGATGATGAATGATCAGATGAAACTTTTCATGGGTGGTGCGACCACTTGACTAGCTGAGGGAAGGATAGTCTTAGTGCTCCAAGCAGTTGGAAGGGAGCGTGAGACTATAAACTATTCTTCCTGGGAGCTACGCGATATTGGAGATGCGCATAGAAGCAAAGAGTCACAAGGTTCGTGACCGCGCACAGGGGGCTGCGTTGCCGTGTGGCTTGGCTAGAAAGTGACCATTGAAGTCACTATTCATGATGGGATGCTCGACTTGAGGCCAAATGGAGTGGGCGGCAGGCATTTAAGACACGATTTATGGGAAAAATATGGGAAAATCTGCCACCAAGGGAGCATTAATGAACCGAATTTGGGGGGAACAGTTGAATTCAAATTCCAAAAGCACTATAAAATACAAAGGGCTACCCAGCAAACAACACTTGGTCATTTGCGAATTGAGCGGTCGAGCAGAACCTTGATTGTTGTGAGCCGAGCGTTGATTAAGCCCCTGAATTCGCGAGTGATAGATTGTTGCACAGATACAATGGCAACAACTAAGGATGGTATGGAGATAGTAGAAGTGACCGCCGAGGAGGCTGCATAGGCCCTAACTGTGGGGGATGTTCCAGAAGGTGCCGGGATTGTGGTAGAAATCCTAAAATCACTGCGCATGCCAAGACCCAAGAAGGACAAACAAGCAATGGCTCTCGTACGCATGTCCCCGCAGAACCTGCTGCGTAGCAAACTGTCGATGGAGGAGAAGGGGAAAGTCGTCACTATAGAAACAGACGAAGAAGAAGAAGATCTGCAGGATCTTATCATCACAGAAGAAGAAGATAAAGGCATGGAGATGGATACTCAACCTATACACTCTGCGACAAAACTGCCCGCCTATGTCCCCCCATGAAAAGGGAAGGCCAAAGTGCCCAAGGACCTGGACGAGACCAAGAGCTCGCTGCAGACCCCGATCCTCCCAGATGGCATTATGTTTGAAGGCATGCACCAGGGCCACATGCCGAAACTGAAATTTGAAGATTGGGACCTCACTGACCATGAGAAGTTCCCTCACCTTTAGACCAAAAACCTCATGAAGCAGAACACTGTGGGTGGGGGTGATGTGACAGCATTAGAGCCACGGAAGTGGTTGCGTGGAGTGGAAAAGGCTAGGCTGCTGAACCTACTCTAGGTTCCACATTTCCACCATGCCCCAATAACCATTTTCATCATCAGGCAGCTGCTCTGCCTAGTGCATGATAGGTGTTTATCGCTGGAGGATCCCATCCCCATCACGACATACTTGATTCATCGCATCTTCCAGGGAGAGGACCTCACAGCCATATCGGAAGGGAAGGGCAGTGATTTGGCCATCACAGAGGCCATGAAGAAAAAGTACAAGCTGGAAAAGAAAAATAGGGGCTACACCATCTCCAACATCAAGGACAAAGCAGTACGCGTGGAAACCCAAATCCTCACAGGAAAAGTTATGCGCAAGTGCCGCGCAGACGAGGTACCTACATCGGTGGTCGCACTGGCCGAGAAGTGCGCAGAGGGGGTCCAGTTTAACTGGTTCGAATTCCTCTGCATGGAATTTTTAGAGAATTGTCGCGAAGCCTAAGAACAAGGTAAAAAATTCCATTATGAATGGTTGTTTCTATCCATAGTGCTCGTAGCTGGGGAATTGCCAGAGTATAGTTAATTCCCCATAATTGATAGAGATTTACCGGAGGCAATGAAGTACGCTTCACTCTGGGCCATGAAGGATGCTAAAAGGATATGCGACAGCAAGATCTTCTGGGTGTTCATGGAGATGAACCTCAAAATGTGGATCAACCGTAGGCCGCGATTGTCACCCACTGTTTACAATAGTCTGCAGAATTTTGTAGAATTTAAGGTAGACATGCACAACATATATATCAGGGTGCACAAGGACCCGACTAAATAGTGGACAAAGCTATCCTTTGTAGCCACCGACAATGCCATTTTCAATGTCTTGGAGGCATGGCCACTAGAATGGTGTGCCCCAGACATTGCAGAAATTGAGAAGTCAGCGACACAAAAGAAGAAAGACGAGGCTAAGTTGTGCATCGCATAGTTAGCTGGAAAATGAAGGAAGGAAACAGTAGCAGCAGAAGTGTGGGCAGTGTAGGATGTAGCATAGAAATTAGCCGAGAAGGAAAAGGCCGCAGCAACAGCAACAACATAGGAAGCAACCGTGAAGGCGATTGAGGGCCAAACAATGCCTTCGCAGGGGCATGAAGCAGAGGAAGCAAAAACAGAAGAAGGAGGCGCAGACCCATGAACTACGTCAACATAGTTGAAGCACCAACACCTAGCAGAGCGGGCAGGGTCATGGAAGAAGGTCAAGGCCTCGAAATTGTCCATTGACCCAATCACCCTAACCGAGGGTGATCTGCATGACATCGACGAGACGGTGCGCGATGTCACCAATGAGGCTCTCCAAGATTTCATGCAGGAGAACCAGATTGTGTTGGGGGCCCTCAGATTGCAGTTGTAAGAATTACAGGTGCACCCCCCTCAAGTTGTACCCTTTCGACCAACCTCGTAGTCGGATCCATGGCAGCAGAGAAAATGTTGCGTGCGCAGATGATGAACACAATAGTGCTGCCAGAAGGGGCACTAGTGACATCAAATGAGGTCGACATGCCTTCGGTTAGCATGTTGAAAGGTCTCAGTGTTAATCTAGCTACCCTCCCACGTGAGACATTATATGTGTTGTAGGATGGGATAACTGCAGAGTTGCGAGCTAGGGAGAGCCACACGCTCCAAGTCCTCAGTGAGCAGAAAATAAATATGGAACAACTAATCTTGCAGCGCAATGAATTGGTGTCGCAAAATCAACAGCTGGTACAGGTGATAGACGACACTTGCCAAAGTGTCCCGGAGCTAGCCATCCCAGCAGATATACCAGCGGAGGTGCGGATCCACAGGTTAGCAGCATTGGTCCGCGAGGCCAGGGATGAAATGAGAAAGGTTCAGCTGGAGCTGAATCTTCAGATTGTCGAGCTACAGTTAAAGGAACAACCATCCACTCCCTCGGAAGTTAGAGAACAGTGCGCCAGTGCTATCACAACAGGATTGGAGGAAATCGGAGGTGTAGTGTGAGACTGCACCAGCATGTTGGAAGAATCACTTGGGGTCCTCACAACTCTGCAGGAGGACCCCAACATCCAACGTTTAGAGACAGAGGCACGAGAAATCCAACAATAGTATGATAGTGTCTGAGGAACTGCATAGACAGTGGTCCTCACCCAGAGGCTTGCGCGGATGTAGCAGGCTAAAGCACTAAAAGAGCATGTGGACGTGGCACGACATAAGGAAGAAGTCCTCAAAGCACACATCCAGCCTTGGATCGATGAGGTCTTCACCATCACAATAGACATCGAAGGCAAGCTTTCATACATGCAGGGGATGCACACATTGATACAGAGAAGCACTCCCGACACAGAGGTCTTGGAACAGCGTATGTAATAGATCCAGCAAGTAGCAGCTTAGTGCGCTGCTGACCTCTACGCAATTCAAGAACAGTTGGCGGGACTCTTCTAAAAGATTGCCGCACTAACAGAGTGACTTAAGGGTGAGTCACGATGTTTGTGTTGGGGGCCTGTTGGGCATGGAATCCCCCCAAGGCATGTTTTGGGGCTCAAAGCCCAAGTTTTGACCAAATCTTGTTGTAAAGCTCCGCAAATCGAGGGCGCAGGGCGCGAAAGTATGGTAGAGTCACAGGGTTGTTTTCCCTAGTGTTGTAATGAAATGTCGGCTGGATAGACCTACCCATGGTCCGCGAACCATGGGATTGTATAAATAGAGAAAGGCTCTAAGTGTGAAAGAGAGAGGAGAGAAGGAGGAAAAAAATCTAAGTGATTAATTTGCAAGTAAAGTGTGTCTTTGGGTCATAGAGAAGGAGAAGGCTTTGCAGCTGAGTGCGTAGAGGCCTAGTAGTCTGCAGCTGAGTGCGCAGGGTGAAGTCGAGTCTGTAACCGAGGAAGGAATTAATAAAGAGAAGTTTTGTTATAATTCTGTGTTTTTGTTCTTGGGTTAATGAATGATTGATATAATTTTCAAATATACTATTTATTTACTGTCCGCACCTTTATGAATGGTTTATGTTTTTAAGTATAGCTTAAAGCATGCAAGTAGGCTAAGATAATCAACTAACATTGGAATACCAGTAAGGTCTTCGGTAATAATGCAGAGCGTGGCATTCAACCCCTAGGTAGGGCTACGTGAAGGCAGTATATTAGGCTGCGAGGTACTGGAAAGTGTGCGAAGCAACCTATGTGCAGGGTCAAAGCACAAACCACTTGAACTCATCAGACATCTTCAGGGTGCGGAAACCTGGTTCTAGCACCCTCCCATACTACTTCGGGTGAGACCTCAGTCTGCCCTCCGCGGACTGTTGCCAAAAGGGCTAGTAGTACTGAGATTTGTTTGGTTAACTTAACTCTAAACCTGGGTCAGGCCCCAATAAGCCAACATACATGCATGAGTTTCTGATGAGGAATTCTTGAGTTAATTGGAGTAGCACTAGTTAAGTGCATTAATGCATCAACTGACTGTTAACTCACTATTAGTTCCTCAAACAGTTTGGAACTAATTTAACTGGACTTAACTTAGTAAGCTGAGTTAACTAATTACAACTCAAATATAACTCAATCTTATCTCCTTAATTTAAGGGATAACTCTTGCATGACTTCACAAAGACTTCTAACTTGAATTTATCCAACAATTTAATTTAAAATTAATTAATTAATTATTTCCAAGTAACTATTAAGACTAAATTCGTTTTTAATTCACAATTTAATTCAAGGACAAATTAAATTGGAATATTCTTGTTGCCATATTTGTTATGGGCAAATTTAGTGTTTCTTTCAACGACTAACCCCTAGACCTAGTAGCAAGTCTAGAACAATAGTTAAAGTAATTCCATTGCTTTTTCCTATAGCTAACAGATAAAAGAAAGAGGAACAAAGGAACCAACATGTATCTTTCGCTCGATCCTTCTTCCCTTTGATCGCTTTTGCCGCTCCCTCTCGTACTTAACTTGCTTGGAAGGTACCTGCACATAAGCTGAGACAACAAACCATCAAAGCATACATATCGATCTGTTAACTAAACATATTATAGAATCGAAAGTACAATATACATCACATGAACACATGAATGGGAAAAAACATAGAACTCTTTATTAATTTGGGAAAGATTACAACACTTGAAGCCATGTTCAATTCAGCATCATCCTTCCATCTTCAAACCCTTCTCTCCTCATGAAACATCAATTTGACATGATAACATTACTCTCTCTCAAGTCTCACTCAAGCAACATTTCCTTAACTTACAAAGTTCCAACCTCCCCTAGCCTTTGAAGGCTTGCTCCATTTATAGCTGAATGGAGGAGGTTAGGCCATTAATGGCCCTCATGAATGCTTTGCCATTTTTGGGAGTTGGTTCCATGGAGGAGGGGATAATGGATAAAGGTTCATTCATCTCCCTCCTCATCCAAAAGCGAGCCCAATCCATCTAGAAGTTTCTAGAAGCATCCATTGGATGAGGAATCCAATGGATTTAATTTAAAAAACTCATTGGATCTCGCTCATCGCAGGTGAAACAAAGGCCAAGTGCGATGCATAGCACCCAGACAGTGTAGTTACCTGCAATGCATTGCAGCCTGATAAAGGGCCACCTGCGCTAATCTCTCTAGGGGCATTTTTTGGATGAAAGGTGTCATGAAACTCTTGGGAAGCAAGCATGATGTAGGTTGACTTCAATAGGGAATGAAAACAACTGAATTAGGGGTTGATGGACCATAATTATATGGATCTGGATGTTGGGTTTGATGTGCCCAAATTTTCCTGTAACAGTTGCCCCCTAAAGCATGAAGTCGAAAATAAATATGTCGAGTGAGATGCTTTATCACTTGGAGAGAAGGTTTTGAAGTGGAAGGTGACCTGCATCAATTACAATACAAATATCATGATACTTTGATTTTTTCTCACAATTCAGCTGAGGGAAGGCATACCCATGCTTAGCTTATAAACTTTCATTACATGTACAAATATAGTTGTCTACAAATGTAGACCCATGAATGGATGACCATGAATGTAAGGCCATTGTACATTTGATATAGTACTCCTGAAAAATATATCGCAACCCGGATGGATGAAACTAGATCCGGGGTCTTCAATCTCGTCCAATCTTTCACTCAAGTACAAGTCTAACCATGTGAATAAATGATCTGAAGTCGAACATGGAAAGACATCGTCTGATTACCAGCCAATGATGTAAGCTATTAACAGACGCGAGAGGAATCACCGATAATGATAATGAACCTCAAGGTACTACAGTACATTTCGCATGGTGTGAATAAATGATTTGATGTTGAACACCAAACGAAGTCTTTCGGTCGAAGGCCGGTGATGTCAACCTATCGCCAGAAGCGAGAAACCCGCCATTGATGTATGAAAGACTCAAGGTACAGAAGGGGTGTTTCTAAGTCAACTTCTTGGATAATGTGCTGATGTCGACAAGAAGCAACCCGTCGCAGGAGGGCCTTGATGTATCCCACATCAACGACACGAAACGAGGTAAATGATTTTTGAGATGAAACATTTACTGACAACACAAGGTTCAGGAATGATGGGCATGAAAATGAAGGTTTATGTTATTGTAAAGGATGAGGTTTTGAACTGAATGACTTCTCTTGAACATATTGGCGACACTAAAGTGAATTGGTAGCATTGACCCAAAACAAAGTGATGGATGGTATGATAGACCAACGATGTGATAACCATCAAGCTGAATGACCCAACCCACATAGTCACGGTGATGAGGTGAAAGTGTCATGTTCAAGAGTGACCTACTACGATAAATTGTTCCCAACATTTTCCCATTTTTCCCCAGTCATTTATGACCAGTACCTCTTTATTTTTAATCAAGCTTGAGGAGGATAACATATGCTTGTTGTATAATTCCACCCTTCGGGTGAATCCATCGCTATTTGATGTTTTAACGAGTCTAGCAAAGGTGAAACTCGGTCTTGTCTAGATGGACAAGTTTGTCACTATTTGATGTTTTTAACGAGTTTAACGACAAATATAACTCGGTCCTTTTCACATTTAGAGAGTCTGAAAAGGGACTAAAAGAAAACTCCACAAGTTATTTTTCGTACATTTGTCTCTCAAGTCCAAAAAAGCATAAAACAATACAAGAGAGAACCTATTGATCATGTTTGACCAACGAATAACTTTTTCATAGTTTAATCTATCTCAGCCCGAAGAAGGGGTAAAACTATACTGAGTAGATATCGATTCTAATCCATTAACGAGCTAGAAACGACAAGCGCTCAACAATCTTTTCATGTTTAGAGAGTCTGAAAAGAGCTTAAAGAGGACTCCGCTTTGAGGAACGAGTGGTGTCTAGGGTAGCAACTGGTTCCAGTGATGTTGGAACTTCTCAAAACATGTTGATTTATGTGAAGAGACTGGCTATTAAGACCACTCATTGCAATTGTTCCTCAAAAAGGGTAAAACAACCAAGTGAAAGCGTATGATCGGCCAAAGGGATGACGACGATGGGATGAAAACAACCAAGGATCATCTGACGAAAAGGATGATAGAATGGCAATCATGAGGGTTAAAACTAGAAATGGGTTCATTTTTACACAAGCTTGAACCATTGGGAACTATGCTTGGACTCAATTTCATGTTTACACAAGCTTGAAACAAAAAACTATGCTTGGATTTAATTTTATTTGTACACAAGCTTAAAACGAAAAACTATGCTTGGATTCAATTTCATGTTTATACAAGCTTGAAACGAAAAACTATGCTTGAATTCAGTTTCATTTTTACACAAGCTCGAAATGAAAAACTATTCTTGGAAATGGTTTGCCTGCCCCCAACATGACGAAAGGGAGAGTCTCCTGTAACTAGATGGAAGTCACTGCGGTGAAGCAAGATGGTTATCCAACACCTTTTTGGCTTCGTCCAGATAAACAAAGGTGAGTGGGGTGATTCCCTTCACATAAACTACAGGGAAGCTTAACTTTACCATGGGGTGCATGCCCCCTAAGCTTCATTACATTCACCTAAGTAGACTACTCATGGCCATCAAGTGGATGGAATGAAAGTTCGTTATGAGATCAAGTGAAAGACTCGACTGGGATTTTACAAGATCTACTCAAAGTCTCGACTTGGAACTTTGCTCCAGGAGACCTTGTTTCATTTTTTAATGAGCCTGAAACAAGACAAGGAACTCTGCTCTGATTCCTTGTTTCATTTTTTAACGAGGTTGACACAAGACTAGGAACTATCCTCATGGACCTGTTTCATTTTTTTAACGAGGTTGACACAGTAAAAGAACTATCCTCGTAGTCCTTGTTTCATTTTTTAACGAGGTTGACACAAGAAAACGAACTATCCTCGGACCGCTTGTTTCATTTTTTAATGAGGTTGACACAAGACAACGAACTATCCTTGTGGACCTGTTTCATTTTTTAACGAGGTTGACATAGTAAAGAATTATCCTCATGCTCCTTGTGTTCATTTTTTAACGAGGTTGACACAAGATAACGAACTATCCTCGGAACCCCTTGTTTCATTTTTTAATGAGGTTGACACAAGACAATGAACTATCCTCGGGGGACCTATTTCATTTCCCCAGTGGAGTCGCCATTTTGTTATGGGAAAATTTAGTGTTTCTTTCAACGACTAACCCCTAGACCTAGTAGCAAGTCTAGAACAATAGTTAAAGTAATTCCATTGCTTTTTCCTATAGCTAACAGATAAAAGAAAGAGGAACAAAGGAACCAACCTGTATCTTTCGCTCGATCCTTCTTCCCTTTGACTGCTTTTGCCGCTCCCTCCCGTACTTAACTCGCTTGGAAGGTACCTGCACACAAGCTGAGACAACAAACCATCAAAGCATACAAATCGATCTGTTAACTAAACATATTATAGAATCGAAAGTACAATATACATCACATGAACACATGAATGGGAAAAAACATAGAACTCTTTATTAATTCAGGAAAGATTACAACCCTTGAAGCCATGTTCGATTTAGCATCATCCTTCCATCTTCAAACCCTTCTCTCCTCATGAAACATCAATTTGACATGATAACATTACTTTCTCTCAAGTCTCACTCAAGCAGCATTTCCTTAACTTACAAAGTTCCAACCTCCCCTAGCCTTTGAAGGCTTGCTCCATTTATAGCTGAATGGAGGAGGTTAGGCCATTAATGGCCCTCATGAATGCTTTGCCATTTTTGGGAGTTGGTTCCATGGAGGAGGGGATAATGGATAAAGGTTCATTCATCTCCCTCCTCATCCAAAAGCGAGCCCAATCCATCTAGAAGTTTCTAGAAGCATCCATTGGATGAGGAATCCAATGGATTTAATTTAAAAAACTCATTGGATCTCGCTCATCACAGGTGAAACAAAGGCCAAGAACAATGCATAGCACCTAGACAGTGTAGTTACCTGCAATGCATTGCAGCCTGATAAAGGGCCACCTGCACTGATCTCTCTAGGGGCATTTTTTGGATGAATGGTGTCATAAAACTCTTGGGAAGCAAGCATGATGTAGGTTGACTTCAATAGGGAATGAAAACAATTGAATTAGGGGTTGATGGACCCTAATTATACGAATCTGGATGTCGGGGTTGATGTGCCCAAATTTTCCTGTAACAATATTTCAACACTCCCTCTCAACAAGAAAGGGATTATCTACCACCCCGATCTAGTATCTATGGAACTCAAATTTACACTTTGACAATGCCTTTGTCAAAATGTCAGCATCTTGCTCCTCTATCGAAATATACTGCAATAACATGATCCTATCAACCTGTGAAAAGCCATGGGTAGCAAATCTTTCCTTATGCTTCTCCACACTACCATCAGCAGTTTGCTTTACCTTGTAAAGCCAACGGGAACTCACAACTTACTTGTTCTTCGGTCTTGGAACCACGTCCCAAACATTGTTATGAACTATGGTGTCATACTCCTCCACCATAGCATCAACCCAAATCAGCTACTGCATTGCTTCCTCAAATGAATATGGCTCGGTCTCAACACATTCCCCAGCAAGTGCCATGTATCCAGTTTACCTCTCAGATGACCTCCCGTGTCTGCGCTGAGAAGATGGTGCTCCCACATTCTCTCTCGCATCCTCCAACAATCTGTCATCTTCTCTTATGCGCTTTTGTTCATCTCTGGAAGACTCTGCTTGAGTGGATGTCTCCACTCCTGGAATCGCTGCATGCGGCTGCTCGCATCAGTCTGAGGCTCCTCCTCCTTAGGAACCAACAATTCCTCCATAGCCTGTAGCTGGAGCTCCCTCTCAAGGGAAACTCGCATGGCCTTCTTCTCATCAAACTTGAGATCTCTGAGAACCACTGTCCTCCGAATGGTAGGAAAGTACACCCAATAGTTGTGAGGTGTATCAGTGTACCCCACAAATATCCCCAACTTTGCTATCGGGTCAAGCTTCTTTTGTGCATCCTTTGTCACATGGCAATATACCGATGAGCCAAAGATCTTGAAGTGACCCACATCTAGTCTCTTACCGAAGAAAGCTTCCTCTGGTGTCTTCATCCCAAGTATGCGATGCAGAATTCTATTTTGCAAATAGACCGATGTGTTGCACGCCTCAGCCCACAAGTGAAGTGGTAGGCTTTGGTCATGCAACATTTCCCGTGCTACCTCTATAATAGTTCTGTTCTTCCTCTTGGCCACCCCATTCTACTGTGGGTTATGAGGTGCTGTCAACTATTGTTTAATTCCTTTCGCTGCATATAAGTCCTTAAACTCTTGAGAGACATATTCTCCACCGTTGTCACTTCTCAAGGCCTTGATCTTCTTCCCTGACTATTTCTCGACCAAAGCTTTGAACTCACAAAAATTTGTGAATGTCTGGTCCTTCTTCTGCATGAAATAAATCCAGCATTTACGGGAATAGTCATCAATGAAAATCACATAATACCTTTGCTTCGTTGTGGATGCCATTGAGAATGGTCCAAACAAATTAGTATGAACTCACTCTAAGATTGCCTCTGCCCGACTATCTCGACCATGAAAGGAAGACTTGGTGTACTTTCCCAAGGTACAACCTTTGCATGTGTCAACTTGCTCAAGTTTACATTTGGGAAGTCCTGTAGATATCTGCTGCATTATCTTCAAAGCCCCATGATGGAAATGGTCCAACCGCCTGTGCCAAAACTCGGCAATGTCTTGGCTTTGCACTAATTTTGCTTTTGTACTCAATGCCGCACAATCATCTACCTCTAGTTTATAGAGATTCTTCACCTGAATCCCTATCCTCTTGGTCTGACCCGTGTCTATGTGTATTAGGAATGCCTTTCCTTTATTGAAGACAACATCATAGCCTTTGTCCTCCAACATCATGACTGATACTAAGTTCTTCTTCAGTCCAGGCACATACATCACATATGTTAAGGTGAGAGCAGCTCCATGCTCCCTCTAAAAAGCAACCGTGTCCACTCCTGAAACACTATACCTTTCGTTGTCACCCATCTCTATGCACATCTTGAGGTCTTTCTCCTCCAAGGCATTGAATAAATTTTTATCACCAGTCATGTGGAATGAGGCTCCACTATCAAGATACTAGACACAATCCATCATCGATGACACCATACATGCGATGAGGGTAAAGTCCATTTCGAACTGAGAGGCTAATGCCTCACCTTCCGATCCTTCTCAGGATCCCTTCTTGGACTTCCTCGATGGGAAACTAGTCGCATAATGTCCCATATTGTGACAATTAAAGCATCTTACTTTAGAAATGTCACCCTTCTTCCCTCCATGAGAAGAATTCTATTTGAAATGGGAAGCCTTCCCCTTCCCTTTCCTTGCCTTACTTGCTAAGGCCAGATTTTCTTCATCATCATTCCTGGATGAAGAACCATCTCGTGTGTGTTGGCATTATGATACAGGTATGATACAGGTGTTGTCCTTGATGGTAACTCACTTAGATGACGGATCATAGTGCAGTAGGTCAATAGCAAAGAATTAATGATCAGAGAGATGTCTACGCAGGTTCACCGTGACAAAGGAGCATATACACGCGGGTTAGCAGACCAAAAGGAGTGTACAACGTACACACCCACTTTCACAGAAGGAAAGGCGTGTACATGTTGGAAAGCTAAGTTTTGGTCCGTGGTATTTGGTCCATGGTATTTTGATCCATGGTATTGGTCCATAGTATTTGGTCTGAGGTACTGACCCCAGGTATTGCGTCCAAGGTATTGGTCCTACGTAGTTTTGGACCATGGTATTGAGAGAGTCCTAAACCTATATAAGGAGGAGAATATCATTAGGCCAAAGGTGTGCAAGTGGTGTAAGGATTGAATATCTGATGAAGTGAGAGATCCAGTATGCAGGTTATGGGTTTGTGATGCTTTGCTTGATATGAACTAAGGATGCACCTATGTGGATGATGATGGTTGATGGAACAGGATCATGAAGACTAAAATACATTATCATTATATGGTATGAATAGTTTAGATTTGAAAACCGACGTATGTTTTATCCTTTATATATGACGATCTGGGTATGTCTGAAGTAGAAAATTGTAGCGAAGGTATAAGTAATTATTTTCAGATCTGTACGCTGGTTGGATTTGGTAAAAGTGTGTATACATGCTGGTTTGGTTCATCAGAGTAGCGTATACATTATGAGATTTGATATTTGAGGTTGTTGTTGGTTCTCGTGGTTGTTGCAGAGTTTTGGGTTCTGCTCTGTGTTCTGGTGACTGTGTTTTGATGACAGGTTTTAGTGATTTAGTTGTTGGGTGATTCAGAGATTGATGATGCAGGTGTACTTGATGGTTTATTGCAGTGATGATTGATTATGAGCTTCAATGTTGTTGATGGGTCCAGTATGAAAATTGGATGAAACGTGGCCTTCATATTATGGTGTTGTGTTCCAGGTGTATCTAGTTTGAAAATTTATGAAACTTGGTCCCTGGAGGAAGAGAGAAGGTCGTAGCCTTCTGTAGGCTGGCGCCTACATACTGGTAAACATATCGGCCAATACAAGAGCCAGGGGGTTGGAGCTCCCTTCTAGTGGTAGCTGGAAAACGAGAGAGGGTTGTAGCCTTCTGTAGGCCGGCTCCTACGTACTGGTAAACATATCAGCTAGTACAAGAGCCAGGTGGTTGTAGCTCCCTTCCAGTAGTAGCTGGAGAACGAGAGAAGGTTGTTGCCTTCTGTAGGTGGGTGCCTGCGTACTAGTATGAGTCTGCACCAGTACGAGATTGTAAACAGGTTTTTCTTATATTAAAGGAAGACGACAGCAGGTGGTTTTTGTCCCGCATTGGTTTTCCACCTTATATCATGGTGTTCATGTGTGTTTCTTATGTGTGATGATCTGTTCTATTTTACTGCACCTGGTTACTGTTTATATGGTTAATGAAGTTTTGATGCACTGATTAAAGATCAACATACGATGAATTAACTGAATCATAAGTTTACTGGATATACGCCAGTTGCATTAAACACAGTTGCGTGTACATGCGGGTTCCCTTAACTGAAGTAGCGTATATTATGGAAATGAAAAAGTTATTGATTTTGCTAATACTGATTCACCCCCCCCTCTTAGTTATATTTCCAGCAATTGGTATCAGAGCAGGTCCTTTGGAAGAAGCTTGATCGCTTGAAGGAGATCCGTAGACACAATGGGAAGGAAGCTAAAGAAGAAGAACACAACGCAAAGGGATGGGGACAGTAGAAGAGACAATTGGCCGTCAGATGGAAGCAAGGATTCAAATTCCAAATCACCTCAAGAAGAGCAAGCAAATGAAGCATCAGATAGAATCATAGATCAACAATATCTATTTAACAAAAGGGAGAGTGCCCTCAAAGAAGAAGTTATCAGCTTAAAAGCTCAGCTGGAGTGTGCCTTCAAAGTACGCCAAATGTTGTAGGAGCAGAATGAAGAACAAGAAAATGAGATTCTCAAACTAAGGCAACAAGTTGAAGAAGGGAGAAATTCTAAAGAAATCTTGAAGAAGAAATATTTGGAAAAGGAGAACAACATCAGGTTGAGGTAAATATCTTGAAAGGTAAATTAGAAGAAAAAGATAAACTATTACGATTTCAAGACAATACTAAGATTTTGGATGATATTCTTAGTAGTCAAAGGTCGCCTGCTATCAAAACTGGTCTTGGTTTTTATGAATCTGTTGAAGGTGAATCTAGCTCACAAGGTGAGGCAAGGAACTCTAATGCAAAATCTGAAATGCTCAACAAGGAGATGAGAGGCCAACCCCATCAACAACCAAAGAAAGAAAGTCTTCAAAGAAAATCATTTAATCCTAACTGTGGAAGTGATAGATAGTTATTTCCTCCGATGAATAATGTTGCATGTTTTATATGTCATAATTTTGGGCATGTTGCAGCCAAATGCAGAAGTAGAATGGTTCAAGACCATCACACAGAAAGATCATCACGTTCCAGGTACTTTAAGGGATATCTTTTTGCTTGCAATATGTTTGGTCACAAAGCCATTGACTGCTATAGAAGGAATATGAAACATATGAGATGTTATGCATGTAACAAGATTGGACATATAGCAAAGGAATGCAGGAGAAGATTTTGGGCACCATACCAAAAGGAGAAAACATCATCACAGTCGAAGATATTGAAGAAGAAGGAAGTATAGTCAGAAAGATGTAGCATAGTAGAGTATACAGACATGAAAGACTCAGAGGGAGCTGAAAGTGTTAGATTTCAGTGTTCTAAATCTTATACGCAGGTTTCATGAAGATAAGTCGCGTATATACGTGAGTTCGAAGTTGCACAGTCGTGTATATGTTAGTTTGAGGAAAAGTTGTGGGACAGACTCAGGAAAAAGGGTCTGATATGGTTCAGTCAATTATTTGCTCTGTTTGATGATGGTTACAATCTGCTGATGATGTGTGGAAATGTGTTGGTACTCATAAGATGTTGTTTAGAAGTGATTTTGATCCTAACTTGATGATGATGATGCCTTGATACTTCTTGCTGATATATGCATGATCAGATCTGACAGTGAACAGATGGAACAGGTTCAGGGGGGAGCATATGCTTCGAATAATGCATTGTTGGCATTATGGTTAGAAGTCTTTGGTGATTATGCTTATGTGGCTAAATGATACATATTGCTACTTATTGTTTGTTGGTCAAGAGAATCGTGTTGCAGGTTACAGGTCCAGATACTGTTGACAGATGCTTATGGTGCAGATCATATATGGTGTATGATAGTTGCTGATGACTATCATGGTCTTGTTTAGATTACTGGTCTTTGTTATAAAAGTCATGAATATCATTTGGTGTAAAGGTCATGCAAAGACCTAGTTTGTACCCCCACTATGCATGGGAAGGATGATGTAATAATTTCTATTTTCAGTCATGTATAAACATTTGGTATATCCCCACTTGGTTGGGTGGTTGAGTCAAAATGGTGTATCCCCACTTGGTTGGGAGATTGATGTATGTATGAGTCATTAGTGATAGGAAGGTCATACTCACTTAGTTGAGTTGTAGAGTCATGTTATTCTATTGAAAAATATTTTTGCAGACTCGCCATGTGCTCAGGGGGAGCATGGATGGATTGATACATCTTAGCATGTACAAAGGGGGAGCTCAATTAGAGATTTCAGCATGTACTTGGGGGAAGTATGGACAACATAATGTATATCAAAGGGAGAGAATATCTTGGTTCACCCTTTACCCTTGATGTCAAAGGGGGAGAGTGACTTGGTGTGGTTGTCGCCATCAAGTCCAAAGGGGGAGATTGTTGGCATTATGATACAGGTGTTGTCGTTGATGACAACTCACTCAGATGACAGATCATAGTGCATCAGGTCAATAGCAAAGAATTAATGATCAGAGAGAGGTATAGATAGGTTCATCGTGAAGGAGCGTACACACGTGGGTTAGTAGACCAAAAGGAGCGTACAACGTACACACGCACTTTCACAGAAGGAAAGGCGCATACATGTTGGAAAACTAAGTTTTGGTCCATGATATTTGGTCCATGGTATTTTGATCCATGGTATTGGTCCATGGTATTTGGTCCGAGGTATTGACCCCAGGTATTGGGTCCAAGGTATTGGTCCTACGTGGTTTTGGACCATGGTATTGAGAGAGGCCTAAACCTATATAAGGAGGAGAAAATCATTAGGCCAAAGGTGTGCAAGTGGTGTAAGGATTGAATATCTGATGAAGTGAGAGATCCAGTATACAGGTTATGGGTTTGTGATGCTTTGCTTGATTTGAACTAAGGATGCACCTATGTGGATGATGATGGTTGATGGACCGGGATCATGAAGACTAAAATACATTATCATTATATGGTATGAATAGTTCAGATCTGAAAACTGACATATGTTTTATCCTTTATATATGATGATTTGGGTATGTCTGAAGTAGAAAATTGCAGCAAAGGTATAAGTAATTATTTATGATCTGTACGCTGGTTGGTTTTGGTAAAAGTACGTATACACACTGGTTTGGTTCATCAGAGTAGCGTATACATTATGAGATTTGATATTTGAGGTTGCTGTTGGTTCTAGTGGTTGTTGCAGAGTTCTAGGTTCTGCTTTGTGTTCTGGTGACTGTGCTTTGATGACAGGTTTCAGTGATTAAGTTGTTGGGTGATTCAAAGATTGATGATGCAGGTGTAGTTGATGGTTGTATTACAGTGGTGATTGATTCTGAGCTTCAATTTTGTTGATGGGTCTAGTATGAAAATTGAATGAAACGTGGCCTTCATATTATGGTGTTGTGTTCCAGGCGTATCCAGTTTGAAAATTTATGAAACATGGTCCCTAGAGGAAGAGAGAAGGTCGTAGCATTCTGTAGGCTGGTGCCTATGTATGGGTAAACATATTGGCCAGTACAAGAGCCAGGGGGTTGGAGCTCCCTTCTAGTGGCAGCTGGAAAGCGAGAGAGGGTTGTAGCCTTCTGTAGGTCAGCGCCTAGGTATTAGTAAATATATCGGCTAGTACAAGAGCCAGGGGGTTGTAGCTCCCTTCTAGTAGTAGCTGGAGAACGAGAGAAGGTTGTAGCCTTCTGCAGGTGGGTGCCTACGTACTGGTATGAGTCTGCGCCAGTACAAGATTGTAAATAGGTTTTTCTTATATTAAAGGAAGACGACAGCAGGTGGTTTTTGTCCCACATTGGGTTTCCACCTTATATCATGGTGTTCATGTGTGTTTCTTATGTGTGATGATCTGTTCTATTTTACTACACCTGGTTACTATTTATATGGTTAATGAAGTTCTGATGCACTGATTAAAGATCAACATATGATGAATTAACTAAATCATAAGTTTACTGGATATACGCTAGTTGCATTAAACACAGTTGCGTGTACACGCGGGTTCCCTTAACTGAAGTAGCGTATATGAATCTGATTATGGAAATGAAAAAGTTATTGATTTTCTAATACTGATTCACCCCCCCCCCTCCCAGTATTATTTCCAACAGTGTGCTCATCCTAATCTCCTCCTACATAAGATCCAACCACAGTCGTTCCCAATCCGGCAGTTTCTCCCTTCCATTCACAGAGTCTTGGTAGCTATTCCAACTCTTTCGAAGGCCAAGGAGAGTGAGGTTCACCATATCATCATCGACAGTAGTTATTTCCACACTTCCAAGCTCATCTCTGCAGGTGGTGAACTTGTTCAGATATGTGGAAATAGTATCGCCCTTCTCCATCTTGATTCTTCGAAACTTATCCTTGAGCGTGAATTTCCTCTGGTCGCTACTATTCTGGTAGAGGTCCTTCAATGTCTTCCACATTGAAAATGGAGTATCCTTCCCATGGAGACTTGTGACAATATGGTCTCGAACTCCCTCAAGGATGATCTGTCTCGCCTTCACCACACACTTCTTCCACTCAGCCAACTCTTTTACATTAGTTGAAGCTGGCTTTGGGATTTCTTGATCAATGAATTCCTTCAAGCCATTGTCTTCTAATATAGCTGTTACACAAAATATTGTAACCATGACATTCTGCAGTCGGTGTGAGTCTATCACCACTCATACTATCCTCCTATGTAAGTCTTAAACCTCAGCTCTTCATGTTAAGCCTTGAAAAAAGAGAGAAAGTCCTTGAAAATCTCTAGAACTATGGTTCCGCACTTTCTCTTAGCATTACCTGCGATCCCCCACCCCCTGGTCATGTCCCCTGCGGATCTGCCCGCTCTGTTTCTGTGTAAAGGGTGCGGACCCCTGTAAAAGTAAAAAAGGCACAAGTTTATTCTTAAAAACTCACTTTGGGTTATTTCTGGACGCTTCTAGAAGGAATCCTGAGGTGGCAAGTTTGCTCCTTGGTGGTTCATGCATCCCATAACTGAAGGAGCTAACCCCTTGATGTGAGGAGCTTATCCCTTTGAAGGAGGACTCTATCCCTTTGAAGGTGGACCTGTAACTTCCTTTCTCTGCACTATAAAATGAGGCATTGGGCTGGTTACTAGGGAGGTTGAAAGATGAATATTTTTGAGGGTAAATGCTGTTGGAATTTAGACTTCCTAATTGAGCTTGAGAGGAGAGATTACATACCTTTTGATCTTATTGGGAAGAGTGTGAAGCTTGTCAAAGTAGAGGAGATTCTTGCTTGGACCCTGGGAGGAGCTTGTACAGCATCAAGGCACCAAGGTTGTAAAGTTCTTCTTTGTTTAAAGTTATACAATCAAGTTTATTTTTTTCAATAAGCTGTCTCTTATGGTTTATTTCATGGATTCCTTGATCACCATGATGAATATGATTTATTATATTGGCTATGCAGGAGTTATTTGATGTGTGCTTGTTTGTATTTGTAGGTTCTTAAAAGGAAGCTCATTCGGATGGTCAAAGCATGGCTGCCACAAACTAGCGTTGGACTTAAGGTAGGGTCTAAAACACCTCTTGGTTTTTATTAATGAATCGTAATATATTTAGAGAAAGATAGATTTGCTTGTCCTGCTTGTCGCTAGATATTTGTTGATACTAGGGAGTGTTGTCGCGCAGATTGACACGACAACGCTCAGATCGGGGGCTGTCACTCTGATCCCCAATCCCTCCGTTTAAACCTGTCTCCCGCGGCTAAGGGGGGTAGACCCTATGAGATGATGAAGACCAACTGCCAAACAGTTGGGCTGGGAGACACGAGACACGATATGATAAGCACTAGATGGATTTAAAAGTTAAAAGACCAGTGCCTTGTGGAGTAAATATTTAAACGTTTAATTTTCAGATGCTGCAACAATATGAACCATGCAGAGCAAGCATTTATCATGAAAGCTTGAACGACGCAAGATATCAATTGAAACAACAACGCTCTTAAAACACGCAAAGCTCAATAACGATATCCAGTAATTAAGGAAATTTTGATCAAAGCCACGCAAAATCACGAATCATTAACCAGATACCATATGCAGCAAATATGATGATCATTTATTTGCAGACTTGTCTAAAAGGATAAATATTTATTCCACATCAGATAATTTCTCGAGAACAACTGGATCTGGCAAAAAAGAAAATTTCCACAACTTTTTTTTTTTTTTATGATTTTAATTAAAAAAGTTAAAACTATTTAAACTAAAACTTGAAAATAAAACTATCAAACTAAAAAAAATAAATTTAATTCTTAAACTAAAAACCATGGAAATCTAAAATTAAAGGCTAATTAAAAGGAACTTTTATGTATATATATATATATATATATATTATTTTTTTTAACAAAACTTTTGAAAATAAAATCTAAACTAAAACCTAACTCTAACCCAAAATAATAAAACTACAACTAACATTTTTTTTTATTATATTTTATTTTAAAAAAGGAAAAAAAAAACCAAAACTTAATTAAAAATTAAACTAAAATCTGGAATTAACCTACGGAAGCCTAAAACGTAACCACACAAAAATTTATGAAACCATCGAATAAAACACACTATAGCACCCTAATCGACAGAATCGTAACCCTGAATGACTGAATGCGTGAGCACGTTTCAATGGGATTTTACCTGTCGGCGGCCGAGGAAAAACTTGAAGTCGATTTTGAGACCACGCTTTTGCTTTCGATGGAGAAATCTGAACGCTTGTAAATGGAACGATCGTTGCTGTCTCCTTCTTTCTTTTTCTTTGAAATTATGCCGACGCTAACCAAAATGACACATTCAACACAGGATCACGCTGAGGGAAATAGAAGTGAGACTGCGGGCAGGATCACGCTGAGACCCCAAAAATGTGACTGCGCGTCGGCTCACAAAAAAAAATACGCGATTTCTAGAAACGCCTTACGTGTGACAGCTGATCTCTGCGTAACAACGATTTCTTGTTTGTCGGCTGAAAGCTTCGATGGCGGACAGAGAAAGGTCCGAATCACCCACGCCTGCGATTTTATTTCTTTGATATCTCCGATCAAGCCAAGTTGTAGGTAGAGAAGGGCGGCGACAGTGGATCAATTGCGAAGCTTCAAAACGATGCTGGCATTTACTTGAGATGGAATGATTTACGTTGAAAGTTCTTGGCATATTTTTATCCGCTCTACGCCTTCGATTGCCTTGCTAGATACACAGGCTTGCATTTTTTTTACGACGGCTGATCTTTCAACGCATGGTTTGAGGCCTCAAATCATGACCACGTGAAGTGTAAAGCATGTAGGATTGGGCATTCGTTGGTAGCCCGCCTTTTGATACAGAGAACGCTAAGAGTGATAAGACTCTATCCTTGTTGCAAGCAATAAACTGTTGACTATAAGCTTTGTGTGAATACCCTTCCTGTTCAGAATGATGAAGCTTGATGCCATAAAACCTTGTTACAGTGCCTCAGGACAAAGATTTATATGAGGTTTCAGACAGTCAACAATGCTACACTGCAAGCTGGCTCAGAACTATATCAAGTACTTAGGGTTTGTCTTTGCCATTTCAGAATGTCTTCATGATTGAATATTTCAAGCCACAGGTACTGAGCACGCTGGAGCAATTTCGATTTAGACCTTTTGCACTTGTTGGCTGGGCAGCTGCAATAAAAAAGGAAAAATAAAACCCTAATTTTAAATCTGTGTAAAGCAAAAATTTGAAACCCTAAAACAGCTAATTAATTTACAAATTGTGGCCCCTGAAATGCCAGATTCAGCAATAAGAACAGAAGTATTTTAAAGAGCAAAAATTTCAGATTTTCACTATGAAGAACTTCAGAAAATCTCTCATGCAAATTAGGAAAAATAAACTGAATGATAGACCCAGGATCAAATCCAACTGGGCTCAGCAAAAAATGCTTGCGAGAGTTGGCTGGTTCAGCCGAGAACTTCCCCAAACACCCACCAATCTTCTTCGGTAAGGGTTTTCTGCATAGATCAGAACAACCATCAGTAAAGAGGGCAAAAATGCTGCTAGATCCCAAAAGTAATGGAGATACCTGCCATTACTTCAGAAACCCTAACACCACTCAAACCCTAGCAAGTGAACAAGATACCTGTGCTCACAATACTCTACAATAAGCTATTATTAATGGCTGAAAAATAAAATATGCAGAAACTAAATTAGCTCACAGCACTTCCAGAGAGTAACACCAGCAAGATTTGGACCCCAAAGTCTTCTTTTATTAACCAGAAACAGATTACAAGAGAGCTTCTTCAGTACAAGACTGATAGATCCAATGATCTGAAATGACCCCTAGCACCCTACTTAAAGGAAATGATCCCAACGACTAGTTCGAGTGATCCATGTCGAAATGATCTCGACCGTTGATGAGGATCAAGACATCTCTTAATCTCATCCGTCGATTTATTAAAAAATGATATTTTGCATGCATTCACTCAAAATATTATTATTTTATTATTTAGGGTTTTTGCTTTATTTTATAATTTATTATTATTATAATTTTTTATTTATTTATTTCATTTTTTAATTTTTTAATTTTTTTAATTTTTATTTATTTTATTATTTTATTTATTTTCTTAAATGGATCATCGAACTAAGCCTTTGGAAACATCACCTAGGACCTAGGACTTAGGACTCATGAGGGGATTTAAAACATTTTCCAACCCTCAAGACACATTACATCATGACTTTTACAATTTACATCTTAAGGGGACAAACCCACTTAACATAGACCCTCACAAATCGCCCAGTTTCTGCGACACAACTATAATCTAGCAGATTAACACACTAGGATTCTCCTAAAATTCTAATGACAAAATCCATCCCGGCTTTGGGGTCAGGCTGAAGGAAAACTCTGCCGATCATGGATCGGTGAGACGAAAAACCTTCCGGGACGTAGATTACCATTAGAAAGTTAGGTCCACCTAGGCAATTTACATACACGACTCATATCTGCTAAGATTATTTACAATTCATACATGCAGGCTGGGTTTACAATTTAAAATGATCAAGCTGCTGATGACTGCAAGATGGCACGGACATGTCGATCAAGTGCTACCCCTTTTTGCAAAGAATAGGGGGGGTGTACTGCATGGGTAGTTGACCGGTAGTGGTCAACATCTGGCTCTACTTGGGGACACGTTGCTGCTCTGTAGGAATGTGAGAATCCAGAATCTGCATCCATACAACACACAACAAAATATAAGTAGCGTCCGTCCAAAAAAAAAAATAAAAAAATCATCATATAACATTAAGCACATGAAAGATATAAGCTCTTCATTTATTAACTATCTAGAAAAGTAAATCTAATCCTAAAACAGAAATGGAAATGCGGAAAAAACAAGGAATAGGATTAGAAATACAATACAAAGGATGCCCCGTGGCATCAGATGTGTTCAATATAGTGTATACTGAGCATTTGCCTGCTTTCAGGCAAATCTGTCGGCTGCTTGTCGGATGTGCCATGTCCAATTTTGCATATGGTAGGACTTTTTCCTATCCGAAAATCAAGCTGCTCGCGGCCGTTTGATGCATCAAATCTTCTTCTCATTTTCTTCCTCTTACGCTTTTTCTTTGTGGCAGGCTGTATTACTGATGATGTGGAACTTTCTGTTTCAAAGCTGTTAGATGAAGTATGTAAGATATGCGTGACATGTCTTTCTTTATTCTGCATCTGATCTTTATCATTTTTAAGTCTATCTGGATCACCTTCAATTAACCATCTTTCAATCGAACCAATGACCTCCTCATAATAAGATGGAACTCGTTGTAACAAATGAGAAGGCTCATGATCTGTTGATGTCCCCTGGTTTCTCTCATCCTCTGACCATTGTTGAAACTTTTGGACCTGTATTTTAATGGCATCCATCTGACTAGAGTGTTCAACCTTTATAGCACTGATTTGCCTGGCATGGTCTTCTTCCATATCCTTTATTACTTTATCGTTCTTTTCCTTTATGTTCATCAAGCAATGCTGCATGGAGTTTATTTCTTCTTTATGATTTGCTTGCATGGTGGCCAACTGATTATTATGATCGAACGTCATGATAGTCATTTCTTCATCCATAGTTAATAACTTGTTTTGCATAGAATTAATTTCCCTATCATGATCAGCTTTCATGGTCGCCATATTTTCCTCCAAGCTTGACATTTTGCTTTGCATGAAACTAAATTCTGTGTCATGATTAGTCTTTATGGCGTCAATTTCTTTAGCATGCTGATTTTGCATAATCTCCATCTCCCTATTACGTTTTTCCAGGTGGGTGCATAAAGTTCTCACATCATTGACGTAATTAGTTTGATTTATCTCCATATTTTTTACCAGCAGCATTAGTTCTTGTATAATTTGCTTTTGCTCTTCCTTTTCATTGTCATTTGTCCCTGATTTTCCACTATCATGGACTTGATCGTCAATAGTACAGGTGGATGACACATTCTGATATGAAGAATTGTCTTGGACAGCTGGACCTTTTACAAGATTACTTTCATTTTGTTGCACAATTTTAGGGGCACAAGGCGAGCTATCTGGATCACCATATCTATCTTTAAAAGCATTGACAATGTCTTGCAAAGAAATGAAGGAATCTTCAGTAAAACTATTAAACTAGTTCAAAGCATTACCCTTTAAAGAATGGACAAATAGACGCATCTTGAAATCTTCATGATTATATTGAGGAAGTCTACAATATATGATCATTACACAAGTAAACCTGTTTAAATGCTGTCTAACAATGACCGAATTACCACCCGAGAACTTAAATAATTTAGAAATGGCCTCTTTTGGAAGATCATGGAGGTTATCAGTAAAATGACATGGTTTAAATGAATAATCCATGATGAATAATAAGGGATCAAACGGATGATAGAAAGAGACTTCTGCTCAAGAAAATTAATAGATGAAAGAAGTGGAGTCGCCACTTGAACAATGAATCTAATTCTAGGATCCAAAAAGGAAACACAAGCAGATATGAGGAAGGCTTCTTGTCTGGGAAAAAATAAGAAAATGGAGTCGCCACCCAAACAAGAAACAAATCGAAGAGAAGCTGCTGATATGACGAAAAATAAGGCAATGAAAGATCCAAATGATAACCAAGAAGGTTGAATCTGCCAGCTCAAATGAGAGATGAGAAAGATGAGAAGATGAATGATGAAAAGTCGTTGAAAAAACCGAGAATAAAGTATCCCCGGCAACGGCGCCAAAAAATGTTGGCGTTGCCGGGCCAGATGAAAAGATAAGAAATGAGAAGGATGATTGTCGTTGAAACACCGAGAATAAAGTATCCCCGGCAACGACACCAAAAAATTTTGTCGCGCAGATTGACACGACAACGCTCAGATCAGGGGCTGTCACTCTGATCACCGATCCCTCCGTTTAAGCCTGTCTCCCGTGGCTAAGGGGGGTAGACCCTATGAGATGATGAAGACCAACTGCCAAACAGTTGGGCTGGGAGACACGAGACACGATATGATAAGCACTAGATGGATTTAAAAGTTAAAAGATCAGTGCCTTGTGGAGTAAATATTTAAACGTTTAATTTTCAGATGCTGCAACAATATGAACCATGCAGAGCAAGCATTTATCATGAAAGCTTGAACGACGCAAGATATCAATTGAAACAACAACGCTCTTAAAACACGCAAAGCTCAATAACGATATCCAGTAACTAAGGAAATTTTGATCAAAGCCACGCAAAATCACGAATCATTAACCAGATACCATATGCAGCAAATATGATTATCATTTATGTGCAGACTTGTCTAAAAGGATAAACATTTATTCCACATCAGATAATTTCTCGAGAACAACTGGATCTCGTAAAAAATAAAATTTCCACAACTTTTTTTTTTATGATTTTAATTAAAAAAGTTAAAACTATTTAAACTAAAACTTGAAAATAAAACTATCAAACTAAAAAAAATAAATTTAATTCTTAAACTAAAAACCATGGAAATCTAAAATTAAAGGCTAATTAAAAGGAACTTAGATATATATATATATATATATATATATATATATATATATATATATATCTATATATATATATATAGATATATATATATATATATATATATATATATATATATATATATATATATATATATATATATATATATTAACAAAACTTTAAAAAATAAAATCTAAACTAAAACCTAACTCTAACCCAAAATAATAAAACTACAACTAGCATTTTTATTTTTTATTATATTTTATTTTAAAAAAGGAAAAAAAAAACCAAAACTTAATTAAAAATTAAACTAAAATCTGGAATTAACCTACGGAAGCCTAAAACGTAACCACACAAAAATTTATGAAACCATCGAATAAAACACACTATAGCACCCTAATCGACAGAATCGTAACCATGAATGACTGAATGCGTGAGCACGTTTCAATGGGATTTTACCTGTCGGCAGCCGAGGAAAAACTTGAAGTCGATTTTGAGACCACGCTTTCGCTTTCGATGGAGAAATCTGAACGCTTGTAAATGGAATGATCGTCGCTGTCTCCTTCTTTCTTTTTCTTTGAAATTATGCCGATGCTAACCAAAATGACACATTCAACACAGGATCACGCTGAGGGAAATAGAAGTGAGACTGCGGGCAGGATCACGCCGAGACCCCAAAAATGTAACTGCGCGTCGGCTCACAAAAAAAATACGCGATTTCTGGAAACACCTTACGTGTGACAGCTGATCTCTGCGTAACAACGATTTCTTGTTTGTCGGCTGAAAGCTTCGATGGCGGACAGAGAAAGCTCCGAATCACCCACGCTTGCGATTTTATTTCTTTGATATCTCCGATCAGGCCAAGTTGCAGGTAGAGAAGGGCGGTGACAGTGGATCAATTGCGAAGCTTCAAAACGATGCTGGCATTTACTTGAGATGGAATGATTTACGTTGAAAGTTCTTGGCCTATTTTTATCCGCTCTACGCCTTCGATTTCCTTGCTAGATACACAGGCTTGCATTTTTTTTTAGGACGGCTGATCTTTCAATGCATGGTTTGAGGCCTCAAATCATGACCACGTGAAGTGTAAAGCATGCAGGATTGGGCATTCGTTGGTAGCCCGCCTTTTGATACAGAGAACGCTAAGAGTGATAAGACTCTATCCTTGTTGCAAGCAATAAACTGTTGACTATAAGCTTTGTGTGAATACCCTTCCTGTTCAGAATGATGAAGCTTGATGCCATAAAAACTTGTTACAATGCCTCAGGACGGAGATTTATATGAGGTTTCAGACAGTCAACAATGCTACACTGCAAGCTGGCTCAGAACTATATCAAGTACTTAGGGTTTGTCTTTGCCATTTCAGAATGTCTTCATGATTGAATATTTCAAGCCACAGGTACTGAGCACGCTGGAGCAATTTCGATTCAGACCTTTTGCACTTGTTGGCTGGGCAGCTGCAATAAAAAAGGAAAAATAAAACCCTAATTTTAAATCTGTGTAAAGCAAAAATTTGAAACCCTAAAACAGCTAATTAATTTACAAATTGTGGCCCCTGAAATGCCAGATTTAGCAATAAGAACAGAAGTATTTTAAAGAACAAAAATTTCAGATTTTCACTATGAAGAACTTCAGAAAATCTCTCATGCAAATTAGGAAAAATAAACTGAATGATAGACCCAGGATCAAATCCAACTGGGCTCAGCAAAAAATGCTTGCGGGAGTTGGCTGGTTCAGCCGAGAACTTCCCCAAACGCCCACCAATCTTCTTCGGTAAGGGTTTTCTGCACAGCTCAGAACAACCATCAGTAAAGAGGGCAAAAATGCTGCTAGATCCCAAAAGTAATGGAGATACCTGCCATTACTTCAGAAACCCTAACACCACTCAAACCCTAGCAAGTGAACAAGATACCTGTGCTCACAATACTCTACAATAAGCTATTATTAATGGCTGAAAAATAAAATATGCAGAAACTAAATTAGCTCACAGCACTTCCAGAGAGTAACACCAGCAAGATTTGGACCCCAAAGTCTTCTTTTATTAACCAGAAACAGATTACAAGAGAGCTTCTTCAGTACAAGACTCACAGATCCAATGATCTGAAATGACCCCTAGCACCCTACTTAAAGGAAATGATCCCAACGGCTAGTTCGAGTGATCCATGTCGAAATGATCTCGACCGTTGATGAGGATCAAGACATCTCTTAATCTCATCCTTCGATTTATTAAAAAATGATATTTTGCATGCGTTCACTCAAAATATTATTATTTTATTATTTAGGGTTTTTGCTTTATTTTATAATTTATTATTATTATTATTTATTTATTTCATTTTTTAATTTTTTAATTTTATTTTATTTTATTTTATTATTTTATTTATTTTCTTAAATGGATCATCGAACTAAGCCTTTGGAAACATCACCTAGGACCTAGGACTTAGGACTCATGAGGGGATTTAAAACATTTTCCAACCCTCAAGACACATTACATCATGACTTTTACAATTTACATCCTAAGGGGACAAACCCACTTAACATAGACCCTCACAAATTGCCCAGTTTCTGTGACACAACTATAATCTAGCAGATTAACACACTAGGATTCTCCTAAAATTCTAATGACAAAATCCATCCCGGCTTTGGGGTCAGGCTGAAGGAAAACTCTGCCGATCATGGATCGGTGAGACGAAAAACCTTCCGGGACGTAGATTACCATTAGAAAGTTAGGTCCACCTAGGCAATTTACATACACGACTCATATCTGCTAAGATTATTTACAATTCATACATGCAGACTGGGTTTACAATTTAAAATGATCAAGCTGCTGATGACTGCAAGATGGCACGGACATGTCGATCAAGTGCTACCCCTTTTTGCAAAGAAAAGGGGGGGTGTACTGCATGGGTAGTTGACCGGTAGTGGTCAACAGGGAGATCGGTCTTGTCCGCAATAACGATTTATCAGGCCGACAAAATGGTGACTCCACTAGGGATCGAACCCTGAATCTCAGATATGTGGAAATAGTATCTCCCTTCTCCATCTTGATTCTTTGAAACTTATCCTTGAGCGTGAATTTCCTCTGGTCGCTACTATTCTGGTAGAGGTCCTTCAATGTCTTCCACATTGAAAATGGAGTATCCTTCCCATGGAGAATTGTGACAATATGGTCTTGAACTCCCTCAAGGATGATCTATCTCGCCTTCACCACACACTTCTTCCACTCAGCCAACTCTTGTACATTAGTTGAAGTTGGCTTTGGGATTTCTTGATCAATCAATTCCTTCAAGCCATTGTCTTCTAATATAGCCTCCATTCTATATTTCCATGCTATGTAATTCGAGCTACCTTCCAAGGCATACACGAGTCTCAAGCCATAGAATGCCATTGGCCAACCTTGAACTATGATATGAATTCGATTTGCACCTGCAATCCCGAACTTCAAACTTCGAATTCTCTTCTCAGTATACTATTCACAACTTTGATACCATGTAGAAAATATCTCATAGGTTAACCCGATAATGCAATAGAAATCAAAGCAGAATACTATAACGTACTTCTACTATCAATTTACGGAAGCTTAAAGATCGAGCTGAACGATATAACTAGAAGAAGAAGAATCAATAGCACAATACACATGAAAATACTTTCGGGAAAGCCTCAGCTAAAAACCCCACACTATTGTATTATCATACATTGTGGAAATACATAGGAATTATACAAAGCCTTAGTTCTCATAGCTAGCCAGCTCTCAGTACAATCCTCACATATGCTCATAGGCAATCTTGGCTTCTCTCTAGTCTTCCTCTCTACCCTCCAAGCTCCTATTTCCTTGCGTGGTTCCTTGAGGATGATTAGCCTATTACCAAGTGGAAAACCAAGCCTTCAAAACTACACAATCCTCAAGGATGAATCCTTGACTGCATGCATGAGTTTGTTCCAGGAGAAAACATATGCAACTGATAGTACACTTTCCTTGAACATTAATCTCAACTGGGTCTTTCTCAGAATAGACATGCATGAGTTTCTGATGAGGGAATCTTCATTTAACTGGAGTAGCACTAGTTGAGTGCATTAATGCATCAACTGACTGTTAACTCACTATTAGTTCCTCAAATAGTTTGGAACTAATTTAACTGGACTTAACTCAGTAAACTGAGTTAACTAATTACAACTCAAATATAACTCAATCTTATCTCCTTAATTTAAGGGATAACTCTTGCATGACTTCAGAAAGACTTCTAACTTGAATTTCTCCAACTAATTAATTTAAAATAAATTAATTAATTATTTCCAAGTAGCTGTTAAGACTAAATTCGATTTTAATTCAAGGACAAATTAAATTGGAATATTCTTGTTTCCATATTTCAACATTCCCTCCAGGACTAAGAAAAACTAATTTTCATGCATGGACTGATTCTCCCAAGGTAGCATGCAAAGGCATCCCTTGATTCAGGGATCTATTTTTAGCAACTGGAGGTTACATGCAAGGATCATTTCAGAAACCTCCCACCAAGTGTCGCTTTTCCTAGATTCGTGGCATGCGTGTCACAACCTCGATTTTATCAAAACTCCTCAACTGGATGCTGCAAAGCTCATTCCTCACATCGACCTTCCAGATTTGACATCCCACATTGCATCTAGGATTCGTTTGCACATTCAACTTAGATGTTTCGGGGTAAGCCCGTTTTTCATGTCTCACATTGCGTTTCTATCACTTTTTGTGTTTTGTTTCATGTGAGTGTTGTCTGCTTGATTTCAATGAGCGCTTGCTATCGTTTTGATGAGTGTTAGCTTGTAGAAGCACTGTTTGAGTTTTCGTTCGCATCTCACTGTTGTCGCATGCATGACATTGTTTTGCACGGATGGTCACCATTGCGGCGACTCACTTCACACACATGCATACTTTCCCATTTTCTGAATCCTGCACTTTTTGTTTGCATGTATGATCATTCACTCTTGTTTTCACTTATCTCATCATGCATTCAGACTTCTCATGTTTTCAGCCGCCCATCGGCCAGTTTGGACTGCCTTGGCCCAAACCATGCCTTGCCCGGCTAGCACTGTGCATTTCCGGAAGTGAAGGCTCTGCCTTCCTGCTAGAAATTATGCAAGTCTGGCACAACATTGACCTCCAGGTTTGCATTGTTCAATTCTTGGAGGCAGTGCCCAGCTGGCCCCAAAAACTGTGTAATGTAGTTTGCTGGTTGCAAGTCACTGCTGACTAAAATTGCGCATTACACAGTTTCAGCCCTTAGAAAGCCAGGATGGACTATGAATTGCATAGTTCCAGTAGTTAGTCAGCCTCTTGATAGTGTGGAATATGCCTTGCGCATTTTTGGCAGTCAGTCTCCTAGCCTCCCGGTGAAAATTGTGCAATCTTCACGGACAATCACACAGGTATGGTGTATGTCAGTCCTCCAGTTTGTTTTAGTTTTCAACTAACAGATTGTTTACCATGAGTTTTCTATGTCTCCAGGAATCATAGGTGTTCATCTGTCTCTCAGCAACACAAGTACAATGGCTTCTAGGAGAGAAAAGTCAAAGACACCGTTAAGAGTGCAACTAGGGATGCAGTCAATAAAGTGTCTATGAAATTGCCTATCCATGAAGACATCAAGTTATTCATGGACAAGGATATTAAGATGAATGATGATGAAATCACAACGGGCAGCACCATTAGCAACATCAGAAGGCAACACACCTACATGCGATGAATGCAAGAGGAAGGTTGTTGACAGCATAGAGGAAGTACAAAGATGCAAGTTCAAAGTAGATCCACTCATGACAAAAGTAGCTTTGGAGATTGAGGCTATGAGGTGACGGCATGACACAAAGATAACATGAAGGCTGAGAGAGAAACATAGAAGGATTTGCATGTGCTGAAGCAAAAAACTCAAGGAAGAACAAGAGTTGCACAAATAAGAGAATGAGTTGTAGCAGGAATAGGTGCAACAGGGGGAGCAACATACACAGATGGATGAAACTGCACCCATACAAGTTATAGTTCCATCCCAGTAGCTGGCATAGAGAAGATAAGGTGAGCAGTGCTGTTGATCGCATGCAAGGGAATCTAGCAGCATACATGTCATTGTGCGCATGTATGCGATCCCACCCATTTGGCACACTCCCTGAGGTGAAGACATGAAGTAAGTTCGACTGGAGTTGAACATGTATCTTGAAAAATTAATGTGCATGGTCACCAACGCACACTTGGAGATCAGCACAGACACTATGCATCAGTATGTTTCTAATCCAACTACATTACAGACGATGATGCACATGTTGTTGGGCGAGTTGGACAGAGGAGCCATATCAGCATACCCTAGTGCAACAGAGGCAAGAGTTCGCTTTCAGCAGGATGTCACCATTGAACACACAGACACCATCACGGACGACCAAGCTTGGCATCAGTTCGCCACCATCAACCATCATAAGGAAGTCGAAAAGTTGGTCTCACCACAACGGTTCAAGTGTTAGTGATGTCTTGCATAGATTTCTCAAGCCATTTTGTCTCACATGGGTACATGTGCATTGTAATGTAACATCTTTTCAAGTGGAAGTTCAAGTGTCGATAGTTGAATGTAACAGTCATAGAGTAGTTGAAAAGTCATGAGGATAGATGAACGGTCACAAAGGGGAATGTCAATGGTCACCCCACCCTTTGCTATAAATAGTCCCTCATAACTCATTGTAGAGGGTTTTGGTCATCCAAGCTTCCGATATGAGTATCTTAGAGAGAGCTTGGACAATATTGTAACGAGCCTTGGCTTCTCCGCTGTGCAAACCTAGTATATCTATGTGTGTTATTTTCCGGAGTCATCGCGTTCATGTTTTCAGAATCGACGTTTCGAACCCTCCTCTGTGGTTCATCATCAGGATAGATCCATGAGTTAAAAAGTAAAAACTCAAAGGTGTAGATAAATACTGGTGAGGGTAGGGTTTGGAATGAATGGTAGCCAATGATAATGGTAATGCTTTAACATAGTTTTAATATTTATTTTTATTTTTAATTTAATTGTTAATGATTTTAGTTTTAGATTTTTATTTAATGTTTAGTTTTCATTTTTAAGGTATTATAATTTTTAATTTTTGTATTATTAGGTATAATTGAATGAATAAAATAATTTTAAATTGTTTCTCATGCTTATTAATGTTGATAAAATTAACCTATTATTTTATTTTTAATAATGTTAGGGTTAAATGGATTATTATATCTCTTTGGAGGAGCAGGCGACAATGACTATAATGTTCCGCTGTCGGAACTAGTGGTTGGACATGGATGTATTGTATGACTGGAACTTACTCTTCTTAATATAACATAGCCAATACGTTTCATGCATAAGTTGTATTGTATTTCAGCTATCTTGAGTACTCTAAATGATTTATGTATATGTTTGCTTATGCATGCATGTATAGCTATTTTCTGTATATGTATGTATGAATCTTACTGAAATGTGTTGTTGGTTTAACCATCACTTTGGATTGCTATCTTACTTGCTTCCATGTTGTGATGCATCTTTTCTCATGTGTTCCTTTCTTAAATCCATGTTGTCACAAGTTTCCAAGGGGCACATTCACCTCACCCTTCGTGTGTTAGAACCACTCATGCACCTTCCTTGGTTTACTGCACATGTCACACCCTTGCCACCAACAGGGACATCTTACTTGCCTCTGTGCGAAACCGTGGTCAAGGCGATACTGTACGACCCACTGCTGGGACTCCTACATCAAACAGTCAGAGGTCTAATTGGGACTTCTTACCGGGGAGATCCCCTGACATGTTGGCAGGTCCAACATCATCAACATACTCCAACTAATTTTATGTGCTTCATGAATAGTGTGTTGCATCCTTATCTGGAAAAGTTTTTGATTTTATTCATTGATGACATCTTGTTATATTCCAAGAATAAGGAAGAGCACGCCGAGCATTTAGCAACAATGTTGAGATTGCTAAGAGAGCATCAGTTGTATGCCAAGCTTAGCAGGTATAGTTTCCTTCAGACATAGGTACATTACTTGGACATGTTGTTTCCAAGGAAAGCATAATAGTGGATCCAAAAAATATAAGGGCTATCATGGAGTGGGCAACTCTTAATAATTTGGATGAAGTCAAATCCTTCATGGGGCTAGCAAGTTACTACAGGAGGTTCATCAAGAACTTCTCACACATTACATATCCTATTACCTCATTAAAGATGTTGTTGACAAATGCTCCTGTTCATAAGATTTCATATATGGATAAAGAGTTAGTAGTGTGTACATATGCCTGCAAGAGAGGAATTGGTGGAGTCTTGATGTAGGACAGACATGTGGTATGCTATGAGTCGAGGAAAACAAATGAGCATGAGAATAATTATGTTACACATGATATTGATTTGGAAGCTAATATTCATGCCTTGAAGATGTGGAGGCATTATCTTCATGGTAGGAAATTTTTATTAATGAGAAATCATAGTCGGTTGAGGTATTTGTTTGACCAACTAAATATGAGTGCTAGGCAAGCTAGATGGTTGGAAATGATCATCGAGTTTGAATTTGAGATCAAATACATTAAGGGTAAGGAGAACAGGGTTGCAGATACTCTCAGTAGGAGAGTGCAAATGAACCATGTTGTAGCAGTGATCTTGTATGGGACAAATTTACATGATCATATCTTACAGGCCAGACAACAAGATGACAGGTACATGGATCTTATGCACAGGTTAATGCAGGAATTTACAGGGTAAGTTCCTCAAATAGAACACCAAAGGACACCACTCACAAATAGATCACAGATTGGTATGCCTGTATTCTTGACGTGGTTAAAACCCTCGAAGAGGGAAATAGTCCATGGCCTAAGCCAACGCGACCACTTCAGGAAATTTATTAATGTAAAAGAAATAAAATTTACATAATCTTCTCTCATGAACGGTCACCTTACAAATGACCATCCATGCTCTTTAAATAGATATCATGGACCAATTGGGTGCTAAGCCACAGATCAAGTGTTGGTAATACTGATGAGAGAATGAACCATCGCGTCACTTCATGTATAGAACATATTGTGACTGTCGGATTGTAAGTTACAAAAATTACATAGTAAAGAAACACACTTTACCTAACTATACACTAGACCAAGTTATACTTAACTATTTCCTATGTGTCGGAATATCCTAACATCCCCCCTTAAGAACAACTTGGGATAGGATTGAAGGATGTACAAAGATGACACAATAGGAGAAGGAAGGAGTCATTAGATCTTATCCCCCCTTAGTGAAAAATTCCTAAACTTCAACCATAAATCAAAGTTTAGTAAACTTCGCCTCTGTGAGATCCTTTGTAAAGATGTCTGCAACTTGATCATCAGTTGAATAATATTGCACTTCAAGAACATGGTCATGAATGAGATTTCCGATGAAGTGCATGTGTAGTTCAATGTGTTTACTGTGCTGATGTTGGACTGGATCTTTGCATATTTGAATGGAACTTTGATTATCACACCAAAGTGTAGTCAGATGCTGTTGTGGAAAAGAAAACCCTGGCACGATCTAACAAAGCCACAAGGTTTCCTTACTTGCTTCTACGACGCCACGATACTCTGCCTCTGCTGAAGAAAGAGAAATGGAACTTTGTTTCTTGCAAGCCCATGTAATAGGTCTAGAACCAAGAGTGAATACATAGCCTGCAGTAGACTTCAGATCATCAGGGTCACCATCCCAATTAGAATTAGTGAAACTGACCAATATAGGAGATGCTTTTGCACTCTAATGAATCTGAAACTGAACTGTACCTCGAACATAATGAAGTATTCTTTTAGCTGATTTCCAATGTATTTCATGTGGGTTTTTCATAAAATGAGCAATAAGGTCAACAACAAAGGAAATTTTAGGATGGGTATGGGTCAGATACAAAATTTTTCCAACAAGCTGACGGTATAAGGTAGCATCAACTTGAGGGGAAGTATAAGTGACTGAATGTTTGGCTCTAGGCTGAAAGGGAAAAGGGGCTAGCTTACAGTCTTCCATATGAAAGTGGCCTAGAAGATCACAGACATACTTGGACTGGGAAAGGGAAATACCTTATTTGGATTGCAAGACTTTAAGACCAAGAAAATAATGCAAGTGTCCTAAGTCTGTCATTTCAAACTTCTTTTTAAGGCTAGACTTCACATGGTTTATAAGGTTGGGATCACCACTAGTAAGGATAAGATCATCAACATAAATAACAAGAATGATAAGAGACTTACCCACTTTCTTGGTGTAGACAATATTGCCAGAATGACACTTAGAAAAGCCAATATCTAAAAGAAAGCTATATATTTTGGCATACCAAGCCTGAGGGGCTTGCTTGAGACCATAAATGGATTTCTTAAGATGACATACAAGGCTGGAGTCTGTTTGTATAAATCCATGAGATTGTTCCATACATATTTCTTCATGCAAGTCCCCATGCAAGAAGGAGGATTTAACATCCATCTGATGGAATTCCCATTTGAAAGAGGCAACAAGGGAAGAACAAGGCAGATAAAGTTCATATTGGCAACAGTGTCGAAGGTTTCAGTATAGTAAATTCCTTCAACTTCTGAAAAACCCTTAGCAACAAGACAACCTTTATGTTTAACAACTTTTCCATCTGGTCCAAACTTAGTTCTGTAAACCCATTTGCATCTAACAAGTTTTCGACCCTTTGGAAGAGGAACAAGGTCCCATGTATCATTTGCCAATAGTGAACGATATTCTTCATTCATAGTTGCGTCCCAATCTAGATGGCCTAAAGCTTATGTAAAGGTGTCAAGATCGTAATTCACTGAAGCTTGAGCTAGTAAAGAAGAGGCTCTATCGAACCGAGAACATGTACGACAATGATTTGTAGGATCACCTGCAAGAGCACCTGCTGCATCCCGAGTAGCACAGACCCATTTTGGAAGCTGAGGAGCTAAAGGAGGATCCCGAGAAGGTGGGGGAGGATTTTCATCCTCACTATCATCATATGAAGAAAAAATATTTTCAGAAGTAAAAGGGATAGAGAGAGGCGGCACATCCGCTGAACTAGGCTCGTAGGCCGATATATTTTCAGCAAACTTTACATATTTTCTAATGATAACATTTTTTTGGATTTAGGTTGGAGAAGTCTATATCCTTTGAAATCTTCAGAATATCCAACAAAAAGGCTTAGAACCTAAGAGTGAAGAAGTCTATATCCTTTGAAATCTTCAGAATATCCAATAAAAATACATTTTTCACTCTTAGGTTCTAAGCCTTTATGTTTGTCATATGGAATATGGGCCCATGCTTCACTTCCAAAAACATGGAAGTGACTTACGTCTGGTTTAATTGATCTCCATGCTTCTTCTGGAGTGATATTTAAAACCTTAGTAGGAGTGCGATTTACTATGTAGTTTTCACAGTTAATTTATTCTGCCCAAAATTTAAGACTAAGTCCTTAAGATTGAAGCATAGAATTAGCCATTTCTTTTAAGGTGCGATTCTTCCTTTTAGATACATCATTTTGTTATGGAGTATATGGAACAATATGTTGCAATTGAATTCCATGCTCAGTACAAAATATGATGAATTTTTTGTTAACATATTCTCCACCATTATCAGATCTTAGCTTAAGAATTTGATGTCTAGATTGTTTCTCAACAAAGGCCTCAAAGGCAAAGAACATGTTAAAGACTTCACTCTTGAGTTTTAAGAAGTATACCCAAGTGTTTCTGGAGAAATCATCAATGAATGTTAAGAAATACTTGTAGCCAAAGAATGAAACAATAGGAAGTGGACTACATAAATCGCTATGCACAAGCTGTAAAGAGGTTGAGGCGTGCCAAGAGGCACATTTTTCAAAACTATCCCGATGATTTTTTCCAAGTACACATCTGGAACAAACACCATCTTTGCAAGATACCATAGGAAGACCTGTCACCATATTTTCTTTACATAGATTTTGAAGGGAGCAATAGTTTAAGTGACCAAACACTCATGCCAAAGTTTTCTCACTTCATCATTATGAGCAACAAATACCAAGGGAAGAGTTGATGACCCAAAGTTGTTAAACTTATACAACGTTGTAGAATCATCAACAATGTCAGTAGCTAAAATATGTCTAGTATCTCTTAGGTCCTTAATTACAACATCATGAGGTGAAAATTCAACGATTTTACCTTCACCTGAATGGGTTATCTGATATACAGATAGAAGGTTGTAGGATAAGGTAGGAACACATAATATATCATTAAATTCACCACTCTCTAGATGAATAGTTACAATCCCTACAACACTAAGAGATCTATCATCACCAACATTTATATTTTTGGTGTTACAATCATTTAAAGAAGAAAACATGGCTTTGTTTTTGACCATGTGATAAGAAGATCCAGAATCAACGAGTCACTCATGATAATGAGAAGAAGAAAATACATTTAGTGCATAACTATACTGAGATGCTTGACAACCACATGCAGAAAGTGCTATTCCTGAAGATGAAGTTGAAGTTGAAGAGTGTTCCAAATGGATGTTATGCTTCTTCATTGCTTCTTCAAAGGCTTCCATCTTCTTAAAGAATTTGGATTCTAAGTGGCCATCACGATTACAAAAGTTGCAATGTCTATCAGTCTCCTTCCCTTTGTTTTTATTTTTCTTATTAGTTTGTTGAATTGATTTTTCATTTTGAGACTGAAATTGCTTAGGACCCTTGTTTGGTTTAGAACCATTCTTTTTAGGATGTTGCTTCTTAGGATTCTTTGAATTGGGTTGTTGTTATACTGCTAAGGCTTTCTTAGAAGAGTTTCCAATATTAAGAAGAACAAGATGTAAGATTTTTTCTTGTTCTTTTATTAAAGAATTACAAAAGGCATCAAAACATGGGGACTTGTAGGCTTGTCCTTGAGAAATAAAGGCTTTTCTAGTAGAATGGAAGGTGGAAATAAACATAGAGTAGGCTATTACTAACTTAGTAAGAATGGAATAGATAAGGCTGCCATCTTCTTTCTTAACCTTAACACCTTCCAAGAGAAGTCTAAGGGTCTTGAAATTGGATAAAAACTCTTCAATGGAAGAAACATTATTTGGGTCCAACGTAAGAATCTCATTTTCAAGTTGATGGGCTCTAATCATTTTTAATTCCAAAAACTTTATTGAGTTGTTTCATTGCTTCATCAGGGGTATCAAAGTTATGCGATATGGAATCTAAGTTCCAGAGAAATAGACATCCCTATCAACCCATGTGCTTGATCTTGCTTATTTTCCCATTTGACTACCTTATCTTCATCTTTAGGTTTAGATTCTTGGCCTAAGGCTATTCTATAAATACTTTTACTTCTAAGTAAATCCACAATGTAGGATAACAATTGGAAGTAGTTGGTGTTGTCAAGAATGTTGGGAAATGATTGATAACGTTATATTTAAAAAGAATCCCCCCTCGCCACCCCCCCACTTCCAAACTTAATCTAATTATCTCACTTTTAGAAAAAGATTACTTCATGTGACCCACTTTTATAAATAAGTAAAAGTAACTTTTACAATGGTACCTTATGAACTACCCACTAAATTGTAACTTAAATAAAAGATAAAGTGACTTCGGAATTATAAGTGACTCACTTTTTATAATGGGTGTTATGAAACCAGCTCACAAAACGATAGAAAATATAGATCAATGGCTTAGAAATCAACCTCTTCGAGGGGGAAACCTCCTTTAAATTAAACAAATGAAAAATTCTTGGATGATACAAATGAAAAATCCTCCTTTCTATATATAGGAGTCTAAGGGGTCACAATATAACCAAAGCCTACCTAACAATAATAATGTAAGCACAAAATAACAATAGTGGGCTTCTACGGGGCACAATAATAACAATATGGGGACAATAGGGGCACAACAATAACAATAAGGGATACAATGAAAATAGTAATGGGAGAATCGCTAGTATTAAAGGGACCTAACATTCCCCTCTCCTTCAAAAAAGTGTTGTCCTCAATGCTTGAGAAGTTCTAGATGCTTTTGTGTAAAATTATCATCCTCCCATGTGGAATCTTTAGCGGGTAAGTTCTTCCACTTGATGAGATACTTTGAAATTGATCGATTTCGTAGTTGTCGAGTTATTGTTTCTTTGACTGCTTCAAGTTTCAATATGATTTTTCCTTCCTCATCAATTTCTGGAAATATTGTTTGAACTGGGAGCTTGTCACCAATAACCTTCTTTAAGTATGAAACATGGAAAATTGGGTGCACTCAGGAAGCTACAGGAAGCTCCAATTTGTATGCCATAGTACCTATCTTTTGCAACACCTTGTAGGGACCATAATACTTTGTGACTGTTTATTATCCTTCCTAACTTTCTTGAGGGACATTTGTTTATATGGTTTTCACCGTAGGAATACCAAATCACCTACATCAAAACTTCTTTCACTGTGATGTTGATCTACCTGCCGTTTCATTCTATTCTGCGCCAAGGTGAGGTTATCCTTTAAGAGTTGGAGAACTTGTTGTTCATGCTCCATGTGATCTTCCACTGCTTGAACCTTATAATTTTCTCTTAAATATGATGTGATGGATGGTGGATGACATCCATAAAGTGCCATAAATGGTGTCATTTTTGTTGCAGTATGGAAGGAAGTGTTAAACCACCATTCAGCCAAAGGCAACCATTTTACCCATTGTGTCTGTTTATCAGATACAAAGCAATGAAGATATCCTTCCAAACATTTGTTTACTATCTCATTTTTCCCGTTATATTGAGGATGATAAGATGAGCTATGAGCTAACTGAGTGCCAAGGTAAGAAAATAATTTTGTCCAAAAATTTCCAATGAAAATGGGATCTTTGTCACTTACAATAATCTTTGGGTTTCCATGTAGCTTTTGAATTGTTTTGATAAATGCAATAGAAATTGTACTCACTTTAAATGTATAAGATAATGCACAAAAGTGTGCATACTTGGTAAGTCTGTCAACTACTGTTATAGACATTTTTGTGCCTTGCAGATCCAAGCATGAAATGTCCATAAACCAAGGGCTCCTAAGTCCCTAAAAGTGTTGTTCTAACCCCTAAAGGAACAAGGTCAACAAATTACAGCTTCTCCCAGAAGTTATCCACCAGAAACTGCTCAGAATAAGTCAAAACAGGATCATTTCAGCTGCTCCACTGGCTAGGTGCATTGCATAGCACCTAAGCACACTAGCTAGGTGCGTTGCAACGCACCTAAATGCACTATGAGGGTGCGTTGGGCGAGAAATGACAAATGGCAGTGCCACTCCGCGAGGTGGAGAGACAATGGAAGCTTCCAGAATCTTCTCCTATGACACTTGCCTCACTGAATTCGACCAAGGATGAGTAAGAGGCCTTCAGTCTCCAAGTGGAAGCAAGAACTGACAGAGAGAAGACACTAATCAAATCACAAGCTGACTCATCCTCCTTACATACATCTATATATGGATCCCTCATCCCAGAGATCCAGTGGCTGGAATTTTGCACATTGTAAGGAATTGCTGTTGGTTTTGAGACAAATATCAGAGTATTGGGTGATTTATGCTTTGTTGGAGGTGAAGAGGGGCTTCTTTGCTGGGAGGTTGATGCTGGGTCAGGAACCATCGGTTGTAACTCCTCCTGGATCTTCTTGTTTATCAATAAAAACTATTTGAGTTTTTCCTCCATGCTTTTGTATCATTGATGCTTGTTATATTTGTATGGTTAACTTAAATCCGATCCTAAGTTATTTATGAATATAGATCCATGTCTTTGTATAGTGTTCTTCTTCTGTGATCTTACAGGTACTTGGTGAAGCTGGGCAAGTAAGAGAGCAGGTAGCTGGAAGCTGTCAAAGAAGAGAGGGATTGAATCAAAGGATTAGCGCAAGACACAGGTCGGTCCTTTCTATTCCTCTCTATCTATAGTTCATAAAGGAAATACAAAAGTAGTTTTCTCTGTTTGTTTCTAAGGCAGCTGTCACACCTTAGTGGGATAGAGTAGTTCTAAATTGACACTTTTCCCGGTAACAAAATGGCGACTCCACTGGGGACGAATTAGTTTGTTTGTCTATCTTCTTTGTTGTCTTTTTCATAAACTTATAGACGGAGTCTGAAGCTGTGCCAGGTAGCTTTCGAACTGCATTTGCTATGCAAATACAAAGTAGATAAATGCCGCTTCAGTCGACCTCCGGGATCTGTTTATGATTTAAACAACTGATTTACAAACTCTCTGATTGCCCTTGTGATAGCTCTTAGATCCTCCTTAGATCTACCCCTGATTGTTGAATTACTGATTTCTTTTACTCGGCCAAAAAAAACCAAAGATTGAACTGCAAACCGTGACCCAGAACCCGAACAGGTTCTCGTTTCTGGCCCAGCGCAGGTACTGTTAAGAGTTCCTGCATTTCAGCGCACTTCCCGAAAGGGCAACCTGCGCTGCAATCCAGTTTCTCTGTGTTACAGGTGCGCTAATCAGACTAGCCCTGTGCAGCTGAGGTTCTTGTGCTTCATTCTTTCCAGTTCTGTCTCTGAATTTTGCAGCCTGTGATCAGTATATGTCTGTTTAAAACCCATTTTCCTTGCTATTATTCTGCCTCCTTTGTACAAAAGAACTGTAAATGTTTTTTGTGTGTTTGTTGAGTCGTTTACAGTTTTCCATTGCAAAAGTAGAATAGTCGTACTGTCGTCCTTTGATTTAGATCTGTCGCAAGTGTCGATTTCGATCATAGGAGAAAGTTTGATTGCTGTTGATGGTTGATTATACTTCTACTATTGCCTTTGGTCTGAATTTGTGATTTTCTAGTGTCAAAAACGAGTATTCATTTCAAAATCGCAAGGTGTCATAATCGTCTTTATCTTTTGATTTCGAAAAGAAGCTTGTTTGTGTTTGTCGCTTGAAAGAAAATTCAGATTTGTACATCGACTTTCTTTTTAGCATCAATACTAAGAAAGTCGAAAACAAATACATGCATGTGCATTTGCATATAGACAGTCTGTTTGGCTTGATTTAGGAAAGTGCATTTACAATGTGCTCTTTGCTCTTTGTGAAAAGATTGTGTCTTTCTTTTCCTCTAGTAGCTAGGATTTTCATTGCACAAAAGAGATAAAAGTTTGTTTATCATCTTTAGATTGCATTTTAGGAATTACATCTACATCTCGTGGTGAACGCAAAAGGCAAACTTCATAAGCAAGATCAACTTAAAATAAATTCAATGAATCTAACAACGCTTTGGAACTTAACGCACAACATTTAGAGGTCTAGGCTAGAGACGTATTCCGACGTCGTAAAGCCTGGTAACTGTTGTCCTCACTGATGGTTGGGTGATTCCTCCACTTTGAGACGATAAGTGCCAGTACGGACTTGTGCTCCCACGTACCGTCGAGTATATTTTGGGAGACCCCTATAGGCTTAAATCCTTTATCCATAGGAAGCCGTGCCTGCCGCCCTATCGATCGCAATGCACTGAACACAGCATTCAGGAAGATTGACTGCCGTATCGTAAAAAGTATTCTGCGGTTTTGCGATTGGTTTGGTACTCCCTCTACCTAGATCTCCAGAGCAGTCCCTTTCGTTCCTTTCCATACTCCTTAATGGAAAAGGTCCATCTGAGCACTTGTCACTTCAGGCTCATTAAAAATCGAAGGAGACTAGAGTCATCTTTTGTTTTTTCTCTTCTCTTAAAAACTGAAAAAAAAAGTTGTGTCAAAGCGTCTAAAATTTATTTTAAACAGAATATTCATTACCCTTTCCTACGTTGATCTTGGGTTGAGAAAATGGAGTCTACCAACCAAGGAATTCCCCTTGGAGGAAATCCTAGTCCCTTCTCCTCTTGGGGAGATGTTGGTGCACCCCATATGGCAACATTGTCGCTTCCAGGACTGACAATTGGTTTGCCTGTATGGCTCTTCTCAACCTCTGTCGTTCAGAACACCACTATTCCTGAACAATCGAATTAGCAATTAGACGAGTCCAGAGTTGCCCACCAACCTTCTACTTCCTCTAATTCTTCCTCTCCTCCCTCCTCTTCGCTTGATGGGGCTGGTAAAGCCAAAAGTCAAGTTCCTAAGGAGAAGAAGGAAAAGAAGAAGAAAGAGAAGAAGAAGAAGGAGCCAAAGGCGAATGGGGGAAAATGAGTGTCGTCTAACGAAAATCCACACACTGCACCGACCAGGCCTAAATCGCCATGTGTCATTTGCAAAGGAGACCACTTTCACAGAGATTGTCCTTGCATCCCTCGGATATTAAGGGACTGGTCTCCTCATTTGCACAACCCAGTGTCGTCAACCTCTGATGATCATGTTGAAAACACACCGTCGACTAGTGAGAGTGAAGCCCCAGGACAAAAAGAAAAATATAGATTTCCTTGTAAACTGTGTGAAGGTGATCATGCCGTTCACCGTTGTCCCTTGTTAGACGAAGCTAAAAGAGTTTTGGATGATCGTCCGGTTTCACCGTTACGACTTCCCCCTGGATATAAAAAACTCTTGCCAAGTCCGTCACTAGTCGAAAATCCGGCTGACCCGCTCAGGTGGTCGACCGAAGCATCTATCATTGAAGATGAACCATCTGAATCCATACCAAACGAAAGTCAAAAGGTCGAGGCGGCAGTTGACCAAGGATAATTTTAGGGGCGAATGTTCGCCCTTTGGCGAAATTAAGGGGTTTTAAATTTTTAGTGGGCGAATATTTTGTATCATAGTACATTTTTACAAATCACCTCAAATAGCCCACCTTATTTTAAGGGAGAGGGTAAAAAAGGTAAATTTAGCCCTTGAAATTAGGACTTACAACCTTCCATTCGCCAATTTTCAAGAATAGGTTTTATTTAAGTGAATCCATTCGCCCATTTTCAAGAATAGGTTATATTTAAGTGAATCCTATGGGCCAAATACCATATTTATAAAAGAGGTATGGTAAATTAATAAAAATATAAATAAATGAGAGGTATGGTAAATAAATAAAACGTCTTTTTATACTTACTCAAAAGGTATGGTAAATAAATAAAAATATAAATAAACTAGACATATCGTAAATAAATAAAACCTCTTTTTATATTTATTCCATAACCCTCGTTCTATTTATGAAGGCTCAAGAAAGATGTTTTATTTAAGTGAATCTTATGGGCCAAATACCATATTTGTAAAAGAGGTATGGTAAATTAATAAAAATATAAATAAACGAGAGGTATGGTAAACAAATAAAACATTTTTTTTATATTTACTCCATAAGTCACCTTATATTTACGAACACTCAAAAAATGGGTTATATTTAGGTGAAACCTATGGCCAAAATACTATGGGACAAATACAATACCATGCAAAAAACCATTATTAACCCTAATATTAGAATTAATAAAAATAAAAATGGCACATGGTATTGACCCATGGTATTCACTAAAATGGCACATGGTATTGACCCATGGTATTCACTTGGAATGTAGCCTATTTAAATGGGGGAATTAAACCAGCATGTAGCCTATGCTAAGATTCACTAGGACTTTACAAAGTTTTATTATTTAGTGAAAGACTCGCCAAGATCTTACAAGATTTTATAATTGAGTAAAATATTCGCAGATTCGCCAAAAAATTATATATACATATTATATTATTAATAAAATCGCCTTCCATTTTTCCTATATAACATGGAGATTCGCCCATTTATTATATTTATAAATTTAGGGGGGGTTCTTAAAATTTTCCCTGCAGTTGACCCGGTCTTGCCTTCAGAGGTTCCATCTTCAGATGATACAATCACTGAAGAGAACAAGGATGACACCGTCCAAATTCTTTTCATAAGCACAGACTCCAACGAACATGGGGGCAATTTACCCGTTCCTTTACCGCAGGAAGGAAGTTCGTCAGAGTCGTACCCGGCCGTCTATTCGGTCCCACCTCCAAGCAACCTAGTTGTCTCCTTCGACTGGAATCAACTAGGCAGACCCCGTTTACCAGCTAGTGTACCATTCCGAATTATTGTTCAAATATATAGAATGGTCATGGCTGGTACCATCATAGATGAGGGGGCTTCTGTGAGTATCCTTTCCTCAACTGCTTGGAAAGCGCTTGGTTCACCATCGCCTTTGCCTGAGATGAGAAATCTGTCAGGCTTTGATAAAGGAACCAGTCGACCTTTAGGGATCCTTCCCGATGTGCCCATAACATTGAGAGGGAAAACCGTTCACATGAACGTAATGGTAGTTCAAGGACCCCTAGATTACAATCTACTCCTTGGACGAGACTATATTTATTGCATGAGAGCCATTGTCTCATCACTCTTTAGAGTGATGTGTTTTCCGCACGAAGGAAGAGTGGTCAAGCTCGTGGACCAACTTTCATTTCCCGGATCACGCATAGCAAATAGTCATATACCATCCCTAAATGGTCTTTTCACGCAAGAAATGTCTCAATCTCTAGTCCGTCCACCCGATGAGCGCGAGTAATTCGGGGGGACATGACTGAAACCCAGGGGGCATGCACCCTGGTCTGCTTCGGCAGGGAAACTTCGGGTATAGAGTAGGTTTCCGCGGGAGAATATGACTAGTCTGTACCCCCGTCCATGATTGGAAGAGGGGGTTATTCTAGAACAAGATCCTCTTGTCAAAGTTATGTCAGGGATGGTCTCACTATATCATCCGTTCACCTTTGTTTATTTCGGTAGACATTGCCAAAGAAGTGTTTTGTTTGCGCTGTGAATAGAACAATCTTTGGGTGACCTGTAAGAGGTAGGCCTCTCTCGGTAAAACAAATGTTTTGGCGGAGAGAAGTAGAGGTAACCTTGAAACTCTGTTTTATACCTGGGGGCATGCAAACCTTTTGGAGTGCAAGCAAAGAGTGATCATTTATCTGTTTTTTGGATTAGTCGTTTCCTAACTTGCATAAAGAAAGGATGTGGGGCAAAACTCTAAAAGTTGCCGTTTTTATATGAGACATTCTTATCATACGACTGGATTAATCGAGCAGTGTTACCGCAAGGTTCAAGCTCGTTAAAAAATAAACCCGCACCGAGCAAATGTTTCCACCTGCGTTTAAGCTCGTTAAAAAATGAACTATTCCCCGGTAAATAACCACCGTGAATGTAGTACTTCAGCCATTAAAGCCTTGGTCGTGTTTGCACCGTCACCTCCACTTTTTCATTGGCCGATCATTCACCTCCATTTGATTGTTTACCCATTTTGAGGAACAGCTGCGAAGAGTGATTTCACTAGCCATCCTTGTGACACTGCCGTGATTGGAAAATTCCAAACCTTACCTGGAATCAGCTGCTACCCGTTTTATCACTTGTTCCTCAAAAGACGAGTCTTCTTTAAGCTCTTTTCAACTGACTCGTAAAATATGAAAAGATTGCCGAGTCCTTGGCCTTCCAGCTCGTTAAAGGGACAAGAAGTGCTATCCGTCCTCTAGATTTTAATCTTTTTGGACCTGAGGGATCATTGCACAAAAAGATCGAGCGCTTGTTTTGTTCGGCTCATTAAAACTATCGAAAATTCATCCCTTCTGTATTGTTTTATACTTTTTCAGACTTAAGGGATTAGATGACGAAAAAGGAATTTTGGAGTTACCTTTATGTACCTTTTCAGACTCTCTAAAATTGAAAAGGATCGAGTTATCTTTGTCGTTAAACTCGTTAAAAAGACCAATAGCGACAAACTTGTCTTTAGACGAGAACGAGTTTCACTATCGCTAGGCTCGTTAAAACATAGCGATGGGTTTGCCCGAAGGGAAAATTATAGAACAAGCATATGTTATCCTCCTCAAGCTTGACAAAAAAAAGAGGTACTGGTCAGCAATGACTGGGGAAAAATTGGGAAGAAAACTCAACGAATCTTTATTGGTAGTAAGTCGCTCTTGAACATGACACTTCCACTCCGTGTCTGAGTCGGGTTGGGTTGTTCCATTCACCGGTCACATCGCCATGGTCACACCATACCATCCACATTTGGGGTTAATGCTACCAATCCATCACATCAGTGTTGCCGACATGTTCAAGAGAAGTCATCCAGAGAGTCCACCTGTGTCCCGCCCACTACCATACATTATACTCCATTCTTTCATGACCGCCACCCTGAACCGTATATCATCAGATCGTTTTCACCTCCATCAAAATCATTTGCTCCATTCCGTGTCATTGATGTGGGATTCATTAAGGCCCTCCTGTGACGGATCACTTCTTGTCGACATCAGCTCATTATCCAAGAAGTTGGTCTAGGAACACCCCATTCAGTACTTTGAAGCTTGCATCCCTCAATGGCAAGTTTCTCACTTCTGGCGACAGGTTTACATCAATGACCTTCGACCGAAAGATTTTGCGTGGTGTTCGACACCAAGTCCTTTATTCACACCACGTGAATTGTACTGCAGTACCTTGAGGATCATTATCATTATCGATGATTCCTCTTGCGCTTGTTAACGGTTTACATCATTGATTGGTAATCAAGCGATGTCTTTCCATGTTCGACTTCAGGACATTTCTCACATGGATCGACTTGTACTTCGAGTGAAGATCGGACGAGATTGAAGACCCCGGATCTAGTTTCATCCATCCGGGCTGCGATATATATCCAGGGAAATAAAGACATTAAACGTACAACATTGCAGCACAGATAATCATCCTACCAAAAGGATGATGGCTCTATCAGAATCATCAGTCTACACTCAGACGATTGTCTGTCTTATGTACATAAAAATGAATTTATAAAGCTGAGCATTGGAATGACCGCCTCAGCTAGGTCATGAAAATAGTATGAAGATAATGTATTGTATTGTATCTTATTACAAGTCTCCTCCCAGCATTGAAAGAACTTTAGATCCTCATAATAAAGCATTTCACCCGATTAACGACCTCATACTTTAGGGGGAAACTGTTATAGACATTTTTGTGCCTTGCAGCTCCAAGCATGAAATGTCCATAAACCAAGGGCTCCTAAGTCCCTAAAAGTGTTGTTCTAACCCCTAAAGGAACAAGGTCAACAAATTACAGCTTCTTCCAGAAGTTCTCCACCAGAAACTGGTCAGAATAAGTCAAAACAGGATCATTTCAGCTGCTCCACTGGCTAGGTGCGTTGCATAGCACCTAAACACACTAGATAGGTGCGTTGCAACGCACCTAAATGCACTATGAGGGTGCGTTGGGCGAGAAATGACAAATGGCAGTGCCACTCCGCGAGGTGGAGAGATAATGGAAGCTTCCAGAATCTTCTCCTATGACACTTGCCTCACTGAATTCGACCAAGGATGAGTAAGAGGCCTTCAGTCTCCAAGTGGAAGCAAGAACTGACAGAGAGAAGACACTAATCAAATCACAAGCTGACTCATCCTCCTTACATACATCTATATATGGATCCCTCATCCCAGAGATCCAGAGGCTGGAATTTTGCACATTGTAAGGAATTGTTGTTGGTTTTGAGACAAATATCAGAGTATTGGGTGATTTATGCTTTGTTGGAGGTGAAGAGGGGCTTCTTTGCTGGGAGGTTGATGCTGGGTCAGGAACCATCGGTTGTAACTCCTCCTGGATCTTCTTGTTTATCAATAAAAACTATTTGAGTTTTTCCTCCATGCTTTTGTATCATTGATGGTTGTTATATTCGTATGGTTAACTTAAATCTGATCCTAAGTTATTTATGAATATAGATCCATGTCTTTGTATAGTGTTCTTCTTCTGTGATCTTACTGGTACTTGGTGAAGCTGGGCAAGTAAGAGAGCAGGTAGCTGGAAGCTGTCAAAGAAGAGAGGGATTGAATCAAAGGATTAGCACAAGACACAGGTCGGTCCTTTCTATTCCTCTCTATCTCTAGTTCATAAAGGAAATACAAAAGTAGTTTTCTCTGTTTGTTTCTAAGGCAGCTGTCACACCTTAGTGGGATAGAGCAGTTCTAAATTGACACTTTTCCCCGTAACAACTACCACCATGATAACACTCTTTCCTTCAGAATTGGGTAAACCTGTGATAAAATCCATTGAAACCTCCTCCCAACGTTGGCTTGGAATTGATAAAGGTTGTAATAGACCCGGGGTCTTAATTGTTTGAACTTTATTTTGTTGGAAAACCAAACATTCCGCCACAAACTTTTGAATATCCGATCTAAGGACATCCCAAAAAAATTCCTTCTTAACCATGTGGTAAGTTTTTAGAAATCCTGAGTGCCCTCCTAAGGGAGAGGTGTGCAATTGCCTAACATTATTTTGTTTGAGTTGGGAATTATTACATAGGTATAACCGATCATTGTACCATAACGAATCATTTTTCCAGCTAAATGTATCAGATATAATGGGATCTTGTTGTAACTTTTGAATGAGTGCCCAAACTTCTTCATCATTCTTCCATTCATCCCTTGCTTTGTTTATCCAATCTGGTTGGATAATAGAAATGGTGTAAAGAAATGCTTCCACATCCTCATCCTTTCTTGAGAGTGGATTTGCCACAACATTTTGCTTCCCTTTTTTGTAGATGATTTCAAAGTCATAACCCAACATCTTTGTGACCCATTTTTGCTGCTCTTCTGAAGATAATATTTTTTCTAAAAAGTATTTAAGACTATCATGATCTGTTTTTATCTTGAAGTGTCTTCCCATTAGGTAGGGTCACCATTTCTTAAGTGCATGTAGTATTTCCAACATTTCCTTCTCATAAATAGCTTTGTGTAAATACATTCCTTTGATTGGATGACTTTCGAAAGAAATGGGTCTTTCTTCTTGCATTAAAACAACACCAATTCCATTTCTTGAGGCATCACATTCCACGATAAAGGTTTTTGTGAAGTTCAGTGTAGCTAAGACCGGTGCTTGGCACATTGCCTCTTTAAGATGTTCAAAGACCTTCGTTGCTTTTGGAGTCCATGAAAATGCATCTTTCTTCAATAATGTTGTTAGAGGTGCTGCTATTCTCCCATAATTCTTAACAAACTTGCGATAATACCCTGTCAACCCTAGAAATCGTCGCAGATGCTTTATGGATGTGGGAATTTTCCATTCCTTAATGGTTTTAATTTTGTGTGTAGTTTACTTCCGGAGTTGTCACATCCATGATTGTTTGAATCGACGTTTCGAGCCATCCACCGTGGCTCATCATTTGGATAGATCGACAAGTGTGTAAGACAGATCTCTTTGGAATGGTTAAATAAAGTTGAGGGATGTAATGGGAATGGAAGCCGACACTGTCATAATGAAAATGATTTTTAATTATTTTCAATTTATAAAAATAAATCAATTTAAAGGTTTTTTAATTGTTTTTGTTTATATTTGCTTTTATTTTATAATTATTTTTTTGTTTTATTTTTACTTTAGAATAAATTAATTAGAATGATTTTAATAATCTCGAATTAATGATTAAGATCCAATCTCAGTATTAGTGTTAATTAATACTGATTTTTATTATTAATGTTGTTCGTATTTTTTTTTTTTTTGAAATTCTTATAAAAATTTTCTTCTAGTTTAAGTTAATTTGAATTGGTTTATAGTTATAAAATACTATGTTTAAATAATATTATAAATAAGGATATTAATATTAATTAATATTAATGTTAATGTTAGTAATGAAACATAATTTGATTATTTGTTAGAATTTATTTACATTTATCTAAGATTTCTAATAATCTTCTTAAATGAAATTCTTATAAAAACTCTTCTTATTATGATTAAATATTAATATTGATTAATATTAATGTTAATAATTATCTTTGAAACTAATTTAATTATTTGTTAAAATTATCTAAGCTTCTTTGTTTTTATTTAAAATGTAAATTAATAGTTAAGTTTTAAGAATTGGAAATTAGGATTAGTGTTTAGTACGAGTGCAAAGTGTAGAGAGAGAGAAGTGAGGTTGGAGGGGGAGGTGGAAGGTCAAGTGTAATGGGGGAAGGGCTAAGTTAGGAGAGGGTGTTCTTTAGGATGTTAAAGTAGGAATCCAATTGTCACTTATTTTCCATCCTTTGTCTCGATTGAGGTTGTTAGGGTGTTTACCTATTTCTATGGCTTCTCTTAGTTTTCTATGGTGATAATGATCAATTTTGGCTACTACACTAGAGTTTTCAATGCAGACGTGATGATTGGTTTTACTGGAGTGTTCGGCTAGAGCTGAGGTTTTTGAGTGGTTATGTTTTATATCGGCGGCATGTTCTTGAATCCTAGTATGGATAGATCGACCAGTTTCTCCAATGTAGGTTTTCCCGCATGAACACGGAACCATGTAAACTCCTTTGTGGCATTTGGGATCAACGGGATCTTTGACAGATTTTAGGCATCTGCTGATGGTGTTCATGGGTTTGAAAGTGGTTCTAATTTTGTTCTTTTTTAAAATGTGCACAATTTTATCTGTTGTGCCTAATATGTAAGGGAGGTGAACCTTGCCTAAATGATCATCTAGTGGTTGTTTGTTTTTAGGATTCTCTGCATTCTTAAAGGCTTTGATCATTTGGTGTTTATTGTATCCATTCTCTGTGAATACTTTCATAAGATGGTTCTTCTCATCTTCAAAGTGGTTATCATCCAAAATACATCCCTCAACTCTATTTAACCATTCCCAAGAGATCTGTCTTACACACTTATTGATCTATCCTGATGATGAGCCACGGTGGATGGCTCGAAACGTCGATTCAAACAATCATGGATGCGAGAACTCCGGAAGTAAACTACACACAAAGTACTAATCGCAGAAGCCTCAAAACAATGGTTTTAATTTTGTTAGGGTCTACCTTAACACCTTCATGAGATACAATATGACCTAGATATTCCACCTCTTGTACTCCAAAGAAACATTTGGAGCTTTTTGCATATAATTGTTTCTCCTCCAATAGTTTGAGCACCCTATCAACATGCTGAACATGATCATTCCAAGACTTGTTGTAGATTAGTATATCATCAAAAAATACTAACACAAATTTTCTAAGGGTGGGTTTGAAAATGGAATTCATCAAGCCTTGAAATGTAGAACATGCATTGGTAAGGCCAAAAGGCATGACCAAAAATTCATAATGACCCTTATGAGTTCTAAATGTTGTTTTCAGAATCTCTTCAGTCTTCATTCTGATTTGATGATATCTTGAACAAAGATCCAACTTGGTGAAGTGAATTGATCCATGAAATTCATCCAATAATTCATCAATGACAGGAATGGGAAATTTATCTTTAATATTGAGCTTGTTGAGCTCCGTATAATTTGAACACATGCACCATGATCCATCCTTCTTGTGAATCAATACTTCTGGAGCAGATAAAGAACGTTGACTACTTTGAATTATACCAGCCTCTAGCATTTCTGTAACCATACATTCTATTTCACTCTTTTGGGCATAGGGATATCTGTAAGGCCTGATGTTTGGAGGAACACTTCCTGAAGTCAAATGAATAGCATGATCATGATAAAAAATAGGTGGGAGGCCTTTGGGAGTCTCAACTACCTTGGAATAATTATCCAAGAATTTTTGGAGATCTAGAGAAATAGATGATTTCTATGTGGGAACCTCTAATGAACATAATTGTGCAATTATGCCTTGTTGTTCTTTCTTTAGAACCTTTGTCATTCTATTAGAGCTGATTATCTTTCCTGATTTCCCTATGATACCCCTTAATTCAACTTCCTTTCCTTATGAAGAAAATTTCATGAAACATTCTTGAAAATTAAAAGCTATTATACCCAAGGATTGTAGCCATTGGAATCCTAGTATAACATCAACACCACCCACTGGAATGGAAAGCATTGGGATATTCAATACATATTATCCCATGAATAGCTTGATATTATGGTACTTTCTTGAGAAATTTATGGTTCCTCCACTTGCAACCATCACTTGACACTCTGGTGCTGGATATAGGAAGCAATTCAATTCCTTGGCTATCTTACAATGAATAAAATTATGGGTAGTTCCTAAATCAATCAACACTATTACCTTTTTCTTCTTGATACGCCCTTCTATCTCGATAGTTTGAGGAGTGGTAATTCCAGCCAATGCATTACAAGATATGGCCAGACTCATTTATTCTTTCTCTAGGGTTTGTACCTGGTGTATATCCTCTTCTTTTGATGTTTCTTGTTCCTTTTCTTCCTTCTTTTCACAATCTATGTAAAATAATTTCTTCTCAGCACACTTATGAAATTTAGTGTATTTGCTATCATAACTATAACAAAACCCCTTTACTATTTTTTCTTCCAATTGTTGTGGTGTCAACCTTGTAGGTTGTGGATGGCTAGGGGCAACAACACTTCCATATTTATGATTGTGAGTGGTAGGCTTCCTTGTTGCCATAATTTTGCTTTCCATTTTTCTTACCAACCTGAATGCCTTCTCTAATGAATCAAGTTCCCAAAGGAAAACCTCATGTTGGATGTTATCCTTTAAATTACCTATGAACACATAAATCCTATGTTCCTCTGGAATATCTTTTACCCTTACATTCAATTTTTGGAGGTCCTCAATGTGCTCCATCATTGAACCCTTTTGTTTGATATTTATCAACTGAATAAAAAAAGTGTTGCTTTTTGTATCCTCATAATGTGTTATCATTTCATCCGTAAAAATCACCCAAGTGACAATTTGGTTATGAGAGCAAAGCCATTGATACCATACAAATTGATTTGGTTCCAAATATAAAGTTGCAATGCCTCCCTTTTGTGTGTTTTTTACAATATGAAGATTGAAAAATTGCTCCATCTGTAGTATCCATGTTATGGGATCCTTGCCATCAAAATTCCTCATATCAATCTTGGAACATGTTGGGTCTTCAATCCAATGTTAGAGTCTATGAAATCATGATTATCATTTATTTTGTTCTCATCATGAGTTTCCTTTACTACCCTTTTGCCATTAGTAAGCATTTCTTGTAGAAACTTTGTCAAATATGTCTTCAAATCTTCCATCTTAGCTTCCATGCCATCCATCTTAGCTTCCACGCCATCCATCTTAGCTTCCACATCATTCATCTTAGCTTCGATGCCTTTCTTTAAACCATCCATCTTAGCTTCTGTTACTTTTTGTGCGAGTGAATTTTGATATATCATGTCGCATTTCTTCCTCTTCTTCATGATTCATGCTAGATCTTTTAGGTTACTTACTAGGTGTTTCCATTTTCTTTTATCGGGGCTAAATTAATGATAATAATTCTTCACTATGCTCTTTGAATTCCTTCAAATTACTTTTTCAAACCAAACTTATGCAAAAATTTAAAAAAACTACACACCTTTGTTTTTCACTTTGTAGAAGCTCGATATTGAATCTATTGTATCTTTGTAATTTTAGATCTCCAAGGTTTGAAATATATTCCTGGGGTAGCCCTCTAAGTCCTCTTTCTAACCTCACAAGTCTGATCAATATTGGATTCTCCAATGAAGATTTATGCCAAATCGCCCATGATGACCTGATTATAGTTTCATTCAGTAGAGCGAGCTTGTACAAAGTGCCACGTGTCACTGTTTTGACCTTAGGACTTGAAACCGATACAAAGAAAACTACAGGCCGTCCTCTTTATGTAAATTCTTACGAAATTTCAATCTGATGTTTATAAAAAAAGTTATGATGATTTCCCCCAAGTCACCTGTTTGAGATAATTGCGGATCCTGCAAAAACCCTAACTTCCTTGGATCATATGTTTGAAAATATAGTGAGAAATGATCTGAAATTTGTACCCGATGTTCAGAGAGATTTCGGCTCAAAGGGGTTTAATTTTTAGCTTCTATAATGTTGGATAACAAAAGTTATAGCGAAAATTCCACGATGACCTATTTGGAGCAACGAAAACCTAGAATCCAAGGTCTGATACCAAATGTTATGAAACTAGCTCACAAAATGATAGCAAAGATAGATCAACACCTTAGAAATCAGCCTCTTCGAGGGGGCAACCTCCTTTACATTACACAAATGAACAATTCTTGGATGATACAAATGACAAAACCTCCTTTCTATATACAGGAGTCTAAGGGGTCACAATATAACTAAAGCCAACCTAACAATAATAATATAAGGGCACAAAAATAACAATAGTGGGCTTCTATGGGGCACAATAATAACAATATGGGGATAATAGGGGCACAACAATAACAATAAGGGATACAATGACAATATTAATGGGGGAATCACTAGCATTATAGGGACCTAGCAATGGGTGAAAACACTTTAACATAAAGTAACTTTAAAATATAAATTACATGTGCTTTTTGAAAAAGTAACTCAACAAAAGAAAGATTTGAACCCAAAACCTCTATTATCATAAAGTAACTTTGGATGAAGTGAGCTAGTTTAAAGGGTTAGTAATTTTTGGAAAGGAGGAAGGCTTTTTCTTTTTGCTCACTAAAGCTTTGGAGTGCATGCTTACTTGAAAAACCCTTTTTTTCCTACAAAACAAAAAACAACCACACAACCCAAAACGAACATGCAAAAGAAATTCAAGCCTTGCAACTTAAAGTTATATTTGGCCAGAAACTAAATATTTTTCTCAATGTTTTTGATTTTTCGAGATCACACTAAGGCACAACAGAAAAGAGCATATGCATGAGAAAAATCCTTTCTTTCTATTTTTGGTTTGCCCAAATCGCACAGAGTTGCAGGGAAAAGAGCATATGTAGAAGTGAAAGGTGTAGATTCGATAATATTTTTTTTAATAGAGGACTATAAACTGAAATAAACAAAGAGATAAATAATTGTAATTGCAAATAAATATTGTATACCTCCAGATCTTAAAAATGACGTAGCTAGGGTGACCATAAACCTTTTCGCGTGAAACAAAAGGGGTTCCTCACTGAAACGGATGCTCCTAACTAAATAGAGCAGTCCCTTGGCCTAAAAGTGGTTAGAAACAATAGATCTAGGAAATGAAAGTTGGATGCAGTTGTATCGGCTTCGGATTTGGATCAGCAATGGATGCTGCCCTTGATTAGCTCTGATACCATGTAGGAATTTACAGGGTAAGTTCCTCAGATAGAACACTAAGGACACCGCTCATAAATAGATCATAGATCGGTACACAAGTATTCTTAATGTGGTTAAAACCCTCAAAGAGGGAAATAATCCATGACCTGAGCCAACGCGTCCACTTCAGGCAATTTATTAATGTAAAAGAAATAAAATTTACATAAGCTTCTCTCATGAACAATCACCTTACAAATGACCCACCATGCTCTTTAAATAGAGATTATGGACCAATCGGGTGTTAAGCCATGGATCAAGTGTCGGTATTACCGAGGAGAGAATGAACTGTTGGATCACATCATGTTTAGAACATATCGTGACCATCAGATTGTTAGTTACAAAAAGTACATATTAAAGAAACACACTTTATCTAACCATACACTAGACCAAGTTATACTTAACTATTTCCTATATGTTGGAATATCCTAATAGTTAAAAAAATAGGGTACATGTGATCAGGATGTGGACTATTGTCTCACAACAGATGGTTTGGTGAGATTTAGGGACAAAATATATGTGTCAGATGATAGTGGGCTCAAGAAGCTTATCTTGAGGGAGTTTCATGTCAATCTATATTTTGGTCACCCATGATATCAGAAGATGTTGACAGCGATAAATAAGTTCTATTGTTGGCTAAATTTGAAGAAGGAAGTGAAAAAGTTTGTGGCTAGATGTTTTGACTGTCAGGAGGTGAAAGAAAAGTGTAAGAATCTTGGTGGGTTGCTTTAGCCTATTCCAATTCTAGAATGGAAATGGGAGGTCATTTCGATGGATTGCATTAAAGGTCTTTCGAGGACATCGAGGCAACATGATTCTATCATGGTTGTGGTTGATAGGTTGAGCAAGGTAGCCCACTTAATTCCAATGAACACTACTTATTCAACTAGTGAGGTGGCACAGGTATTCATCAGGGAGATCGTGATATTGCATGATGTTCCAAAGAATATTGTGTCGAATAGGGATGCCATGTTCACTTTCAAGTTTTGGAAGGAGTTGTTTAAAGGTTTGGGTACAAAGTTAGCCTCCAGTACACCTTATCATCCACAGAAATATGGACAGATAGAGAGGGTCAACATGATACTGAAGGATATGCTGAAGATGTATGTCATGGATCAATAGAGTAGATGGGAGGAGTACATTCCATTGGTTGAGTTTTCATACAACAATGGTATTAAGAACCAATGAGGATGAGTCTGTTTGAGGCATTGTATGGGAAGAGTTTCAATACTCCCATCAGCTGGAGTGATCCAGTGATCGAGGTACTTATTGGACTGGAAATGTTGGAAGACATGGAACATGAAATGCAAGTTATAAGGAAGAATTTAAAGGAAACATAGGAAAAACATAAAAGCTATGCAGACCGACACAGGTTGTTTAAGGATTTTAGGTTGGGGAGCATGTGTATTTGTGCATCAATCCCAAAAGAATCTCCTTGAGGATTGGATCATGTGCCAAGTTGGAACCATGATATTGTGAACATTTCTAGATCCTTGTGAGGATTGGACCAGTGGACTATCGACTTGCACATCCTACGATAGTGAAAGGCCATGATATTTTCTATGCTTCATTTATTAAAATATATGTAAAGGATGTTGATCATGTTATTGATTGGTTTGTATTCTAGGTGGAACCAAAACAATAATTCTTGCCAGAACCTCAGTGCATATTGCAGCGGAAACAACTTATGCTCTAGAATAGAGCAATTGAGCAAGTTAAAATGCAATGCAAACACTTTGGACCCGATGAAGCTACATGGGAGATGGTTGATCAAATGTCGGATATGTATCCTTCATTATTTTTCGGTGGAGGCAAATGAGTTTTTGGTATTTGTACATATTTATGTATGACTACTATTGTAAGTACCACCATGAGTTGTGTTATAAAGCTCCAATAAGTGGTATGGTTGTTATGTTTTCATGTTTTCCATGATGGTTTTGATTTTGAGTAGGTTTATCATTGTAAATACTGCAATGAGCTAAGTTATAAAGCTCCATAGGCAGTATGCTTTTGATTTTCAACAATTGTTTTGGTTGTAGGTGTCAATGAACATCGAGAATGATGTTCCCCTAAGGGGGAGGGGTCTGTAACAACCATAGGTTAAAAGTTCATGTAATAAAGTTAATAAAGGAAAAATAAGACCAAGGTCATGGGACACTTATTCCAAGCTGAATGTTGGGAAAAATATCCTAGTGGGAATCACTTGTTGTGTTTATGGCTAAGGGGGAATTGGAAAAGGAATTAAAAGGAAAAAAGGAATTTTTCCACTTCATTAATGAAAGAAAAGGAAATTAGGAGAAAAGGGAGGTGAAAGGTCACAGGTTGCATGTGAGGAGGAAAATGAATGAAAATAATGGAAATGAAAAAATTAGAGGCATGAATGATAAAAAGACATCAGAGAATCAGTTAGTAGCCTTTTTTCAGTTGAGTTTCAGAATTAGTCTTAGAGAGGAGAAGAGGACCAAGAGGAGAAGGAAAGAAAGCAATAAAAGGAAGGAAAAGGGAAGTAGGGACAGACAAGATCGACCAAAGGAAAGAAAGGACCAAGCAAGGAAAATTTGGATCAAGTAGCTTCAGCAAGAATACTTGCAGGTAGTAGGTTGCATGTGTAATATGGTTTTGGCATGCATGGTATGTGCAAATGTGTATTTGGTTCACTTGTTGATCATGAAATAAATATAAAAGAAACCTAACATAACCATATTTATCACATGTGATGATTTAAACTAAGTGAGCATGGAGTCTGATCTAGGGAGTATTAACTGCTATATGCATGTGTGAATATAAAATAACTCTTTTTTAAATCTTTTTGTTTTATAAATGCAAATGCTAATCCTCACTTGTTCTTTGGTAGGGGAGATAGGTATGGAGGAAGAGGGTTAAAATGGTCTTGATGGCATGGAGGTCAAGCAGAGACCTAATCCCAGCTTCAAGGATAATTTTTCTCAATTCGGGCTCAAAATGGGCTGCTACAGGATTTCCTACAGGATGTACTAGTTCTCCTACAGGATCCTCTATTTTACTATAGGATGTTATAGATTTACTATAAGAAATTATAGTTCATCGAATGACCAAGAAAATCAAATTAAAATTGGATGGGAAATTTTTTTTTTATTGATTAGGATATCTTACGTCTCCATTCCAAGTGGAATCACTCAAAAAGACCTCTGTTAACCCATGCTAAAAAATAACAGAAAATTACTAGCCTAAAAGTCCGAAATTTGAGAACTACTGAGCTAGTAAATCCATCAAATGCCTAACCTAATCAAGTGAAAATGTAATGGGGTAAATTTTTTTATGAAATAGAATGTTTTTTTTTATACAATACATGTGGAATCAACTTGATTGAAGTTCGTTAGCATGCTCTAACAAATATCAGAAACTTACTGCTAGTTGCCACAAAGGAGTTCCAGAAATCTAAATTTGGGAATAAGAAGACTAATCCAAGTAGCTAAATGATTACTATCACCTTCCAAATCTTTTCCAAGAATCAAATTATGCTTGTGATCCTTCAAAAGAACTTACATAAACCATTTAACCCAATCCTACAATAAGAAATCATTAATAATAAATGAAAAAATAGAAAGAAATAAAAACAAGAGATGCATGTGAATAAGAAGTGAAAAGAAGGAAAGAAAATGATACAAAAGGGATCTGAGGCTCCTGGGATGGCCAAGCCCAAGGAAAATCAGAGACCTATGGAGAATAACAAGATTTAGAGACTGAACATGACACCAATCTTCATTATTTTCATCAATACAATTACATCCCTGCAAGAAAATACAATGGAACTGTAGAAATACGAGTTCTCTCTATAAGAACACTAATAAAAATCTATCCCTAGAGGAAAATTAGACTTGGTACTTATAACGAATGATTAGGAATCATCTCCCATGAATGGAGGAAGCTTTCCCCACAAAAATCCCTTGATTAGTGGATTTGGTTCCCAATGCTAGGAATTGACATTAAATGGCAGGGAACACATTCCTAGATTTTCTCAACCATTGGAGTTCCACAATCTGTGCCATAATTCTAAAATATCTTGTTGATTTATTATTTAATAGTGATCCTCCCATAGTAGGGAGCAAGTCCCTAAATTATCTCCTCCTCCAAATCTTCATAATCTGCCCAATATTCTCATAATATTCCACAAAAATAAATAACATTAGGCACAAATATGCAATTATCCACAAACCTTCCTAATGAATATACTAAAGTTAAAAATAAATTATCTAATGCAAAAAGAAATAAATCAACTAGGGAATAAAATAATGCATACTTTGACACCTCCCTGATAATGACGCCAAAACGTGATAAGCCTTGGTATTGCAACGAGAATGCTCCAACTCCCAAGGCTACCGACTTTAATTATCAACCTGACGTTCGTACAAACTTAAGAGGTATCGACACTGTATCTGCAACATACAATGTTTCCTTCCTTAGATGTCAAGATGTAATGGAGTGCATGTACTGAAATCAAATCCTAAACTAATTGCAGAAAATGAAATGCTCGAAATGGAAGCCTTAACCTAATGCAAGAAATAAAGTACAAGGAAAGAAACATATTCTAATTACATAAAGATCATGAAATAAATGTAAAAGAAACCTAACTTAACCATATTTATCACATATAATGATTTAAACTAACTGAGCTTAGAGTCTAATCTAGGGAGTATTAAATGCTATGTGCATGTGTGAATATAAAAGAACTCTTTTTTTAATCTTTTTGTTTTATAAATGCAAACGATAATCCTCACTTGTTCTTTGGCAGGGCAGACATGTATGGAGGAAGAGGGATAAAATGGTCTTGATGGCATGGAGGTCAATTAGTGGCATAATCCTTGCTTCAAGGATGATTTTTCTCATTTTGGGCTCAAAACAGGCCGTTACAGGATTTCCTATAGGATGCACTAGTTCTCCTACAGGATCCCCTGTTTTACGACAGGATGTTACAAATTTACTATACGAAATTATAATTCATCGAATGACCAAGAAAATCAAATCCAAATTGGATGGGACAAATTTTTTTATTGAATAGGATGTCTTAGGTCTCCATTCCAAGTGCAATCACTCAAAAATACCTCTGTTAACCCATGCCAAAAAATAGTAGAAAATTACTAGTCTAAAAATCAGAAATTTGAGAACTAGTGAGCTAGTAAATCCATCAAATGGCTAACCTAATGAAGCGAAAATGAAATGGAATAATTTTTTTTATGAAATATAATGTGTTTGTGATTTAATACAAGTGGAATCAACTTGATTAAATCTCATTAGAATTCTCTAAAAATAGCATAAATTTACGGCTAGTTGCCACAAAGGAGCTCCAGAAATCTAGATTTGGGAATAAGAAGACAATACAAGTAGCTCAATTATTACTATGACCTTCTAATTATTTTCCAAGGATGAAATGATTTTTGTGATCCTACAAAAGAACTTGCATCAACCATTTAACCCAATTCCACAACAAGAAATCATTAATACTAATTGCAGAAATAGAAAGAAATAAAAACAAGAGATGCATGTGAATAAGAAGTGAAAGGAAGGAAAGAAAATGTTACAAAATGGATCTGAGGCTACCAAGCCTAAGGAAAATCAGAGACCTATGGAGGAGAACAAGATTTAGAAGCTGAACATGACACCAATCTTCATTATTTTCATCAATACAATTACATCCTTGCAAAAAAATACAATGGAACTACAGAAATACGAGTTCTCTCCATAAGAACACTAATAAAAATCTATCCCTAGAGGAAAATTAGACTTCGTACTTATAAAAGATGATTAGAAATAATTTCCCATGAATGGAAGAAGCTTTTCCCACCAAAATCCTTTGATTAGTGGATCTGGTTCCCAATGCTAGGAATTGGCACTAAATGGTAGGGAACACATTCCTAGATTTTCTCAATCATTGGAGTTCCACAATCTGTGCCATAATTCCATAATATCTTGTTGATTTATTATTTAATAGTGATCCTCCTGTAGTAGGGAGCAAGTCCCTAAATTATCTCCTCCTCCAAATCTTCATAATCTGCCCAATATTCTCATAATATTCCACAAAAATAAATAATATTAGACACAAATATGCAATTATTCATAAACATTCTTAATGAATATATTAAAGTTAAAAATACATTATCTAATGCAAAAAGAGAGGTTTAATGTGCTGAAGGATGGTCATAGGCCTTAATTTATGTTTAATTTAGAGGCACGAGCCTTAATTTATGTCTAATTTAGAGGCCCATCATACCCCCTGCTGAAAGTGTTGCTCATCCTTTGAGAAACTTAGTGACCTCATTGTGACTCATCCATGGCCTTCGTGGCCTCTCTTGTGCATTAAGAATCTTGCTTGTAAGTTCTGCAAGGACAAGCCCAAAAACATATTTGTGCAAAGAAAAATCCTTGTTTCTTGAGACTATTAGTTTGACTTCTTCCCCTTATTCAAGATGGTTCTTGAATATTTTTCTGTTTGACAAGGTCTTCCACATCCTTATCAACCTTCTGCTACCTTGTTCCACCATTTGGAAACCTTTGAAACCCTCAAAATGATTTTAGATAAGAGCTAGGACATCATGTATTAATTCCTGTCAAAACTACAGGAAACCTACATGAAACCCTGTTAAAACTACAGGAAACCCCTTTTGAGAATAAATGATAGTCTGAGCCTAGGACAGACCCCCAACGTGACTCCCATGCCTTTCTCTCATTTCTATAACAACTTTTAGGCCTTGGACAAAAGCTATAAAGAGACTAGAGACCTCTTGGAAAGTCTCTTTTCATCACTATAGTTTGAGTTTTGTTTTGATGGTGGATGCCTCATTTCCTTTTGTTGACTTATTCTTCTCTCTTGTGGCATAGATGGTTGCCTAATGGCCTTGGATTTCTCTATTTTGATTAGGTATCTCTTAGGCACTGTCATTTTGGGTTTTAGCACAATTTTTTCTTTCTTCCTTCTTATAGCAGCATTCTGCTTTCCTGTAGTAGTCATTCCTTCTTCCTTTAGAGTCTTTTAACTATATGAGAGTGATGAGAAATGATGTAGGTTTGTGAAAATGGAGAGGATGCTCTGTTTGTTTTTTCAAGAAATTTTCAGGGTGATAGGGTTTGTTTTTGAAATTATGAAATTAGATGGATGAATGATCGATACATAGTGATTATGAAGTGGATGGAGGGCTTGGAGTGCTATGGTGACTTGGCCTTTCCAAAAATTTCTTCTTTTCACTGCTGTCCTCATTCCTTCAAATCATCACCCTTCATAATTTGATTTTTCAACATTTCATGAGTGAAGGAGTGAGCTGGAATTAACTAGTTGAAGGTAGCTGAGACTGCTGACCCATCCTTAGCTTATAAAACCTCATGGCTCATGCATTGACAACAAATTCATAACTATAATATGCTCAAGAGAAGAGGTTAAGAATATTGCATACCTGTAACTACCTGATGGTTGTTGGAGAGACATGCATGTTGTTGCTGAGTTGATGTTGTTGTGCTTCATCATGACTCAGGTACATCTCTTAACTTCCTTTTTCTTTTTTTGTTGATCTTATTTTACTGATGGGTTTTCTTCTTGTTGATGTGTAGGTGATGTGATTTAGGTGGATATTGGTGGCCACTCTCCAATTCCACTTGGACCCCCACCATTGTTTCTTTCAGTTTTCTTATTTGTAGCACAATTTACTATTTCTGGCAGTTTTTTGGGTCCTGATCTTCCGGAGCAGTTTTGAGGCCCTAAAAGACAATGTTTTGGGAAACCTGAGAGCAACATGGACCCATGTTGTTCATCCCAAAGTTGTAGTCCTCGAATAGATCTTTCTAATGAGGTATTGTGTGCATCAAACAGAGATCATATGCCAAAGTTATGACCCCGGGAAGTTGATGTACTAATTTATCCAAACGGGGCCCATAGTTTGGCGCTTCATCTCCTAGGGTTAGTGTTTTAGATGTTTATGGTTTTACATTGTTTCTCAACAATAAATAGGCCTTCGAACCTCATTGTAAGATAGTTCAGAGGCATGTAGCTGCCACATCTCTCCTCAAAGATAAGCGACCATTGCCTGAGCTAATAAACTAGCTCGAGTGATGGTAGCTTATCTTTGAGGAGAGATGTGGCAGCTGCATGCCTCTGAACTATCTTACAATGAGGCTCGAAGGCCTATTTATTGTTGAGAAACAATGGCAAACCCTAAACATCCAAAAACCTAACCCTAGGAGATGAAGCGCCAAACTATGGGCCCTATTTTGGGTAAATTGGTACATCAACTTCGTGGGGTCGTAACTTTGGCATACAATCTCCGTTTGACGTGCACAATACCTGATTAGAAAGATCTATATGAAGAATACAACTTTGGGATGAGAAACATGGGTTTGTTAATCAATGTTGCTCCCAGTTTTCCCAAAAAACATCGTTTAAGACCTCAAAACAGCTCTAGAAGTTCAGGACCCGAAAAACTGCCAAAAATAATAAATTGTGCTAGAAATAAGGAAACTGAAAAACTGAAAGAAACAATGGTTGGGGTCCAAGTGGAATTGGTGGGTGGCCACCAATATCCACCTAGATCATGATGACTTCCTCTGTTGTTGTTGAGCTCTGGAGGAGTTTCATTATGCCTGTAGTTATGCTTCTCCTCTTTCAATCATGGTGCTGAAGGTTAGGCTTGGAGCCTGCTGTTACTTCCAAATAGGCTGCTGTAGCTGCCCTTTTTTTTATAATGTTCATCTCCTTTTTTCGTTGGAGGGTAAATAAGTATTGGAACGAGTGACCGTAGAGTGACACGGTCATGATGGGTGTTGGCTAAGATGTGGTGAAGTCAATGTCCTTTTTTCCTATCCCAAAATAGGTCTGCAGCATAATTTTTCATCGAACTGCCTTTCTTGTAGATTTTCAGAACTTCCTATAGTACTACAGGAAACTCCTGTAAGATAGTCTCTTGTAGCAAACTTGTTTTTTCCATATCTCCCAAACGATAGAATAGATTGACCTGAAGCTTTCTGAGCATGTTTCCATCATCATTATGCACCTCTCCATAAAAACAATTTGGTCAATGGATGCACAGATTTCGAGAAAAACTAAAAATGGCTGAAGGTGATGGAGGCCAATTTCTTGGAAACCGTGCACTAGAATTTACTAAAATTTCTTGGGCATGTTACCATCATCCATATGCATCTCCCCATGAAAAATAATTTTAAATGGATGCATGGTTTTCAAGTTATGGAAAAAACAAATTTCTACTCTATGTATTTTTGTTTCCTATAGTAAAACACAACCTTCCTGTAGTATTTTGGGACAACAAGGAAAACGAGTGGTAGAAGCTTGGGAATGATGAGTGGATGGTGGAAATAGATGAGGTTTGATGGATTGGTATGGAATTGGTCCTATTGAAGCATTGAGCAAAGGAGAAGAAAGTCAAAATTTGACTTCTTTTGACTAGATTTGACCTATTTTTTCTTTTCTTTGGTGACAACTTGTTTTTGTTCCTTGTATATGTTGGAGAGCACCTACATTAATCAAAGAGATACATGGAGCAAGGATAAATTTATTTATTTAATTATTTTTCCGTTCTTTTTTCTAGGCCTACTAGTCACCTCAATAAGGTTTTCAACTAGTAGGTCCGCCTAGACGCCTCAAAGGAGGTTCTCACCTAGGATTTTTATTTTATTTTTTTCCCAACCCATTGATTGCCTTATGGAGGTTTTCAATCGATGAGCCAATTTAAGGCGTCTCAAAGGAGGTTTTCACTGAGAAATTTTTTGTTTTCATTTTTTTTTTACCCTGCCCTACTTGAAAAACAAAATCACTTTCAAGTATAAGAATACTTCCAATGGAGCCATGTGCACATCAAGATGACAGACAAAATGATGTGTAGTATTAAAATGTATGCTTTGACATGTACTTGGATTTCAGAGACCAAATGATTTGAATTTAAAAGGATTAAGCATAGTTGAAGAAGAGAGTGATGCTCCATCTTGTTGATTTTCTGGAACCAAACCTCAATATAACTTTGATGTCCTTGGTTACCTTGCTTATCTAGATCATTCTTCGTGTCTTCTTCTACTATGACCTTCAAATATTCCTCTTTTTGCTAATTGTTCTCTTGAATACATGGAGGATTTGATGGTAACTATGGGGAGCTCTCTCAATCTCTGATTTTGATGTCTGCTCTTCATCAAGTGCAACCCATGATTCTTTGGTCTTCTCATTCGAATCTTATTCTTCTGGATGTGGTCCTTCAATGATATCAAGATAATCTCTTTTTCGTGATACTCTTCTTGAGCTATGGTGAATACCATTTAGCTCAAGAGAAGATGTTTGGAAGTGTCGTGCCTCAGCATTGTAAGTGGGGTGAGCTACTTCAATGTGTGGGTTTGGAAATGGTGATACAGGTAGCTGAGTGGGAGTCGATATTTGAGATGGATGTGGTTGGGATTGTGGTTGTAGTGGAGGTGAATGGCAGGGATAACATGGAGTTGGGCATGGAGGATATTAAGGAAAATATTGAGGATATTGTGGACAACTCCCATAAGTTCCTTGCCAACCTTGTTGCCAAGATTGGTTTTGGGGTTGAGACGGCCAATGTTGCCAAGGAAAGGGTGTGTTCCAATTACTTTGAGATGGATGTGCATAAGCTTGAAATTGTGAATTAGTTTCTTACACCATACTAAGTTGAATAGGCTGCCATGGTCCTCTTGGAGCTACATAACATCGCTACATTGGCAATTGACTTGCTCCATTGTCCTATTGGTGAACTTCCTTCAACCTTGGTAATGATGGATAATGTTTAACATCATGTGATTCTCCATGGACAACACAAATATCAACATATTTTTTTTTCTTCATCTTGCATTCTTAACATTTCTACTTGTTTGGTTCGATTGCTAAGAATTTTTCTTTTAAAATCATCAAACAAATTTCCAAGTTTAGCTCGACTTACTGATCTTGATGTTGATTTACCTACTCTTGCCTTTCCTCTTGATATGCGTTTACATGTTTCACAAATTTCTTCAAATGATAATTGGTATACATCACCTCTACTCATGAGATCAAGGAGATTAATCCATTCATCCCTAATTGTTCTAAGTAATAGGGTTTTTAGTGTGTCGGATCCTAAATGATGTAGGTTTTCCCTCTTAACATTATACATGAACCTCTTACACATGTTAAGGCCAAGTCACCACAGCACTCCAAGCCTTCTATCCACTTCATATTCACTATCTATCCATCATTCATCCATCCAATTTCATAATTTCAGGAACAAACCCTATCACCCTGAAAATTTCTTGAAAAAGAAAACAGAGCATCCTCTCCATTTTCGCAAAACTACATCATTTCTCATCACTCCCATATAGTTAGAAGACATTGAAGGAAGAAGGAATGACTACTACAGGAAAGCAGAATGCTACTATAAGAAGGAAATAGAAAAAAATGTGCTAAAACCCAAAATGACAGTGCCTAAGAGAGACCTAATCAAAATAGAGAACTCCAAGGCCATTAGGCAACCATCTAGGCCACAAGAGAGAAGAAGAAGGCAACAAAAGGAAATGAGGCATCCACCATCAAAACAGAACTCAAACTGTAGTGATGAAAAGAGACTTTCCAAGAGGTCTCTAATCTCTTTCTAGCTTTTGTCCAAGGCCTAAAAGATGTTATAGAAATGAGAGAAAGGCATGGGAGTCAAGTTGAGGGTATATCCTAGGCTCAGACTATCATTTATGCTCAAAAAGGGTTTCCTGTAGTTTTAACAGGGTTTCATGTAGGTTTCCTATAGTTTTGATAGGAATTACTACAGGATGTCCTAGTTCTTATCTAAAAGCATTTTGAAGTTTTCAAAGGTTTCCAAATGGTGGAACAAGGTAGTGGAAGGTTGATAAGGATGTGGAAGATCTTGTCAAACTAAAAAATATTCAGTAACCATCTTGAATAAGGGGAAGAAGGAAAATTAATGGTCTCAAGAAACAAGGATTTTTCTTTGCACAAATATGATTTTGGGCTTGTCCTTGCAGAACTTACAAGCAAGATTCTTAATGCTCAAGAGAGAGGCCACCAGGGCCATGGATGAGGCATAATGAGGTCACTAAGTTTCTCAGAAGATGAGCAACACTTTCAGCAGGGGGTATGATGGGCCTCTAAATTAGACATAAATTAAGGCCCATGCCTCTAAATTAAAAATAAATTAAGGCAGATGACCATCCTTTAGCACATTAACCTCTTTTTTTGCATTAGATAATGCATTTTTAACTTTAATATATTCATTAGGAAGGTTTATGAATAATTGCATATTTGTGCCTAATATTATTTATTTTTTGTGGAATATTATGAGAATATTGGGCAGATTATGAAGATTTCAAAGAGAAGATAATTTAGGGGCTTGCTCCCTACTACAGGAGGATCACTATTAAATAATAAATCAAGAAGATATTATGGAATTATGACACCGACTGTGGAACTCCAATGCCTGAGAAAATCTAGGAATGTGTTCCCTACCATTTAATGTCGATTCCTAGCACTGGGAACCATATCCACTAATCAAGGGATTTTGGTGGGGAAAGCTTCCTCCATTCATGGGAAATGATTCCTAATAATTTTTTATAAGTACCAAGTCTAATTTTCCTCTAGGGATAGATTTTTATATGGAGAGAACTTGTATTTCTATAGTTCCATTGTATTTTCTTGTAGGGATGTAATTGTATTGATGAAAATAATGAATATTGGTGTCATGTTCAACTTCTAGATCTTGTTCTCCTCCATAGGTCTCTAAATTTCCTTGGGCTTGGCCATCCCAAGAGCGTCAGATCCATTTTGTAACATTTTCTTTCTTTCCTTTCACTTCTTATTCACATGCATCTCTTGTTTTTATTTCTTTCTATTTCTGCATTTAGTATTAATGATTTCTTGTTGTGGGATTGGGTTAAATGGTTGATGTAAGTTCTTTTGTAGGATCACAAAAATCATTTCATCCTTGGAAAATATTTGGAAGGTCATAGTAATAATTGAGCTACTTGTATTAGTCTTCTTATTCCCAAATCTAGATTTCTAGAACTCCTTTGTGGCAACTAGAAGTAAATTTATGCTATTTTTTAGAGCATTCTAACGAACTTCAATCAAGTTGATTCCACTTGTATTAAATCACAAAGAAATTCTATTTCATAACAAAATTTATTCCATTGCATTTTCATTTCATTAGGTTAGGAATTTGATGGATTTACTAGCTCACTAGTGCTCAAATTTCTGATTTTTAGATTAGTAATTTTCTGCTATTTTTTAGCACGGGTTAACAAAGGTGCTTTTGAGTGATTCCACTTGGAATGGAGAATTAAGACATCCTAGTCAATAAAAAAATTTGTCCCATCCATGATTTGTCTCTTTGATTCATCCTAAATATTTCTTCCTTAAGATCATGATCTTTATATTTTTCTAGAAATATCTTTTGCATATCATTCCATGATCTTATTGAATTAGTCCCTAAACTCATGAACCATTTAAGAGCTCTATCCTTGAATGTTTCCAGAAACAATCACAATTTTTGAGTTTTTAATAAGTAACCATAAGATCTACAAACAATTTCAAATTAAAAGAGAAAGATTTCCGGATCCTCTGACCTTAGACCATGAAATTTTGGAAGAAAAGATGGAGGAATGTTCTTCACGTGCACACTACCATCAGTATCTTGAATGGGAAATCCGAGAGGATATTCCTCATTGTCATCATCTCCATCCATTTCTTCTACATTATTTGCCATCTCTTCTTCCTCTACCTACAAAAGTGAATGGTGATGTGGCTCTTACTGCATCATGTGATGAAATGGGGGGTGGGTTGGTGTTGGACATTTTTTGTTTTTATGATTGAATGAAAACACTAATGCAATGCACTTTTCTATTTTTGAAATGAAATATTCCTAATGAAAATATTTTTTTGTTTTTGCAAAAATTAAAAAGAAATGAATCAACTAGGGAAGAAAACAATGCATACTTTGACACCTCCCTGACAACGACGCCAAAAAGTGATGAGCCTTGGTATTGCAACAAGAATGCTACAACTCTCAAGGCTATTGGCTTTAATTATCAACCCAAGGTTCGTACAAACTTAAGAGGTATCGACACTATATGTGCAACATGCAATGTTTCATTCCTTTGATGTCAAGATGTAATGGACTGCATGTACTGAAACCAAATCCTAAACTAATTGCAGAAAATGAAATGCTCGAAATGGAAGCCTTAACCTAATGCAAGAAATAAAGTACAAGGAAAAAACATATTCTAATTACATAAAGATCATGAACTAAATGTAAAAGAAACCTAATTAAACCATATTTATCACATATGATGATTTAAACTAACAGAGCTTGGAGTCTAATCTAGGTAGTATTAATTGCTATGTGCATGTGTGAATATAAAAGAACTATTTTTTTAATCTTTTTGTTTTATAAATGCAAATGCTAATCCTCACTTGTTCTTTCGCAGGGGAGACAGGTATGAAGGAAGAGGGTTAAAAGAGGGTTAAAATGGTCTTGATGGCATGGAGGTCAAGTAGAGGCCTAATCCCAGCTTCAAGTATGATTTTTCTCAATTCGGGCTCAAAACAGGCCGCTACAGGATTTCCTATAGGATGTACTAGTTCTCCTATAGGATCCACTATTTTACTATATGATGTTACAAATTTACTATACGAATTTATAATTCATCGAATGACCAAGAAAATCAAATCCAAATTGGATGGGATTTTTTTTTTATTGACTAGGATGTCTTAGGTCTCCATTCCAAGTGGAATCACTCAAAAATACCTATGTTAACCCATGCTAAAAAATAGCAGAAAATTACTAGTCTAAAAATTAGAAATTTGAGAACTAGTGAGCTAGTAAATCCATCAAATGCCTAACCTAATGAAGTGAAAATGCAATGGAATAAATTTTCTTATGAAATATAATGTTTTTTTGATTTAATAAAAGTGGAACCAACTAGATTGAATCTCGTTATAATTCTCTAAAAAATAGCATAAATTTACTGCTAGTTGCCACAAAGGAGTTCCAGAAATCTAGATTTGGGAATAAGAAGACTAATCCAAGTAGCTCAATTATTACTATGACCTTCCAAATCTTTTCCAAGGATTAAATGATTTTTTTGATCCTACAAAATAACTTACATCAACCATTTAACCCAATCCCACAATAAGAAATCATTAATACTAAATGCAGAAATAGAAAGAAATAAAAACAAGAGATGCATGTGAATAAGAAGTGAAAGGAAGGAAAGAAAATGATACAAAATGGATTTGAGGCTCTTGGGATGGCCAAGCCCAAGGAAACTCAGAGACATATGGAGGAGAACAATATTTAGAAGCTAAACATGACACCAATCTTGATTATTTTCATCAATACAATTACATCCCTGCAAGAAAATACAATGGAACTGCAGAAATACGAGTTCTTTCCACAAGAACACTAATAAAAATCTATCCCTAGAGGAAAATTAGACTTGGTACTTATAAAAAATGATTAGGAATCATTCCCCATGAATGGAGGAATCTTTCCTGAGCAAAATCCCTTAATTAGTGGATCTGGTTCCCAATACTAGGGATCTGCATTAAATGGCAAGGAACACATTCCTAGATTTTCCCAATCATTGGCGTTCCACAATCTGTGCCATAACTCCATAATACCTTGTTGATTTATTATTTAATAGTGATCCTCCTATAGTAGGGAGCAAGTCCCTAAATTATCTCTTCCTCCAAATCTTCATAATCTGCCCAAAATTCTCATAATATTCCACAAAAATAAATAATATTATGCCCAAATATGTAATTATTCATAAACCTTCCTAATGAATATATTAAAGTTAAAAATACATTATCTAATGTGAAAATAGAGGTTTAATGTGCTGAAGGATGGTCATAGGCCTTAATTTATGTTTAATTTAGAGGCATGGGCCTTAATTTATATCTAATTTAGAGGCCCATCACTTGTTGTCATTGGCATGGGTATTGCCGAGTTTCGACAGTGGTTTTAGCCTTGCCTTGCCATTTTCGGATAGCCATGGTGTGATGGGATTCTTTCTCGGTTGAGATGTGGATTTACATAAGGTTTTGTATTCGAGTGAGGTGGTCTCAGGAAAATCCCAAGGGTTTGGGGTGGAGATGGTTTTCTCTGGGAAGCCCTCATTCGGTGGGTGGAGAGAGGAAAATTCCTCAAGGGACAGTGAAGGAATTTTGAGGCATCCAAGCTCAGTTTGGTTTTGTGATCTTGAGATAGACTTAGGTGAGATCATGATATGGTGAGGGTGGAGGTGGTTTTTGGATTCCCTTCTTTGTTTATGGATTGGTTTATCCCATAAGATCCCACATTCATGGTTGGAATATAGCATGGGGGTGATTGGTTGAAAGAAATATTTGGTTCAACTAAATAAATGGTTGGGTGGGACGTGGAAGTCCTTGACTTGATTGAATTTTTCATTTGGTTAATAAGAGCTAATATTATATTTTCTTTGATGAGTAAATATACTTGTTATTCTGTGGATTTAATGGCTATTTCATTATTGTTATCTATCTGGTTATAGGCATGGTTTTATGGCGGACTCAAGTTATGGCTCTTATCATGTTTTTACTTATGAATGTCTGGTTAATGAATGCATGACCTAAATGGTGTTATGAAAAATATTGTGAGAAGGCATTGATCTTTCTTGTTAAACCTCAAATAAGTTTTCAGATCCTTATGTTCAGATATGCATTCATGACCTGTAGGTTACATGTTTACCATTTGTTTGACAGAATATTAGTCCTGGTTGGGAGAGGGCAAATCAAGTCCTAGTTCAAGTTTTGGTTTAGAACCTTTATCTCTATTTTATTTATCATTTATGGTAGTTTCACTAAGTTTTGGGTAGAGGCCTAAGTCTTAGCCCGGAAAAACGTGGATCAAAATTCAGGGTCGTTGGAATATAACTGATTAGAATATTCCACAGTCACTAGGAAACATGCCTGTGGGAGAAACAAGAGGATTTTATCTGCTTGGAGGCCTTGGCAAAGGAGCAACTGAGGTCCTAGGTCAGTGAAAAATAAATTTAACACAGGGGTTGGACACTTGGAGGTGTTGGGTTTCTACTGGAGCTCATATAACACCTAAGGGAAGTCAGTAAGGTATTAAGTTGTCGAATCCATTTTCTTAAGGTCATAAAGGAGGTTGAGTCTTATCATAATAACCCCTCAGCTCATGCTTACCCTGGGTAAGCCATTTAAAGTGGGTAGATATGGGAGGAGGTGATGTTACAACAGACAACCATTGATGATGCCACATAGTTATGCTTTCAGTATTTGCAATTTGAGATAGTATAGAAATACCCCTATCATGAAAAAATGATATAAGACGCTGAGAAATAACATGCACATTTATAGTACTAGGCCATGGGTCCATTCTAATATGAAGCTGCTGGCTGTTTCTAATCCGCCTCGCTAAGCCCTATGCCACCAGATCAAATGAATGAATAGTTTCCTGCCAAACCATAGAGATATTTTGATAATATTTGTTAGGGATATAGATCCAGTCCTCTAGAGATAGAGTCTTGATGTATTTCTTAACAACCACCTACGTCCACAGGCTCTCCGATGAAATGAACCTTTAAACACTTTTTTCCGCCAGAGCTTTAGAGAAATGGAAAATGTTTTTTAGCCCCAAACCACCAAGGAGTTTCAAGATAGGTATCCTATTCAAGAGCACCCATGACAACACATAATTATCCTTTGAACTAGCACATAAAAAATTGAAAAAAATCCTCCAGATACGCTCCAATATACCCTTAGGGATCCATGCCAAAGACATCTAGTAAATTGGAATATGTAGGAATTTACAGGGTAAGTTCCTCAGACAGAACACCAAAGGACACTGCTCACACATAGATCACAGATCAATACACCAGTATTTTGACGTGGTTAAAACCCTCAAAGAGGGAAACAGGCCACGGCCTGAGCCAACGTGGCCACTTCAGGCAATTTATTAATAAAAGAATGAAATTTTACATAAGCTTCTCTCATGAACGATTAACCTACAAATGACCCTCCATGCTCTTTAAATAGAGGTCATGGACCAATCGGGTGTTAAGCCACGGATCAAGTGTCGGTAATACCGAGGAGAGAATGAACTGTCGGATCACTACATATCGTGACCGTCGGATTGTAAGTTACAAAATGTACATAGTAAAGAAACACACTTTACCTAACTCTATACTAGACCAAGTTATACTTAACTATTTCCTATGTGTCGGAATATCCTAACATCCCCCCTTAAGAACAACTTGGGATAGGATTGAAGGATTTACAAATATGACACAATAGGAGAAGGAAGGAGGCACTAGAACCTATCCCCCCTTAGTGACAACTTCCTGAACTCCAACCATAAATCGAAGTTTAGTGAACTTCGCCTCTGTGAGAGCCTTTGTAAAGATGTCTGCAACTCGATCATCTGTTGAACAATATTGCACTTCAAGAACATGGTCGTGAATGAGCTTTCTGATGAAGTGCATGTGCAGTTCAATGTGTTTGCTGCGCTGATGTTGGACTGGATCTTTGCATAGTTGAATGGCACTTTGATTATCACACAAAAGTGTAGTCGGATGTTGCTGCTGAAAGCCAAACTCTGACAGGATCTGACGAAGCCACAAGGCTTCCTTACTAGCTTCTACGGCACCACGATACTCTGCTTCTGCTGAAGAAAGAGAAATGGCACCTTGTTTCTTGCAAGCCCATGTAATAGGTCCTGAACCAAGAGTGAACACATAACCTGCAGTAGACTTCCGATCATCAGGGTCACCAACCCAATCGGAATCAGTGAAACCAACCAATAGAGGAGATTCTTCGGCACTGTAATGAATCCCAAACTGAACTGTACCTCGAACATAACGAAGTATTCTTTTAGCTGATTTCCAATGACTTTCATGTGGGTTTTGCATAAATCGAGCAACAAGGCCAATGACAAAGGAAAGGTCAGGACGAGTATGGGTTAGATACAAAAGTTTTCCTACAAGTTAACGGTATAAGGTAGCATCAACTTCAGGAGAAGTACAAGTGACTGAAAGTTTGACTCCAGACTGAAAGGGAGAAGGGGCTGGCTTACAGTCTTCCATGTGAAAATGGCGTAGAATATCACAGGCATACTTGGACTGGGAAAGGGAAATACCTTCCTTGGATTGCAAGAATTGAAGACCAAGAAAATAATGTAAGTGTCCTAAGTCTGTCATTTCAAACTTCCTTTTAAGGCTAGACTTCACATGGTTTATAAGGTTGGGATCACTACCAGTCAGGATAAGATCATCAACATAAAGAACAAGAATGATAAGAGACTTGCCCACTTTCTTGGTGTAGACAGTATTGTCAGAATGACACCTAGAAAAGCCATTTTCTAAAAGAAAGTTATCCATTTTGGCATACCAAGCTCGAGGAGCTTGCTTGAGACCATAAAGGGATTTCTTAAGCCGACATACAAGGCTGGAGTCTGTTTGTATAAAGCCAATAGGTTGTTCCATATAGATTTCTTCATGCAAGTCCCCATGCAAGAAGGCAGATTTAACATCCATCTGATGGACTTCCCATTTGAAAGAGGCAGCAAGGGAAAGAACAAGGCGGATAGAGTTCATTTTGGCAACAGGGGAGAAGGTTTCAGTGTAGTCAATGCCTTCAACTTGTGAAAAACTCTTAGAAACAAGACGAGCTTTATGTTTATCAACTTTCCCATCTGGTCCATACTTGGTTCTATAAACCTATTTGCATCTAACAAGTTTTCGTCCCTTTGGTAGAGGAACAAGATCCCATGTATCATTTGCCAATAATGAATGATATTCTTCATTCATAGCTGCTTCCCAATCTAGATGGCTTGACGCTTCTGCAAAGGTGTCAGGATCATAATTCACTGAAGCTTGAGCTAGTAAAGAAGAGGCTCTATCAAACTGAGAACGTGTATGTTGCTGATCTGTAGGATCACCGACAAGATCACCTGCTGCATCCCGAGTAGCACGGACCCATTTTGGAAGCTGAGGAGCTGAAGGAGGATCCTGAGAAGGTGGGGGAGGATTTTCATCCTCACTTTCATCATCTGAAGAAGAAATATTTTAAAAAGTAGAAGAGATAGGGAGAGGTGGCACATCCGCCGAACTAGGCTCGTAGGCCGATATATTTTCAGCAAACTTTACATATCTTCTAATGATAACATTCTTGGACTTAAGTGGAATAAGTCTATATCCTTTGACATCTTCAGAATATCCAACAAAAATACATTTTTCACTCTTAGGTTCTACAACTTTATGTTTCTCATCTGGAATATGGGCCCATGCTTCACTTCCAAAAACAAGAAAGTGACTTACATCTGGTTTAATTGAGCTCCATGCTTCTTCTGGAGTGATATTCTTTAAAACCTTAGTAGGAGTGCGATTTATTATGTAATTTTCACAGTTAATTGCTTCTGCCCAATAATTAAGACTAAGTCCTTTAGATTGAAGCATACAGTTAGCCATTTCCTTTAAGGTGCGATTCTTCCTTTCAGCTACACCATTTTGTTGTGGAGTATATGGAACAGTGTGTTGCATTTGAATTCCATTCTCAGTGCAAAAGTTGATGAATTTGTTGTTAACATATTCTCCGCCATTATCAGATCTAAGCTTAAGAATTTGATGTCCAGATTGTTTTTCAACAGGCCAAGAACATGTTAAATACTTCACTCTTGAGTTTTAAGAAGTATACCCAAGTGCGTCTGGAGAAATCATCAATGAAAGTTAAGAAATACTTGTAGCCAGAGAATGAAACAACTGGAAGTGGACCACATAAATCACTATGCACGAGCTGTAAAGGGGCTGAAGCGTGCCAAGAGGCACGTTTTTCAAAACTATCCCGATGATGTTTTCCGAGTACACATCTGGAACAAACACCATCTCTACAAGATACCATTGGAAGGCCTGTCACCATATTTTCTTTACATAGATTCTGAAGGGAGCGATAGTTTAAGTGACCAAATCGCTCATGCCAAAGTTTGCTCACTTCGTCGTTATGAGCAACAAATACTGAGGGAAGATTTGATGACCCAAAGTTGTGAAACTTATACAACCTTGTAGAATCATCAGCAATGCCAGTAGCTAAAATCTATCTAGGATCTCTTAGGTCCTTAATTACAACATCGTGAGGTGAATATTCAATGATTTTACCTTCACCTGAATGAGTTATCTGATATATAGATAGAAGGTTGCAGGATAAGGTTGGAACACATAATACATCATTAAATTGAGCATTGTCTATATGAACAGTTCCAGTCCCTACAACACTAAGAGATCTATCATCACCAACATATATATTTTTGGTGTTACAATCATTTAAAGAAGAAAACATGGCTTTGTTTTTGGCCATGTGATAAGAAGCTCCAGAATCAATGAGCCACTCATGAGAATGAGAAGAAGAAGATACATTTAGTGCATAGCCAGACCGAGATGCTTGACAACCACATGCAGAAAGTGCCATTCCTGAAGATGAAGTTGAAGTTGAAGAGTGCTCCAAATGGATATTATGCTTCTTCATTGCTGCTTCCAAGGCTTCCATCTTCTTAAAGCATTTGGATTCTAAGTGGCCATCTCGATTACAAAAGTTGCAATGTCTATCAGTCTTCTTCCCTTTGTTTTTATTTGTCTTATCATTTTGTTGAAATGATTTTTCATTTTGAGGCTGAAATTGCTTAGGACCCTTGTTTGGTTTAGGACCATTCCTTTTAGGATACAACTTCTTAGGATTCTTTGAATTTGGTTGCTGCTGGGCGGCTAATGCTTTCTTAGAAGAGTTTCCAAGATGAAGAAGACCAAGGTGTAAGAGTTTTTCTTGTTCTCTTATTAAAGAATCACAAAAGGAATCAAAGGAAGGGGACTTGTAGGCTTGTCCTTGAGAAATGAAGGCTTCTCTTGTAGAATGGAAGGTGGAAACAAACACAGAATAGGCTGGTCCCAACTTAGTAAGAATGGAGTAGATAAGGCTACTATCTTCTTTCTTAACCTTAACACCTTCCAAGAGAAGTCTAAGGGTCTTGAACTTGGACAAAAAATCTTCAATGCAAGAAAAATTATTGGGGTCCAATGTAAGCAACTCATTTTTAAGTTGATGGGCTTTAAGTTCATTTTTAATTCCAAAAACTTTAGTGATCTGTTTCATTGCTTCTTCAGGAGTATTAAGTTCTGCAATATGGAATCTAAGATCTGGAGAAATAGACATCCCTATCAACCCACATGCTTGATCTTGCCTATTTTCCCATTTAGCTGCCTTATCTTCATCTTTCAGTTTGGTTTCTTGGCCTGAGGTTATTCTGTAGAGACCTTTACTTCTAAGTAAATCCACAATGTAGGACCACCATTGAAAGTAGTTGGTGCTGTCAAGAATAACTTGGCATGGACTTTCCATTTTAACAAAAAATGAAGCTATAAATGCTAAAACTAAGTGTTTAAATGGAAAGATCTCGAAAAATTAGGCTGGTTAAAAAAAAACGGCTCTGAAAACGGCTTCTGGATGAAGAAGTTATGGCTTTTTGAAGAAAATTTGATGAAGATGCCGACGGAGTGCGGGAATGTGCGGAAATGAAAAATCCGCCCCCACAAAAAGGAGATTTGAACTCAAGACCTCTACTCTCATAAATCAGCTTTGGACCAAGTGAGCTAAACAAAAAGTTTGAGAGAGAGAGAGAGAGAGAGAGAGAGAGAGGGGTTGAAGCTTTGGGTTGCGTGCTTTCTTTGAGCAAGCTCTTTTTCCCTACAAAACAAAAAACACAAAACCCAACACGGACATACAAAAAAAAATGAACCTTGCGGCTCGAAGTTAGCTTTAGCCGGAAACTAAATATTTTCCTCAATGTTTCTGATTTTCCGAGATCACACTAAGGCGCAGCGGAAAAGAGCATACGCATGAGAAAAATCCTTCCTTTTTGTTTCTGATTTGCTCAGATCGCACAGAGTCACGGGGCAAAGTGCATACGCAGAAATGAAAGGTATAGATCCGGTAATAAAAAAGGCTAAATAAACCAAAACCGAAATAAACAGAGAAAATAACTGTAAACTGCAAATAAACATTGTATACCTCTAGATCTTAAAAACGACGTAGCTAGGGCTACCGGAAACCTTTTCACATGAAACGAAAGGGGTTCCTCACTGGAACAGATGCTCCCAACACAATAGAGCAGTCCTCTCGGCCCGAAAGTAGTCAGAAATAGTAGATCTAGGAAACGACAGTCGGATGCAGTTCTACCGGCTTCAGATTTGGATCACCAACGGACGCGGTCCTCAAATAACTCTGATACCATGTAGGAATTTACAGGGTAAGTTCCTCAGACAGAACACCAAAGGACACCGCTCACACATAGATCACAGATCAATACACTAGTATTTTGACGTGGTTAAAACCCTCAAAGAGGGAAACAGTCCACGGCTTGAGCCAACGCAGCCACTTCAGGCAATTTATTAATAAAAGAATGAAATTTTACATAAGCTTCTCTCATGGACGGTTAACCTACAAATGACCCTCCATGCTCTTTAAATAGAGATCATGGACCAATCGGGTGTTAAGCCACAGATCAAGTGTCGGTAATACCGAGGAGAGAATGAACCGTCGGATCACTACATATCGTGACCGTCGGATTGTAAGTTACAAAATGTACATAGTAAAGAAACACACATTACCTAACTCTATACTAGACCAAGTTATACTTAACTATTTCCTATGTGTCGGAATATCCTAACAGAATAGCCTCCAACACTGATTTAATGAGCACTAATCTACCAACTTGAGATAGCTGGTGCAAGTACCAAACAACAAGTCGCTTATCTAGTTTCACCAACAACTAATGCTAGTCAAATTTTAAATAAGCATTGAGTTTTAAATGGAAACCTAGACATTTGAAACTAGCCTCAAGAGAAACAATTGAGTAGGGAAAAATGTTACTAATTATTTGAATTTCCTCTTGATCTAGATTATGGATTGTAGTAGTATATTTTTGAGAATTTATCAACATGCCCATGGTGGAACCAAAAAGGGCTAAGATCTCAGAAAGTTTGGGAAGATCGCTAGCTTCCCCATTACAGAAAATTAATATATCGTCGACAAATAATAAATTTGAGATGGCCATTACCTGCAGGGAAAATTTTAAGAACCCCCCCTAAATTTATAAATATAATAAATGGGCGAATCTCCATGGTATATAGGAAAAATGGAAGGCGATTTTATCAATAATATAATATATATATATATAATTTTTTGGCGAATCTCTCATCACCCATGACGAATATTTTACTCAATTATAAAATCTTGTAAGATCTTGGCGAGTCTTTCACTAAATAATAAAACTTTGTAAAGTCCTAGTGAATCTTAGCATAGGCTACATGCTGGTTTAATTCCCCATTTAAATAGGCTACATTCCAGGTGAATACCATGGGTCAATACCATGTGCCATTTTGGTGAATACCATGGGTCAATACCATGTGCCATTTTTTTTTTATTAGAATATTTTACTCAATTATAAAATCTTGTAAGATCTTGGCGAGTCTTTTACTAAATAATAAAACTTTGTAAAGTCCTAGTGAATCTTAGAATAGGCTACATGCTGGTTTAATTCCCCCATTTAAATAGGCTACATTCCAGGTGAATACCATGGTTCAATACCATGTGCCATTTTTATTTTTATTAATTCTAATATTAGGGTTAATAATGGTTTTTTGCATGGTATTAATAACAATCTAGTCCATGGTATTTGTCCCATAGTATTTTGGCCATAGGTTTCACCTAAATATAACCCATTTTTTGAGTGTCCTTAAATATAAAGTGACTTATGGAGTAAATATAAAAAATGTTTTATTTGTTTACCATACCTCTCGTTTATTTATATTTTTATTAATTTACCATACCTCTTTTACAAATATGGTATTTGGCCCATAGGATTCACTTAAATAAAACCTCTTTCTTGAGCCTTCATAAATAGAACGAGGGTTATGGACTAAATATAAAAAGAGGTTTTATTTATTTACGATACGTCTAGTTTATTTATATTTTTATTTATTTACCATACCTTTTGAGTAAGTATAAAAAGACGTTTTATTTATTTACCATACCTCCACTTTACTTATATATTTATTTGTTTACACCCTTACATGTATATAAGGTGACTTATGGAGTAAATATAAAAAATGTTTTATTTATTTACCATACCTCTCATTTATTTATATTTTTATTAATTTACAAAACCTCTTTTATAAATATGGTATTTGGTCCATAGGATTCACTTAAATAAAACCTATTCTTGAAAATGGGCGAATGGATTCACTTAAATAAAACCTATTCTTGAAAATGGGCGAATGGAAGGTTGTAAGTCCTAATTTCAAGGGCTAAATTTACCTTTTTTACCCTCTCCCTTAAAATAAGGTGGGCTATTTTAGGTGATTTGTAAAAATGTACTATGATACAAAATATTCGCCCACTAAAAATTTAAAACCCCTTAATTTCGCCAAAGGGCGAACATTCGCCCCTAAAATTATCCTTGATTACCTGTGAAATCTGAATGCCACTGAAAGACCTGTTATGTAATAAAGCCTTTAGCATAAGGTTGATACCTTCAATCACCAAGATGAATAATATTGGATATAAAGAGAAACCTTGACGTAACCCATGTTGCGCAAAAAAATTGCGAGGCCGAACCATTTATAAGAACAACAAAGGAAACAAATGTCGGGCATCCCATGATCTAATTGATAAAGAGACTATCAAAACCTACATGAATGAGAAGAAGGCAAATGGAATACCAATGATCTTGATCATATCCCTTCAAAATATAAATTTTGAAAATAATCCCTTTCATCTTTAAGAGTTTGATATTGTGCAAACCTTCCTGGGCAACCCCAATGGCTTGTATTTTCCTTCTAGCTAAGAAACAAAATGATTCAAGAGAAATGACCTTTGAGAGAACAAGTCATTTGAATTTTGAGAGTTTAGTCTCCTAGCAATGAACTTTGAAAGAAACTTGTATACATAGTTGCATAAAGAAATATGGTGAAAATCCTCAAAATATGTAAGATTGTTCGACTTTGGGATAAGAGCAGTGAAAGTATAATTAAAGGAAGGAAGGATCCACCCATTCTTGTAGGACTCATTGATAACCAAAAAAATGTCTAGACCTATAGTTTCATACAAAACAATGAATAATTTGATAACCCACCCATCCGTGCCAAGAATCTTATCCTTTTGAAAACTCGCAAGGGCATCGTTCAATTTTTCCTCCATTACCTCCCCATTGAGTTCTATATTATCCTCCTCATTAACAAACTAGGGAAAGAACTGAGCCACCCTAATAATATATACCACATTAATCACCGGGGTGTGCTAAAAATGCCTTTAAAATGTTTAACTCCCATTGCATCCAATCCTTCAAAACTAGAGATATTGTGCCCCTCATACACCATACCTTAGATGGTGTTTTGTAATTTTTGACCCTTTTCAAATGCATGAAAAAATTTTGTGTTTTCATCACCACTTTCCAACCATATTTCCCTACATTTTTGTCACCAATATCCATCTTGTTTTGATAGAAGATCCTTTCTTTTTGCAACCAACCCTTGATAAGGATCCTTTAATATTTGAGATTGAAAACCCCCTAAAATCAAATTTGTGTAATCCCCAATCTCCTTCTCAACCACCAAAAGATCAGATTGCTCATGCTTACGATAGACCATAGCCCATTCTCTAATCACATCTTTTAAGTGTATGAGATTACGAGAAAAATGTCCTATAGTAGAAACATTATCTTTGATATCATATGGGATCTAGTGTTGTTTAAATAATGTAGCAAATTCCTCTTCATTTAATCATTTCAAATTCATTTTAAAGATCTGTCTGGTTTTTGAAAACCTCCTTTATTCTCCAAAAAAATAGTTCTATGATCAGATATACCCCCGGAGCAGGTCCATTGACGAATGAGAGGAAAAACACCAAATGTATTTTCATTCACCAATAGGCGATCAAGTCTTTTTGCAATATGGCCCTCCCCCACTCTTTTATTTTTCCAAGTCGGGACCAGACGGATCGGAGGAACATCAATCAAGTGATAAGAATAGAGTTTATGCTCAAAATATGCTGACATGGAATCCAAACATGCTCGTGAACCCCATGACTCTGTGACTCCCATGGAGAAAGTAGGGAGCCTGTACAAGAAACATTTCCAATAAAAAATTATAGAAAACCACCTGATCATCACAAGGGCCATAAATTTTAAGGAAAGTAAAAAAATTGTCCATTTTAGAAGAGTATGCAAATAACCCCAAACCAGACTGGATAACCCAAAAACTTTTGACCAGTAGATTTCATGTATCCCACCACAAAGCCAGGTCACCTACCTGACCATGAACACCACTAGAGATAAATCGCTGTGATGAAATAAGATAATCCAATAGCTTAACCACATCCTCACCATCCCCAGGGATTTCTTGGAGGAAAATAACATTAGGACATTCTAGAATAAATAGACATTTTAAAGCCAACTTTTTGTGATCACTGGTAACTCCCCTAAAATTGAAAGGTAGGTTCTTCATAAAGATACTCTACTGTTTTGGGTGTGTTATATTATTTCACAACTAGTCGCATGCATCGGGGGGGGAGAAGCCCCCCTATTCATTGCACCTAGTGTATTCGGGGGGGGGGGGGGGGGGAAGTAGCCCCCATGTTGGGGGGTTTGGAGGGTGGCAGCAACCCCCCTGCAGAGAGTCCAAGGCAGCGGCCCAGGATTTTTATTTTTATATATATGCGGACCCAAGGATGGGGGGTGGACCCAAATATGGTGGGAGGACCTACCCATGGTTTTGTGCATGGGTTTTGCAACTAGTTTTGGGCATGATGGTTTTCCACCAATGGTATTTTGTAGATCTGGTCAAGGGAACTACGATTATGTTCTAATCCAGGGTTAATGGATTGAGGTTTATGAATTCTTCGACATGTATATATATGTATTGTAACATTGAAAGGAATATAATGAAAAATTAATTTGGTAGTCTCGGTTTTGGGATCCAGGGGGAAATCTTTGTGTACTTGTTTTATGTCTCTCACAATTGTATATTTTCTATTTTTAAGAATTCATTTGCAGGTAATTTCTATACAAGGTTAAAACCTACATTTTGTATCAAAGCTGTTATGGCCTAAATCTACCTCAGGCTGAGAAAGGTAGGTCTAGGGTAACATCAAACCATGCTTAACCTGGTAGCTAGCCCTACCAAGTCGGGAGAGGGCTCTCTCCTTGTCAATCTCAAGAAAATATAGCAAATGAGACTTGAGATGACTGATGTAAAGACTAATTTTAGGCTAGATATATGCTCAGAGGAGTTTTATTGAGTTTTATATTGGTTTGTTGGATCAAATGTGAAAGGCAGTTTTGGGTCCGGGGAATGAACTTAGTCTTGCAGAGGTTTCTGTGGGGTGAGGTAGGAAAATGCTTTAGTACTTTGAATTAAGTGAAATGGACAATCTTAAGACTAGTTAGAATTTGGATAGGGCATGAAAGTATCAGTAATCCTCTTCAAACAGTTGAAAACATGTAAAACCAAATAAACCCTAAGGTAGAGCACTGCAACATCAATGAATTCCACCTTTATACTTGATTCATTTAGTTAAGCTGAAAAGAGAGAGATAATGGCACACATAAACACATGATAACTTGAATCATAGAAGGAAAAACAATACTAAATCACCTTGCCACAAGAATCCCACAAAATGTTGCAAACCTTGGTCTATTTCCTTGCCAAACTGCAGAGATGAATGTACAATAATGCTCAAAGCATTCACAAGAGTCCAACCTTGAAAAATGACTAAGAAAGTACTAAATATAGGCAAAAAAACCACCCATGCTAGCCTTTAGGGGTTGAATTCATGACTTTAGGAGCTGTTTCAACAAGATCTAAACTAAGAACTGAAAAATAGGCAGTGGAATAGCTTGCCTCTAAAACTATGGAAACTGATTCATTCAGTTCAAAACCACCTATACATGATGTATCTACCTCCTTAAGTCAATTTTCATCATTTTTACATCAAAGTACATCAATTTACATCATGAATTTGACCATGAGAGAGAAAAAGTCAAACTGAAAAAAACTAGGCGAAAATTTTGAGTTTTGGGCAAAATTGAGCAAATTGTGCCTGATGTGCAGCGCCATCTGCCTGATGCGAAATGCCTTTTCCAAGATGAATTTGGAGGTCTTCCCCTTCACCAAATTTTCTCTAAGCTTACTTTTTGGAAAGGTCTACCTGTCTACTTTCTAGGACATGTGGAATTTTTGAATATGGTGTCCATTTGCGCCTCCAAAAATCAGTTGTCCCAACACTATTTCCTGTGGGTCCAAAAAGTGGCAGAAAGGGCAATTTTGAGGTGTTTTTTGCCCTTTTAGTGACCCAAAACTCCTCCAAAATTCATGAAAATTTTCTGGGTTTTCATATTTTTTATGACAAATCCAAAAATGTAAGCCATTTTTGAAATTCCCTACCAACTCATTGTGCAGTGCCAGTGGCGCTGTGCATCAGACGAAAATCCTTGTGTTTTGCAATTAAAAATTTGAAAATGAAAAAAAGTTCTCCAAATTTGCTCAAAATTGGCATGAGGCAAGCTGATCAACTACTTTGCTGAGCCAAGGAAGCTTCAGCCAAGATTCTAAGTTTGTCTTGCTCTTTTTTGGCCTTTAAGGCTCTCCCTAGCTTGGTTTTCAGTCTTCTTATTCTTGCCTTACAAATTTTGTTCCGGGCCAAATAGTGATAGGCCATGTGCCTCAACATTTTCTTCTCCTTATTAGCCTTGTCAAGAAGCTTCTCAAGGTGGACATTCAATTTTTCGAACCATGATTCTCAATCAGCCTCTATTTCTTGCTCTAGTGAAGTTAGCTTGGCTTTCCTCCTTTTTGCCATTTGTCGATTTTCCTTGATAGTTCGCAGCTCCATGATCATCTTTTTATCCTCCAATTGATTGTTTTGTTTCTCAAGGTATTTAATAATCCACTTAGCCCTCTCAAGGTTTATGGATAATGCATTGATATCAGCTTCTTGTTCTCTAATGACCTCCTTGAGCCTTGAGTTTTTGAGTTTTGGGAGATCAAATCAGTATCCTCCTCCTGAATCAAAATGAAGTCTCTCTCTTGACCTTCAGAAGGCCCTTCATCATGCAATGGTTTCTTTCCTCTATCCTGTACCTGCTTTACTGAAGAAGAAGGCAAAACCCCTTTAACCCCGGGTGAAGATAATATTTTCCTGTGGTTTGGTGAAGAGAACGAGACCCATTCAACCCCTGGTGGAGATAATACTCATTTTGCAGCTGAAAAAAGTCTTCTTGTCCCCTTTTGATAAGTGATAAAAACAGGAATGTGAGCCTCTTCAGTTTTTCTTTCATGCTCTCTTTGTTGCTCGGAAGGTCTAGCTTCCTCTTGAGGTTCTGCAAATATTTGAGGTCCCTTGAAAATCTCATGGGAAATGAAGGTTTCCCATGGCACTCCCAACTGAGTCAACTAGTGCAAAACAACAATTTTGATGACAACAAAGTGATATATGCTATTGAGCTGTTGTCGGTAGGGTTTCCTCTTTGTAATTACAGTCATCCTCTCTATGTTTTTGCAAATGATGTATGGTATGCTCATCATTCCAACCCTAGTAAAATGCATAGGCAACATGATATGATAAGCATAGAGTCGGGAGAACCTTCCCTCAAATGTGAAGTATTTAGTGATGAGTTTCATTAATGCCACATACCGACTCTCCAAAAACTTGAAAGGAAATACCCTGCCTAATTGGCTATGATATCTAGCTTTAATGTATGGTTCATAGTTCTATTTGCTGATATTTTGTCTCTTATTCCATATTTCCCCCACATCTGGCATCTTAGTTGCTTCTGCAATAATGGCTGGTGAAAGAGTTAAGTTGATGCCAGCAAGCTGTACCATATTGTTCTCCATGTTGATGACAAATGGCCTGGCCAATTCATGATGATACCTGACCCTCTCTACCATCTCACAAAACTCAAAGTAGGATTGGTATTTGAAACAAGTGTTGGCAAGAGGACAAGTAAGAAGTTCAACAATACTAATAGGCTCCTCTCTGATGATCTTCCCACCCTTGTGAGGTCTCCTAGGTTACAAATTTCTGTCTCCTGAACTGTCACTTTGTGTTTCTTGCTCATAGCTTGAGTCACTGTTTCTTGCCATTGTGCTTGTTTTAGGGAAAATGATGGAATGAAGGTATGATGAAAAATGGTGATGAGAAAGGACAATAGTGATGAGTATGAAGAGATTTGACTCTTGGGAGATGAAATTGGGAAGTGAAAGGAATGATTTTGGGAGATTAGGGTTTAGTGAGGTATTTAGGGTTGTGTGAGGGAAATTTTTGCTTTAGGGGAGTGGGGTATGAGAAAATGTGATGAATGAAGTGTATTAGGGTAGATAAAGAGTGAAAATGGGTTTGATGAAGTTTTTGTGAAGGTGGAATGAAAATTGCACATTTGAATGGCAAATAATGAAGAGAAACTAGGGTTTCATTCTTCACATGCAAGATCTATGAGAAACACCAAAGTGACTTCAATTTCAACCTTAGAAAGATGAGTACTTACTTATAGATGGAAAATGTAGCAAATTTGAAGTTTGTTGAGCAATTTGGCATGTTTTGGGATGATTTGGAGCAAACTGGACTGATGCGCAGTGCCTCTGGCCCAATGCGCAACGCACACTTGATGCGAAGTGCCAATTCAATTTTGCACTGCAGTTCTGCCTCTGATGCGCAGCGCACTGCCTCTGATGCATAGTGCCAGGCCAAGTTGCCTCAAAAAAATAGGGTTTTTGTCTCTCTTGCTCCAAATCGCGATTTTGGACTCTCTAAAAGGAAATTTGTAATGAAATGTCCAAGAGGACCCTTTTCACTTTAAATATGAAATTACTTTAATTTTTCACTCATATCAAACCCACTTTTCTAATGTTAAAGTCACTTTTGGTTTTGACTCTATTTTTCCATTGAAATTGACTTTTCTTAATCATTTGATAAACTGATGCTTTGATGCTTGTGTTTTTTCTTGCAGTGGCTGGAATTTGGCAAGGTGACCAAGGGTAGCAGTTCTGAACTTATTACATAAAGGAAGATTAAAATTACATGAAATTTTTATACATAAAGCATAAAAAATCTGTTTTTCCTCAAAACAAGGTTTTGAGGAAAAATCAATTACTGAGTATATCATTATTGAAAATTTTGATGCTGAGACTTTATTAGACCTCCTCATGTGCCTGCTGACCATTATTGAGCTTTTACATGACTATGGGAGCAAACCCTAGACCTAATGAGACCCAAAACCCTAAAAATGGTTTTTGCAAAATGTAATGACAAAAGATGACTGTAAATGACCTAAACTTATAAAAATAGGCCAGCAGGTAAAGACCATGATGGAAATTTGATAATGAGCCACTACCATAAGATGATCCATGATCCTAATGGAATGCAGCTGACCGGATGAGACACCTAGAATGCATGCAAAAAGAGAACATTGATCACTGATGGAGGGATGAAGATGCCGACACTAACATTGGCTCTAATGGGGATGGTAGCTCCTAGGAGGTGCCAAGAACTACAGATCTCTGGAAAGCAGACAGTGCCTCTTCCATTGGGCTAAATGGAGTCAATAACTTCAGCAAACCAAAACCAATATCTTGACTCAAAACTGACTCAATTACAAAATTGGAAACTGACTCAAAATTGACTCAAATAATCCACACTAAATAACCAAAAACTGACATCAGACCTTCAGTTTTATAGCCTTCACTTTGGGCCCCAAATTAAATGAATGACGACAGTACACACTTTACAATGAAGGAAATAAAATGGTATGTACAGTGATATATGTGACAGCAGAAAATATCTCAAAGATAATACCGTTTCAGTAGCCGACCATTGACCGACCCTCCTGGACAATCTTCCCCATTCATTTCTTTCAGCAGAAAAGCATTTTGACCTCGATATGCAACAATTCTGAATGGTCCCTTCAAAAGATTCTCGAACTTTCCATGCTTTCCTTTGTCCTCGTTTCTAGCATCCCATTTCACCACTATGTCTTCAATCTAAAATTTGTCTGCCTCTGCCTTCCAATCATAGATTTTCTTGATTCTCTATTGCAGCCTGAAGGTATTCTGAAAAACTTCCTCTCTCGTCTACTGTAAATGGATCATTTGGTTTATTCTTCATTGTAAATGATTTTCCTCGTTGCCAGCTTCCTATAGAAGTTTAACAACCAGGACTGCGAGAGATGTCGGGAACACTGTGTCAACATCATATATGATCTCGAAAGGAGACATGCCTATTGATTTCTTCTGACTTACTCTATCCACTCATAATGCATTAACCAATTTCTTATGCCAGCTCTTTTTGTTTGTTTCCAGCAAATTTTTGATGATGTTAACCAATGATTTGTTTGAAGATTCTGCCAATTCGTTACCTTGTGGATAGTATGCAGAAGAGTGCCCCAAGGTAATTTGATATTTGTTACAAAAATAAATCATCTTTTTAGATTTGAAAACTACTGCATTATCTGTAATCAATTTGTTATGACAGCCAAAATGTGACAAAATATTGTTTTCAAGAAACTGAATTATTACCAAGTCGGTTGCCTGCCGAGTGGGAATTGCCTCAATCCATTTTGTGAAATAATCTGTCACTGTGAGGATCCACTTGTGCTGGGCTGAAGATGTAGGATGAATCTCGCCAATAAAGTCTAGACCCCACTGCTGAAATGGAGCACTAACTTCGACTGGCTTGAGAGGTAAAGGCTGCAACTTTCTCCTTCCCTGAAAAATTTGGCATTCATGATAGCTTGTAATAGTTTTATATACATCAGCAAAGAGGGTAGGCCAATAATACCCTTCTCTCAAAATTTTGTTCGCTGCCGTCTTCCAAAATAGGTGACCTCCACAGTCTCCTTTGTGAAAATCATCCATGACCTTTTTTGCTTCTTCCTCAACTAAACAATTCAACAGAATACTGCCGGGATCTTTCCAATAAATTGCATTATTCATAATACAAAATTTGGCAGCCTTTAATTTCAGAGTTCTACTTTTGTTTCTAGCCATCCCCGGTGGTGGTGAAATATGTTGGAGCACATATACAACATCTGAATACTAAGGAGAATGAAGAAAAATTTCAGATACCTGAACAAGTGAGCTATCTTCATCTTCATCGGACATAGCAGCAATCAAGTTTATGTCCAAGGCATGAAAATTAGAATCCGCCATCATTTTTTCTAGCCCCTGCCCCTTCATGAGCTTTGTTGGATTTATCTCCACATCATATTCTAACAAAGCTGCGATCCATTTGCCTCGTCTCCCTTCCGGATCTGTTTGTACTAAGACATCTTTAACGACTGTGTTAGGGACATAAGCAAGAATATGAGAATGCAGAATATATACCCAGAAATCTTTCAAAGCTTTTACCAAGGCAAGAGCTTGCTTTTCAATAATGTTATACTTTAAGGCTGCATCTCTTATTGTCCTGCTGAAAAAGGCAATTGGATTCTCAAGCTAGTCTCTTTTCTGCATTAAGACCACTGCCATAGTATGATCCGAAGCGAATGAAAACAAAATGAAATCTTGGGAATAATCTGGGCTGATTAAAATCGGAGCTGAAGAAAGAGCCAACTTTACCAAATTGAAAGACTTGATAGCTTCTTCAGTCCACTTTACTACACTATCTTTCTTTAACATGTTTGTGATTTCCCTCAAATGTTCAGCTAGATTTGGCACAAAATGACGTAAGAAGTTCATCTTACCGTTGAATGCTTGGATCTCCTTTTTGCTACGTGGAAAATCAATTTTTTGAATGGCCTCCACTCGAGCAGGATCGATGTGGATGCCCTCCTTGGATATGATGTGACTGAGAAGATTTCCTTCATCCATGGCAAACAAGCTCTTTTTTGGATTAAGAGATATGCCATACTTTCTACACCGCTGAAAAACAATCTTCAAATGGTAAAGATGCTCTTCATCTGAATTGGAAAAAACTGTCAAATCATCAAGATAAACTACTAAAAATACATCTTTCTCATTTGCAAAGGCAATATCCATAGCCCGCTGAAAAGTTGCACTAGCATTCTTTAATCTGAATGGCATCTTGGCATAATGGAAAGTCCCCCATGGAGTGGTGAATGCTGTTTTGTCCCTGTCATCCTCATGGACTAGAATTTGATTATAGCCGGAATACCCATCGAGCAGTGACATACGAGATGCTCCAACTACTCTTTGAAGTATGTGGTCCATTTTTGGCAATGGATAGTTATCTTTCAAAGACACCTTATTCAGATTTCTAAAATCAATACATAATCTAATCTCACCTGTCTTCTTCCGCACGGGCACTAAATTGGAAATCCAATTTGAAAATCTTATTGGAATGATTATACCAGCCTTGTACAATCAATTCACCTTTTTCTATATTGATGGTAGCAGCTTTGGATTTATCCTTCTTAACTTTTGTCGAAATGGCTTCTGGTTTGGCTTGATTGGAATGATGTGCTGAATTATACTCTTATCGTATGCCTTCAAATCTGAATAGTCCCATGCAAATACATCAGTAAATGAAGACAATAAACTAATGTATTTTTCCTTTACTTGAGGAGGCAACGCCTTTGACAACTTCACCATCTTTGGATTTTCTGCTGTTCCAATATTCACATCCTCAACTCCCTTCTTGGTCGGCACCAAGCTTGGTTTCCGGGATACATCATATTGGTCAAATAACTCCTCTAAAGGTATTAGACCTTTAGGAATGATATTGTCCTTCAGCTACAAAACTTCCATTTGATTCACCCCTATGTCAGATTCACCATCATCTTTCTCTCCATCGATAGAAGTATCTTTGTATTTGCCTTCATTTTGCAGAAATTCTTCATTCTCTTTGTCATCTTGAAACACCTGCCAATATCTTTGATTATCAGGGATAGCTGGGCGATGTTTTACGTAAATTTCAAACTTATTGTTTGAATTCATCGGGATTTTCAAGTTACTTGCAACTGTTGCAAGGGAATCTGCAATAACATTTTGTACATGAGGGACACATGTCAAAGTATAATATGGAAACAACCTCAAAATATCTAATACCGCATTACGGTAAGCCCACATTCGAGGATGTTTGGCTTGGTATTCACCCTTGACTTGCTTGATTACTAATTCGGAGTCACCATAAACTAAAATTCTTTTTGCATTCAACTTCTTGAGGATTTTCAAACCAACAATTAAAGCCTCATATTCAGCTTCATTATTGGAACAATCAAAAGCCAATTTATACGAACAAACTCTAACATTACTCAGGACTTTGTTTGGTAGGAAAACAGGGCTGCGTATCCAAATACCAATTCCAGCACCATCCTTACCTACTGCTCCATCAAAATCCATACTCCACAAACCGGCTTCGTCCTCCAAGTGCTAAAATTCTGCTTGCTCTTCTACCTTTGCTTGCTGTCCATCAATTTTTTGCTGCTGGTAGAAGGTTGATTGTTCAGCGGTACTATCAAGCCTTTGTCTTTCTTGATCAAGTATGGCTCTGAAATTTTCTGTGATCTCTGGAATATCTTCTACTTCAACTAATTGACTATTTACATCATTAAAACTATCAGAATAAAGAACAAAAGATTCTAAATCTGTATGTACATAATTGATTGGATGATTTAAAGGTTTCTCCTTGCTTGTGATCATGTACTTCATCTTTTTCTCCCAATATAATTTCCTCAACTGACCAAACATGGGAATAGTGGCATGTCACACGGAATCTGTCAAGGGTGCAGACACGACTGACCTTCCTAGAAGTCTAAGACATTCTAATGACAAACAAGACAAAATGGAGTGATCTTTCTCTAAATACACCTTTTACAACATGAAAACTACAAGTGTTTAGGCTTACCTTATTCCAAAACGCTGTTGTTGAAGTCCGTTCTTGACGATCCAGATGAGCTCCTCCTTCAAGTCAATTCCTGCAACCACAAACAATCAAACAATTACCAAGCACTTGCATTTCATATAATAAAACATATATTCAACATGCAGACCAAGGAACACATGAAATAACTCATTAACACAAGCTATTGAGAAAAATAAACCAGTTTGTATTAATAACGAAACAAAGAAACTCTTACAACCTGGCCTTGGTGTTGTGCAAGTTCCTCCCAGGGTCCATCAAGGGTTTTCCTCTACTTTGACAAAGCTCACCCTCTCCCAAGTAGAATCAAGTGAAGACAATCTCTCCTCACAAAGGCTCTAATGGAAGACCTAAATCCTGCAGCATTTACCCAAAGAAAATGTATAGCTCCAACCTCTCCTCCTTGTGGCTCAATGCCTTTATTTATAGTGCTGTAAAGAGGTTATTCAGGTCCACTATCAATGGGATCATCCCCCTCTATGGGTGGGATAGCTCCCTTATTGATGGGATAAGTTCCCCCTTAATAGAGATACATGAACCAACTGGAGGCGCATCCATTTCATCAAACCGACCTCTAGAATGTTCTAGAAGTAACCACAAGTAACTTTTTCAAGATAAAACTCGCGCATTTTGCCTTTTACAGAGGGACGCACCTGTCCCTTAACATACAGAGCGTCCATGGACGCAGATTTTGTGAACATGGTCAGCGTCCCCGCAGGTAAGGCTAGAGAGAACCTGCGACCCCAGAGATAAACATAGTTTTTACAAGACTTTCTCTCTTCTTTGAGTTTGAGATGGATAACAGAGGCATGAGACTTGCCTAAGAGGGTAGCATGACTGTTGATTTGAGCCATACTAACTGTAAGTAGTCAAGGTGACATTTTTTAGTGTAACAGATTGCCCCCTAAAGTGCGAAGCCTGGAATAGAATAGGGTTTTGTAATTCTAGGAAGGGTGAAGCGCTTTATCATTTCAAGGATTGCCTTGTGGATGGCCTGGTTGGAACCTGCAATTTTCAACACAAAATACATGGATAAGATTATATCATCACTGAGGTAGGCATTCCCATACTCAGATTCAAAACTTTAACTAATGGACTAACTATTCTGATACAGGAATGATCTTGCAGTACATCATTTTATAGACTTTTGTAGACACAGTATGGACGCAGCCATCTGTTTATGATTAGTCTACATAGACAATGAATACAAAACTCCTCGCAGCCTGGATGGTAGAAACTAGATCCAGGGTCTTCACTTCTACTTCCCGAATTGGTACGATTCTAGCCATGTGATTAAATGATTCGATGTCGAACATGGTAGAAACCACTTGATTACCAGTCAATGATGTAAACTGTTAACAAGCGTGAGAGAAACCACCAGTAATGTCAATGGTCCTCAAAGTACCAAGCACAACCCGTGAAATGTGAATAGATGTTTTGATGTCGAACACTTCACGGAATCCTCTGATCGAAAGTCAATGATGTAAACTGACGTCAAAGGCGAGAAACCTGCCATTGATGCATGCAGACTTCAAGGTACTGTCGATTCCTAAGTCATCTTTCTAGATAATGTGTCGATGTCGATAGAAAGCGACCCGTTGCAGGCAAGCCCGCAACACGAAATCATTGTTCAAGTTGAAGAAATGTTGCTGTAAGGACTGACTCAGGGATGGTCAAATGGATGACAAGTATTTTGCAGATGAAAGTTTTGCTTGCAGACCTCTTGAACACATAACGACACAACAGATGGTTTGGTGACGAATAACTCAAAGTTGATCCCTGAACCCGGTTAAAGATTTTCAAAGTGATTTGGTCAACTGTGAGGTAAAAGATTTCCCAACCCAGGTGAATGAAAAGTGTCGTGTTCAAGAGCGGTAATAAAGTTTCTTCTGAGACAAAAGGTGACAAATAGGTTCATTCTTCTCTTTTTTCCCCCACCATTTCTGGCAAGTACCTCTTTATTTTTAACAAGCTTGAGGAGGATAACATATGCTTGATTATAAGCTCATCCTTCGGACGAGTCCAACCTAGTTTAAATTCGAACCCTAGGAAGGAGTGGTTCGTTCCTGTTTGTAATTGAACAGGTCCTTTACTGTAAAAGTTTAACGAGCCCAGTATAGGAGAAACTCGGCGTTTTTCATTTTTAGAGAGTCTGAAAAACTTAAGGAAACTCCACGTTGAACTTTTTCGTATATTTGTGTCCCTCAAGCCCGAAAAAGTATAAAATAATACCTGGGGGAACCGCTTGATCTTGCGACCAAGGAGTACTTTCATAATAGTGTCGTTAACCTGAAAAGTAAAAAGCGATCAAGGACACGTCGTTTTATTTCCTTATCGAGTTTGAAACGACAAAAACCCGGCAATCTTTTCCTGATTTTGCGGTCAGAAAAGAGCTAAAAGGGGACCGTCTTTTAATTCCGTTTTAACGAGTGAAAAAGAAACACTCGGCGATCTTTTCATGTTTTAGGAGTCAGAAAAGGGCTTAAAAGATGACTCTGAAATTTTGTTTGTGAAAAATTACAATTTCCCTCGAAATCCCTTCGTCCTGCACAAAAGCGACACATTACTCATACCTGTTTAAAATAGGCAAAAATACATTTGAAAACATCTTTTCATGGTAAAAAATGAACTAATTCATCCAAAAAACCTATAAAAAGACCTTTTACCATGTCATTTTTACCGTTTCACTGTTGAGGTTGAAAAAGGAGCTTTTGACAAGAAACTTCCCGTGGTTGCTGCGGAAAATCTGACCGTCGGAATCGAACGCCGCTTCACCGAGGTATTTTACACATCCCACTCTTCATTTTTATCCGTTTAGATTTTTGTTTTTGGTCTCTGTTTCATTTTTTGGGGGGTTTTGGGTTCAAAATGCGCCTCTCGGCGGACGCAGGTGCCCTTCGGGTGACCTGCGTCCCCCGACTTTTTCTCACACGGGAAAAAGGTCGGGGGACGCAGTCCGCCTTCAGGCGAGCTGCGTCCGGACGCCCTGTGCTACAAAGCCGGGGTGCGTCTTCCGCAAAGGGCGCATTTCAAAACCCTAACTCTCTCAAAAAACCACCAAATTTGCTCAAATTAATTTCTAATTGACTCTTTTGATGTGCAGGGCCTTAAACATGTTAGACTGGAGAGAGAGAGAGCACGTAGAGGACGATGAAGCTGCGATTAACCACCAACCCTCTCTGGATGCCTTAAGAACATGTGGATTGTACAAATATTGGACCATACCGGGCATGAGGGGCCAGGTAAGATTTTTGGAATGGCTGGTTGAGCGATGGAACGTTCAAGATCAATGTTTTTACATTGGAGGGCACCAGCTCGAGATAGAGCCCTCGGATGTATACTTTCTCACTGGCTTGCCAAACAGAGGTGAGCAACTCAACCTTGCGGGGACCAGGCCGGGTGGCCAATCCCTTGATGATCTCCGCGAGGAGTGGTGCAGACCAGGGACTCGCCATAAAAAAGGCGTGGAGATAAAGCACATCGCTCTGGCGGAACTTAGAGTTATTGCATTTACGGTCACCAGGATTTGTGGCGCGGCCGCCTTGCACATTGCTTCCGGATCCCAAATGCGGATGGCAGTTGACTGTTACCAAGGCACCATCTTCAACTGGTGCGAAGCTGTGTCGGCTCATATGAAGAGCCAACTGACCAAGGCAAAGAACGGACGACTAAAGACTTTTGGATATGGGCCTATAGTCGTGAGCTTTGCCTTGGAGAGAGTTCCTATGCTGATCCCTCAGCAACTCACTGTTGATGACTTGGGTCCTCGGGAGCCAAAGCTTGTTCGATGGGTTGCGGTGATGGCCCGGCATCCTGACGAGGGTGCTGCAGTGGTTCGATTCTCAGACAGTTACTTCGACTGGCTAGAGGGCCAGCTTTTTGTGATACAAGACTTTCCATATGCCGGAATGGATTTCAGAGGTGATCCGGACATGGTTCTTCCACAGGGAGAACAATGGGATGACAGAGGTACTTTCATTTTCACAAGTTTTCTAATTATGTATTTTTTATTTTTCATATATATCGTCTCAAAGTAACAGTAAAATTTTAAAAATGCAGATGTTGGACCACAGCGTCCAGCCAATCTCCGGCCTTATGACAGACGACATCCAGCTGCACCGGCACCGGCCCTACAGGATGCGACAGCAGAAGTACTAGCTGATTTGGAGCATGATCTAGAGCGTCTCACGGCAGATATACCTGAGACTACTATGGACGATATTCCTATGAGGCTTCAGCGCTTCGTAGTCGCGGTCCCTGGACCGTTTAGGAGATTTTTGCGTAAGGTAGCCCGCGCAGTGGTGTCGTACAGAGAGCACCACCAGTGATTGACTAGTCACTTTTGTAGTCACATGTGACATTTTTGACTTTTTGTACTATCATTTTGCCGATCATAAGGTGTGTTAAACCTATGATCGAAGACGATGTATATATTTTTGGACACACTTCTATCTATATCTATATATCACTATTACCGGCTTATCTTGTTTAACATGTATGATGAAATGTCTTTTAAATTTACTTGCATGATTATTATAAATGTCTGTCCAACACTCGAGAAGCAATTGCATCTGCTAATGTATTCAAAGACCTTGGAATATGTTGATATTCAATGTAATCAAATTCACGTTCCAAGAGACGCACTCTCAAAAACAACCTTAATAACACAGGATTTCTAATGGCATAAACTCTATTAAGCTGTAATACAACAAGTTCAGAATCTAACCTCACTATCAAACGTCGAATTCCAAATGAAATAGATTCGGATAATAATTCAACCACTGCACTGTATTCTGCAATGTTATTCGTTGTTTGACCGAGGCTTACCCCATGCATAGAAACTAACTCGTCAGAGGGCGAATAGATAACCCAAGCTGCGGAAGAGATATTCCGTGTACTACGACAAGCACCATCAGCAAATCCAATGTATGTTTGGAGAGGCGTCGACATCTACAATATCAAGAGTAAAACCAAGATGAGCCAAAATAATGACGAAAAACCACACTCGCTAAGCTAAGCACACTGACTAAACTAACACACTTGCTAGCTAGAAAGGAAATCTAACCTATCTAAAAATTTCTCCATCCATCATTTTAAGCATAATACCTCTTTAGGTAAAGTCCATTTCTGGGTTTGCCCAAAGAGTCCCCATCAAAATCAACTAACTCATAAGCCCCTTTTGCTAGCTTTCGCTTTACAATGTAGGGCCCATGCCACATGGGAACGAATTTTCCAGCACCTAGCTTATCGTTAGCTTGATCATATAATAGTACTAGGTCTCCTTCCGAAAAACTTCGAGGGGTTACATTTTTATCGTACTGAGCTTTCATTCGTTTCGCGTGAGTCTCGATAGCTAAAGTAGCGTCACGTCGAGTCTCATCTAATTTAGCCAAGTATAACAACCGTTTCTCCTCTTCGGAAGTAGCTGGAAGTAATTCGACAGCCATTTGAAGTGATGGGATTTCGCACTCAATAGGTAACACAGCTTCTAAGCCATAAACTAGCTGAAAAGGGGTGAAACCTGTTGAATTTTTCACTGAAGTTCGATATGCCCATAGCGCCGAAAATAACATGTTATGCCAATTCGTTCGATGGATACCAATGATCCGTCGAATCATGACGACTAGAACTTTGTTGATTGACTCAACCAAACCGTTGGCTTGCGGATAATAAGGTGTAGAGCTATCGTGGCGCAAACCAAGCTGGCTTGTAAGCTCAGTCATCATGACATTTCGAAAATGGCTTCCATGGTCAGTAATGATTGCTTGTGGGACACCAAACCTAGTTATGATATGATTGAATACGAAAAGTGCAGCTGTCTTGCCGCTTGCGTCGAATGTAGGCATCGCCTCGGCCCACTTAGTAAAATAATCAACCGCAAGGATGATATACGCATGCCCCCCGGCCGAGTGAGGGTTACAAGTAATAAAGTCAATGCCCCATTTGGCGAATGGACCAGCGGCAATTATAGGGTGGAGAGGAGCAGGTGGAGCGCGCATCTTGCGATCAAACACTTGACAGTTGTGGCATTTTCTGACGGCAAGGATACAATCTTTAAACATAGACGGCCAGAAATAGCCAGCGCGCAACACCTTCTGAGCTGTGGCATACCCAGACATATGACCGCCACATGCTCCAGAGTGACAATCATTCAAAACTCTCTCAGCCTCATCGTGAGTTAAACAACGTCGAAAAACTAAGTCTGCCCCCAGGCGATAAAGTGTATCTCCAATAATTCTGTATTGCTGGGATTGAAACCGAATTTTTCGACGGTTTTCCTTGGAAGCTTCAGGCCGAAAGGTTTGGGTTTGGAGATAGATGATTATATCCCCATACCACGGATCTACAGTGCTAATAAGAAACAAAGATTCGTCCGCAATGGACTCCTCTGCCACAGTCTCTGTGTCAGCACTCGGGAAATCACACATCAATTCCGCGAAGACTAAAGATTTCTTAGACTTGGACTTCTCAAACTCCAAGTCGAACTCTTGCAGGATGACGATCCATTTAGAGTACTTGCCCCCTAGCAGTTGTTTTGTCAAGATATAAATCATAGGGTTGCAATCCGAAATAACAGTAGTTTTGCGGAGAAGAATGTAGTGACGAAAACGCTGGACAGCTTGAACGGCTGCCAGGGCCAATTTCTCCACATGTGAATATTTTAACTCAGTTGGATTTAAGGTTCTGCTAAGGTAATATATCACATGCTCTGCTTGAATTCATCTTCTTGAACTAACACCATTCCAATGGTGGAATGCGAAGCTGCGAGGTATAAGAAGTAGTCCTGGTTGTAGTTGGGAGGATGCAATAACGGTGCATGGGTCAACGCGTGTTTTAATGCATCAAAAGATTGTTGAGCAATCTCGTCCCAAAAGAATTGTACGTTCTGTTTCAACAACCGTGTAAAACCTTTAGTGACCTCGGCGTAGTTAGGGATGAATCGGCGTAAAAAGTTCGCTTTCCCTTGCAAACTTTGGAGTTGGCGCAAACTCGAAGGAGGAGGCAATTGGATGATAGCCTCGACTTTCGAGGGATCGACGCGAATGCCGGTTTTGGAAACAACAAATCCCAGCAATCGACCTGTTTCTATACAGAAAACACACTTGTGGGGATTCAACCGAATTCGATAATGCCTACACCTCATAAAGATTGCTCGTAGGTGGACAAGGTGATCAGCTCGTTGTAAAGAATGAGCAGGCAAATCATCGAGATAGGGTTGCACAATGTGCTTGATGTCATGAAATGCATAAGACATGGCCCGTTGAAAAGTAGCACCGGCATTCTTAAGGCCAAAAGGTAATTTGCAATAAGCAAATGTCCCCCATGGACAAATGAATGCCGTTTTTGGTTGATCGGCAGGTAGAATATTGATTTGATTATAACCTGAGAAACCATCCATGAAGGAAAACATCTCACTTCCGGCACAATCATCAATAATTTGATCGATATAAGGCGTAGGATAGTTGTCTTTTGGACAAGCTCGATTGATATCCCTATAATCGATACAGATTCTTATTGTTCCTTGTTTTTTATTGACGGGAACAATATTCGATACCCAATCCGTTAACGGGATCGGATAAATGAAACCTGCTTTCAACAGCTTTTCGACTTCGGCTTTGATTGCAGCTGCTTTTCGAGGGTGAATCTGACGCAACCGTTGCCGAATGGGTTTAGCATCCGGGTAGGTTTTGATTTCATGAACAACAATGGCAGGATCGATTCCTGGCATTTCTTCGTAGGACCAGGCAAACACGTCGCGGAATTCTTGGAATAGGGCCTTGTAAGTTTGGATTTCTTCTTCAGTACATGCGGCACCTATATGAATGTTCTCCTCGATTCCGGGCTTCACTGAAATATCAATGGGAATAGTACGAGAAATATTCCCTAAATTCAGCTCTGAATCAGAATGTTTCGTTGGATCCTGAGCGTCTTTGACATATTCAGCGGTAAAGATAGATGAAAAATCATTTTCAAATGCATCATCCTTAGGTAAAAACGAAGATCTGTGATGGAGATCTTCCCATGGTAGATCATCTACACTTAGGATTTCGCGAAGTTGTTCGTCAGATGACACTTCTTCGGGAAACGTTATCCGTTCTAAGGGTGAGGTGAAAAGTGACTCTTCACTGACCACATTCATTTGGTCGGTTGAATGAAAGTCGGTAAAAGACATAAGAGCTTCATAAGCAATCTCATACGGACTCAACGGCATAACATCACCGAGTGAGTCTAGCTCAGAGTCAGAGGGAACATACCAAGGATCATCATAAATAATGTTTTCTGACGTGATCATATGAATTGTTGCGAACGAAGGGTCTGCATTGAGTGGAGGGAGAGGAAAAGTTCCCAGTAAACCGGAATCCTTAACTAAACCTACACCAATGTCCCTATAAGGGATTGTCGTTTTACCAACATGCTGGATAGTTTCTAAAGAGGTTGGGTCGGATGAAAAGTATGTCAGCTGATCAATAGTCACGATCTTACCGTTATGTGGAAACTTAATGACTCTGAAGACCGATGAAACGACCGCTGTCATAGCATATGACCAACTTCGACCCAAAAGAAGGTTGTAGTCTAGAGGGGCATCAACCACTTCCACATCCAGACTAACGGTTTTACCTTCGACCCCTATAGGCAATTCTTGTAGAATACCAAACGGACGGAACCCACGGCCATCAAAGGCCTTAAGGATGGTGGGGGATTGGTTCAACGAAGGAGAACCAAGCGATCTCCAACATTGAATCGACATAATACACGTAGAAGCTCCCTCATCAATCACAGTCCGATGAATAGGCCTGTTTTTGACTATCACTGGAATTTGGAAAGCCATTTGATGGGGGAGACGCGGTGTACTACTTTCTAGATCAAAGATCATTAGGTTCGGGTCCTGAACATCGACAGCTCCAATAGCCGACAAAAGCAATTTTCGTTGCGCTGGACATGATTGCAGCACTTCGAGTGCCGACATTGCTGAAGGTGAAACAGCTAAGTCTTCAACAATGTTGTAATTCTGGGCTGCTCTCGCATGTGGATTGAAAGCAGACCTTCGAAGTACACCCTTGGCGGGCGGCTTAATCACTAAGTCTGGGTTAGGTTTTTCGATCTGTAGTGGATCGGAACCAGGAGCTGAGGTTGATGGGTTAGAGTGAGAAGATTCTGCTTCTTTACCATCAACAGGAGCCTTACTACCATAATCTTGCGATCGAGTCGCAATCCTGACATGAGACATCATCAAAATGGGTTCTTCACTGGCATTCGAAGAAGAACCTATCATCTTATTTTCCTGCTCGGGAAATGGATTCTTTAACACAGCAGGAGTCGGAGAACCTTTAACTATTTTCACTACCTCGGCCCGATGAGGGCAGTCTCTCGTAAAATGATCTTCTTCACAAATGAGACAAGGATAACGAGGTTTGCGCTTTTCGTCATTGGTTTCCGACTTTTCCGTTTTCTCCTTTGGAGCCTTGTCTGCTTTAGCCTTCTTCTTTCCTTTCTTCTTTCCACCGTTTTTGGATTTGGCCGTAGATGACTCTACAGCGTGAATGTCGGCGGTAAGTTCAGGAGGAGAAGACTCTCCTGTCGGAGAATCAGGCAAAGTGATAATTGGAGTATTGGAGGTCTTGGAAGACTTCTTCTTACTCTTCGTAGTCACGATACCGATCATACCATCAGCGGCATGAGATCCCGAAGGAGCAGCAGCGATTTGGTTTGACTTTGGAAGATCCGGAATTTTCTCGTGTAACGTACCCGACTGAGTGTAAACTAAGTCAAGGTATTGTGCCTGAGCAATGACTTGCTCCTCAGTAACTACTCCGGCCTTAGCTACATCTTCAGTAATTCTTGGTAATAATGATTTGACAAACCATTCAGCTAAGATTTGGTCCGGGATAAAAACTTTCACTAATCTTCTTCGACGTCTCCACTCATGGATGTGATCAGAAATGTACGTGGATGTCGATTGTTTTAGCGAAGTTAATAATTCTGTACCATTATCGTATCTGACTGGTAACTGAAAATGAGTTAAGAATGAAGTAGCTAACTGGCTAAAGTTGTAAAAAGAAGCCCGTGGTAACTCAATGTACCACTTGGCTGCGAGACCAATGAGTGTACGCTGGAAAAGACGTAAGCGGATAGAATCATCTGAGATGGAATTTGATGCACACCAGAGGTGGTAAGTCATCACGTGATTAGACGGATCCTCTCCAGACTTACCTTCGAACTTGGGTATATCGCTGGGCAACTTATTTGGCATTGGCGGCCAGAACGGAAGATATTGAATTGGATCGTTCGTTAGGCGCGTCAAGTCGGGTAAATCTAAAGTCGCAATAAACGGTAACTGCCGGTTAGGATCTCTAAAACTCTGAGTCACAATACCAGCCCCAGGAGGAGGATATCCAGGATAACTAGGAACAGGAGTCGCATTTGGGATATTATATCCTCCTGGAAAACCAGGATTAACCGGACCGTACTGGGGTTGCTGAGGTGGTTGATAAGTGTACCCAGGATACGGTTGATACTGGTAAACCGGTTGTTGGGCAGCTTGCCCAGGTTGATACTGTCCCTGGTACGGAGGTTGAACAAATTGAGGTTGAGTAGTAACAACCGTACTTGTACCAGGTTGGCCTGCAGGCATCTGGACTGTGGTTTGAACCGTGGGTCCAGACAACGGTACAGATGTCTGAGGAGTGGTTACAGGGACAGTAGAAACCGGAGCTGCCGATACTCCAGAAGTAAGCATGGTAGATGAAGCGGTAGTTGCTGCAGCCGTGTGAGGTGGAGTACTAGGTGCAATTGGCGGCTGAGTAACTACAGAAGTTACAGGGGTCTGAACACTTGACTGGACAGGTTGCGGTTGCTGGGGTGGACCAGGAACTGCAGGTTGTCCTGCTTGAGGTACCGACTGTATACTTGGTTGCGACATCTGTTGACCCTGTGACGGATCCCATGTTAACATTCCAGGGTATTGACTCGTAACAGGTTGAGGATACTGAGATCCATAGCCGTATTGAGGATAGGGTTGATAACTGTAAGGTGCAGTCCCATATGATTGCCCTTGAGGTGGTTGATAACCTTGACCAGGGTATTGACCCGTAGGTTGATAACCTTGAGGTAAATACGAATACTGGGGTTGACCTTGACCTTGAGGTTGGTATCCTTGAGGTTGATACCCTTGGGGTTGATACCCTTGGGGTTGCCATCCTTGAGGTTGCCATCCTTGAGGTTGATACTGATACTGAGGTTGACTTTGGGGTACATATTGAGGCTGGGGTTGATACCCTTGGGGTTGATACCCTTGAGGTTGCCCCCCAGTCACAAATGAAGTACCTTGAGGTTGCCCCCCAGGCATTAACGAAGGTTGCCCCCCAGGCGGTAATTGGCCACCTTGAGGTTGGTTAATGGGAGTTGAACCTGACATCATATAAACGTCACCTATACTCAATGGTACATTACCACTGTTTCCAACTAATAACCCATGATCAACAGGTTGAGGAGATGCTCCCGCAAAGGTACCAGAAAGTGATTGATACCCAGTAGGAACAGAAGGACCGCCATGTAAAAATGATTCAGGACTTTGTGAAAACACAGATGACTGACCAGACATATTTACAGGAGAATGAATTCCTCTAGGTGGAACCGGAGTACGAGGTGTAGAAAAACCTACTGAGTTGTCTAAAAAATTGGTTAATGCAAGGTACCAAGATTCACTTCTAGGAGGACTGTAAAAGATGGATTCACGCTCCCTTAGATCAAGGGTAATTAGATCTTCAGAATCAGAAACGCCTATTTCTTCCTCTGGAACAAGTTCTTCTATAGCAATTAATCCAACAGGAAGATTTTCGGTGATAATTCTTTCTATTCTTGGTGAATCAGGAACACTAGGAGTTGGAGTAACAGGTTCTGAAATTTCAGGTTCTTCGCCTGTTTCACTGGCAGATGAAAAACTACCAGCAAGCTCGGAAACTGTAACAGCTTCGGGATTGTAACCTGTTTCTAATCTTTGGTAATCTGGATGGACTACCAAAGAAGATTCTCCTTCTTCAGGTGAACCTACTCTACTGCCACTAGGAGGAGTTACAAGGACCTTTAAACCCTCTAAATAACTGGGGTCGTCTCGAGGAGGTGAACCCCTAAGTTCACGGGATCTTCTCAACAATTCGGCCACAGATACAACCTCAGGAGACTGGCCCGCAATGCGACGGGACCTTCTCGGTAATTCCGCCACAATTAAAGATTTTAACTACAACACACGAAAACAAAGTAAAAAAATTCAAATCAAACCACCTAAAGTCTTCTAAAGAACCAATCAAATTTGAAGCACACGCCTAAATAATCTAGAGCGTCAAACCACACACAAACAGTAGTCTTCCGGACCAAAAGCGCTAGTTGGTGATTAGGCCCAACCTCGCAGGATTCAGTACAGAAATAGTGGGTGGAACAGTTACCCCGGCAACCTGCTTAATGAATAGACTGGACCAAGTTCCTCCACTTTAACCGTCTCGAAGTGAAGCGAACCCCCCAGAAAATCCAAGTGAGTATAACCGACGTCTGCTCCAGGTACAGTGGGACCTTCCCTCCACCGTCACCTTGGGTAGAATCCTAGATATTATGGCCACTAAGGTTACCAATCACAACAATTACACCTGGGGGAACAGTCTAAACTCCGACAGCACGCAAGGGCAGAGTAGCAAGCTCCAATCCCCTTACCGGCTCCTTGACAACAATCCAAGGTTTACCGATAAGTGACCCCTGGCTCCTCGACAATGGTTAATCCGAGGTTTACCGTTTGTAATACGTACTGCCTGGCGTCGTTCCCAACGAGGGAGGAATGATCCCCTCACTGGTTCGGACACGAGCTCGTGTTTCTCCTTTAAGAGGAGCTTTCCCAGAATGTAACTGAAACAATTGGATTTGTTCTACTCAAGATAGACTATCTGTTTGGTTTTGTAGTCTTGGAGAGTTAAGTACTCACCTACTCCAAGACCCTAGCCTAAGCTATGTTGGTGCTTCAGAGCCCTAGAAAAATAAAGATTACTAGATTGATTTTAATTTAAGCGTTACTTTTAAGGTTGTTTCTTAAGTCAAAAGGTGATGGAAGTGAAACTAGTGGTGTGTTGACTCGACTCGAAACCACTACAAAATGCACCTAAAATGATTTATCCACTACTTTACTTTTTCGATGAATTGCTTAACTAAAAAGTTGAGAGAATGCAATCTTTATAAAAGCAACTTCTTAATTGAAGACAATCAAAGAAACAATTCGTTTTTCTTTTCCAAGCATAAAAACATAACTTCTCTTTACATGCACGAAAAAACTCTTTTCTTCTTTTGAAAACAAAAAGCTACTTGAAACAAGACTTTTTAAGAAGATGTTTTTGTATTTTTCTTTTAATAAAGCAAGTAAATCTAATATAACCAAAAATCAATCTTAACAACTCTTAAAATCTATGAAAATGCACTCATAAGCAAACTAAAAGCAAATTTACTCTAAGCAATCTTAACGAGGCCAAAACTAACAATGATTATTTCTAAGGTGTTTTACTTGATCACAATCAAATCAAGGACTAGCTTATTGCAGAACCAAAAACTAGTCAAAACAAAATTCTAATCTTTTTGTCCTTTTTGAAAATGGAAATCAATACTTTAAAAACAAGCAAAGCGAAATTTGACCCAAAACAACTCAAATGACAAGTTGCTCAAACAAGGAGACTTTACGACAGGCTCAACTTCTAAGAAGGTTGACTAACCAGAGATATCTAAGGCTGGACAACTTTCTAAGCTCAAAGTTACTACAAAGCCTTTCCAAAAATCAAACCCTAGGTCTAAACTTCGTTGAAAACCACTAAAACACTCAAAGCTCACAAAACTAGTTCAGGTGAGAATTCTTGACAGGGTACTAAAGGATCTGGGCAGAAAACACTAAGAAAAAACAAAATCTAAAAGTAATTTAAAGCAAAAATGGAATTTTCTTAACTTTTACAGGAAGACGCAGGCCACCCGTTGTCACAGGTGCGGCCCCGCACTGTGCAGTCGACAACAGCGCGTCCAAGGACGCACTGTGCAACACACAGAGACTGCGTCCTTCTGGAAAAAGAAAGAAAAACTAAAGCCAACTAAATCTACAGCTAAGCCACCCAAATACTAATTCTCACAGTCAAAAACCAGAAAATAAAAATGATTTTCTCAAAGCAAAGTTCATATAAAGGAAAAGACTCTCTCATTAATGGATTCCCCAGCGGAGTCGCCAATTTGTCACACGGAATCTGTCAAGGGTGCGGACACGACTGACCTTCCTAGAAGTCTAAGACATTCTAATGACAAACAAGACAAAATGGAGTGATCTTTCTCTAAATACACCTTTTACAACATGAAAACTACAAGTGTTTAGGCTTACCTTATTCCAAAACGCTGTTGTTGAAGTCCGTTCTTGACGATCCGGATGAGCTCCTCCTTCAAGTCAATTCCTGCAACCACAAACAATCAAACAATTACCAAGCACTTGCATTTCATATAATAAAACATATATTCAACATGCAGACCAAGGAACACATGAAATAACTCATTAACACAAGCTATTGAGAAAAATAAACCAGTTTGTATTAATAACGAAACAAAGAAACTCTTACAACCTGGCCTTGGTGTTGTGCAAGTTCCTCCCAGGGTCCATCAAGGGTTTTCCTCTACTTTGACAAAGCTCACCCTCTCCCAAGTAGAATCAAGTGAAGACAATCTCTCCTCACAAAGGCTCTAATGGAAGACCTAAATCCTGCAGCATTTACCCAAAGAAAATGTATAGCTCCAACCTCTCCTCCTTGTGGCTCAATGCCTTTATTTATAGTGCTGTAAAGAGGTTATTCAGGTCCACTATCAATGGGATCATCCCCCTCTATGGGTGGGATAGCTCCCTTATTGATGGGATAAGTTCCCCCTTAATAGAGATACATGAACCAACTGGAGGCGCATCCATTTCATCAAACCGACCTCTAGAATGTTCTAGAAGTAACCACAAGTAACTTTTTCAAGATAAAACTCGCGCATTTTGCCTTTTACAGAGGGACGCACCTGTCCCTTAACATACAGAGCGTCCATGGACGCAGATTTTGTGAACATGGTCAGCGTCCCCGCAGGTAAGGCTAGAGAGAACCTGCGACCCCAGAGATAAACATAGTTTTTACAAGACTTTCTCTCTTCTTTGAGTTTGAGATGGATAACAGAGGCATGAGACTTGCCTAAGAGGGTAGCATGACTGTTGATTTGAGCCATACTAACTGTAAGTAGTCAAGGTAACTGTAAGAACAAAAGATTCTAAATCTGTATGTACATAATTGATTGGATGATTTAAAGGTTTCTCCTTGCTTGTGATCATGTACTTCATCTTTTTCTCCCAATATAATTTCCTCAACTGACCAAACATGGGAATAGTGGCAACGGAGAAATCTAGTTGCAATGTCCCTTTGAGTTTTGCACCCCACGATCTGGATAGAAGCATGCCAAATCTAGGGGGAATGTCAGCCACAACCACATCCATAAGAACATTCTTCGCTGGAATTTGATCTAAGTGACAACCAAATCTTTAATGAGATCAATACATCTAACCCTACCAGAATCAAAGGAATAAAGATCATGGTACTTGCGAGTGATGTCTAAACCCAATTTTTCCATAATTTCCTTTGGAATCAGATTATGAGATGCTCCTAAATCAAACATGGCATTGTGCAAGACATAATCATGTAATTTAAGGCTGATGTAAAATGGAGCTACACCACTATCCTCAGATTGACCTTCTAATGCCGGACTAAAGATAATCTCGGGCTGGTCATCCTCCACATTAACCATACAGATAATGGATCTAAATTCAAAATATTTGACACATGACCTTTATAGCTGCTATTCTTCATTAATTCAGTCAAATGTATTGACACTTTTAACTTAACAATCTCATTCTCTAAGCTAAAGGCTGTAGTTTTTTCTACCTCTTTGAGTGGAGCATCTTTCTTTTCAGTCTTCTCCTTTGATATATTTGTCTGATTTGACTTTTCACTTGCTGATTGTGTTTTGTTAGTGGTAAGATCTGCTGTCTCCTTTCCCTTTTTCTGCACATTTGGGGAATCATTCTTTGGTGGTGTTGCTTCCTTCCTCTTTTGAATTGGATTGATGGGTACCTCTCTACTCCTGAGTGAATATTGTCGTTGCTGGGCTGTCAAGGCATTCATGTATCCCCTCTGATATTCATTAGATTCTTCTTCTAGGACTGTTTCATTTGCTAAGATAAAATCTTCATCCTTTTGTACAGCTGGGCTTTCTGAATACTCTTCATCCTCCATGATATAAATTGGCAAACCATCAGGTGTAAAGAAATGATTCTCCTCTCCTATTATATTCTCATCATCATCTGATTCCGGACCATGTACAAAATTATGTTGTAATGGTGTTTTAACTTGCTGCTGTGCTGCTTGGTCTTGTGCTCTTTGTTCCCGTTGTTTGATTCTGAACTGTGGTTGCTGCTGACCACGAAAGTTTGGATTTATGATCTGTGTCTTAGGCTTATCTGCAATAGTGAGTCTATCAAACATCTTCTCAATCTTGTGAAGCAAGTGATCTGAGGAAGAAGCTTCCTCCTTTATGGTCACCTTCTTCTCGGTCTTTGTTCTAGCTCTCTTGGCTAGCAGATTTGCCTCCACACTCACTGCAATTTTCTGCATATCCTCCAATGTGGCCAGGTCTCTTTCTCTCAATTGATTTTCCATGTTAGGATCAAAGCCATCAGGAAATTTAATCAAAGCCAGCCCCATTGGTGGCTTTATATTAGCGGGAATTGCATTATAAACAGTATTGAATCTAACACAATAATCCTGGACACTTTCACCAACATTCCTCTTTATGTTTTCATATTCAGAAAGAATTTGAAGAGGATTTTTATTTACCTCCCAACGATCAAGAATTGTCTCTGAAGAACCACCAATGTATTGATAGTCCCAGCTGGCAATGCTCTGAACCACTTCCGCACTTCACCTCCAAAAGTTTGCACAAATAATCTCATGGTCACATTTTCTTCATCTATCTCATGAAGGTCAAAGAAATCAGTCATCTTATCCACATGCTGTTGCGCTGTGATACCTTGGGTACTATCAAACAATGGAATTTTTCTTTGGTAATCAACAGGCATAGCATCCAAGTTTTGTGGAAAAACGAGAGGTGCATATCGGGTAGCCATTGTTCTAGGTGGATTTGAAATTGGCCTTGGGGATGTAGGAGGAGTCGGAAAAACAATAGCAGACGATGTAATTGGTGTATGAGGTGTAGAAGGAGGGGAGGAAATATAATATGTTTGAGGTGTTGAAGGGTTTGATGGGGGGGCAGAGACAGGGGGTCTCTGATCATATATGGTGGGCTGTGCGAGAATGGTGGGAATAAAAGGAGTTTCAATAGGAATTTCTGAACCAGATGCAATAGCAGACGAGCCAAGGGTTGCAGATGCAGATTCTAAAAACTCGGGAATGTTTGTAGCCACAATGGAAGTTTGAAGATTCAAGATATAATCATCAATTGATCTATTAGCCTTTTCAGTTTCAAGGTCTTTGACAAACTCCAAATTTAGAAAAGTAGAACCAACTGCACTTTCAGATTTAGTTTAAAACAACGATATATCAAAATGTTCATCAAACTTAAGATCTTAAAGGTATTCAAAAACAACTGGACATGAATGAGATCTGAAAACGGGAATCACAGAACTTTCTTGTCAGAGAATTCTTGGGATGAGATTTGGGTTTTCATACACAAGAGGAGGATCAGGATCAGGATTGGCCCTGGTGTATCGTTTGGAAGCTAGTGTGTTGAATTATTCCCAAAAATCAAATGGACATTATCAATTTGTTAGCCTATCAAATTCTAAACTCATCATCCAAATTCTAGAATTGCTTTAAGATACTGGGGTAATATTTTTTAGTTCAGATGTTCAGTTTATAAACTAAACCAGAGATTGACTGAAGCAACATTCATCTACTTATGCACTTGCAAAGCAAGAGCAGTTCGAAGGCTACCTGGCTAACTTCAGGCTCTGTCTGTAGTCTACAAAGCAAACAAAAACAAACAAACTTTTCTTCCCCAGCGGAGTCGCCAATATGTTATGGCCTAAATCTACCTCAGGCTGAGAAAGACAGGTCTAGGGTAACATCAAACCACGCTTAACCTAGTAGCTAGCCCTACCAGGTCGGGAGAGGGCTCTATCCTTGTCAATCTCAGGAAAATATAGAAAATAAGACTTGAGATGACTTATGTAAAGACTAATTTTAGGCTAGGTATATGATCAGAGGAGTTTGATTGAGTTTTATATTGGTTTGATGGATCAAATGTGAAAGGCAGTTTTGGGTCCGGGGAATGAACTCAATCTTGTAGAGTTTTCTATGGGGCGAGGTAGGAAAATGCTTTAGTACTTTGAATTAAGTGAAATGGAGAGTATTAATACTGGTGAGAAGTTGGATAGGGCATGAAATTATCAGGAATCCTCTTCAAACAATTGAAAACATGTAAAACCAAATAAACCCTAAGGTAGAGCACTGCAACATCAATGAATTCCACCTTTATACTTGATTCATTTAGTTAAGCTGAAAAGAGAGAGATAATGGCACACATAAACATATGATAACTTGAATCACAGAAGGAAAAACAATACTAAATCACCTTGCCACAAGAATCCCACAAAATGCTGCAAACCCTGGTCTTTTTCCTTGCCAAACTGCAGAGATGAATGCACAATAATGCTCAAAGCATTCACAAGAGTCCAACCTTGACAAATGACTAAGAAAGTACTAGAAATAGGCAAAAAACCACCCATGCTAGCCTTTAGGGGTCGAATTCATGAGTTTAGGAGCTTTTTCAACAAGATCTAAACTAAGAACTGAAAAATAGGTAGTGGAACAGCGTGCCTCTAAAACTATGGAAACTGATTCATTCAGTTCAAAAGCACCTATACATGATGTATCTACCTCCTTGAGTCAATTTTCATCATTTTTAAATCAAATTACATCAAATTACATCAATTTACATCATGAGTTTGACCATGAGATAGAAAAATCTAAACTAAGAAAAAACTAGGTGAAAATTTTGAGTTTTGGGCAAAATTGAGCAAATTGTGCTTGATGCGCAGCGCCTTTTCCAAACTATATTTGGAGGCCTTCCCCTTCACCAAATTTGCTCTAAGTTGGCTTGTTGGAAAGGTTTGTCTGTCTACTTTCTAGGGCAAGTGGATGTTTTGAATTTGGCGTCCATTTTCCCCTCCAAAAATCAGTTCTCCCAACATTGTATCTTGTGGGTACAAAAAATGGCAAAAAGGGCAATTTTGAGGTGTTTTTTGCCCTTTTAGTGACCCAAAACTCCTCCAAAATTCATGAAATTTTCTGGGTTTTCATATATTTTCATGCCAAATCCAAAAATGTAAGCCATTTTTCAAAATTCCCTACCATCTCAATGCACAGCGCCAGTGGCGCTGCGCATCAGAGGGAAATCCCTGTGTTTTGCAATTAAAAATTTGAAAATGACAAAGAGTTCTCCAAATTTGCTCAAAATTGGCATGAGGCAAGCGACTCAACTACTTTTATGTGCCAAGGAAGCTTCAGCCAAGATTCTAAGTTTGTCTTGCTCTTTTTTGGCCTTTAAGGCTCTCCCTAGCTTGGTTTTCAGTCTTCTTATTCTTGCCTTACAAATTTTGTTCCGGGCCAAATAGTGATAGGCCATGTGCCTCAACATTTTCTTCTCCTTATTATCCTTTTCAAGAAGCTTCTCAAGGTGGACATTCACTTTTTCCAACCATGATTCTCAGTCAGCCTCTATTTCTTACTCTGGTGAAGTCAGCTTGACTTTCCTCCTTTTTGCCATTTGTCGATTTTCCCTGATAGTTTGCAGCTCCATGATCATCTGTTTATCCTCCAATTGCTTGTTTTGTTGCTCAAGGTATTTAATAATCCACTTAGCTCTCTCAAGGTTAATGGATAATGCATTGATATCAACTTCTTGTTCTCTAATGACCTCCTTGAGCCTTGAGTTTTGGGAGATCAAATCAGTATCCTCCTCCTGAATCAAAATGAAGTCTCTCTCTTGACCTTCAGAAGGCCCTTTATCATGCAATGGTTTCTCTCCTCTATCCTGTACTTGCTCTGCTGAAGAAGAAGGCAAATCCCCTTTCACCCCGGGTGAAGATAACATTTGCCTGTTGTTTGGTGAAGAGAACGAAACCCCTTCCACCCCTGGTGGAGATAATACTCATTTTGCAGCTGAAAAAAGTCTTCTTGTCCCCTTTTGATAAGTGATAAAAACAGGAATGTGAGCCTCTTCAGTTTTGCTTTCATGCTCTCTTTGTTGCCCGGAAGGTCCAACTTCCTCTTGAGGTTCTGCAAATATTTGAGGTCCCTTGAAAATCTCATGGGCAATGAAGGTTTCCCATGGCACTCCCAACTGAGTCAACTGGTGCAAAACAACAATTTTGATGACAACAAAGTGATATATGCTATTGAGTTGCTGTGGGTAGGGTTTCCTCTTTGCAATTACAATCATCCTCTCTATGTTTTTGCAAATGAAGTATGGTATGCTCATCATTCTAACCCTAGTAAAATGCATAAGCAACCTGATATGATAAGCATAGAGTCGGGAGAACCTTCCCTCACATGTGAAGTATTTAATGATGAGTTTCATTAATGGCACATACCGATCCTCCAAAAACTTGAAAGGAAACACCCTGCCTAATTGGCTATGATATCTAGCTTTAATGTAGGGTTCATAGTTCTGTTTGCTGATATTTTGTCTCTTATTCCATCTTTCCCCCACATCTAGCATCTTAGTTGCTTCTGCAATAATGGCTGGTGAAAGAGTGAAGTTGATGCCAACAAGTTGTACCATATTGTCCTCCATGTTGATGACAAATTGCCTAGCCAATTCATGATGATACCTGACCCTCTCTACCATCTCACAAAACTCAAAGCAGGATTGGTATTTGAAACAAGTGGTGGAAAGAGGACAAGCAAGAAGTTTAGCAATACTAATAGGCTCCTCTCTGATGATCTTCCCACCCTTGTGAGGTCTCCTAGGTTGCAAATTTCTGTCTCCTGAACTATCACTTTGTGTTTCTTGCTCATAGCTTGAGTCACTGTTTCTTGCCATTGTGCTTGTTTTAGGGAAAATGATGGAATGAAGGTATGATGAAAAATGGTGATGAAAAAGGACAATAGTGATGAGTATGAAGAGATTTTACTCTTGGGAGATGAAATTGGGGAGTGAAAGGAATGATTTTGGGAGATTAGGGTTTAGTGAGGGATTTAGGGTTTGGTGAGGGAAATTTTTGCTTTAGGGGAGTGGGGTATGAGAAAATGTGATGAATGGAGTATATTAGGGTAGATAAAGAGTGAAAATGGTTTTGATGAAGTTTTTGTGAAGGTGGAATGAAAATTGCACATTTGAATGGCAAACAATGAAGAGAAATTAGGGTTTCATTTTTCACATGCAAGATCTATGAGAAACACCAAAGTGACTTCAATTTCAACCTTAGAAAGATGAGTACTTGTAGAGGGAAAATGTAGCAAATTTGAAGTTTTTTGAGCAATTTGGCACATTTTGGGATGACTTGGAGCAAACTGGACTGATGCGCAGCGCCTCTGGCCCAATGCGCAACACACTCCTGATGCGCAACACCAGTTCACTTTTCCACTGCAGTTCAACCTCTGATGTACAGCACACTACCTCTGATGCACAACGCCAGGCCAAGTTTCCTAAAAAAAATAGGGTTTTTGTCTCTCTTGCTCCAAATCGCGATTTTGGACTCTCCAAGAGGAAATTTACATAATGAAATGACCAAGAGGACCCTTTTCACTTTAAATATGAAATGCCTTTAATTTTTCACTCATCTCAAACCCAATTTTCTAATGTTAAAGTCACTTTTGGTTTTGACTCTGTTTTTCCGTTGAAATTGACTTTTCTTAATCATTTGATAAACTGATGCTTTGATGCTTGTGTTTTTGCTTGCAGTGGCTGGAATTTGGCAAGGTGACCAAGGGTAGAAGTTCTGAACTTATTACATAAAGGAAGATTAAAATTACACGAAATTTTTATACATAAAACATAAAAACTCTGTTTTTCCTCAAAACAGGGTTTTGAGGAAAAATCAATTACTGAGTATATCATTATTGAAATTTTTGATGCTGAGACCTTATTAGACCTCCTCATGTGCCTGCGGACCATTATTGAGCTTTTACATGACTATGGTAGCAAACCCTAGACCTAATGAGACCCAAAACCCTAAAAATGATTTTTGCAAAATGTAATGACAAAAGATCACTGTAAATGACCCAAACTTGTAAAAATAGGCCAATAGGTAAAGACCTTGAGGGAAATTTGATAATGAGCCACTACCATCAGATGATCCATGATCCTAATGGAATGCAGCTGACTGGATGAGACACCTAGAATGCATGCAAAAGGAGAATTTTGATCATTGATGGAGGGATGAAGATACCGACACTAACAAGAGCTATTTTGGCTTCAAGGGGATTCCTTTCCTGCTGTGGGGCTTTGCTCGGGCCTGTGGTAGACCCTGTTTAGTGGGAGATATGTGAGATCAATTCTTGTTGTGAAAAATGATGGTGAGAAGTGAAAAGATAAAGATCGAGGAACTTAATTGTCAGAGTTTTGAGTTGTGGAAGATCAAGATGGGGGATCTGGTGGTGGATAAAGATCAGTGGATCGTAGTAGATTTGGGTACTAAACCAATCACAATTTCAACAAAATATTGGGTGAAGTTGTATCGTAAGCTAAAGAGCACACTACGGTTGTGTATCTCAGATTCAACATCGTTGAATGTATCAGGGGAAGCTACGGTGAAGTATTTTTGGGTCAAGTTAGGGAATTTGTACCAATATAAGTCTCTGGTGAACAAATTGTTCCTATGGAAAAAACTATATAACCTGAGGATGAAGGAACGGGACTTGGTGACAGAGCATCTAAACACCCTTAAAACTTTGGTAAGACAATTTTTATCTATTGATATAAAAATTTCAGATGAATATAAGTGCATCAATTTTCTTTTCTCTCTACTATATTCATGGGATAGTTTGGTTGTTGCAATAGGTAGCAATACAACTACATTGAAGTTTGATGAAATAGTATCATCCTTATTGTCAGTGGAGATGAGATGGAAAAATATGGAGATCCAAAATGGAGATTCCTAATCTGTATGAGGATGATCCAAGAATAGAAAAAAAAATTCCTCATGTGGAAGATCTAAATCTCCAAGAAAACCTATAAGGGTTTGTTGGAAATGTGGAAAGGAAAGGGATATGATCAAAGGACTGTAGCTCTAAAGCACCCAAGAAAGGAAAGGGATTTGATGGTGCTCCTGCTACAGAGGCAAAAACCACCTCGAATGAAGGTGGGGATGTGTACTTGGCTTCTTCTTTAAGTAACATGTAGATCATGAGGAATGGTTGACTGACTCAAGTGCATCCTTTCACTTCACTCCCCATAGGGAGAATTTATGCGAGTGTGAGAAATATGATGGGGGTTGTGTCTTCTTAGGGGATGATAGGAAGGAAAAAATAACTGGACGTGGAAAATTCAAGATGAAGTTACAAGGTGGAAGGATTAGAACACTTCCTGGTGTTTTGCATATTCTTGCATTAGCCAGAAATTTGATTTCTGTAAACAGTATGGATGATGCTGGTGTAAAAACAATGTTCGAGAAAGATACCTGCAAGATAGTTCAGGGAGCACTGGTATTGATGTGGGGAGTTTGTATTGGAACTCTGTAACTGCTTCTGGGTGACACTATTATTGATGGGTGCAACAGTTCTATGGTCCCTAAAAGTGGAACAGAAAATCTAGTGGTCTTTGGAGAAAAGACCATGTTATGGCATCATAGGCTTGGAAATATTGGAGAGAATGGCCTTCGAATAATGCATGGTAATGATATGGTTGAAGGTATGTCTAATTTCACTCTGGATTTCAATTTCTGTGAACATTGTGTATATGGGAAGCAGAATCAAGTGAGTTTCCCTTCTAGTGCTAAGTGGGAAAATTGGATATTAAATCTTGTGCACAATGATGTGTTTGGACCTGTGTCGGTTCCATCACTAAGTAAGTTTGTGTACTATGTCTCATTTCATAGATGACTTCTCGAGGAATAAAGGGATATATTTCCTTAGGAATAAATCTGATGTCTTTGATAGGTTTAAAAAATTTAAGGCTTTGGTGGAAAATCAAACAGATAAGAAGATCAAGGTGTTAAGGACAGATAATGGTGGAGAGTTTTGCAAGAAGGAATTTGAAGAGTTATGTAAGAAGTGTGGTATAGCATGGCAGAAGACGACTCCATACACACCTCAACAAAATGGAGTTGCAAAAAGAATGATCAGGATGTTCATGGAAAAGGCAGGAAGCATGGTTAGTGGTGCTGAGTTAGGATATGAATTCTAGGTAGAGGCAGTGGAGACTGCATGTTTCTTGCTTAATAGATCACCTTTATTAGCATTGGAAGATAAGACTCCACATGAGGTATGGAATGGTAAGAAACCCTCTCTTTCACATCTGAGGGGATTTGGTTGTGATGCATATGTACATGATCCAAAGGATAAAAGAACAAATTTGGATAGTAAATATGAAATGTGCATATTTATTGGGTATAAGGATGGTTTAAAAGGTTATAAGCTTTGGAACCCAGAAACAAGGAAGGTTGTGTACAACCGAGATGTGGTGTTTAGAGAGATAAAATATGTCATCAAAAATGAATTCCTACCAAAGGAACCTTAGAAGATAGAGTTTGAGCTAAAGGAAGAATAATTTGACTCTACAGAAGAACAAGAATCAGAAGAGGAAGATCTAGAAACTCTGGCGTTGAGAAGATCAATTGAAGAGAGAAGGCAACCAAAAAGGTATGGTCCATCTACTTTTTATTCAATTTTTTCTTTATTATTCAATTTTTTCTTTATCTGTTACTGATGGTGATCCTAGAACTGTTAGGGAGGTAGTAGATTCAGAGGATGGAAAGCTATGGAAAGAGAACATGGTTGATGAAATGACATCTTTGGATAAAAGTGAGGCTTGGGATGTGGTGGAGTTGTTGGCTGGAAGGAAACCCATTGGAAGAAAATGGGTGTTTAAGAAGAAGATGAATTCAGAAGGCAAGGTGGAGAAATACAAAGCTCGGTTGGTAGCAAAAGGTTATTTACAGGTGTCGAGAATTAATTTTGGTGATATTGTTTCTCCTCTTGCCAATTTAGTCCCTATTAGATTACTTTTATATGTTGTTATTGCTTTTGATTTTGAGATGGAATAGATGGATGTGAAGACAACATTTCTTCACAGGGATCTAGAAGAAGAGATCTACATGAAGAAACCTGGAGGTTTTACAGTGAAAGGTAAGAAAGAATTGGGATGTAGGTTAAAAATGTCTATGTATGGGTTAAAACAGTCACCAAGGATGTGGTATAAAAAATTTGATACATATATACAAGGACTTGGCTTCACCAGAAGAAAAGAAAATCACTATGTGTATTTTAAATTGATTGGTGACCATGTTATTTATTTGGTCTTGTATGTGGATGATATGTTTCTGATTGGAAATGATAAAGAAATTATCCAGGATTTGAAGACCTAATTATCCTCCAAATTCAACATGAAGGGTCTTGATGCTGTAAATTATATTTTGGTCATGGAAATTAAACAAGTTTGGGCAATGAGGAAGCTCTTTTAAAACCAGAGGAAGTATGTTGAAATAATACTGCAAAGGTTTAATATGAAGGATAGCAAACCAGTGGAGGTTCCTATTCTTTTAGGTGTAAAGTTATTCGTTGAACAATGTCCCAAGACAAAAGAAGAGGAAGAGAACATGTCCCATGTTCCATATGCAAGTGCAGTCGGTAGACTGATGTATGAAATGGTATGTACTAGACTAGACATTACACATGTAGTGGAAGTACTGAGTACATTTAGGGAAGGATTATTAGATAATAGTGAAGCAGGGTTTCAGGTATTTTCATGGAACTAGTGATTATGGGCTATGCTACCAAGGAAGACCAGGATTGGACAAAATTTTGGATATCTGTGGCTTTGTTGATGCAAAATGGGTTGGATATATAGATCAAAGAAGATCTACAAGTGGGTATGTGTTTAACCTATTTGGAGGAGCAATTATTTGGATGAGAAAAATACAGTTTGTAGTGGCTCTTTCAACTACAAAGGATGAATACATGATAGCCACTCATGGAAGCAAGGAAGCAATTTGGTTGCATAGATTGTGTTTAATTATGGGGTTGGTGCAACGAGCTATAACAATAGACTGTGACAGCCAAAGTGCAATTTTCTTGGCAAGGGACCCTGCTTATCATTCGAAGACAAAGAACATTGATGTCCAGTATTACTTTGTGAGGGATATGATTGAGGACAAAAAGGTGTTGCTGGTAAAGGTGGACATTTTGAAGAATGTTGCAAATGCATTGACGAAGCCTGTGAGCACTGAGAAGTTTTATTGGTGTAGAGAAACAATGGGTGTTGCAGGGTTGGACCAATGAAAAATCTCTCTTGTGACCCCCTATGTGGAAATAAAACAACAAATGGGAGAATGTTGTGTGTTTTATATTATTTCCATGAATCGTCACACACGTGTGGGGATGACAACGCCCCCTGTTCATTGCAGTAAGAGTAGTAGGGGGGTCACAAGGGGGACGACATCCCCCCTTGTCATAGAGTTTGTAGGGGAGCAGTAGCCCCCTTGCATAGGGTATGGGGCAGTGCCCCGGGATTTTTTTATTTTTTTTATGCGGACCCAAAGATGGTGGGTGAACCTACCCATGGTTTTTGTGCATGGGTTTTGCACCTAGTTTTTGGCATGATGGTTTTTTGCCCATGGTATTTTGTAGATCCGATCAAGGGAACTACGGTTATGTTATAATACAGGGTTAATGGATTGGGGGTTATGAATGCTTTAGCATGTATATATATGTATTGTAACATTGAAAGGTATATCATGATAAATCAATCTGGTAGTCCCCGTTTTTGGATCCAGGGGAAAATCTTTGTGTATTTTTTTATGTTTCTTGCCATTGTCTATTTTCTATTTTTAAGATTTTTTTTGTAGGTAATTTCATACAGGGTTAAAACCTACAAAGAGATGGATTTCATTGCTTTAAGAAACCTATCCATAGAACACTGACGACCCGAAGCCAATTCTATACAATCCTTTTCCTTGGCTAGGGAGATGTGTGATTTTCTACCCCACCCTTTCCTAGTAGTTTCTAGCAATGAAATATGACTTAACCCACCCAGAGAAAATCCTGACCCCGAAAAGACCAAATGAGAACAATGATGATGTAGAATGTCAACCCCGCTCGACTCCATAGAACAAACAGAGAGAACAAAGGCCTGAGGAGAAGAGAGATCAACCGAGCTAATGGGAAATGAACAAGAAAAATTCTAAAAAGATGAAGAATTTTTTGACACTGACCTAACCACCCCAATAGAATAAGGTTGGTTACTCGATCAAATTGATTCAAAACAAGAGGAAATGTGTAAATTATGTAAAGGAAGAGTAACCAAATTACTAGGATTTGAGGACAACTACTGGGAGATTGCATTCCCCAATGTTGATGTCGAGGATGCAGAAGGAATACGAACTAGACCCGAACTAGACACCAACATCGAAGTGGGGATGGGAGATATATTTGACATCATATCCTGAGCCTATCCTTCATCGATAGAAGGAACCCTCAACATCACACCACCCACACCATTTCCAGTTCACTAATTCTTTGGTAAGTTATTATCATTTGAATTACCATGGAATGATAGAGAACAGTAACTGCACAGATGCCCAACCTTATGAAAATGCCTGCATCGAAATGGAAGACCTTCATAATCAAGGTATGATAGCCTAATAACATCCTTGCCAATAATCATGGTTGCATGCAAATTATTTTTAGGTATGCAATTTTTTTTTTAAGTCTAAACAAATTATGACCCTTGCAACATATTTGTCCCACGTCTTTAAGAAATAATAACCAGAATACAGGAAGCGCCAACAATGTAAACTGTCAAACGAGAATTGTACCGAGTACCCATTTTTTTGAGGTAGCAAAAAATCATTCGATTTTGAAAATTGATGATTCAAAATACACAATTTTTTTTGGACCATATTTTTGCCACTTTAAATTTTGTTATGTATCAAGAATGAACATTTTTTTTTAAATTTTAGTGATTTTCGTGCTGATTTTGAAAAGTGTTGACGCAGCTTCAACCCATTTTTTAGAGGGCTTATTTTTGACACTTTAAATTTTAAAATGTATTAAGTATGGATATATATTTTTTAAATGTTGGTGATTTTTATGCAGATTTTGGAAAGCATCAACATTTTTTTTAAACACATATTTTTGACACTTAAAATTTTCTTATATATTAAGTATGCACACTTTTTTTTAAATGTTGATTATTTGATCATTTTTCAAGTTGTCTTATTGCTCTTCTTATTTTTCATCCTACAATGTTTGGTTTTTAAGGGTTTTCCAAACATGTGTTTTCTATTTTTTCTTTGCAATGTTTTTTTATAATGAAATTTATAATTTTTTTTTGCAAAATTTCAAAAACTATAATAACATCAATATTTTGAGGTTTTGATTTTTTATATATTTATATATCGTTAATTAATACATCAATACACATAAAATAATTGTTAGTAAACAATAATAATTTTAAATATTAGACAAAAAATATACATTTTGCATTTAGATATAATTAAAAAAATACGTGTTTCAGGACCTTTTTGCTAAAAATGACATTTAAAATAAAAACATTTACGAAAAAATTGAATAAAAAACTTTGAAAAATAACAAATTTATTAAATTTTATATTGAAAGATGATAACATTTAAAGTTTTTTTCCCAAGAAAAATGTTTCAGATAAAATTTTAAGTAAATATATAAAAAAGAAAGTAAAAAATAAAAATAAAAATTGAAATTTAAAAAAACAAATAAAAAAGAAAAAGAAAAATACAAAGTCTTAAAAATATAAATTAAAAACATAAAACATAAAAAATATAATTAATTAGAAAAAATTAAGAAATAAAAAATAATAAAAACATATAAAATATAATTAAAAAAACCTTAAAACTCTTTTTTTAAAATAATAAAAAAAAAATATTAAAAAAATTGAATAAAAATTAAAATTAAAAAAACATCGAAATTAAATAAAATAAAAATTGTGGTACCCACCCAACCTAGTTGCCTATCAGGCCTTGGGCTATGGCAATATGATTCCCAGAATTGGATTTCCATGACCCAACGCCTATTGGGCCGCTGGGTCGGGCGGGAGGAGAGGTGGCTACAACTAGCTGCCTTCCCCTCGCCCGTGGTAGTGGCCCAATGGGCCCTTGGCAATGACAATCAAATTCCACGAATCAAATTGCCACCAACGGCTCAATAGGGACTATATATATATATATATATATATATATATATATATATATATATATTAATTGTTTTTAAGTTGTGTTTTTTAATTTTAATTTTAAATTTTTAGAGATTTTATTTTTCTTAAATTACATTTTCTGGAAAATATTTTCTTGTATTTTCATTTATTTTTTTATATTTACTTGTTATTATTTTTTTATTTTTTTTTCTTTTTTCTTTTTTCTTTTTGTTTTTCTTTTTTTTTAAGTTTTTATTTTTTATCATTGTTTTAATTTTTGTTTTGTTTCTTTTTTGTCATGTTTTTTAATTTTTAATTTTTTTTTTTTTATGTTTTTTTTTTTTTTTTTTAATTTATTATATTTTGTATGTTTTATTTATTTTATTTTAAATTATTTTATTTTTATTTTATTTTTTCCTGCAGGATTAGTGTCGATCCTCGACTAGCAACTTGATCTCATTATGTGTCAATTTGATAGTTGATTTTAAAGTTTTATTTATAATGGATCACGTTCGACCCCACAATATGTCAACTTCATGGTTGGTCTCTAAGTTTTCATTACATTGGGTCAAGTTTGCCTACATTGTGTCAATTTGATGGTTGATTTTTAAATTTTTGTTGCAATGTGTCAAGTTGCCTTAGGCTAAGATTTTAAAGTCATTATACTTTTATGATTTTAAAAAAATTACCCTTGGTATAATGACTCTTTCATTCAGGTGTTAATTTTTAAAGTTTCTTTAGTCATAAAATTTTTCCATAATACCATGGTATAAATATGTTTAAAACCTAAGGTTGTATGTAGTAATGATCTTTGGTTTTAATTCCATGGTTTTGTTATATATATATATATATATATAGATATATAACAAAACATAAAGTTATATATAACATAACTAACTTATATATAGCTATAACATAACCTTTAACACACACACATATAAGTATAACATAATTATATAACTATATATAACATAACTACATATATTTAACTATAACATCACACACACCCATACATAAATAAAAAATTTAACATAGTTTTATAAGTATTTAACATAATGTGTTCTTCATCATAACATCACATGAGTGATGCTCAACAACTTTTTAAGACTCAAGTTTATCTATAAACTGTAATTTTCCTTAAAATTTCCACTCAAATTTGTAGAGTTATTTTAGTTTAATGATATGACAACTGTATATATCTTAGTTCCCACCCTTATTAAATTTATTAGTTGAGTAATGATTTTGTAACTTACACTTCCTATATTAACATAAAATTTTATTTAATTATTTATTTAACTATATTTAACTATATAACATAATATAACATAATTGAAACATATATATATATATATATATATATATATATATATATATATATATATATGTTAAAGTTTCAATAATGAAGCATTGATATATACATTAAATCCATGATGAAAAGTGAATTTAAAGTGAATAAAATAATTTTGACTCTTTTCTAATTTGTACCATATTGTTTCATTACATAACGTGTTATACCAGAAACGTTGTCTTCATGTGCTTACACCTAGTTCATGTCATGTGCCAAAGTCAAACATTATAAGATCTTTTCTTATGGAGTATTTTGTTTGCATGAAATGTTATTACTTTTGCAAATAGGTTTATTTCGACCTTTTACAAATATTTACATATTTAGGTTCTATGAATAAAATGCATTATTTAGAAATGGGAAAAAGTGTAAGTTAGATTCGATCACTTCTTTCGATTGTGTTTACATGGAATTCAATACTTTGGTTGATAATTGATAGAAAAAGAGACTCTAAAGTTTAGGTATTCAGGCTAGATTATTCTACCTAAGTTTATAAATGGTTTTCTTGCCAACATTTTTCTCTTGAATTAGTTTATATCTATTATATGTAATAGTTTAGTCACCTTTCTCTTCTTGGATTAAAGTTTATATGTATTATATTTAATATGCATAGCCATCTCCCATACGCTCCCTAACTGCAACCCATAGGAGTGTCAGGGGATATGTTCTACACGGCCAGGCTCGTGATAAATAATGTAGCCCAACTAGAGTGCATGTTCCACTCATAGATCCTCCCTCCGACACTAGACAGAGTTTCAGAGGTAGTGTATCTGTCTCTATTGGTGATCTTTCTACTGATAGTGGACCTTTTTCACATGTTGCAGGTACAACTCCTACATTTTTAAATCCTCTTTAAATTTTATGTCTTTATGTCTTGAAATTGTCTTGAAATTTTAAATAGTCTTCAATTGATGTGTTTGAATATAATTAATACTTTATTATGATTATAGTTTGATATATATGTTAAATTATGTTTATGATTTACAAACCCTCAACAAGGCGAAATTGAGGATCATAATGCATCATCAATCCCTCTGTGGAATGATGCTATAACGAATATCACAATTGAGGATGTTACGACCTAGTAGACATGGATCACATGAGAGCAGGCTAAAATCTCTGCTAGTTTGCCTACTAGGCATACTTTGTATTTGATGCTCGATAACATCAATGATTTGATTGAGACATACCATAGGGCAGGCCCACAAAACCACCTCCTATATTCCATAGATAGGATTAGGAGGCTAGAGGTTAGAGGCCCACATACATGGGAGATGTTGAAAGATGTCACCAAGGAAATTGATGTTCATGGGGAGTTGGTTGACATCCCTCCAGACCATCGTGCTAGATAGTTGGTCCAATTCTGCTCAAATATTTTAAGAATTTTGATGTGGCCCCTTTTGTTTATGATTAATTATTTTGAGCTTGGGGCCAGCTCCCCCACCATGAGTAGGTCCCCATTTACTTTACAAAGCATATATATGTGGAGTTCGTGCTACATATGAGGTTGGATTACAAAACATTGGATTTTAGTTTTATGGACCCGACTTGGGATGTAGATATGATCGCGTTAGAGATCATAGAGACCTTACACATGTAGCACCACCTCTAGGATTGTTTCCATGGCCATTATGGAGCGTGGTGTTTCGAACAAATCTAGAGCAGTAGTCACAACTCGATGCTGAGACTAGGCATGCCATTGCAGATAATATGTAGAGAATATTGGCCATTGTGCATGTTGTATTGCGTGGAGAGTTGAGCACACCACTTCCATTGCCTCGTGACCCACCAATTCCATTATAGATAATTCATATCTTGAGAGTCTAAGGCATGACCAACTTTTTTCATATGCACGTACATGTTGTTATACCACTCATGACACTTGGAGGGTGCAGGGCCCACGTGACACAGATCATGTACATATATACGGAACTTTTGACTCTTATAATCAAATTATACATTATTTATATTAATAAGTTCGTATCAGATTGCATTTATATTAATAAGTTCATGATAAAATGCAAATACAACGAAAATACATGGGTGAGTTTTTGAGGTCATCCAAGAGGCAATTTGATCAGCCAGATCATCTTCCTTTAGTGCATATTTCCATGGCTCAATCTCCTCCACCTCCACCTCCGCCTCATAACACTCATGTGGAGGAAAATCACTATGTACAACCACGTTGACCACCAGTTGAGGTAAACCTTTTAATTCCTAATATTTCAACATTTTTTTTTGTAAGCTTGTTAGGACTACATCTTCATCATGTCAACTTATCACCTCGGGGATAGCACAAGATTTGAACCTAAGACTTATGGTTTTGTGAGACTTCATTTCCATGGCCATTGCCAATTGAGCTACCCAGAGCAGACTTCAACATATTTTTTTTTAAGTTACATGTATGTATACTAATTAATTCTTAGACTAATTATAATTTGTCTTTGCCATTGTGTACACAAGCCTAGATGCAGAGTGGTGTCGATGCCACCGTTAGGTGGATGCATGAGTGGGATGCTAGGTATGGAGGCATTAAGCCACATGTAGGGGAGCACCATACCCATATTGACTAGAACCCCATCCCACCTAACTTCCATTTGCACTCCACTGAGCCCTAGGAGGTGGAGCACCAAACCTATATTGATCAAACCCCATCCCGCCTGACTTCCATTTGCACTCAGTTGAACCACAAGTAGTAGACTAATTAAATGCACAGTTCAAAATCATTTATGTCCACATTGTTTATTTTTTACAAATAATGTTCTAATTAATTTGAATTTGAATGTGTTATATTGTAGTCTTAGATTATGGACTCTTACTTTATGCAATAGAACTCACATAAGAGTTATAGAAGTGATACTTTCTAAAGTGGATAATAGATAATTTGTATATTTTCAGGCATATTTCGTAGGGCACATTCAGATGTGATACATACTTTGTATATTTTCATACATGGACAATTTATGGATGCATGAATATTATTTTAGTTTATGGATTCTTATTATTTCATTTTATGGAATTTTATTAATCTTTTTTATGGATGTTCATTAAATTTTAGTTTATGGATTTGTTAATTATTTCTCTATTTTAAGTTTTTTTCTATAGTATAGCATTTATTAAAAAAAATAATAATTTTGATTTCTCACTTCATAAAATAAGAAAATAAGTACAATCTTAGACTATGATACAACTCACTTTGATACTTAAAATGAACTAAAATATACTGTGGTCTAATTAAAAAACACAAATAGGATTGAAATAAGTCTTAAATTCAATTTTAAAAGATACCTTCAACTAGCAAACAACAAACAAGATTTATTGAATTTTATTTCTTTTGAGGTCATTTATAGGAGCTTAGTCATAATATGATATAAGTCATATTTATTATAATTTAATGTCCGACCAGGAGGTAGCTCCTCAAATGTAATCGTATTATTCATTGAGGTTGTTCATTATTATATACAAGAGGGAGTGACTGTTCAGTTCATCTCCCGATGACTCTTCATTTTATCTATTATTTATTTACACTAATTACAGTTGTTCACCCAATCCCTATGATTAGGTGTCAACATTCCCCCCCTTAATCTGAGGGATGTTGGTGGGTCCAAGCATCGTTCTGAATCTTTCAAGCTTTTCTCTTCCAAGTGCTTTGGTGAATATTTCTGCAATCTGCTCATTAGTGGAATAATGGCGGACATGGATTGTTTTGGCCTCAACATGATCTCGAATGAGATGATATTTTGTATTGATGTGCTTCGTTTGATCATGGAACTTTGGGTTCTTGGCCAACTTTATTGCCGAGGTATTATCAATCATGAGTGGAGTCGATTGTACTTGTTTTACCTGTAAAGCTTCTAGAATTTTCCTGAGCCACACAATTGCTTTTGTTACCTCAGCTGCTGCCACATATTCTGCCTCTGTTGTGGAATCTGTTGGAACTGATTGTTTGCATGATCTCCAGGAGACATCTCCTAATCCAAGACTCATAGCATAACCCGAAGTAGATACCCCAATTTCTTTGTCTCCATCGAAGTCTAAATTAGAGTATCCAATCAAGCTGAAGTCGCCCACCTGCATATACTTGATTCCAAAGTCTTGAGTTCCCTTCAAGTACTTTAGAACTCTTTTTGCAGTAGATCAATGTCCCTCACAAGGCTTTTGCATAAACCTAGAGAGGATTCCAACAGCAAACGAAATGTCTGGTCTGGTAGTAGTTAGGTAGTTGAGACTTCCTACAAGCTATCTATACTTTGTTGCATCCTCAAATTCTTTTCCTTCAATGGATGTGAGCTTTAAGTTTTGTTCCATTGGAGTAGTCAGAGGATTGCATTCAGTCATGCCAAACCTATTCAACATATCTCCAATGTACTTCTTTTGAGAAAGGAATATGGACTTCGGATGTTGAGTTACTTCAATACCAAGATAGTATTGAACATAACTCAAATTAGTCATTTGAAAACCTTTCCTCAATTCCTTATTTATGGATGCAATGTAGCTCTCATTATTCCCTATCGTCAAAAGATCATCTACATATACCACAGGATATACAACTATTTTTCCAACCTTCTTGACAAACAATGTTGCATCATCAAGATCATATTATTTGAAATTGAGTTTCAGAAGATGCTCAATTAGTTTTTCATACCAGGCTCACGATGCTTGTTTGAGGCCATACAAGGATTTTACAAGTTTTCATACTTTATGTTCATGTCCTTTTACATCAAATCCTTCAGGCTAGGACATAAAAATATTGTCTTTTAGATCTCCATTCAAGAAAGCAGTTTTTACATCCATTTGATGGACTTTCCAACCGTTCTGAGCTGACAGGGCAAAGAGTGTCCAGATGGTAGCCCATTTTGTTGTGGGGGCAAAAGTCTCCTCATAATTGACCCCTTCCTTCTGTGCAAAACCTTTTTCCATAAGCTTGGCTTTGTGCTTATCAAGTGAGCCATTAGCTTTATACTTGTTCTTGTAGACCAACTTGTAGCCAATTGGTCTGGTTCCCAATGGAGGATCAACCAGCTTCCAAGTGTCATTCTTTATCAAGGCATCATACTCCTTTTGCATTACTTCTTTCCATTCATCATGAGAAGTAGCTTCTTTGAAGGAATTTGGTTCAAAATCTGTACACAAATTCAATTCACAATCATAAGAAACATCCATATCAACAGGGGAATCAGAGTCATCTACATCACCTCCATTTTGCTGGGTTTAATTTCTAGTTCCTATCTTTCTAACCTCATCAAGATGAACACTTTCGCGTGTCTTTGTCAACCACTTTGGGGGACCTTTTTGACATGGTCCAGGCTGGTCCATTGATTGAGTTGGGACTAAATCAAGATTGAGTCTCCCAATTCTGTCAATCACATCACTCAAAGTATCATCCGTTGTTGGAGTTTCATGCGGGGGAGAGAGTGCTTTAGAAGAAGATTCCAGAGGTTGATCTAGTATAGGAATCCCCCCTTCAAGATTTGGAATATGATTATCAAATTCTTGAAATGATTTTGTATTTGTGAATCTATCCAAGAGATCAAGTTGCCGCTCAACAACATTGTCAGTTCTAGATGATTCAAGAAAGATTAAATCTCTAGATACAACAAAATTTTTATTGACTTCATCATAGAGACGGTATGCTTTGGAGGTGTTTGAATACCCCGGGAAGATAAACTTATGACTTCTTGCACCAAGTTTGTTTCTATGTACCTTTGGTATCAAGGCATAACATGTGGAACCAAAGACCCTGAGATGCTTTACCAAAGGAATGTGCCCATACCACATTTCACAAGGAGTCTTGTTTCTAATAGCATTAGATGGACATCTATTCTTTACATATACAACACATAGAACTGCATTAGCCCAAAACATCATTTTTACATTTTTGAAAAACATCATGGAGCGCAAGATTGTCTTATTCATTCTTTCAGTGACTCTGTTCTATTGGGGATTATAAGGCACAATTGTTTGATGTTTGATACCATATTGGTGAAGATAGTTTTCAAATTCATTTGAAGTGTATTCTTTTCCATTATCAGTGCGAATAGAGCCAATATGAGATTGTGCATCATTTTTAGTCCATGTATGAAAGTTCTTGAATGCTTCAAAAGCATCAGATTTGTTCTTCAATAAATAAACCCAACACATTCTGGTGTAGTCATCAATAAATGTCATCATATATTTATTTCCATTTGCAGAAGGAACATGCATTGTACCACATAAATCTGAATGAATGAGTTCAAGATTTCTATGTGCTCTGGAATGTGAATCATGAAAAGATTGTTTGCTATGCTTTCCTAGAATGCAAGCATCACATTTCTTAAGTTTCCTAGGAATTGTAGGAAAACTAGTAACACCATTTTTCTTCAACAAGTGGAGACTGTCATAGTTCAAGTGTCCAAATATAGCATGCCATAATAAACTTGATGGAAATGTACCTTCTTCATAATGAGAATTGTATGAGAAATTTTGTGCACGAGCAGAGGTACCTTGTAGCTTGAGAAGCCTTTCTTCTTCTATCCCTGTCATGACAAGTGAGTGGTCTGATGCTTTTCTCACCTCAAGCTTGCCATCAAACATATGAATGGAGTGTCCTTGCTGGCGGATGTGGACCAAGGATAACAAGTTTCTCCTCAGCTGTGGGAGATATAAAACATGATGCAGAAGAAAGTCTGGAAGACCAGGCAATTTAAGCCTGATTGTACCAAGCCCTGATGGCTTGAGTTTTGATTTGTCTGCAAAGTATACTGCTCCATCAACATTGTCAGTAAATTCTTCAAAAAAATATCTTCTAAAATTCATGTGGCAAGTTTCTCCTGAATCAAGCAACCAATCATTTTTCCAAGAAGCAAGTGAAGCATTAAATAAGTCTTCATTTACTCCAATATTATAGTGTGCCACAACATAGTGAGTGGATTCAGGTGCTTTACCTTTCTCTTTGTCATTAGTTTTATGTTTGGGTTGGTTTCTTTCATGCTCAATTCTATCCCAAGGCAACTTGCATGTGGATGCATCATGTGATCCATCTCTTTTGCATCATATGTAGTGCAAATCTGAATTTTCTCCTTGAGAGTGTCTATCCCCTTGCCTCTGAAATTTCTTCCTCTTCCTCTTCGACCACCTCTTCCTCTCGAAGAATTTGAGCAAGATTCTTCTCTCTATGTGCAAGGCACACAACCTCTTCAGAAGAGTGAGGAGATGTCTTCTTCCGAAAAGCTTTCTCTCTTTCACCAATTTTTTTCACAAGGGAGTCAAAGGTAATATCTTTGAGGTTTCCGTTTGCTTGTAATGAATCAAGATAATTTGAGTAAGTGGGATAAAGTGCCTTGAGAAAAGCTATCAGAGGAATGTCTAGTTCAACATTAGTGACTTTGATATCACGCATAATTGATTTTACTTCTAATGCAAGAGCAAGAGGATCATTATTTTGTAATTAAAGGATGAACAATTTAATCATGAGTTGAACAACTTCAAGTGTAGAGTGTGAGTCATAGAGTTCCTTCAGTTTTTGTAAGGCTTCGAAAGCATCTGAAAATGGTGAAATATGGTGACTCACCTCTTCATTCACTAATGCTGCAATCAACGCATAAGCCTTGCTGTTCTTATTTTACCAAATAGCGAATTCCTTGTTTGAGGTAGTTGTTCTGGCTCTTTGTCTCCGTTTCCAAAACACACTCCTTTCCACAGCTCATTAAAAATGAGAGTTTGTTGGATTTTCCAAGACCACTCAGGATAGTTCTCCTTCCCATTGAGAACGACTCCCACAACAGATATCAATGCGTGCATTTTAAAAATGTGTACCATGTAAAACAAATTGCTCTTCTACTGGTAAAAAACAATGATGCAGGAGGTTGATGAAAATGAGGTTGTAGTCTGTAATTCGACTACTGGTTAACTTTGTAACCAATCAGTTGTGCTTAAATATGGTTTTTTACGTGGATTTTCCCCCTGAGGGTCCTGCTTATCTGACCAATCACTGTCGGTCCCTCATTGACTTCTCCTTTTATCAGGCGCTTTAATCCGTGCCTTTAATCTCACTTCTCCAGATCCAACGGATATCGTGTCGTTCACTCACCAACTAACCCAAACGATCTACACCGTCGATATGACCCATCCAAACGAATGGCTGTTGTGCAATCTTGTGTGAAATCTTGCACGACTGATATCAGGTCAAGAGCACAAAGTGGTTTTCTCGTGCTACGTGTCGCCCGCTAAGGTTAATTGCATAAATTTTAGGAATACCGTTTATAGCCTTTAGGGCACCCGAGATACCACTTCCCACTTATCAATACCACCCACGTGCTTGATTCATAATTTTAATAAAGGCACTTAAGGAAAGGTTTAGCACTTAAACTCAGTATTAATGCTCAACAGTAATTGACTATGATTTATAAATAAAATGTAGGAACAGAGAAAAATACCCGATACCTCAACTGCGCTTGTGGAGCAGTTGCCTCGCATAACTAGACGAACGTCTGCAATAGTTGCCAGAGAGGGGCAGCAGTTGTGAGAGAGGGGAAAACTTGTCGAATGGTTATCAAATTCTTGAGAGAGGCACATCTGTGGATTGGTTGCAAGAGGTCAGTTCCGCAAAATAGGCAGAAAGGAGTTACAAAGCAGTGAGGGAAGCCAAAAATGGCACTCGCTCTGATACCATGTTAGACCAGGAGGTAAATCCTCAAATGTAATTGTATTATTCATTCAGGTTGTTCATTATTATATACAAGAGGGAGCGACTGTTCAGTTCATCTCCCGATGACTCTTCATTTTCTCTATTATTTATTTACACTAATTACAGTTGTTCACCCAATCCCTATGATTAGGTGTCAACATTTAATATACCAAAAAACAATTAAGGATATGTTCTAGATAATTTTATATAATTTTATGAACTTTCATAAATTTACTTGGCTATCCAAATATTTCAATCAATTCCTTATCTTAAGACCTTCAATTAAGAACATTCAAGAAGTAAAATTTTACAAAATAACAATTTTGATTTCTAGTTTCATAGACTAAAGAAATAAGTACAATCTTACTATGATGCAAGTCACTTTGATACTTAAAATGTACTAAAATATAACATGTACATTAATGTAATATTGAACTTGTACAAAGTGTATTTTAGTGCAATCAATGTTTTTTCTTTTTGTAAGCTTTTTGGTACCTTTCCATTAATTTTCGAAAGTAAAGTAGGTTACATGCTTATGTATGAGAGTTAGGTGGCCTCAACCTGCCAGAGGGAAACCAGATCTATTGGCCACCTAACCATAAAATATTACATCCAAAAGAAAAAAATGATAAGTCTAACAAGCCACTCTACATAAACTTGAGAGTCTTTGTACTCCCTATTTTCTAAAAAAATATAAACCTAATTGTTATTAAGCTTGAAAATTTGGGACTCTATCATGAAAAATTAAAAGCAAGGTTGTGATGTCACTACTCATCATTAGCTGAGTCCATTGGAGCAGGATCCTTCACAGTGGAATTTGGCAACTCCGTGTGGGGTATGCAAGGGAAATGCTACTCAATTCAGCTAAGCTGAACACTTTGCTGTTGTAATTGAAACTAATTTTTTTGCAATTCTTTAGTGTAATCCAAGTGACCGTGAGGAAACTGCATGTCAGGAGGAAACAACTCTAGAGATTTCGCCAAAATTCTCTTCATAATCCAGAATAGATGGAATGCCTACTTGTATTGAGATGATCTACCATGAGTATGGCCTGGGTCTGGGATCATAGTTTTCCACTAATCCATATTAAGTTCAAAATCCTCCTCGGTCTGTCAAATTGTGACATCTATAATAAGTTTATCGACCGAGTTGGAGTTGTTAGTATGGTATGCTAGAGCCATTTCCTGAATTATACAAGAAACTAGACCCACCCTAGCAACCCCACTAGAAGAGCTGGGTTGGATATTTGGTGATGAAGAGGCCTTCCTCTGCTTTCCTCGGCCTTGTCCTCCATGACCATTCTTTCCCTTACGGGTTTCCTAGACCATGATTTTCCTCCTGCCTGATAAAGGCTTCTCTATGTCCAACTCTAGGTACCAACTAGAACAAGGTCGCATCTTGGGTGCCTGACACTGACAAGGGTCACACCAATGCTGCAGACCTATTAAATCAAATTCAAATGAAAGAAACGAAGTAAGTAACCCACTCAAAAATTTACTTTCAGTTGACTGCCAACACAGGATAATGGTGCCACCTTTATCACTCATCTCCCTTTTCCCATTGCGAGGCCTGAATGGACTAGCCATACCATCCAAATTTGGGACCTATGAATTGTCTAGGCATGTCCCATAGTTGATCAAATCTATCAGCTGAGTAGTGTACAAATAATTAAATAGAAAATTGAGCCAACAACTACACTGAGCCTGCAACCCACGAAACTCCTTCTTATGAGACCCCATACAGAGAACCCAGACCACAGAAATCAAACCCTTTTGTGCAGAAGCTAGCCTATGGTGACAGACATTAAGCCATGACTAGCTTCGAAACCAGGATTGAACCCTATCCAAACATGAGTGCCCAACCCGATAGACTTTGTCCAAAAGGACTGGGCTGACCCTGAAATGGTTCACCAAGGCTCTTCTACCTTCACCCCTATTAGAACAAAGGTCATAACTGTTGTTACATACAACCCAAGCTCGACTTTGATATCACCTAAATTCTACATACCCTAGAACCAAACCAAAGTATCCACATACCTAAACCCTTTCTGGCTCATTCATAACCAAGCAAGGGGGACCTCCACTACAAAACCCTTTACCAACCAGAAATTGCAAGAACCCATGTGAGACAACCCAATTCCATACATGAAAAACATCGAGACATACAGAACGATGGAATCCACCACAACCAGAAGCCCAACAAGGCCATGCCTCTGACAATTCCAATTCCCATCCCCCCAAAACATAGACCCATGCATCTCATAGGTCAAAGGTCGAATAGACTGCTCCATACAAATATAAGGTGCTAAATTAAGACCAGAAACATACCAGTGAGTGCCACCAAGACCTAGAGAAGACAACGACCACCAGTTGTCTAGAACCACTTTCTCAAATCAAGTCCATAGGAACATAAGGTCACAGACTAACTTACCCAACAATCCAGAGGGAATTCACACTTTTCCAACTATCCTTATACCGATTCCATGCTCAAGTTGTATCATTAAACTCCACATGTGAACCACCACCTCTCCAAGTGTTGCATGCATGCAGAGGGTGGTCGGAACAATCTACTGGATTTTCATTAAACATTGGGCCAGGATAAGCCCAATGGGGCCAGCTCACACCCTGATCGATGACAATCAATGTATTTTAATTTAAACAATTAATGATATATTTCTATAATTTTATGAACTTTCCTAACTTGTCTATCCAAGTATTTCAATCAATTCCTTATCTTAAGACCTTCAATTGAGAACATTCAAGAAGTAAAATCTTACAAAATAACAATTTAGTTGTCATATTGGCTTGTAGGAAGTGCCTTTTAGTGCACAATGAATGTATGCTAAATTACAATAATTTTAAAATATGTCAAGATGTAAACAATGGATAAAGTTTTATTCAATTTTATTTCTCTTGAGGTTTTCTAAAAAAGCTTAATAGTCATAGCATGATATTTGTTGCACTCTTTTCATTATTTATATCAAATTGACACATGGTATTAACAACATAAAAATATTTCAATGTTATTCATAACCTAGATAGTTGAATTTCCATTTTAAGTAAAATAATACTATATCAACTTGGTTGTTAGATGCTGAAATGGATTTTCTAGAACCCATTATGATGTATATCCAAAATATTTTTTCCATGCTCAACATGAGTACTATACATGACATTTAAAAAAAAAAAATCGAAATTTTTAATTAAATCTAAATCTAAATCACTATTAATTCTAAATTTGTTGGGTGTGGAGCCTGATTATCTTCTGTATTCAAAGGTTTCAGCTAGATGTATACCCCAAGAAGACTGTACACCCCTCCATGTGGGGGGGTAAATCCCCCCGGCTGGGGGTTTCGGGGGCTAGTGGTCCCCCGGCGGGGGTTCGGGGGCAACGGCCCCGAAGCTAAAAATAGATGTAAAATTGCCTTGTAAAAGTCTAGTAATTTCTAGTCAATCTGGGCCGTTCATTAGGTGGATGATCTGATGGTAGAAGTTATGTTTAATTTAGGGTTTTTTTCCCTAGAAGGAAACCATTCACTATATATGACAGAATTGTATTGTGTCTACGGATATCTGTATTCTGAGTGAGGAAGAGAGAGGAGATTGAGAGCGAAGAGGGTGTTATAGAAGATCTACTGTAGGTTGTATCTCTTCAGTTTTCTGGATAATATAATAAAAGAAGGAATGGTTGTTTCTCCGTGGACGTAGCCCAAACTAGGTGAACCACGTATATATGTGTCTCTCTTGTTTTATGCGTTTTTGTGTTTATATTTCTGTGATATTTTATGTGTTCCATTGCTCCGTAATATATAATTTTCTGACAAATGGTATCAGAGCCGAAGGTCTATTTGGCTGATAAACTCACAGGAGAGAAGGGTTCCTGGTTTGAGTGGGAGCAATGGCAGAAGATGGTAGGTTTAGGATCGAAAAATTCAATGGCCAAAACTACTAGCTGTGGAAGATGCAGATGGAAGATTATCTGTATCAGAGAGATCTGTACCTACCATTAAGCAGAAAGACAAAGAAGCCAACGAGTATGACAGACACAGAATGGGATATTCTAGACAGAAAGGCACTTGGAACAATACGGCTGTGCCTAGCGGCGTCGGTAGCATTTAATATTTCAAAGGAAACGACAACACAGGGTTTAATGTCGGCATTAGCCAAACTATATGAAAAACCCTCAGCGTCAAATAAGGTATTTCTTATGAAGTGTTTATTTAATATGAAGATGTCAGAAGGTGGATCTGTTGTAGACCATTTAAATGATTTTAATACAGTTACAAGTCAGTTAAGTTCTGTAGGGGTAAATTTTGATGATGAAGTTAGGGCTCTGTTATTTCTCTGCTCATTGCTAGAAATTTGGAATGGTTTAGTTATGGCCGTTAGTAGCTCTGTCTCTGGATCTAGTACTTTAACGTTTGATGATGTTGTTAGTGCAATCCTTAGCGAGGAAATGCGACAGAAAAGCTCCGGTGAGACATCAGGTAATGCTTTGACTGCAGAGACTAGGGGAAGAAAAATGGAAAGAGGAAAGAGCCTAGGATATTGTAGTAAGTCAAGAAAAGGAAGATCCAAGTCTAGATCGGGGATAGTGTGTTGGAAATGCTGGAAGGAAGGACACCTGAAGAAAGACTGCAAGTCTCAGAAGGGAAAAGAAGGAGACACGCAGCAAGAAGCTAATCATGAAGCGAATGTAACAGGTGATGTGTTGCAAGATGCTTTGATTCTTTCATTAGAAAATATTATTGATGCCTGGGTGGTAGATTCAGGGGCCTCATTCCATGCCACACCTGATAAGAAACATTTTCATGATTATGTTCAAGGAGATTTTGGACAAGTTCGATTGGGTGATGATAAACCCTGTAAAATCGTTGGAATGGGTACAGTTTTCATAAAACAACAAAATGGAAATCAGTGGCTATTGAGGAATGTAAGGCATGTTCCAGATCTAAAGAAAAATCTGATTTCAACAGGGCAGTTGGGAGGTGAAGGTTGTGTAAGTACTTTCACAGATAAAACCTGGAAGGTCACTAAAGGATCCCTGGTAATAGCGAAAGGAGAAAATGTTGGTACAATGTATTTATGCAATGGTATTTCTATTTCTCTTAATGCTTTAACCTCTACAGGAGAAGATACAACATTATGGGATCATAGGCTCGGGCACATGAGTGAGAAGGGGATGCAGATTCTTCACTCAAGAAATTTGTTTCCAGGTTTGAAGCATGTTGATTTAAAATTCTGTGAGAATTGTGTTTATGGAAAACATAATAGAGTCAGGTTCCTTAGAGTTGGGAAAGAAAAGAAGAGCGAAAAATTAGAGCTTGTGCATACAGATGTATGGGGACCTGCTCAGGTGTCATCTCTTGGTGGCTCTCGTTATTATGTTACTTTTATTGATGATGCAACCAGAAAAACCTGGATTTATTGTATTCAAAATAAATCTGATGTATTTGATACTTTCAAGAAATGGAAAGCTTTTGGTTGAAAATGAGACAGGGAAAAGGTTGAAGTGTCTCAGATCAGACAATGGAGGTGAATATTGCAGCAAAGAGTTTGATAGGTATTGTTCAATGAATGGAATTTGTAGAGAGAAGACAATTCCAAGAACACCACAAGAAAATGGTGTGTCAGAAAGGATGAACAGGACAATCATGGAGCGTGCAAGGTGCATGAGATTGCATGCAGGATTGCCTTTATAATTTTGGGCAGATGCTGTAGATACTGCTATTTATCTAATAAACAGAGGGCCTTCAAGTTCCTTGGGTGGTGGTATTCCAGAGGAGGCATGGATAGGTAAAAAGGCAAACTACTCATTTTTAAAGACTTTTGGTTGTGAAGCTTTTGTCCACATTAACAAAGAAAATAGAAAAAAGCTTGAGGCCAAATCAAAGAAATGTACCTTTATTGGATATGGTGTTAATGATTTTGGTTATCACTTATATGATTATGAAAATCACAAAATCATTAGGAGCAGAGATGTAATATTCAATGAAATGGTCTTGTATAAGAATCAGTTGTAGGAAAAGAAACAAGAAAAAGAAAACAGAGAATACACAGTGCTTGACGATATCACAGGAAAAGTGATGGTGCCTGAAAATCATAATGATCAATAGCCAGAGCAACAACCACAACAACAACAAGCACTTCAAACACCTGAAAGTGGTGTTAGAAGATATACCAGGATAAGTAGACCCCCTGAACAATACTCTCCTTCATTATATTATGTATTGTTGACTGATTCTGGTGAACCAAAACGTTATGAAGAAGTAGTGCAGGTAGAAACCAAGAAAAAGTGGGAGCAAGCCATGAAAGAAGAGATGGACTCCTTAGCACATAACCAGACTTGGGACTTAGTCAGGTTGCCTGCAGGTAAAACAACATTGCAGAATAAATGGGTTTACAGGCTGAAAGAAGAAGATGGAGGAAAACAGAGGTACAAAGCTAGACTTGTAGTGAAGGGGTTTTCATAGAAGAAAGGTATTGATTTTGATGAAATATTTTCTCCTGTTGTTAAAATGACTTCAATCAGAGCTATTTTAAGTCTAGTAGCAGTTGAAGATTTTCATCTTGAGCAGTCAGATGTAAAGACAACCTTTCTCCATGGGGATTTGGAGGAAGAGATATATATGCAGCAGCCATAAGGATATGAGGTAAAAGGGAAGGAGAAACTAGTGTGCAGGTTGAAGAAGAGCTTGTATGGCTTAAAACAGGTTCCAAGGCAGTGGTATCTAAAATTTGACAGGTTTATGTCTGAACAAGGTTATACTAGATGTCACTCTGATCATTGTGTTTATCTCAAAAGGAAAAATGATGGTAGCTATATTATATTGTTATTGTATGTAGATGATATGCTTGTTGTAGGTTCTAACATGCAGGAAATAAATGTGCTCAAAAGGAAATTGGCAAACTCATTTGCAATGAAGGATTTGGGTGTTGCAAAACAAATCCTTGGTATGAGAATAACTAGAGATAGGAAGAATCGAAAATTAACATTGTCTCAAAGTGAGTACATAGAAAAGGTGTTGAAAAGGTTTAATATGCAGAATGCAAAATGAGTTAGTATACCTTTGGCTAGCCATTTCAAATTAAGTAAGGAGGCGTGTCCCAAGACTTAGGAAGAAATGGTTCATATGTCTAAAGTTCCATATGCATCAGCAGTTGGAAGCTTAATGTATGCAATGGTCTGCACAAGCCATGATATTGCACATGCAGTGGGAGTTGTAAGCAGGTACATGAACAATCCAAGAAAAGAACATTGGATAGCGGTGAAGTGGATTCTCAGCTATTTGAGAGGTACCACAAATCAAGAATTATGCTTTGGTGGTTCAAACATTGCTCTACAGGGATATGTTGATGCAGATATGGTAGGTGATAGAGATAACAGGAGGAGCACAACAGGGTGTATGTTTACTGTAGGTGGAACAATTGTTAGTTGGGTTTCAAAAATCCAAAGTGATGTTGCACTTTCAACAATAGAAGCAGAGTATGATGCTGCTACAGAGGCTAGTAAAGAAATGATTTGGTTACAAAGTTTTCTGGATGAATTGGGCAAGAAGCAGGAGTTGGGCAGGTTATACATTGACAGCCAGAGTGCCATACATATTGCAAAGAACTCCGCATTTCATTCCAAGACTAAACATATATAGCTGAAGTACCATTTCATATGGTTAGCATTGGAAGATGGACAGTTGAAGCTGGAAAAGATACACACTAGCCAAAATCCTGCAGATATGTTAACAAAAGTTGTAACTAGGGAGAAACTGATAATCTGCCCAGTTTCAATTGGTCTTCAAGTATGATGAAGAAGATGAGAAACAACCAAGTCCAAAGTGGAGTCATTGTATAGCAAATGAAGCAGCGATGGAGTTGCTATAATCAGTCTCCAAGTGGGAGATTGTTGGGTGTGGAGCCTGATTATCTTCTGTATTCAAAGGTTTCAGCCGGATGTATACCCCAGGAAGACTGTACACCCCTCCACGCGGGGGGGACTTTTCCGCCCCGCGAGGGTCCGGGGGCCAGCGGTCCCCCGACAGGGGTTCGGGGGCAATGCCCCTGAAGCTAAAATTAGATGTAAAATTGCCTTGTAAAAGTCTAGTAATTTCTAGTCAGTCTGGGCTGTTCATTAGGCGGATGATCTGACGGTAGAAGTTATGTTTAATTTAGGGTTTTTTGGCCCTAGAAGGAAACCCCTCACTATATATGAGGGAATTGTATTGTGTCTATGGATATCTGTATTCTGAGTGAGGAAGAGAGAGGAGATTGAGAGTGAAGAGGGTGTTACAGCGGATCTATTGTAGGTTGTATCTCTTCAGTTTGCTGGATAATATAATAAAAGAAGGATTGGCTATCTCTCCGTGGACGTAGCCCAAACTAGGTGAACCACATATATCTGTGTCTCTCTTGTTTTATGTGTTTTTGTGTTTATATTTCTGCGATATTTTATGTGTTCCATTACTCTGTAATATATAATTTTCTAACAAAATTTTAATTAAATTTTAGATGTATGGGGTTCAAATAAGGATTTTATCCCAAAAAATAAAACCTCATTGAAATTTGGAAAACTTTAGAAATGTAAGTACCTCAAGAAAACTAAAGCGTATATAACATATATGTATGCCATTATGAATCCATCCTAGACCAGAGGGAAATATTTCTCTATTCAAAATTACAAAATTACAAGAGTATTCAATTGTCACATTTATAAATTACAAAATTCATATGTTGATATCTTATACTAGATTAGCTTACCCTTGACTACTATAAACTCGGCTTCAGGGCTTTCCATTTACATCATCTACTCACTTTTCCAATGGGTCATAGGAATGCATGTCTCCATAATACGTTCATGGATTGATTCTATCATTGTACATCTTCTTGGTTCACCTTTTTTTGTTTTGATTCCTATGAGATTGATCTGAGATGCTATGACTAGATGACTATATTGGAAAGATATATATTCAGGCACAAAATCTCTAAAAATTATGTGATCAACTTGTTTTTTAACCTTTTAAAAAACAATGGCCCATCACAACCATGTCACCAATTTGGTATGTGAATTGTCCATCTTCATACGGTCGCACCAACCTGCTTTTCACCTGCGTGCATCACATCAAACAGTAGGCCACTTTCTCTTCATTTCTTGAGGGGGAAATGAAGAAAAAACATTACCTACAACCAAAATACAAAATATGTATTAGTTAAATACATTCAAGATTTCAATTTATAGATGAAACTATTAATGATAGATGGGCCACATACCTTCCCTTACAAGATCAAAGACTTGATCATGATCAAGTGAAACAATGGCCTCTTCATTGTGCATCTCTTGCCACATCAGAATTGGATGAGGTCCCTTTGGATTAAGAGGGACATATTTCCATCCTTTCATGTACCCATGTTTTTCACAGTGATCAAGTCTACATCCATCAACACCAATGCAAAACTCACAAAAACATGTGAGTTTTCTTGTCTCGATGGCAAATATTTCCCCCATGTATTTTCTCCGCATTGAGTGTAATTCCCTTGTTCCTTATATAGTATTACAATACCAAGGAATGGATCTATTCACATTACCAATTTCAACATTCTAGAAGAACCTACGCACAAACCTAATAGATTTGTGACCTTCATGTCCTAAATGGGATCTGCACTAGTTGACCACCTCTAGTGATGATTTGAGTCGATCTGCATCATGACTCATTTCATACCTACTAAGTGATCACTTCACATAAGCACATGCACCATCATGCTCACCTTTTCCATGTCCCATTTCAAAATAGGTCCAAGTATGCTAAATTTTTTTCTTCTTGTGTAGTTGGCTCAACCAATAAAAACTTTGTGCTGAACAGAACTACCTTGCACAACCATATGACCATATCCAATTATTTCTAAATTATATTTCATTTTTTTTTAATGATTCATAAATCAAGTAAAAGCAATGTTTGACAAAAAATGTGTCATGCTCATGATCATCGTTGATGTAAAAGCGACACTCCTTAATAAAATTTGGTGACTCTCAAGTGTTATCCCTACCACCAACATTCAACTATGCTTTTTTGTACAGAACATGTAAGAATATGGACACTTGGTCTGAGTGATAGTACTCACTGTTGTAAATTTGATAACTTTCTTGATTTGTTGTATTCACAATGCTATTTTTATTACAACATTACCCGAATACATATGGTTTTGTTTTGTAATTAACTATTATGTTTAATTTCTTGAGTTCAAAGGTGAAATTAATATAAAGGTTATTGAAAAAATGGAATTTAAATGTGCAAGGAATATAAATACTATTAGCACATTTATATTAGTAAATATAGTTGTTATATGTGGGTCAACGTTATTTTCATGTACTGATTAGCGTATAAAAAGTGGAAAAGTCTACTGATGGATGTATATCAACCAAATTTACTATTGTGATTGTGCTAATAGACCATAATTGATTATGGTTCATGTTGGCTAAGTATGGTTAAAAATGGTTGTTGAGGGTTGACAATGGTTGAACATGGTAGTTGATGGTTGTGCATGGTTGAAGAGAGTTGATGAGGTTGACTGAGGTTGAAGAGAGATGATTTAGGTTAACCATGGTCGATGAGGTTGATCAAGGTTGAAGAGAGTTGATTAGGGTTGACCGTGGTTGATTGAGGTTGACTAGGGTCAACTATCAATGTAAAAACATATTTATGTTATATTAATATAACAATTTTACATTAATGTTGATGATTGTTACATTGTTACATTCAAGTTACATTTATGTTGGAAATGGTTCATGTTACATTGATGTTATAATAATGGTTGAAAAGGGTTGATGATGTTTACCATGGTTGATCGAGGTAGACCTTGGATGAATGGGGTTGACCTTGGTTGAATTTGGTTGGTTATGGTTGGTTAGGGTTGACCATGATTTACCATGATTTACTTTAATTGACCATGGTAAACCATGGTTCACCATGATTACCATGGTTGACCAAGGATGTAGATGATAGATTATGGTGGACCAAGCATGACCACCGATGACCATGTTGGACATGTTTAAATTGGTGAGCATGTTTAACCATGGTGACCATGGATACCATGGTTGAGCTTGTTTAACAAAGGTTGGTTATGGTTAACTCTGGATGAACATGAAGAAATTGTTGGACAATTGGCACTGCCTAGATGACTAGCGACAATGGGTGTGTTGGCATTGATGACAACAGTCAAGCTAGGATATGTGTTGGAATGTTGGCATGGTCTAATGGCTAGTGGAAACAAGTGTGTTGGCATTGATGTCAACCAGATGAGCATTGAATCTAGTGGCAACAAATGATGGTATTAATGTGCTTGATGTGTCAAGCTCAGGGGGAGTCCCATGGTTATTGTTGTCTCTTGTAGAGAATCATCATAGTAGTAGGCTTATTGGAGAAGCCATAATATGATGACTATGGATGGATGTCCCAAGCATTAGAGGATATTCTGCCTTAGGAATTTAGCTCAGATGATCCTATAGGTGGCATAGTTGGATAGTGCTTAGAAAGATATTTTCAACTGTATGTGAAAGTCTGCAAATGGCCTCTTGGACCAAGATTTATTCCCAGTGAAAGTTGAGGTGCCCCAAAGTTAGATGGCAGAGTTAAATGTGGCATTAAGTCAAAGTGGTGACAAGGTTTGGCATTCAACCAAAGTTTATAGAGTTGCTAGTGGAGTCGCTAAAGGAGAGATATACAGACATGGTTTGACAAAGGAGCAATGGAGAGGCTTACCATCGGCTGCAGGCAGAGCCCACTTGATAGCCTGGCCTGATGGAGGAAGATGATTATATAGCCCTAGCGCAACCTTAATTTGCACACAGTGAATACGCTAGGAGATAGGAATTGGGACACGGTAGCGGTCACCAATGATAAAGGCACCATAAGGTCCTCATAGTGATAGCAAATCCCGCAAAGGTTTACCCAGAGAATTTTAAAGGGTGCATAAAGTGAAACGCCAAGAGATAGGCATCATGCCATGTGACAACATTCTAACGGGCCTTGATATGGAAGCCCTGTCAAGCCCTGAGGAGTCAAAAGGTGGATTCTCGCATAGTTGATAGTGCATATCAACAACATAGAGCTACTTCTCAAGCACTCCTCCTAAAACCATAATCCACTCAGGAGTGGTGTCGAAGCCGATTCTTGAATTTGGTGGTTTTATATTTAACAAATGATATTGGTGCAAAACCAAAGGCCTTGGTGAGACACATGGAAACACTTGATTGGCTCTAAGGAGATAATGGTGGAAGATTACGTCAGGATGACCTAGCTATACAAGGGACATGAGGAAGATAAATTCAGTGTTTTTGGGTGGCCTAATGGGAAAAATCCATGTGACATGTGTCACCACTCATAAGGCGCCACATGGGGATTGATGACATAAGCATGAAATAATCCTGGAAGGGATACCTCAGAAGGTTTATGAAGGCACACAGGTGGAGTCGCAAGGAAAAAAGTGTTGGGTGAACGTGGTAGCTGACTCAACCTAGGTGCATCTTAATTGGTGCGCGGGTGCAACAGTGGTCGAGTCAAAACACATCATCCCGTAAGGGAGGTCCCACAGGTATTGAGCCAAAAATTTTGATACGAACATGCAAAGGGAACGCATCAAGAAATAACCGTTGAGACACACTAGTCAGAGAAATCATCTTGGCGGGGCCTATGATTGGCCAATGAAAGAATGAGCAGACCCCACAGGACAGTGAGGCTGTTGGGTCCCTATAATACTAGTGATTACCCCATTACTATTGTATTTATACCCCTTATTTATATTGTTGTGCCCCTATTACCCACATATTGTTATTTCTGTGCCCCATAGAATCCCTCTATTATTATTTTTGTGGCTTTATATTATTATTGTTAGGTCGGCTGGATTATATTGTGACTCCTTAGACTCCTATATATAGAAAGGAGGTTTTGTCATTTGTATCATCCAAGAATTGTTCATTTATGTAATGTAAAGGAGGTTGCCCCCTCAAAGAGGCTGAATTCTAAGGCGTTGATCTTTCTTTTCTATCTTTTCTTGAGCTGGTTCATAACATTTGGTATCAGAGCTTTGGATTCTAGGGTTTCGCTGCTCCAAACAGGTCATAGTGGCATTTTCGCTATAACTTTTTTTCTGTGACGTTTCAGAAGTCGCAAAAAAACCCATTTGAGAAGAAATTGTGCTGAACCCTGGGTCCGAATTTCAGAGTTTTTTGCGCGATATTTTCGGAGATATGATCTGAGGAAGTTGGTCTTTTTGCAGACTCCTGAATTACACTCAAAACAGGTGACCTGGGGAAAATCGTCATAACTTTCTTTCTGAGCATCGGATTGAAATTTCATAAGAAGTTACAGAAAGAGGATGGACTGTAGTTTTCTTTTATATATTTTTTAGAGTCAAAGGTTGAAACAGTGACACGTGGCACGTCGTACAAGTTCGCTCTACTGAACTAGTCTATAATCAAGTCACTGTGGGAGATTTCGCATAACTCTTCCTTGGAGAATCCAATTTGGGTCAGACTTGTGGCATTGGAAAGAGGACACAGAGGGCTACTACAGGTCACAAATTCAGAACTAGATAATCAAAAAGTACAGAGATACATCAGAGGAAATATCGAGCTCCTACAAAGTGAAAAAAGGTGTGTAGATTTTCTTTAATTTTTGCTTAAGTTTGGTTTGAAAATTTATTTTGAAGGAATTCAAAGGGCATAGTAGAGCATTATTATCGGTAACTGATGCCCCGAGGAAAGAAAATGCAAACACCTAGTAAGGAACCTGAAAGCTCTAGCATGACTCATGAAGAAGAAGAAGAAATGCTACATGATATATCAAAATTACAAGAACAAGTGCAACAAATGTCACTTGCACAAAAAGCAACAGAATCTAAAATGGATGGTTTAAGGAAAGATGTAGAAGCTAAGATGGATGGTTTAAAGAAAGGTGTAGAAGCTAAGATGGATGGCATGGAAGCTAAGGTGAATGGCATGGACGCTAAAATTGATGGCATGGATGATAAGATGGATAAGTTGCTACAAGAAATGGTCACTAAGGGTGAAAGAGTACTAAAGGAAACTCATGATGAGAACAAAAGAAATGTTAATCATGATTCCATAGACTCTAATGTTGGATCGAAGACTCACCATGTTCCAAAAATCGATATGAGGAAGTTTGATGGCAAGGATCCCGCCACATGGATATTACAGATGGAGCAATTCTTCGATCTCAATAATGTGCAAAACACACAAAAGGTACGTATGGCAACTTTATATTTGGAACCAAATCAGTTTGTATGGTATCAATGGCTTTGTTCTCGTAAACAATTTATCACTTGGGCAATTTTTACGGAAGAATTGATAGCACATTATGAGGATACAAAAAGCAACACTTTTTTTAGCCAATTGATAAGTCTCAAACAAAAGGGTTCAATAATGGAGCACATTGAGGAGTTCCAAAAATTGAACATAAGGGTAAAAGATATTCCAGAGGAGCATAGGATTGATGTGTTCATAGGGTCTTTAAAGGATAATATCCAACATGATGTCGCCTTTGGGAACCTGATTCATTAGAGAAGGCATTCAGGTTAGCAAGAAAAATGGAAAGCAAAATTATGGCAACTAGGAAGCATACCATTCACAACTATAAAGACGGAAGTGTTGTTGCCCATAGTCTTCCACAACCTACAAGGTTGACACCACAACAATTGGAAGAAAAAAGAGCAAAAGGGCTTTGTTACAATTGTGATAGCAAATACACAAAGGTCATAAGTGTGCTGAGAAGAAATTATTCTACATAGATTGTGAAGAGGAAGAAGAAAAGGAGCAAGAAAGGTCAAAAGAAGAGGATATATTCCAGGAACAAAGCCTAGATGAAGAACAAATAAATCCGACCATATCTTGTAATGCATTGGCGGGAATTACCACTCCTCAAACCATCAAGATAGAAGGACAAATCAAGAAGAAAAAGGTAATAGTGTTGATTGATTCAGGAAGCACCCACAATTTTATTCATTGTAGGGTAGCAAAAGAATTGAATTGCTTCCTATATCCAGCACCAGAGTGTCAAGTGATGATTGCAAATGGAGGAACAATAAATTGTTCTGGAAAGTGCCATAATATCAAGCTATCCATGGGAGAATATGTATTGACTAGCCCAATGCTTTCCATTCCAATGGGAGGTGCTGATGTTGTACTAGGAGTCCAATGGCTACAATCCTTGGGTACAATAGCTTTTAATTTTCAAGAACTTTTCATGAAATTTTCTGTGGAAGGAAAGGAAGTTGAATTAAGGGGTATTGCAGGGAAACCAGGAAAGATAATCAGCTCTAATGGCATGACAAAGCTTCTAAAAAAGGAGCAAAGAGGTGTAATTGCACAATTATGTTCGCTAGATGTTTCCACATTGGAATCATCTATTTCTCCAGATCTCCAAAAAGTCCTGGACAATCATTCCAAGGTATTTGAGACTCCCAAAGGTCTCCCACCTATGCGTGATCATGATCATGCTATTCATCTGATTCCAGGAAGTGTTCCTCCAAACATCAGGCCGTACAGATATCCCTATGTCCAAAAAAGTGAAATTGAACGTATGGTTGCAGAAATGCTAGAGGCTGGTATAATTCAACCGAGTCAAAGTTCTTTCTCAGCTCCAGTAGTATTGGTGCACAAGAAGGATGGATCATGGCGCATGTGTCCAGATTATAGGGAGCTCAACAAGCTCACTATTAAAGATAAGTTCCCCATTCCTGTCATTGATGAATTACTGGATGAATTGCATGGATCAATTTACTTCACCAAGTTGGATCTTCGTTCGGGATATCATCAAATCAGAATGAAGATTGAAGACATTCCGAAAACGGCATTTAGAACTCATGAGGGTCATTATGAATTTTTGGTCATGCCTTTTGGCCTTACCAATGCACCTTCAACATTTCAAGGTTTGATGAATTCAATTTTCAAACCATTCCTTAGAAAATTTGTGTTAGTATTTTTTGATGATATACTAATCTACAGCAAGTCTTGGAAGGATCATGTTGAACATGTTGACAAGGTGCTACAACTATTGGAGGAGAAACAATTATATGCAAAAAGATCCAAATGTTTCTTTGGAGTCCAGGAGGTGGAATATTTGGGTCATATTGTATCTCATGAAGGAGTTAAGGTAGACCCTAGCAAAATTAAAGCCATTAAGGAATGGAAAATCCCCACATCCATAAAGCATCTGCGAGGATTTCTTGGGTTGACAGGGTATTATCGCAAGTTTGTTAAGAATTATGGGAGAATAGCAGCACCTCTAACAACATTATTGAAGAAAGATTCATTTTCATGGACTCCGGAAGCAACAAAGGCCTTTGAACATCTTAAAGAGGCAATGTGCCAAGCACCGGTCTTAGCTACACCGGACTTCACAAAAACCTTTATTGTGGAATGTGATGCTTCAGGAAATGGAATTGGTGCTGTTCTAATGCAAGATGAAAGACCCATTGCTTTTGAAAGTCGTCCAATCAAGGGAAAGTTTTTAAGCAAAGCTATTTATGAGAAGGAAATGTTGGCAATACTCCATGCACTTAAGAAATGGCGACCCTACCTAATGGGAAGACACTTCAAGGTAAAAACGGATCATGATAGCCTTAAATACTTTTTAGAACAAAGATTATCCTCTGAAGAGCAACAAAAGTGGGTCACAAAGATGTTGGGTTATGACTTTGAAATCATCTACAAAAAAGGGAAGCAAAATGTGGTGGCAGATGCACTCTCAAGAAAGGATGAGGATGTGGAAGCATTGTTGTGTGCCATTTCTATTATCCAACCAGATTGGATAAACGAAGCAAGGGAGGAATGGAAGAATGACGAAGAAGTGTGGGCACTTATTCGAAAGCTACAACAAGATTCCAGTACTTCTGATACATTTAGCTGGAAAAATGATTCGTTATGGTACAAAGATCGCTTATACCTCTGTAAGAATTCCCAGCTAAAACAAAAGATTCTTATGGAATTGCACACTTCTCCCTTAGGAGGGCACTCAGGATTTTTAAAAACTTACCACAGGGTTAAGAAGGAATTTTTTTGGGATGGCCTTAAATCAGATATTCAAAAGTTTGTGGCGGAATGTTTGGTTTGCCAACAAAATAAAGTTGAAACAATTAAGACACCGGGTCTATTACAACCTTTATCCATTCCAAGCCAACGTTGGGAGGAGGTTTCAATGGATTTTATCACAGGTTTACCCAAGTCTGAGGGAAAGAGTGTCATCATGGTGGTAGTTGACAGACTTACCAAGTATGCACACTTTTGTGCATTATCACATCCATTTAAAGCCAGTACAGTTTCTACTGCATTTATGGAAACAGTTCAAAAGCTACATGGAAACCCAAAGATTATTGTAAGTGACAGAGATCCCATTTTCACTGGAAATTTTTGGACAGAATTATTTTCTTGTCTTGGTACTCAGTTAGCTCATAGCTCATCTTATCATCCTCAATCTGATGGGCAAACTGAGATAGTAAACAAATGTTTGGAAGGATATCTTCGTTGCTTTGTATCTGATAAACAGACACAATGGGTCAAATGGTTGCCTCTGGCTGAATGGTGGTATAACACTTCCTTCCATACAGCAACAAAAATGACCCCATTTATGGCACTTTATGGGTATCAACCACCATCCATCACATCATATTTAAGAGAAAATTCTAAGGTTCAGGCAGTGGAACATCACATCGAACATCAACAACAAGTCCTCCAACTCTTAAAGGATAACCTCGTGTTGGCACAAAATAGAATGAAACAACAGGCAGATCAACATCGCAGTGAAAGAAGTTTTGATGTAGGTGATTGGGTATTCCTACGGCTACAACCATATAAGCAAATGTCCCTAAAGCAAGCTAAGAAGGATAATAAATTATCACCAAAGTATTATGGTCCGTACAAGGTGTTGGAAAAGATTGGTACTATGGCATACAAATTGGAGCTTCCTGCAGCTTCTCGATTGCACCCAGTTTTCCATGTTTCATGTTTAAAGAAGGTTATAGGTGACAAGCTCCCAGTTCAAACAATATTGCCAGAACTTGACGAGGAAGGAAAAATTATATTGGAACCGGAAGCAGTCACAGAAACAAGAACTCGACAGCTACGAAATCGATCAATTTCAGAGTATCTTATCAAGTGGAAGAACTTATCCGCTGAAGATTCCACATGGGAGGATGAGAATTTTATGCAGAAGTATCCAGAACTACTCAAGCGTTGAGGACAACACTTTTTTGAAGGAGAGGGGCATGTTGGGTCCCTATAATACTAGTGATTACCCCATTACTATTGTAGTTATACCCCTTATTAATATTGTTGTGCCCCTATTACCCCATATTGTTATTTCTGTGCCCCATAGAATCCCTCTATTGTTATTTTTGTGGCTTTATATTATTATTGTTAGGTCGGCTGGATTATATTGTGACTCCTTAGACTCCTATATATAGAAAGGAGGTTTTTTCATTTGTATCATCCAAGAATTGTTCATTTATGTAATGTAAAGGAGGTTGCCCCCTCGAAGAGGCTGAATTCTAAGGCGTTGATCTTTCTTTTCTATCTTTTCTTGAGCTGGTTTCATAACAGAGGCCTACCAAGAGGAGCCCAAAGGTTTTTAAAGAGAAGGCAAGGAAAAGCACCGAGTCTTAGGAGCTTCGGACTTAGCGCTAGGCATTGGTCATTTCACATAGAAATGAGACCAGTGATGTGGAGCCATTAACAAATGGAATTCATCCTACGAAGTGGGTATAGAAGCTTAACATCCAGAAGCTTATCCAATGATCGCAGAGACCTGGTCCTATGGCATAAAATGGTTAAATGGCCTGAAAGAAAGGGGATATAATAAAAAAGGGCCACAAAGTTATATTTGGCAGCACTTTAGAACCTTGGGCCAAGCTTGTCACTTGTGCCTTATTTAAGGACCTATAAAGGTGATTAGGCAGGCATGGATGAGTCAATAGCTGGATTAATGGCAATTGAAGTGAGCACAAATTTATGGCAGTGAGGACCAAGATTTCAAAAAAATAGCAATGGAATCAATGGTCACTATCGAAGGTAGGAGACTGAGATAGAGAGGACCACGATCAACAGATGTGGTTGCTGAATCCATACCAACTATGCGTGGTTTTCCTTGCACACTTCATGGAATTGAATAAAGGTCAGACCAAGCTTATAGAAGCCATGATGAAGTACATATCGAGCTTTATGAGTAATCAAGAAGCATGGAGAGCCTTTTTGTAGCTTTCAATTTCAGTCAGAATTAATTCTCAGTATGAGAGAAATGCTGAGAAGCCCGTTCCTTGAATTAATTCAGTTGTAGTGGCCAAGTAAGTTTGATGCAATAATATATGATATTGATCAAGTAGAGTTGCCCTATGCAGTATGGGAAGCCATGCTGAGTGTACGCACTTGGAAAGTGTGGATGGAAGCAGATATGGCATTAACCATTATGAAACAATGGAACAAAAATCAGTATTGCAATTGAGCAACTGTGGAATACAACATTGTTGAGAATGATCTCTGGAGAGCTCTCTATGTGAGAGAATTGTTGAGGAGAGGCCAAGTGTGCATGTCTTGTAGGAGAAGTCCAAGAGTAGAAAGCTCTATGTGAGGGCTTCAAAAAATAGGTTGAGTGTGTCTATGTCGCATAGAGGAAAGAGGCTCAGAGTCTGCCAGGGCTACTGTGAGAGGACAAGAGAGCCTATGGAATAGAAGGGGAAGAGTGTTGAGTGTATGTTGTTGATAATACCAGTGGGTTACTATAGAGTGAGAACAGGACACCGAGTGTTTCTTAATCCAAGGGATGAGGATAACAGAGATGAAAACAGGCAAAGAGGCTACCAATTACAGTGAACATTAGTTTCCTTTTGAGTGTGGGTTGGAGTGTGCATATAGGAAGTTGGTTCTTCCATATCTAGTGGGTGTCTGAAGAAAGATTCGGGGTTGGCGCCTCCTGCAAGTTGGTGCTTTAAACAAATCCATGAAATTGGTGCTTCACATGGTGGTTCTGGTTAGTTGATTAGGTGTCTACAAAAGGAAAGAGTTGTTGCTTCCTGCTAGTGGGTGACTCATGTGTTTGCTACTTAGGATGTGTATACTTGTATTGGTTTATATTGCTGATGTTATGGTTTGTTAGTAGTTACTCTCATATAATGGATGCCAATTCTGAATAAGTAAAGATAAATTGGCATAAAAGTTTAAATTAGCCTTAAATTTATTCACCCCCCCCTCTCAATGTTAATATTGTTTCTAACAATTGGTATCAAAGACAAGTTCATTTAGGAATAACTTAACCACTTAAAAATATGTCAAAGGGAAACAATGGCTAATAAAACTTAGCTAACACCAGAGGGAGTTCCATACTTAAATGTATCAAACTATGAACTCTAGAGGATCATAATGGAAACCTACTTAATTACTTTAGATGTTGATATATGGTGCTCCATAGTGAATGGAGAAAAGAGTGAGAAGAATGATGAAGCCAAGGAAATCATCATGAAAGGGTTGTCTAGTTTAGATGTTGAGGAAGGAAGACACTGTGAGACAAAAAAATGAAATGGTAGACATAATGCAATGTTTGTATGGAGAATATTGCAATGTGGCTCAAGATAAGGTCAAATAACCTTGTTGCTCAACAACAAACTTGAATCTGTGAAGGCTTCTCATAACAAAAAGAAGAGAAGGAAGAAGTCAAATAAGGCATACCAAAATAGAGATGCCGAGAAGATTGAAGATATTTCTCTTAATGAAGAAGCTGCCGCTCATCACTCTCAAGAAGATGATGTAGAAGGCCTGAAGTAGAGGCCATGCTGCTTAGGAGGTATGTTATTGTTTTGTGATAAATATAAAGAGATAGGTCATTTAGCCACTAGTTGTACATATTCTTCTTTTGAAGATGAAGACAGTCATACATCTAGTTGTTGTGAAGAGAGACCTAATTTAGTAGCAATAACAAATGAGGGATCTTCGGAAGAAGAAGAGAGTATTTCTTGTGAAGAGAATAGGAGTACTTATGGCAGTGATTAAGATGCGATATATCTCATGCCTGTGGAAGATTCCATGGACACAGAGAGGAATCTATATCTTTGTGGTGGCTCAACTAGAACCTATGATAGTGAAGAAAAAGATCTGAATGAAAGGATCTACTTTAGAAAGAGGTTTTTCTCTACTCTAAAGGATATCAAGGATATATCAAAGGAAAATCTCAAGCAAGAGGAGAAATTGAAAATTTATGAGGTTGAGAATGAACATTCGAGAAAAATGATAGTTGACCTTAATGATCAACAAGAAGAGGCTAGTATATTGAGTGGGAGGTTAACCAATCAGCTAAATGAAAGAGAATCCCTTTGTGAAAGATCACAATTTGAAGTAGTCTCATTGATACAAGATCTTGAAAAGGTAGATAATTTTGTTTCTCAATACCAAAATCTTGAGGAGAGAAAGAAAGCCTTGGATGAGATGCATACTAAGAAAATATCACCACTCATCAAGGATGGTATGGACTTCATAGAAGAATCATGCTCTAGGAAAGAAAAGGATGAAGGGTCAACTTCCTAGGTGAGGGCAGTTGGATATTCCAACAACAATAAAGGAAATGAGTTTGTTGGACAGAATCAACAACAACAAGAGAAGAAGAGGTAGTAGCAGAATGTCAAGCAGTGACAAGAAAGAGCGTAAGGAGGAAATGAAAACTACCATGGAAGGCACATGAGGAACCAACAAAATTCTATTCCCTATCAAGGACAACACCTTCAAATAAAATGTATTTTCAACTATTAGAAGCCTTTTCATGGTTAATGTTTTTCCTGCAATAATTTTGGGCATAAAGCCATAGACTATAGATGGCATGCAAGAAAACGTGATGTGTTGGGTTCTAGAAACCTAAGAATGTGTAAAGAGGCTAGGATAAGGCATGTTGGTAGTAATATAAGTCTTAATAGAGTTCTTTCAAGAATAGTAACTTCTCCTCCCCACTCTTAATCAAATTCTACAACTCAGGTAAATTTTGGCATGAGGAAACATGTTGCAGATATGGGAATAAAACACATACTTCTCAGCATATGCATGTAAATGTAGAAGCTTGGGATTTGAAGACAATAAGAAACAATGGATTAGATGAATACAAGTTCGTATTCAGTGCTCTATGTCAAAAGAGAAATATGAAAATAGGAGGAAGAAATAATAATAAAAACAGGAAGAATGATCCTCCTGCTCTTGTAGTAGACCCCTCTATAAGGAAAAAAGGCAGCAAGAGGACTTGGGTGAAGAAAGAGGAGTTGAAGGAGAATATTCCTCTAACCATGTGTTGCCAAGAGAAATCCCAAACATGGGAAAAGAAGAAGTTGGAGGTAATCCTCCTATCAGGACTCGACCACTGAAGGTTTGGAAGAAGAAGGAAGATGATCTGCTCGGGGGGAGTAGATCCCTTGTTTCTCTTCAGTGAAGGAAGAGAATGTCCTCAAGGGAGGATGAATAAGTAAGATGTAGGAATCTAGAAGGAATAATAGAGAGGCACATCTTATTGTTGAAGGTATGGTCGTGTTCCTTGCTGATTACAAGAATATATTGGTTTATTTTAAATGTATTAGTCTTGAAAAAAGGAGGAGTACAACCATCATGAGTTAAGGGGGAGTACACAACAAAAATTTATGTTGTGAGAAAAGGATGAGATGAAATGGAAGTGTGGAGTGACAAGAAGCTCATAGTCAAGTCGGGTCTACAGGATTAGTCCCCATGCAGAAGCAAAGAAGATGACACAAGAGATCAGAGAGCATTGGCTCAGGGGGAGATTCTTTGGTAAGCAGTAGCAAGCAATAATTTTAAATCTCTAAAAGAAATATTTACGAGTAAATGAAAGGTTTTCATCCTGGGTTAAATACCCTTATTTAATTTAATTAGTGAGTTTAATTTTACGTAGAATTATTGTATTCATAAACACAGTTGGTACAAGATTTACATATACCTTAGTTTCCAATTGGTAGCCTTGGGTTCAGGTGGAGTAGCTTTTCTTGTGAATGACATCCCTTTTTATGTAAGATTCATGGAGGTTTTCTTGATACAATATCCAATTGGCATGAATTTTTTGATGCAATTGGTATTATTTAAGCATCATCCCATATTTGGAAAATGTATGATCTCAGGGGGAGAAGTGATCGAGATGCTCAGGAGAAGTGAGCATAAAGGATGAAGCAACAATAATAATGAATATCGTACCACACATGTCCAGTTCATAGAGAAACAACAACTACAAGAGAGATGAGTTTGGGTGATAGACTTCTAATGCCTTATTAGAGATATAAGTCATTGGAAAGAGAAGTCTATAGAGCAGAATGCACATCTGTAGCCAGACCCTCTGTCATTGACAGTGAGTGATTTCATGTGAGAGAAAAATTATCTTGTATCCCTTTTCCATTGATGTCAAAGGGGGAGAGAAGCCTATTGAAGAAGTTGTGAGGGCCCATGCATAGTAGAGAAATCCATTGGTGGCTCATGTGAGAGAAGTGTGGAAGCAACATGAGTTTTGGCCATAAAATTGAAATATGTGATGAGGTGTTTCCATCAATAAAAAAGTGGGACATTTTTGGACAATTGGCATTGCCTGGATAACTAGAAAAAGTAAGTGTGTTGGCATTGATGACAACATTTAGGATAGGAGATGTGTTGGATTGTTGGCATGGTCTAATGGCTAGTGGCAATAAGTGTGTTGGCGTTGTTGTCAACTAGATGAGAATTGAAGCTAGTGGAAACAAATAATGGTATTAATGTGTTTGATGTGTCAAGCTCAGGGGGAGTCCCATGGTTGTTTTTGTCTCTTGTAGAGAATTATCATAGTAGTAGGATTATTGGAGAAAACTTAATACGATAACTATGGATGGGAGTCCCAAGCTTTGGAGGATATTATGCCTTAGGAATTTAGATCAGATGCTCCTATAAGTGGCATAGTTTTATAGTGCTTGGAAAGAGCTTTCCAACTAATCTGAAAATGGGGCACTTAGGCTTCTTGTCTAACTTACAAGAACCTCTCCCACTTCCAAAGCTTATTTATTCCCAAGTCCTTTGATTAACCAATGTAGAATTAAATATGTGCTTGAAAACAAGGTGTATGATTATGTTTATTTTAACTATTTATGTGCTTTAAAATTCTGTTATTTATGTTGATACAACATATATATACATAACAATAAATAATGCAGCAATGGAACAACACATAGGGCAGAAATTTAATTAGGAGTTCACCTAAAACTCTTGGGCTACGTCTCCGTGAGCTCTAGACAACTCAACTAGGCTCTCTGGGATTATGGCAAAGTCATTTTACAAGCTCTTGGCTCAACTCCATTGTTTTACATAGAAACACTGGTTTTAGACACCATTTTATCCTTGGCTCTTGAAGCTATTGACTTTATTGCTCTCGGTTCTTGGCTTTGGCTCTGGCTCTCAATTTGGCTCTTTAGCTCTATCTTCTTTGGCTCTCTGCAACTCTTTGGCTTTTCACTTGACCTCCAAGTGACTCCCTCGGCTGCTCTCTCGGCTCTGCAACTACTTTCAGAATTCAGCTCCCCCTCAATTAAGCTCTCTGGGCTCCTTTGAGGCATTTTCCCGGCTTTTCGGCTTCCCCAGCCATTTCCCTGTGTTCAATCATTCCCCTGCGAATCTGTGGCTTCTTTGCATTCTTTGTTCAACTAGCCATCTGGCTCTATGGCTATGTGGCTTTCAAACGCCTCATTGTTTGCCAAAACGCCTGCCTGTAGCTTGGAATGATGATTAGGAGCTGTTATAGGAGGAATCAGGGCCGTTTCATAGGCAAAAACCCGAAAACTGAGAAAATTGCCTTACACAGAGATTTCTGGAAAATACACTATTGGACGTGTATTTCCGGACCTAAAAATCCATTAAATCGCCCCTATAACCCTATCGGGTCCACCATTAGGCGTAATATTGCATCGCTTAAGCATATGGGCTAAATTCCAAATACACGAGAAAACCTTCAAAAACCCGACAAAATCCACTTTATCGGACTTCAAAATGTTATCGCAATTGCCCTAAAATCACCTCAGGTCTGCCTTTGGCTGCTGTCGTAATCTCCACTATCGATCTGGGTGTTCTTCGATCCAATGTTCATCATGCAATTTTGGGCGGCTTAGGATTATGGAGGTTACCCGTTCAAAAAGGCGGTTTTCCTCTCTCCTCCGCCAGCCATGTGTCATCATTGTATGGGATCGGGCGAAGCAAGCCCAAAACCATTTTCCGCTTGAGGCCAGCCTGAAATTTGCCTTTACGAAACTCAAATTATATAGATCGTGCCTTTATTTCCCCTTCAGGTCCGGTTTTGTCGCTTTTCGGCGTTTTCCTTTGTATTCTGGTTATATAGCAGAAATGCGTAAATACACAGGAAAATCCATTTTTTCGGATTTCAAATTTTATAAATTGTTCTTATGAAATCCATCGGGTCCAGCAATCATCGATCCAATTTAATCTTGGCCATCCATCCCTCTCACGATCTGATGGCTGAGTTTGCCCATCGTGATCACTATCGCATATCGCGTCACATATAAATAAATTTAAAAGAAATATATATTAATTTTAACCTATTTTCATAATTTATTCCATTAAAATAAGTAAATGAATTAATAATTTAGTAAATAATCGAATAAATAAATATTTATAATATATAAAACAATTCCATTGACTAAATAAATTGGAATTAGGTAACTTACTATAATAATTAAAATAAAATAATTTAACATCCTATGATATAAAAAACCCTTTTTTCATTTATGAATGAGTTAAATTAATAATTTGTTAACTTGGAGAAAGATATTAATATGATAAATCACAAGTAGTTATTTATTCTATTATTTTTATTTATTTTCATCAATCTAGCCGTTTTGGATAGTTGTTGTTGGTCAACCCAGTCAACCTAGCTGTTTGGATGATCTGCTCTTCCTATATAATTGGCAGCTATGATCTGACTCCTCAACTTGTCCTGACGATGAACCACACTAGTTGGTTCGAAACGTGTCGACAAAGGTTCTCTATATGTGATTTACGCCGAAATTCTTCTTAATAACCACATATGTGTCTGCCTTCGGCCCAATATGTTGGGGATCGGAAATCGGGGGTTTCTCCCCTTTCCACTTATGTCCGCTCTTTTTCCCTGGTCCGATGCGATTTCCCTTTATAATGGTTTTTGCCCATTTTAGAGGATTTTTCCTCTTTTTCTAAAGAACATAGGTCATCTTCTTTTGGTGATAACTTCTACATCCTAAGTCCATTTTTGCCCATTCAAGTTGTAGTAGATTCAGAATGAGACGATCTCTGTAATGGGGCTATTTCCAGAAACTTCCTTGGACTTGAATTTTTCCTTTGTGAGGAACACTTAGACTTAGGAGTCTATCCAAAATCCATTTTGGAACATGCCTTCCCACTAAAATAACTTTTGCTCTCGAAAAGGCTACTATACTAATCTAAACAGTAAATGAGAGTAACTCACCCTCTTCTTTCAGCCTCCCTACACTTGCCTTGCATAGTGCCTCTGAACCAAAGTTTTCTGACCACTTCCCTTCTTGGATGGGCTGGTCTTCCTAGGAAGAACTGTCTTCATCCTTGCCTTCCTGCAGAACTTCTGCTAAACTGGTCATAGAAGGTGGTTTGAACTTCTTTGTCTTGATCATTGATCCAAGGTGGCTAAAACAAATTTGAAGTATACCTGCTCCACAAAACTCTCATTTTTACCTGTTTGAAAAGCTGTCAACAACAACTGTTAACAACAACAGAAATACAGACAATAACTAGATGGCCTAAACTCTTGCTTCAACAAAAGAAACATATTTCACAGCTTGTGAAAACCTCCATGTCTTACATCTACATACAAATGATGGACTAGATAACAAGCCCACAAAACATGCCTTTAAACAAATGACTCTTCAATTCAAGCATGTAGAAAAATACCATTAGGACTCTTTTCAAAAGATGAAACACTTCGTTATTATCTCCATCTTGGAGACCAAGTTAACTTCTCCCAAGTCAAGATTGCATCACATGCATGTCAAAGCAATCAACCCTACAAGTTAATTACACATACATGTTCAAATACAAGGAAAACATTAACATCCCTGTGTTCATGCACATCATGCTTATGCATGCATTTCATCCTTCAACTTTCACTTAAGCACACAGTTCTTTCGAAGCTGAAATGAAATATAATGTTGCAGCAACAAAGTGAGTCTCCTACTCAACCTTTTTCCTTTCACCATCTTGGTAGAAACTTGCAACTTGCATCTCATCAACACAGAAATGCAAATAGATGCATCAATAGACATGCAACCTTAATTGGAAAAGAACTCTAAACATTTCTTACCAATCCAGTTCAAAGGTATTTCTTTTGTCTGCACATCAGCATCAACATGTGAATCATTCTGAAGCACATCATTCATGGAAACTTCATTTCCATTTTTGCCATATTCTCTTTCCACTTTCTTCAGCTTTTGTTGGAGCATTGTTGGATTCAGAGTCCAACACCTTTCAGCAAGATGCCCTTGCTTATGGCAATAAGTGCAACACATGTGCATCCTCTTGACAGCATGATTTGCATTGTCCAATGGACCTTTGGCTTTTTGCTTCTTTTCCTTCAAAAGTTTCCTGTATGTGGTCATTCTCTTCCAACATCTAGAAACATGATGGTTATCCAAACCACAAAAAGAACATGCAATTCTTTTCCCATGGTTATGTGGAAATTTGCCATGATTTGCAAAATCAAAAGGAATGTGTTTAGAACCAGATTTATACCTACCTCTTTCACCTTTATTGCCCTCATGAGGAAGTGAAGCAAATGAAGAAGTGGCTCCATTTGGAACACCATCAATATCTTCAAGGCTATTAGAGTTTCCACAATTCCCTGGTTCAAATGTGTGCTTCTGAACACCTAGATCCTACAAGTGATGTTTCAAGCTATTGCATTCCTCCTGAACATAATCTTCACACTCTGCAATGCAACTCCTTCTTCGACCTATTCTAATGGTATTTATGGAAACTTTGGAACTCTCTCCATAAGACTGTCCATAGCCAAGACCCAAATACTTAGGCCTTTCCTCAACCATTATTGGTTCAACAATAACTTGTGCGTGCTTTTCCAAACCCTTTCCTTCATAGCCCATCTTGGACATTAGCTTGGAACCTATGCCTCTAGTATGTTTTTCAAAAGACCCAATATAAGAATTCTCAGAAGAATTTGAAGACAAAATGGAATGGTTTACGTCTTCTTCAAGATGATACTTGACCAAGGCTTCTTTGGCAACAAAGAGTTGTGACTCAAACTCATGCATCCTTTTTAGGTTCATATTTGCAATATGAAGTTGCCTCTCCATTTTCTGCAGTTTTTCGGAAAGCAATTGCTTCTCTTCCTTCATGGAATTCAATTGCTCTCTAAGTATGTTGCTCTTCCTTCCATCCTCATACATTTCTCTCACATTTTCCATCATGATGAACAAGTCTTTCTTCAAGTCTCCATTGTTAGAGCCTAGTTTGACCTCAGGCTAAAGGGAGGCAATTCTAGGATAACCACAAACCACACTTAACCTGGTAGCTAGCCCTACCAAGTTGGGAGAGGGCTCTCTCCTTGTCAATTTCAGTTAAGGTGACTAAATCAAATATGGATTTTAGGCTAGGTATAGTAGCTCTAGGGGTTTTTTTGGATTTTTTGTGCATCGAAACAACAAGAGAAAGGATGATTTGGACTATGGAGTCAATGCTAGTTTCTGCTGGCAAACTTGGGGCAAATTAAGTGCCATGTTCAGCCAGATAAAGATTGCGAATGTGAGAAGAATAGAGAAAATAAATCTATCTACCCTGTAGGTATCAAACAAGGGAGGGATCTGTAGCGGCAACTTCAGATGAAAGAGAATCACGAGATTGCTCAACAGAGCATCTAGTAGAGGACGAATTCCGCTAAGACAACCATTACAACTAACAGCAAAATTATCATGAAAGGAGCATAATTACGGATGAATTCCTAACATATAACTTAGATAATGTTGAAACAAAGTAGAAAAACATAATGTGTAAATGAATTTATCAGAAAAAACATACTGAACATTTAAGCACCGTGATGAATCCCAGGTCCAAAGGGCAGCAAACTGGTTTATTAAAATAATATTCAGGAAAATTTTACATAATGCCAAGCAACCTCTCTACTGCCAAAATCAAACCCTTACACTCTGAAATTCATAAAATATATACATTTTCTCATCCCTGTACTAAGGGAATTGAGCTCAACCATCTTCTTCAAAATAGAATCAGTTACATTAAACTTGGACCGAATTTCTGAAAATAGGTGTTGAATATGAACACATATCCCCTAAACCATAGCACCTGTTACAAAACTAAAAGAGGTTTTTATATATAAGGTCATGTTGGAGAAAAACCTCTCTCAAATCCTGGAAATTCAATTCCAATTTCTCGCACTCTGTGCCACAAAATAATCTCTAAAACATAAATTCATTAAAAATTTAAATCTGTGAAAATGAGCTGTAAAGATCTAGTCACATATCCAAGTTCACGACACCTGTGAATAAATGGAAAGAGGTTATTGTTATATGGATCATGTTTAACAAACACCTCTTTGGGTTTCTCAAAATTACTTTCCATTTGTTGTAAAATGGCACCGTACTAAAATGACTAAAATAGTAAAATAACTGCAAAATTTGTTTTGTTTTAATGTAGGCTTCAAATTTCACTACATATCTCCCACATAGTAATATCTATGTATAAACGGAAGGAGGGTTTTGTTACTTGGTATGTGATGGAGAAAAACCTCTTTCACTTTTGTAAAATTCTTGTCCAAACTGATTTTCTTGTAAACTTGTCCCTGTGTGCAGCAACTGATCTCAAAACATGCATAACCAAGAATCAATCATTCATTTCGATCATATCTTCTAATCCGGGAGTCAGTTATGGGAGTGTGATATACCGTTGAAATTATTTTTCTGAGCTCATTTTTATGAACATACTTAGGATATGATTTGCACTGAAACTCATGTGCAAAACATCTCTGAAAACTAGACATAGTAAGAGCCCATTTTGATCCCTGGTGACAGGCTGTGAAGACTGGAACTAACATTGGCCTTATTGTGAATGGTAGCTCCTTGGAGGTGTCAAGAACACCATAGACCAAGTTCCTCATCCTTTGGGAAATACGGTCAAACAGCTGCAAACCCAAAACAACTTATACCAATCCATAAAACATACACGTACTACATCCTGTACATAAACAAATACCAGAAACTGAAATGTTTCCTTGGGCAACTTATTTATTTACAAATCTACCCTACTCTGACGCAAAATTGATAGATCAAGTAATGCTATAATGCCATACCAACCAATCAAGCAACTGTGACAATGATGTTGTTGGTTGATAGTGTTTGAACCAGAACATAGTTGGAAATCCTACCAGCAATATATACCCATAGTACCTTTGGCTCTGTAAAAGGCAACTTGGTTTTTCTTTCAACTTAAAAATATATTCCATATATGCTGCTATAGGATCATAGAAACTATATTCTATCTGCTTCCCCAACTCATTAACATATTCTCTTAGCTGGAGGTTGTCACATCCTCACTGTAAATCATAACATCCTTCAATCCAACCATCCAAGGGTAGCCTTATCTTTTCTTCTTTGGGAGGAGGGAGAGTTTCCAATAACTGTTTAGGGTCTTGGAATTCATGTAATTTAATTTGAGCATCCAATAATTCAATTTCATTGTCCAATCTTTCAACCACTAAGCCAAGAAAACAATATTTATTCTCAGGTGTGAGTCGGTTGGATTTCAAGCTAAGAAACAATGATGTTAAAAAACTCTGATCAATCTCAAATTTTGCTATCTCATCCCTTAAAATCAATAACATTTCACTAGATAACGGATTTTCCACATACCCTATCATCGGTGATTACCATCAACGTTCGGAAAACTGGATTCTTTGGTAGTGAAGTCGAAGCTCAGTGTCTTGAACATTGGAGTCATCAGGTAGATGATTTCAGCCTTCATATGTGACTGACTGCTGTCCATCATCAGAATTCAGATTTGCAACTTGAATGATCTTTCCCAGAGAAGATATGTCACCTCTTCCCCAGTATGATCACCACTATGTTAGAGCCTAGTTTGACCTCAGGCTAAAGGGAGGCAATTCTAGGATAACCACAAACCACGCTTAACCTGGTAGCTAGCCCTACCAGGTCGGGAGAGGGCTCTCTACTTCTCAATTTCAGTCAAGATGACTGAATTAAATATGGATTTTAGGCTAGGTATAGTAGCTCTAGGGTTTTTTTTTGGATTTGTTGTGGGTCGAAACAGTAAGAGAAAGGATGATTTGGACTATGGAGTCGATGCCAGTTTCTGCTGGCAAACTTGGGGCAAATTAAGTGCCATGTTCAGCCAGATAAAGATTGTGAATGTGAGAAGAATAGAGGAGAGAAAGATGGCTGCCCTGTAGGTATCAAACAAGGGAGGGATCTGCAGCAACAACTTCAGATGAAAGAGAATCACGAAATTGCTCAACAGAGCATCTAGTAGAGGATGAATTCTGCTAAGACAACCAGTACAAATAAAATCAAAATCATCATGAAAGGAGCATCATTATGGGGGAATTCCTAACATATCACTTAGATAATTCTGAAACGAAGTAGAAAAACATAATGTGTAAATGAATTTATGAGAAAAAACATACTAAACATTTAAGCATCGTGATGAATCCCAGGTCCAAAGGGCAGAAAACTGGTTTATTAAAATAATATTCAGGAAAATTTTACATAATGCCAAGCAACCTCTCTGCTACCAAAATCAAACCCTTACACTCTGAAATTCATAAAATATATACATTTTCTCATCCCTGTACTAAGGGAATTGAGCTCAACCATTTTTTTTCAAAATAGAATCAGTTACATTAAACTTGGACCGAATTTCTGAAAATAGGTGTTGAAGATGAACTCGTATCTCCTAAACCATAGCACCTGTTACAAAAATGAAAGAGGTTTTTGTAGATAAGATCATTTTGGAGAAAAACCTCTCTCAAATTTTGGAAATTCGTTTCTAGTTGCTCGCAATCTGTGCCACAAAATCATCTCTAAAACAGAAAATCATTAAAAATTTAAATCTATGAAAATGAGCTGTAAAGATCTAGTCACATATCCAAATTCATGACACTTGTGAATAAACTAAAAGAGGTTTTTGTTATATGGCTCGTGGTTAACAAAAACCTCTTTGGGTTTCTCAAAATTACTTTCCATCTGTTGTAAAATGGCACCGTACTAAAATGACTAAAACAGTAAAATAACTGCAAAATTTGTTTTGTTTTAATGTAGGCTTCAAATATCACTGCATATCTCCCACATAGTAATACCTGTGCATAAACTGAAGGAGATTTTTGTTATTTGGTATGTGATGGACAAAAGCCTCTTTCACTTTTGTAAAATTCCTGTCCAAACTGATTTTGTTGTAAACTTGTCCCTGTGTGCAACAACTGACCTCAAAACATGCATAACCAAGAATCAATCATTCATTTCGATCATATCTTCTAATCCGAGAACTAGTTATGGGAGTGTGATATACCGTTGAAAATATTTTTCCAAGCTCCTTTTGATGAACATACTTAGGATATGATTTGCACTAAAACTCATGTGCAAAACATCTCTGAAAACCAGACATAGTAAGAGCCCATTTTGATCCCTGGTGATAGGCTGCGAAGACTGGAACTAACATTGGCCTTATTGGGGATGGAAGCTCCTTGGAGGTGTCAAGAACACTGTAGACCAAGTGCCTCATACATTGCGCAATATGCTCAAATAGCTGCAAACCCAAAACAACTTATACCAATCCATAAAACATACACATACTGCAACCTGTACATAAACAAATATAGAAAACTAAAATGTTTCCTTTGGCAGCTTATTTATTTACAAATCTACCCTACTCTAATGAAAAATTGATAGATCAAGTAATGTTATAATTCCAAACCAACCAATCAAGCAACTGTGACAATGATGCTGTTGGTTGATAGTGTTTGAACCAGAACATAGTTGGAAATCCTACCAGCAATATATACCCATAGTACCTCTGGCTTTGTAAAAGGCAACCTGGTTTTTCTTTCAACTTAAAAATATATTCCATATATGCTGCTATAGGATCATAGAAACTAGATTCTATCTGCTGCCCCAACTCATTAACATATGCTCTTGGCTGGAGGTTGTCACATCCTTGCTATAAATCATAACATCCTTCAATCCAACCATCCAAGGGCAGTTTTATCTTTTCTTCTTTGGGAGGAGGGAGAGTTTCCAAGAACTGTTTAGGGTCTTGGAATTCATGTGATTTAATTTGAACATCCAATAATTCAATTTCATTTTCCAATATTTCAACCACTAAGCCAAGAAAACAATATTTATTCTCAGGTGTGAGTCGATTGGATTTCAAGCTAAGAAATAATGATGTTAAAAAACTCTGATCAATCTCAAATTTTGCTATCTCATCCCTTAAAATCAATAACATTTCACTAGATAACGAATTTTCCACATACCTTGTCATCGGTGATTACCATCAATGTTCTAAAAACTAGATTCTTTGGCAGTGAAGTCGAAGCTCAGGACCTTGAACATTGGAGTCATCAAGTAGATGGTTTCAGCCTTCATATGTGTCTGACTGTTGTCCACGATCAGCAATCAGATCTGCAACTTGAATGATCTTTCCCAGAGAAAATCTGTCACCTCTTCCCCATTGTGGTCGCCACTATGTTAGAGCCTAGTTTGACCTCAGGCTGAAGGGAGGCAATTCTAGGATAACCACAAACCACGCTTAACCTGGTAGCTAGCCCTACTAGGTCGGGAGAGGGCTCTCTCCTTCTCAATTTCAGTCAAGATGACTGAATCAAATATGGATTTTAGGCTAGGTATAGTAGCTCTAGGGTTTTTTTTTGGATTTGCTGTCGGTCGAAACAACGAGAGAAAGGATGACTTGGACTATGGAGTCAATGCCAGTTTCTGCTAGCAAACTTGGGGCAAATTAAGTGCCATGTTCAGCTAGATAAAGATTGCGAATATGAGAATAATAGAGGAGAGAAAGCCGACTGCCTTGAAGGTATCAAACAAGGGAGAGATCTACAGCAGCAACTTCAGACAAAATAAAATCACGAGATTGCTCAACAGAGCATCTAGCAAAGGATGAATTCTACTAAGACAACCATTACAACTAACAGCAAAATCATCATGAAAGGAGCATCATTACAGATGAATTCCTAACATATCACTTAGATAATGCTAAAACAAAGTAGAAAAACATAATGTGTAAATGAATTTATGAGAAAAAACATACTGAACATTTAAGCAACGTGATGAATCCCAGGTCTAAAGGGTAGAAAACTGGTTTATTAAAATAATATTCAGGAAAATTTTACATAATGCCAAGCAACCTCCCTGCTGCCAAAATAGAACCCTTACACTGAAATTCATAAAATATATACATTTTATCATCCCTGTACTAAGGGAATTGAGCTCAACCATCTTTTTCAAAATAGAATCAGTTACATTAAACTTGGACCGAATTTATGAAATTAGGTGTTGAAGATGAACTCGTATCTCCTAAACCATAGCACTTGTTACAAAACTGAAAGAATTTTTTGTAGATAAGGTCATGTTGGAGAACAACCTCTCTCAAATTTTTTGCAATTCGTTTCCAGGTGCTCGCAATCTGTGTCACAAAATCATCTCTAAAACAGAAAATCATTAAAAAATTAAATATGTGAAAATGAGCTGTAAAGATCTAGTCACATATCCAAATTCATGACACTTGTGAATAAACGGAAAGACGTTTTGGTTATATGTCTCGTGGTTAACAAAAACCTCTTTGGGTTTCTCAAAATTACTTTCCATATGTTGTACAATGGCACCATACTAAAATGACTAAAACAGTAAAATAACTGCAAAATTTGTTTTGTTTTAATGTAGGCTTCAAATTTCACTGCATATCTCTCACATAGTAATACCTATGCATAAGCTGAAGGAGGTTTTTGTTATTTGGTATGTGGTGGACAAAATCCTCTTTCACTTTTGTAAAATTCTTGTCCAAACTGATTTTGTTGTAAACTTGTCCCTGTGTTTAGCAACTGACCTCAAAACATGCATAACCAAGAATCGATCATTCATTTTGATCATATCTTCTAATCCGGGAGTCGGTTACGGGAGTGTGATATACCGTTGAAAATATTTTTCTGAGCTCCTTTTGATGAATATACTTAGGATATGATTTTCACTGAAACTTATGTGCAAAACATCTCTGAAAACTAGACATAGTAAGAGCCCATTTGATCCGTGGTGACAGGCTGCGAAGACTGGAACTAACATCCATCACAGAGTCTTGTGATGAAGGAGGAATTTGAGGATGCACTTGTAGAAGTTGTCATTATACCAATGAATAAAAGAACTTCAAATAAGATTAATAAAGGGATTTATTAAGTAACCTTTTGCAACAAACCTCTTGTGCTTCAAGGATTGCTTTGAGGTGCTTTGGAATAGAAGAATGCCTTAAGCCCTTCTTCCTTCTTGTCCTTCCTAGATTGAGCTATCAGTAGCTTTCCCTTCACCTCTGCAAACTCAAACAACAATCAATCTGCAAACAAGCATACATCAATCAGATAATCAATCCTTGACTGCCCAAACACCTTTCAGACAAGCAATCTTTGCTCTGTCAATCAAGCACTCTGATATAACCTTCTTTGAAGGTGAGGTTAATCAATCTCAGGCTCCGATACCACCTGATCTGAAAATGGGGCACTCACGCTTCTTGTCTAACTTACAAGAACCTCTCCCACTTCCAAAGCTTATTTCTTCGCAAGCCCTTTTGATTAACCAATGCGGAATTAAATATGTGCTTGAAAACAAGATGTATGCTTATGTTTATTTTAACTGTTTATGTCCTTTAAAATTTTGTTATTTATGTTGATACAACATATATATATAATAATAAACAATGCAGTAATGGAACAACACATAAGACAACAATTTAATTAGGAGTTCACCCAAAACTCTTGGGCTACGTCTTCTTGAGCTCTAGTCAACTCAACTAGGCTCTCTAGGATTATGGCAAAGTCCTTTTACAAGCTCTTGGCTCATGTCCATTGTTTTACATAGAAACAATGGGTTTAGACACCATTTTATCCCTAGCTCTTAAAGCTCTCGACTTTCTTGCTCTCAGTGCTCGACTCTGCTCTAGCTCTTGGCTCTGCCTCTGGCTCTTCGGCTCTGGCTTCTTTGGCTCTCTGTAGCTCTCTGGCTTTCCACTTGACCTCCAAGTGACTCCCTCGGCTGCTCTCTTGGTTCTACAACTGCTTGTAGCATTCAGCTCCCCCTCAATTGAGCTCTTTGGGCTCCTTTGAGGCATTTTCTCGGCTTTCCAGCTTCCCCAGTTGTTTCCCTGCGTTCAATCATTCCCCTATGGCTCTGTGGCTTCTCTGCGATGTCTGTTCAACTGGCCATCTGGCTCTGCAGCTCTATGGATTTCAAATGCCTCATCGTCTACCAAAACGCTAGCTTGTAGCTTGGAATGATGATTCAGAGTTGTTACAGGAGGAATCAAGGCCATTTCATAGGCAAAAGCCCGAAAACTGAGAAAATTGCCTTACACAGAGATTTTCGGTAAATACACTATCGGACATGTATTTCCGGACCTGAAAATCTATTAAATCACCCCTATAACCCTATCGGGTCTGCCATTAGGCGTAATATCGTATTGCTTAAGAATATAGGCTAAATTCCAAATTCATGGGAAAACCTTCAAAAACCCGACAAAATCCACTTTATCGAACTTCAAAATGTTATCACAATCACCCTAAAATTGCCTCAAGTCCGCCTTTGGCTACTGTTGCAATCTCCACCATCGATTTGGGTGTTCTTTGATGCAACGGTCATCATGCAATTTCAGGTGGCTTAGGAGTACAGAGGTTACCCGCCTGAAAAGGCGGTTTTCCTCTCTCCTATGCTAGCCACGTGTCATTCATTGTATGGGATCGAACGGAGCAAGCCCAAAACCATTTTCCGCTTGAGGCCTGCCCCAAATCCGCCTTTACGGAACTCAAATTATATAGATTGCACCTTTATTTCCCCTTCGAGTCTGGTTTTATCGCTTTTGGGAATTTTCCTTTGTATTCTGGTTATATAGCGGAAATGCGTAAATACACAGGAAAATCCCTTTTTCCGTATTTCAAATTTTATAAACTGCGCTTATGAAATCCATCAGGTTCGGCAATTGCCGATCCGATTTAATCATGGCCATCCATCCCTCTCGTGATCCAATGGCTGAGATTTCCCATTGTGATCGCTATTGCATATTGCGTCGCATACGGCCCAGGGGTTCTATACATCGCCGATGTCGATTCGAATATCCGATCATCGGCGATCGGCGTATCGCATGATCGCAATCGCCAGATCTAGGGTCTTGATATCGTATATGTGTCTGCCTCCGGCCTGATATGTCAGGGATCGATGATCGGGGGTTTCTCCCCTTTCCGCTTATGTCCGCTCTTTTGCCCTGGTCCGATGCGATTTCCCTTTATAAAGGTTTTTTCCCATTTTAGATGATTTTTCCTCTTTTTCTAAAGAACATAGGGCATCTTCTTTTGGTGATAAATTCTGCATCCTAAGTCCATTTTTGCCCATTCAAGTTGCAGTAGATTCAGAATGAGATGATCTCTGCAATGGGGTTATTTCCAGGAACTTCCTTGGACTTTCACTTTTCCTCTGTGAGGAACACTTAGACTTAGGAGTCTATCCAAAATCCATTTTTGATCACCAACTATACGTGGAAGTCTACAAATGGCCTCCTACATGAGGAGTTATTTCAAGTCAAAGTTGAGGTGCCCCAAAGTTAGATGGAAGAGTTAAATATGGCCTTGGGTCGAAGTGGTGACGAAGTTTGGTAGTCACCTAGAGTTGACAAAGTTGCTAGCAGATCCAGTAAAGGAGAGCCAAGTGGACGTGGTTTGACATTGGAGCAATAGAGAGGATTCCCATTAGAAGCAGGTGGATCCCACTTAACATCCTGACCTGGTGAAGGAATCCTGACGACATAACCCCGAAACAAATTTAATGCACACCTAGTGAATGTGACGAGAGACAGGCATCGGGACACGATGGCAGTAAAGTTGGCAATGAAAACCAATGATGAAGGCGTTGGGAGTTCCCCATAATTAGAAGAAAGCTTGAGGATGATTTCCTGAAGGATTGAAAAGGGTGCACAAAGTTAAGTGTTAGGAGATAGGCACTAGGCCACTCGGCAACATTCCGACGAGCCTTGATATGGAATCCCTGCCATACTTCGAGGAGATGAAAGGTGTTTTCCCCCACATTTGATCATGCATATGAAAAAAAAGAGCTACTCTAAGGGAATTCATCCCAAAACTAAAATCTTCTCAGGAGTGGTGTCAAAGCTGGTTCTTGAATTTGGTGGTTTTATGTTTAATAAAGAAAATTGGTGCAAAACCAAAGGCCTCGGGGACTCTTCTCTCTCCTTTCTGACAATGGGACACATCGAAGAATTTGATTGGATCTAAGGAGATAATGGTGGCCAATGACATCAACATGATGTTTTTGCACATGATCCATAAACTGCCATGGACATTCTAGTGGATAGTTCATCACAACATATTTGATAATAATATATTAAAATACCATATTTTTATACTATTACACTTTTATTGAAATTCTGTATCTATAGATTTTATTGTAATTAGTGCATGCATGTGAATGTAAATTATGAAGAAAAGTAAAGAATGAAAAAATAATCTCACACACAAATAAGACACAAGATATGCTCTTTGGGAAACCCTTTCGGGAGAAAACCAAGCTGGAAGGTGAGGTCACTTCTCTCTCTTTCTCTGTCTGGAAATATCACTGCAGGTACAAAGAAGCAATGCTTGTACCCCGTGGGCTACTAAATTGCACAAATCCTCTCTGTGTGCTCTACCTCCTATCTATCCTAGCTATCTTTGCTCAGTTGTGGAACAAAACGCTCTCGAAAAAATGGAATGCTTCTTCCTCTTAGTGGCCCAATTATAACACAACTCGATAGCCTAGTAGTGGTTAATTTTGACTACATCAACTCTTAATTAGAGTTACAATACAAACTCTTATAGAGTCATTTACATCAAAAATATGTGGCTAACCCCTTTTCCATGACTAATGGTGTTGACGTGGTATCCTCCCGATCTATAGGTGTGAAAACAGGAAGGTCAACTTCTGAGTAGTATAAATTTCATACAGACTCTCATTTATGTGCTTCTTGCACCATTGGAAATATCTTTGTGTGTTGAATAGCATGAAAAGGAGTGGTGCTAAAGTGACAAAGCTTTACCCCCAAAAAACATCATTTGAGGCCTCAAAACACTCTTGAATGGTTTTAGACCCTGTTTTTCCAAATTGGGTCTCATTGGTAAAAACGGTCCCGCGAGTTTATTCCTCCAATTTTTCCACTCCAAATGCAACAAGATGGATGCCAAACAATATAATCATACATTCTGGATCAATGTGGGGTACACGTGGCAGAAAAATTTCATGTTTTTGGGTGGCCTAATGGGCCAAATCTGGGTGTCATGTGTAAGCACTCAGAAGGTGCCACGTGGGGATTGATGACATAAGCACGACATCATCCCGGAAGGACTACCCGAGAAGGTTTAGAAAGGTTCACAAGAAGAGTTTTTGAGAAAGAAGTGTAGGGTGAATGTGATAACTGACTCCACTCGATTGCATTTTAATTGGTGCGTAGGTGCAATAGTGGTCCCACTGGGACACATCATCCTGTAAGGGAGATCCTGAAGGTATTGAGCCTGAAAGTTAAATATAAATGCACAAAGGGAATGCATCGAGAAATAATTGTTGGGACACGTCATTCAGACACCTCATCTTGGTGAGGCATTTGATTGGCTAGTGAAAGCATAGGCAGACCCGATAGGACATCTAAGCCCACCAAGAGGAGCTCGAAGGTTTTTAAAGAGAAGGCATGGAAAAGAGTTGAGTCTTGGGAGGTCTAGCCTTGGTCATTTCGCGTAGAAATGATACCAATGGCATGGAGCCATTAAGCAAAGGGAATTTAGCCCACAAAAGGCGTAGAGCGACTTAACGTCCAAAGACCTAGCTAATGGTCATAGAGACCTGGTCCTATGGTAGAAAATGGTTAAAGGGATTGAACAAAAGGGGCTATAATAAAAAAGTGTCGTAGAGTTATATTTGGTAGTGCTTTAGCACCTTGGGCCAAGCTTGGCACTTGTGCCATATTTGGAGGACCTCTACAGGTTATTATACAAGCATGGATGAGTTGGAAGCTGGAGTAATGGAAAGTACATAGAGCACTAAGTCAAGGCAGCGAGGACTATGATTGCACAGATGTTTCAATGGACTCAATGGTCATTATCGAAGGTAGGAAACTGAGATAGAGAGGACCATGATCTGCAGAGGTGGTAGTTGACTCCAGAACAACTATGCTTGGTCTTCCTTGCACGCTTCATGGAATTGAATAAAGATCAGACCAAGCTTAGAGAAGCCATATTGAAGTATATTTCGAGATCTGTGAGAAATCAAGAAGCATGGAGAGCCGTGTTGTAGCTTGAAATTTTATGAGAATTAATTCTCAATATGAGAGAAAGATTAGAAGCCCATTCTGTGAATTAATTTAGCTGCAGTGGCTAAGTAATTTTGATGCAACAACAAATGATATTGATCAAGAAGACTTGTCCTATGAGTTTAATTTTATATCTTAATTTGTTTGTTGGCCTTGTATGGGGTCTTTTTCCACCTTTAAAAACTTCAAACAATGTTTCTTCCACTTGGGTCTCAATCTCTGCCTCTTTGCCTTTAAAAATTTCTTGGTTATCTGTGTCTGTAGGGGAGGCTTCAATAGGTGGACTCACAACCTGGGTAGGGACGATATCAACAGGTACGTTTACAAGAGATGCAAAGTCTGGTTCACTGAGCATGGTACTTTTTATCTACTGGAATTTAGGGATTTTAGGGCCAGAGGATGTAGATGGGACCTCTGTTTTTTTCTAGCTGGGAGTTGGCTCAATAGGGGCTTTTCCTTGGGTCTTTTTCCCCATTTTAGAAGTCTTTGGTATTCATCTTTTCCTTTTAAGGGGTTGAGGTTGAAAACCTCCCAAAAAAAAGAAGTGGCTCCAAGTCCTCCCTGCCATGGCTAGCTAGTGTTCAATTAGGAGTTTGATAAGGTCTTTGTGATATATGAAATGAGAGGGGGGGTTTGTTCGATCCTTGAACCTAGCTTCCATATCCCCAATACTTTCTAGTAGATAAAAACAAGGATTAATTCTAATTTGACTAGCTATATGTGCAAGGAAGTAGAAGTGATATAGGTTTACCTGATTGAATCTCCCTTCGCAAGTGAAATATTATTGACAAAGGAAAAGAGGAATGTGTCATTTATCCTGTAACCATTCCTCCTAAACTCCGGCCCTCCATTTCTGACTGTTGAAATCCTCTTTGAAAAAGAAAGGGATATCAATCCCCGCAAATATGTGACTGTGAAAAATCATTTCTCCATCTGTTGGTGAGGTTGTGGCCTCAACAATTGACTTCTTTGAAACTATAAAAGATAGATACCAAAGCTCCATGAAATTTCCATCAAACCCATGAGCAAAATACCGAGCCACTTCATCATGGTAGTTGGTGCAGCAATGGAAAAGTCACTCTAACTAGCTTGTTGAAACTATTGCTAGATATCGAGATATATGCCCAACAAATCTGGTGCCTTGGGTTCAGAATGATTACCTCCTTTTCCCATCATGCTATGTGGTCTTCCTGGGATTTGATCTTGAATCCCTATGAGTAAACAGGTTCTCTGCCAAGTGTGATTAACTCCAAACTGAAAATAAAATTTACACAAAATATTACAGCTATGTGGGTGAACGATTACAAATTTAAGGCGATAATTACAAATGAGGTTTATATCATATGGTAAAATCATTACAATGACATTCACTCATAGGGGCGGAGAAAACTTATTAACCAGTAATGTTTACCCCTTCGAACTAGATAGAGACATGTTTTTAATGATATTGCTGATGTTGTCGTGGTTAGGGTAATCACTTTTTTTTTTGGTGTTGACAGTTGTCATGTCATTCAAAATGGAGTAGCTGATGAGTTGGAAAATTTCTTCATTAGACTATATATCAAATCAATAAAACCTTAATAGCCCCGCTATTAGTAATTTCCTCGTTTATTACATTTAAAAGCGCTGACACTGAAAGTGTGAGCTTTTTCTGAAAAAACCTTTAAAAGATAAGGTTTATTGTGATAACAAATTGAACAAAGAAAATAACTTGTGCCACCATGGTTGAAAATGGTTGACTATGGTTGACCTAGTAAACCTAGTATACATAAATCAACTTAGTAAACCTAGGTAAACCTTAAACTTGATTCAAACTAGTAAACCTAATAAATGTAATGTTAATGTAGTCAACCAAATGAACCTAGGTCAACCTAGTAAATATAGTAAACCTAACAAAGTTAGGTCAACCTAGTAAACTTAGTAAAATTAGGTCAACATAGCAAATTGATGTTAGCCTAGTAAACCTAAGTTGACCTAATAAACCTAATTCAACCTTGTAAATCTAGCAAAACTATTTGACCTGCTAAGTATTGTAAACATAGTCAACCTAGGTCAAAATAACGCACCTAGGTCAACCTAGTAAATCTAGTAAACCTAGCAAATCTATTAAACCTGGGTAAACCTAGTAAAACCATTAAACATGTGTAAATCAAATTCAACCTACAACAATTTAGTAAACCTATCTCAACTTGGTAAACTCGGTAAACTTAGATCAAGCTAGTAAGCCAAGTAAACCATGGTTAATATAATAATCTCAAGTCAACCTAGTAAATCTAGCAAACCTAGTAAATGTAGGTCAACCTAATAAACATAGGTCAACCTAGTAAATTGAGTAAACTTAGGTTAACCGAGTAAAGCCAGTAAACCTAGTAAACTTATGTCAAAGTAGGTCAACCTATGTCAACCTAGTAATCCTAGTAAACAATGGTTATGCAAGTAAACCTAGCCCAACCTAGTAAATGAAGGTCAACCTAGTAAATTTTGGGCATCTCAATGATAATACATAGTTTTCTAGTAGAAGTTCACATCAACATAACTATGATTGTGAAAACCTACATACTAAAAAACTTAGGTCGAGTTGGTAAACCTAGTAAACATAAGTCAACCTAGTCAATCTAGTAAACCATGGTTAAGTTAGTAAACCTAGGGTGATGTAGTAAACCTATGTCGACCTAATAAAGTTAGACACCCACTCTGAAAATCTGATAGGGGCAATAATCCCTACTTCATACATGCATTTAATTTCCTTTTCAATTAGTGGTAATAATACAGGGTTGATTCTTCTGAGCTTTTGTTTGAAGGGCTTTTGATTTTCTTTCAGAGGTATGGTATGCTGAATAATGGAGCTGTCATAGGACTTCAAATCCTCATAACCCCAAGCAAAGACATCCTGTAATTCTCTCATAAGTTCAACATATTTTAATTTCTGATCAAGAGGTAAGGACTTTGATAGTTTTATCATCTTTGGATTGTTCTCTGTTCCTAAATTGTATTCTTCAATATCTGCTTTTAGTGGTTCCATTTTAGGTTTCTTGGGAATGTCATTGAAATCAAATAGATCTTCTAGAGGAGTTAATCCTTTAGGCAGATGATTGTCTTTTAAGTTAATAACATCTGTTTCTTCTTCAATTATCTCATCAAGGTCCATATGTTTAAGGTCTTGAACTTCTTTTTGTGTGAATTTTGTGGGGTGAAGCATATTTACTGAACTTTATTCCAAAATGTTTGTTTCTACTTCATCTATCTGATTTGAATTAACATCTATGTAACTATTAATAAACTCTTGATCTAAAGTTAAAAATTTATTAATCTACTCATCACTATCAAAAACCTACCAATTCTTTAGATTGTCAGGTATGGCTGGTTTGTGCCTAATTTCAGCAGTAAACTGATGATTAGGTTCGAAAGGTAATTTGTAGGTGCTGGCAAACATTGCCAGGCTGTGGGCTTGCAAGTTATGTTTTCTAGGGATTGTAGCAAGCTGAGTTTCTAGAAAAGTATTGAGAATCTCTATGACTGTTCCTCTATAATATCCTAATCTAGGATCCCTAGTTAAATATTTCCCTTTGATCTGTTTAATGATTAATTCAGAATCTCCTATGACAGATACTCTAATTGCCCCTAATATTTTAACAAGTTTTAGACCTAGCAAGAGAGCCTCATACTCTGCCATATTATTGGTGAATTTAAAATTTAATCTATAGGCATGGCCTTCATCATGGTCATTTTCTAAATTATACACCCAAACTCCTGCTCCTGCCCCTAGTTTATTGACTGAGCCATCAAATTCTAAATGCCAAATAATTTCATGCTCATAATTGGTGTTTGGGGTGGTAGGAATTTGTTTAATAGTGGGATCTGGTTTTTCATTTTCATATGGTTTTTCTTTGGTATCTGATATTTCCTGGAGCTGGGCACTTGAATCTTCTTTTTTAATTTCTTTTGGTTCTACTGCTAAAACTTCTAAGATATTGGGAGGATTGGTTTCTGCATTATAAAGAATGAATGAATCCATATCAGAGTGTACTGAGTAGATGGGGAAATTTTGTGGTTTTTCCTGACTACTTACTACATATTTCACCAATGTTTCTCTGTATAGTTTCTTAGCTTGGCCAAAAACTGAGATAGTAGCATAGGAAATGTCCAATTGAAGAGATCCCTGAAGCTTAGAACCCTAGGATCTAGACAATAACATACCATATTTTGGTGGTATATCTACTACCACTATATCCATAAAAATTGTTTTTGCAGGGTATTGAACCAATGAGACACACAAGTCTTTTATCAATCCTAAACATCTCACTTGGCTAGAATCAAAAGAAAAGAGATCTTTGTATGGTCTAGTGATGTCTAGGTCTAGTTTTTCCATTACAGACTTGGGCATAAGGTTATGAGATGCCCCAGAATCAAACATGGCATTGTGAAGGATTTTATCATGTATGTTTAAGCTCACATAGAAGGGAGGAATTCCTCCTTCTAATGGTTTTCCATTCACTTCTGGGCCAAAGATTAATTCAGGCTGGTCATCAAAAACATTAACTGAGTCTTCAGTTCCAGTAATTTTTAGTGATCTGTTGATTTGACTTTGGTAGGTTTCATGTTTAGCTAATTCAGATAATGGAACAACAATTTTCAACTTACCTACTTCAGTTTCTAGATTAAAGGGTTTTTCTGTTTGGGCTTTTGGGTTTTGAACAGTAGTATTCTCTCTATTTTCTAGGTTTTCTGTGTTTTTCTCCTTTTCAGGAGTGGAGTTATAATTAGCAGGTTCTCTTGAATCAACTTCTGGTGGTTCTTCCACATTTCCTTTAGAAGGAAGAGAAGTGGAGGGTTGTTTATTGTTTGGTTGATTATCAGAGACATCTTCAATTATTGGGTTAGAATGATTAGGGTCTGATCTAGAAAGAATATGTATAGGTGTAGTGATTGTCTTACCTTTTATAGGTTGTTTCAGAGCCTTTTTCTTGTTTGTTTCAGGGATATCAATTCTCCTACTCCTTAGGTTGTATTGCTTATGCACCTCATAGATGGTTGTGTCATATCCTTCCCTAAAGTCGAATGATTCACCTAACTAAGATTGAAACTGTTTAAGGATGTGGGCCTCTTGATCCTCTTGGGTCAAGAAAACTTCTCTTTCATTACTGAGTCCCATCAGATTTATTTGAGTGTCCTCTTCAGGTTCTTCAGTGTTTGAGCCTTCTGCATAATTTTCCTGGAAAGGGGGTCTAATGTTTTGGTATAGACCAGTCTTCCCAGTGTTTTGGTTTTGATTTTTTCTGAAATTAGGATTCCTCCCTGTGTTGGTTGGCTGACCATCCCAGGGAGCTTTCCTTTCAATTGTTTCCTCTCTATTTCCTAGCCTATCCATCCCTTTAATTATGGCATCTAACTTCTGTTCAAAGGGTGAGGCTTCTTCTTTTAATGGTATTCTCCTTTCACTCCTAGACTTGGCTCTTTTAGACATTAAATTGGCTTCCACACTGACAGTTATGCTCTGCATATCTTCCAAAGTATGAGGAGCTCGTTATCTAAGATGGAAGGCCATGTCAGAATCAAATCTATCAGGGAATTTGATTAAGGCTAAATCAGGTGGGGGTCTAAGATTTTGAGGGATGGCATTATAAACATTGTTGAATCTAGTGCAGTAATCTTGTACAGTTTCTAGTGTTCCTCTCTTTAGGTTTTCATACTCAGATAGAATATGAAGGGGATCTTTCTTTTTCTCCCATCGGTTTAGGAATTGTTTATAGAGAGTTGCTAGGCTGTCTATGCTATTTGCTGGTAAAGCTCTGAACTAGGTTCTAACTTCCCTAGTTAAACTCTGAACAAATATTCTCATTTGAACATTAGCAACATCTATCTCATAAATTTCAAAATAATCAGTCATCTTTTTGGTGTGTTGTTGGGCTGTATAGGTACCAGTACCATCAAATTGAGTGATCTTACTTTGGTAATCCTGGGGCATGGCACCCAGGTTTGCTGGTAGTACTAGGGGGGCATATCTATTTTCCATTGGTGTAGTCAATGATGGAACAACCACTGGGGTTGGGATAACAATGGATGTTTGGGTTGTAGATGGAGGGGTAAAAGGGGTGGTCTGATGTGGAGTGGTTTGAGGTTGAGATGTATGAGGAAATGGTGATGAGCTTGCAAAGGCAGTAGTGATTACAGAGAGATTGGGTGTTCCTTCAGAGGTAAGATCAGATTGTAGTGAGTTCTACAAATGTCCATCAATTGACAAATTGATGGCTTCAAGATGTAAGTCTTCGATGAACACTACGTCTGGGACTAAGTCAATTAATTCAGAATCGGATGAAGTCCTCAACAAAGAGGTCTCAAATTATTCGTCAAATGGTTTGTCTTCAAGATAAATCCACCTAACAGGATAGGATCTTGATCTGTAGGTCGGCCGAGAAATAACATAACTTTCTTGACTTTCTTGTCTCCTAAGAATTCTGGGAATCAGATTTGGGTTCTCAAACAATTCTGGTGGATTGGGATCAAGATTAGCTCTAGTGTAATGAGTCCTTTCTGAAACCAGGCTTTTAGGTTTTGTTTTTGGTTTTTCTTAATTGATATCAACAAACAACTTCTATGATTTCTTTAAGAGGCTTTAGATTTATGGTTTAAATTTTCTTAAAGATTTTATGACTGAGGACTTGGTTTCCCCAGTGGAGTCGCCACTATGTTATCACTCAGATTTTCCTAGAAGTTGTCAGAAGTAGGAAAGGGGTCCGAGGTAACCACAAACCAACTTTTAAGTACAGAATCTAGCCAATCTATACTCAGAGAGGGCTCTCTCTTTAAGATTTAGCTTTGTTTGTTAACGTATTAGGCTAGTTATGGAAGCTTGGGGTTTTGATTTTGATTGGGTGGTGGAATTCAGAAGCAGATGGGTAAAACAGAGTATTTCAGGCCATTGGGCTATGGAGTCAACTTAAGATGGCTTAACTAGATTGGGTTGATTCAGCAAAGGAGGGCTTCAAAGGGCAAGATAGCAAAACAAGAGGCAAATGGTAACTTGAAAGGGTGAAATGATCTCAAAAGGGAAGAAAGGCAGTTAAGAATCCTTCAACAAATTTCAAGGAGAGGGAAAGTGGGTGATCACTAATAAAAAGAAGTTAAGAATTTCCTACTAAATGACCACAATGAAAAACTAAGAAACGAGGAGCAACTAAGAATTCCTTGTTTATAATAGTTTTGAAGAAAACATTAAGAAAGATAAACCTTTTAAAACAGATTGCAATAAAGCACTTTCTGAGATATCATTATTTCGTTTATCATTCAGATTTCATGAAAACACATGTGATTATTAATAAACAGAGTGAAAACAATAATAAACAAGAGATATATAATACTTATTTGACCAATGTTTTGCACATGAATCCTGTGAAAGTCCTTTGCTTTATTCAATGCTTCCAGCCAGCCATACAAGAGTTGTTCCAATAGCACTTCCTTTCCAAAATAATAAGTATACAGAAATGTCTAAGAATCCACACACATTACTCTGAATGAGGGAGTATTTATACAAAATTTACAATAAAATATCTCATAACTGAGAGAGATATAATCTAGGAAAGCTAACTATATGTTACATAAAAGTAGAGACAGATGGTCTCGAAGATAGAAGCTAAGAATGAACTGATGGCTTGCTGTCCCTGTTTTTTGTGCATGAGATGGAGGCAGGCCCTATGATTGAGCATCTTGCTGTCTAGCTCGTAATTTTGTGCTGGCTGTTGGTTTCTCATCTTCTTACTGATACTCTTTGACCTGTTCTGATACTCTTTACCTGTTTGATCATTATTCACCTTATTTACCAAAATTGACTGTGGTAAATACTGAAAAAATTCCTTTTTTACCAAGGTAAATTACAAAATGTCTGTCATAGATGTCCACCAATATTCCTTTGGTATCCTGGTCCTTTGAAGCTTCCTGAAGATTTCATCAACTTCTATATATTTAACAAAATTAGGCTGCACTGGAAACAAATGTTTTAACTCATGTTCAACATAGAAAAGGTTCTCTAGACTGTCATAGAGAACTCTGCCTGTAGGTAGTCCTTTAAGTGTAGATGCACCAGCTGATGAACTAGCTTGATTGTTTGCATACAGAGCTAATTTATCAACATAGTCTTTGTGCTTCATCAATTTATCATTAGTAACTAAAGGACTGGGAAGTCCTTTGCTCTGTAAAATGCCAAACTTTCCCATAAAATCATCAATGTCCTCTTGCATGTTCTGGCATTTTCTTTCTAGGTTCTGCATTAGACCTCTTTTAGTCAATACCTTTTTGACTTCTAGGATAGTCCCAGTTCTATCCTCTATATTTAGCTCCTCTAGCTGGTACTTATTTCTGCTGTTCAAAAAATTTATTAGCCTGATAGCTTCCTCAGGCTTTCCACCTAATTCTTCCTTAGTTCTTTGAATCTCTTAGAGAGCAACTTGCACCAATTCAATCTGTTCAAAAATTATTTGTATGGATGGCCAAGCATCATTTATTGACTGAGTGATGTTGGTCCAAAGAATTTTCCTAATGTTTGTTAAGGGTTTTTCAAAGGTGAGGTCCTTCTCTAGTGTTTTCACCTACTGTGCTAAGCCTTTATTCTTTCTCACCTCTTCAGCAAAATTAATCTTGGAAACATCATATTTCTGTTCTAAAGTGACAAATTTTTCTTTTACCTTTTGGAGTTCAGAAACTTGAAGTTTCATCTCCTCCATTGACCTGATTAACTCCTCTGTACTTAAACCTGAAGTTCCTGCCTGTGCTGTTCCTGTGCTTGTACCTGTAATTGTCTCTATTGTGACCAAGGGGACATTGGATGCCAGAGTTGTTGCTAGTGTTGAGGGGATTGCTGTGGAAACTACTGGTATCACATTTTGATGTTGAGAGGTCGACTCTCCATGCCTGCTTTTCAATGATTTTTCCAATTCTTGCTCAGTTTCCTTCAATTGTTCATTAAGCTTGAGTACCAGGTCCATAAGCTCTTCTTCATATTTCTTTTGAACAACTTCAGCAGTTTGTGGATGCCTTGATGGTGGCAACTTCAACTGCTTTCTCAAAGCAACTATGTCTTCATCTTTTTTCTTTATCGAGGCCTCTATAGCCTTCACATCCTTTGGGTTATGACCCAATCCAATAACTAACTCCTCCAATGATTTAATTCTATTGTCCTTAGCCTATGAGGAGGCTCTTTCTAGCTGCAACTGAGCAGTGGTATTATTCAATGAATTTTCCAGTCTGTGTGCCATCATGGCCTTAGTTGTCAAAGTTGAATATACCATCTCCCCTGTTTGCTTATGTAATTCAATCTGGTATAAGGGGTGGATGTCCTTGGCCATGACCTCAAAATTAGTTTTGAGGTAATCTGCTATTGATTGAGGCTACTGTACTTTGGGCTTGAAGAAGCTCATCTGGATTTTTCTTTCCTTGATGTCATAGGCTAACATCAACCTATTCTGATTGGTGGGAGCCATCTTTAAAAACTGATTGTAGACCTGGATTCTTAGTGGTTCATTTCTGGCTTTTATTTCTTTGAATTTCTGTTTAATGTCTAGGTTCTGATTACCAGAAGGCCTGAAGGATGATACTTCAACACTTTGTTGTCTCTCCAGCTCCTGTCTCTGTGAGCTAGAAGGTGTCCCACCTGCTGGGAAAGTCTGCTGACTGTCTGCACCTTCTTTCCTCTGGCTTTCTGTAGTTTCCTCAAAGAATTCCTCTTCTGAGTGAGGATTTAGCCTGTGCCTCTTAGCACCAGGTTGGTCCAAAGGACCACTGGCAGGGGTAGCTACTTCCCTGTCTCTCTTTTTGTTCTTTTCCTCATTCAGAGGAGTCTGTAAAATTGGGGGCTCTCCCATGTTGACTTGAGTTGGGGGGACCTGTGTTTGAACCTATTCCTGAGAAGTTTCAGGCTGCTTTGACATGGTTGATTGTTCTGTTGCTTGAGTGCTGGTCTCTTTTTCTCTTCCCTGTGATGTCTCTGCAAGTGGTGTACTAGTCTCTTGTGAATGCTTCTGAGAGGTATCAGCTGTTGAGGCACTAGTCCCTGATGCTGACTTGTGAGAAGTCTCAAATTGCACCTGTCCAAAAGAATCCAGGTCAAGTGTCTTTTCCAGATCTTTCATTACATTCTCTACATTGACCTGATCACTATCCATTTCTACAAGGGTCCCTTCCCTCCATTCATCCATGTTAGCATATTGTTCAATCTCTGGAATTCTGTGATGAAAATATGGTGATAGTCTATTTTTCATTCTTCTATCACAGATGAAACTGTGGGGATCATATGGAGTCCAACTAAAAATTTTATTTAATTTCATGTGGTCTTTTAGGATTCGTTTTGCTTCTCTCCATGCTTCACTATTATTGCAGACAAATGGGCCTAGATGATCTTTGATTCTAAGTTGTGCTTTCTTCTTGGCCTTAGTAAAATGAATTAGATCTGAGTATATCATCTGTCTATAATACTCCAGTGCAAACAGTCTCATTGGAACATATTTAGGTAGCTTGAATGGGGGAAGCTCACACCCATATACCCTGATCTCTGTGTGATTCTGGTACAAGTACCAGTCACCTACTCTGTACTATTTGGATAGCTGAAGGATCCTTTTGATTTCATCATTGATCCTTGGGGGAGGATTTCTTGTTAGCAAGGTAGTTGCTGGGTGGACAAACTGGTCAATGAACTCATTATATGAATAAGGACAAGAAAAAGATTCATGGAAGATAGAAGACCAAAAGATGACAGACCTTGGATTACCCTTTGTATCAAGTTTCTTGACAAAAAATGGGAACTTGTCAGACTGATGGTAGAGGATGAGGTGATATATGAAGGTGGAATACTTGAAGACCTTCTCATTCTCCAGTCTCATGAACTGGTCATGGATTTTGTCAGCTATAAATGAGGCATAATCATACTTGACAGTAGGGGGCTGACCAGGGGTAAAGATAGACATCAACACTAGGGTCAATTCATCTACATATTCACTGGTGTTGAATCCCATGACTACAGCTATCATCTCAACTATAGTTTTACCTATCTCAGTGAAGAAAACTGACAGGTAAGGAGGGGGATCTTTAGGTTGATGCTCTTTTACTATGAAAGTTTGGCAAAGGCGACTGAGCTCAGCTTGGGATAATTTAGTTGATTTCTCAAGAAAATTTCCTAAGGAAATGGGGGTGAGGGATTGATTATGATGAAATTGTAGAATCTCATTGATTGAATCAACAATTATTGTGAAGAGGACTGTCTGATTGGGAGACATCATGGCTCTGCGGTTGGGGTCATAATTTGCATGGCATTGATGGATTATGTCAGGGAAAGCATGCACTGAGGGGAGAAAATACATTGGGAGATTGGATTCCCACAGTCCTATGGCAACATAGCCATTCAAATGGTTATCTCGGCATTGGAAAAAAACTGTCAGATGGTCTTTATCAGTGATTAGGTCTTTTATTTGGAAATCCTTATTTTCCAAAGGCAGATAGTCTAAATCATGGTGAGGAGTGGTAATGGGTGCAATGTTTAGGGATACCGGAGTTTCCATACTGGTTCTTGTGGATTTTAGGAGGGAAAATGAGGTTTCTTAGGTGAAAATGATGAAATAGCAAGTTCGGGAACTTGAATTACAAATGCAGTAGCAGAATTATGGTGAATTTTGGACTTTTTCAATTATTTATAGGGAAAAACAAGTATTTGTAGGGTTTTCTTGACGGGAATTGGTAAATACCTATTTGATGGATGGGAGACGGTAAGCAGGCATAGTGGGTGCGAATGGAGGTCTTTGATTGGTGTTGTCTGCAAATTTTGAAGCAGGCTGGCATCTAGGAGCACGAGCTAGTTGACCTCATCGTTATATTTTCATGGATGTACAGGTTCGCAGAATAGAATGATAAAATGATTTGTTTTATTTTTTATACAAAGTCAAGATTTTGGCAGGTTTTGGGATTTAGACAGGTGGCGAAAACGGGAAAATGACGTGATGTTTTGTCATTTGTGGGAGGCGATAAGCGGTTTTTATCGAACCGCTTATGGAGGGGGCGGCGGTATTTGGGCTTGAGCGAGTGATTCCATAGGATGGGCGACACGTGGCATGGGTACTGTTCACAAAACTACTTCGCGATCGCACGCTAACGTTTGGTCGCAGAGGGTCGTGCGATATACACAACAGTCGTTGGATCTCGAAGGCTTGATCGGACGGCTATCGGGAAGGCAAGGTGATGGGGGTTTAATGAGGGCGGGCCGGATGTAATTAAAGACTTTTTAATCATATCGGGAGTAACGGGATTCATCGGGAAGATTATTAATTAACCGTGAGGGTTAATTAACCCCTTTTTAATGTGGCGGGGGGACGGGGTTCTTAATTAGATACTGATTAACTAATTAATCCACATTTATTAATGTATTATGGTTATATTTTAACCAAAGGGGCGGGATATTAATATTTTAGGGTTTTTACATAGTTATAATATTACGGGAATGGGTAGATCTTTATAGGGGATTTATATAATATAGGTTAGTAGTAAATATGACATAATGAAATGAAAAGCGCTAAGTATAAAACATTTTGATGTGTGTATTTAAACCTAGGTGTTGATGCCTCGAAAATCGCTACATCAACATCGGGGATAACCACCCGGTCCGGACCTTAAAGGCAGCTCCTTTTCTGTTTGGTGTGGTGGCTCTGACTGGATATAATGGGACCAGTTTCCCAATGATTGGTAAATAGGATGGATAAATGATTGATTCTCTAATATCTAATGATAATGGATGAATGATCTAATCTAAAAATAAAATTATAAACAACTATCCTATCCTGGGAAATTGCTACTTTTAGTGTAATTTTGGATGGTCTTCATTCACAAACAGGCATATAGATGACTCTTGTTGGTAAGCAAAGATGTTTATTCATATGATAATTACTAAGCCCAAATAGTTGAACAAAGCAATCAAGCAAACATTATTACACTATTCCTCATATATATCATAGACATAGATATGATTGAAAGAATAACAGTCCTTAGACATTCAATAGTGAAAAGTACAAGGATTGCTGTTAAAACACATACGTATATTCAATGATAGCAAAATTTAAACGAATGCCGATTCACATAAAAATGACACAAGAGCATAGATAATAGTACCATATGTTTATTTGAGTCACTCCCAATATCAACCGCATTCAAATTCCTTTTTCCAACTTAGAAACACTTCCACAAAAGGAAATAGTGCACATATCATTAAAGCCTTCTTCGTCAAAATTCAGAATACTGGCCCAGTCTTTATAAAAAATAGATCAGAAGCACAATAGTGTGACTTCCTGATTTGAGTTTATACAAAAACTGAGGACCCTTTCCAAATGCATGAAAGGGTATATAAATACTAATTAAGCTAACTAATTACAAAATAAAAGTGCTATTTAATTAGTACAACTATGCTATGAATATCTCCTCAAAATCAGCTTGTCCTCAGTCGGCAACATGATTCATTGTTTCGGATGATCTCCCTTCGATTTGAGCTGGCAGATATCTAGCATCGATTGAACTTTGGAGGGCGACTTAGGCGAGAATTCAGTTGAGTTGAATATGTGGCATCTTGGATCTCGGGGATCATGCAACTGATGGCATCAGTTAAACATTTGAGTGCATCCCTTTAACTGTATGGCTTGATTAAGAAAAACCAAAAGGTATCCCAAGTTAAACTTTGGATGCCAGTGATTAGTCTTCCTTTCTTTTCCAATTCCTGATTGCATGTTTGTTCTAAGGCTTTGGCCGATGTCAATTTTCCTGGATTACACTGTGAAATCATATTAGACAGATAAAGAGTGTCGTTGACAAATTCAATTAAATTGCTAGTGGATAATGGACATCTTGAGGTTTCTCTTTCTGTCTTCATTAGTTGTGTTTGCCATTCTAGGAACAGGATGTCTTTGTCTGACTCTAGAATTTTGGGCAGATCCGAAGCTTGTCCTTCAAGGGAGTCTTGCCAAGCAAGAAAACTGGTTAAGGTCTCATCGGCTTGTTCTAAATCCTGTCTAGCTTCAACTGATTTATCTACTATCGATGTAGTAATCTCACAAAGAGGTTCAACCAGAGAAATGTTATGACATAGCAGTTTCAGCTGTGTAATCAATGCCTTATTGATTTGTAGAGCTTCTGTTCTGAACTCTGCTACTTGAGGAAGGCTCCTGAACTTTTCTACTTCTTGTGACAGTTGAGCGATTTGCTCATCCTTAGTCTTGCTCATTTGTTCATTCATCGCCTTTAATCTGGTCACTGCTTCAGACAATTCCTTCTGTTTCTGCACTACACTCGAATCTATCCTCTGTTTCTCTTTGAGCAATTGCTCATTTAATTGGCTGTTTGTCTGCAGCTGTGTTGATAGTTGTTGTTCCAATTGTTCTATTTTTTGCTGTGCTTCAGACACTTCCGACTACAATGAATCAATCATTTGATCTTTTTCCTTAAGGAGACTGCTCACTTCCGAGGCTTTATCCATGGTGGCTGCCGAATATGCTCCGGCATACTGGGAGAGTTTTGTAAGGTCATCGGAAGGGTTCAATTCCTCCTTCCACACCACATTAGCCATCTTTGTTTGATCTGGAAAAAGGGAAGATTGATCAAGTCTCCTCCTTTTCCTCTGTCTTTTTACCATAGCCCTGTGTTTAGGACTGTAAAAGACATCTAATGGTGGTATGTCTTCTATCTGTAAAACAATCTGATCGGATGGGTCTGTGGGAATTATTTTCGCATCTCTGCTACTGGGTAGGCCGCTGGTTCCTTCACTTGGAACCATAGTTGTGGTTGTTTCTTAACTGACTATCACTTGGGGTGTGCCGAATCCTTGAGAAGTCTCGGGATTGTTTATAATAGAGTCAAATTGTTGCCACTCTTGGAGGAGTTTGGGATCAATTTGAGTCTCTAAATCAATAACTTCATTGTCCTGCTTCTTTTCTTTCTCCTACTCTATTTCCTTCTCTTTACCTTTTTCTGACTCTTTTCCCTTTTCGGGAATTTTATCTGTAGTAGGAGGCTTGTCAATACTCTTCTGCCCAGGCTCGCTTGACTTAGTTGTTGGTGTAGTAACCAATAAATCCAGAGGCAGAGTTTGCAACCTCTGTTCTCTGAGCCTATTGAATTCTACCAATCCTTCATCATTATATTTCATCCTGGCCAATGTTTTAACCTGAGACAATGATTCTGCTGAAGAAAATAAATCATCAAATTCATCTTTTTCATGGTCAAACTTAGTAAGTTTGGCCTGTTCAAGCACATTATAGGCAACCTTCCGGGGATCGAATTGCCTGTTAGGGATGGTCGCAATATTGAGCATATTTATTTTTCCTGCCTCCTTCTCAGCATGTTTCCAATCAAGTATGGTATAAACACTGCATCTCAAAGGGAATATGGGCCATAGCTGCTTTTTGGAAGTCCTAAGAGTTTTGGATGTTCCAGTGGTTGTTATTTGGTAAGATAATTCTCGTGCCAACAGTTTATCCGGTACATAAAATGGGAGGACATGGGGTCTTGTGGCGCTACCAAACACCCTTATATATGTGAATTTATCTTCCCCGAACCAATTTCCCATAGCAGTCAAGTCAATTTCTGCCTCCTCGGAAATCCTTGGGGCAGGCTTATCAAAAATAGCATAATAGATAGGCAACATGAAACCATTACATATTTGATACAAGTGGTCTTTATAATGTGCCTTCCATAACATCTGATGGTAGATGTGAATTGGCTTAGGGTCCTGTGGCGTCCACCTCCACCCAAGTATCGGGTATTCGGAATTAAAGCAAAGCATATCCATAACATAAGCACTGTAATAGAAGGGGGGAATAGTCTTGGTGGTTTTGCGTGAATTGAATCTAAAATCAATTGCAGAGGCTAACTTATCAGACAATATATTCACCCAATCCATGACATAACTACTAGTTTCCGCTTCCATTAAAGGAACCATTTCGATATCAAATTTTGCTGAATCATGCATTCCCCATATCCTACACATCATTGCCCCAGCGTAACAGTAAGGAGATGCTAAGGAATCCACGGAGTACTTACCCGATGATTCATGTTTGTGCTTTATGGGATTCTGTCTCCACTGTCTAATCGGGGCTGATTCCGTCTCATTCTCCTTTGCGAATTTCTCTAGAAAAGCTTTGTTGTATTTCTCTTCAGGTTTGGGCAAATGGTACATTTTCCTCAAGTCGTCAGGCTGAAATGAACTGAAAAATCTTCCATCAACTGTACAAAAGGTCCTATTAGAAACAGGAATTTGTTCGACCACCGATCTGACCACATCAGTGTAAGGGAGAATTTTCTCCTGAGCTGCTATCCTCTGTAAAAATGAGTCACCCAAATCTTTCAGCGAGGCTTCTGATTTATTAGTTGAGCCTACAGTAGCTTCTTCCGACACTTCCTCCGGTTCTTCTGCCTCAATTAAATTATAGATGCTTTTCCAGCTTGTATTTCCAAGGCCGAGACATGTAGTGTTCGAAATTAGGCCCTTTTTGCTTGGTCCTGGGTCACTGGTGGGCTGGACTGTTACTGCAGGGGCCGCTGCCGCAGCGGATCTCTTAGATTTCTTTCCCATTTGCTTTAAACTTGATTCTTCGATAGAATTTTGCACAAGGAAGGAAACCAGTGTGATACAAAGAAATGGATAACAAGATCCAATATGAAAGAGTTATATCTTTTAACGAATAATCAAAGATCATAGTGAAATTGCCGCAGATAGAATCTAAGTGGGAAATCTCAGCATAATTGCTTCATTAATTGGCCGCTTCACCTGTCAATCATGATAAGGGAGCTTTTAAATATCCATCATAACATCTATATGGTGAATCATTGATTCAAGCGTGGCTTAGATATTTGGCGGCTAATCGCATTTGATGATTGGCGACGTGAAAGGGAGGGTTTACATAATAGTCCAAAATATCGTTCAATCACCAAAGGTGATATAATGCATGCCAATCTTTAATATGCTTAGAAACACGCGCCCTGATTTAATGCATCGCAATTGGGATAGGGCTCGGGTTACTTTACTTATGCCATTGTGAAATCGCCGATCGTAGATAGCGATACGCCTTATCGCATCAAAGGATTTGAAGGTGTCATAGTTAATGCGTTGATTACCACAGCCGATTGCCGATAGCGATACCTTTTATCACATCGGAGGAATGGGGGATGACTTATAAATGATGCGCTTTGCCTTTCCCCGATATCCGATAGCGATTTCCATTTTTGGATCAAAGTAATTCAATGGGCCTTTATTTATGTTTCTCTTATTATTGCGATATGCGATCTTGTGATCGCTTTATCGTAGTAATAAAAAGCTTTATGATTTGTTTAAAAGACCTATTTTATCATTGTTTAAAAGGGATATCATATTTCAGTCGGACCTTTTGATGAGGGTTTTTCTAATAATAAGTTAATTCTAATTTATTTACACATCTATGTTTAAAAGGGACCCATTTCATATTATGATTTTTAAAGAAAATTTTTATGAAATGGGGGGTTGTTGTACAGCACAACAATTGGCGATTCACTGGGAGAAACAGTTATCTCTGGGAAAAGTTAAGATATTTAAACTTTTTAATCTGAAAATCTTATCCGAGCGAAAAATCTAATATAACTAGGCAAACATAAATTCTGAATGTAATGATAACTATTTCTGCTATTCTCTTCTCATGTTACAATTAAATACATTCTATGTTTCAAATTAGCCTTAATTGGTTGTTAATGATAAAACAAAAACTTTTCCAACTTAGCTTTATAATGACTCCTTTGCCATAGGTAGAGCCTCTACTGCCAGCAAACGTCTATAGTCTCGACAGGGATACCTTTTAACCATTTGATCGTTCATTATCCCATCCATTTCAGAGTATAATTAAAAAGAATGAATCCAGAAATATGTTTTCATATTTTTGTATCATTTTTTCTTTTTCTTTATTTTGTAAGATAAAAAGCCATTGTCCTGGTTTGGTAGCCAGCTATTTGACAATGCCACTCACTGGTTGTAATTTAACTGAACAAGCTGGCTCGTGATGAGACCCCTTGTCTTATAATTATAAGTCATTACCCTGTTTTGATATGCAGTATTGGTAATGTCAGTTGAACTATTTCCCTATGATCATGGTAAGCAAGCTTGTGATAAGACCTCTTATCTTTTACCTCAAATATATTTTAGAATTACACTCTGAGTAATTATAACCCTTGATGAATGGGATGAGCAATTTTCTCCTTAAGAGAAGATGGATGACAAGATAAGAGTTGAAGATGCTAAGATTGAATCAGTATCTGTTTTGTATTGATAACCGTTTTCAGGCTGCTTAAAAACATTAAAATGGTTTACAGTATTTCTAATCCTTGAGAAGAGTTTACAAAAATAAAATGGGGTTTCAGAATCTAAATATACCTAATTTCCTAGAGACCTTTCTTTCGTTTAAGGTTTCCACTTTAAAAGCAAATATCATAACTATTTCTTTTGAGAAACTTTTTCAATATAGTAAAGACCAATGGAAGGCTAACTTTATTTTTCCAAAATCCTAAAAATCTAAGCTATGTACTAAAATTTAGCTGAAAATTGAATATTTACAAAGGGAGAAGGGGTTACCTCCTCAATTGAAGAGTTTTTTCAAGATAAGGCCGTTAACAGGAAGAGAGTCTCTCTTTCCTAATAGATCTTGCAGAATGAAAGTAGAAGGGCCTATCTTCTCATTGATTTGAAATGGTCCGAGCCACATTTTCTGGAACTTTGTGTGTTTTTCTTTATCCTCATGGGCTTTGTCCCATTTCAAAACTAGATCACCAACTTGTAATTGTTTTGAACTGGTTGAAGTTGTATCAAAAGATGACTTGATAATTTGCTGATGTTTTGCATGTATAATTTTGGCTTTTTCCCTTTCTTCTTCTAGTTTCAAAATTTGATTGTGTCTTAGTTGAATAGAAGATGAGGGACTTTCTTCAATAAACTGCACTAAAGCTAAGGATGGAAGCACTAAGTTAGCTGGTATGACAGCTTCCTTTCCATACACTAGATTGAATGGAGAAGTGCCTATAGAAGCTTTTTGAGTTATTCTATCAGCCCATAGTGCAAATATCAAAGATTTATGCCAGTTTTTATGATTCTATTCAATAGTTCGCTTAATAATTCTAATAAGGTTTTTATTGGTGGATTCTGCCAAACCATTGCCCTGAGGGTAGTAATTTGCAGAATACCTCAATTTAAATCCCCTTTTGATAGCAAACTCAAACATAGAATTTCCAGAGAAATAAGATGCATTATAAAAAACAAGAGCATTCGGGACACCAAACCTGGTAATAATGAATTGATCTATGAATTCCATAATTGCCTCAGAGTTTGTTGTCTTCAAAGGAATTGCTTCAACCCACTTAGTAAAGTAATCAGTGGCAGTAAGGATATACTTATGCTGTTTGGATGAATGTGGAGTGATTTCTCCAATGATGTCCAATCCCCATTGCTCAAAAGGTTGCTCAATGTTGACTGGTTGCAAAGGGAAAGCTGGCTTTCTTTGTCTTCCACTGGATGTTTGATAGCTTTGGCATTTCCTTACATATTCATGAGTATCTCTGAACAAGGTGGGCCAATAATACCCAGCATGAATGATTTTGTGAGCTATGGTGTCAGCTCCAAAATGTCCTCCTGCTGGTCCATCATGAAGTTCCTGCAAAACTTTTTGAGCTTCAGGTTTTTCTAAGCATCTTAATAAAATTGAATCATAATTTTGCCTAAACAATACATCATCTATAATTGTGAAGTTTTTTGCTTTCAATCTAATGGCACGTTTGTTTTTATAGGAGAGATTGGAAGGAGCGTACCCATTTTTTAAATAGAAAATCAGATCTGTATATTGTGATTCAGAACCTGTGGTACTTATCTGATTGATTTCTTCAGTATCTTCTGTACTTTCAGGTTCTTGAATGTTGGATGCTCCTACTAACAACTTGAAAAAACCTTCGCCTTTGAAAATCTTTGCTGGCTTGATTTCCAAGTCATATTCTTGTAATGCTGGGACCCAATTTGCTCTCTTTTCCCCTAATTCCCTTTGAACTAGTAATTGTCTTATTGCTGAAAAAGGAACTATAACTTTTGTGTGAGCTTTTAAGAGGAAGGGCCTGTAGTGTTTTATGGCTTTGTACATAGCAAAGGCTTGTTTTTCAACTTCCGAATAATTTAGTTCAGCACCTTGAAGATTTGAGCTGTAAAACGAAATTGGTGCTTCCAAGTTTTGATCATTAATTTGAGTCAACACTGCTGCATATGACGAAGCGGATGCGAGGGTATATAGTATGAAATGATTAGAAAAATTGGGAGTGCTTAAAGCAGGGGAATTAATTATTGATTGTTTAATGGAATCAAATGCCTCCTTTTCTACAGATCCCCATTTAAACACCGAATTTTTCTTAATCATCATTTGCAATGGTAAAATAATCTGGGAAAAATCTGGAACAAAACGTTTAACAAAGTTAATTTGACCCAAAAATGACTGCATGGATTTTTTATTATGAGGGAATGGAATTTCAGAAATCTCTTTAATTCTGTCTGGATCAATAAAGATACCATCTTTTGAAACAATGAAGCCTAAAAGTTTTCCTTGGTTAAGGGAAAAAAAGGACTTCTTTGGATTAAGAGAGATACCATAATTTCTACAATGTTCAAAGATTTGTTTTAAATCATGTAAATGATTAGACCTTTTCTTAGAAAATACAGTAATATCATCTAAATAGACAACTACTGATTTATTAAGCAATCCTTTGAACGCTATGTCCATGGCTCTCTGAAATGTAGCTCCTGCATTGATGAGTCCAAAAGGCATCTTTTGGTAGGCATAAGTTCCCCACTTAGTTCTGAAGGTAGTTTTAAGCCTGTCATCAGGATGAACCAGAATTTGGTTATATCCTGAAAAACCGTCTAAAAAGGACATTAGTTCTGAACTAGCTACCGAATGTAATGTCTGCTCCATAGTAGGTAAAGGGAAGTTATCCTTTTGGCTTGCCTTATTAAGATTTCTGAAATCGATGCAAATCCTGATATCGCCATTTTTCTTTCTAACAGGCACCATATTGGAAACCCAGTTTGAATGTCTCACTGGAAAAATTATCTTAGCCTTCAAGAGTTTATTTAATTCAGACTTTATTTGACTCTCTAGGTTAGGATGAATCTTTCTTAACTTCTGTTGCACTCGTTTTTGTTCAGAAAGCATTGGAATAGTATGTTGAATGATTGATGCATCGTATGTTTTCAAGTCATCATATTTCCAAGCGAAGACATATTTGTTTTTTGTTAATAGCCTAATGAATACTGTTCTTTCTTCTAAAGAAAGTCCTAGTCCCAAATTGATGTTTTGAGGGTTTTCCTCAGTACCTAGTTTTATCAATTCAAATCTTAAAGTGGAACTCTAGAGTTTTGAATTGGTCACCCGTTTAAACCTGTCTTTAATATCATAAAGATCTTCAAGCTTGACCACTGGTTTTGGTATTGAGTTTTTCTCTTGCTTTTCTTTCATCTGAAGGTCATGATCACTTTCATCAATAATTTGATCATCGTAGGACTTGTTAGAAGTCAAGAAGTTTAAAATGTCTTCATCATGATTGAACACTCTCCAATTGGTGACATTATCGGGAATTGATGGTCTAAAAATTAACTCTATTGAAAATCTATCTGGGCTGTAATCTTCGGATGGTAGGAGTCTGGAAGCAACATTAGCTAGCAGGTCTGCTGCTGCATTCTGGGACCTAGGGATGGGAGAAATATTGAATGCTAAAAATTGTGAGATGAGTTCCTGAACCAGAGACTGATAGTGTTTGAGATGACCAGAAAGGCAATGAATTGAATTTCTAACCTGTTTAATAACAATTTCTGAATCACCAAACACTTTCAGATATTGAACCTTGAGGCCAATTGCTTTGTAGAGTCCTTGAACTAGGGCCTCATATTCAACTGTATTGTTTGTGCATTCAAATTCGAGTCTGCATGATAACATAGTTTTTTCTCCCTGAGGACTAACTAAAATACATCCTGCTCCTGAACCTTCACTAGATTTAGACCTGTCAAAATATAGTGACCAAAATAAAGAATTATCAACAATTTTATTTACAGTTTCCTCAGTAACATTAACACATCTTGAGCTATCTGTTTGTGAAAAGTTTTCGATCTGAGATGTGAGATTATTAACTGGGAAAGGGGATGGTTGGGCAGTGAAATTTCCAAAGAATGATTCAGATGAATAATTCCCCAAAATATTGTTATTGAATGCTATTGGCTGGTTTTCCTGTTCAAACTCGGTAACTGTATGGGTCATGTGTTTCTCCCGATCAATCTTGATCTGATTTGGTTTTCCTTTATAAGGTAACCACATATGAGACCAATCGGTGGAAATATAACCATGGAGTTTTTCAGACCAATCTCTACTTAAAATCAACCCATAGAATTCAGGTATATCAGCGATCAAAATATCAATTCTTTGAACCACTCTAGGATCAGCTGATAACCTGATAGTTACTGAGTTGATTTCCCCTAAAACCTGGACCTTAGTTCTATCCAACTGTACAATATGAATTGCAGACTTTTGGGGTTCAATGTTCAGTTTCGAACAAACTGAAGCTGGCATTATGTTAGAGGAAGCCCCTGAGTCAATCAAACAATTGTGTAGATTTCTATTATAGATCTCATAGGTTAAGAGGAAAGGAGGAGTATGAGAATTTGATCTATCCCCAATTAAGACCGCATCAGTAGCTTCCACTCTACCAGAAGGTGGTTGGCCTGAATCATTAGCAGCTTTGGACAATACAACATTAGGAAGAGGTGAAGAAGGAACGACATTTAACTCCTTAAGAAGTAATTTCTGCTGATGTTTGAGTTTGCTAAGTTCAAACATAGTAATATTCGCCTTAGTCTTCTTCATATCTTCAATAATATTGTAGTCCATAGAATCTGATACTACCAATGTCTTAGATGTTGAAGGTAGATTCGAAGATGATGGTTGATTTTGGGATGGTATCGCTGAAGCTTTCTTTGTAGGAATCTTTTCTTTAGTAGTAGTGGAACTTGCATTCCTTTTCTTCGAAGTTGTCTGGACAGGTTCAGGAGTACCTTTACTCCTGGTAGTCACAGGGAAAGCTTCTTGTTCATTTTCTGTATCGGAGGTGGGTAAAATAAAATCCCACATCCCATGGCATTCAACAGTCTCCTCTTCTTCGGGTTCCTCAGATGGCAAGACTGTTTCATCTTCTTCTTCTTCTTCAGGATCTGAATCTGCATTGGATATAACATTTGGTGGTTTTGATTCAGGTTTCTTAAAATTTCTAAATGGTCTTTCTGTTGAGGTTTCAGCTACTTGCTTCTTGATTTCGACCATTTCATTTGACATAGTCTTGAGGACTTTTTGTAAACCTTCCATATCATATGGATCTTTAGGGGTTTTCTTCTTTGAATCATCCTTGAAAGAAACTTTTTTGGATTTTCTATCTTCAAGAGCAGCTTTCTTTTCTAAAGCATTAATACGTTTCTCTACAGCAAGCGCCTCTTTCATGTTTTCAGCTAAAGTTGGTTTTGCAGCCCTGTCTACAAAAATAACTATATTTGAGGGTAGGGAAGTTATATACCATTCGCTTCTAATTTGCTCACTTGGTTTGGAGGCGGTTGGAATCTTATTCAAGATTTTATTAAATCGTGAGTTGAATTCCTTAATAGGTTCTTTGGGCTCTATCCTAAGATTGGAGAGATCATTGATTAATGTGGCTAAAGATCTATCATCGCTGTACTTAGTAAGAAACTGTTCTTGGAAAATGTTCCAACTGGTAATGGATCCAGAGGGCAGGGAAAAATACCAAGACCCAGCTGATCCTTGCAAAGTATAAGGGAAAAGTCTAACAACAACATCTTCCTCTATCATTCCTTTCAAATTAACTGATAACATGAAGTTATTAATATGCTCTTCGGCTTGTGTTCTAGCATCTGGATTAAACTTGGGTAACCGTTTTTCAGGAAAATCAGGCAATGGGTGTAATGCTGCAGGCATGTTGACCACACCAGGACTATTCCATGGATTCGCCATTGAAACACCAGTAGTGTATGATATTGCTGACGAAATTCCAGATGTTTGGGAAGGAGTTGACATTGAGGATTGATTAGGTTGGGATGTTGAAGTTCCTGATCCCTGTTGAACAACAATATGTAATGGAGGAGTGGATGGCTGACTTCGCACTGGAGAAGATGAGATGGTGTCACACGGAATCTGTCAAGGGTGCGGACACGACTGACCTTCCTAGAAGTCTAAGACATTCTAATGACAAACAAGACAAAATGGAGTGATCTTTCTCTAAATACACCTTTTACAACATGAAAACTACAAGTGTTTAGGCTTACCTGATTCCAAAACGCTGTTGTTGAAGTCCGTTCTTGACGATCCGGATGAGCTCCTCCTTCAAGTCAATTCCTGCAACCACAAACAATCAAACAATTACCAAGCACTTGCATTTCATATAATAAAACATATATTCAACATGCAGACCAAGGAACACATGAAATAACTCATTAACACAAGCTATTGAGAAAAATAAACCAGTTTGTATTAATAACGAAACCAAGAAACTCTTACAACCTGGCCTTGGTGTTGTGCAAGTTCCTCCCAGGGTCCATCAAGGGTTTTCCTCTACTTTGACAAAGCTCACCCTCTCCCAAGTAGAATCAAGTGAAGACAATCTCTCCTCACAAAGGCTCTAATGGAAGACCTAAATCCTGCAGCATTTACCCAAAGAAAATGTATAGCTCCAACCTCCTCTCCTTCTGGCTCAATGCCTTTATTTATAGTGCTGTAAAGAGGTTATTCAGGTCCACTATCAATGGGATCATCCCCCTCTTTGGGTGGGATAGCTCCCTTATTGATGGGATAAGTTCCCCCTTAATAGAGATACATGAACCAACTGGAGGCGCATCCATTTCATCAAACCGACCTCTAGAATGTTCTAGAAGTAACCACAAGTAACTTTTTCAAGATAAAACTCGCGCATTTTGCCTTTTACAGAGGGACGCACCTGTCCCTTAACATACAGAGCGTCCATGGACGCAGATTTTGTGAACATGGTCAGCGTCCCCGCAGGTAAGGCTAGAGAGAACCTGCGACCCCAGAGATAAACATAGTTTTTACAAGACTTTCTCTCTTCTTTGAGTTTGAGATGGATAACAGAGGCATGAGACTTGCCTAAGAGGGTAGCATGACTGTTGATTTGAGCCATACTAACTGTAAGTAGTCAAGGTGACATTTTTTAGTGTAACAGATTGCCCCCTAAAGTGCGAAGCCTGGAATAGAATAGGGTTTTGTAATTCTAGGAAGGGTGAAGCGCTTTATCATTTCAAGGATTGTCTTGTGGATGGCCTGGTTGGAACCTGCAATTTTCAACACAAAATACATGGATAAGATTATATCATCACTGAGGTAGGCATTCCCATACTCAGATTCAAAACTTTAACTAATGGACTAACTATTCTGATACAGGAATGATCTTGCAGTACATCATTTTTATAGACTTTTGTAGACACAGTATGGACGCAGCCATCTGTTTATGATTAGTCTACATAGATAATGAATACAAAACTCCTCGCAGCCTGGATGGTAGAAACTAGATCCAGGGTCTTCACTTCTACTTCCCGAATTGGTACGATTCTAGCCATGTGATTAAATGATTCGATGTCGAACATGTTAGAAACCACTTGATTACCAGTCGATGATGTAAACTGTTAACAAGCGTGAGAGAGACCACCAGTAATGTCAATGGTTCTCAAAGTACCAAGCACAACCCGTGAAATGTGAATAGATGTTTTGATGTCGAACACTTCACGGAATCCTTTGATCGAAAGTCAATGATGTAAACTGACGTCAAAGGCGAGAAACCTGCCATTGATGCATGCAGACTTCAAGGTACTGTCGATTCCTAAGTCATCTTTCTAGATAATGTGTCGATGTCGATAGAAAGCGACCCGTTGCAGGCAAGCCCGCAACACGAAATCATTGTTCAAGTTGAAGAAATGTTGCTGTAAGGACTGACTCAGGGATGGTCAAATGGATGACAAGTATTTTGCAGATGAAAGTTTTGCTTGCAGACCTCTTGAACACATAACGACACAACAGATGGCTTGGTGACGAATAACTCAAAGTTAATCCCCGAAACCCGGTTAAAGACTTTCAAAGTGATTTGGTCAACTGTGAGGTAAAAGATTTCCCAACCCAGGTGAATGAAAAGTGTCGTGTTCAAGAGTGGTAATAAAGTTTCTTCTGAGACAAAAGGTGACAAACAGGTTCATTCTTCTCTCTTTTCCCCCACCATTTCTGGCAAGTACCTCTTTATTTTTAACAAGCTTGAGGAGGATAACATATGCTTGATTATAAGCTCATCCTTCGGACGAGTCCAACCTAGTTTAAATTCGAACCCTAGGAAGGAGTGGTTCGTTCCTGTTTGTAATTGAACAGGTCCTCTACTGTAAAAGTTTAACGAGCCCAGTATAGGAGAAACTCGGCGTTTTTCAATTTTAGAGAGTCTGAAAAAACTAAAGGAGACTCCACGTTGAACTTTTTCGTATATTTGTGTCCCTCAAGCCCGAAAAAGTATAAAATAATACCTGGGGGAACCGCTTGATCTTGCGACCAAGGAGTACTTTCATAATAGTGTCGTTGACCTGAAAAGTAAAAAGCGATCAAGGACACGTCGTTTTATTTCCTTATCGAGTTCGAAACGACAAAAACCCGGCAATCTTTTCCTGATTTTGCGGTCAGAAAAGAGCTAAAAGGGGACCGTCTTTTAATTCCGTTTTAACGAGTGAAAAAGAAACACTCGGCGATCTTTTCATGTTTTAGGAGTCAGAAAAGGGCTTAAAAGATGACTCTGATATTTTTGTTTGTGAAAAATTACAATTTCCCTCGAAATCCCTTTGTCCTGCACAAAAGCAACACATTACTCATACCTGTTTAAAATAGGCAAAAATACATTCAAAAACATCTTTTCATGGTAAAAAATGAACTAATTCATCCAAAAAACCTATAAAAAGACCTTTTACCATGTCATTTTTACCGTTTCACTGTTGAGGTTGAAAAAGGAGCTTTTGACAAGAAACTTCCCGTGGTCGCTGCGGAAAATCTGACCGTCGGAATCGAACGCCGTCTCATCCAGGTATTTTACACATCCTACTCTGCATTTCTATCCGTTTAGAATCAATTTTTAGGTTTTAGTTTCATTTTTTGGGGGGGTTTTGGTTTTGGAATGCGCCTCTCGGCGGACGCAGGTGCCCTTCGGGTGACCTGCGTCCCCCGACTTTTTCTCATACGGGAAAACGGTCGGAAGACGCAGCCCGCCTTCAGGCCAGCTGCGTCCGGGCGCCCTGTGCTACAAAGCCGGGGTGCGTCCTCCGAGAAACGCGCATTTCAAAACCCCAACTCTCTCAAAAAACCACCAAAAATTCCCAAATCAATTTCTAATTGCTATTTTTGATATGCAGGGCATTAATCATGTTAGACTGGAGAGAAAGAGAGCATGTAGAGGAAGATGAAGCTGCAATAAATCATCAACCTTCCCTGGATGCCCTAAGAGCATGCGGATTATACAAATATTGGACCATACCGGGCATGAGGGGCCAGGTAAGATTCTTGGAATGGCTGGTTGAGCGATGGAACGTACAAGAACAATGCTTTTACATAGGAGGGCACCAGCTCGAGATAGAGCCCTCGGATGTATACTTTCTCACTGGCTTGCCAAACAGAGGTGAGCAACTCAGTCTTGCGGGGACTAGGCCGGGTGGCCAATCCCTTGATAGTCTCCGCGAGGATTGGTGCACACCTGGGGCTCACCATTCAAAAGGCATAGAGATAAAACACATCACTCTACCGGAACTCAAAGTCATAGCGTTCACGGTTACCAGAATTTGCGGCGCGGCCGCTTTACACATTGCTTCCGGATCCCAAATGCGGATGGCAATTGACTGTTACCAAGGCACCATTTTCAACTGGTGTGAAGCTGTGTCGGCTCATATGAAGAGCCAACTGACCAAGGCAAAGAACGGACGACTAAAGACTTTTGGATATGGGCCTATAGTCGTGAGCTTTGCCTTGGAGAGAATTCCAATGCTGATCCCTCAGCAACTCACTGTTGATATCTTGGGTCCTCGGCAGCCAAAGCTGATACGATGGGTTGCGGTGATGGCCCGGCATCCTGACGAGGGCGCGACAGTAGTTCGATTCTCAGATAGTTATTTTGACTGGTTAGAGGGCCAGCTTTTTGTGATACAGGACTTTCCGTATGCCGGAATGGATTTCAGAGGTGATCCGGACATGGTTCTTCCACAGGGAGAACAATGGGACGACAGAGGTACTTTTTATTTTCACAAGTTTTCTAATTATGTATTTTTTGTATTTTTTATATATATCGTCTCAAAACTAATAGTAAATCTTTCAAAATGCAGATGTTGGTCCACAGCGTCCAGCCAACCTCCGGCCTTATGATAGACTACATCCAGCTGCACCGGTACCGGCCCCACAGGACGCGACAGCAGAAGTACTAGCTGAGTTGGAGCATGATCTAGAGCGTCTCACGGCAGATATACCTGAGACTACTATGGACGACATTCCTATCAGGCTTCAGCGCTTCGTAGTCGCGGTCCCTGGACCGTTTAGGAGATTTTTGCGTAAGGTAGCCCGCGCAGTGGTGTCGTACAGAGAGCACCACCAGTGATTGACTAGTCACTTTTGTAGTCACATGTGACATTTTTGACTTTTTGTACTATCATTTTGCCGATCATAAGGTGTTTTAAACCTATGATCGAAGACGATGTATATATTTTTTGACACACTTCTATCTATATATATCACTATTACCGGCTTATCTTGTTTAACATATGTGATGAAATGTTTTTAAATTTACTTGCATGATTATCGTAAATGTCTGTCCAACATTCGAGAAGCAATTGCATCTGCTAATGTATTCAAAGACCTTGGAATATGTTGATATTCAATGTAATCAAATTCACGTTCCAAGAGACGCACTCTCAAAAACAACCTTAATAACACAGGATTTCTAATGGCATAAACTCTATTAAGCTGTAATACAACAAGTTCAGAATCTAACCTCACTATCAAACGTCGAATTCCAAATGAAATAGATTCGGATAATAATTCAACCACTGCACTGTATTCTGCAATGTTATTCGTTGTTTGACCGAGGCTTACCCCATGCATAGAAACTAACTCGTCAGAGGGCGAATAGATAACCCAAGCTGCGGAAGAGATATTCCGTGTATTACGACAAGCACCATCAGCAAATCCAATGTATGTTTGGAGAGGCGTCGACATCTACAATATCAAGAGTAAAACCAAGATAAGCCAGAATAATGACGAAAAACCACACTCGCTAAGCTAAGCACACTGACTAAACTAACACACTTGCTAGCTAGAAAGGAAATCTAACCTATCTAAAAATTTCTCCATACCCATCATTTTAAGCATAATACCTCTTTAGGTAAAGTCCATTTCTGGGTTTACCCAAAGAGTCCCCATCAAAATCAACTAACTCATAAGCCCCTTTTGCTAGCTTTCGCTTTACAATGTAGGGCCCATGCCACATGGGAACGAATTTTCCGGCACCTAGCTTATCGTTAGCTTGATCATATAATAGTACTAGGTCTCCTTCCGAAAAACTTCGAGGGGTTACATTTTTATCGTACTGAGCTTTCATTCGTTTCGCGTGAGTCTCGATAGCTAAAGTAGCGTCACGTCGAGTCTCATCTAATTTAGCCAAGTATAATAACCGTTTCTCCTCTTCGGAAGTAGCTGGAAGTAATTCGACAGCCATTTGAAGTGATGGGATTTCGCATTCAATAGGTAACACAGCTTCTAAGCCATAAACTAGCTGGAAAGGGGTGAAACCTGTTGAATTTTTCACTGAAGTTCGATATGCCCATAGCGCCGAAAATAACATGTTATGCCAATTCGTTCGATGGATACCAATGATCCGTCGAATCATGATGACTAGAACTTTGTTGATTGACTCAACCAAACCGTTGGCTTGCGGATAATAAGGAGTAGAGCTATCGTGGCGCAAACCAAGCTGGCTTGTAAGCTCAGTCATCATGACGTTTCGAAAATGGCTCCCATGGTCAGTAATGATTGCTTGTGGGACACCAAACCTAGTTATGATATGATTGAATACGAAAACTGCAGCTGTCTTGCCGCTTGCGTCGAATGTAGGCATCGCCTCGGCCCATTTTGTAAAATAATCAACCGCGAGGATGATATACGCATGCCCCCCGGCCGAGTGAGGGTTACAAGTAATAAAGTCAATGCCCCATTTGGCGAATGGACCAGCGGCAATTATAGGGTGGAGAGGAGCAGGTGGAGCGCGCATCTTTCGATCAAACACTTGACAGTTGTGGCATGTTCTGACAGCAAGGATACAATCTTTAAACATAGACGGCCAGAAATAGCCAGCGCGCAACACCTTCTGAGCTGTGGCATACCCAGACATATGACCGCCACATGCTCCAGAGTGACAATCATTCAAAACTCTCTCAGCCTCTTCGTGAGTTAAACAACGTCGAAAAACTAAGTCTGCCCCCCGGCGATAAAGTGTATCTCCAATAATTCTGTATTGCTGGGATCGAAACCGAATTTTTCGACGGTCTTCCTTGGAAGCTTCAGGCCGAAAGGTTTGGGTTTGGAGATAGATGATTATATCCCCATACCACGGATCTAAAGTGCTAATAAGAAACAAAGATTCGTCCGCAATGGACTCCTCTGCCACAGTCTCTGTGTCAGCACTCGGGAAATCACACATCAATTCCGCAAAAACTAAAGATTTCTTAGACTTGGACTTCTCGAACTCCAAGTCGAACTCTTGCAGGATAACAATCCATTTAGAGTACTTGCCCCCTAGCAGTTGTTTTGTCAAAATATAAATCATAGGGTTGCAATCCGAAATAACTGTAGTCTTGCGGAGAAGAATGTAGTGACGAAAACGCTGGACAGCTTGAACGGCTGCCAGGGCCAATTTCTCCACATGCGAATATTTTAACTCAGTGGGATTTAAGGTTCTACTAAGATAATATATCACATGCTCTGCTTTGAATTCATCTTCTTGAACTAACACCATTCCAATGGTGGAATGCGAAGCTGCGAGGTATAAGAAGTAGTCCTGGTTGTAGTTGGGAGGATGCAATAACGGTGCATGGGTCAACGCGTGTTTTAATGCATCAAAAGATTGTTGGGCAATCTCGTCCCAAAAGAATTGTGCGTTCTGTTTCAACAACCGTGTAAAACCTTTAGTGACCTCGGCGTAGTTTGGGATGAATCGGCGTAAAAAGTTCGCTTTCCCTTGCAAACTTTGGAGTTGGCGCAAACTCGAAGGAGGAGGCAATTTGATGATAGCCTCGACTTTCGAGGGATCGACGCGAATGCCGGCTTTTGAAACAACAAATCCCAGCAATCGACCTGTTTCTATACAGAAAACACACTTGTGGGGATTCAACCGAATTCGATAATGCCTACACCTCATAAAGATTGCTCGTAGGTGGACAAGGTGATCAGCTCGATGTAAAGAATGAGCAGGCAAATCATCGAGATAGGGTTGCACAATGTGCTTGATGTCATGAAATGCATAAGACATCGCCCGTTGAAAAGTAGCCCCGGCATTCTTAAGCCCAAAAGGTAATTTGCAATAAGCAAATGTCCCCCATGGACAAATGAATGCCGTTTTTGGTTGATCGGCAGGTAGAATATTGATTTGATTATAGCCTGAGAAACCATCCATGAAGGAAAACATCTCACTTCCGGCACAATCATCAATAATTTGATCGATATAAGGCGTAGGATAGTTGTCTTTTGGACAAGCTCGATTGATATCCCTATAGTCGATACAGATTCTTATTGTTCCTTGTTTTTTATTGACGGGAACAATATTCGATACCCAATCCGTTAACGGGATCGGATAAATGAAACCTGCTTTCAACAGCTTTTCGACTTCTGCTTTAATCGCAGCCGCTTTTCGAGGGTGAATCTGACGCAACCGTTGCCGAATGGGTTTAGCATCCGGGTAGGTTTTGATTTCATGAACAACAATGGCAGGATCAATTCCCGGCATTTCCTCGTAAGACCAGGCAAACACGTCGCGGAATTCTTGGAATAGGGCCTTGTAAGTTTGGATTTCTTCTTCAGTACATGCGGCACCTATATGAATGTTCTCCTCGATTCCGGGCTTCACTGAAATATCAATGGGAATAGTACGAGAAATATTCCCTAAATTCAGCTCTGAATCAGAATGTTTCGTTGGATCCTGAGCGTCTTTGACATATTCAGCGGTAAAGATAGATGAAAAATCATTTTCAAATGCATCATCCTTAGGTAAAAACGAAGATCTGTGATGGAGATCTTCCCATGGTAGATCATCTACACTTAGGATTTCGCGAAGTTGTTCGTCAGATGACACTTCTTCGGGAAACGTTATCCGTTCTAAGGGTGAGGTGAAAAGTGACTCTTCACTGACCACATTCATTTGGTCGGTTCGGTTGAATGAAAGTCGGTAAAAGACATAAGAGCTTCATAAGCAATCTCATACGGACTCAACGGCATAACATCACCGAGTGAGTCTAGCTCAGAGTCAGAGGGAACATACCAAGGATCATCATAAATAATGTTTTCTGACGTGATCATATGAATTGTTGCAAACGAAGGGTCTGCATTGAGTGGAGGGAGAGGAAAAGTTCCCAGTAAACCGGAATCCTTAACTAAACCTACACCAATGTCCCTATAAGGGATTGTCGTTTTACCAACATGCTGGATAGTTTCTAAAGAGGTTGGGTCGGATGAAAAGTATGTCAGCTGATCAATAGTCACGATCTTACCGTTATGTGGAAACTTAATGACTCTGAAGACCGATGAAACGACCGCTGTCATAGCATATGACCAACTTCGACCCAAAAGAAGGTTGTAGTCTAGAGGGGCATCAACCACTTCCACATCCAGACTAACGGTTTTACCTTCGACCCCTATAGGCAATTCTTGTAGAATACCAAACGGACGGAACCCACGGCCATCAAAGGCCTTAAGGATGGTGGGGGATTGGTTCAACGAAGGAGAACCAAGCGATCTCCAACATTGAATCGACATAATACACGTAGAAGCTCCCTCATCAATCACAGTCCGATGAATAGGCCTGTTTTTGACTATCACTGGAATTTGGAAAGCCATTTGATGGGGGAGACGCGGTGTACTATTTTCTAGATCAAAGATCATTAGGTTCGGGTCCTGAACATCGACAGCTCCAATAGCCGACAAAAGCAATTTTCGTTGCGCTGGACATGATTGCAGCACTTCGAGTGCCGACATTGCTGAAGGTGAAACAGCTAAGTCTTCAACAATGTTGTAATTCTGGGCTGCTCTCGCATGTGGATTGAAAGCAGACCTTCGAAGTACACCCTTGGCGGGCGGCTTAATCACTAAGTCTGGGTTAGGTTTTTCGATCTGTAGTGGATCGGAACCAGGAGCTGAGGTTGATGGGTTAGAGTGAGAAGATTCTGCTTCCTTACCATCAACAGGAGCCTTACTACCATAATCTTGCGATCGAGTCGCAATCCTGACATGAGACATCATCAAAATGGGTTCTTCACTGGCATTCGAAGAAGAACCTATCATCTTATTCTCCTGCTCTGGAAATGGATTTTTTAACACAGCAGGAGTGGGAGAACCTTTGACTATTTTCACTACCTCGGCCCGATGAGGGCAGTCTCTCGTAAAATGATCTTCTTCACAAATGAGACAAGGATATCGAGGTTTGCGTTTTTCGTCATTGGTTTCCGACTTTTCCGTTTTCTCCTTTGGAGCCTTGTCTGCTTTAGCCTTCTTCTTTCCTTTCTTCTTTCCACCGTTTTTTGATTTGGCCGTAGATGACTCTACAGCGTGAATGTCGGCGGTAAGTTCAGGAGGAGAAGACTCTCCTGTCGGAGAATCAGGCAAAGTGATAATTGGAGTATTGGAGGCCTTGGAAGACTTCTTCTTACTCTTCGTAGTCACGATACCAATCATACCATCAGCGGCATGAGATCCCGAAGGAGCAGCAGCGATTTGGTTTGACTTTGGAAGATCCGGAATTTTCTCGTGTAACGTACCCGACTGAGTGTAAACTAAGTCAAGGTATTGTGCCTGAGCAATGACTTGCTCCTCAGTAACTACTCCGGCCTTAGCTACATCTTCAGTAATTCTTGGTAATAATGATTTGACAAACCATTCAGCTAAGATTTGGTCCGGGATAAAAACTTTCACTAATCTTCTTCGACGTCTCCACTCATGGATGTGATCAGAAATGTACGTGGATGTCGATTGTTTTAGCGAAGTTAATAATTCTGTACCATTATCGTATCTGACTGGTAACTGAAAATGAGTTAAGAACGAGGTAGCTAACTGGCTAAAGTTGTAAAAAGAGGCCCGTGGTAACTCAATGTACCACTTGGCTGCGAGACCAATGAGTGTACGCTGGAAAAGACGTAAGCGGATGGAATCATCTGAGATGGAATTTGATGCACACCAGAGGTGGTAAGTCATCACGTGATTAGACGGATCCTCTCCAGACTTACCTTCGAACTTGGGTATATCGCTGGGCAACTTATTTGGCATTGGCGGCCAGAACTGAAGATATTGAATTGGATCGTTCGTTAGGCGCGTCAAGTCGGGTAAATCTAAAGTCGCAATAAACGGTAACTGCCGGTTAGGATCTCTAAAACTCTGAGTCACAATACCAGCCCCAGGAGGAGGATATCCAGGATAACTAGGAACAGGAGTCGCATTTGGGATATTATATCCTCCTGGAAAACCAGGATTAACCGGACCGTACTGGGGTTGCTGAGGTGGTTGATAAGTGTACCCAGGATACGGTTGATACTGGTAAACCGGTTGTTGGGCAGCTTGCCCAGGTTGATACTGTCCCTGGTACGGAGGTTGAACAAATTGAGGTTGAGTAGTAACAACCGTACTTGTACCAGGTTGGCCTGCAGGCATCTGGACTGTGGTTTGAACCGTGGGTCCAGACAACGGTACAGATGTCTGAGGAGTGGTTACAGGGACAGTAGAAACCGGAGCTGCCGATACTCCAGAAGTAAGCATGGTAGATGAAGCGGTAGTTGCTGCAGCCGTGTGAGGTGGAGTACCAGGTGCAATTGGCGGCTGAGTAACTACAGAAGTTACAGGGGTCTGAACACTTGACTGGACAGGTTGCGGTTGCTGGGGTGGACCAGGAACTGCAGGTTGTCCTGCTTGAGGTACCGACTGTATACTTGGTTGCGACATCTGTTGACCCTGTGACGGATCCCATGTTAACATTCCAGGGTATTGACTCGTAACAGGTTGAGGATACTGAGATCCATAGCCGTATTGAGGATAGGGTTGATAACTGTAAGGTGCAGTCCCATATGATTGCCCTTGAGGTGGTTGATAACCTTGACCAGGGTATTGACCCGTAGGTTGATAACCTTGAGGTAAATACGAATACTGGGGTTGACCTTGACCTTGAGGTTGGTATCCTTGAGGTTGATACCCTTGGGGTTGATACCCTTGGGGTTGATACCCTTGGGGTTGCCATCCTTGAGGTTGCCATCCTTGAGGTTGATATTGATACTGAGGTTGACTTTGGGGTACATATTGAGGCTGGGGTTGATACCCTTGGGGTTGATACCCTTGAGGTTGCCCCCCAGTCACGAATGAAGTACCTTGAGGTTGCCCCCCAGGCATTAACGAAGGTTGCCCCCCAGGCGGTAATTGGCCACCTTGAGGTTGGTTAATGGGAGTTGAACCTGACATCATATAAACGTCACCTATACTCAATGGTACATTACCACTGTTTCCAACTAATAACCCATGATCAATGGGTTGAGGAGATGCTCCCGCAAAGGTACCAGAAAGTGATTGATACCCAGTAGGAACAGAAGGACCGCCATGTAAAAATGATTCAGGACTTTGTGAAAACACAGATGACTGACCAGACATATTTACAGGAGAATGAATTCCTCTAGGTGGAACCGGAGTACGAGGTGTAGAAAAACCTACTGAGTTGTCTAAAAAATTGGTTAATGCAAGGTACCAAGATTCACTTCTAGGAGGACTGTAAAAGATGGATTCACGCTCCCTTAGATCAAGGGTAATTAGATCTTCAGAATCAGAAACGCCTATTTCTTCCTCTGGAACAAGTTCTTCTATAGCAATTAATCCAACAGGAAGATTTTCGGTGATAATTCTTTCTATTCTTGGTGAATCAGGAACACTAGGAGTTGGAGTAACAGGTTCGGAAATTTCAGGTTCTTCGCCTGTTTCACTGGCAGATGAAAAACTACCAGCAAGCTCGGAAACTGTAACAGCTTCGGGATTGTAACCTGTTTCTAAACTTTGGTAATCTGGATGGACTACCAAGGAAGATTCTCCTTCTTCAGGTGAACCTACTCTACTGCCACTAGGAGGAGTTACAAGGACCTTTAACCCTTCTAAATGACCCGGAATGTCTTCAGGAGATTCACCCCGCGATTTACGGAGTTTTCTTAACAAATCTATTCCGGTAACAATCTCAGGAGACTTGCCCCGAAGTCTACGGGACTGTCTCGGTAATTCCGCCACAATTAAAGATTTTAACTACAACACACGAAAACAAAGTAAAAAATTTCAAATCAAACCACCTAAAGTCTTCTAAAGAACCAAACAAATTTGAAGCACACGCCTAAATAATCTAGAGCGTCAAACCACACACAAACAGTAGTCTTCCGGACCAAAAGCGCTAGTTGGTGATTAGGCCCAACCTCGCAGGATTCAGTACAGAAATGGTGGGTGGAACAGTTACCCCGGCAACCTGCTTAATGAATAGACTGGACCAAGTTCCTCCACTTTAACCGTCTCGAAGTGAAGCGAACCCCCCAGAAAATCCAAGTGAGTATAACCGACGTCTGCTCCAGGTACAGTGGGACCTTCCCTCCACCGTCACCTTGGGTAGAATCCTAGATATTATGGCCACTAAGGTTACCAATCACAACAATTACACCTGGGGGAACAGTCTAAACTCCGACAGCACGCAAGGGCAGAGTAGCAAGCTCCAATCCCCTTACCGGCTCCTTGACAACAATCCAAGGTTTACCGATAAGTGACCCCTGGCTCCTCGACAATGGTTAATCCGAGGTTTACCGTTTGTAATACGTACTGCCTGGCGTCGTTCCCAACGAGGGAGGAATGATCCCCTCACTGGTTCGGACACGAGCTCGTGCTTCTCCTTTAAGAGGAGCTTTCCCAGAATGTAACTGAAACAATTGGATTTGTTCTACTCAAGATAGACTATCTGTTTGGTTTTGTAGTCTTGGAGAGTTAAGTACTCACCTACTCCAAGACCCTAGCCTAAGCTATGTTGGTGCTTCAGAGCCCTAGAAAAATAAAGATTACTAGATTGATTTTAATTTAAGCGTTACTTTTAAGGTTGTTTCTTAAGTCAAAAGGTGATGGAAGTGAAACCAGTGGTGTGTTGACTCGACTCGAAACCACTACAAAATGCACCTAGAATGATTTATCCACTACTTTACTTTTTCGATGAATTGCTTAACTAAAAAGTTGAGAGAATGCAATCTTTATAAAAGCAACTTCTTAATTGAAGACAATCAAAGAAACAATTCGTTTTTCTTTTCCAAGCATAAAAACATAACCTCTCTTTACATGCACGAAAAAACTCTTTTCTTCTTTCAAAAACAAAAAGCTACTTGAAACAAGACTTTTAAAGAAGATGTTTTTGTATTTTTCTTTTAATAAAGCAAATAAATCTAATATAACCAAAAATCAATCTTAACAACTCTTAAAATCTATGAAAATGCACTCATAAGCAAACTAAAGGCAAATTTACTCTAAGCAATCTTAACGAGGCCAAAACTAACAATGATTATTTCTAAGGTGTTTTACTTGATCACAATCAAATCAAGGACTAGCTTATTGCAGAACCAAAAACTAGTCAAAACAAAACTCTAATCTTTTTGTTCTTTTTGTAAAATGGAAATCAATACTTTATAAACAAGCAAATCGAAATTTGACCCAAAACAACTCAAATGGCAAGTTGCTCACAAAAGGAGACTTTACGACAGGCCCGACTTCTAAGAAGGTTGACTAACCAGAGAGATCTAAGGCTGGACAACTTTCTACTATCAAAGTCACTACAAAGCCTTTCCAAAAATCAAACCCTAGGTCTAAACTTCGTTGAAAACCACTAAAACACTCAAAGCTCACAAAACTAGTTCAGGTGAAAATTCTTGACAGGGTACTAAAGGATCTGGGCAGAAAACACTAAGGAAAAACAAAATCTAAAAGCAATTTAAAGCAAAAATGGAATTTTCTTAAGTTTTACAGGAAGACGCAGGCAACCCGTTGTCACAGGTGCGGCCCCGCTCTGTGCAGACGGAAACAGCGCGTCCAAAGACGCACTGTGCAGTACTCAGAGGGTGCGTCCTTCTGGAAAAATGAAGAAAAACCAAATCTAACTAAATCTAAAGCTAAGCCACCCAAATACTAATTCTCACAGTCAAAAACCAGAAAATAAAAATGATTTTCTCAAAGCAAAGTTCATATAAAGGAAAAGACTCTCTCATTAATGGATTCCCCAGCGGAGTCGCCAATTTGTCACACGGAATCTGTCAAGGGTGCGGACACGACTGACCTTCCTAGAAGTCTAAGACATTCTAATGACAAACAAGACAAAATGGAGTGATCTTTCTCTAAATACACCTTTTACAACATGAAAACTACAAGTGTTTAGGCTTACCTTATTCCAAAACGCTGTTGTTGAAGTCCGTTCTTGACGATCCGGATGAGCTCCTCCTTCAAGTCAATTCCTGCAACCACAAACAATCAAACAATTACCAAGCACTTGCATTTCATATAATAAAACATATATTCAACATGCAGACCAAGGAACACATGAAATAACTCATTAACACAAGCTATTGAGAAAAATAAACCAGTTTGTATTAATAACGAAACAAAGAAACTCTTACAACCTGGCCTTGGTGTTGTGCAAGTTCCTCCCAGGGTCCATCAAGGGTTTTCCTCTACTTTGACAAAGCTCACCCTCTCCCAAGTAGAATCAAGTGAAGACAATCTCTCCTCACAAAGGCTCTAATGGAAGACCTAAATCCTGCAGCATTTACCCAAAGAAAATGTATAGCTCCAACCTCCTCTCCTTCTGGCTCAATGCCTTTATTTATAGTGCTGTAAAGAGGTTATTCAGGTCCACTATCAATGGGATCATCCCCCTCTTTGGGTGGGATAGCTCCCTTATTGATGGGATAAGTTCCCCCTTAATAGAGATACATGAACCAACTGGAGGCGCATCCATTTCATCAAACCGACCTCTAGAATGTTCTAGAAGTAACCACAAGTAACTTTTTCAAGATAAAACTCGCGCATTTTGCCTTTTACAGAGGGACGCACCTGTCCCTTAACATACAGAGCGTCCATGGACGCAGATTTTGTGAACATGGTCAGCGTCCCCGCAGGTAAGGCTAGAGAGAACCTGCGACCCCAGAGATAAACATAGTTTTTACAAGACTTTCTCTCTTCTTTGAGTTTGAGATGGATAACAGAGGCATGAGACTTGCCTAAGAGGGTAGCATGACTGTTGATTTGAGCCATACTAACTGTAAGTAGTCAAGGTGACATTTTTTAGTGTAACAGATGGAAGATGATGATGAGAAGGTTTCACTGTCAGATCCTTCAGTATTCTTTTTTTCCCTTTTCCTTTTAGGTAAAGGTAGCTCAGTAGGTTTGATACTGAGCTTTCCGGTCTGGAGTCTGGTGAGAGGGTGAGGTAGATTGAATTGCAAAGTCTCACTGCCTTGAGATACCTCAAATTTTTGTGGTGATATCGAAAAGCCTTGAAGTTTATGGATGAGAGACTGAACTTCAGGGGACTCAGGACTTAATCGTTCTGAAGTATGGTGGGTTTGAGCAGTGGTAGTTGATTCCTCTTCTTCTTGATTGAATACTGGAGTTCCAGCATGCAAACGGGAGGTACGAGGAGAGGTGGAGGGAGATTTACTCTCAGAATGGGTTATGGGTTTGGGTTTGCTCGCCATTCACAGTTCATGCCCTCCTTCTAGCGCAAAAAATGTTGATGCCTCTAAAATCACTGCATCAACATCGGGGATAACCACCCGGTCCGGACCTTAAAGGCAGCTCCTTTTCCGTTTGGTGTGGTGGCTCCGACTGGATATAATGGGACTAGTTTCCCAATGATTGGTAAATAGGATGGATAAATGATTGATTCTCTAATATCTAATGATAATGGATGAATGATCTAATCTAAAAATAAAATTATAAACAACTATCCTATCCCAGGAAATTGCTGCTTTTAGTGTAATTTTGGATGGTCTTCATTCACAAATAGGCATATATATGACTCTTGTTGGTAAGCAAAGATGTTTATTCATATGATAATTACTAAGCCCAAATAGTTGGACAAAGCAATCAAGAAAACATTATTACACTATTCCTCATATATATCATAGACATAGATATGATTGAAAGAATAACAGTCCTTAGACATTCAATAGTGAAAAGTACAAGGATTACTGTTAAAACACATACGTATATTCAATGATAGCAAAATTTAAACGAATGCCGATTCACATAAAAATGACACAAGAGCATAGATAATAGTACCATATGTTTATTTGAGTCACTCCCAATATCAACCACATTCAAATTCCTTTTTCCAACTTAGAAACACTTCCACAAAAGGCAATAGTGCACATATCATTAAAGCCTTCTTCGTCAAAATTCAGAATACTGGCCCAGTCTTTATAAAAAATAGATCAGAAGCACAATAGTGTGACTTCCTGATTTGAGTTTATACAAAAACTGAGGACCCTTTCCAAATGCATGAAAGAGTATATAAATACTAATTAAGCTAACTAATTACAAAATAAAAGTGCTATTTAATTGGTACAACTATGCTATGGATATCTCCTCAAAATCAGCTTGTCCTCAGGCAGCAGCATGATTCATTATTTCGGATGATCTCCCTTCAGTTTGAGCTGGCAGATATCTAGCATCGGTTGCAACTCTGGAGGGTGACTTAGGCGAGAATTCAGTTGAGTTGAATATGTGGCATCTTGGATCTCGGGGATCATGCAACTGATGGAATCAGTTAAACATTTGAGTGCAGCCCTCTGACTGTATGGCTTGATTAAGAAAAACCAAAAGGTATCCCAAGTTAAACTTTGGATGCCAACGATTAGTCTTCCTTTCTTTTCGCCTGATTGCATGTTTGTTCTAAGGCTTTGGCCAATGTCAATTTTCCTGGATTACACTGTGAAATCATATTAGACAGATAAAGAGTGTCATTGACAAATTCAATTAAATTGCTAGTGGATAACCGACATCTTGAGGTTTCTCTTTCTGTCTTCATTAGTTGCGTCTGCCATTCTAGGAACAAGATGTCTTTGCGTGACTCTAGAATTTTGGGCAGATCCGAAGCCTGTCCTTCAAGGGAGTCTTTCCAAGAAAGAAAACTGGTTAAGGTCTCATCGGCCTGTTCTAAATCCTGTCTAGCTTCAACTGATTTATCAACTATCGATGTAGTAATCTCACAAAGAGGTTCAGCCAGAGAAATGTTATGACATAGCAGTTTCAGCTGTGTAATCAATGCCTTATTGATTTGTAGAGCTTCTGTTATGAACTCTGCTACTTGAGAAAGACTCCTGAACTTTTCTACTTCTTGTGACAGTTGAGCGATTTACTCATCCTTAGTCTTGCTCATTTGTTCATTCATCGTCTTTAGTCTGGCCATTGCTTTGGAAAATTCCTTCTGTTTCTGCACTGCACTCGAATCTATCCTCTGTTTCTCTTTGAGCAATTGCTCATTTAATTGGTTGTTTGTCTGCCGCTGTGTTGATAGTTGTTGTTCCAATTGTTCTATTTTCCACTGTGCTTCAGACACCTACGATTGCAATGAATCAATCATTTGATCTTTTTCCTTAAGGAGACTACTCACTTCCGAGGCTTTATCCATGGTGGCTGCCGAATATGCTTCGGCATACTGGGAGAGTTTCGTAAGGTCATCGGAAGGGTTCAATTCCTCCTTCCACACCACATTAGCCATCTCTGTTTGATCTGGCAAAAGGGAAGATTGATCAAGTCTCCTCCTTTTCCTCTGTCTTTTCACCACATCCCTGTGTTTAGGACTGTAAAAGACATCTAATGGTGGTATGTCTTCTATCTGTAAAACAATCTGATCGGATGGGTCTGTGGGAATTATTTCCGCATCTCTGCTACTGGGTAGGCCGCTGGTTCCTTCACTTGGAACCATAGTTGTGGTTGTTTCTTGACTGACTATCACTTGGGGTGTGCCAAATCCTTGAGAAGTCTCGGGATTGTTTATAATAGAGTCAAATTGTTGCCACTCTTGGAGGAGTTTGGGATCAATTTGAGTCTCTAAATCAATAACTTCACTGTCCTGCTTCTTTTCTTTCTCCTGCTCTGTTTCCTTCTCTTTACCTTTTTCTGACTCTTTTCCCTTTTCGGGAATTTTCTCTGTAGCAGGAGGCTCGTCAATACTCTTCTACCTAGGCTCACTTGACTTAGTTGTTGGTGTAGTAGCCAATAAATCCAGAGGCAGAGTTTGCAACCTCTGTTCTCTGAGCCTATTGAATTCTACCAGTCCTTCATCATTATATTTCATCCTGGCCAATGTTTTAACCTGAGACAATGATTCTGCTGAAGAAAATAAATCATCAAATTCATCTTTTTCATGGTCAAACTTAGTAAGTTTGGCCTGTTCAAGCACATTATAGGCAACCTTCCGGGGATCGAATTGCCTATTAGGGATGGTCGCAAGATTGAGCATATTTATTTTTCCTGCCTCCTTCTCAGCATGTTTCCAATCAAGTATGGTATAAACACCGCATCTCAAAGGGAATATGGGCCATAACTGCTTTTTGGAAGTCCTAAGAGTTTTGGATGTTCCAGCGGTTGTTATTTGGTAAGCTAATTCTCGTGCCAACAGTTTATCAGGTACATACAATGGGAGGACATGGGGTCTTGTGGCGCTACCAAACACCCTTATATATGTGAATTTATCTTCCCCGAACCAATTTCCCACAACAGTCAAGTCAATTTCTGCCTCCTCCGAAATCCTTGGGGCAGGCTTATCAAAAATAGCATAATAGATAGGCAACATTAAACCATTACAGATTTGATACAAGTGGTCTTTATAATGTGCCTTCCATAACATCTGATGGTAGATGTGGATTGGCTTAGGGTCCTGTGGCATCCACCTCCACCCAAGTATCGGGTATTCGGAATTAAAGCAAAGCATATCCATAACATAAGCACTGTAATAGAAGGGGGGAATAGTCCTGGTGGTTTTGCGTGAATTGAATCTAAAATCAAGAATTGTAGAGGCTAACTTATCAGACAATATATTCGCCCAATCCATGACATAACTACTAGTTTCCGCTTCCATTAAAGGAACCATTTCGATATCAAATTTTGTTGAATCATGCATTCCCCATATCCTACACATCATTTCCCCAGCGTAACAGTAAGGAGATGCTAAGGAATCCACAGAGTACTTACCCGATGATTCATGTTTGTGCTTTGCGGGATTCTGTCTCCACTGTCTAATCGGGGCTGATTCCGTCTCATTCTCCTCTGCGAATTTCTCCAGAAAAGCTTTGTTGTATTTCTTTTCAAGTTCGGGCAAATGGTACATTTTCCTCAAGTCGTCAGGCTGAAATGAACCGAAAACTCTTCCATCAACTGTACAAAAGGTCCTATTAGAAACAGGAATTTTTTCGACCACCCATCTGACCACATCAGTGTAAGGGAGAATTTTCTCCCGAGCTGCTATCCTGTGTAAAAATGAGTCGGCCAAATCTTTCAGCGAGGCTTCTGATTTATTAGTTGAGCCTGCAGTAGCTTCTTTCGACACTTCCTCCAGTTCTTCTACCTCAATTAAATTATAGATGATTTGCCAGCTTGTACTTCCAAGGCTGAGACATGTAGTGTCCGAAATTAGGCCCTTTTTGCTTAGTCTTGGGTCACTGGTGGGCTGGACTGTTACTGCAGGGGCCGCTGCCGCAGCGGATCTCTTAGATTTCTTTCCCATTTGCTTTAAACTTGATACTTCGATGAAATTCTGCACAAGGAAGGAAACCAGCGTGATACAGAGAAATGGATAGCAAGAGCCAATATGAAAGAGTTATATCTTTTAACGAATAATCAAAGATCATAGTGAAATTGTTGCAGATAGAATCTAAGTGGGAAATCTCGGCATAACTGCTTCATTAATTGGCCGCTTCACCTGTCAATCATGATAAGGGAGCTTTTAAATATCCATCATAACATCTATATGGTGAATAATTGATTCAAGTGTGGCTTAGATATTTGGCGGCTAATCGCATTTGATGATTGGCGATGTGAAAGGGAGGGTTTACATAATAGTCCAAAATATCGTTCAATCACCAAAGGTGATATAATGCATGCCAATCTTTAATATGCTTAGAAACACGCGCCCTGATTTAATGCATCGCAATTGGGACAGGGCTCAGGTTACTTTACTTATGCCATTGCAAAATCGTCGATCGCCGATAGCGATACGCCTTATCGCATCGGAGGATTTGAAGGTGTCATAGTTAATGCGTTGATTACCACAGCCGATTGCCGATAGCGATACCTTTTATCGCATCGGAGGAATGGGGGATGCCTTATAAATGATGCGCTTTTCCTTTCCCCGATATCCGATAGCGATTTCCCTTTTTGGATCGGAGTAATTCAATGGGCCTTTATTTATGTTTCTCTTATTATTGCGATATGCGATCTTGTGATCGCTTTATCGTAATAATAAAAAGCTTTATGATTTGTTTAAAAGACCTATTTTATCATTGTTTAAAAGGGATATCATATTTCAGTCAGACCTTTTGATGAGGGTTTTTCTAATAATAAGTTAATACCAATTTATTCACACATCTATGTTTAAAAGGGACCCATTTCATATTATGATTTTTAAAGAAAAATTTTATGAAATGGGGGGTTGTTGTATAGCACAACACTAGGCTAAGTGAGAAATGAAGGTTTTAATGGAAAATCTTTTAATTTCCCTAAGTAAAATAGGATTTTACTTAGGGAAAACTTTATCAGGGGAATGAATGATTTACGGAGGGGTGAGATTATTAATGAATGAGCTTAAGTACTTAGGCATTATAAATTATTGGGCCGAGGGTCCGGTCCCTCCAGAAGTCAAAGAAATGCTCTGAGCCCCTCTAATTTGATAGATACCTTGGCACTTAGGAGAAATTAATAAATTTTTAGGGGAAATGATTTGGGAAGTTAATTATTTGACTTTGCTTGCTTGAGGTGCCTTCAATGTAATACATGCCTTTGCCTTGTGATGAAAGTAAAATATTTACACATTTATAATCATCATTCACCACATATCATTCTACAACCATCATCTACTTACCCTACCTACTTTAACCTAGCATTTTTACTTCTTTATTTGGGTGCACTTAGACTGGCAAACCCTTATCAAACTTTTGTTTTCTTTTACATGGTAATGCCTATCTTAGTCTACACTTATTACATCCAAGGGCTTAGATTAAACTGTTGAGCTCCTTTTCTCACTCTACCTATCTACTTATTTGCTAAGATTAAACTGTTTGGTTAGATCTTTGTTCTCTATTTCTACAACATGAAATTGAAATATGAATTAGCCAAGCTTAAACTGTTTGACTATTCATGAATTGTGGAATAGGTGACAGGCTGCACACAATTGTTTATTATACAAAAATAAAAGAGTAGTGGCATTTAGACTTGCACACTTCCATGGTCTTTCTTTTTGGTGGGGTTAATTTTCTTTCATTTTTTGACCATCTTTTATTCTTTTTACCCTTTGATTTTTCTTTTAGGGTATACCCTCTTTACATTTTTAAATTTTTATTTTTTATATTTTTTACAAATATTGAAAACCTTTGCAACAAGTAAAGGTATGAACATATTATATAGCTCATCAAGTCAATCATGATATATGACACCTATTGGTATAGCGGCATAACACCTAGGTCAGCCTAGTAAATATAGGTTAACGTAGTAAACATAGTAAATTTGGTTAACGTAGTAAACATAATTCACATTGCAATGACAATTATTATTTGTGAAATTGTGATGTTTTTTTTATTCATAATATTGCGACATCATTTATTCTTTTTTATTTTGAAATGTTGTTTGTTGTTTGTCTCATTGTGATTTATCCATGGTTGACCTAGGAAACCTAGGTCAACCTAGTAAACATAGGTCAATGTAATAAACCTAGTAAGTTTTGTTAACCTAGTAAACGTAGTTCACATTGCAATGAAATTTATTATTCGTGAAATTGCGATTTTTTTTATTATTCATCATATTGCAACAACATTTATTCTTTTTTATTTTGAAATGTTGTTTGTTTGTGTCTTTCGTTGTTGATTATCACATTATGGCATGGTTTGATTTTCATCACATTGCAACATTGTTTGTTGTTTCTCACAATAAAACTTTGTTTGTTGTTTTATAGATTCTGACGTTGTTTATTGTTTGTTAGATTGTGATGTTATCTTTTGTCACATTGAGAACACTATTAAATTTAATTCCCGTGGTGACTATGGTTGTTCAAGGCACCGATGTTGACTATGGTTGATCATGTTAAACATAGCCAAACATAATCAACTGTAGGTGACATGCGTTAATGTATGGATTAATGTATATTTAATATGTTATTAATGTGTTAATGTGTAAATTTATATATTATTAATGTTTTGTCAATGTGTTAATGTGTATATTAATGTATTATTAATATCCATGATTATTAGTTTTTCCACATTTTAAGATCTTATTTCATAAAATAATGCATGGTTATGCATCTAACCTTTGCCCTTTTCTCTTATTCTAAATTGAAAATTGTTTTCATTCCTTAATTTTATTTATCTGATGACCTTTTGAAAACATGTATTCACCTAAAGATTGACATTTTTTTTATACATCATGACATTGATATTTATTTGTGATATTGTAATGTTAATCATTGAACATTGTTGTCTATGTTCGATAATGGTTGTCATGTTGCGATGTGAATTTTTTAACATGGTTATCTATGGTAAACTGAATTTTTTAACATGGTTATCTATGGTAAACTATGTTTGATTGTGAATGAACATTGTTGACCATGGATGTTAATGTTAACTATAAACGAATATGATTAACCATGTTCACTATGGTTAAACATGTTAACCATGGGTGGTCATGGTGACCATGGTTGACGATAGTTGAATTAGTTCAACCATGGTTGAATATGGTTGCACCATTGAAAGGGTCATAAATTTATTATTATTATGATCATCATTATTATTAAACATTTTTTAATTTTGATCATGACTAACTAAGGTTTAATATGGTCAACTAAGGTTGACTATGAGTATGTTGGACATGATGGATATAGTTAACTATTGTTGAACATAATACTTCTCGTTAATCATAGGTAAAGATGATATACATGTTTGCTATGGTTGAAAAATTCAATCATGATTGACATGTGTTAAATATATAGATTACAATATCAATGTATAGTTTAATATCATAATGTGTAAATTAATGTATTATTACTACTATCTAGGTAAATGTATTATTAATGTGTTAATGCATAAATAAATGGATTAGTGCATAGTTAGAAATGTATTATTATAAAGTTATTAAGGCTAAAAAAATATTATTAGGTTATTAATATTATTAATAACACCATAAACCTTAAATCTCATTAATAACACATATTATTAAACCTTATCAATTAAGTTTACTAAACCTTATTATTTTGTTTTTATCTAGAAGAATCGACAACTAGGCCAGTCTTGTACTCGCATGACATGAGGTCAATTGCTGATCAAGGTGGATATTGGTGGCCAACTGCCTATTCCACTTGTACAACTACCATTATTTCTTTTAGTTTTTCAATTTCCTTAATTGTAGCACAATTTAGTATTTTTAGTAGTTTTTCGGTTCCTAAACTTCCGGAGCCATTTTGAGGCCCTAAATGATGTTTTTTTGGAAAAGGGAGAACATGGGTGTCCCACTAATGTTTGAAATAGAAATTTGTAGTCCTCAGATAGATATTTCTAATGAGGTATCATGCACATCAAACGAATATTGTATGCCAAAGTTACGACGCCGGGAAGTTGATGTACCAATTTACCCCAACGGGGTCCATAGTTTTGGTGCTTCATCTCCTAGGGTTAGGTTTTTGGATGTTTAGGGTTTTCCATTATTTCTCAGTAATAAATAACCTTCAAACCTCATTGTAAAATAGTTCAGAGGCATGTAGTTGCCACATATTTTCTAAGAGGTAAAGCTACCATCCCCCGAGCCAGTTTATTTCCATTCTGTATGTAAGCATATTTTAGTTCTTTGATATTAATGAAATGAAGTTTCATTTTTTATGCATCTCAATGTTTATGTTTATATCTGTATTCTGTTGTGTTCCTGTATAAGCTTAGATCATTGGTATCAGAGTGGTCTTCTCTTTCTCTATTTTTCTTTGCATATCCCCAACAAGGTCAGTGTATAAGGAGTTAGGGCTCGAGTAGGCTAAACATTTGCAAGACCAACCTTGCAAACCCTGACGACCTCCCATGGTGAAAGAAAAGAAAGATGAGGGAGCAAGAGATCCATTCAAAATATTTCTTGAAGTAACCCTCGAGTGAAAAAGAATGTGATTATGGACAAATTTTCCCATATCCTTTGGCGGCCACCCACATGGGACGCATCTTCATCCAACAACCACTCTGGAGGTGCCACTCCCTTTAAGGTACAACTCAACTTTGACATCCTCATATTTGAAATGAAGATAGATGTATATGTCGTAGATAAATGGTTAAATCTATTAGAAGGATATTTTTTGGTTCACGATTTTTCTAATTGGGAAAATATTACTTTTGCACTCCTCAAAACTACCCCCAACATCAAGGATTCTTGGGAAACCTACTGTGAGAAGAGGGACAAGAGGGAACCCTCACTATTTTTTAGTTGCACCCACTTGGAATTATTTTCGTGATGCCATCAAGGAGTAGTATTACCCTATTGGGAGCTATGAAGATAAATATATAAATTTGACCATGCTGGAGCAGGGAAGGGACCAAGACGTTCTAAAGTTCACAAATATTTTCCATACCCTTCACACGAAGTTAGTTATCAAGGATTATGAGTGGAATTTGGTACTCAAGTATCGTGGCTATATATACAAGTACATCCAGGATGAGATGGAGTTCCTGGACATCTCGTCACTTAGCACTACCTGTTGATACACTGTCAAGATGAAACAAAAATTTAAATAGAAGAAACGATACTTTGGATATGCGAATCTGAAGCAAGGGAAAGATGCCCCCAAACTATAGAAAAAAGGATAAGGCCAAGGCAGGGAAACCTAGGACAACCAATCGAAGTTGCAACAAAAGAATAACACCACGAATACAAAGAAGACCATGGGAAAATGGTGTGAGTTCCATAAGAGCCCCACTCACAAAACTAGTGAGTGTCGGGTCAAGAAGTTACTGGTGGTAGAGTTGAAGGTTTCCAAATCAAATGCATGTTCTGACTCTTAGTCAAAACCTGACAAGGGGAATGATGAAGGGAAGCATATTATTGACGTGGAGCCCAGTGCCATCATTAGCACCACCATATCTAGAATGTTGAGTCTGAAGATACAGAGGAGGGGGAGCACCTCTTCCACTAACATATGTGAGTGAAGGGTTTTCCATTGTAGTTCATTGTCAACAGTGGGAGCCAAAAAAACCTCATTTAGGCCAAGGTTGTGAAGCAGCTAGGCCTATCGACCACACCACACCCGCAACCGTACACCATCAGGTGGATTCACCAAGGAAAAGATCTTTGCATCAACCAACATTTCCTCCTTCCCTACATCATCAAGCCCTCCACAAATGAGGTACTGTGTGATATTGCTCCTCTTGAAGTTTGTGATGTATTATTAGGCAAACCATACTTGTGTAAGTGACATGTTTTGTATGTGTCTAGGCCTCACACTGTTATTATTACTTTAGGAAATAAGTTATATAGGATAGAGGAGGTAGCACCACCTACCACCATCTCTTTGATCTCTATGAAGTAATGTAGTAAGTTCATTTCCCAGAATGGGATTTTTTTTCCTTATGATTCACCCTTAGGGAAATAAAAATATTGTTTCCACCTCCAAGACCTCTAGAAAGGGCTCCTCCGCATGATAGCAATATATGGACAAGGTCATGGAGGAGTAGATGGACATCATCACCTCATCCACATGGGTACCCCTACACTGTCAAATCAAGCACTCCATTGATTTGAACCCAGGCGTGCTGCTACCCAATGGACGAATATACCGACGCTTTGCTCTAGGGAATGATGAGATCAGGAGGAAGATTCAAGAGCTATTTTAGAAAGGGTACATTGGACCAAGTTCATCACCCTGTGGGAGCTCAATCATGTTCATACAGAAGAAGGATGGAACCTAAAAGCTCTGTATTGACTATCAGGCATTGAATAAGATCACTATCCAAAATAGATATCCAATCCTACAGATTGATGACCTTCTGGACCAGCTCAAGGGTGCTAATATTTTAGCAAGTTTGACTTGAAGTACAGTTATCACCAAGTACCAATTGAACCCTCCGATGTGTGGAATACCGCCTTCAAATCCAAGGAGGGCCTTTTCGAATGGATGGTCATGCCTTTTGGGTTGATGAATGCTCCCACAACCTTCATGCGGCTCATGGATGACATCTTGTGGCACTTTACCAACTCGTTTGTGGTAGTGTAGATGGATGACATTATGATCTTCAACCAGAGTTAAGAAGAGCACATACAACACATTTGATAGGTCTTACAAACCCGACGATAACATAAATTGTGTGCCAATTTGGAGAAATGCATTTTTGGGATGACTGAGGTTAAATATATGGGGTACATCATTGATGAGTAGGCTGTGCATTTGGACCAAACCAAGATACAATTTATTTCGTATTGGTCAGCCCCATACACTCTAATAGATCTCCATAACTTTCTAGGTCTTGCCAATTTTTATCGCAAGTTTGTGTTGGGATTATCTCATATCACTTGGCCTTTAAGTCAAGTCACTAACGATGGAGCGAAAGAAAATTTAATTTGGTTGAATCCCAACAAAAGGAATTTTTTGAGTTGAATCATCGCCTCTTCTCTGCCCTAGTGCTCACTTTACTAGATGTGTAACAACCATTTGAAATTGAGACAGATGCCTTAGACTATGTGATTGGTGTAGTTCTTAGCCAACAAGGACATCTAGTGTCATATATGAGTGAGACACCTTTAGATATAGTCCAAAAGTATCCCAATTATGAGAAATATATGTATTCCATTGTGCAAGCATGTCGAAAATGGAATCATTAAATTTCGGGGAAGGAAATGTTCATCCACACAGACCCCCAACCACTGTAGTTCATACAGACATACAAAAAGTTGCAGAATGATTTCCATAAAAAATGGTCCACATGTCTGCAACAGTTCCATTTGAACATCAAGTACAAGAAGGGTAGCACCAATAATGTTGTAAATTGTCTCAGCCAACCACCGATTATTGCACTAACCACTGTGCTCGACTCTTTTGGACACAAGACTTCTAGGTGGCCGCATATTTACAAGAGCGATCTAGAATTCAGAAACACATAACGGATGTTCCTGGAAGGCAAGTGAGTTCCAAATTTTTAGCTCCAGGGTGCACTAGTATGCCACTTGGGACACCTCTGTGTTCCTTCAATGGAGCATGCCAAGATTATTTGGGAGGCGCACTACAGTTGGGTTGCTAGACATTTCAGAGTAGATAAAATAGTGGTAGTACTACAAAGTATTTGTATTAGTTGAACCTTCGACAGGATGTTGGGAAGTAAATCAAATCTTGCACTACCTACGCCATTACTGAAACTAAAATCAAGAAGAAAGGCCTATATACTCCTCTACCTACTCCTATTTAGCCTTAGGAGTCCATCGCCATGTGATGAGCGCCAGTATTAGAGCAATATTGCTCCAACTACTCGGGCTACCAACTTTACTTCATCAACTTGGGGTTTGTACAAACTTGGAGGTGACAGTGATGTATACACAAATAGATGTAATGGTATACTCTTGTCACTGTTAAACTAGGGCAACAGACCACTAGGGTTTCTCAAACCAGTCTTCTATTAACTAGAAGAAGTCTGACTACCAACCAGAGGATGGAAAATTATACTTAATGAAAGAAAAAGAATGCTGCCTATTTTAAGGAATGAAAGACTGAATTGGAAGATGCTTGTAAAGTGACATGAAATCCTTTAGCTACTCATTGACACATTTTTCTTACAAAAGAAACCTAGCTTAACCCTATTTATCACATGTGATGATCTAAACTAACTGAGCATGGAATCTGATCTAGGGAGTATTATAACTGTTGCATGCATGTGCTAATTAAGAAATGAAAAAAAACTCTTTTTCTTTATGTTTTCATTTTATGAATGCAAATGCTAATATTCACTTGTTCTTTGGCAGGGGAGATAGGTATGGAGGAAGAGAGTTAGAATGGTATTAATAGTATGGAGTTCAAGTAGAGGCCTAATCCCAGCTTCAGTGATGATTTTTCTAAATTTAGGCTCAAAACAAGCTGCTATAGGTTTTCCTACAGGAAAACTATAGGATGTCCTAGTTCTCCTACAGGATCCCCTGTTTTACTACAAGAAATAGGTCGAAAGCTTAGGAAGTGGTTTAGAAGGTGTAATGAAGCGCGGGAAAGGTAGATAATGGGAGAATAAGGAATGGATGGGGTGAACAGTATCCAAAGCTCAATCAAGTGCTTCAAGATGGTTGGATTTGCTCAATGGAAATGGAATTTTTTACTTATAAAACAAGAATTCAGATTGAGATTTTAGTGGATTTTGGAAACATGGGTGGATAAGGGTTGGATGAGGCAAATGAGATGAGGTATCCCGGAAATGTCGAACCTCCTGTAACAACATACATTCTTGTCTGCATCTATGCACAACTTGATCTATACATGGGAAAGATTTATTAAATGGAAGAAAATAAAGTTATTACCATCTAATGGCTAAGTTCATGAATGGAAGTGCTTTGAAACCAATGAAAAACTTAAGATATCAAAAATGACAATTGTAACTCATCCTAAGAAACTTAAAGACAATGACCCACTCATCAAGAAACCCTAGATTATATAGCAAAGCAAGAAATGTTTTTTTTGGGCTTTATGAAAGTGTCCCTCAAGTCATGATACCAAAAGAGAGAGATGAGGTGGAAACCATTATCATCGGATTTTCTGAAATGTCTTCTGTCACTATGATACCATTGTTCTAACTATCCACAATGGAAGCAAACTAATTAATCATACCAATAATTGCAAATTAACAACACCAAAATTAGTTCAGCAACTAACTATGAATGTAATCTAAGCATACATATAAAAAAAGAGGAACCTCCACTACTACGGTTGGGATCTAACCCAAGAGCTTCAACCCTATGAGTCAACTCAGTGTTGGATCAAGAGAATGCTTCTCATTTTCATTAAAATATAAAAATTACACAAGAGTGATTAGTGACAATGTCTCAACTCGAAAATGCCTCTTGGATACACTAAACAAAAGTTGAATCCTAATGAGGCTCTAGGTCTTCTTATTTACACAACTGAAGTTACCAACAAATTCCTTAAATGTAGGGAGGTTTGGCTCCCAAAATTTAGATCAACTGGTATTTAACTATCACTGGCTTGGCTTCCACTGATCTTAATGGTTCGACTGCTTGCAACTCCGAGTTGATGAGATTTGATGGAGGAATCTTCGAGTGAGTGAGGAGTTAAGGAGGGAGATCCCATCTCCTAAAATCCCTCTTGCTTGTCTCCTTCGAGTTCCTGCACTTTAATTAGCCAAAATTTTCTCCAAAACCTACAATCAATGCACATTAGACCACAAGACATGACATCTCATCTTTACCCTTCTCATTAAGAAAAATATAACAAACATGTAAATAATTATTAGAAAAGTTTATTTTAGTAAGTTGGAGAGTTGCATTAAGCTATATATAATTTACCCATTGACAATCCTCATCATCACCTCCCTACTAAAATTGTTTCTCATCCTCTGAGCAACTCAATCTATGTCCATGTCCTTCATTGCTTTGGTGAACTCCTTGACATCCTAGGCCTCTGTTGTAGTCTCCTCGTCTTGTGGATAAAATACTGCATGCTTCTCTATCTCCTTCCACTGCTTTCTTTATTCTTCTTCCTTTGTCCCTTCTAACATACCCAAGAGCAATGGTGTAGTGGCAGAAGTGTCCTAAAACACACAATTTTATTAATCAGAAGAGAAGTTACATATTAATTTTGCAAGAGTTTACACACACACTCCAACACACTTGCAATCAGGAGAATGAACTATATATAAGCTTAATTTCCTAACCTATTCTAGTTATGGACTACTTATTAAATTAACAAGTGTCCATTTACAATAAATTCCATTCTAACCAATCTACTAAATCTACTCCTAAATTGGAGCCTAAGATATGACATTATTCTAGATGTCATATCTTTTACAACAATCTTCTATTTCTAAGTGTCTCCAATATTTAATTAAATATTCTAAATAAATAAATATTTTATCCTAACTTTGTGAATTATGAATTTTGTATTTTGGATCATCTAAGATTCCCCCCTTATGATCCAAAGATACAATACAACAAATACCAAGTTCATCTCTGAACTTAGTAAATTTGGTTCTGCCAAGTCGTTTTGTGAAAATATCAGAGACCTGATCTTCTGAAGGACAATAAAATGGCTTGATGATGTCCTTGGCAATGAGCGATCTAACATGATGATACTTGGTGTCCACATGTTTCTTTTGGAATGAAAAACTGGATTCTTGGCAAGCTTTATGGCTAACTGGCTATCGATGAATAATGATGTAGCTTCTTCTTGAGGAATGCCCAAATCCTGCAAAAGTCTGCACAACCAAACAATTTCACATGATGCTTCCCATGCTGATATGTATTCTGCTTCAGCTGAAGAAGTGGCCATTGTAGCTTGTTTCTTGCAACTCAAAGATACTGTAGCTAACCCAATGTTCATTAAATAACTAGAGGTTGATTCTCAATCATCAATACTGCCAGCAAAGTCGGCATCTGAAAATCCACCAAGTACAAAGTTTTTTGTCTTTTTGTAAAGAAGACCAAAATATTTTTTTCCTTGGATATATCGTAGAACCCTTTTGGCTGCATTCTAGTGGTTGTATCATGGTTCCTGCTTAAAACGTGAAATAATACTAACTACATAAGATAGATTTGGTCAAGTCGTTGTTAGATAAATCAGGCTGCCACTCAACTGTCTATAAGTAGTGCTGTCCACCTTCCCCCCCCTTCAAATTTTTAAAGTTTCAAGTTTTGTTCCATGGGGGTAAGAACAGGCTTGCAATCCTGCATTCCAAATCATTGAAGAACTTCTGCTGCATGCTTACTTTGAGAAATGAAAACATGAAGTGGATGTTGGAATACTTCAACTCCAAGATAGTAGTGAAGTAGTCCCAAATCTGTCATCTTAAATCTTGCATGTAACTCTTGTTTCACCTGTACAATATGATTATCATTGTTTCTAGTAATGATCAAATCATCTACATACATAACAAGAATCACCAGATGTTCACCCTGTTGATGTACATACAAAGTATCATCAGATTCACTTCGTTGAAATCCAACTTTCTGAAGGTATTCATCCATTTTGGCATACCAAGCTCATGGAGCTTGTTTTAACCCATATAAATCCTTAATCAGTTTACAAACTTTATGTTCTTGCCCTTCAATTTCAAAACCTAGTGGTTGTGTCATATATACATCTTCTTGTAAATCTCCATTGAGGAAAGCACTCTTGACATCCATCTGATGAACTTTCCATCCTTTTTGTGCTACTAATGTGAGTATTAAGAGGATGGTGTTCCATTTGCTGTAGGAGAAAAAGTCTCGTCATAATCAATGCCTTCTTATTGCGCAAAACCTTTAGCCACAAGTCTAGCTTTGTACTTGTCGATTTCTCCATTTTTGTTGTACTTAATTCTGTAAACCCATTTGCATCCAATGGGTTTAACACTTTGAGGAAAATTAATGAAAAGTGATTTTGAGGTAAGGCCAAAACCCCTTTCATATCAATATTCAATCTTGAGGCTTGTGGGTTATGGCCCACAAACCCTTTCAGAAGCGTTTATTTAGGCCTTAGCCTTTAAGCCAGACCACAACACTTTATCAGGTTTTCCTTTAAAAATGTGGGACCATTCGTTTAATCTAAATACAAAGGAAACATGGGAAAAACTCTGCTAGAACACAAAGCTAGACTTCAAATATTATAAGCCTGCTTTTATAAAATCGTCAGGTGTGCACCTTTAGTCGCTCCATAGCTTGGCTCGATCTCCAATTACTAATTTGCCTGATCTCTAATCAGCACTATATCGGCCTATCGGCGATATTGCGATGTTGCATATAGGCCCTTTGTTATTCCACTATCGCCAACCCTTTACCTCCTCTGAAATGCGATCACCGATCATTTCAATATCTGCGGTCCACTTCTTTAACCGATCCAATGGCTATCATCTTTTCCTGCTCGATCCAAGTTGCACGACTAACCTCAACTGTTGATCTCCTCTCGCAAGATCCAACGGTTCACAGTAGGTTTCGGATAGACAACACGCATGGGGATTAACCACCTGATAAAGTGGTTTCCCCTCTCCAATTCTCTGCTACGTGTCGTGTTATGAATGGAATCAGAGTTAAATGGAAGAATACCGCTTGCGATCTTTCTTCCGCCTGAAATCCACTTTCCTGCCTTTGTAAACTGCTCTACGCAGATTATCCTCCACACTCCTTTAGCATTCGATGATCGATGATCTATGAGATTAATGGTTCTCGTTCCTTGTCGCCTGTGTCATTGATCTATAAGATCCAATGGTACTTATGCTTCGACGACTCACTTCGTCCTTCGTCCTTTCCTTTATGGTTTTCACTGTTTCTTCAACGTTTCCTTTGTGGTTCAGGTTTCCTCAAAGGGTTTCATTCTTCCGCTTCCACTGCTCAACTTCTCTGACCTTAACTCCTCTGCGAATTCTCACTTTTCTACTTCTCTCTAGAGCTTCACTCTATTTCTTCAATTGGATTCTAAGACCTGTGATGATTCCTCTGAATCATTCTCTCCTCTGCATATCTATATAACTATGCCTGCAACCTTCTGTTATAGAACCTGTGAATTCACAACTTACATGTAATTCATTCATTAAATACTCATTCCACACACTAACACAGTTAGGAATAAACCTCTATATATATAAGTATAAACAAATGATTACATTCGAGACTCTCTGTCTCTCACAAGCCTAATCTTCAGTATCAATGGCCTCCTCCTTCACTCTGCCCGTAGGCTTACATTTATACCAGAAAGGATCTTTTGAACTAATTCGAGTTCCAATCCTAAATCTACTGAACCGACTCCTAAATCCTCTATGTCCACTTCTAACTTCATTTAATTCCTAAGAGCTCTCTCTAGTTCCTCAAATCATGAAACTAGCTAGAGAGTTATAATTGGCTTCAAACACTCTCATCATTATTAACCACTCATGTTCTTTTTTATTCGAGAGCATTTACAAACAGCCTCACACATCTAATTAATTCATATTCTACCCACTCAAAAGCCTAAATATTACATTAATTCAACACTTAGTACACTAACTTATCTAAAACACATGACCTCCTATGTCTACTAAAGTACAATGATTTTCCTTGGGTTGAATGCTCCTGCATTAGACTCCCAAAGTAGAAAATATTCATGATCTCCTGATCATGTGTTTTCATGTGTTGATAGAAACCTCTAGGGTCCCAAAATTTAGTTTGTAACTGTCTGAAAGCTTTGCACCTTTGTTGCTGCTGTATGTCTACTATTTTCTATTTCATCTTCCTCTCATTGTCAATCAGGTTAAAATTTTGATTGGTCATGTTTCCTGCTGCTATCATTTTCCTCCTTATGGCTTGTTTCATCATTAGCTGCCATAATTCTTCAATCTCCATCTCCAGTACATCCTTGGACTGGTCTATACTTTGCCACTTACTTCTGCCTCTTTCTCTTTGTTTCAGGTTGTTGCTGTTGTCCACCAACTCTTCAATCTGTTGTTCTTCTTCTTGGAGTTGTCAAATGCTATCACTTACTCTTACTCTTCCTCATTCTTACTTGTTCTGTTATTCTTGCTGCCTCCTTTTCATCCTTACCCTATTTCATGATTATTTTTGTCTGCACTGAATCATGACTTTCCAACATTCTCTCCAACAATTGAGCATCTTTGTTCCATGGATTGAATTCTTCCACATAATCTTCTTCTTTCATCTTTATTTGGTTGCTCATCTGTGCCAAATTTCCTTCAACATCTACAAAAAAACCTGCACTCACAAAACACTTGTTAAAATAAAAAACATAAGGCTTATGTGCCTTATCTTCCTTTGGCAACAATTCAGTTTGCTGCTCTGTTTCTTTCTCCTCTGTCAGCACATCAATATGCTGTTTTGAATTCTCAAAAGATTTCATGAGGCTATCAACTAGTCTCTCCCCCATATGATCTTTTCCAATAATATCTCTCTACTCTTGTCCACTATAATGAACTCCTTCTTTTGCAGTGTCAATTTGCTGAACTTTCATTACCATTAGTTCACTTAGCTTATGCACATTACCTTCTTCTGTGTGCAAACTCCTTTTCATAGGAAATGCTTTCCCTGCTCTGATACCACTTGATGAAAAGCGATTTTGGGGTAAGGCCAAAACCCCTTTCATATTGATATTCGATCTTGAGACCTGTGAGTTATGGCCCACAAACCCTATCAGAAGCATTTATTTAGGCCTTAGCCTTTAAACCAGACCACAACACTTTATCGGGTTTTCCTTTAAAAACCTGAGACCATTTGTTTAATCGAAATACACAGGAAACATGGGAAAAACTCTGCTGGAACACAAAGCTAGACTTCAAATATTATAAGCCCGCTTTTATAAAATCGTCGGGTCTGCACCTTTAGTCACTCCATAGCACTGCTCCGATCTCTGATTACTGATCGGCCTGATCTGTAATTGGCGCTATATTGGCCTATCGACGATATTGTGATGTCGCATATCGGCCCTTCATTATTCCACTGTCGCCAGCCCTTTACCTCCTCCGAAATGCGATCACCGATCATTTCAATCTCCGTCGTCCACTTCTTTAACCGATCCAACGGTTATCATCTTTTCCCGCTCAATCCAACTTGCATGACTAACCTCAACCGTTGATCTCCTCTCGCAAGATCCAATGGTTCACGGTAGGTTTCAGATAGACAACACGCACGGGGGTTAACCACTGATAAAGCGGTTTCTCCTCTCCACTTCTCTGCTACGTGTCGCGTTATGAATGGAATCGGAGTCAAACGGAAGAATACTGCTTGCGGTCTTTCTTCTGCCCAAAATCCACTTTCCTGCCTTTGCAAATTGCTCTTCGTTGATTATCCTCCGTGCTCCTTTAGAATTCGATGACCGTCGATCTATGAGATCGATGGTTCTCATTCCTTGTCGCCTGCGCCATTGATCTATAAGATCCAACGGTACTTATGCTTCGACGACTCACTTCTTCCTTCGTCCTTTCCTTTATGGTTTTCGTTGTTTCTTCAGTGTTTCCTCTGTGGTTCAGGTTTCTTCAAAGGGTTTCATTCTTCCACTTCCACTGCTCAACTTCTCTGAGCTTAACTCCTTTGTGAATTCTCACTTCGCTACTTCTCTCCAGAGCTTCACTCTGTTTCTTCAATTGGATTCTAAGACCCATGATGATTCCTCTGAATCATTCTCTCCTCTGCGTATCTACAGAACTCTGCCTACAACCTTCTGTTATAGAACCTACGAATTCACAACTTACATGTAATTCATTCATTAAATACTCATTCCACACACTAACACAATTAGGAATAAACCTCTGTATATATAAGTATAAACAAATTATTACATTCGAGACTCTCTGTCTCTCATAGGCCTGATCTTCAATATCAGTGGCCTCCTCCTTCACTCTGCCCATAGGCTTACATTTATACCAGAAAGGCTCTTTTGAACTAATTCTGGTTCAAATCCTAAATCTACTGAATTGACTCCTAAATCCTCTATGTCCACTTCTAACTTCATTTAATTCCTAAGAACTCTCTCTAGTTCCTCGAATCATGAAACTACCTAGAGAGTTATAATTGACTTCAAACACTCTCATCATTATTAACCACTCATGTTCTCCTTTATTTGAGAGAATTTACAAAAAACCCCACACATCTAATTAATTCCTGTTCTACCCACTCAAAAGCCTAAATATTACATTAATTCAACACTTAGTACACTAACTTCTCTAAAACACATGACCTCCTATGTCTACTAAAGCACAATGATTTTCCTTGGGTTGAATGCTCCTGCATAAAAAATCAACAAGTTTCCAAGTGTTGTTGTATTGAATTGCCTTATATTCTTCAACCATAGCTTGTTTCCATTCTTTATATTTTACTACCTCTTTGTATGTGGAGGGTTCAGTAAAAGAATTCATGATTAAGGAAAAATTTCCTTCATTCCTAGTGGACCCCCTTGTTCATGTTTTATTTTTCTCATTGGGCCTTACATCTTTCAAAAGTTGAACAGCCAACTTTGGCTATTGATGTTCACTTGTTTGAGATTCTAAAAAGTCACCATCATTATAAAGAGGATTAATGTAAACAGATGTATGTTGATCAACTGCAGATTCTAGGGGTGGAGAATCATTGTTAGAAGAACTACTACTACTAGGAGATTCTGATGAATTGCCAGAAGACCCAGACTGTGTTGGTGAAGTAGATGAACTGGATGAATCATATTCAGAGGAAGGAAAATCAAGTTCATACCAATTTTTTGAATTTGGTTGACTTTGAATGTTTCCTTTTCTTTTATCTCCTTTTGTTTCCAATTTTTGAAGAAGATGTTCTATTTTTTCAGTACTCTTACTCTCAATTTCATCAAAAATTACATCTCTGCTGACAATAAATTTCCCATTTAACAGAATTTGGTACCCTTTCTTCTCATTCGAATATCCAATCGTTTTACATTTCAAACTTCGCGAGTCAAGATTAGTTTGTTCTTCTTTTTAAACTAAGGCATAACACACAGAACCAAAAACCCTAAGGTGTTTAACTTTAGGTGTGAAACCAAACCATGCTTCATAAGGTGTGATTCCATCCAAAGAAGCAGTGGGAGACTTTTTCCTTAAATAAATAGATGTATGGATTGCTTCTGCCCAATAAATAAGAGTTAACTTTTTTAAAGTTAACATAGATCTCGCCATTCGTAAAAAGGTGTGATTCATTCTTTCTACTACTCCATTTTGCTGTGGAGTGTAGACATTTGTAAGATGTCGTTTGATCCCATTGTCTCTACAATAACTTTGAAATTCATTTGAAGTGAATTCTCCTCCATTGTTAGTTCTAAGAGTGCCAATCTTTTCTTTGAATTAATTTTCAACCAGTTAACGAAAAGTTTTAAACTTTTCAAATGCCTCTAACTTATGCTTCAAGAAGTGAACCCATGTCATTCTGCTAAAATCATCAATAAAGAGTAAGAAATATTTACAACCACCTAGAGAGGTTTGCAAGGGTCCACAAATGTCACTGTGTACTAATTGCAAACGCTTGTTTGCTCACCATGAGCCTGTCGAGAATGGTTTTCGACTTTGTTTTCCATAAATGCAAGCTTAAAATCTTGCATTTTCTTTCTTGAAGGTAGGAAGTCCCTTAACCATTCCTTGTTTTTGCAGTTGAGAGAGACTGTCAAAGTTTAGATGTCCATATCTGACATTCCATAATTTGATAGGTGAAATGTTTGTGTTGGATGCCCCTGCAAAGTCTGAATTCCTTGGAATAACTATTCCTTTCATTCGTAAGAATTTCCCATCTTCATATCCTGTCATCACTGTTTTCATGTTCTGTTTGACTGAATAAATTTTAACTAGGCCATCCTCCAAAACCACCTGATGTCCATCTTGTCGGATTGAGTCTAAAGACAACAAATTATTTTTAAAGGTGGGTACATACCATACATTTGAAATCAGTCTTTCTCCAATGTTAGGAATATAAACTTTAACGACACCTTTTCCATAAGGAGTATGTTTTGTATCATCAGCAAGAAAGATTGAACTAAGGTGGCATGGTTGGTAGTTCCAAAAGAAGTCTTGTCGAAAAGTCATGTGTTGAGTTGCTCTTGTATCTAAAATCCATGCATCTTCATAATCACTTTGAAAAAAGGTGGAAACTAATGTTGTTGATTCTGATCTTTGACTTGATGTGAAGACATATTCTAAACCATCATTATCTTGATCAATGGCAAATTGAGATGTGTTTTGATGGAAATTTGGAATTTTATGAATGGAAGTTCTACAATCTTCTGCAAAATGGTCCACTTTGTTACATCTTCTGCATACAATTTGATTCAAGTCTTTGCCTCTTCCTTGATACTGTCCTCTGCCTTTGCTTTGACCTCTGTTTTGAGTTTGCGCTCTGCTTTGAATTTGACCTCTTCCTTAACTGTTTCCTCTGCCTTGAAAGATGCCTCTATTTTGAAAGTTTCCTCTGCCTTGACTGCTTCCTCTTCCTTGAAATTTTCCTCTGTTTTGGTTTCTTCCATGACCTTGTCCACTATGTGCTACTAGATGTGGATTGAAATGTCCTCTTCCTCTAGAATTGTCAGTTGATGATTTACTTGTGCTAGCTTCTGTGAAGAAGACATCTTCCCCTTGTTTCTTCTTCCCAAAAGTTTTGTCGTGTTGAGCTAACATCTCACTTAGCTCATCAAACTTTAATTTATCTAACTTTTCGGCCACTTGTAGAGTTTCCAAAGCATGCATGTAAGAAGAAGGCAATCCAGTAATTAGAATGGCGGTCATGAAATTGTCATCTACTGGTGGAAATCCTGCTTTTACTATTTCTTTCTTAATATTTTTAAGCCTGGAGATATACTCAAGGACATCTCCTCCTTCAATTAGTTTTTGTTGAAGCAACTTAAGTTGTAGATCAACCTTTTTTTATTCAGGTTGTGTATCAAATAGATCTTTGAAAGTATGCAAAGTAGACCATGCATCTGAGGCATTTTCAATATGAATATACATCTCATCATTAACTGAAGACTTTATAAGAGCTAGTGCCTTGACATTTTTAACTTCCCATTTTGCAAGTGAAGCTACATCTATGGGTTTATTTGGCTTAATGTCTCCATCACATATGTCTTGCCACAATTCATTATATATTAGAGTGCTTTCAATGAGACGTTTCCATGTTTTGTATGATTTTACCCCTTCAAGCTTATCTAGATCAGAGAACAGATTAATTAACTTTGAAATTATAGTTTTGAATCTTTGCACCAAAAAGAATCAAGCACAAGAAAAAGATGAGAAACACGTCACACGAAACACACCACGCAAAAATGATCTATTGGGGCTTGGCCTTGACCCTCGTATAGTCGTTGAAGGAGAAAAATGACTGAGCTTTGCACTTGGCTCTAGTCAATTTCTCTTAAGAATTTACAATGAAAACTTTCAAAAGTTTGACTGATTTACAATCCCCTTGCAAAATTGTGTGCAAGAAATATTTTAACCCCCCTCAAAGTAAAAAATTACTTTGAGTTACAATGTCACTCTTATCTCTCCAAAATGAAAAATGAAAAATTACAAAAGATATAATCTCCTTATTACTCCAAGAATTACAAAATTTTACCACTCAAAATTGTGTGCAAGAAATATTTTAAGCCCCCTTCAAAGTAAAAAAAATACTTTGAGTTACAATGTCACTCTTATCTCTCCAAAATAAAAAATGAAAAATTACCAAAGATAGAATCTCCTTATTACTCCAAGAATTACAAAATTTTACCACTTCACAGAACTTACAAATGATCCTTTCACACCTTATTACTCCTAAAAAAATATTACAAATAACAATATGTTCCTCTGTGGCAACCATTGTTCTGAGGCTTGTCACAATCGATAAGCTCTTGCATGCTAAGGGAAACAAGATTGCCAGTCACGATTTGGTTGGCACTTTCTACTGCTCCAACTACGGATCTCACGAGTATTGGCAGAAATTTCCTATTATTTTCAAGCAGAAATGTATAATCTGTTTAGACTTCGCTTGAGTTAAATCCCATACAATAATCCACTGTAAATGGGAATCGAACCTGCGCTGCTAACTTTTGAGAAACAGGGAATCTGAGAACTAAACTCCCACCAGTTTTATCTGGGCTGAGCTAGTTGTCAGAAATTCCAATTTTTCCCCTACAGATCCACTATTATAAATAAATCCCAATCAGGGATTTCCTATTGCCCTGATTTAAAAACTTGCACTTGCATGAAATAAAACCATAAACTGTAGTTGCTCAACCATGAACCTGTGGGCATGCTGTAATTTGTCAAATCCACGCAGTCACCATCCACACAAATGATATAATACTTTAAAATATGCTCGAAAATCGTCACACAGCATTCTCTATAATATGCCTGTGGTGCAGGATTCAACTTATTCAGGATTCAATGAATTTGGGATGGTCAAAAAGTGCGAGGTCTCATCCTCCAATCGGTGGAAGTAAAATTTCTTTGATATGAAGTCTTCGGCATATGTATTTCAACTATCTATCAAGCGGGTTCTCAACTTCGACACAAAAGAGGCCTTAGAATCCGATATCAAGATGGATTTATCGTAAACTTCGCAAAAAAGGAGCAGGAAATTGCAGAATTAAAGACAGTTGTTCGGGATTTGAAGTCACAGTTGAAGCCTCCATCACTTAAGGCAAGGAGGTTGCTCCTTGATCTAGCAATACATGAAGAATTCACTCATTTAAAGAATGCCGCTGAGGAGAAAGATAAGAAAATTAAGGAATTGGAAGAAAATCTTGCAACAATAAATTTCACGCCACAAAGTAAAATGGGAAAAATGCTGATGGAGAATCTGTTTCAGCTTGAGAAACAGATTGTAGAAGATGATGGAACTATTCCTATGGCAGAGTAAGCACTTAGACATAATATTCCATTTTTGGGAGAATTAAGAATAGTTTGTTGTCAATTCCTTGGAGAGAATGATGCATGGAGAAGTTTGGCAGAAGTTGAAGCAGAGCAAATAACAGAAATTCAAGATACATAACGAATTTTGATAATAGAAATTCAAGGCACACAAATTTTTTTGATAATAATACAAAAATTGATTTTCAGATTTAAAAATCTAAAATCAATAAAATAATAAAATTTCTTTTCCTTTGAACAAATACTGGACAATTTTCATACCAATCATTTGTTGATCAATTCAATGGAATTTTCAAGAACTTGTACAGCTGGAATCTCCTCCTCACATCAACTGCATTATTGGTGCTCTGATACCACAATAATGGCAGAAGTGTCCTCAGACACACAATTTTATTAATCCAAAAAGAAATTACATATTAATTTTGCAAGAGTTTACACACACACTCCAACACACTTGCAATCAGGAGAATGAACTATATATTATCTTAATTTCCTAATCTATTCTAGTTATGGACTACTTATTAAATTAATAAGTGTCCATTTACAATAAATGCCATTCTAATCAATCTACTAACTCTACTCCTAAATTGGAGCCTAAGATACAACATTATTCTAGATGTCATATCTTTTACAACAATAGTCTATTTCTAAGTGTCTCCAATATTTAATTAAATAATCTAAGGAAATAAATTATCTATGCTAACTTTGTGAACTATGAATTTTTTTATTTTGGATCATCTAACATGGTGGACTGAGTTTCAAGCCAATCTAGTTTACTTTGAGTCTCTGCAATGCTTTCTTATACATTGGGGTCCTTTCTAGTGCATCCCTTATTCTATCAAGAGAATGATACTCCCTGATCTTTAGGCTATAGGGAAAGGTGTTCCATCTCCTTTGGCAAGCTTTTTGGTTTTCATCCCCTAGAAATATCCAAGTGTCCTCAAAATGAGTGATTGCTTTCTCTTTTTTAGCTAGGTATATTGGTGCAAGCTAGGGATCATTGGAAATGAGGTTCTGGGTGCTAATTACAACCATGGAGTTGGCTTGTTATGCTCTGTTGAAAATAGGTTCTTTTTCTTCTCTTGCCAATACCTTTTTTACTTCTATAGCCTTAGTCTCCTCATGATTCACCCATGAAGCCAAGGCCATCAGTTGTAAGTCCCCTAGCTTTGGATTAGGGTTCCACACATTCAAATCTGTTAGGGCCAAGTTATGTAGGAGAATTCAGATATCTTGGCCCTGTCCTCTGGTCATAGAGGTCAATGAACTACCTATAGTCTTGGAAAGGCATAGTTCCTCGTTGTGCAAGGGTTTTTATCTAAAACTTCAGCCATTGTTCTTTGAGGTATAAGGCATATGATTTTGCTGACATCCTACATTGGAGTGCCTCCATGGAGAGACTTTCCATAGTTTCAAATTGGCTCTCCTACTCTTGTAGTTGCCTCCTTAGCCATGTGTTCTTGGCCTCTAGTTGAGATTTCATCATTCTTTCCCTGTCTCTTATTCTACTTAATTCTCTTCCCATTTCTATCAACTTTTCTTCCATATGGCCTACATCCTTTACACTTTTTGTTTTATAAATTTTAATCCAATGATGTGTCCTTGCTCTCTCCTTTTCAAGCTCAAAGAATAGAGGGATAGAAAAATTTTGTCATATTACTCTGACCCCCTCAATGAATCTATAATATGAGCTGAGGTTTGGCTATGGGCTAGGTTCCTTCAACTCCTAGGACTCTCCCTTTACTATTTCTTGAGTATTTTTTGCCTCTTTTCCTTCCCTTTGCCCTTGCAGTCCTTCCTGATCTTGTTTCTGTGTTTCTTGTAGTTTTGACAGGGTTTCCTGTAGGACTGTCTTTGCTTCCTATAGGCCTGTTTGTGTTTCCTATAGGAGACCTTTCCCTTTTTGAAAAGGGGTCAAAGGTTCTTTAACTTGTTTTGCTGAGGTTGACCTGGTGACAGGCCTCCTAACATAGGTGATTGGTGACCTTGGGGAAGCTTGTTGTGATGTGCCTTCTTCACCTCTCTTTCCTAGAGGGACTAACTTCTCTTGTTCTTTTAGTGAGTCCTCTATGATAATGGGAATCTTGGTAGGGGTTTGAGGTCTCCCTTGTTTTATCTTGGTGCTCCTTCTTGTTCTGAAGTATAGGGGAGTCTGCCTCTGCCTCTTTCCTCTTGATTTGATAGGTGTACTTAGAGTAGTTAAGGCAACTTATGCCTCCTTCTTTGTGGGCTCCGGAGACACCCTTGGAGATTCCTCTTCTTCCTTGCTCTATATTTTAGGACTTGGTTCATCCTTTGTCTCATGTATTTCTGCCTCATGTTCTTCAGACTCTTCTTCCTTTTCTTCATGTTCCTCTTCTTCAGGCTCTTCTCCTTTAGGCTCTTCTTCCTCTTCCTCTTCTTCAGGCTCTTGTTCTTCTTCTCCATGCTCTTCTCCCTCTTCTTCATCACTAGAAGTAGGGTCTCTTTCATAATCAATGGATTGAATTTCATTGTCTTCATTCATGTCTACAAATGTTGACAACATAATAGGGATTCTCAAGTTGTTTAGGGAATCTTCTAGTATGAGACTGATTAATCCATGATGTGCCAGTTGTTGATGCTTTCCTTCTTGTACTTTGATGCTCATATCTATCATTTATTGTAACAAAAAGTAAGGCACACTAAGTCTTCTATGAGGAGGTAACTCTTCTCCATATCTCAGCTCATGGAGGAGTCTAAACTGGTACCCATAGACTACACTGAGTCTACCCTCACAAGAAATATACTTGATGACGTGATAGCTTACTTCATTCCAAGGATATGGAATTATTTCCATTATAATCCCATTTTTGTCTTCAATTGGTTCTTCTCCTTCCAAAAAGAAGCTCTTCTTGGCAAGAGTGGTGTTAGTTTTGTCCTCTTTTCTCCATTGCAACCATAGAGGAAGTGTAGTGATCCTACTAATTCTCTCAGGGGTAATTTTTACTAACAAACCCCTCACTATAGCAGTGGCACTAGCTCTAGCTAGAGGTATGAGTGACATTGCAAATTCCCTAGCTATATCATCATCATATCCCCTAAGTAGCTCGAAGAATCCCAACCATTGATGCCTTGTAAATATTTCTACCACAAGAGGATGTTGGTGTATTTTGGTTGTTCTGGTGGGCTCCCTTTTGTTGAAACCCCCTGTCATCTCTTCTCTCTGTCAATCTATTTGTATGAGGTTTTGGTGGCTATAGCTTAAGAGCTTCTCTAGGTGATGAGGGTTTAAAGTTTACTCTACACAATCTTCCACATAATTCTGTCTATCTCTATGCACACTGTAAATACTTAAAAGAAATGACAATTTCTTTCCTTTTCCTCTTTACAAATGAAAGCACAGAGGATATGGCACCTACCTTTCTCTGCAATGCTTTGGTGATGATAATTCTTGAATTGCTGGCCCTAGGAACCCACTTACAAAATTTTTGACAATCCTCCTTGTTTCCTGTAGTTTTCCTATATTTCCTGTAGGTGCTCACTATTTCTTGTAGTTTCTCTATGTTTCCTGTAGGTGCTCACTGTAGATAGGCTAAGACTAAATTTTCCTTTCGATGTCTCCTCGAGGTTATCTCAGCTCTCAAACTCTCAAAATGAACAATACTTTGCATGAAAGTCAGGGAATATTTCTATTTATGGTTGATTTCGTTGAGTGATGTGCTGGCTGGCTGAGTACGTATTTCTCCTTTTGGACCGTTGGTCCCATTACTAGTTAACATGCCACCCTTCTCCGTAATCATCACCCACTTCTATTCACCGTAACTTGACCACCTTTTAGATTTATTCTGCTTGATGTGACCTTGCCACATGTCTAGTTGATTAGCACCTTACTTTCTATTATCGGATTGAAGGTGGCCAAGTTACCTGGATACCTTCGCTTATAAAATAAAATTTCTACATATTCCTATAGTTTTAATCATATTCATACTTAGGATCGTGTTATGAAACTAGCTGAAGAAAAAGATAGAAAAGATAGATCAACGCCTTAGAATTCAGCCTCTTCGAGGGGGCAACCTCCTTTAAATTACATAAATGAAAAATTCTTGGATGATTCAAATGAAAAAACCTCCTTTCTATATATAGGAGTCTAAGGAGTCACAATATAACCTAGCCGACCTAACAATAATAATATAAAGCCACAAAAATAACAATAGAGGGATTCTATGGGGCATAGTAATAACAATATGGGGACAATAGGGGCACAACTATATTAATAAGGGATACAACTACAATAGTAATGGGGTAATCACTAGTATTATAGGGACCCAACGTGCCCCTCTCCTTCAAAAAAAGTGTTTTCCTCAATGCTTGAGAAGTTCTGGATGCTTCTGTATAAAATTCTCATCCTCCCATGTGGAATCTTCAACAGATAAGTTCTTCCACTTGATAAGATACTCTGAAATTGATCGATTTCATAGCTGTCAAGTTCTTGTTTCTGTGACTACTTATAGTTCTAATATAATTTTTCCTTCCTCGTCAAGTTCTGGCAATATTGTTTGAACTGGGAGCTTGTCACGTATAACCTTCTTTAAACATGAAACATGGAAAATTGGGTGCAATCGAGAAGCTGCAGGAAGCTCCAATTTGTATGCCATAGTACCAATCTTTTGCAACACCTTGTATGGACCATAATACTTTGGTGATAATTTATTATCCCTCTTAGCTTGCTTTAGGGGCATTTGCTTATATGGCTGTAGCCGTAGGAATACCCAATCACCTACATCAAAATTTCTTTCACTGCGATGTTGATCTGCCTGCTATTTCATTCTATTCTGTGCCAACACGAGGTTATCTTTTAAGAGTTGGAGGACTTGTTGTTGATGTTCGATGTCATGTTCCACTACTTACCTGAGAATTTTCTCTTAAATATGATGTGATGGATGGTGGCCGATACCCATAAAGTGCCATAAATGGGGTCATTTTTGTTGTTGTATGGAAGGAAGTGTTATACCACCATTCAGCCAGAGGCAACCATTTGACCCATTATGTATGTTTATCAGATACAAAGCAGTGAAGATATCCTTCCAAACATTTGTTTACTATCTCAGTTTGCCCATCAAATTGAGGATGATAAGATAAGCTATGAGCTAGCTGAGTACCAAGACAAGAAAATAATTCTGTCCAAAAATTTCCAGTGAAAATGGGATCTCTGTCACTTACAATAATCTTTGGGTTTCCATGTAGCTTTTGAATTGTTTCCATAAATGCGATAGAAACTGTACTGGCTTTAAATGGATGTGATAATGCACAAAAGTGTGCATACTTGGTAAGTCTGTCAACTACCACCATGATGACACTCTTTCCCTCAGACTTGGGTAAACCTGTGATAAAATCCATTGAAACCTCCTCCCAACGTTGGCTTGGAATGTATAAAGGTTGTAATAGACCTGGTGTCTTAATTGTTTCAACTTTATTTTGTTGACAAACCAAACATTCCGCCACAAACTTTTGAATATTTGATTTAAGGCCATCCCAAAAAAATTCCTTCTTAACCCTGTGGTAACTTTTTAAAAATCCTAAGTGCCCTCCTAAGGGAGAAGTGTGCAATTCCATAAGAATCTTTTGTTTTAGCTGGGCATTCTTACAAAGGTATAAGTGATCTTTGTACCATAACGAATCATTTTGCCAACTAAATGTATCGGACGTACTGGAATATTGTTGTAACTTTCGAATAAGTGCCCAAACTTCTTCGTCATTCTTCCATTCCTCCCTTGCTTCATTTATCTAATATGGTTGGATAATAGAAATGGCGCACAACAATGCTTCCACATCCTCATCCTTTCTTGAGAGTGCATTTGCCACCACATTTTGCTTCCCTTTTTTGTAGATGATTTCAAAGTCATAACCCAACATCTTTGTGACCCACTTTTGTTGCTCTTCAGAGGATAATCTTTGTTCTAAAAAGTATTTAAGGCTATCATGATCTGTTTTTACCTTGAAGTGTCTTCCCATTAGGTAGGGTTGCCATTTCTTAAGTGCATGGAGTATTGCCAACATTTCCTTCTCATAAATAGCTTTGTGTAAACACTTTCCCTTGATTGGACGACTTTCAAAAGCAATGGGTCTTTCATATTGCATTAAAACAACACCAATTCCATTGCCTAAAGCATCACATTCCACTATAAAGGTTTTTGTGAAGTCCGGTGTAGCTAATACCGGTGCTTGGCACATTGCCTCTTTAAGATGTTTGAAGGCCTTTGTTACTTCTGGAGTCCATGAAAATGCATCTTTCTTCAATAATGTTGTTAAAGGTGCTGCTATTCTCCCATAATTCTTAACAAACTTGCGATAATACCCTGTCTACCCGAGAAATCCTCGCAGATGCTTTATGGATGTGGGGATTTTCCATTCCTTAATGGCTTTGATTTTTCTAGGGTCTACCTTAACTCCTTTGGATTCCTTTGCCTTGCTGATGCATGCTGGAGGGTGGTTCTGCTGTGCTGCTCACGACAGGTTCATCTTCTTGACTGCTTTTTTTTTGTTGATTCCATTTTGTTGATGGGTTATCTTCTTTTTGATGTGCAGGTGTTGGCTTCCTCTATTGGTGCTAATATCTGGAGAATTTCCATTGTGCCTTCAGTTGTCGTTTTCTTGTTTCAATCATGGTGCTGAAGGTTAGGCCTGGAGCGTGCTGCTACTTCAAAATAGTCTACTATAGCGTTTCCTGTAGTACTACTACAGGAAGTCCTGTAGCTGCCCTTTTTTGAATTTTTGTGTCCTTTCTCTGTTTGGAGGGTGAATAGGTATTGGAATGAGTGGAAGGTGTGTTCATGGAGTGGTAGGTGAGGTAGGTTTCTAGGGGCATTCCCCTTTGATGTTCTTTTCTCTTTATTTTTCATCTTCATTTTTTTTTTCTAACCTGATTTTTTTTATGGACACAGGGGGTGACATGGTCATGAAGGGTGTTGGCTAAGATGTGGTGAAGTCAATGACCTTCTTTTTTAGTCCAAAAATAGACCTGCACCATAATTTCTCCATTGGACTGGCTTTCCTGTAGCTTTTTAGGACTTCCTATAGTACTACAAGAAACTCTTGTAGTAATTACAGGAAATCCTATAGAAAGCACAGAATTGCCTAAAATTTGAATTTTTTTGTTGCTGGAGATGAGTATGGATGAAGGAACATGGGGATTATGGATGAGATGAAATGGATGAAGAAAAACATGGGGTTTTGCAGGGCTTGCCGCCCTTTGATCTCTTTGTCCATTGCCTTCTTGAAAACCTGCAAAAACTGGAATTGTGTTTTTTCTCTCTTTTTTTCTTTTTTGAAAGACAACTAGGTTTCCTCAAAGGATGTTTTCATCCTGGTTGCCTGCCCTGAGCGCCTCAAAAAAGGTTTTCACTCAGAGGTCTTTTATTTTTTATTTTTTATTTTTTAAACACACTTGGGCTACCTCAAAGAGGTTTTCAACCTAAAAGTGGGCCTCAAATGCCTCATGGAGGTTTTCACCTGGGTCTCTTTATTTTATTTTTTATCTTTTATTTTTATTTTTTCAAATCTTCAATAGACCTCAAGAACTTGGTGAGATGGAATTCGAGACTCCTTCAATCACCATTACTGCCTTGCTGATGCTACTGATGAAATCCTTCTTTGACAAGGGATTTTTGTAGACTTTCAACCTGTACCCATTGACAAGAAAAGGTATACCTTCTTCATCAATGGTTATTATCTAAACAATGCAATTATCATGGCACTTTTCTATCCCATATGGTCCCAATGATCTGGTCATCAACTTGCCTTTGAAATCTTTGTAGTGGGAGTCATACAGCAGGGCCCAATCACCTTCTTTGTACTTGAGTCACCTCTATGTGTAGGAGGGCCTACATCCTAAATTCATCTAACCCATTTAGCTGGAGAAACCTCTCTTGTTGTGCCCTTGTAACATCTACATCCAATTGTGTTGCCATACTTAAACTATTTTACTCAAATTCAATAGAGAGCAGAGCCTTCTTCCCATAGACCAAATCATAAGGGGTGAAGCCAATGGTGGTCTTCCAAGTTGTATTGTAGGCCCAAGTTACCTCCACTAGTCTGTGTGCCCAATCCTTCCTGTTGCTGCTAACCACTTTGGTCATAATGATTTCCAATGCTTTGTTGGTGACTTCTACCTATCCATTAGCTTGAGGGTGGTAAGGACTGGACTTTCTGTGCTTGATCTTATGTTGGATTAATATATTCTCAATCATGTGTGAGGTGAATTAACTTCCCTGATCAGTTACCAGCTCTCTAGAGTATCCAAACTTGTAAAACACATTCTCCCTCAAGAACTTAGCCACTTTTTCATTTGTGGCTACCTTGACAGCTTTGGTTTCAGTCCACTTGGTTAAGTAGTTAGTGCACACAATGATGTAATTTTTATATTTGGATGGAGAATCAATGAGCCCAATGAAATCCATGCCCCACTTTTCAAATGGCTCGAAAGTCACTTGAGGTTGCAAAGGCATTTCATCCCTAGGAGTAGGTTTCCCCATCCTTTGGCACTAATCACACTGGCCGATATACCTTCTTCCATCCTGGTGGAGAGTGGGCCAGTAATAGCTAGCTTGTAGTACCTTGAATCCTATCTTTTTAGCTGCAAAGTGACCTCCACAAGGCCCATCATGACAGGCCAGAAGGATGTCAAAAGCTTCCTCCTCCCTGACACATCTTCTCAGAATTTGATCTGGGCCCAACTTGAAGATATTTCCCCCAATCCAAGTGAATGGGGTGCTTTTCCTTATAATTCTGATCTTCTCCTTGGAGGGCAGATTTGGAGGGAACTGTGTAGCTACTAAGTAGTTCACTATGTCAGCAAACCACATAGAGAGAACTAAAAAGGTGAATAAATTCTCATCTGTTAGCTGACCATCAATCATTCTTTCCTCACCTGTAGACAAAGTCAATCTGGACAAAAAATATGCCACTACATTTTCTTTGCCAAGCTGATCAATAATAGTTAGATCAAATTGTTGTAACAAAAGTAACCATATAATAATTCAAGCATTCACATTAGGTTTGTTCATTAAATATTTAATGGAAGCATGGTCAATATGTACAAATGTTTGGTAACCAGTAATGTAATTTCAAAATTTATTCAATGAATGGACAAAAAATAGGAGCTCTTTTTCAGTCACAGTGTAGTTTAACTTAGCTTTGGACAGATTTTTTGCTGATGAAGTAAATGGCATAAGCTAGATTTTCATCTATCTGGCCAAGAGCCACTCCTATAGCTTTGTGAGAGGCATCAGCATGTATGTGAAAAGGAAGAGCCCAATTTGGGCCTCAGAGAATAGATGTAGTAGTCAACTTGTCCTTTAGGGTTTCTACGGCCTCTTGGCAGCTTTCTGACCATAAAAATTCAGATTCCTTGTGTAGGCTGATAAAAGGTGTCTTTAAAACTCCTAATTACCCCACATTAATCATCAACCTGGGCAAGTCCTTTTATTCCAAGAGTGTACACAATGTGTGCATGCTATAAATCGAGAGAGTAATGTTTCTTAAAATGAAGTACAAACTTTTGATACAAGAGTAAACGGATGCATCTGATAAACTCAAATTGCAATCATTAAAGGAAATATGACATCGAAGCTTCAAAACTCAATCCTCTACTGAAATTGTAATCAATTCTCACACAAGCAATTCATTTAACCATATCATCAGCTGAGAGTACAGTAGAAATAACTCATCTCTTCTTAGTTGATTCAATCTAAATCATACTCAATCTCCACTAAGCAATCCAAATAGCAATGATATCAATTTGAGAGTTCAATAGTGATAACCAAACTCTTATAGCTGACTAAATCAATATGGATCACTGTCTAAATAATGAAATATGGAATAAGCGTAAATCAGATCAAATGATAGCGCTGTAAAACATGTAAAGAAAATGCACTTCTTCAATATAGGAAAGCAATAAATAGAAAATAAGATAAAATCACAGAAAATAGGAAAATTATCAAACCAATCACACTTGCGAGAATCAGAAATATATAACACAAAGAAGTAGTTAAATCCACTAGAGGTCGGGCCCTTAGCCACTAGTGAACACTGCTGAGCTACTTCAGAGAATAAAAATGAACAACAACTCAATTATATATTAATCATTGAACTTAAGTGTCATTACAATATGGTCACGTTCTCCAATAGCACGAGTCTGTAAATTAAAATTACAATTTGAAATGACAGAGATTGATCCCCTTTCTTCCTATAATCATTTTCTTTTATAGTCAGAAAGAGGTAAAAGATAAATGCGATCCCTCAGGATCTCCTGATCCTGAGGGATTCACAACTGATTGCTATCTTCAGACACCTTTCCTATTTTACACTGATCCTCTTGATTCATCCTCTACCCTGTCTGCAACCGACACATTCCATTCTTCGTTTGTTGGTTTATGTTGTTCCATCGTTAGGGAACAACAATTGTTCCTTTCGTCGTTTTCCTGCATAAAGAGGAGTAAAAGTTAGTTATGATAGCTAAATCTTAACTACGAGTAGTTCATGCATTTCTTATCATAATCCATCAATATGTCAGCGTATTAAGATGTGAAAAAGATAAGAAAAGAGGAAAAAGGTGATGAAATTAAGAGTAAATACATACCCATTTCGTAACTCAACATACTCCCCTGCTTACCCTGTTTCATGTCCTCATGAAAAGTAAGTAATTCTTATGCAGTGCAGTTAAAGAGTAGGTTGGAGAAGGAGCGTCAAAAATTGGTCTAAAACCATGATGTTGAGCCAGGAGTGCAAAGGCGGGCCCTTCCTTTCCTTCAGGCAATTCGTAGATAGCCCGATAACCTTCAGGAGGATACCAAATGATGGGGCTACGAAACCGACATCCTAACCAATAAGGTCCTTCTCTCAAAATAATATTGCTATAGGTGACAAAACGGGCTGCAGCTGCTTTAAAATTTCTGTAATTAAATGGCTCCCTATCCTGCACACTACTAGTGGAGACTGTCCACCTAAGCTTGGATGTAGCCAGAGAGCTTTCTTGAATGGAGAGAAAATATGATACTCCTATTTGTACAATCTCCTTCTGAATAGGCCCTAAAATTTTAATCACCTCTTCTTGTGTCATCAGACTCTTATGGTTAGCAAGCATTTGTAAAGGGTGCTTGGGTTCACTTCTTACCCAAAGATCCAATCCATGTTCCTGTCTTTGGAATGCGTTATGAGCTTTAAACCATTTGAGTTGGTTAACTGCAAACGAAATAAAGGCCTGGAATTGAACATCCCCTACAAAAGGGTTCGGGTTCTTTTCCACCTCGTTCTCTAATACAAAATTGTGCAGGTAAAACTCACAAAGAAGCCTTTGAACCTTTACACCATGTTGTTTACAACAATTTATAAAATATTCAATTGTTCTTAATTCAATTTGTTTCCCAGCTCTCACGGCTTTAATTTTTAACAAAAGATAATGTTCTAACAAAAACAAGGCATAATTAGTGTCAAGAGACCTGCATGCTGAGACATCTGTATATAGTGAGAAGATGGTGTTTGTCTGACCTATGATCTTGTCTAGTTTGAGCTTGATCTTCTCTATTTTCTCTTATGCCTTTCTACATCTATCGAAAGTCTCGCTCTTTGTTGCATTCATTTCCCGAAACTGTCTCTGCAGCTCTTGATATTTCTGTTGGGAAACTATTTCTTGTTCAAGTCATTCCACCGTGAGCCGAGCTTGTGCCAATTCTTCCTGAAGATTCAATATAATGGGGTTATGTTGTGTCATGTTGTCTTTGGCTTGTATGCTTGTCTGAGTGCTTTTGCTATGAGAAGGGATGCCTTCTATCTGTATTTCTTTATTATGGGAGGTCCAAACCTCCGTCTGAGTAGCCATACTATAGGAGGGTACATCCTCTGTCTGAGTAGTTACGCTGTAAGAGGGTACAACCTCTGTCTGAGTAGCTACGTCTACCAAAATTGCATGATGCTCTATTTGGGTAGGTAAGGGCTCAGTTTGAGAAGGTATGGGCTCAATTTGAGTTCCTGTAGCCTTACCTTCATATAACTTTGTTTGTACAGCCGCATTTACTATCTCTGGGGTATTGTCTAGAACCTTTCTCGTTGTGATTTCTTTTATTTTCCTTCTGAGCCTTTTGACCGTTTTGCAAAGCTTCTGCTGTTATTTTCTTAATTTCTTCAATTTTTCTCTATACTTTTTCGGAGGAGCGACTGTTCTGTTGTCAGTCTTGTTAATAGCTTCTGCTTCTAAAGAGCCTGGTTGTTCACCCTGGCTCTGTTCTAATAAGACTGTGTCTCCAGACTAATTATCAGCTTCCCGCATAATCTCTATCTCTGCTTCTTCTCCTTGGTCTATGTTTTCTAAGTTTAGGCCTACCTGGCTGTTTTCCACTGGGAGCGTGTCACCAGATTGGTCCTCTGCTTCCTGAATGGCCTCTGCATCTGTTTCCTCTTCGCGGTTTACATCTTTTGAGGGAGATAGAATTCTAGTATCACAAGAATTCCTAGGAGATTAGGTTTCTCCTAAGTTAATGTTGAGCAGTCCTTCAGGATTCATGTATACATTCATGTTGTCTAGGACCTGGGCCATCTCGAAATAATGCAACAAATCATTTTGGGGGCTCACATTTGGTGTTGGGAGAGATCCCAATTCGTTTCTTTATTCATATTTAGAATGCCCCGTTCCTTCCTCAGGTTCTGATTCTAGGTTATCTTGTCCTTCTAACTCTAGCTGTAAGTATTGTTCACTTACTGGGCTAGATACTTCTATAGGTTGATTAGCGCTGCCTTGAGGATTTTCACACGCTCCCTGTTTTGACCCCAACCTTGTGGATCATTTGCGTTTGTGAGGTAAGCTTCCCGAGAGGGTAGTCCTCTTTCTTTTTGGAACAGGGTTAGGTGTTGGCAGGGCTACACCTCCTTCGAGGGCCAATATTAGATCTTCCCAGGTTGATTGTTGTTGAGCAAGGTTATAGCTAACTATTAACCTGATCAGGCAATGGTGGCTAACTACTGTTTCTATGTGTTGGGATTGTCTCAGCCTCTTGGCAGTGTCATGCAGTAATGAATTCAACAGTGCAGGCAAATTAACAAAGAATTTTTGTTTTAAAACTGCTAAAAGTTTGAGTTGTCACGGCCTTACCACGTCTTTATGCCCATTGCAGGTAATGTAGTTCTGGACAATTCATGCCAATTCTCCCCATGGATCTCCAAGAGAAAATGTCTGAATGCCTTTTCCCTTGGTGATTAGCTCCTGTCCTTCGTCCCTAAAAGCCTCGATAGCGTCATGCAACTTTAATTGCTTACCAGCCCATATTGGTCCTTCTGCCAACAACCTAGACACTTCTGCTATCATAGCGTCTATTACAGTAATTTGTCTACCTCTTACCACAGATTGTCCATTCTGCATGGTCCATAAAAATTCGATGGTGATTTCCTCATTGGGGGGTTGAAATCTTGTAAATTATGCTATCCATCCTACACGAGCTAGAATTTCCCTGGCTTCATCAGAGATAGCCAGTATTAAAGGTTCTCAGCGCACTGTTCTTCCTCCCATGATTCTTGAATTCTACAAATGATTAGTGTAGCGGGGAAAGCACAGCAACGAACAGAGACGAGAGATGGGACAACAAATGGTTGTAATGGGTCTATCAGGTGGTACTTTATAAACATAAATACTGTTATCGAGGGCTGTTATAATGCCACATGCTCTGTGATCATGTGATGTCGTATTGTTCTACAAAATCAAATAAAAATATGAAAACACATGCATAAGTACATTGGAGGTCCTCGGCCCCCTTCGAAATAATAGGTTGCCTATGACCAAATGAATGAAAGGATAATGCGCTAGCGGTGAAGTACAGGGGCGATGGATTGGGTAATGGAAGTGGCACAGTACGCATATTAATGAAAGGATCATAATGGATATTAGAGTGATGAAAACAAGGCATGTAAGGAGAATTATAAATAAGTGATAGGATGCTGTGAGGTGATACGATAAAGAAAAAGGATAGCTTACGTAGGAAATAATACTTTACTGCCATTATTCCACTTAACACTGTTGTAATTGAATTTAAAAGATAACTCATGCATAAAGGTTCAAGGTAAATTAGGAACATAATCTCTCTGTAGTAAAGATAAAACATAAGAAGAGGGAATTATAATAATTATTGATGTAGAAAATAAAACTTCAATACCATCAGCAGAGCTTCTGTTGCCTATAGGCGTCCATAGCCTCGATAGAGTTTCTTTCTAACCCTTGGGAACCATGGTCCTCTATGTATAATTGGGGAAGTGCATTATGATGTCCATAGTGGAGACCAATGTGCTGGCATGGTAACCAGATAAACACATTTCCATTCACTGGGAAGTAGCGAAAGTGGTCAGGCCGGCTCGTGATGAGACCTCTTGTTCCAAGGACTTTGTTTCTTGATGCATCCATTGGATCATATCCCTAGTGTGGTGGCCATAGTGGGAATGCCACTTTGCTCCTTCCTTATGATCATGGTAGGCTGGCTCGTGATGAGACCCCCTATCCTCCATCTGTGGAAAAAAATCATACAATTGTTAGCGAATATACATACATACATACATATATATATATATAGAGAGAGAGAGATATAGATTACTATTTTTTTGTTTTTTAACAGTCCCCATTTTATATATAGAGGGTGGCTCAACACTCCTTAAGAGTAGGGATGGTGGAAGAAGTTTGAACATATCAATAGAAGAAAATTATACCCCTAATCTTATTGATAATAAACAGAGAGAATTATACGGGATAGGGGAGAACCAGCATGGTACAGATAATCAATCAGTTTGATTTATAGTGGAAATGAGGATAGTGAAGTGATATAGATAATTGTGTCCTTTCTTTGTCGATCAATACAAAGAAATCTTGTTAGAGATGATAATATTCAAGACATTTGTCTGTTCCAGTAAACTTCATAGTTGTCCTTTAAATATGTATTTGTACTTTCATGCCATAAAGAGGATCATAAAGAGTGAATTGGGATGGTCTAGGGATGATCATGTAAGGGGAAGAAAGGGCGTTCTCAAAAAAAAAGTCACAAAGTGTTGTTTCCTGAAGGGAACAGTAAAAGAAAACCCACACAAAAGGTGTTGTTACCTATAGGGAACAACAAAGAAATACATACGCAAAAAGTGCTATTCCCTGTAGGGAACAACAATTGTTCCCTGTAAGGAACAACAAAGAGAAAATTTGGAAAATAAAATGGATTACCATGTCCTCTGTTGCCCTTGGTAATGCTTCTGCCTCCACCCATTTAGTCACATACTCTGTTGCAACCAGTATATATGTATTTTGATTAGATGATGGGTTTATTAGGCCAATGAAATCTAATGCCCATTGTTCAAAAGGCTCGCTAACTAACTGTGGATGTAGGGGCATCTCATCAGATTGGCTAGGATGACCCATTCTTTGGCAGCTATCGCATGCCTGGACAAATTTCTTGGCATCCTTAAAAATGGTGGGCCAATAATAGCCCATCTGTAAGACTTTATGTCCAGTCCTACGGTCTACAAAGTGTCCACCGCAAGGTCCATCGTGGCAGGCTTTTAGGATATCGTAGATTTCGTCTTCCCTAACACACCTGTGGATATGCATATCAGCTCCTGTGTGAAAGAGGTATCCTCCGATCCAGGAGAACTGAGTGCTACATTGCACTATTAATTTTCTTTCTCTAGGCATCAGGTGCTTGGGTAATTTCCCCACTGCTAGGTAATTTGCGACATCTGTGTACCACAGTGTTTTCATAGTTACAACAAATAGGTGCTCATCAGGAAACTGGTCTTCTACTGCCACTGCGTCGTCTGTTTTTGGCACACATGAGAGAAAGTCTACCACCAGATTTTCTTTTCCTGCTCGATCCCATATTGTTATATCAAATTCCTGTAAAAGAATTAACCATCGTGTCACTCTTCCATTTGTAATAGGTTTATTAGCTAAATATTTGATAGCAGAGTGATCAGTATACAAAACCATAGGGTATCCTATTATATAATGTCTAAATTTGTTAATAACATAGATTACAGCTAGAAACTCTTTCTCGGTCACTGTGTAATTCAACTCAGTAGGAGTTAAATTTTTGCTGATGTAGTATATCGCATAAGGTTTCTTATCTTCCTCCTAGCCGAGAACTGCTCCGATGGTCGTATCTGATGCATCAGATGAAATTTGGAATGGTAAATCCCAGTTCGGGCCCCGTAATACTGGGGTTGTTGATACTAGCCGTTTTAATTCTTCAAAGGCAATGTCACATTTGTCAGTCCATATAAAATCGATATTTCCTATCAAAGCATATAATGGTGCAGCAATTTGGGAGAAGTTCTTTATAAATCTTCGATAATATCCAGAAAATCCCAAAAAACTACGTACCTCAATTTGAGTGCAAGGGGTAGGTATTAAGAGGATTATTTGAATTTTTGCTAGATCTACCTGAATTCCAGTTGCTGAGATGAAATGACCCAGGATCAAGCCTTCAGTCATCATCATGTGGCATTTCTCGTGGCTTAAGCAGATCCTAGTAACAATGCATCTTTCCAGGACTTTCTCCAGTGTTTGTAATGCTGGCTTGAAGTCATCTCCATAGGGTGTAAAATCATCCATGTACACCTCGAGTCCCTCGTTTATCAAATCTGCAAAGATGCTGAGTATGGCTCTCCGAAATGTGGCAGGTGCATTGCATGGTCCAAAAGGTAATACCCTGTAAGCAAATGTTCGCCAGGGGCAGGTGAAGGTAGTCTTATCTTGGTATTCAGGGGCAATTTGGATTTGGTTGTAGCCACTGAAGCCATCTAGGAAAGAGAAGAATTTTTTACATGCCAATGTGTCTAGAACCTGGTCGATGAATTGGAGGGGGAAATGATCTTTTTGCATTTCTTTACTAAGCTCTCTGTAATCAACACATATACGCCACTTCCCATTCTTCTTAGGAACCACAACTAATGGAGAAACCCATTTGCTATCAGATATAGGATAAATGAAATTTACATCTAACAGTTTCTATAGTTCATCTTTAACAACATCCTTTAGGTGAGGGTTCAATCTTCGTTGAGGTTGTTGAATGGGTCTCGCATGTTTCTCAGTATAGATGTAGTGCATACATAATTGGGGGTCAATCCCTTTCATATCTGGGTAATCCCAAGCGAAAGCCTCTTTATATTTTCTAAGGAGTTGGATAAGTCTTTGTTGCTGGTCATCAGTCACGTTTTTGTTAATGTTTAGAACTTTCCTTAGCTCAATTTCAACGGGTTTACTTTATAAACATTTGTTGTTGGTATTGTTTGATCATTGATATCTTTTAAGGGGTCTTCTTCAATTTCGTTATCCAGGGCTGCTTCAATCATGTGACATTTTAGGTGAGATACGACAGCTAGTTGGTTAATGTAAGTGTTAATGATGTCATATTTTATTTGATTCTTAAATTCAAGAGCATCCACTACAGTTAGTGGTGATCGAATATTTTTAGTTAAATATGTTATAGGTTGTTTCCTAGTTTTTATTATAGTTAGGCTTGGCTGAGCTAGAGGATATAAAGCTAGGTTCTTCACATTACTTCCTCTTGCTATAGTCATACTACCTGTTCGACAGCTTATATAAGCATCTGCGGTCGCTAGCCAAGGTCTTCCTAATATTAGAGGATGTCCATCTAGTCAGTTTCTAGGATTAATAATCAAGAAATCTGCTGGGTATTCCCAAGAATCTACAGACACCATTACATCCTGTAATGTCCCTTCTGGTTTGACAACTGATCGGTCAGCAAGTTCCAGCAAGGTCGTAGTTGGATCTAAGGTTGTGATGCCAAGTCTCTGATAGGTTGTTGTTGTGAGAATATTAATGGTTGCCCCTAGATCGACCAATGCATTGGGAAAGGAACATCCATTTATTTGTACTGTGACTATAGGGTTTCCTAGGTCCTCATATTTCACCGATGTTTCTCTGCCTGATAATAAATCAGACAAAGTTCTGACTACATGGACAGTTGGTGTTACTTTTATTTTCCTCGTAGGATTTTTGGTACACAATTCCTTAATGGTTTTTGTATAGATTGGAATGTCCTGAATAGCTTGGAGGAGGGGTATTTTTACAGAAAGATTTTTTAACTCTCCCAGGAGATTGAAATCAGGATATTCAATTGGACGAGGCATAATCAATCTTTGTAGGATTGGTGGAGAAGGGGTAATAGTTTGATCATGGCTTTTCTATTTAACTGTATTCTCCGTTTGAGGTATTTGTTCTACAAGCAGTGGTTCTTCTGATTGTATATTTTTATCACCCTCTAACTCTATTATCCGTCCAGACCTCAATTTGAGTTCATTACACTCTCTCAACTCAATTTCCGGATCCAACCCTTCAATAATTTGTACCGACTAGACTAGTCTATTGTTGGGATTCAGGTTGGGTTGGGCTGGGAGTTGTGGTCATAAATTGGGTTGAGGATTTTGTTGCAACGTGTAAGGTGCTGGTAGCGTAGGTTGAGGCAAGGGGATTGTTCCTGCTGGCTGGTTTGTATGTCTTTGATAGCTTGACTAATAGTTTTGGTTTTGTGAAGTGGAGGGGGGGCTTTAAGATGAATATGGATTGTTCTGCCAAAATGGTGGAAAGTAAGAGGAATTTGGCCAACTATTGTTTGGATTTGATTAATTGGACCAAGGTGGCATAGAAAATGCTTGTGGTGACCAATTAGGAAAAGGTGGTTGGTTCTACCATGTAGCTCCTATGTATCGTTGAGAATTATATTATGAGGGTTGAAAGAATGAAGATGGGTCAGTAGGCATACCTGTTTGTCGTGCTTGACATTGGCGACGCTGATTTAATAGGTAGATTGGTTTTGTTTCTTCCTCTGCCTCTTTGAAGACCGCTTTTAATCCTGGGAGCGATGGGTAGCTTTCTGTGGCATATTCTTTAGTGCATATGGCATAGGTCTGTACCATATCCAGTGGACATTCTTTATGACTATCTTTCTTCTTGCATTGAGGGAAAAAAATAACCAGGGTCTCTTCTGCTTCGGCCTGCTTCTGCTTGGCTTGCATGATGTTTAATTGTGTTGTCAAGGTTCCCAGGATATCTGTTTTGAAATCTTCCAGCAGGTTGCAATTTCAGTACAAGTAATGCTTCTGCTAGAGATTTTGTTGTCCCTGGTGATCATATCACATTCTGCTGGTTTCAGTCTTGTACTACCCCTCGAGCATCTGATACACAAATCAATAATGTTAGCATAGTCTTCTTGATAGATATCACCTTTACCCATAATATTTAATGTCTCTATCCACTGGTCTTTCATTCCCTTAATCAGCATGGTTTTTAGCACATTATCAGGTAGAGGCAGATTTGCGTAGGGAGACCTTTGGAGGTTATATTGGAAACGCTCCACATACTCTTCCAAAGTTTCACTAGGTCTTGCTACCATTTGGAATATCTCATCTTTTAGTTCTCTAGATCTGCAATAATCCTGATATTTTTTAAGGAAAGCAGTTTTCATTTGATCCCAATCATTTATGGTGCCCCCACCCAATCCCATAAACCAACGCAGGGCTACTCCTTTTAAAGTGGAGGGAAACAGCTTCAGTTTCTGGGGATCGGTGGTGTAATCATAACCTCAACATAGGACATCAAATTCAAACAGGAACACATCCGGATCTTCTGAAGTGAGTCCATGAAAGGTGGGAATATTTTGTAGAGGGATAGCTTTCATGGGGGCATTGACAGCTGTGTCAACAATAGGATATTGTAATGTAGAGGTCTGGGGTGCTTGTGGATTATTGGCCATTTGGTCAAAGATATGCTAGTACCCTTCTGGGATTTTTGGAGCTAGAGAGTTATCCCTGGGTTGTCTAGAAGAGGTGGGAATGATCCTAACAACACTCCCTTGATCTGGGACACTGGGTGTCCTCTGTTCAATTATTATCTGAGGGGATCTTGGTTCCTCTGTTTCCCCTATTTCTCCTCCTTCACAAATGTTGCAAGAATTCCCTTCTTGTGAGGGAATTGATCACGAATTTTCAATGTCTTGAAAACTCTGCTCCATCCCTTCAGTTTTACTGTGGACCTCAGTGTAGGCTATAGATGGTGAGCCTATGGCCCGAAGGGAGACAGTAGGTTGTCTGGAAGCAACGGTTCAGGGACCTACTAATGACTGAGATTTGGCTTTTCTTAAGATGTCTTCGATAAAAGTTGATCATCCAAGGGTCACCAGTCCCTTAGATTTTTTAGGTTTGGGATGTGGGATTATATTGTTTTCTGGTCTTTTCTTCTTAGTCATTCATGGAAAAATTAAAATGTTTACTTCTATCTTAAGTTCCTAGCAATTCTACTGGAAAGCGGGTGGGGGAGTAGGCATTTTACTTGCTCTGTACGCAAGTTCTTACCTTTCTTTTTTAATACTCAGTTCTCTCCCAACAGATAAACATCAAACACCTACTTCACTTTTCTATAATTGTGCTGAAAAGTGGTCGAAGGAACAAGCACTTTACTTGCTCATTATGTAGGTTCTTACCTTCCATTTTCAATACCCAATTCTTTCCCAACAACAATTATCAGATATACATCACTCTTTGTAAAATGGCGACACTCTCCCAAGCAATGGCACCAAAATGTTGGCTGATAAAAGGTGTCTTTAAAAGTCCTAATTACCCCACATTAATCATCAACCTGGGCAAGTCCATTTATTTCAAGAGTGTACACAATGTGTGCATGCTATAAATCGAGAGAGTAATGTTTCTTAAAATGAAGTATAGACTTTTGATACAAGAGTAAACGGATGCATCTAATAAACTAAAGTTGCAATCATGAAAAGAAATATGACATATGAGCTTCAAAACTCAATTCTCTACTGAAGTTGTAATCAATTCTCACACAAGCAATTCAATTAACAATAGCATCAACTGAGAGTACAGTAGCAATAACTCATCTCTTCTTAGCTCATTCAATCTAAATCATACTCAATCTCCACTAAGCAATCCAAATAGCAATGATATCAATCTAAGAGTTCAATAGCGATAACCAAACTCTTACAGCTGATTAAATCAATATGGATCACTGTCTAAAAAATGCAATCTAGAATAAGCGTAAATCAGATCAAATGATAGCACTGTAAAACATGTAAATAAAATGCACTACTTCAATACAGGAAAGCAATAAATAGCAAATAAGATAAAATCATAGAAAACAGGAAAATTATCAAACCAATCACACTTGTGAGAATCGGAAATATATAACACAAAGAAGCAGTTTAATCCACTAGAGGCCGAGCCCTTAGCCACCAGCGAACACTGCTGAGCTACTTCAGAGAATACGAATGAACAACAACTCAATTATATATTAATCATTGAACTTAAGTGTCATTACAATATGGTCACGTTCTCTAGCAACATGAGTCTGTAAATTAAAATTACAATTTGAAATAACAGAGATCAATCCCCTTTCTTCCTACAATCATTTTCTTTTATAGTCAGAAAGAGGTAAAAGATAAATGCGATCCCTTAGGATCTTTCGATCCTGAGGGATTTGCAACTGATTGCTATCTTAAGACACCTTTCCTATTTCATGCTGATCCTCCTGTTATAGACATATTTGGGCACTGCAACCCCAATCAAATATGTCCATAAACTAAGGGCTTCTAAACCCCTAAAAGTGTTGTTTCATACCCTAAAGGAACAAGGTCAGTTGATTACATCATTTCCTAGAAGTTCTCCCTGAAAAACTACTCAAAACTGGTCAAAACTGGACCATACAGACTACTCCATGCATAGGGTGCAATGCATCTCACCTATTACACACAGGGGGTGTGATGCATACTGGAAAGCCCTTCTGTAGGGTGCAATGAGAAAGAGCAAACAAATAGCAGAAGTAGTTTGCTAGGTGGAAACCCAGAGAATCTTCTAGAAATTACTCATATGACACTTGCCTCTCTGAATTCGCCTAGGGATGAGTAAGAGATCATGAAATCTCCAAGTGGAACCAAGAACTATCAGTGAAATGAAACTAATCAAAATCCCAAAAGCTGACTCACTCTCCTGTAAACATCTATATATGGATCCCTCATCCTAGAGATCCAAAGGTTGGAATTTTGTAATTTGCAAGGAAGTGTTGTTGGTTTCTCTTTGAAGAAATTGTTGGGTGATCTTGCTTTGTATGAGGTGAAGAGGGCTTTCATGCTGGGAGGATGATGATGGATCAGACAACCTAGTTGTAATCCTCTCTTCTACTACTTCTATCAATAAAGCTATTTGAGTTTTCCTCCATATGCTTGTATATCTCTGAATCTTGTATTTGTATATGCATTTGTATGGTTAATGTACATCTGATCCTACATTGTTTATGGTTATAGATCTCTATGCTTTGATGGTATTTTGCTGCCTTGACTCTATAGGTGTTCTTTGAAGCGGGACAAGCGAGAAAGGAGTGGCGAAATCTCTATCAAGGGAGAAAGGAAACAAGCAAGGAGACTAGCAAAAGACTGAGGTTGGTACTCTCTGCTTCTCTCTCATCTATCTCTCATAAAGGAAAACACAAGTAACTTTAGTTTGTTTGTTTCTAAGATAGCTACCCGTCTTAGTGGGACTAGCAGCTCTGAATGGACACTAGTTTTCCCAATAACAAAATGGCGACTCCGCTGGGGAGCGAATAACTTGTTTGTTTTGTTACTGTTGTTTGCTTTATAAACCACAGACGGAGCCTGAAGTTAAGCCAGCTAGCCTTCAAATTGCTTTTGCTATGCAACTGCAAAGTAGATCAACATTGCTTCAGTTAATCTCCGGGTTGGTTTATGAAATGAAAATCTAGCTTGCAAACATCCTAAGTGCCCTGGTGGTAGCTCAAATAACATAATTAGATCACCCCCTATACTTTGTGTTTACTGACAATCATTAGCTCGGCCTAAATCCCTAAACTTAGCTGCAAACTGTGAGTGAAAACCAAGCTTAGTCTCGTTCCTGGACCATCACACTGTCTCTTCTTGGAAATCTGGATGCATCGCACCTCCCGTGTGTTGCAGGTGAGATGCATCCCTGTTTCCCTGTGTTACAGGTGCGATGATTGACTAAGACTGTTTCTGCCTCCAGATTTTGGTTTTTTCTTCATTGTCTTTAGCTTTATTCAGTAGTTTTGCTATCTATGACCAGTATATCTTTGTTGAAACCATCTTCCTTTACATTATTCAGCCTCCATCAGAAGGAATTGTGAATGTTTTCTTATGTATTTTTCATCATTTACAGTTCTCCTTTGCAGATAGTAGCTTAATCGAACTGTCATCATTTGATTTGAAAGTGTCGCAAGTGTCGTTTTCAGTCAAGAAAAAGAGTGTTGCAAAGCATTCCTCTTTTAGATAGTCGATTACACTTTTGCCATTGTATTTGATTTGAATTAATAGTATTTCAAGTGTCAAAAGCAATTTTAAATTCGAAATCGCAAAGTGTCGTCTTGGCCTTACTTTCGTTTTTTGAAAAGAAAATTGTTAGTACTGTCGCTTTGAAAGAAGATAGTTCAGATCTATACTTAGTTTTCTTTTTGTCATTCTCACATTAAGGAAATTGAAAAACAATACATGCATGTGCATTTGCATTAAGACTGCATGCTGAAGTTGATTTAGGAAAAGTGCATCTAGTGTGTGCTCTCTGCTCTATGTTGAAATAATTTCATCTCTCTTTCCTTAGTAGCTAGGATTTTCATTGCAAAAAGAAAGTAAACAACTGTTTATCATCTTAGATTGCATATTTAGGAATTGTATATCTACATTACGCGGTGAAACTTAAAGGAAAACTTCTTAAGAAAGATCAACTATAAAATAAACCTCAATGAACATAAAAGTGCTTAGGAACCTAATGCACAACATTTATAAGTCTAGGCTAGAGACTTATTTCGGCGTCATAAATCCTGGTAACTATCGCTTTCATCGTAGGTTGGGTGATTCCTCCTCTTTGAGATGACAAGTGCCAGTATGGACTTGTGCTCCCACATACCGTCGAGTATATATTGGGAGACCATAATAGGCTACATCCTTTATCCTTAGGAATCCGTGTATAGCTGCCCTATCGATCGCAATGCACTAAACACAGCATTTGGGAAGATTGACTGCCATACCGTAAAAAGTATTTTGCAGTTTTGCGTTTGGTTTGGTAATCCCTCTATCTAGATTTCCAGAGAAGTCACTTTCGTTCCTTTTCAGAGTCCCTAAAAGAAAAGGTCCATCTGAGCACTTGTCACTTCAGGTTCATTAAAAATTGAAGGCGACTAGAGTCATCTTTAGCTTTTTCTCGACTCTTAAAAATTGAAAAAGCAAGTTGTGTCAAAGCGTCATAAAATTTATTTTAATCAGAATAACGTCACTGTTCCCTCGTTGGTCTTAGGTTGAGAAAATGGAGTCTACCAATCAAGGATTTCCCCTTGGGGGAAATCCTAGTCCCTTCTCCTCTTGGGGGGATGTTGGTGCTCCACACATGGCCACATTGTCCCTTCCAGGACTCACAATTGGCCTGCCAGTATGGCTTTTCTCGACCTCTGTCATTCAAAACACCGCAATTCCTCAGCAATCCAATCAACAACCAGATGAAGTTGCTCCCCCACCTTCTACTTCGTTTGTTTCTCCCTCTCCTTCTTCCTCTTCGCTTGGTGAAGCTAGTAAAAACCAAGTAACTGAGAAGAAGAAGAAGAATCCAACAGCAAGAGGGGGCAACCACGCATCGTCTGGTGAAAATCCACACGCTGCACCATCCAAACCTAAATCTCCGTGAGTCATTTGCAAGGGAGACCACTATCATCGAGATTGTCCCTGCATCCCACGGATCCTAAGGGATTGGTCTCCCTGCTTGCACAATCCGGTGTCTTCAACCACTGACGATCATGTTGAAAGCACACCATCAACTAGCGAAAACGAAGCCAATGGAAAGAAAGGAAGATCTAAATTCCCTTGTAGACTGTGTGAAGGTGATCATGTCCTCCACCGTTTTCCTTTCCTAGACAAAGCTAAAAGAGTCTTGGATAACTGTCCAGTGTCACTGCAGCAACTTCCTCCTAGATACAAGAAACTCTTTCCGAGTCCATCGCTAGTTGAAAATTCGACTGACACACCGTTGTTGTCAGTCGAATCACCTATCATTGAAGATAAACCTTCTGAGTCCATACCAGACCAAAGTCAATAGGTCAAGACGGCAGTTGACCCAATCTTGTCTTCAGAAGGTCCACCTTCAGATGATATTGTCACCAAAGAGAATGAGAATGACACCGTTCAAATTCTCTTCGTAAACACAGACTCTGATGAACATGGGGGCAATCTACCCATTCCTTTACCACAGGAAGGAAGTTCATCAGAGGTTTATCCGGCCGTTTATTCGGTCCCACCTCCAAGCAATCTAGTCGTTTCCTTCAATTGGAATCTACTAGGGAGACCCCGCCTACCATCTAATGTACCATTCTGAATCATAGTACAAGCTTACAGAATGATCATGGTTGGTACTATCATAGATGAAGGGGCTTCTATGAGTATCCTTTCCTCAACTGCTTGGAAAGCGCTTGGTTCGCCATCGCTTCTGCCTGAGATTCGAAATTTGACAGGCTTCAACAAAGGAACCAGTCGACTGTTAGGGATCCTTCCAAATTTGCCTATAACTTTGAGAAGGAAAACCGTTCATCTAAACGTGATGGTAGTCCAAGGACCTCTAGATTACAATCTACTCCTTGGGCGTGACTACATTTATAGCATGGGAGCTATCGTTTCCTCACTCTTCCGAGTGATGTGTTTTCCACATGAAGGCAGAGTGGTCCACCTAGTTGACCAGCTTTCATTCCCTGGTTCAAACACAACTATTAGTCAAATGCCATCCCTAACTGGTATTTTTGCACAAGGAATGTCTAATCAATCTCCAGTCCATCCACCTGATGATCGTGAGTGATTCGGTGATTGTGATTGAAACCCAGGAGGCATGCGCCCTGGTCTACTTCAGCAGGAAAACCCTGAATATAAGGTAGGTTTCCACGTAGGAATATGACTAGTTTGACAATCCTGTCCATTTAGGAAAATGGATCAGGCTGGAAAAATATTCCCTCGTCAAAGGTTATGTGATTGGCACTGACAACAGTCACCTTTGTCCATTTCGATGGACATCGCCAAGGAAGTGTTTTGTCTGCAATGCGGATGGAACAATCTTGCTAATGCAAGAACTTCCATATGGTGACCTGGAAACTCTACTTTATACCTAGGGGCATGCAAACCTTTTTGCATGCAAGTGAAAAGAGACCATTTATTTTCTTAGTTTGTAGGTTCTTAACCCTTTAAACTCGTAGGTTGGTCATTCCTAGCTTGCATAATGAAAGGCTCAGGAGCAAAGTTGCGCATGGGGCAAGCTCCCTAAAAAATGAACCTACTGATGAGACATCCTTATTATACGACTGGCACGAGTAGTTTTACGCGAAGTTCAAGCTCATTAAAAAATAAACCTAGCAATGAGAAAATGTTCCCCCAAAGTTTAAGCTCATTAAAAAATGAACCCATCTTCGGTAAATAATCTTTGCGATCGCATAATTATCAGCTTTTGAACCTTGTTCATGTTCTTACCATCACCTCCATTCTTTTTTAGCTGATCATACGCCTCCATTTGATTGTTTACCCCTTTTGAGGAACAACTGCGACGAGTGATTCTATTAGCCACCTTCTTTACACTGCCATGATTGAAAAGTTCCAAACCTTACCAGGAGCCAGTTGTTATCCAAAACCATCACTCGTTCCTCAAAAAATGAGTCTCCTTTAAGCTCTTTTCATCTAACTCGTAAAATATGAAAATATTGCTGAGCAATTGGACTCTCCAGCTCGTTAAAGCGATCGGAAGTGCCATCCCTCCTCTAGATTTTAATCTTTTTGGACCTGAGGGATCATTACACAAAAAGATCAAGCGCTTGTCTTGTTCGGCTCGTTAAAACTATCAAAAAGTCATCCCTTTCGTATTATTTTATACTTTTTTGGACTTAAGGGATTACATTACGAAAAAGGACTACTGGAGTTGCCTTTCCGTCCCTTTTTAGACTCTCTAAAATTGAAAAGGACCGAGTTATCTTTGTCGTTAAACTCGTTAAAACAATAGCGACAAACTTGTCCATGCAAACAAGAGCGAGTTTCACTGTTGCTAGGTTCGTTAAAACATAGCGACAGGTTTTCCCGAAGGGAAAATTATAGAACAAGCATATGTTATCCTCTTCAAGCTTGACAAAAATAAAGAGGTACTGGTCAGAAATGACTAGGGAAAAAGGGAAGAAAACTTGAATAGCTTCATTGGTAGCAGGTTGCTCTTGAACATGACACTTTCACTCCGTCACCATGATTGAGTCGGGTTGGGTTATTCTGTTCACCGGTCATATCACCATTGGTCCGCCATACCATCCATTTTTGGGGTTAATGCTACCAATCCATTTCAGTGTCGCCGATATGTTCAAGAGAAGTCGCTCAGAGAATTCACCAACCTAGCTAACGCCTCATCCGCTGCAATACCTTCACTCTCCATTTTTCATGACCGCCACCCTGAACCTTGTATCATTAGATCGTTTTCACCTCCACAAAATCATTTGCTCCGTTCCGTGTCGTAGATGTGGGATTCATTAAGGCCCTCCTACGACGGGTCACTTCTTGTCGACATCAGCTCATTATCCAAGAAGTTGACTTAGGAGCAACCCTTCCAGTAATTTGAAGCTTGCATGCCTCAATGGCAAGTTTCTCACTTCCAGCGACAGGTTTACATCAATGGCCTTTGACAGAAAGATTTTGCATGGTGTTCGACATCGTCTCATGTATTCACACCATGTGAATTGTACTGCAGTACCTTGAGGGTCATTATCATTATCAGTGATTCCTCTCGTGCTTGTTAATAGCTTACATCATTGGCTAGTAATCAGGCGATGTCTTTCCGTGTTTGACATCAGAACATCTTCTCACATGGATTGACTTGTACTTCAGGCGAAAATTGAACGAGTTTGAAGACCCCGGATCTAGTTTCATCCATCCAGGTTGCGATATATTAAGGAAAATAAAGACATCAAATGTACATCACAGCTGCATAGATAATCATCCAAACTAAAGGATGATGGGTCTACCAGAATCATCAGTTTGCCACACAGACAATTGTTTGTCTTATGTACATGAATATGAATTTATAAAGCTGAGCATGGGAATGCCTGCCTCAACTAGATCATGAAAATATTGTGAAGATAATGTATTTTATTGTATCTTATTACAGGTCACCTTCTAGTTCGAAAAACCTTGGATCCTTATTATAAAGCATTTCACCCGACATTAGAAGATTTACGAACTCATGCTTTACGGGGCAACTGTTATAGACATATTTGGGCACTACAACCCCAATCACATATGTCCATAAAACAAGGTCTTCTAAACCCCTAAGAGTGTTGTTTCATACCCTAAAGGAACAAGGTCAGATGATTACATCATTTCCCAGAAGTTCTCCCTGAAAAGCTACTCAGAACTGATCAAAACTGGACCATACAGACTGCTCCATGCATAGGGTGCGATGCATCTCACCTCTTACACACGGGGGGTGCGATGCATACTGGAGAGCCCTTTCGTAGGGTGCGATGAGCGAGAGCAGACAAATGGTAGAAGCAGTTTGCTAGGTGGAATCCCAGAGAATCTTCTAGAAACTACTCATATGACACTTGCCTCTCTGAATTCGCCCAGGGATGAGTAAGAGATCATGAAATCTCCAAGTGGAACCAAGAACTATCAGTGAAATGACACTAATAAAAATCCTAGAAGCTGACTCACTCTCCTGTAAACATCTATATATGGATCCCTCATCCTAGAGATCCAAAGGCTCGAATTTTTGTAATTTGTAAGGAAGTGCTGTTGGTTTCTCTTTGAAGATATTGTTGGGTGATCTTGCTTTGTATGAGGTGAAGAGGGCTTTCATGCTGGGAGGATGATGCTGGATCAAACATCCTAGTTGTAATCCTCTCTTCTACTACTTCTATCAATAAATCTATTTGAGTTTTCCTCCATATGCTTGTATATCTCTGAATCTTGTATTTGTATATGCATTTGTATGGTTAATGTACATGTGATCCTACATTGTTTATGGTTATAGATCTCTATGCTTTGATGGTATTTTTCTACCTTGAATCTACAGGTGTTCTTTGAAGTGGGACACATGAGAAAGGAGTGGCGAAAGCTCTATCAAGGGAGAGAGGAAACAAGCAAGGAGACTAGCGAAAGACTGAGGTTGGTACTCTCTGCTTCTCTCTCATCTATCTCTCATAAAGGAAAACACAAGTAACTTTAATTTGTTTGTTTCTAAGATAGCTTCCCATCTTAGTGGGACTAGCAGCTCTGAATCGACACTAGTTTTCTCAATAACACCTCGTGATTCGTCCTCCACCCTGTTCGCAACCGACGCGTTCCATTCTTCATTTATTGGTTTATGATGTTCCATCGTTAGGGAATAACAATTGTTCCTTTCATCATTTTCCTGCATAAATAGGAGTAAAAGTTAGTTATGATAGCTAAATATTAACTATGAGTAGTTCATCCATTTCTTATCATAATCCATCAATATGTCAGCATCTTAAGCTGTAAAAAAGATAAGAAAAGAGGAAAAATGTGATGAAATTAAGAGTAAATACATACCCATTTCATAACTCAACACCTTGGCTAATAGTCCAAACAAAGGTGAGGATACCTTACTTAAGTATTTTATGAATCTCCTATAATATCCATCAAAGCCTCAGAAACTTCTGACATCCCTCTACTTCGTAGGAGCAGGGACCCTCTTTATGATAGCTCTCTCATTTTGGTCTACTTGTAGTCCTTCCTGGGATATTGAGTGACCTAGAACAATCCCTACAGTCATTAAGAACTCACACTTCTCAGGACTAAGGGATAAGTTAATTTCAATGCATTTTTTTAATACCTTTCCTAAGTTAGAGAGAGCCTCCAAGAAATCACACCCATAGGGGGTGAAATCATCCATATAAATTTCCATAGAATCATGGAATAGCTCTACAAATATGCTCAGGACTACTGTCTGGAAAGTGGAAGGGGCATTGAATAAACCAAAAGGAAGGACTCTATAAACAAAGGTACCCTAGGGACTGGTGAAGGTGGTTTTATCCTGGTCCTCTAGGCTGATCTAGATTTTATTGTAACCACTAAATCCATCTAGGAAAGAGAATAACTTCTTTCCTTCCAGACCATCTAATACTTGGTCATTGAAAGGTAGAGGGAAATGGTCCTTTTTTGTGGCTTTTTTTAGCTCTTGGTAATCCACATAGATCCTCCACTTTCCATTTTTATTTGGAACTAGAAGCAGAGGAGACACCCACTCACTATCTGAGATGGGGTAAATGAACTGTGCATCCAATAACATTTGCAGTTCTTCTTTGACTCTATACTTGAGGGCTGGGTTCATTCTCCTTTGAGGTTATCATATTGTCTTGCAACCCTCCTTGATGTAAATGTGGTGAGTACGCACCAAAGGGTGCACTCCCTTCATTTCCTTGTAACTCTAGGCAAATGCATCCAAATGATTTCTTAGCATGTTACATAATTCCTCTTCTTGGTGTGCAGAAAGAGAGGGGTTTATTTTCAATGTTCTTTCTGGGCCGAATTATATCATCTTGACATGAGTATGGCTTGAGTAAGCTAATCATAGATCAATCTAAGGGTTTTCTTTGGATTCCTTTACTAACTCCTGAAGAGACATGGTGCTAGGGGGTTGATTCTGGAGGATTTTCTCAATCAGGGAATCTTCATCAGGTTTCCCCCCTCCTATAGTAGCATCTAGGGTATAGATTGGGGAAGAGTAGACTTCATCTTCCTCCGCCTCTTCTAACCATAAAGGTAAGTCATGCTCTATATATGGTTGAGCAAGAGGGTACAAGACTAATTTCTTGGACATATGCCCATTTTTAGTGGCCATGTTCCTAGCCCTACAAATTATGTAAGCATCGGCAATGGCTAACCATGGCCTTCCAAGGATGAGAGGATAACCATTGGACTTGGTCTTAGTTTGGAGAACTAAGAAGTCAGTAGGGTATTCCTATGAATCAATGGAGACCATCACATCCTCAATAATTCCCTCAGGATCTACTGTGGATCTGTCTACAAGCTGCAAGACTATTGTGGTCTTTCTTAATGATCCCTGGAGATTTAGTTTAAGCATAGTCTCCTTAGTCATCACATTGATGGCAGCCCCAAGATCGATCAAGGTATGGGGGAAAATGGTGCCATCGATGTGTACATCTACTACAGGACTTCCAGGATCTAGATACTTTGGGAAAATCACCCACCCCAACATTAAGTCAGATAGTTTTCCAATGACATTAATGGTAGGGGTGTCTTTCTTTTGCCTTCCCAGATGTTTGAAACACTTCTCCTTGATTAAATTTTTGTATATGGGGACATCTTTGATAGCTTGGAGAAGCAGGATTTTGACACAAAATTTTCAACTCACCCAGAAGATCAGTCTTTTTTGGGGTGTGCTGGATAGGATGGGTTAATCTCTCAGGAAAAGGAGGTGGATTTTCTTGAGGGACACTTTCCTCTTTTTCCTCTTCACGCTCCTCAGGTGGAGATGGAGGTTGGTTATCTGGAAGCACTCTTCCAGACCTGAGGTTAATTTCATGAATTTCCATAGCATAGGCAGGGTAGGATGTTTCTCCACTGTAGACCTATTGTGCTTGTCTTTTGTTCACGTTCAGATTTCATTGGGTGGGCATCTGAGGTTGTTTAGGTGGAGCAGGGTGTAGGATCTGTGATTGAGATATGTGGAGGCAATAGAGATGGAGATTGGTTGTATGGGGGCCTCCACCCTTGGGATGGTGCATTCCACTAAGGTTGTGGAGGAGCATATGGTTGAAATGGTTGGTTGGCAGATTGGGAATGGTATTGAGGTGAAAAATACCAGGGAGAAGGTGTGGACCACACAGGATGAGTAGGAGGGCACCAAGGGGGAACGGATGTATTCTAATTAGGGTTGTAATATGAATAGGATTCCCCTTGCATGCCTTGCTAGTATGGTTGAGGTACTTGAGTCCTTCTTTTATTGATGTAGCAAAGTTGTTCAGTCACCCCTTCAGTTCCCTGATACACAAATTTTAATCTAGGTAGGGAAGGGAACTTGTATATGGAGTGGTTTTCCTCATAGACTGAGAAAATTTCTATAAGATTCAATGGACATTCGTTCCTAAGGTGCCTCCTGGTGCATCTAGGGAAGAAGATAACTAAGGCTCTCTTTGCTTCCTCTTGCTTCCTCTTGATCTACATGGTGTCCATTTACAGAGAAATGGTATGCAACATTTCACTCTTAAAGTCTTCCAACATGTTCCCAATTTCACTTTTTATGGATGTGTTGGAAGAGGACGAACTGGCCACAACTTGACTAGCCCTACCCTTCTTTCTAGATTGCCTAGAATGATTCCTAAAAACTATCTTGATATCATCATAGGGTAACTGGTAGATGTACCCTCCTAACAAGAAGTTTAGGGTTTCTATGAGATCTTCCCTAACGACCCTAAGAAGGACTAGCTTAAGTGATTCAGGATCAAGGGTGCACCCAGCCCTTTTGTAACCGAGTTGGAATCTTTCCTCATAATCTTCTAAAGATTCATCATGTCCCAAAGACATTCTAAAAATTTCCTCTTTGGTATCTTTGGAACTACAGTAGTCCCTATACTTATTGTTGAAGGCTTGTTGCATCTGAGCCCAGGTAGTGATACTATACCCAGGTAAACGCATGAACTAGCGCAAGGCTGCATCTTTGAGAGTGGATGGAAACAATTTCAACTTCTAATCATTAGAGGTGTAATCATAAGTTCTGCATATGACAACAAAGTCAAATAAAAATGTATCGGGGTCTTCTAAGGTCAGGCCATGGAAGTGAAGAAGAGAAGAGGGGCTTATGTTTTTCATCCCAGCATCCCCATTAGTTTCTTTGATGGGAAAAGCACCCTCATCTCCTTCTCTATCTCCAATCCCATTTCTATTTTCATCCATGGTGTAAATTGGTGGAATTCTCTCTTCCTCTTCTCCGATAGGCTCTTCAAAAATCTCTAGTTGTTCACCTAATGGATCCTCTAGCTCACAACCACTAAAGAAGAGGGAAGTTTGGTTGTTTAATGTGGTGGGGGTATTTGGCAAAACTTTCCCTAAGTTGTCTCTACTCCTACAAGGCATAAAAGGAGTTTTGTTCTTTTTTAGGGTTTTTTTTTTTAAACTTCTTGAAGAATGGAAAGAAAACAAAACCAAATTGTAATTACTTGCTGAATGGAACTAATTGTAGAATGGAAAGAAAGAAAAACCAAATTTCAACTATTCGCTGAATGGAACTATTTGCAGAATGGAAAGAAAGAAAAACCAAATTGCAACTACTTATTGAATGTAACTATTTGTAGAATGGAAAGAAAGCATGAAAGAAAGAAAGAAAGCAGAAATCACATCTACTCAGACACCTCCCTGAAAACGGCACCAAAATGTGATGAGCACCAGTATTGCAACAAGAATACTACAACTCGTGGGGCTACCAAATTTACTTCATCAACGTGGGGTCTTACAAACTTGGAGGTGATAGTGTTGTATACAAAAATAGATGTAATGGTCTACTCTTGTCACTCTTTAACTGGGGCGATAGACCACTAGGGTTTGTCAAATCAGTCTTTTATTGACTAGAAAAAGTCTAACTAACAACTTGAGGAGGGAAAATTATCCATAATGAAAGAAAAGGAATGTTTCCTATTTTAAGGAATGAAAGAATGAAGTGGGAGATGCTTGTAAATGACATGAAATCCTTTAGCTACTCATTGACACATTTTGCTTGCAAAAGAAACCTAAAATAACCCTATTTATCACATGTGATGATCTAAACTAACTGAGCATGGAATATGATCTAGGGAGTATTATAGCTGTTACATGCATGTGCTAATTAAGAAATAAAAAAAACTCTTTTTCTTTATGTTTTCATTTGATGAATGCAAATGGTAATCTTAACTTGCTCTTTGGCAGGGGAGACAAGAATGGAGGAAGAGGGTTAGAATGGTCTTAATGGTACGTAAGTCAAGTAGAGGCCTAATCCTAGCTTTAGTTATGATTTTTCTAACTTTGGGCTCAAAATAGGCTGCTATAGGATTTCCTATAGGAAAACTACAGGATGTCCTAGTTCTCCTACATGATCCCCTATTCTACTTGTTGGCTTGTTGTGGTCTGACCCAGGTTCAGAGGTGATTTAGCCAAACAAATCCTGATACTACTGGTCCTTTCGGCAACAGTCCACGGAGTGCGGACTGAGGTCTCACACGAAGTAGTATGGGAGGGTGCTAGAACCAGGTTTCCACACCCTAGAGATGTCTAATGGTTTCAAGTGGTCCACAATCCGACCCTGCACGCACGTCGCTATGCGCACTTACCCGTACCTCACAGCCTGTGATTGTCCCTTCACGTAGCCCTACTCGGGGGCTGAACAGTGTTATTACCCAAGTCCTTACTAGTAACCCGATATTAGTTGACTAACTTAGATTACTTGCATGTGTAGAGTATACTTAGCAATATAAATCATTCATACAAGTGCGTGTAGTAAATAAACAATACATTAGCAATTGATATCAAACATGTAATAACTCACGAACAGATACAAAAAATTTAGATAAAACTTCTCTTTATTATTCTCTTCCTTCGATTACAGACTCTATTCCACCCTGCGCACTCAGCTGCGGACTCTACTAGGCCTCTACGCACTTAGCTACAAAGCCTTTTCATACTTTATGACCCAAGATACTCTTAGAAACTTGCTCTCTGCTTCTATCTTATACTTCACTCTAACTAACTTCCCTCCCTTTTACACTTAGAGCTTTTCTCTATTTATACAATCCCATGGTCCGTGAACCATGGGTAGGATAACATTACATTCAAAACTTAGGGAGGATAGCCCTATGACTCTAACATACATTTCACGCCCACAATTTGTAGAGCTTTACAATAATATCAACTCAAAACTTGGGCTTTGAGCCCCAAAACATGCCATGGGGGGATTCCATGCCCAACAGGCCCCCAACACAAAAATCGTGACTCGCCCTCGAGTCACTTTATCAGCGCGACGATCTTGGCGCGGAGTCCCTCCAATTGTTCTCGAACGGTGCTAATGTCTGCAGTGCACTAAGCTGCTGCTTGCTGAACTTGCTGCATCCGTTCTACTGAGACCTCTATCTAGCGTGCTTCCCTATATCTGCACGTGCATCCCCTGTATGTGCACGAGCTTTCCTTCGATATTCGCCGTGATCATGAAGGCCTCATCAATCCATGGTTGAACACATGCTTTGAGAACTACTTCCTTACGGTGCGTTGCATCCACCTGCTCCTTTAATGCCTTGGCTTGCTGCATCCTCGCAAGCCACTGAGTGAGGACTATTTTTTGTGCAGTTCCTTTGACACTATCATACTTCTTCTGGAGTTTGCACGCCTCTATCTCTAGCTGCTAGATGTTGGGGTCCTCCTACAAAGTCGTGATGATCTCAAGTGCCTGTTCCAACATGTCGGTATAGTCGCGCACTGCACTGCCAATTTCTTCCAACCCTACTACAATAGCGTTGTTCTCTGATTTCCGGGGGAGTGGAAGGTTGTGCCTTTAACCGCAGCTCGACGATATGGAGATTCAACTCCAGCTACACCTTTGTCATCTCTTCCCTGGCCTTGCGAACTCCAGTTGCCAAACTATGCATCCGCACTTCTACAGGTAGATCTATTGCGATGGCCAACTTCGGGATGCGTCGACAAGCGTCATCTACTGTCTACACCAATTGTTGATTTTGTGACACCAACTCATCGCACTGCAAGCTGAGCTGTTCTATGTTTATTTTCTACATGCCAAGAACTTGGATCACACAGCTCTCCCTAGCATGCAACTCTGCCATTATCCCATCCTACAACTAATACAACGTTTCTCACGGAAGGGCAGCCAAATTAAGGCCAAGTCCTTTCAACATGCTAACTGAAAATATATCGTTTACTTTCTCTGCAATTATGGCCCCTTCTGGAAATACCATTGTATTGTCCATCCATGCACGTAGCATCTTCTCTGCTGCCGAGGATCCTGCTATGAGGTGGGTAGAAAGGGTACCCACCTGAGGGGACTGCAACTGTAATTCCTGCAGCTGCGCCCTAAAGGCCCCCAACACAGTCTAATGCTCCTGCATAAAATCCTGAAGCGCTTCATTCGTGACATCGCAGACCGTCTCGCCGATGTCATGGAGATCACCTTCAGTTAAGGTGATCAAGTCAATGGCCAACTTCGAGACCTTGACCTTTTTCCTTGGTCCTGCTCTTTTTGTGATGTGTGGCCGCTTCAATTGTGTGGACACGGCCCCTGGGTTTGCGCTCCCTTCTGCTATTTCTGTTTCTTCTGCCTCCTACCCCTGTGAGGACATTGCTTGGCCCTCGTCCTCCTGTGCTATTGCTGCCTTGGCTTCCTGTGCTGCTGTTGCTTCTTCTACAGCCTTCTTCTGCTCCGCGGCTTTCTGTGCCGCTTCTCACACTTCCCCTACCTCAGCTGCTGCTTTTTCCTTGCATCTTTTCTTTGCCAATTGGGTGATGCACAACTTGGCATCATCCTTTTTCTTTTGTGCTACCACCATCTCTAGTTCTGCCAAATATAGGGTGCGCCAGTCGAGAGGCCATGTCTCCAAGACAGTAAAAATCGCGTCGTCAGTGCCTACAAATGGTAGTTTCGTCCATTGCTTTGATGGATCCTTCTACGCCCTGATATAAATGTTGTGCATATCAGCCTTGAAGTCTATAAAACTCTGTAGACTATTGTGCGTCGTAGGTGATAGGCACGGCCTCTGAGTGATCCACATCCAGATGCTCGCCTCCATGAGCACTCAGAAAATTTTGTTGTAGCAAATCCATTTCACGTTCTTTGTGGCCCAGAGTGAAGCGTGCTTCGCAGCCTCTGGTAACTCTATGTCAATGTGGGGGAATTGTCTGTCCTCCGGTAGTTCTCCCACTACTAGCAATATCGATAATAACAACCATGTGTAGTGGAAGGTTTTACCCTACTCCTAGGCTTCGCGGTAGTTTGTCAAAATTTCTTTGCAGAGGAATTCAGACCAGTTGAACTGTACTGCCTCCATGCACTGCTCAGCCAGCGCGACCACCAGCTCCGGTATCTCATCGGCACGACACTTCCTCATCACTTTGTCGGCCAGGAGTTGGGTTGCTACGTGTACCCCTTTGTCCTTGATGTTAGAGATGGCGTAGCCCCTCTTCTTCTTCTCCAGCTTGTATTTGGCCTTCATGGCTTCTACGAGAGCCAAATCTCTGCCCTTTTCGGCTATAGTCGCGTGGTACTTTCCTTTATAGGGGAGCCAAGAAATACAGTGAATGAGGTCTACCGTGATGGGAATAGGCTCCTCTAGCCATATATACCCATCATGCACCAGGCAGAGAAACTGTCTGTGACAAAAATGGTGATGGGTGCATGGTGGAAATGTGGTATCCATAATAAGTGCAACAACTCGGCCTTTTCCACACTGCACAGCCATTTCCACGGCTCTAATGTTATCACCGCCCCCTCAGTATTATGTTTCCTTAGAGTCGCGGTCTCTAGATGAGGGAACTTCTTGCAGTCAGCGAGGTCCCAGTGTTCGAACTTCAAGTTGGAACACGACCCAAGTGCGTGCCTTAAAACACGATGCTGTTTGGGAGGAGCGGGGTCTAGAGCGGACTCTTGGTTTCATCCAAATTCTTCGGCACTTTAGTCTTCCCTTTCCACGGAGGGACATATGCGAGTAGTTTTGTTGCAGAGCGTAATGGTTGGATATCCTCCTCCATGTCTTCTTCTTCTTCTTCTGCGGCGATCATGGCCTGCAAGTCTTCTTTTTCCTCGTCTGTGTCGATCGTGACAACTTTCCATTTTTCTGCCATTGATAACTTGTCGCGCATCAGACTTCTTGGGGACATGCATACTAGAGCCATTTCCTATTTATCTTTCATAGGCCTTGGCGTTCACGGTGATTTGAGGATTTCTGTCACAACCCCGATGCCTTCTGGAACATCCTCCACCATTTGGGTTTGCGCGGCCTTGTCAACAGTTACCTCTTCAATTCCCAAACCATCCTTAGTGGTCGTCATCATATCTAGGTTGTATTCTGTCACTCACGAACTTAGGGGCTCAATTATCGCTCAACTCTCAATGCTCAGTGCTCTGCTCAGATGCTCAACTCTCAAATGACCAAGTGTTGTTTGCTAGCCAGCTCTTTGTGTTTTATAGTGCCTTTTGAATTGGAAATCGACCGTTCCCCCCAATTTTGGGCCATTAATGCTTTCTTGGCGGCTGATTTTCCCAAATCTTGGCCATAACTCTCATCTTAAATTCCCACCACCCACTCCATTTGGCCTCAAATCGCACATCCCATCGTGAATAGTGACCACAACGGTCACTTTCCAGCCAACCCACACAGCAGCATAGCCCTCCATGCATGGTCGCGAACCTTGTGATGTTCTGATTCTGCATGTATCTCCAATATTGTGCAGCTCCCAGGCAGAATATTTATAGTCCCACACTATCTTTCAGCTGCCTGGAGTGCTAAGACTGTTCTTCCTATGGCTAGTCAGGTGGTCGCACCACCTGTGCGGGCTCCATCCCGTCCTCCATCATGGTTCATGGAGAATCCCCATCTTCCATTGTGGTGACTGGCACCATGCACTTTACTCCTTGCAATGTACTACCTTGGTCACTTCATTTGGTGATATGCGGTTCAAGCCATGACAATAGACTAACCAGTTCACGACGATAGTCATCCAACTTATTAGTATGATCGTATGCACCTTGCCTTACCATTCCTAGTTTTTTGACAAGAAATGCTTCCTTTATCTCGTTTTCTAGCTTCTTGACCTCCGTGTCCATCAAAGCGATTTTCTCCCTTAGCCGTACCCAATCTTTTTCATGTTCGCGAAATCTAAAGTTTCCCCATCGGATTTCTTCCTTAAGTCTTACATGTTCTGTTTCTCGTAGCTGTGTGATTTCTTTGTTCCGGTCTTTGCGGACCATCATATCTATGGGTGTTATTATGTGTGGATTTGGCTTCGCATGCTCCACAGGGATTATAGCCCCTCCTTCAAACTTCTGCTTTAAAAGTACTTGCGCGGTCAAAGTTTTGCACATTTCCTTATAATCCCCTACAACCGTTGGTACGTGCAGGTCCCAGTCGGTGTGTCTCACATGGTGGACCCTGTTCAGCACTTCGCACACCTTTTCAAAGGCTTCACCATGTATGGTTTTTGGCATGCTAGGTTTTATCATACTTTGTCGTTTGCACATTTGTCTTGCCTGCTTCTGCTTGTTGTTCCTGTTTCCTATCGTGAGAGCAGTGTGTGTTCCTGCGGGCCGCCTACGATATGCCTGTACCCATATGGATAGGTGGGAGCGAAGGCTATTTCATCCATTATGCCTGGCTCCCATCCACATTTAGGGCTTCCCAAATCGTAAGCGCATCATATTTATGCATTCGTGCCAATCCCCGAAACTCTGCTGGTGCATACCCCACCACCTTGCGGGCGTAACACGCAGTGCCCATTTTAGAGCATCAAACCGCTGCTGTTCTGGCACTTTGCTTTCAAATTTGTTCAGAAATTCATCCACCACTATCAACCTGTCATACATAGGCAGATCCCTTACCTTTGTTGTCACGTAGCATAGTGATCTTACCATCCTATTGCAATTGAGCTTGGTTACCTCGTGTAACCGGTTCTGCCATCGTTCTATTTCCTCATCTGAATCTGATGTGCAGGAGCTTTCGTACTCCTACGAAATCCTGCCATCCACTGTAGGATTCACCCAATCCTATTCCTGAGTAGTTATCTTGTAGATACAGTCTAGCTCGTCATTGCTCTCATCGTCACGCACTGGCTCTATGTAGCGCGATCCTTTCGCAGGGTCTAAAGGTACCACTATGCGTAGTGACTTTTTCTCAAAAATCATTTTGCGCTTCTTCAGGTTTATCACTCCATTCATATCAGTGGCCCAATCTATTCCCAGTAGTGCGGGATATGGATTGATGTCATCAACAATCTTTATCACTTCGAAAGCTAAAAAGCGCGCTCGCACCTTCGATGTCTACCGTTATTCCATACAATCTTCCCATTGGTAGGATCTTCTGTTGGTTCACTATTCATAATTGAATAAGGGACCATTACAACATGGGCCTACCCATGTACTCCCATGTCTGTTTTGGTAACACATTCACGTTCGATCCTAGATCCAGAATTACTTGATCCATTTCATACTCCCCGATTTGCACAGTCAATCTCATTTCCCTTCCTGTTCACGATGTGTGCTTTCCAAGCTTCCAGACTATGCACAGTTCTCCCGACCCAGCGCACCTAGTGATAAGCTCCTGCAGTCCTTTCACAACCTTGTTATTGCGTAACAACTTCATACATGTCTCCAGAAAGGTAGTGAGCAATGAAGGATCCATCTTTAGCTCTAGTTGATTCTTACTACCTGAATTGGAGGCCTCCGTGAAGCTCTTCTTAGCTTCCATGAATGTCCCCTTCGCGCACTCCAAATCAAATTTAGGTTCCTTTGTAGGAGCCTTGTGAACCCACGCACTTTCTTTAGGTTGCTTAATTTTTTCATCTCCTGTCTTGATACCGCTCCGAAGCATGATGTTTACATTCGGGTCTTCTTCGCATGGCTCAGACCTCATAATTTGTAGGTTTTGAGTCGGTGGCAGCTGAAGTATTCCTTTATCGCACAACCTCGCTATCAGTGTAGGGCAGTCCTTTGTCTCATGATCAAACCAAGTGCAATATAAATATGATTCTCTCATCAGATTTGTACAATCACGGGCATAATGCCTTGGCCCTCCATAATTATAACAAATCAACTGTCCGTGACCCCTTCCTGGTCCCATTCCACCTCGACCTCATCCACACCCCTAAAATCCAGAGCGCGCCATCCCTGCATTTGGATCGAGGGCTCACATTTCGGTCTACACTCTGTAGGCAGGAGTCTGATCCATCATCAGTTCATAACTTCTGCAGGTGTGCTCATCATGGACTACTGACCTGTAGAAATTATAGAACAATTACTGGGACGTCTGCGTATTATCTGTAGCATGCTTTCCTCCTATCTGACAAATGACACACCATAATGTAGGTGCCACGCTCGGCCCTGCTTGTGCCTCTGGTCTCAATGGCATCGACCCTCTTGCCGCTAGGTAGTTCATGAAGACTGGACAATGGTAGTTGTCATGCCCTTGACCTTTGCATTTTATGCACCATACCTCCTCGCGCGCTTCTGGGCGAGTTGCCCTATCCTGTTTCAAACTCTACATTTCCAGACACAAATCCAGTTGCGCGTGGATTTTTTGGATTCCCAGGCCAGGATCTTGTATTGGGGTCTCGTGTAGTCTCATTGAAATCTCCAAAGCTTCAGCCTGGGTGGATAAATTCTGTTGTGACAGTGTCATCCTTAAATGCGGCATTAGTGATGCTACAAACCATGCACGGTGATTCCCATCCATCAAGGTCATGTTGGCTTCGAGAATCATACTCTTCAGTCTTTGATCTAGATCCCATGGGGTCTCGCCTGGAAGCGTCATGATTTCCTTAAACTCGATAATAGATTGTGTCTGCAATTTTGGCCTGCTAAATTCCCTGTTTAGTGCAGCCTAGATATCTGCGATCCCCGTGTTTGGATGGTTATTAGAATGATTAATGTACCATGTTAGTGCGCGATCCTACAACAAACTTACCATCATTTCCTTCTTTATATTTTCATCCACGACTCGTGCTTCCCATACGGCCTTTACCACGAACCAAAATTGGTCCGGATCTTTGTTCCCTACTCCTTTGAATACCGGAAATTTTATCATGCTCACCATATTGAACTGTGGTGGTGGCAGAGGTGGTGTGGGTGGAGATGCAGGTGACGATGGTGAAACTAGTGGTGTTGTACGTGGAGGTCGTATGTGCGGAATTCGCTGCCTTATTAAACTGATCACAATTCTTGGTGAAACTTTTGCGAGCTCTTCCTCGCTTTCCCGCTGAGGCGAAATCAAGGGGTTATTTTCTATCTCTATGGTACCTTCGTTTATATAGATCCTCCCGCTTCGTGTAGCCCCAGACATCAATTTATTCGCATAACCCGCTTTTCGCACAATAGCATTTTAATCCAAGTGTTCAAAGATTTAATGTACTTACCTCGCGGTCCTTTGGGGAAATGTCGTTCTGCCTCGCTGTAGCTAACTGTTGTGTCTACCACGAACTCGGTGATAAACCCTCCTATAATTCGATCAAGCCAATGGTCCACAACGCGCGTGATCTTATCTTCCGATTCTTCTAGTCTACGCACCCATTTTGGAGTCCACACAATCGCTTGTCAAGCCTGCACCTTCCCTGACTGTCTGCTAGCTTCGCGATCCACTCATACAACTCAAAGGGGAAGGATGCAAAGAAAATTTTGTGGATTTTTGTATATAAGTAGCATTCTAACCATTGTTCCTTTGATACTCGCCGATTCTTGTTTTCCTACACCGCGAACTCGTGAATTTTTCTGTCCAACCACCCTTCAATTTCTTTCTTTGTCAGATTCCAGTGACACGACAACAAACATCCCTTATGCAGATCCTAGTCCTAGAAACGGAACCATTTGTTGGCTTGTTGGGGCCTGACCCAAGTTCATAGGTGATTTATCCAAACAAATCTTGGTACTACTGGCCCTTTCGGCAACAGTCTGCGAAACGCAGATTGAGGTCTCACCCGAATTAGTATGGGAGGGTGCTAGAACTAGGTTTTCAAACCCTAGATATGTCTGATGGTTTCAAGTGGTCCGCGGTTCGACCCTGCACGCACGTCACTATGTGCACTTACCCGTACCTTGCAGCCTATGATGCTGCGTTCACGCAACCCTACTCGGGGGCTGAACAGTGTTATTACCCAAGTCCTTACTAGTAACCCGATATTAGTTGATTAACTTAGATTACTTTCATGTGTAGAGTATACTTAGCAATATAAATCATTCATACAAGTGTGCGCAGTAAATAAACAGTCCATTAGCAATTGATATCAAACATGTAATAACTCATGAACATATACAAGGAATTCAGATAAAACTTCTCTTTATTATTCTCTTCCTTCGGTTACAGACTCTATTCTGCCCTATGAACTTAGCTACAGGGGTCCGCGCACTCAGCTGCAGACTCTACTAGGCCTCTTTGCACTCATCTATAGAACCTTTTCCTACTCTATGACCCAAGATACACTTAGACACTTGCTCTCTGCTTCTATCTCATACTTCGGTCTAACTAACTTCCCTCCCTTTTACACTTAGACCTTTTCTCTATTTATACAACCCCATGGTTTTCGGACCATGGGTAGGTCGACATTACATTCAAAACTTAGGGCAGACAACCCTATGACTCTAACATACATTTCGCGCTCGCAATTCGTGGAGCTTTACAATAATATCAACTCAAAACTTGGGCTTTGAGCCCCAAAACATGTTGTGGGGGGATTCCATGCCCAACACTACTACAAGAAATAGGCCGAAAGATTAGGAAGAGGTTTAGAAGGTGGAATGAGGCATGGGAAAGGTAGATAATGGGATAATAAGGCATGCACAAGGTGAACACTATCTAGAGCTCAATAAAGTGCTTGAAGATGGTTGTATTTTCTCAACGGAAATGGCAATTTTTGCTTATAAAACAAGAATTCAGATTGAGATTTTAGTGGATTTTGGTAACATGGGTGGATAAGTCTAGGATGAGGCAAATGAGATGAAGTATCCTTGCAATGTATAAGCTCCTACAACAACACACATTATTTTCCGCATTTATGCACAACTTCATATATACATGGGAAATATTTATTAAATGGAGGAAAAGAGAGTTATTACCATCTAATGGCTAAGTTCATGAATGGAAGTGCTTTGAAACTGGTGAGAACCAGTATTGCAGCAATAATGTTGCAACTCCTGGGGCTTCCTACTTTACTTTTATCAACCCGGTAGTTCGTAACAAACTTGGAAGCGATGGTGTTGTATGCACAAGTACTAGTTCTTACTGTAGGCTGTCACTTAGTCAGCTGACGCAAGATCACTAGGAGCACAAGCAAACTTCTATGAATTCTAGAAGAAGCTTTATATGTGATGAAAGAAAGGAAATCTTACTCTACAAAGGCTATTCTACTTGCAGAAAGAGAAAGAAGACTGAAATGTGAAGTAACCCTAGCAAACCCTAATTTATCAACTAACCCTACTTTTGCAAAAAGAGAGGTGAAAATCTAGGAAAGGAGTGCCATTACCTATTGAAGAAGTAAAGTACACCTATTCAAGCTATTTTTGGAAGGAAATAAGAAAAAACATCTTTTTTTGGATTTTTATGTATTTTATGTGAAATTGTTATGCATGTAATTTATTTGTTTGTGGATGTGGCAGCGATTAGGTGGTGATGGAGGGTGACTTTGGGATTTGTAGAGGTGTAGGAAGGTGTGGAGGGGTCCTAGGAGGCCTCTAGCAACCTTCTGGAGGTTTTCCCTACAATCAGACTGCAAAAGGTCACTCACAGGAAATTCTATAGGACGCTGCAGGGGATCTACAGGAGGATGCCGAGGAATGTTTTAGAGGGTTTAAAGGTTGAAAAATGGTGGGAAAGGGTAGTTGAAGACTGGAGGGATGTGTTAAGGTGTCTTAAGTTCATCAAGGATGATTAGGAAAGAAAATGATGGTTGGATTTGTTCAAGAGACGAGAGGAGAGCTTATGAGAAAAAGTGCAGAAATTAGGGCAGATTTGTGAAGGGCTATTTGTGACCTATGAAACATGTAGCAAAATAGATGGGGATGGAAGCTTTATTGAGTTATTATGAGCAGAGATCTACTGTAGGAGAGCTGCAAATCAAAATACTGAATCTGACCAAGAAAAGAACTAGCTCTACCAAAAAACAGAACTATATCTCATGTTAACCTAAATTTTGATCTAGGAAAATGAAGTGTTGAATAGTGCTATATGGAAAGGAAAGCATGGAAATAGATTTACTGTAGAAATAGTAATGAGCATGGCAAAGTGGATCTGAAGCAAAACATTAACCTCTAAATCAAATTGTAACACAAGAAATTGCATGGAAGAAGCAAGACTATGTTTTTATGACAGCAAGCAGATTTTGACCTCAGTTCATCGTCCCATAGGGAGGAAAGGAGGTCAAGGCTCTGTTGATGGCCTTTTTGGTATCTTTCTCTTACCACTATTTAACCTACTTCAACAACTGAAATGGAAACAACTATGTAAATCACCAAACAACAACCTATTTTACTAAGGAAGAAATCTATCTATAACAACTAATTCATGAACTGCAACAAAACATATAAATACAAAAGAAGAGGTGTTGGGCAGCTTGGGTTGGGCCCTAACCCAAGAGCTTCAGCCCCCTGGAAAAACTCAGTGCTAGCTTAGAAAATATTTCATCTCCATTATCAAAATAATAGTCACATTACATAAAACTGTTAACAAAAGTAAGCTCGAAATGAGCTGAGCAAAAGCTGCAACAAAAGTGCGAAAATTTGACTAACATCCAACTAAACTACTAAGCACCTAAACCCTCCTATTTATACAACTGGATCCTCCAATAGATCTCCTAAAATCAAGGAGGCTTGGCTCCCAAGACTAGAGATAGACAACAGTTCTTCTTCACTTGCTCGGCTGCCCCTTGGATGCATTAATGTGCCTACTTGTGCTCCAAGCCTTCTGAAGGAGGATTCGAAGTAGGGAGTCATCAATGAGGGGGAAACCCTCCTACAAATACTCTCCCTTGTTTTCCTCAAATATTGGCTGCCAAATGCTCATTAAACCTTTGATTTTGTCTCAAAATTGACCAAAAAATCTGCATAAAACACACATTAGACCTTTTGGCATAATGACTAACCCAACTCACTCTATTAGCATAAATATAATAAAAAACATGCAATAAACTAATGAGAATGGTGGATTAAGCTAAGTTAGGAGGCCAAATGAGCCCATATAATTAGCCATTTATGGGGCTCATCATCAGCCCCCTACTGAATGTGTTGCTCATCCTTTGAGCAACTAGTCTATCTCCTCATCCTTGATGGCCCTGATGGACTCCCTGACATCCCATTCTTCTAATGTGAGATCCTCTTCCTTATCATGGAATCCTGCCTTTCTGTCCACCTCTTCCCACTATTGTTGTTCTTCCTCTTCTTTTACACCTTCTAGTAGGCCTAGAAGCAGTGGAGGACTCAATTTGAGGCCAATCCAATTGGCCTTCAAAATTTGCATAGAGCACTTGTACATAGGCACCCTCCTCAATGCTTCTTTTGATCCTTTTTGGGGAGTGATACTCCTTGATCTGTAGGCTGTGTGGTAGTGTGTTCCACCTTCTCATACAGGCATGAATGCAATCATCTCTAAGCAATCTTTCCATGTCCTCAAAATGTGCAATAGCCTGGGCTTGCTCATTGATATACTTAGGGGCACTTTCAGGATTATCTGCAAGCTTCTAGTGGACACTGATGAGAGCCATGGGGTTTGCTGGCTCAGCTCGAATCATTAAGGGTTCATTTTTCTCTTTTTCCATCAACTTCTTGATTTCTGCTGCCCTTTTCTCCTCATGACTCATCCATGATGCCATGGCCATCAGCTGCAAGTCCCCTAACCTAGCATTGGGGTCCCATACGTTCATATCAGTGAGGGCCATGTTATGAAAATAAAACTCTGCCAACCTTGCCTTGTCTTCTGATAAACTTTGGTCACATAGGTCTGTAAACTGTTTATAATCCTGAAAAGGCATTGTGCCTCTCTATGCCAAAGTCTTGATTTGAAACTAGAACCACTAGTCTTTGATGTATACTCCATATGATTTTTCTAGTGCTCTGCACTTTAGTGCCTCCATAAACCAGCTGGCCATGCATGCTAGTTTTGTTTCCCTCTCTTGAAACTATTCTCTAAGTAATGCATTTTCTGTTTCCAAGTGTGTCCTTGTGATCATCTCCCTATGTCTTACATCACTTAACTCCTTGCCCATTTCTTTAAGCTTGTTCTCCATGTGGCCAATGTCCTCTACCCCCTTAGATTTGGCGATTTGCATCCATCTATGGCTCCTTATTCTCTCTTTCTCCAACTCAAAGAAGAGTGGGATTGCAAATTTCTGAGGAATTATTTTTCCCCTTTCAAGGAGATTGTAATAAGAGCCCAAACTGGGCTGGGGGTTAGGTTCTGGAATCTCTGTTGTTTAATCCTTCCCCTTGGTCTACCCTTCTGCCTTTTTCTCAAGTTTCTCAGTCTCCTGTAGAGGAGTTTGTGCCTCCTGTAGGACTATTTTTGAGTCCTGCAGTTCTACTCTTTCCTTCCAAGTGGAAGATCTAGGACTTCCTCTCTCATAAGTAATGGGGGTTTTTGATGGAGATTCTTCCCTTTTGATAGTAGGGGAATCTATAATTATGATAGGCTCTTTTGAGGGTGGTTGTGGCTTCCCTATTTTTATTCTTGTGCTTTATCGAGCCCTGAAATACATTGATGGTGTCCTTTTCCTCTTTTTTTTGGGTTTAACTGGGGTGCTGAGGGCAGCAAGAACAACTGTTGCTTCCCTTTCTAGTGTCTCAGGAGACAATTCTATCTTCTTTGCCCCTTTTTCCTCTTCTTTTGTCTTTTCTGCCTCTGCTAGCTTTGTTTCCTCTAGCTCTGTTTTGGTTTCCTTCTCATCTTGTTTAGTTTCTGCCTTCTCTACTTTAGTCTTTTTCTTCTCTGGTTTAGTCTTTTTCTTTTCTGTTTTAGTCTTTTTCTCTTCTGTCCTAGGTTCCTTCTTCTCTGCTTTGGTCTTTTTCTCCTCTGTTTTAGTCTCTTCCTTCCCTATTTTAGGTTCTTCCTTCTCTGTTTTGGTTTCCTCCTCATCTTCCCATTTTGGTTCTTCCCCCTCACTTTCAGAAGGACTGAGGTCATATGTGAGGGCTTTTATATCATCTTCTCCTGTCATATTTCTGAGGATCTCCCAGGCTATAGGGCTTGTGAATGTGTGGAGGGCTTCTTCCACCAGCGGTTTAATTAGTCCATGGTGAGCCAATTGATATGGACTTCCTTCCTTCAATTTAATGCTGGAGTCTATAAGGGACTGTAGGAGAAAATAGGGAATGCTGAGTTTTTGGGGTGTGGGAATATCCATGCCATATCTCAGCTCATGCAGAAGTCTGAAATGGTAACCATAAACTATGCTATACCTTCCTTCACAGGAAATGTACTTGATAATTTGGTAACTAACCTCATCCCAAGGGTAAGGTATGCTTGTTCTCCTTATGTCATTTTTGTCCTCTACAAGATGCTCATTTGGCTGGAAGAAGGTTTTCTTGGTAACTTGACCCAATGGCTTTTCTTCTTTGCTCCAGGGTAGTCCAAGTGGAAGATTGGTAACCCTACTGATAAACTCTGGGGTGATTTCCATGGTGAGACCCCTGAAAGTAATAGTGGCATGGGTCTTTGAGTGAGGTACCAAGGAAAGTGCAAACTCCTGAGTCACTTCTTCATCATACCCTCGAAGTTTTTCGAAAAATGGCATCCAATTGGCTCTGGTAAAAATGGCTACTACCTCGGGATGTTCATGGAGCCTGACTGAATTTAGGGGTTCCTTCCTCATGAATCCCCCTATCATTATGTTTATAATATTTTGGAATACCTCAGGTGGAGAAGGAGACAACAATTTTTGCAAAAACAAGAAACAGAGAAAAAGACTGTGTTTTTTCTTTAAGAAATAAGCAGACTTTTTTAATGCAATTCCTCTTCTTTTTCAAGCTTAATTCTTCCCTAAAATTGCATCACTCCTTGTATATATGAATATCCAAGGTGGGTTTGTACAGAGCCTACCTCTTCAGGCCTGAATTTGAGCGAAAATCCTGTGTTCTCTTCTGTAAAACTGCTTACTGGCCCTCCTGTAGAAACGATTGTAGGCTCTCCTGTAGAGCCTGTTACGGCTCCTGTAGAACTCGATAATGCTCCTGCAGAACCCGATAATATGAGGACTGAAAATGACAAAGAACGGTGGTTTCGAGGCTATGGAGGTGGTACGGATCTTTCTGTAGCTGCGGGGATGATGATAAAATGGAAACAAAGGTGGTGAATGAGTTCGAGGCAGAGTACTTATGTTCACTGGAGATATTTCCAGTGATGATGTGAGGTGGAAAAAAGGGTACGTTGTCATTATTCGGACTGTTGGTCCCCACTGCTATGTCATCATGAGTCTTCATGCCTTCTTCCCACAATCACTTCCCATCATTTACGTTGGAGTTTAAACATCCGCCACTACCTATCTTTTGTATTTTCCATGAGTTGACTAGGCACATGTGTCTTTTGGATCTCCGGATGAGCGTAGTTGAATTGGATGAGGGTGGCTGGTTAACTGGCCACCTTTCTATTTTAAGCCCAACCATCTCATTCATTCATGCTATTTTCGAATTATACAGATACAATAGAGGAGAGGGTTAGACACTTACCTGTAGGTCGAATGCTCGTGCTACGGTGTTGCTAGGTTCTGTTGCTGCTGCATGCTCGGATTTCAGTGCTGCATGCCTGTATCCCTTCTGCTATATGATTTTTTCTTTTTGATATGTGCTTGGTTGCTTTGTACAGGTGCCCTTTAACTGAATCTTGCTTCTGACATCCCCTGCATTCCTGTGGCTGCACCTATTTTGCTGCTGGAGCTTGATTTTAAGGGGATCAGCTGCTACAGGAAATCCTACAGGAGCTCCTGTAGCTGCTTCTCCCTCTAAAATTTTTAGCTGATGCTTGTGCTGGGAGCTATGAGGATGCTACTAAGGATTCTGATGGCAATGGAGAGGGATTTGGTAAGCTGCAGGTGAGTTGCGGAGGTGTTGTTCTTTTTGTTTCCTTATTTTTTTTTTTTAAACTAGTTTCTGTGTTTTTTCTCTTTTGCAGGAAGGAAAGAAATCAAATGGAAATGAGGTGGTGCAGGTGTGGGATGGAGGGTTAGGATGGTGGATAGCTATAGGATGGCCTACATGCCTTCCAGGAAAATCCTCAGCTCCTCAAACTATTTGTAAAAGCTATTTCGGGCTCTCTGTGATTTCTACAGGAGCCTCCTGTAGAACACACAGGGTCTCCTGTAGGATGCACAGTCTTCAGAAAAAAACACAGAGAGGTGGAAAAAAAAGTCAAAAATGATGGAGAAGAGTATAGAGGATGTGTAATAGGCTTTGTGGCATGTCCCCTTGCTCCCTGTGGTCCATCTGTAACCTGCAATGCATTTGAAAAGTCAATTTTCTCTTTTCTTTTTTCTCTTTTTATTTTTTTATTTTTTTATTTTTTTTTATAAGACAACCATGGCACCTCCAAGAGGTTTCCACCCTACTTACCTGCCCTGGGTGCCTCCAACAAAGGTTTTCACCCAGGGATCTTATTCTCTCTCTCTTTTTTTGTTTTTGTCATCACTGGGCTGCCTCCAAAGAGGTTTTCAACCCAATGATGGGACTCAAGCGCCTCATAGAGGTTTTCACTTGAGTCCTTATTATTTTTTATTTTTCTCAGTGAGTGGGTGGAGTGGAGGCTGAGACCTGCTCCACTACCAACACTGTCTTATTCAGATCTTCAATGAATTCTTGCTTGGAGAGGGGCTTCTTGTAAATTTTCAATCTATGCCCATTGACAAGCATGGGGATGGCTTCCTCATCAATGGTTCTGATTAGAACTAAACCATTTTCATTGCATTTTTCTACAATGTAGGGTCCCAGCCATCTTGTCCTCAGCTTGCCTTTGAAATATTTATACCTTGAGTCATAGAGCAGCACCCAATCTCCTTCTTGGAATTGCTTCTCCTTGATATTTTTGTCGTGCCATATCTTCCTCTGAAGCTAGATTACCTCTGTGTGAAGAAGGGCCTGCAATCTTTGTTCATCCAATCCATTGAGATGGAGTAGCCTTTCCCTTTGTGCATGGCTGATATCTAGGTCCAACTGAGCTGCCATCCTTAGTGTATTGTATTCAAATTCTATTGACAACAAAACCTTCTTCCCATAGACCAGTTCATAGGGTGTGAACCCTGTGGTGGTCTTCCATGTGGTGTTGTAGGCCCAGGTGGCCTCAACCAATCTATCTGCCCAATCTTTTCTGTTGCTGCTCACTACCTTGGTCAGAATTCCTTCCAAAGCTCTGTTAGTGACTTCCACCTATCCATTGGCTTGTGGATGGTAAGGGGTGGAAGTCCTGTGCTTGATTTTATGATGTGTGAGCAGGTCTTCAATCAAATTGGAAGTGAACTGACTGCCTTGATCTATAACCAGTTCTCTTGGATACCCGAACTTATAGAAGATGTTCTCTCTTAAAAACTCAGCTACTTTTTCTTCTGTTGCTACCTTGATTGCCTTTGTCTCTGCCCATTTTGTCAGATAATCGATGCACACAATGATGTATTGTTTCTGTTTTGAAGGAGGGTTGATAGGACCCACAAAGTCCATGCCCCACTTCTCAAATGGCTCAAAAGTCACTTGAGGTTGCATGGGCATCTCATCCTTTGGAGTAGGTTTCCCCATCCTTTGGCACCGATCACATTGGCTGATATATCTCTTCACATCTTGATGAAGAGTGGGCCAATAGTAACCTGATTGCAGAATTTTGAAGGCAGTCCTCTTTTCTGCAAAATGGCCTCCACAAGGCCCATCATGATAGGTCAAGAGAATGTCAAAAACTTCCTCCTCCCTCACACATTTCAAAATCTGATCTGGGCCGAGTTTGAAGAGATTGCCTCCAATCTAGGTGAAAGGGGCACTTTTTCTCATGATCGTTCTCTTCTCTTTCGAAGACAGCTGTGGTGGGAACTGTGCTGAAACCAAGTAATTTGCTATATCAGCAAACCATGGAGAGAGTATTGAGATATCAAATAGGTGTTCATTTGGAATTTGATCATCCACCATTCCTTCCTCACTTGCAGGCAGATTTACTCTAGACAAAAATTCAGCAACAACGTTTTTCTTACCAGGCTTATCAACAATGGTTAAATCAAACTGTTGCAATAAAAGCAACCATCTAATAATGCAAGAATTTATATTTGGTTTGTTCATTAAATACCTAATTGTAGCATGATCAGTGTGTACAAAGGTTTGATAGCCTGTGATGTAATGTCTGAATTTATTTAGGGAATGTACTACAGCTAGGAGTTCCTTCTCGGTTACCGTGTAGTTTAACTCTGCCTTGGAAAAATTCTTACTTATGAAGTATATGGCATAAGGTAACTTTTCATCAACTTGCCCTAAGGCTGCTCCTATTGCTTTGTTCAAGGCATCTATGTGAATGTGGAAAGGTAGGGCCCAGTTTGGGCCTCTCAAAATTGGGGCAGTCACAAGTTTACTTTTCAAGGTATCTAGGGCTTCTTGACAGTGGTCAGTCCATATAAACTTGACATCTTTTCCCAAAAGACCAAACAATGGAGAGGCTAACTTACTGAAATCTTTAATGAATCTTCTGTAATATCCTGCTAAGCCTAGGAAACTTCAGACATCTCTCACCTTTTGAGGAGGTGGGACCCTTTGGATGATGGCAATTTTGTTGGGGTCCACCTGCAATGCCTGTTGAGATATTGCATGACCTAGCACAGTCCTTTTAGTCATCAAGAATTCACATTTTTCCAAACTAAGGGACAGGTTCATTTCAATACACTTGTCCAAAACTTTCCCTAGGTTAGATAAAGCTTCCTGGAAGTAAGAACCATAAGGAGTAAAATCATCCATATAGATTTCCACTGCATCATGAACCAGTTCGGAAAATATACTCAATACTACTCTTTAGAAAGTGGCGGGAGCATTGCACAAACCAAAAGGAAGGACCCAATATGCAAAGGTACCCCAAGGACAAGTGAAAGTGGTCTTATCCTGGTCTTCCAGGCTGATTTGAATCTGATTGTACCTTCTAAACCCATCCAGGAAGGAGAAAAACTTTTTCCTTGCCAGACCATCTAACACTTGATCTATGAAAGGTAAAGGAAAATGGTCCTTTTTGGTGGCCTTGTTCAGTTCCCGATAATCAACATAGATTCTCCACTTACCATTTTTCTTTGGCACTAGCACCAAAGGAGAGACCCATTCACTGTCGGAGATGGGGTAGATGAATCCTGCATCTAGTAACTTTTGCAATTCTTCCTTGACAATGTCCTTAAGGGCTGGATTCATCCTCCTTTGAGGCTACCTGACTGGTTTGCAATCTTCCTTAATGTAAATGTGATGAGTACAAACTGAAGGGTGCACTCCCTTCATCTCCTTATAGCTCCAAGCGAAGGCATCTAAATGTTTTCTCAATAAGCTACACAGTTCCTTCTCCTGGGAAGTGGATAGGGATGAGTTGATTTTCAAGGTTCTTTCTGGGCTGAACTCTATATTCTTAACATGGAGAGAGGTTGGGTCGGCCACATAGAGATCAGTTAAGGGGTTGTCTTGGGTTTCTTTCACGAGATCTTGTAATGGAAAAATACTAGGGGGTGGATTCTGAATTAGATTTCCAATGATATAATCCTCATTCTGCGGTTGCCCCCTCATAACAGTTTCTACTGCACACAGTGGTGCAGAATAGACTTCATCCTCATCCTCCTCCTCCAACCAAAGAGGTAGATCATGTTCTAGCAAGGGTTGGGTAGGAGGGTATAGGATTAGCTTCTTGGACATATGCCTGTTCTTGATTGTCATGTTCCCAGCATCTGCAGTAGCCAACCAGGGTCTTCCCAGGATGAGAGGATACCCAGTGAGCTTTGCTTTTGGCTGGAGGGCCAAGAAATCAGTAGGGTACTCCCAAGAATCAATGGATACCATCACATCATCCACAATCCCCTGAGGGGTCACAGTGGAGCGGTCTGCTAGCTGTAATACTGTCGTGGTCTTTCTCAAGGAGCCCTGGAGTTTGAGCTTGAGCATGGTGTCCTTGGTCATCACATTAATGGCAACCCCTAGATCAATTAGGGTATGGGGGATCATGGTGCCATTGATGTGGAAATCAACTACTGAGCTTCCAGGGTCTAAATTTTTTGGACATATCATCTGCCCCAACATTAGGTCAGACAATTGTCCTATGACATTGATGGTTGGGGCATCTCTCTTATGCCTGCCTAGATGCCTAAAGAACTTCTCTTTGATCATCTTGTTGTATATAGGTACATCCTTTATGGCTTGGAGAAGTGGTATCTTTACACATAACTATTTCAATTCTCCTAGAAGTTCAGTTTCTTCTGGGGTAGGCTGTTTTATTTCGGATAATCTCTCAGGAAAGGGTGGAATTGCTTTTGGTTCACTTTCCTCTTTATCTTCCTCAACCTCCTGAGGGGGAGGCTAGCTATCTGGGAGAACCTTCCCAGATCGTAGGTTAATCTCTTGAATCTCCACAGCATAGGTTGGGCATGATGGTTCCCCACTGTATACTTGCTGAGCCTGTCTGTTGTTCGGGTTCGGGTTCGGTTGAGTAGGCATTTGGGGTTGCCTTGGTGGAGCAGGAGGCAATGGTTATGGTTGAGCAGGTGGTGGAGGCAAAAGAGCGGGAGGAGAGTTGTACTGGGGCCTCCACCCCTGATGAGATGCATTCCACTAAGGTTGTGGCTGAGTATAGGAGTGGAATGAATGAGTGGCTGGTTGGGCATGATATTGAGATGGATAGGACCAAGGAGGAGGTGTGGACTAGGAAGGATGAGCAGGGGGACCCCAAGAAGGTATGGAAGTGGCTTGACTGGGGTTGTAGTATGCCTAAGATGTCCCTTACATTCCCTGCTAGTATGGTCTAGGTCCATGCGGTCTCCTTTGGTTCATGAAATAGAGTGGTTCAGTGGCTCCTTCGACCCCTTGGTATACAAATTTAAGTCCGAGCAAGGAAGGGCACTTATCTGTAGAATGATCTTCTTCACAGAATGAACAAACTTCTATAGAGTTCAATGGACATTCGTTCCTAGGATGCCTTCTAGTGCACCTAGGACAAAAAATGGCCAAAGCCCTCTCTGCTTCCTCTTGTTTCCTTTTTATATGCAAGGTATCCATTTTCATGGCAAGATTCTATAGCATATCACTCTTGAAGTCTTCCAGCATGTTTCCAAGTTCACCTTTAAGGGATGTACTAGATGAGGAGGTACTGGCTGTGGGTTGAATCCCCCTACCTCTCTTTCTAGCTGCCCTAGAATGGTTTCTAAAAATAGTCTTTATGTCTTCATAAGGTAGTTGGTAGATATCTCCCCCAACCAGTAAATGGAGGGTGTCTAGGAGGTCTCCTGGAATTCCTCTGAGAAGGACCAACTTCAGAGATTCGGGGTCAAGTGTGCACCTAGCCCTTTTATAACTAAGCTGGAACCTTTCTTCATAATCTTCCAAGGATTCATCACTTCCCATGGTCATTCGGAAGATTTCTTCCTTGGTATCTTTTGACCTACAATAGTCCTGGTATTTGTTATTAAAGGCTTGCTGCATATGAGCCCAAGTTGTGATGCTGTTGCCAGGTAACCCCAGGAACCAACGCAATGCTGCATCCTTGAGGGTAGAAGGAAATAGTTTCAAATTTTGCTCATCTTCTGCATAGTCATAAGTTTGATAGATAACAATAAACTCAAACAGGAAGGTGTCAGGATCTTCTGTAGTCAATCAATGGAAGTGAGGTAGGGCTAAAGGGCTTATGTTCTTCATTTTAGTGTCCCCATTGGTCTCTCGGATGAGAAAGGTACCCTCTACTCTTTCTCCATTCCCCCTAACATTTCAGTTTTCAGCCATTGTCTCAGGAGGGATGTTTTCTTCCTCTTCTTCTCTTATAGGCTCTTCAAATATCTCAAGTTGTTCCCCTAAAGGTTCTTCTAGATCACTGCCACTGAAGAAGAGAGAAGGGTGGCTTTGTGATGTGGTGGGGGTGTTGGGTAAGAATTTCCCTGAATTATCTCTGTTCCTATGAGGCATGAAAGGAAATCTCTTTTTGGGTGATTTTTTTGTTTTTTCTGCTTGTACCTGCAAAACTGAAATTGATTGAACAAAAAAATTGCAACTACTAAAATGAACTTGCTGAAAGGAAATTGCAGAATTGAAATGAAAGCAATGAAATGACTAATCTGGAATAAAAATTGCAGAATTCAAAGGACTAATCTACTTTTGTTGAAATGGAAATTGCAGAATTGAAAGGACTAATCTACTTTTGCTGAAATGGAAATTGCAGAATTGAAATGAAAGCAAGGAAATGTAGAAATTGAAAGAAACAACTACTCTATGTTAGTGTCAGTCTTTGCAGCCTTCCTCCAGTGATCAAACATGCTCTTACAAAGGGATTTTAAGGTGTCAAGGTCAAATTTTTTCATTTCAGTGAGTCTTCAAGTAAAATTTGGTCACTAGGTATTAGGTCTAAGGTTTGCTTTCACTCCTTTCAAAGTTGTCCAAATGTCGGTCCATGTCACCATTCAGCTAAGTGTACCATCATTTCGAGGGTTTTCATCATCATGTCAAGTTCCACTGGGTCATTTTACACCTTGTTCATGCTTCAGTTGTGCCTGGGAAAGGTTCATTTCCCTCTCCTAGGGTTTTGAAGGCAATTTCTCTTGGATGTTCAAATCATCAGCAAAACTTGTATCCTGATATTCATGCACCTTCCCCTATCCTTAATGTACCTTATTAAACACTTCCCATTACTGAGATCCCACAAATTCCTCATTTTTCCACAAACCCTAGTTTCTTGCTACAATTTGACAATTTTCTAGGTTGGGCCTGTGTTTAGCCCTTTTGGACCTCTTCCCCTCACTCAATCTCTAAAATTTCACTTTCCCCTACTTCCTAACATCCCTCCCTACTTCCAAATTTTTTTTCAAGAATTTAGAAGCCCTTTATCCCCTTCATTTCACTTCATTTCGATAAGTCCCTTGTTCCACACATCGGGGTAGGTTTTACTCAAATGATGTTTCTGAGCAAGGAAATATGAATTTAGAAAAACTGAGAGTGTTTTTTGTCCAAAATAGGCCAAGGAAGAAAAACCTCCTTCACTTTTTACACAGGTGTCATGGTTTTAGAGAAATGTCAAAAATACCGTTGCCTCGGGAGAATTGATGTACCTCTGAAGTGACCTTGGGAAAATCAAGTTTTCTCCTAGCTTGGTTGGCCAAATGACTTGCTTGATGAGTTAAATGATAACGAGACACAAAGATATTTCCAATGAGCTATCATGAGCTCAATTTGGGGTTGAGGAAGTCTTTCAAAAGTTGACTACAACAACACTTTGCCTTTAGGAAGCTTCATTTGGCACATTTTGACCAGTCTTGGGAGATTTGATTTTTAGCAGGGAAAATAAACTCGAAATTGAAAAATTCTAGTTGGGTTGGAAATTATACTCAATAACCTTTCCAACGAGCTATCCCACACCCAATTTTGACACCAGGAAGGCCTCCAAAAGTCTCTTGGAAAAAGCACAACACATTGGGTTTGGTGGCGCGGCGCACTAAGCAGGTGGTGCGGCACATTGGGCTGCGATTTTCAGTGCTAAATTACACGGGCGCGACGCACATAACTGGCGTGGCACGTTGGGTTTGATGCATGGCGCATACAGCCAGCAAGCCTGAAATCTTCACCAATTCATTCCAAATCGCCCAATATGCTTGGATCATCATTTGTGCAAGTAGGTTGAACCTCTAATCACTACTTTTCATCCAATTTTGGTGTTTGTTTGATGGTGGTTGTCTTATGGTGGTTGGCTAAGAAAATCAAACCCTACCTCTCTCTCCAAAGAAAACAGTGCTAGGGTTTGTATCAATTATTTGGCTGCCAAGTTATTCCCTCACTTTTCTACTCCCTCACTCCATTTTTCCTCATTTCCCTATTCCTTAAACTTACATATCCCTAAATTCACTAATCCCATATCCCCATTCCCATTTTCCCAAATCCTAACTACAAATCCCCAAACCCTAATTGCCATCCCAAACCCTAAATATCATCCCATAAACCCTTTCATTCCCTAAAACCCTACAGCTAGCATCAAACCCTCCCCTCATCAGTCCCACTCATCCATGGCACTCAAAAACATGAAGGCAAAATCGCCAAGCTGACCAAAGGAGGAGGGTGGAGTTCACTTCACTTGAGCAGGAGGTTAATGCTGATAGGGAGTCATGGCTTGAAAGAGAAAATATCCACTTGGAGAGGAAGCTAGAAAAGGCCATCAATGAGAATAATATGCTTAGAAATCTGTCATATCATTACTTGTTGAGGAACATGGTGTGCCAAGCTAGAATCCAGAGCTTGAAGGCAAAATTGAAGAGAGCATCAAGGAGGCAAAAAGAGCATGAAGGACTTTAGATATTGGTTGAGGCTTCCCTGGCCCAACACAATGTTTGATGGAGAAAACTCAGCCCAAATTTCAAAAAATTTGGAGCACTTTTTGCATTTTTGAAATTTTTTGCACAAAAAACAGAGTTTTCTGCTCTATGTGCCGCGCCACGTGGCACTCGCTTTTTCTAGGAGCCTCCAAATGACAAAAACTCAGCATTTTTGGATTTGACATGAAAACATATGCTTTCCTTCTAATGGCCAAGAAATTTGGACAGGTTTTGAGCCCTCAAAAAGGTCAAAAACACTCAAAAAATGACCTCACTGCCCGTATTTTGACACACAGGAAGCAGTGTTGGGAGAACTAACATTTTGAGGGGCAAATGGAGGCCAAATTGAAAAATTCCACTTGGGTTGGAAATTAGACAGTAGACCTTTCCAACAAGAACACTTGGAGCTAATTTGGACACCAGGAAGGCCTCCAAAAGTGGGTCCAAACAGGCACTATGCATAGAGAATCAGGCGCGGCGCATAGAGGAAAAATTGCCAGTTTGACCAAGTATTGCTCTGTTTTTCGCCCAGCTTTGGCCAGTTTGACTTTTTCACTTTCCTAATGGAAAATTTGTGATGTAATTTAATGTACATTGATGGATCATGATGTAAATATGTCAAATGTTCACTTGTAGAGGTAGATTCATCAGTTTAAAAGTTGTTTGAAACTGAATGAATCAGTTCCCTTGTTTCTAGAGGCATGCTGTTCTGTTGCCTAATTTCTAGTTCTCAGTTTAGAATTAGTTGAAACAGCTCCTAAACATGTGTGCTCGACCCCTAGAGGCAAGGATGAGCTATGGTTTGTCTATATTATGTTGTTTTTCAGTCATTAGCATGGTTGGACTTTTGAGAAAGCCTTGAGCTTCATTGTACACTCATATCAGCATTTTGGCTAAGGAATTGAGACCAGGATTTGCAGCACTCTTTGGGATCCCTGTGGCATTTTGTTTTGGTACATTGTTTTTCTTTGTAATTGTGAATTTTCTTATGTGTTATGTATGCCATTCTCTATCTTGTTTCTTCTGAACTAAACAAACAAGAGTGTAAGTAGAATCCATTGAAATTGCAGTGCTCTACTTGAAGTTTGCTTTAGTTTCTTGACATTTTCAGCTGTTTGGGGAGGATCCATGGTTTCTCTTGCCCTCTTCAACACCTCACCGGTCTATTCCTTCCATCTCATTCAATTTTAAGTGCCAAAAACAATTGTCTACGTTGCCTCATTGAGATCTCTGCAGGACTGAGCCTCAATCCCCGCACCCAAAATCTATCTTTCCATCTGAGCCAAAAAAACATCCTTTTATGAAATCAAACTCTCTTGCACTTATACCTAGCCTAATATCAGTATTTCTATCAGTCATCTCAAGCCCTCATCGATCATAATTTGCTAAGATTGACCTGGAGAGAGCCCTCTCCTGACCTGGTAGGGCTAGCTATCAGGCTGAGCGTGGTTTGATGTTGGCCCCGGATCCTACCTTTTCAGCTTGAGGTAAATCTAGGCAATAACACTCTACATTTTCTGAAATGAGCTGCTTAGCAAATTGTTGTAGTAGAAAATAGAAGAAAAACAGTAATCACAAACTACTCTGACGCTTGCCCGACAACGGTGCCAAAAAGTGGTGAGCACCAGTATTGCAGCAATAATGTTGCAACTCCTGGGGCTTCCTACTTTACTTTTATTAACCCGATAGTTCGTAACAAACTTGGAAGCGATGGTGCTGTATGCACAAGTACTAGTTCTTACTGTAAGCTATCACTTGGTCAGCTAGCGCAAGATCACTAGGAGCTGAAGCCAACTTCTATGAATCCTAGAAGAAGCTTTATATATGATGAAAGAAAGGAAAGCTTACTCTACAGAGGCTATTCTACTTGCAGAAAGAGAAAGAAGACTGAAATGTGAAGTAACCCTAGCAAACCCTTATTTACTGACTAACCCTACTTTTTCAAAAAGAGAGGTGAAAATCTAGGAAAGGAGTGCCATTACCTATTGAAGAAGTAAACTACACCTATTCAAGCTATTTCTCGAAGGAAATAAGGAAAAGCATCTTTTTTTGGATTTTTATGTATTTTATGTGAAATTGTTATGCATTTAATTTATTTGTTTGTGGATGTAGCAGTGATTAAGTGGTGATGGAGGGCGACTTTGGGATTTGCAGAGGTGTAGGAAGGTGTGGAGGGGTCCTAAGAGGCCTCTAGCAACCTTCTAGAGGCTTTCCCTGCAATTGGACTGCAAAAAGTCACTCACAGGAAATTCTACAGGAGGTTGCAGTGGATCTACAGGAGGATCTACAGGAGGATGCCGAGGAATGTTTTAGAGGGTTTAAAGGTGGGAAAGGGTAGCTGAATACTGGAGGGATGGGTTAAGGTGTCTTAAGTTCATCAAGGATGATTAGGAAAGAAAATGATGGTTGGATTTGTTCAAGAGATGAGAGGAGAGCTGTTATAGACGTTTTTGGGCACTGCAACCCCAAGCATAAAATGTCCATAAACCAAGGGCTCCTAAGTCCCTAAAAGTGTTGTTCCAGCCCCTAAACGAACAAGGTCAACTGATTATAGCTTCTCCCAGAAGTTCTCCATGAAAAACTACTCAGAACTGGTCAAAACAGGATCATTTCACCTGCTCCATAGGCAAAGTGCGTTGCATCTCACCTAAGTACACTCAGTGGGTGCATTGCATTTCAAAAAGCCCTTCTATGGGGTGCGATGGGAGAGAAGAGACAAATGGCAGTGTCAATCCACGAGGTGGAAAAGCATGGAATCTTCTAGAAACTTCTCCTGTGACACTTGCCTCTCTGAATTCGACCAAGGATGAGTAAGAGATCCTCAATCTCCAAGTGGAAGCAAGAACTATTAGAGGGAAGACACTAATCAAATCACAAGCTGACTCATCCCCCTTACAGATATCTATATATGGATCCATCATCCTAGAGATCCAGAGGCTGGAATTTTGCATCTTGTAAGGAATTGCTGTTGGTTTATTGAGGCAACTTCATAGTGTTGGGTGATCTAAGCTTTGCATGAGGTGAAGAAGGGCTTACTTTCCAAGAGGATGATGCTGGGTCAGAACAACTGGTTGTAACTCTCTTGGCTCTTTCTTGATTATCAATAAAGCTATTCAAGTTTTCCTCCATACTCTTGTGTAATCTATGTTTTGTGCAGTTGTATGGTCAATTTTCATCTGATCCTAGATTGTTTATGATAGTAGATCCATGTTCTTGTATAGTTTTATGCTGCTTTGATTCTATAGGTACTCTGTGAAGCTGGGTATACAAGGAAGCGAGTAGCAAAGGACTATCAGAAGAGAGAGGAATCGAGAAAGGAACCAAGTGCAAGACAGAGGTTGGTCTCCTTTATTCTTCTCTCGTCTATCTTTCATAAAGGAAAACGAAAGTAGCTTTACTTTGTTTGTTTCTAAGGTAGCTACCACACCTTAGTGGGATTAGCAGTTCTGCATAGACACTTTTCCCGGTAACAAAATGGCGACTCCACTAGGGAGCAACTAGATTGATTGTTTATCTGCATTTGTTTACTTTATAAACTTACAGACGGAGCCTGAAGTTGAGCGAGGTAGCCTTCGAACTGCATTTGCTATGCAAATGCAAACTAGATAAATGCCGATTCAGTCAATCTCTGGGTTTTGTTTATGAATTAAACAATTGATTTACAAACTCTCTAATTGCCCTTGTGGTGTCTCTAGTAACCTCCTCAGATCTACCCCTGTTGTTGATTTACTGATTACCACTTGCTTGGCCAAAATCCCTGAACTGAACTACAAACTGTGACTCGGAACCCAAGCCAAGTCTCGTCCCTGGTCCAGCGCACTGTCTGTTCTGTGAATCTGAACTTCAGCGCACTTCCCGAGTGTAGCAGGTGCATCGCATTTTAGTTTCACTGTGTTACAGGTGCGCTGAACAGACAAGGCCTTGTTCATAAAATTTTGGTTTCTGAGTTCATTCTTTTCAGTTCTATTCATGAATTTTGCTGCCTGTAGTCAGTATACCTCTGTTTGAAGCCCCTTTCCTTGCTGTTATTCCACCTCCATTGTGCAAAGAACTGTAAATGTTTTTGTGTATTTGTTGAGTCATTTTCAGTTCTCCTTTGCAAAAAAGTAACGTAATTGTACTGTCGTTTCTTGATTTGAAAGTGCCGCAAGTGTCGTTTTCAGTCATAGAAGAGAGTCTGATTGCTCTTGATAGTCAATTACCCTGTTACTATTGTATTTGGTTTGAATTAGTAGTTTTTCCTAGTGTCGAAAGCAAGTTTTCATTTCCAAATCGCAAAGTGTTGTCATTATCTTCATTTTGATTTCGAAAAGAAGCTTGTTAGTAATTGTCGCTTTGAAAGCAATTCAGATTTGCGCATTAGCTTTCTTTTTATCATTCACAAATTAAGAAGGCTGAAAACAAATACATGCATTTGCATTTGCATTTAGACTGTTTGATTGGTTTGATTTAGGACAGTGCATATAGTGTGTGCTCTTTGCTCTTTGTGAAAGAATACTGCCTCTCTTTCCTTAGTAGCTAGGATTTTCATTGCACAAAGAAGATAAAAGACATTTTATCATCTTAGATTGCATTTTAGGAATTGTGTATATACATCACGTGGTGAACCTGAAAGGCAAATTTCTTAAGAAAGATCAACTTAAAATAAATTTAATGAATCTAACAACACTTTGGAACCTAACACACAACATCTAGAAGTCTAGGCTAGAGACGTATTCCGGCGTCGTAAAACCTGGTAACTGTTGTTTTCACTGTTGGTTGGGTGATTCCTCCACTTTGAGACGATAAGTGCCAGTACGGACTTGTGCTCCCACGTACCGTTGAGTATATTTTGGGAGACCACAATAGGCTTAATCCTTTATCCATAGGAAGCCGTGTCTGCCGCCCTATCGATCGCAGTGCACTGAACACAACATTCGGGAAGATTGACTGCCGTACTGTAAAAGGTATTCTACAGTTTTGCGATTGGTTTGGTAATCCCTCTATCTAGATTTCCAGAGCAGTCCCTTTCGTTCCTTTTCAGACTCCTTAACAGAAAAGGTCCATTTGAGCACTTGTCACTTCAGGCTCATTAAAAATCGAAGGTGACTAGAGTCATCTTTTGTTTTTTCTCGACTCTTTAAAATTGAAAAAACAAGTTGTGTCAAAGCATCTAAAATTCATCTAATTTGGAAACATACTTCCCCTTGATTTATTAGTTGATCGAGTAATCCGCAATCGTGGAAGAAAGTCAATTGAAACCCCGTCGTTCGCGGAGGCTTACGAGTCAACCGCCTTTGTCTCCGGAATCGAAACTATTACGGACAAAGCGAAATCGTTTAACCGGTTCCAAATCTCCTGGTAAAGTTAGAACAAGTGTTCCAACAACATCAGAGACTCCGGTTACTCCAAACATTTCTGGTATCCCTGCCTTTACAGAAGAAGTTCAGCAGCCACCGAAGGACAGTAACACTGATCCTAGTTTGAGGGTGAACACTTGTGTTACTGAACCAGTTTCATCTACAACCGGTTCAGAGAGTGTTGTTCCCCAAACATCTGTCGCTGCAGATTCCATACCTTCTTCGGCACCAGAAATATTTTATGGACCTGACGGTTTACCTCTTCCACCTGGTCTGATTGCTATAGAAGAGATTGTAGAGGATCCTCCATCTAGCACTCCATCGCAATTTGGAGTCGGGATCACTCTGTATCCTTCTTCATCAGAAATTAGTCTACTGCCATCGGAAGCTCCTGTAGAATCGCTAGGTAATATTTTGGATATAATAGAAATGTCTGAACAACCGTCGACATCTAGGACTGTGTCATCTGACACAGCGACGACAGAACTTCCTGCTGTCACTCCAACAATGTTCGCCGACATACCATCTGTCCCAACTAGCTCTCAATCGCTAGAAGGAGCCCACTCAGGGGCTATTTCGACAGTATGGTCCATTCCTGTTTGTTCATCTGGAATAGTATCCGGAAACTCTTATGTTGAGTCTCAGCAAATTGATCCCTTTGGGTGTCAATTTGGGCAGTCCGGTCCTCAAGGACAAACAATGCCTTTAAGTACCGGATTACCGTTGCATGGAGGGCAATATACCCTTTCATTGTCTCCTCCGGGAACACAACCATATGGGAGTTCACAACAAAATTCAGGTTATTCTAGAGTTACATCTAGCGGTTGGGTGCCAATACTACCTCAATAACCAAGAGTTGTATATTCAATGCAACAGTGTTTACCTATGTCAAGTATACCAACTACGCCACCTATTGTGACGGTGTCGCAAGTACAAGCGCTGCCTGTTGTATGTCAACCTCAGGTTTCTCAGGTTGTAATGCAACAGCTCCTTATCCCTGCGACTCAACCACAATCGCCAACTAGTGGGATGACATAGGCTCAAATGGGTACAATTACCCCTCATCTTGGTCAAACAGTTAGTATCGGGCAACAACACATGGCTTTGCAACCATGGCTGGTGCAATACCAATAATCGCAATTCCAACAGGTATACCAAGGATCTGAGCAACAAATCTTTGCAAATAGTGGGCAGCCGTATATTCAAAACGGTCAAAATCAACCATTCTATAATGGTCATGCCCATCAGCCTTACCAAAGTTACCAACATCAAATGCATTATGTTGGTATGCAAAGACCAACTGCTCAGGCGATTCCATCTTATCCTGGGTATGCTTCGCCTAACTTGAATCAACAGTTACCCTTCATGGCAACTTTAGAGTTACCAGATCTAAATCAGTTAACAAACGATCCAATCGCTTACGCCCCTTGGTGGCCAGCGATTCCACACAAACTTCCATCGGATATTCCTAAATTTAATGGAAATCTAGGTGAAGATCCGTCGAATCATGTGATGACCTTTCATCTGTGGTGTTCATCAAACACATTAAATGATGATTCGATTAGACTTCGCCTTTTTCAGAGGACGTTAACTTGTCCGGCAGCAAAATGGTACATCGAATTTCCTAGAGCTTCATTTGACAACTTCAGTACCCTAGCCACAACCTTTTTAACCCATTTTCAGTTACCAATAAGGTACGAAACGAGAACAGAACTTCTTACCAATTTCAAACAAACAACGGCCACTCACATATCCGATCATATTCATGAGTGGCGACGTCGTCGTAGAATGGTAAAAACGTATGTCCCTGATCAGCTTTTAGTTGAATGGCTTATTAAGTCTTTGTTACCTTCTATTACAGAAGATGTGGCAAAAGGTGGAGTCATCACCGAAGAGCAAGTTATTGCTCGTGCGCAATATTTAGACTTGATTTATACTCAGTTTGGAACGCTCTACGATAAAATACTTGACGCTCCCAGACCGGAATTTTCGGTCCTCCCTCCTCCTAAATCAAACAATGAATCTCATGCCGGCGATGGCGTGATAGGCACAAAAAACACGAAATCGACAAAGGCTACATCCAAAAAGGCCCGTAAGATTTCCAGTCAAAATGCAAAAGCAGAACTTCTTGCCTCGGAAGTAAATGCCGTCTCGACAGATAAATGCAAAGAAACCAAGCAACCAGGAGACAAGAAGAAAAGCAAAGGGAAGAAGAAGAAACAGGAGGAATCATCTCCTGAAAAATCTTCTGCAAACCCTCCTGGAAATAGGAAACTAAAATATCCATGCATGATATGTGATGAGGATCATTGGACAACAGATTGTCCGCACAGAGCTGAGCTTAAAAAATTCTTCAAGAATTCAAAAACCTCGGCGGTATTAACTGATCCGTTTCCGAATCCAGGAACAAATCTGGTTGACAGTGGAAATGCTTCCCCGTCTCAAGTGCTGATGTTTTCGGTTTCCAAACAGCCAAATGATGCTTTGATATCGACAAGGAATAAAGATTATGGGAATCCACAGCTGTCGAACAACAAGGATAAAGATCAACCTAGTAGTTCGACAACAACTTCGACAGAAGTTGCGCCACCCATCATTCCTGAACTGACGATAAAACCGCCAAAGGGAGTAGTACACAAATAGACATTTAATCCTTGTGCCAGAGTAGCACAACATTATAATATAGTGGAAGATTTGGCCCAATCGCTATCCGCTATGTCGACACTTGAGGTACTACAAAATTGTCCATCCCAAAAGCAGGCTTTATTATCAGCTATTGGTGGGGTAGACCCAAAGGATTCTAATCTTGTGTCCTTTAATCATAAAGGATATGATCCTCAGTTACCAGCTCAACTAGCTTTCCTCATTCAAGTGAAAGCCCTCAACAAAACTATTCATCGAACAATTATTGATGAGGGGGCATCTACATGTATTATGTCGATGAGTTGTTGGAAAACTTTGGGATCTCCAACCTTGTCGAGATCTTCGACAACATTAAAAGCATTTGACGGAAGAAGATATACCGCGTATGGTATTATAAGTAACTTGCAAGTAGAACTAGGAGGGAAAACAGTAGAGATAGATGTTGAAGTAATCGACGGAAACCTCGATTACAACATCCTACTGGGAAGGCCCTAGATATATGCTATGGCTGTTGTTGTGTCGACCTATTTTAGGAAGATTGCATTCCCGTTTCAAGGAGGGATTACAATCGTCGATCAACAAAACTTCCTCCCCAATGGTTCCCAAGTTACGGGAAGCATTCCGATGATCCATGGAAGCCCCCACTCGCTTCAAAATATCGGAGTAGGCCTACTAAAAGACCCTATATTAATGGGGACTTTTGCACTTCCACCTCCCATCAATCTGGTAGAAGTAGCGTCGGTAGGAACCTGCAATATGATATCTTTGATTCAAAAGATCTCAGAAATGATATGAACATGGATCATACCCGGGTATTGCCTCCAAGCCCAATATAAATATTGTAGCAATCGATGTTTCTAGCATGGGAGGCAAACCCAAATCAACGCTCATCAAGCGTTTGGATAGATAGGTCTAAGGAATATGGCACCCCATCAGATCCTTGGTCGAGAGTGTATAACACCGACGAAGGAATTGTCCAATCAATGGTAATTGAGGGGGCACCATGGAAAGATTACCACCATTGTTCCCTTCTTCCGGATTGTGAAGAAGATACTCCTGATGACCTTTATCATCCTTCAGTTTTTGATTTTCTATCAAATACTGTAAACACGGTGGATTCCGAGTGAAACTTGTCCAATATTGAAGAGACTATCGCCATAAATATCTCGACCAAAGCAGATGTTATAGAGAATATTTATGTTGGCAAATGTTGTTCTCCTTCAGAACTGGAAATATATAATGCTCTTTTTCGCGAATTCAGAGATGTCTTTATCTGGTCATATGAAGAAATGCCAGGCATTGACTCGAGTATCGTTGAACACAAAATTAATATGTATCCAGATGTCAAACCAGTATGACAATGGCTACGACAGGTGCACCCCAAGAAAGCCACTGCCATCAAAGTAGAAGTTGAAAAACTTCTCCATGCTGGTTTCATTTACCTGGTTCCTCTAACCGATTGGGTATCGAACATTGTTCCTGTTATGAAAAAACAAGGAACGATTAGAGTGTGCGTCGATTATAGGGATGTAAACCAAGCTTGTCCAAAATACAACTACCCTACACCATTTATTGACCAGATAATTGATGAATGCTCCGGATGTGAAATCTTTTCATTTATGGATGGATTCTCCGGGTATAATCAAATAAATATCTGCCCACAGGACCAGTCAAAGACTGCATTTATTTGTCCATGGGGCACATTCGCATATCGAAAATTACCCTTTGGTTTAAAGAATGCAGGGGCAACATTTCAGAGGGCAATGAATTATTCCTTCCATGACATCAAAAACATCGTTCAACCATATCTCGATGACCTTCCGGCTCATTCGCGAAAGCGGACTGATCATCCGCAGCATTTAAGAGTGATATTTCTACGTTGCCGACACTACAAGATACGACTCAATCCACACAAATGTGTGTTTTGTGTCAGTTCTGGTCGTTTACTTGGCTTTGTAGTCTCAAAGGACAGGATTCGTCTCGACCCATGTAAGGTTCAGGCAATCATAAATTTGCCTCCACCTTCAAATTTGCTTCAGATTCAGAAACTCCAAGGGAAAGCAAACTTTCTAAGGAGGTTCATTCCAAATTACGTCGAACTTGCTAAAGGTTATACACGTCTATTGAAAAAAGAAGTACCCTTTGTCTGGGATCAGGTCGCGCAAGCTTCCTTTGATGCTTTAAAGGAATCCCTAATGAAAGCATCATTAATGTACGCTCCGAATTATCAAAAAGACTTTAACCTGTATCTGGCTGCAGCGGATACAACCATCGCAATGGTTTTAGTTCAAGAAGACAACGGGATCGAACATCCTATATATTATTTAAGTAAGAACTTAAATGATACAGAAATCAAATATTCTTATGTTGAAAAGCTTGCACTCGCGGCTGTTCAAGCGATACAGAGATTTCGACATTATGTCCTCTTTAGAAGAACTACCATTTTGTCAGATTGCAACCCCATGACTTATATATTGTCGTGACAGTTGCTGGGGGGCAAATATTCAAAATGGATAGCAATTCTACAAGAGTTTGATCTGGAATTTGTAAAATCCAAATCAAAGAAAGCACTAGTTTTCACAGAATTATTATGCGATCTCCCATCGTCGTCCAACGATGAAATAAGCGAAGAAACAATCATGGACAGATCCTTGTTTCTAATATCTTCAAGAAATCCGTGGTATGGAGATATAGTCATCTATCTCCAAACCCAAATATATAGGTCTAATACCTCCCGCTCTGAACAAAAATGTATTCGATACCAATCAAAAGACTACATGATCGTCGGTGATACACTTTACCGTCGTGGTGTCGATACAGTTCTAAGGAGGTGCCTCACCCATGAGGAGGCCGAAAAAGTCCTGAATGATTGCCATTCAGGCGCGTGTGGGGGGCATCAATCCAGTTACGCTACAACACAAAATTTTTTACGAGCAGGATACTTCTGGCCAACAATGTTCAAAGATTGCATAACCGCAGTCAGAAGTTGCCATGCCTGTCAAATTTTCGATAGCAAAACCAGGAGACCACCCGCACCTCTGCAACCCATAGTTGCTGTTGGGCCATTCGCCAAATGGGGCATTGATTTCATGACATCTAACCCCACCTCGACCGGGGGCCATGGGTATATCATAGTCGCAGTGGACTATTTTACCAAATGGGCTGAGGCGATGCCTACATTAAACAATACTGGTGAAACAATTGTCCTTTTCTTTTTCAATCATGTAGTCTCCAAATTCGGCGTTCCACAGGATATAGTCACAGATCATGGATCGCATTTTCAAAATCACATGATGGTTGAATTGGCTGCCGAGTTGGGGTTGTCCCACGACAGCTCTACTCCATATTACCCGCAGGCCAATGGACAAGTTGAAGCAATCAACAAGGTCCTGAAGCGCATGCTGCAAAGGATGATTGGAGTCCACCTGATCCTGTACTCAGCCTTGTGGGCATACCAAACATCGGTAAGGAATGCAACCAAGTTTACACCTTTCCAACTAGTGTATGGCCTAGAAGCAATCTTACCAGTTCAGTGTGAAATCTCGTCCCTCAAACTCACAATCGACCTTCTCCCCCGGAACTTCAGAAGAGGAGGCTCATTTCTTGGAACTAATCCAATTGGATGAAACCCGTCGTGATGCAGCTTTGGCTAACGAATCCCATAAGAAACGAGTCAAGGCGCAGTTCGACAAGAATGTCAAACCCCGTGTCTTCTCAGAAGGTGACTTGGTCTTACTTTATGACCAAGAATCTGATAAATTGGGAGCAGGTAAATTCAAGTCTTTATGGATGGGCCCCTATATTGTTAAAAAGGTGTTAGCAAAGGGAGCCTACGAGTTGATGGATTATGACGGAATTCCACTGTCGCAACCCCATAATGGGTTGTACCTTAAGCGTTACTATGCATGATTCAACATGGTAACCTATATGCTTTTGTTACATTTTTGTTTTCTCTAAGAGTAATCATTTTGGTCTAGTAATCCACTTTTTAAATTTATTGCAGATGTCAAACCTATTGGAATCGTTTGTTGGATATGCCGACAGAGCGAGCTGTAGTACGCGGAACCTATCTTCTGCGGCCTGGGCCATTTTTGATCCAAGCGGCGAGTTAGTGAGTTTCAAAGGGGTATGTATTGGTCGATCAACGAATAACATAACTGAATATAGCGCTTTGATAGAACTTCTCTCTGATGCCATCACACATGGCATACGCCGACTGATCATCAGGCTAGACTCACAGCTCGTTATACTACAGCTCACGGATATCTATTCCGTCCGAAATCCAGCTATATATCGCATGTTCCTAAGGGTTAAGATTTTGGAAAGGCAATTTGATTTTATTCAATATCAGCATATTTCCAGAAGCTTAAACACATTAACAGACTCATTGGCAAACTATGTGTTAGATAGACATTTGCAACATTTATAAAAAGAAACATCTCATCAATATTTGCATCAGGATCATGTAACTCAGCCAAAATAAAACTCCGAAAATCAAAAATATATATATATAACTGTTTATGGTTTATACATAATGTTCTGTAACCAAGACAAAATTGGTCAAATGACCCAAAACTCAAAATGCCAGGGGGCACCCTAGTCTAATGATGCTGGTGATAACAAGTCATTGCCTGTGCAATCATGCGTAAAAGCCTAGTCCATCGACTTGGCACGCTAGTGGTATGTCGCTGCAACCTTAGAGGCAGCTCCTCAGTCCTCACATCTGGAATACCGAGAGTGAGGCCCTCGACCTAATCCTGCAACGCTGAAAGAGTCTCGACCACGTCAAGGTCGCGAAGGATAGCCCTTCCCACAGCCTCTCATGCTGGAGCGGCAACTGGCACTCTGAGGCGTACTACTCGCCGAACTAGACCAACATCTGCATGAACACATGAGTTCTGATTAGTCTTGACAGAATAAAGCACAAGGACATTATAAAAGAGAAACGATAAACAGGAATATGGTCAAATAATTTACCAATGGCACCCCACTGCTCGCCAGCCGGCAGTACCAAATCTGGATCACCCCGGAAGTCCATGCCAGCATATGGATACTCACAGAAAACCATCTCCTGATGATCAAACCATCCAAAGAAGGTATCAGAGAAAGAAATCTGAGACTGCCAGCATGCCTACACATGTGGTCGACCCATCTCTGCATACGTGGTTCAGTCGGTGGAGGTAAACCAAGTGCAATGTACTACGGCTGCATCAGTGGTATCTTTTCCAAGGTGAAGGCGGTCAAATTAGAACCGTATCCAAAGTTCTTCAACCTCCCGCTTTTCACCTTGGTTAACTGTTCTTTCATCACAAGGAGTACTACATCACACCAGTTGAACACCTTCGGTTCGAGGCATTCCAAGGCATACTGCATATAAGATCGGTTGGCCACATGAAGAGCCGCACCACCAGCCATCCTACCAAAAGTGAACAGAATGGTCCTCAAAGACCTGTCAGTGACATCTCGGATGATGATCTTGCCGTCTTTACTCGGCTGAGATCCCTCTGTGCAATACCTGTGAACATAATCTCTCACAGATTCACCTCCATGGGCCGAACCTGATAGAGAGATGGGGGCACCCCGCCTCGATAAGCCGGTCAGAAAATAGATGTCCACTACAGTCAAGGGGATGGATTTTCCCCTAATCTAGAATACCTGGTTGGTAGGATCCCAAGCATCGAGCAAATACTGTAGCAAGTTGATTTGTTGTCTCATGCTAGAGATGCGGAAAAACTTCAACAGGCCACAGTTCCGCAGTGCGTTTACCGTAACTGGATCATGTAAAGCAAGCATGTCCTCTTCTTCATGCTCACGTTCTCACCATGTAATAGTCATCTTCCTCCAATAAATCTCTAAAAACAAACAAGAGAAGAGTTAGATCCTGATTTGGTGAGAAACAAGCAAAAATTCCATCAAAAAACTGTGCATAAATTTCATTCCTTGCGCTCATCGCACCTACAGTAGTGTTCGGGGTGCATTGCATGTCAATTGGCTAGTATACAGGCTAACATCCAACACACCTTTCGATACATAAAGGGTGCGATGGAGCCAGGGCGAGTTTTTCAAACCCCAGAGGCTCAGGAAAACCAGAAATCAGGCTCAGAATGCAAAATGGAAAGGATGAAATGAAAGAACTCAGGTTTAGCTCCTACCTGGTCCAGACGGCACCGAAAATCGTCCACAGAATCTCCCGGAATCAACTGATGAAAATCAAGGGGGAAAGCACCTCCAAAGCTCCAACAAACCAAAGTTCAAATGAAATGGTAAAATGAGAGGTAAAAGAACTTTTAAATTACTTTTTACGTAATTCAAGTAAACTATTAGTGTCTTAACTCATTTTTCAAACATGTATTGTTCATTTCTAACTAGTTTGATGCAGCAATTGAACATGGAGTATAATCTTCGAAAGAACAAAGCTATTAATGGTAAAATCAAGAAATGACCATCAATTGAGCAGTTTTAGCACATAGTTCAAGCTCGTTAAAAAAATAAACATAAGACAAGAGCAAATGTTCCTCCAGAGTTTAAGCTCAATCATTAAAAAATGAACCAATTTCCGGTAAATAACCATCGTGAATGTACTACTTCAGCCTTTGAAACCTTGGTTGTGTTCTCATCATCACCTCCACTCTATATTGGCTGATCATTCACCTCCATTTGATTGTTTACCCCTTTTGAGGAACAGCTGTGAAGAGTGATCTTGTTAGCCATCCTTGTGACACTGTCGTGATTGGAAAATTCCAAACCTTACCTGGAATCAGCTGCTACCCGAATTTATCACTCGTTCCTCAAAGATGAGTCTCCTTTAAGCTCTTTTCAACTGTCTCGTAAAATATGAAAAGATTGCCGAGCCATTGGCCTCTCCAGCTCGTTAAAGTGACAGGGAGTGCTATCCCTCCTTTATATTTTAATCTTTTTGGACCTGAGGGATTATTACACAAAAAGATCGAGCGCTTGTTTTGTTCGGCTCGTTAAAAGTATCGAAAATTCATCCCTTCTGCATTGTTTTATACTTTTTCGGACTTAAGGGATTATATTACGAAAAAGGATTTTTGGAGTTTCCTTTACGTTCCTTTTCAGACTCTCTAAAATTGAAAAGGACCGAGTTATCTTTGTCGTTAAACTTGTTAAAAACTAATAGCGACAAACTTGTCTATAGACGAGAACGAGTTTCACTATCGATAAGCTCATTAAGACATAGCGATGGGTTTGCCCGAAGGGCGAATTATAGAACAAGCATATGTTATCCTCCTCAAGCTTGAAAAAAATAAAGAGGTACTGGTCAGAAATGACTGGGGAAAAATTGGGAAGAAAACTTGAAGAAACTTCATTGGTAGCAAGTCGCTCTTGAACATGACACTTTCACTCCGCATCCAAGTCGGGTTGGGTTGTTTCATTCACTGGTCACATCACACCATCCACATTTGGGGTTAATGCTACCAATCCATCATGTCAGTGTCGCCAATATGTTCAAGAGAAGCCACTCAGAGAATTCACCTGTGTCTCACCCGCTGCAATCCATTCATGCTTCATTCTTTCATGACCGCCACCCTGAACCTTATATCACCAGATTGTTTTCACCTCCATTAAAATCATTTACTCCGTTCCGTGTCATTGATGTGGGATTCATTAAGGCCCTCCTATGACGGATCACTTCCTGTTGACATCAGCTTATTATCCAAGAAGTCGATCTAGGAATACCCCTTTCAGTACTTTGAAGCTTGCATGCCTCAATGGCAAGTTTCTCACTTCCGGCGATAGGTTTACATCAATGGCCTTCGATCGAAAGATTTTACGTGGTGTTCAAGCCAAGTCCTTTATTCACACCACGTGAACTGTACTGTAGTACCTTGAGGGTCATCATCATTATCGGTGATTCCTCTCGCGTCTGTTAACAACTTACATCATTGGCTGGTAATCAGGCGATGTTTTTCCATGTTCGACTCCAGAACATCTCTCACATGGATCGACTTGTACTTTGAGTGAAGATCGAACGAGATTGAAGACCCCGGATCTAGTTTCATCCATCCAGGCTGCGATATATATTCAGTAAAATAAAGACATCAAATGTACATCATTGCTGCACAGATAATCATCCAATCTATGGGATGATGGCTCTACCAGAATCATCAGTCTACACTCAGACGATTGTCTGTCTTATGTACATGAAAATGAATTTATAAAGCTGAGCATGGGAAATGCCCGCCTTAGCTAGATCATGAAAAAATTATGAAGATAATGTATTGTATTGTATCTTATTACAGGTCTCCTCCCAGCTTAAAAGAACTTCGAATCCTCACGATAAAGCATTTCACCCGACATAAAAAATTAACGACCTCATGCTTTAGGGGGAAACTATTATAGACATTTTTGGGCACTGCAACCCCAAGCATAAAATGTCCATAAACCAAGGGCTCCTAAGTCCCTAAAAGTGTTGTTCCAACCCCTAAAGGAACAAGGTCAACTGATTACAGCTTCTCCCAGAAGTTCTCCATGAAAAACTACTTAGAACTGGTCAAAACAGGATCATTTCACCTGCTCCATAGGCAAAGTGCGTTGCATCTCACCTAAGTACACTCAATGGGTGCGTTGCATTTCAAAAATCCCTTCTATGGGGTGCGATGGGCGAGAAGAGACAAATGGCAGTGTCAATCCGCGAGGTGGAAAAGCATGGAATCTTCCAGAAACTTCTCCTGTGACACTTACCTCTCTGAATTCGACCAAGGATGAGTAAGAGATCCTCAATCTCCAAGTGGAAGCAAGAACTATCAAAGGGAAGACACTAATCAAATCACAAGCTGACTCATCCCCCTTACAGATATCTATATATGGATCCCTCATCCCAGAGATCCAGAGGCTGGAATTTTGCATCTTGTAAGGAATTTTTGTTGGTTTATTGAGGCAACTTCATAGTGTTGGGTGATCTAAGCTTTGCATGAGGTGAAGAAGGGCTTACTTGCCAAGAGGATGATGCTAGGTCAAAACAACTGGTTGTAACTCTCTTGGCTCTTTCTTGATTATCAATAAAGCTATTCAAGTTTTCCTCCATACTCTTGTGTAATCTATGTTTTGTGCAGTTGTATGGTCAATTTACATCTGATCCTAGATTGTTTATGATAGTAGATCCATGTTCTTGTATAGTTTTATGCTGCTTTGATTCTACAGGTACTCTGTGAAGCTGGGTATACAAGGAAGCGAGTAGCAAAGGACTATCAGAAGAGAGAGGAATCGAGAAAGGAACCAAGTGCAAGACAGAGGTTGGTCTCCTTTATTCTTCTCTCATCTATCTTTCATAAAGGAAAATGAAAGTAGCTTGACTTTGTTTGTTTCTAAGGTAGCTACCACACCTTAGTGGGATTAGCAGTTTTGCATAGACACTTTTCCCGGTAACAAGAGCTTATGAGAAAAAGTGCAGAAATTAGGGCAGATTTGTGAAGGGTTGTGAATGACCTGTGAAACATGTATCAAAAGAGATGGGGATGGTAGCTTTATTGACTTATTATGAGCAGAGATGTACTGTAGGAGAGCTGCAAATCAAAACACTGAATCTGAGTAAGAAAAGAACTAGCTGCACCAAAAAAACAGAACTATATCTCATGTTAACCTAAATTATGATCTAGGAAAATGAAGTGTTGAACAATGCTATATGGAAAGGAAAGCATGGAAATAGATTTATTGTAGAAAAAGTAATGACCATGGTAAAGTGGATCTGAAGCAAAGAATTATCCTCTAAATCAAATTGTAACACTAGAAATTGCATGGAAGAAGCAAGACTGCGTTTTATGGCAGCAAGCAGATCTTGACCTCAGTTCATGGTCCCATAGGGAGGAAAGGAGGTCAAGGCTCTATTGATGGAATTTTTGGTATCTTTCTCTTACCACTATTTAACCTACTTCAGTAGCTGAAATGGAAATAGCTATGTAAATCACCAAACAACAACCTATTTTACTAAGGAAGAAATCTATCTACAGCAACTACTTCATGAACTGCAACAAAACATATAAATACAAAAGAAGAGTTGTTGGGCAGCTTGGGTTCGGCCCTAACCCAAGAGCTTTAGCCCCCTGGAAGAACTCAGTGTTGGCTCAGAAAATATTTTGTCTCCATTATCAAAATAATAGTCACATTACATAAACCTGTTCACAAAAGTAAGCTCGAAATGAGCTGAGCAAAAGCTACAACAAAAGTGCGAAAATTTGACTAACATCCAACTAAAATACTGAGCAACTAAGCCCTCCTATTTATACAACTGGAGCCTCCAACAGCTCTCCTAAAATCAAGGAGGCTTGGCTTCCAAGACTAGAGATAGACAACAGTTCTTCTTCACTTTCTCAGCTACCCCCCAGATGCATTGATGTGGCTACTTTGCTCTGAGCCTCGTGAAGGAGGATTCGAAGTAGGGAGCCATAAATGAGGGGGACACCCCCCTACAAATCCTCTCCCTTGTTTTCCTCGAATATTGGCTGCCAAATGCTCATTAAACCTTTGATTTTGTCTCAAAATTGACCAAAAAATCTGCATAAAGCACACATTAGACCTTTTGGCATAATGACTAACCCAACTCACTCTATTAGCATAAATATAATAAAAAACATGCAATAAACTAATGAGAATGGTGGATTAAGCTAAGTTAGGAGGATAAATGAGCCCATATAATTACCCATTTATGGGGCTCATCAGAAACCAATACAAAACTTAAGAGATAAAAAATGACAATTGTAACTCATCCTAAGAAACTTAAAGACAATGACCTACTCATTAAGAAATGCTAGATTATGCAGCAAAGCAAGAAATTTGGTTTTGGGCTGTATGAAAGTGTCCCTCAAGTCATGAACCCAAAAGAGAGAGGTGAGGTGAAAACCACTATCACTAGATTTTCTGAAATGTCTTCTCTCAGTATGATACTGTTGTTCTAACTATCCACAAATAGAAGAAATCTAATTATTTATATCAATAATTTCAAATTAACAACATCAAAATCAGTTTAGTAGCTAACAGTGAATGTAATCTAAGCATACATATACAAAAAGAGGAACCTCTGTTGCTAGGGTTGGGCCCTAACCCAAGAGTTTCATCCCTCTGAGTCAAATCAATGCTAGATCAAGGGAATGCTTCTCATTTTCATTAAAATATAAAAAATACACTAGAGTGATCAGTCACAATGTCTCAACTCAAAAATCCCTCTTGGCTACAATAAACAAAAGTCAAATCCTAATGAGGCTCTAGGCCTTCTTATTTATAAAACTCAAGTTAAAAAAAATTCCTTAAATTTAGGGACACTTGGTGCCAAACTCAAGATCAACTAACCTTCAAATATAATTGGCTTGGCTTCCAATGATCTTAATGGATCGGCTGATTGCAACTCCAAACTGATGAGATTTGATGGAGGAATCTTCGAGTGAGTGAGGAGTTAAGGAGGGACATACCACCTCTTAAAATCCATCTTGCTTGTCTCCTTCGTGTTCCTACAATTTAATTAGCCAAAATTTTCTCCAAAACCTACAATCAATTCACATTAGACCACAATACATGACATCTCATCTTTACCCTTATCATTAAGAAAAATATAACAGAACATGTAAAGAATTATGAGAAAATTTGATTTTAGTAAGCTGGAGAGTTGCATTAAGGTGTATATAATTACCCATTGATGAGCCTCATCACCATGGATTACATGTCAGGCCTTCCTTCCACTAAGCATGGGAATGATTGTATTTTTGTGGTAGTCGATAGATTCTCTAAGATTGCCATTCGGGGCAGCCTATAAGAAGAGTATCACAATAGAAGCCACTGCTAATCTCTTATTTGAATGACCATGGGTACAGATTAGGATCCCACAGTCCATTATCTACGATCGAGATAAAAGGTTCCTGAGTACATTTATGTCAACCCTATGGTTATTGTTGGATACCAAGCTCATTAATTCCACGATCTTCCACTCCCAAACTGATGGGCAAAAAGAGTTCATCAACAGGATGATCATGCACATTCTGCACATGTAAAATTCAAAGCATCAATGTGCATGGTATGAAATCATCCCCTATGTCCAACAAAACTCTCTCCATAGCTCAACTAGCCACAGACCCTTTCAGGTGGAGTTGTGATTCTAGCCACTATGCCCCATTGATGTGGCCATACCATTTGCAACTACTCAGGCAGGTTCATCTCATGTCTAGTCTAAAGTTGACATGACTAACAATTTCATTGAGTGCATTCAGCAAATCCGCCAGTATGTCCATGACATATCGGATAGAGCCAACACTAAGTACAAGTAGTGTCATGATCAACATTGGGTTCCACACAAGCTCCAACTGGGCGATAAATTTTGGTTTCATTTGCAGAAAGAACACCTTACTGGAGCCCATCAAAAGCTCAAACCACTCTGATATGGGACTTACACCATTACCAAGGTTGTGCAAGAATATTATTTTGAGCTAAACATTCGACCATTCCTTGGCCTACACCCATTATTCAATGGGGACCGACTGTAGCCATACTTTCCCCCATTGTTGGATACATCAGACATTACTAAGCAGCTGACACTAATAAATCTCAACTCAATTTGTATCAAACAAGCCATGACTGATACGATCATGGATACAAAGATCAAGGACACTCGTCAATAGAAGATCCAACTATATCGGGTTGTCAAATATGTCCAACCCCTGCACCAAGGCAAGTGCCTCACCAAGGACCAAGCTGAGCAAAATTTTACCCATCTTAAGGAGGCTCAACGCAATAGGGAACATTTCTTCCTAAGGGGGGAGGACTGATCCAGGCGAATATTCATGGCTACTCACCTATTCGACTTGGACCCCCACTATTATGTATTTTAGTTTTTCAATTTCATTAACTGTAGCATACTTTACTATTTTTGGCAGTTTTTTGGGTCTTGAACCTCCAGAGCCGTTTTGAGGCTCTAAATGACATTTTTTTTGGAAAACTACGAAAACAAGAGGCTTTATTTGACATTTTTAGTCGAAATTTGTAGTCCTCAAATAGATATTTCTAATGAGTTATCATGCACGTCAAACGAAGATCGTATGCCAAAGTTACGACCCTCGGAATTTGATGTACCAATTTACCCAAACGCGGCCCATAGTTTTGGTGCCTCATTTCCTAGGGTTAGGTTTTTGGATGTTTAGGTTTTCCCATTATTTCTCAATAATAAATAGGAATTCAAGCCTCATTGTAACATAGTTCAGGTGCATGTAGCTACCACATCTCTTCTCAGAGATAACGTTACCATCACCCAAGCTAGTTTATTTCCATTCTGTATATAAGAATATTTCAATTCTTGTATATTTAATGAAATGAATTTTTATTTTTGTTGCATCTTTGTGTTTATGTTTATATCTGTATTATGTTTTGAACCTATATAAGTCTGGATCAATTCTGACTGCTACAACTATAAATCCTAGGTGCATACATGTGCCCCTTTTGCATGCATAGGTCAGTTGGGGGGATTTGAATATTGAACCTCCCTGAACATGATACTTCATTTACACGACCATCACTAGTTGAATTGCCCCACTGGGAGCTACTAAACCTTATTATTAAACACTATCAATAAAGTTATTAAATTTAATTAATAACTTTAAACTCTAATCCTTATTATTAATTTTATTAAATAAAGTTATTAAAAATTATTACTTACCTTATTAACAAATCTTAAACTTTAATCTTATTATTATTAATCTTAATATTATCAAACTATTATTAAAATTGTTGAAACCAAATAATAATTCATTTTCTTTTCCTAGGGTTTATACTATTAATTCTAGGGTTTATAATACTAATATTATGGTTTATAAAGTTGGGGTTTAATATATTGACCTTAGGATTGAACTTATTAATATTAGGGTTTATAATCTTAAAATTTATTAAATTAATCCTAGGGTTTATAATATTAATATTAGGGTTTATAATCATAGGGTTTCATATATTAATTTTTGGGTTTATAATATTGAGTTTTATAATGTTAGGGTTTATAATATTTTATTTAATATTAGGGTTTAATATTGTGATGTTGGAATGTTATATAAATCCATCCAACATTGCATTGTGACAAACATTGCCTCAATGTGACAAGTGTTGCCTCAATGTGATAATAAATATGACAATCATTATCTCAATGTTACATTACATTCCAATTTATTGAATGTCTCATTCTGATATTGAAAAATTGGGGTTTAATATTAAGGTTTATAATATTGGGTTTATGATATTAGGGTTTATAATCCTAGGGTTTATACTATTAATCTTGGGGTTTATAATCCTATGGATTAACATATTAATATTTGGCACAGTCTAAAGAGTTCAGGGCATTGGTAGGTCTGTGGAAAGGCATACTTGGGCAGGTTAGACTCCCAGAGATGAATATCATCTCCCTGGTCAATAAATTTGTCATGGCTACAGCAGTGGTGCTCCAAGAGGTTGGAATTTGTCACAGTGTCAACGATTTGAAGTCTTTATCGGCCAAGCATAGGTGTTCGACATTTGCTACTGGAGGTTGAAGAGGGTTTACATTTAGAACACTCTGAGAAGCCATTACTTTGGTCAATTTATCAATTTTTGTGTTCAATTGATGGAGAAGAGTACTAGAATTACCTAGAAAACAATGAATTTTGATTGTAGAGGGGTCCAGGCGGCAACAAGGACTCTATTTCGGGTTGGTGATGGCTTTTGGTCTTTTCTCACAATTTCAACAACAATGGTGAAATAATGAATTCTCAGGGTTTTTGTTATTTTACGTCCTTTGGGAAATGGCGGGATTTAACATAGCGCGGCGGTTAATGGCATGGTGTGGTGGTTTATCGCATAGTGTTGGGAGGCGGTTTTGGCAGATTATCGCACCGCCAAAGGTGGTACGGTGGTTTGGGGCTGGGAGATGTGATAAACTCTGGTGGCGCCATGTGGCAGGGGAGGGGATGGGTGAAACCACCCATTTCGCAACCCCTCAATAGCTTTAAACATCAGACATAGGGGGATGCGATAATGGCCGTGGACCGTTGGATGTGATCATTGATCGGGTGGTGTACGGTGGTTTTCAAAGATGTGGGGTTGGACTAATACAGTGGGGGGTTAACACTATAATGGTGAGGAAATGTATTAAGTGGGGGGGAAAGGGTATTGGGGCCCGATATATTTCTTTTAACCGTGCAAAAATGGGTTTTGCATGTTTTATTTGAATCACGTGGAGATAGTAAAGGGAAGGGGACTTTTAATAATGGACATGGGTTTTTAAGGGGGGAATGGGTTAGGATAAGGGGAAAGGGATTTTAGCAAAGGGAAATAGTTCTCACATAGGAAAGGGATTTTAGACAAAGGGAAGGAATTTTCACATGGCAAGGGTTAAAATGATATTTTTTTGATAAACATAATGATGCTTATAATTTTTGGAAAGTATTCTACCTACCCTTCAATTTATCCTAACATTTTTCTTTCCTTTATTGGGTGCATTTGAGCTTGCTGGCCCCTTTATTTTCTTTTGATAAGCAAACTAACTCATTTCTAACATTATGTATTCCAATGGCTCAAATTAAACTTATGAGCTCATTTTAATTCTCTACCCAACTAATGATCTGCCAATATTAAATGGTTTGGTCAGATCTTTGTTCACTAACTATCATGACATGAAATTCAAAAGCATGGATAATCAAGATTAAATTGAATGATCATCATGAATTGTGGCATTTTGGACAAGTTGTAGAAATTCTACAAATCTCGCTCTGAGACCTATGTAGAAAATCTGACTATAGATTAACCCGATAATGCAATATAACCAAAGCAAAATACTATAATTTACTTTTACTATCAATTTGATTTGCAGAAGCTTAAAGATAGAGCAAGATTGAGTTGAACACATATAACCAGAAGAAGAAGAATTAGTGCACAATACACACGAAAATACTTTGGGGAAAGCCTCAACTAAAAACCCCACTATCTTTATTATCATAGAAGGTGGAAATGCATAGGAATTATACAAAGCCTTAGCTCTCACAAATAGCTAGCTCTCAGTACAATCCTCATAGATGCTCACAAGCAATCCTAGCTTCTCACAAGCCTTCTCCTCTGCCCTCCAAGCTCCTATTTCCTTGCACTGTTCCTAGTGGATGATTCTCACCTCATCAAGTGGAACGTTGCTCTAACACATTGTCAGAACTGTGCAATCCTCAAGGAACCTTACCTTAACTGTATGCATGAGTTTCCTTTATAGGAAAACACATGAAACTAATAGTACACTATCCTTGACTTTAATCTCAACTGGGTCTTTCTCAAAATAGACATGCATGAGTTTCTGATGAGGGTATCTTCAGTTATCTGGAGTACACTGGTTGAGTGCATGCATGCATCGACTAACTGATAACTCACAATTAGTTCCTCAAACAATTTGGAACTAATTTAACCAGAGTTAACTCAGTAAACTGAGCTAACTAATTACAACTCAAATATAACTCAATCTTATCTCCTTAATTTAAGGGATAATTGTTCCATGACTGTAGAAAGACTTCTAACTTGAATTTCTCCAACTAATTAATCCATAATGAATTAATTAATTATTTCGAAGCAGCTGGTGAGACTAAATTCGATTTTAATTTGCAATTTTAATTCAAGGACAAATTAAAATTGGAATTTTTGGATTCTATTTTTATGATTTCTTGTTGCTATTTTTAACACTCCCTCTCAACAAGAAAGGAATTCAACTCGTTACCAATCGCGAACCTTTGGAATGTTATGCATGCAACAATTCTCTCCAGTGTTGTTGCTCCAGCAAATACAGAAACAAACAAACATCCAACCTGAATCAGTATGATGCATCTGTCATCAAAGTCTCTGAATGCTATTACCTCTGTCAACTGAAAACTTTGTGCTTCTGCTGATTCTACCTTAATGCACTGTTGTCAATCCTTCTCTGCACTCTTCACTATCTGACTGCTCTAGCCTTTGTCACTTTGATCTCTGACTACATCAATACCACTGATTCCTCCTGCTACTATGTACTTTGGTCTCCCATAGCAAGGTATGATCCATGAGATAAGACCTCTCAATGGACACTGCCCAATTTCAGCCTTCTTGGGACTATCACTTCACATCACCCCACCTCACACTTGGAGGTATGGCTACATGTGATCCCTATTACCACTTGGATTGAAATTTCCCCCTAATGGAGGTATTTGCATGAGTGGATCTCTTCACTCGGTCTCCTCTCTAATTCTCCAATTGTGGCTCCTCCATAATTGTCTGAGACTTCTTCTGGGGCTGCATGTTGAGAGGTAATTTACTCTCCCTCTCAACCACCAAGTCTCTAACATTTTCCTTGCTTCTCAAGGCTTTGCATGCATCTTGAACCTCAAGAGCATATAGGTTCTTAACTTGTGAACCGATCTGTTTCACCTATTTCGTGGTGATGTGTCTAAGGAAAACGTTTCCCTTACCGAATACAACATCATAGCCTTTGTCCTCCAACATCGCGACCGATACCAAGTTCTTCTTCAGTCCAGGCACATACTTCACATATGTCAAGGTGATAGGAGCTCCATGCTCGCTCTTAAAAGAAACAGTGCCCACTCCTGAAACACTATACCTTTCGTCGTCACCCATCTCTATGCGCATCTTGAGGTCTTTCTCCTCCAAGGCACGAAATAAACTTTTATCATCGATCATGTGGAATGAGGCTCCACTGTCAAGATACCAGACACAACCCATCATTGATGACACCATGCATGTGATGAGAGTAAAGTCCATTTCAAACTGAGAGGTTAATGCCTCACCTTCTGATCCTTCCGAGGATCCCTTCTTGGACTTCTTCAATGGGCAATTAGTCGCATAATGTCCCATCTCATTGAAATAAGATATGAATTCAATTTTCACCTGCAACCCCAAACTTCAAACTTTGAATTCTCTTCTTCGTATACCGTTCATAGCTCCAATAAACTTGGCTCTGATACCATGTATAAATTTTGCAAATTCTCTACAAATCTTGCTCTGAGACCTATGTAGAAAATGTGACTGTAGATTAACCCGATAATGCAATGTAACCAAAGCAAAATACTATAATCTACTTCTACTATCAATTTGCTTTGTGGAAGCTTAAAGATAGAGCAAGATTGAGCTAAACACATATAACCAGAAGAAAAAGAATCAATGCACAATACACATGAAAATAATTTTGGGAAAGCCTCAGCTAAAAACCCCACTATCTATATCATCATACAAGGTGGAAATACATAGGAATTATATAAAGCCTTAGCTCCCACAACTAGCCAACTCTTAGTCACTTGAGGGACAACAAGCGATGGCGGGTGTTCGAGTGATTAGGGTTTCAGAAGGTCTATTATGTGCCGCCACTGCTCCCAAAGAACAGCTTTGTTTTGGAATGGCTTGGTGCCTGGTCGCTGGGTTCATTGAGCTCGATTCTCCCCTTTGGTTTTGGCCCGGATCCTTTGCTGGAAAGGAGTATCATGGTTCGAATCAAAGCAAACAGAGTCTGGAGGTTTTCTCCCCCTTCTTGGCTCAGGTCGTTTTTCTTAGGGCAGATCTGGGCTCCTTTCCTCATTTCCCTAGGCGTTTTGGTTCATATCAACCGGACCCTGCCCAGTTTGGGGTAGCTGTGCTCTCTTCCGCGGATGTTTCGCCCTGGCTAGGCAGCATTGTCTGCGTCTATAGGAAAAAGATGTGGCTGCCTCTTCTTCTGCCTCCCTTCGATATGCCGCGAGCCCGATCTGCCACTTTCTGACAGTCTTTTAAAGGTTTGGTTGAAGACCAAGTATGGGGCGGGAGCTTGGGTCTGGGTTCCCTGCGGTTTGGGGCTCCCCTGTTCTCCTTCGCGCAGATAAGGGCGGTTGCCATATCGGCTGCGAAGAAATCTATGCTCGGGACTCCCCTCTCTAAGATCTCATTTCGGCGAGAGGCCCGGGTCTCCCTGATTCTTTCAGGTCCTCCAGATACTTTAAATGAATTCTGAAGAATCGACCATGGCAAGCCTGCTCCCCTCCCTGTTCTGGAGAATCAACTAGTAGAAGGATCCAGGCAAAAAACAAAATTAGCAATAAAGGATTCCGGTCTTGAAGTGATACAAATCTTCATCAGAACTTTGGTAGGGAATTCAATCTGCAAGCAAGTAAGAACAGGGATGCTGATAAAAAACTTAAAGGATGAAATACAAGAATTATTAGGCATATCAGCAAGCCTGCTGAACTTGGTTTTTGCAGGACACGTTTTACAGGAAAAATTTACAGTGCAACACTATGGAATAGGGAGAGATTCAACTATTTTTCTGAGCATGAGGCTGAGAGGTGGAAGTTTTGGATCTAGCTCAAAGGGCACAGGTTCGTTCAAGGATGCTGTCAAAGGAAAAGGGGAAGCCACAAACAAGCCAACACCTCCACAAGATCTGCCTGGTCCTTATATAGTGGAGCAAAGTAAGCAGACACCAGTTTTGACAATCGATCTGCCTGAGGTAAACAACTTTCATGCTGATTTCTCTTCCTTGGCAGTCATTTGTAGATTCAATGGCTTTTGGCCTAAAACAGATGCTTTACGGCATTGGATCTTTTCCACATGGTCACCAAACTGTGACATCCATTTATGCTCCAAAGGATTTTTTATTGTAAAATTCGACTCAGTTGAGGAAAAGACCATGTCCTCCATGAGGGGCCATGGTTCTGGGGCAATGCAGGACTCTTCACGACCCCCTGGTTTCTGGGTTTTGACCCCTCCTCTATGGTGGTTTCCAAAATGCCGGTCTGGGTCAGGTTACATAACCTCCCGCTTCATTTTTGGCTTCCCAAAGTTTTTGAAGCAATGGGGAATGCAATAGGCAAATACATCAAGAAAGATGTGGAAATAATTGCTAGATGCATTCATACTTTTGCCAGAATTTGTGTCGAAGTTGACCTCAGTCAAGGGCTACCTGACAGCATCATTCTGATCCATAACAACTCCCAGTGGAAACAACCACTAGATTACGAAAACACAACCTTCAGGTGCCGAGGCTGTCAACAGATAGGTCACCTCCATAATCACTGTCCTCAAGTCAAAAGAGAAAGTAGAAGGAACAAGAAACAGGCAAAAAAACCAAGAGGCTGGCAACACACAAAGAACCTAGAAGAAGAAACAGAAGACGAGGAGGCAGATAACCCTCCACCTGATCATGACGATGATCCAATTGGGGGCGAAGCCATGGCTTCCTCCCCCATAGCAAACAATCAAGTTCACATGTCGCCAAAATCTGAGAATTTGGCAGCTCAGGGAATGTTGGCCTCTTTGTCGAAGAAAAATCCAGTTCTTGAGGACACTAGTGGGGCTAAAAGACATCATTCTCCAGAACACTCCGATTCAGATAAGGACGCTCCTTGCATTGTGGAGGACTCCTCTCTTGTCCTTATTTCATCCTCTCCATCTCAAGGGGAGTGGCGAAAGGTTGAGAAGAAAAAGGGGAGAAAATCATAATTTCCCTCCCTCTTTGTATATTATTTCTTTCGGTCTCTTTCTCTTTTCTATTTTTTCTTGTCCTCCAGCTGAGGCTGTTGCGCTGGTTCTTTGTCAACCAGTTGAGGATGTTGAGCTGGTTTTTGTTAACCAGCTGAGACTCTTTTCTTCTACCTTTTTTAAGGCAAAGAATGAGTCTTTCAGAATGCTCTGCATATGCATTGTAACTCTCTATTTTTATTAATGGATGGTTCGCTTTTTTCTGTGGAAAAAAAAAAAAAACTAGCCAACTCTTAGTACAATCCTTAAAGATTCTCATAGGCAATCCTGGCTTCTCACAAGCCTTCTCCTTTTCCCTCCAAGCTCTTATTTCCTTGCGCTGTTCCTAGCGGATGATTCTCACCTCACCAAGTGGAACACTGCTCTAACACACTGTCATAACTACGCAATCCTCAAGGAACTTTACCTTGACTGCATGCATGAGTTTCCTTTATAGGAAAACACATGCAACTAATAGTACACTGTCCTTGACTTTAATATCAGTTGGGTCTTTCTCAGAATAGACATGCATGAGTTTCTGATGAGGGAATATTCAGTTATCTGGAGTACACTGGTTGAGTGCATGCATGCATCAACTAACTAATAACTCACAATTAGTTCCTCAAACAATGTGGAACTAATTTAACTGGAATTAACTCAGTTAACTGAGCTAACTAATTACAACTCAAATATAACTCAATCTTATCTCCTTAATTAAGGGGTAATTTTTGCATGACTGCAGAAAGACTTCTAACTTGAATTTCTCCAACTACTTAATCCATAATGAATTAATTAATTATTTCCAAGTAGTTGGTGAGACTAAATTCGACTTTAATTCACAATTTTAATTCAAGGACAAATTAAAATTGGAATTTCTGGATTCTATTTTTATCATTTCTTGTTGCTATTTTCAACACAAGCTGCACACAATTTTATTTGCTGAGGAAAAGTAAACAAAGAGTAGTGGCATTTGAACGTGCAACACTTTCAAAATTTATTTTTGTTTCTTTTTATGGGGTTCATATTTTATATCTTTTTTTATCTTTCTTTCTTTTGGTCCTTTGATTATTCTTTTAGGACATACCCTCTTTTCATTTTTTAATATGGAAAACATTTTCAAACAAAGCAAAGGTATGTACAATATTACAAGACTTAACATAGTCAATTCAAAATTATGATCCCTATTATTATAGGAACCTAACAATGGCTCCACTTGGGGATGGCATCTCCATGTGAGATGTCAAGAACTTTCTGATCAGTGGCCTTGGAACCTTGACTGTGCTTTACTCGGAACTGATTTTTGTGATCTCCTTTATTCAAACATATGATGTTATATCTTTTAAAGCTTAAGATTTCCTCTTCAGGCTTGAACTTTACAAGAATATCATCCACTCCAATCCAAACTTTGCTATGGTATTTACAGTGAATAGAACAAATGAATTACTAATTATTCTGGTGAAAAATAGTGTTTTAGCATCCAACCATTGACTGGTCCACTTTGTAAGTCTGTCCCATCTAATTCTTTTAAGAAAAATGCATTGTTTCCTCTGTAACCATAAATAATATATGGACCTTTCCAGATAAAGTCAAATTTCCCATGTTTTCCTTTGTCTTCCCTTTTGTAATCCCATTTTAGTACTTGATCACCTATGAACAAATCCTCCGCTTTAGTTTTCTTATCAGAAATCTTCTTGATTTTGTCTTGAATTACTCGGGATTTGATATAAACTTCTTCTGGGGTTTGCTACAAATGAATTGTTTGGTTTATCCTCTTTTGGATGTCATTTGGCTCTATTTGCATCTCTTAAATTATTTTCAACACTCACACTCCTAATGAGGATGGAAAAACAACATCCATCCCATATACCAATTGATAAGGATGTAGAAATTTCTCTATAGATTAGCTACCTCTGATACCATGTAGAAATTCTGCAAATTCTCTACAAATCTCACTCTAAGACTATGTAGAAAATATGACTGTAGATTAATTCGATAATTCAATATACCAAATCAAAATAATATAATCTACTTCTACTATTAATTTGCAGAAGCTTAAAGATCAAGCTGAATCAGAGCTGAACAATATAACCAGAAGAAGAAGAAATCACAATACGCATGAAGATACTTTGGGGAAAGCCTCAGCTAAAAACCCCACTGTTTGTATTATCATACAAGGTGGAAATACATCAGAATTATAAAAAGCCTTAGCTCTCACAGCTAGCTAGCTCTCAGTACAATCCTCCTGGATGCTCACAGGAAAACTTGGCTTCTCACAAGCCTTCCTCTCTGCCCTCCAAGCTCGTATTCCTTGCGCAACTCCTCTGGGATGATCTTCTTCACCCCCAATGGAACACTACTCTCACACACTGCTCTAACACACTGTCAAAATTGCGCAATCCTCAAGGAACCTTACCTTGACTGAATGCATGAGTTTTCTTTACAGGAAAACACATGCAACTGATAGTACACTCTCCTTGTCTTTAATCTCAACTGGGTCTTTCTCATAATAGACATGCATGAGTTTCTGATGAGGGAATATTCACTTAACTGGAGTACACTAGTTGAGTGCATGCATGCATCAACTGACTGATAACTCACAATTAATTCCTCAAATAGTTTGGAGCTAATTTAACAAGACTTAACTTAGTAAACTGAGTTAACTAATTACAACTCAAATATAACTCGATCTTATCTCCTTAATTAAGGGATAAACTCCTTAATTTAAGGGATAACTATTGCATGACTTCAGAAAGAATTCTAACTTGGATTTCTCCAACTAATTAATCCATAACGAATTAATTAATTATTTCCAAGCAGTTGGTGAGACTAAATTCGAATTTTAATTCACAATTTTAATTCAATGACAATTTAAAATTGGAATTTCTAGATTCTATTTTTATCATTTCTTGTTTCTATTTTCAATAAAGGAGATGTACTAATAGATTTCTTAGTAGTAATTTTGTTTGCCAATAGGGCATTCACCAACCTTTTATTCCAGGGTTTCTTGTTATCTTCTAACAACTTCTTGATGATGTTGACTAGGATTTTGTTTGAAGATTCTGCAAGTCCATTACCTTGAGGGTAATAGGCAGTGGAATGTCCTAGGGTGATATGGTATTGGTTACAAAAATCTACCATTTTCTTAGATTTGAAGGTAGCAGCATTATCAGTGATGAGCTTTTGTGGGCACCCAAATCTAGAAAGGATGTTGTTCTCAAGAAATGAAATAATGACAGAATCTGTGGCTTGTCTAGAAGGGATGGCTTCTACCCACTTGGTGAAGTAGTCAGTGGCTGTCAAAATCCATTTATGTTGGGCAGAGGAGGGTGGGTGAATTTCCCCAATAAAGTCTAAACCCCATTGTTGAAAAGGAATTTCTACTAAGATAGGTTTGAGGGGTAATGGTAAGAGTTTCTTCTTCCCTTCAAATATTTGGCATTTGTGACAGGAGGTCACATATTTTCTGACATCTGGAAAAAGGGTGGGCCAGTAAAAACCTACCCTCAAAATCTTATCAACAATTGTTTTCTAGTATAGGTGTCCCCCACAATCTCCTACATGAAATTCCTACATGACTTTGTCAACTTCATCTTTTAACAAACAATTTAATAGGATGCCACCATGATCTTTCCAAAATAAAACATTGTCTAAGATACAGTATTTTGTTGCTTTCATTTTTAGGAATATACTTTTAGTTCTAGATAAACCAGGAGGAGCTTGTAGGTTGAGTAAAATGAATATAATGTCTACATACCAGGGTGAATCTATAAAAGATTCACTGATTTGTGGAGTTGCCATCTCTTCCTAATCATCTATAGCAGCAATGAAATTTATATCTAAGGCTCGACAGTTCGATTCAGCCATGAGTTTGGCTAAACCTTAGCCTTTAATCAATTTTGTAGGCTTGATCTCAATGTCATATTCTAGTATGGTGGCAATCCATTTGCCTCTTTTTCCATCAGGCCCATTTTGAGTTAGAATGTCTTTTACCACTGAGTTTGGAACATATGCTATTATGTGAGAGTATAGGATGTATAATCTGAAATATTTTGTGGTTTTCACTAAATAAAGAACTTGATTTTCCATTATATTATACTTTAGTGTAGCATCTCTCAAATTTTTACCGAAGAAAGCAATGGGTTGTTCATAACCCTCATCATTCTTTTACAACAATTACTGCAATAGTGTGCTCTGAAGCAAATGAAAAAATTATGAAATCTCTGTTAAAATTAGGACTTATAAGGATAGATGTTTTAGTAAGGGCTTCTTTGATTGCTTCAAAAGACTGCTTAGCCTCTACTATCCATTTAAGTGTGGAACCCTTTTTTAACGTGATATTCAAATCTCTAATTAGTTCTGCTAAGTTAGAAATGAATCTTTTAAGAAAATTTATTTTTCCTAAGAATGACTGAAATTCTTTAATGTTCCTAGGATGACTAATATTTAGGATTGCTTCTGTTCTAGCTGGATCAATTATAATGCCCTCTTTTGAGATTATGTGTCCCAGGAGTTTTCCTTCTTCTAATCCAAAAAGTGATTTTTTAGGATTTAAGGATATGCCAAACTTTCTACATTTTATGAATACTCTTCTTAGATGATCTAGATGTTCATTATCTGACTTGGAAAACATTGTGATATCATCTAGGTAAATGACTAAAAAGTCATGGATTTCCTTCGCAAAGGCTATGTCCATGGCTCTTTGGAATGTTTCTCCAACATTCATTAATCCAAATGGAATTTTTAAATACATGAAATTTCCCCAGGGAGTGGTGAATGCAGTCTTTGCTTGATCTTCAGGTTGGACTAGGATTTGATTGTATCCAAAAAATCCATCAAGTAATGAAATTCTGGATGACCCTACTACCCTCTGGAGAATGTGATCCATTTTAGGGATGGGATAGTTATCCTTCAGTGATACTTTGTTCAAGTTTCTGAAATCAACACAGAGTCTGATTTCTCCTGTTTTCTTTCTAGTGGGGACTAAATTAGAGACCCAATCAAAATATTTGATGGGTGTTATGATCTGAGCATCATACATCCTTTTAACTTCTTTCTCTATTAATGGCATAAGAACAAGGTTAATTCTCCTTAGATTTTGTTTAAAGGGTTTCTGATCTTCTTTAATTGGTATCTTATGCTAGATAATGTTGGTATCATAAGACTTGAGGTCTTCATAACTCTAGGCAAAGACATCTTGGAATTATTTAAACAAGCTAATGTACTTCAACTTTTCAGCTGGGGGTAGTGTCTTGGATATCTTGATAAGCTTAGGATTTTCTTTTGTTCCTATGTTGCATTCTTCTATATCTGACCTTAGAGGCTCCATTTTAGGTTTTCTAGCGACATCATTGGAGCCAAAGAGGTCTTCTAGTGGGGCTAATATCTTAGGAAAAAAGTTGTCTTTGAGGTTCAAAACTTCTGATTCATCACTGATTAATTCCTCAATTTCAATTGTCTCTAGTTTTTCTATTTCTAGTTTGGTGAATTTAGCTGGTTTTAGTTTATTTACATTATTTACATATATTTCATTGTTTATGGTATAATCTGATGTACAGTCAGTGTCTATATTACCATTTCGAAATTCTCCTTCAGAAATCATAAAATCACGAATTTGATTGTCATGTGAAAAAATTTGCCAATACTTTAAATTATTAGGTATGGTTGGTCTATGTCTTACCTCAACTGTGTACTGATGATTTGGCTGGAAGGGTAACCTGCATGTGCTGGCAAAAGTGGCTAAGCTATGAGCTTGCATGTTTTTCTTTCTTGGAATGACAGCAAAGTCAGTTTCAAGGAAACAATTTATCAAGTCTAGGATGGTTTCTCTGTAACAACTAAGTCTAGGGTTATTAGTAATGTACTCACCCTTGACTTGTTTTATAATGAGTTTTGAGTCTCCCATGATAGAAACTCTTTTAGCTCCCAATTTTCTTACAATTTGAAGGCCTAGCACTAATGCTTTGTACTCTGCCATGTTGTTAGTGCATTTGAAATTTAATCTGAAAGCATGTCCTTTTGAATGATCATTTTCTAAATTGTAGATCCATACTCTAGCTCCTGCTCCTAATCTATTTACAAATCCATCAAAATCTAAATGCCACAGAGATTCATGTGTTATGTTTTCACTATCAATTTGTTTGTGTTTTCCTTCTACATCTATGATTTTATCTTTGCCATTCTCTGGATTATATAAGATAAATAAGTCTAGATCAGAATGCATGAAATAAATAGGGTAATTCTGTGGTCTTTCTGAACTACTTACCATGTATTTCATCAAGGTCTCCATGTAAATCTTTCTTTGTTGACCAAATACAGAAATTGTAGCATATGACATGTCTAATTGCAATGACCCTTGTAACTTTGCTCCCCATGAGCAAGATAACAACATACCATACTTGGATTGGATATTAGCAACTACTATATCCATAGCAATACTCTTTGTTGGGTACTGGACTAGATTTACACACAGATCTTTTATTAGGCCAAGACATTTGACTTGACTAGAATCAAAGGAAAATAGGTCCTTGTAGGGTCTAGTGATGTATAAGTTCAACCTTTCCATGACTGCTTTAGGCATTAGGTTATGAGATGCTCCTAAATCTAACATAGCATTATGTAAGATTTTATCATAATTGTTTAAGCTAATATAGAATGTAAGGATACCCCCTTGTTGATGTTTTCCGTTTACTTCTAGACCAAATAACAACTTAGGTTGATCATCATTAAGGTTTACAGCATCTTCGCCTTCACCTATGTTTAGTGTTTCAGTGATTTGTGCTTTGTATGATTCATTTTTTACCAGCTCTATTAAAGGAACTAGTATTTTCAATTTGGCTAACTCAATTTTGATATTGAATGGTATTTGAGTTTTGCCTAATTGAATGATTTCATTCTTAGCAATTGTGGTTTGTGTATTCTTGTCTTCTCTGTCAGCACTAGGTAATTCAGTTTGTATGCCAACTATTTTGTTTTCAATTTTCTTGTTTGGAACAGTTTGAGTTACATTTGAAGTTTCAGGTGTAGTTGAAGTTTGAGTTGTAGTTGATGTTATGTCCACAATCTTTGGGCTAGAAACCTCTCGAGCTCCTCTAGGTAGAATTTGTAGGATCTTGGTCACAAGAGCTTCCACTATTTTCTTAGTTTGGGTTTGGGCTTATTTCTTAGGAGGAACTTCTGTGTTTGTTTTTCTTCTAAGGTTATATTATTTATGAACTTCGTAGATAGCAGATTCATAGCCTTGTTTGTAGTCAAAGGACTCCCCATACTCTAATTTTAATTGTTGTAACATGTACAATTCCTATTCTTCCTGAGTAAGAAAAATGGAATCCTCATTGTTTACTCCCATCAAGTTTATCTAGGTGTCCTGGTCTTCTTCATGTTGTTGTGAACTTTCAACATAATTTTCTTGGAAAGGTGGTCTAACCTATTGATTGGGTACAAATTCTCTTGATTTTCCAGTATTAGGATTTTTTCTAAAGTTGGGGTTCCTAATTTGGGGTCCTTGTTGATTTTCCCACTGAGGCTTTCTTTCCATATTCTCTAACCTATCCATTAGCCTTTCTACACTTTTAGCTAAACTATCTATCTTAACATATGAAGTGGATGGTTCTTCTTTAATGGTAACTCTCCTCTCATTCCTCATCCTGACTCTTTTAGCCAATAAGTTAGCTTCTACACTAACTGCATCACTCTGCATTTGTTCTAAAGTTGCAGGGTTTCTTTCTCCTAATTGATAGGACATGTCAGCATCAAAACCATCTAGAAATTTAATCAGGGCAAGGTCCGGTGGGGGTCCAATATTCACTGGAATTGCATTGTAAATGTTGTTAAACCTAGTATAGTAATCCTGGACAAATTCACTAGGAGATCTCCTTATGTTCTCATATTTAGATAATATATGGAGAGGGTTTTTCTTTCTTTCCCACCTATTTATGAACAATTGGTGGAAAGAAGCTAGATCAGCAATATGGTTAGGAGGTAAAGATTTAAACCACTTTTTAACATCTCCTGCTAGTGTTTGTGCAAATAATCTCATTTGTACATCAGCCTCATCAACTTCATGTAACTCAAAATAATCTGTCATTTTATTTACATGTTGTTGAGCAATATACTGACCAGTACCATCAAACTGCAAAATTTTACTTTGGTAATCCTGTGGCATAGCATGTAAAGGAGCTTGTAAGGCCAAAGGTGCATATCTGTCTGCCATGGCTACAATTTTAGCTTGACTGGGAGGTGAAGTAGTGTTGCTTGAAGATGAACTTGAGAAGTTAGGTTGGAGAGGAAGTTTAGGTATGAATGGCTTTGTGGAATGAACTGTGGTGGATATTATAGGTGAGGTGGTACTGAATGAGGCTATATTTACAGTTTCTGAAGATACTGTAGAGTGTTCAGGGGTAGCAGCAGTTAGGGCAGCTAATTCAACTGACTGTTGAAAATAGGCTTCGTCTATATGCCTTATCAAAGTGGAGGTTAACTCATCAAGTTTGTCAAAAGTATCCAAAACATGTTGATCTAAATCAGGATGTATAGTATCCTTCTTTGATTCAATAAATTGAATAAAATTGGGATCTATTACAGTATCATAGACTGAATTTTTAGATTTGGTACGAAACAAAGAATGCTCAAATGATAAGTCAAATTGAATATCCTCGATAAGTCTTTAGGAAGTGAATTTGATTTTTTTAACTGATTAACCCTTCCTTGACTTTCTAGCTTTTTAGGTTTTCTTAAAATTCTATTAGGATCATCAAAAATTGTAGCAGGTTGTGGGTCAGGATGAGTCCTAGTATAATATGTTCTTTTAGAAACCAGAATTTTGACTTATAATGTTGATTTCAAACAACCCTTTAAAACCTTAATGTGAAAAATGAGGAAAATTGTTTCACTTTAAGATTGATTAGAACTCTTCAAATTCGTTCTTGCAAAACTCTCCACCATTATCTTTCCCCAACACCTTAATCTTCTTCTCTGCCTGATTTTCCAGCATAGCCTTAAATTCTTTAAACCTGTCAAAGACTTCATATTTCTTCCTGAGTAAATATATCCATGTATTCCTCGATAAGTCATCTATAAATGAGACATAGTAAACAGACTTACCTAGTGATGGAACCAACACAGGTCCAAACACATCATTGTGCACAAACTCTAATATCCCTTTCACCCTCTTAGCACCCGAGGGGAAACTCACCCGATTCTACTTAACATATACACAATGTTCATAGAAATCAAAACCCATAGAGAAATTAGAAATACCTTCTACCATACCATTACCATGCAGTATTCAAACGCCCTTCTCTCCAATATGTCCAAGCCTTTGATACCATATCATGGCCTTTTCTCGAGAGACCACTAGATGTTCTTCTCCACTTTTAGGAGGCACATAATTGTTGCACCCATCAATAACAGTGCTACCCAGAAGCTTGTAAAAAGTTCCTATCTAAACTCCCCACATCAATATCAATGCTCCTCAAACCATCTTGCAATTATCTTCCTCGAACGTTGTTTTTAAACCTGTATCATCCATCTTGCTTACAGAAATCAAATTTCTGGCCAATGCAGGAATATCTAGAACACTAGGAAGTGTCCTAACCCTTCCAACTTGCAGTTTTAGCTTGACTTTTCCATGTTCGATGATTTTATCCTTCGTATTGTCCCCTAAGAATACATCACCACCATCATATTTCTCATACTCACAAAACCAATCCTATGGGGAGTGAAATGAAAGGATGCACCTGAGTTAATCAACCATGCCTCATGATATACATGTGTACTTAAAGAAGAAGCCAAGTACTCATCTCCCCTTCATCTGAGGTGGTTTTTTCCTCTACAAAAGGAGCATCATCAGATCCATTTCCTTTCTCAGGATTTTTAGATTTACAATATTTTTTGTAGTACCCTTCTTTTCCACATTTCCAACATACCTTTATAGGTTTCCCTAGAGATTTAGATCTCCGTCTAGATTTAGATCTCCCACTCGAGGACTTATTTTTGTTTTTTTCTAAGGCCGTCCTCTTACAGAAAAGGCATCTCCATTCTGAGTCTTCATATTTTTCCATCTCATATTGTTTGACAAAGGATGAGACTATTTCATCAAACTTCAAGGTAGTTGTATTGCTACCCATAGTAAAAACCAAACTATCCCACGAATCTAGTAGAGAACACAACAAATTGATGCACGTATCTTTGTCTAAATTTTTTAGATAAATAGATAACAATTGGCTTACGATAGTATTAAAGGTGTTCAAATTCTCTGTTACCAAGTCTCCATCTTTCATTCTCATGTTATACATCTTTTTCCACAACAGTTTGTCCACTAGAGATTTAGATTGGCAAATTCCCTAACATGTCCCAAAAATCCTTCATCGTAGCTTCCCCTGATACATTCAACAATATTGAATATGAGATACACAACTATATTGTTCTCTTTTCCTTCCAATCCAACTTCGCCCAATCTTTTGTTAACATTGTCATTGGTTTAGTCCCCAGATATACCACAATCCACTGATCTTTACCCACCAATAGAACCTCCATTTTTATCTTCCATAGCTCAAAAATTTGTCCATTGAATTGCTCTCTATATATCTTTCCACTGGTCTCCATCTTCTTTCACTACAAGAATTGATCTTGCAGATCTCCCATTGTAACAGGGTCTACCACAAGCCTGAGAAAAATCCCTCTGCAGTAAAGGCATTCCCTTGAAGCTGAAACAAGTCAGATACAAATGTAGGTTTTAACCCTGTACAAAAATTACTTGCAAACTAATTCTTAAAAACAGAAAAATAAACAATGGCAAGAACATAAGAAAATATACACAGATATTTTCCCCTAAATCACAAAACTAGGACTACTAGATTCAATTTTCATTATATTCCTTTCAATGTTACAATATATATATATATATATATATATATATATATATATATATATATATATATATCTATATATATATATATATATATATATATATATATATATACATGTTGAAGCATTCATAAGCCCAAATCCATAACCCTGTATTAGAACCTAAATGTAGTTCCCTTGACCGGATCTACAAAATACTATGGGCAGAAAACCAACATGCCCAAAACCATGTGCAAAACCCATGAACAAGACCATGGGTAGGTTTTCCCACCACCTATGAGTCCTTCCCCCATTCTTAGGTCCACAAAAATATTCTTGGGCATGTGTTGCTAGTCATGGAAATAATATAACACACACCCAACATAGATGATCTATATAAAGAAAGCAAATAAAATGTCACCATAAAAAAAGACACCTTAGAAACTTAATATTCGACCTTCAGGAAAAGCTTAGGCATAATCATTCCAACTAAGTTACATGTTAAAAAAATCAGGTTGTAGATAACTTGTAGAAATCAAAATAACCTCAAATGATAAAATTATCCTCCAAATAATAAAACATAACCACGTTACAATATTTGGAATAGGGAAATAAGAAATAGCCCATCGAACAATAATAATATTTCATACAATCCAAAGGGACTTCAAGGAATAAGGTCACCTTCAGATTGAAATCAAATTGTCTTCAAAAGAAATGAAACAAGCAATTTATTTGAAATCCTACCCTATGTTCCAAAAGGAAGGGACAACAAAGGTTAAGCTAAATAAGTGCAAGTTCAAGGACACTAAAAAAATAGCACATGGACCAAAACAACCAATATGTACATCGTCTGTTAAATAATTTAGTGAGATGCATGTGTCATCTTCAATATATTTTACAACAAGTGACAATGAATTACTAAATAATGATTTGGACAACCATCATTTAAAAAAATATTCTAGCCTATTTAAAGTCAATTTCGTTTCAAGGAATTATGTATTCAATCTGTACTTTCATTGCCTTCTAGGATTTATACATTCAAAGTTGTTTTCTTGTAAATAGGGCATAGTTTTTCCAATAATAGTCATTTTTGGATGCTATCCAAGTGGTGAATCTGGACAGATCCTAGAATAGTTGGTTCTTCATTATCCTTGTATTCCTCCTGAAAAATCGAGGTAATTATTTATGACATACTAAACTCCAACTTTTTAACTGTGAAGCATTATAGCAAAGCGTGAAAAAATAATATATACCCAACATATACTGCAAAGTTCATCCTCTGGCTACCTCTTGGAGGCTTCATCTGCATTGGACTCTATGCCAACGTAATATGCACTTATCTTCAAATACTTCAAAAAATTCTTCAGATAATCCTATACTCACATAACCTATTCATTCCTTCAAATCCAACAATTCCTGTCATCATGGACAAAATGATTTTGCTAGCTCAATATTTTAGGACATAAAAGGAAATCACAAAACATGTTAGCTAAACCATCTTATTCCGAGGTAGGGTAATCCTACTAATATGAGATGGGATCATCTCATAAGTCATGTTATCCATATCTAATCACATATTTCTATGCTAATCATGTGATTTGGCAGCATGTAAATTTCTAATTGGTCTAAAATCAAGATATCCTATAATTAATAATGGTAAGTTTCCAAGAATAAGAGTATAATATTTTTAGTAGACACAACACTATGTATACTACCTACAAAAAACAAAAAATAGAGATATTGAAAAAACCAACTAAGGTTTGAAAAACTTGATATATTAATTGCTACAAACTTGCAAAACCTTGTAATACAGATACAAAAAATAGTCCTCAATGGCCAAAGACTCAGGCGAGTAAATTAAAGAATTATTCGAATGTGCTTTAAATGCAATTACAAACTCTCACAACATAAAAGCTTGGATGGATCTGTAACACATGTTGTGAAAGGCTTGTATATAAAGTGCCTTAATTTAATTGACATTCCTTCCTTTTGCACCACAAATAAAATCGTTATAACCAAATCACCAGAGAAACATTTTTCCTTTCATTTTCCACTGTTTTCATTTTAACAAGCCTTCACATGAAACTTTAACATAGAAAATATATAAATACATGAACATAAACTAAAATACATTTTTTATAAGCTGCCCTACGAACATTTACATGTGTCACAACACCCCATGCTAACAATGTGCCCTTTATCAGAAAACATGTACACTGTGACATAGTACAGTCTTAAAATTCTCAACACCCATATATTATAACCCTTTAACAAAATCATGCATCCAACCTGTCATGCTTTTCAAATCTTGGTGGGCATGCTCCTCCCTCAAATGGGGTTTCTCTGAGGTGTCTATTTACTATATTCAATATTTTCAATGTAACCTACAATAATATTTTTTAATTGCCTTTCCAAGTACCAACAAAACCTATTCTTTGCTTAAGTGTGTGAAGGGAGATGGGGCTTATTTTTACCATCCATAAAAATAATTTCCTTCTTTTTTGAAAAAAGGCCCCAAAAGCTCAGGTAATTTTTTCCTTTGAGGAATAAAATTGAATTACAAAATGAAAAATAGATAACTGTGCATATAATTCCTATCATAGAATCAAAGAATTGCTACCACACAAACATAAATAAAAAGACCAAAACAATAAAATTCAAAATTTTATTAGACTACAGAAACTAAGGCTACAAGATTGAATAACTAGGGACCATGACTTTAGATGGACCAAGTATTCCATATCTAGACATTAGCTATTTCATTAACATCTTTTGTTATATCTAAAATAATTTCTTTTATAAAACCTATTTCACCTATCCAAATTACCACACAAACAACCCAGTACATCAAAAATACAAGAGGAAATGGATATAGAAAGCTAATGAGGATAACCCAAAGCATTAATTTGTGATTAAATCACATTTATTTTGTAATATACAATTGCTTCAACTATTACAAAATATAATTCCTATTAAAGAATCACAAAATTGCCACCACACAAACATAAATTAAAAGACCAAAAACAAAAAAAAATATGGACGAGTTTGAAATATTAATAGACTAGGTATAGCATGTGTGGGAGGTCTTGATGATCCTAGAAGAAATAAGATAGCCTATTATGCAGTTGTAGTCTATCTGTTAAACATTTGGGAGGTTTTTCTAGCTTACTTTCTAGTCTCATTTGCCCAGAATATGGCAAGGATTTGTTGGAATGACAACTTTGAGTTGTGAACTATACACACTCCAAGTGCCAGAGGGTTTTTTCAGGGTGTTGAATTCATATATATAGTTGAAAACCTGGTTTAAACAACACAAATTAAGATTTGACCAACAATTTTTTCGTCGGATTATGGCCAAAAACTCAAATACGTCTAATAGACAAACCTATTATGCATGAGGTCTTCAAAATATTTTGAATAATTAGGTCATAATAAGAAACAATTGACCAGTCCAATCAGGAAAACTATAGATAAAAGACTCTCATTTCCATAATCAAACAACATTTTCTCTCTTTTTGAATGAATCTGATTCTTTAAAGTGAGAAATGAATGAGGAGGCACATCATGGGGCTATGTTATCTTCTCAACTTTAGCACTATAACATTATTAAAAGGTGGTGTGGTGGACTTTAGATTCATCCCCTAAATTCAAAATATAGTGGACATTAATGTGCACAACAATCAATATGAAGCCCTCAATGCAAACAAGCCATCCAAACACCTTGGGAATGGTAGTTGAAGAAGCTCCATTCACCAGGCCCTGGAACATTTGTTGGGTGCAGTATAGTGTCTATAAATGTACCAACATTTAATTGTAAAAACTGATAGTTCGTGAACTTCGAGACACAGCACTGGAAATGCCAAAGAGATCCCATAGCAACCTGCAAAACAAATTCTAGTCTATCTTGTGCATTAATATCGACAATAAATGAAATCCTACACTAAAAGTGAATTCGAGAAACACCAATTCAAACAATTAAAATCATGCGGGAAATAAAAGGCAATCCTATACTATTTAACAATGTGAAAGGAAATTCTAAGTACGTGAAAACAGAAGGGAAATCAGAACTGGAAATGAAGCAGTTCTGACACAATATCAAAAAGACTATAAATGATGGAATACATTCAAGAGAAATTCTAAGCCATTCTCCCAACACTAATTCTACTGCATCTACCTCTATGTAAAATTAACTTGAAAGCATTGGAAAAATTTACTGTGTAAATAAACCTATGAAAGAAATGGATTCAATATAGATTCTCTCGCCTTCCTTGTCCCTAAAAATAAATCTTGTAGAATTGTCGAGAAATTTAAAGGCAACTACAATGGGAAAGAAGCGTCATTGTTTTCAAACATAGTGCAATTTCCTTTTTATCGATGTGTTGAGGCCTCAAATTTCTGCTGCTCCCACATGGGGGATAACCACCTGGTTTGGACCTTAAGACAACTCCATTTTCGTTTAAAGTGGTGGCTCTGACTAGGGATAATGGGACCAATTTCCCAGTATGGGTTTTAAAATGAGAGTGGGTGGTTTTTCAAGTGATTGCAATAGAATGATGATAACTAGATGACCTATTCTATCATGCAAGTCTCTAGCTAACTTAATCTAATATAAACCCGAGTATTTCTGTATAATATGCGATCTACAAATATATATGCTTGACATGTGATAATAAAGATCAATCATGCACAAAATAGAGATGATAACGCGTAAATATAATTTCTCTGACTAAATAGTTAGTCAAAGAAATGTATAAACTATATCACATATGTGATGATTTATATATGAAAATAAACAATCTCAGCTAGGCATCATACAATAGTGCAATTAATTCTTAACGGAAAGAACATATCTCATATACAATTCATGAAAATGAAGTGTTGTCACTAATTAAGTAGAAACAAGACTAATCATACAAGATAGAAGTGCCATATATGTGAAGTTATGCTCATTTGACTAATTACATAGATCAACTCCTTTATTCATATCAAATTATATTCCAAGTATAGAAAAGTGCATCAGTAAAGGAAAGTAGTCTGATATTTAAAAGAAACAATCATGTTCCATAATTTCACCAAAGCATTCACAAACTTAAAATAGTGCATTCTTTGCACATGTTTTTGATAAAATTTTAGACCCTTCTCTAAATGCATGAGAAGGGTATAAATACTATTCTAACTGATGTTCAAAAATAGATTATACAAAAATTTGAGGATGTTTCAAACAACCTTCCTCCTAACTAGTTAATTAACTCTAAAAATAAAAAGTGACTTGATGAGTAGAGGCTATGATAATGATTTGTTGCCTTCCATCTTGTCTTTAAAATCGTATATATCGGCCATTGGTTTGATTTGAGGAGGTTCCCCAAACTATGTTCTGACATGTATTTTGAAAATGGCATCTGTGAGAGGTGGCAGCATCCGCTGAGTTGAATGGAGTGAGCAGTTCAGGGTCATGATTTGACTATGTGGCTTGATGAGGTATTGCCAATACGACTCCCATTTAGTCTTTGCTAATTTTGTGATTACTTCCCTTTGAGTTTCTGCTCTTTCCTTCCATCTATTATGCAAGTCATTTAGATTGGGCAGTTCTTTCAGGTTGCCTTCTTTCAGTAGGTTGGTGGAAAACAAAGTGTTGTTTACCACCTTTACTATGTTCTTTGACACCCTGGCTGCTCTTGCCACTGCTAGTTCAACTTTTTTTATCCTTGCATCCCCATCTGTGAAAAGAATGTCCTTGTGTGTCTCCTCGATCTCAGGTAGATTAGCTTTCCTTCCTTCTTCTATTTCTTTCCATTCAATGAAATCTGAGATCCTTGTGTTTAGATTAATAAAATCAGTTCTCTAGTCAATTTCTTTATCCGTTAGCTCGTAACTAGTGATCATATAAGGCGCGATATGTGACATCTTTTGGAAAAATTGTTCTTGTTGTTTTAATGAGAGGGAATTTAGCTCTAGTGCCTTTTTGATGAATTCCTCGATAGTAGGAACATCCTTATATCTTTCCATGGCTAGCTGTAAGTCTTGGAGTTGCATGTTTTCGACCAATATGTCTGCTTCGTGGCTTATCTTCAACACCTCCATGCTCTATTGCAATTGGGCCAGCTGCTTAGCTTCCTTCCTGTTCACACTTGCCTTCTCTGTTTCAAGCTGCTGCTCGAGCTGTGCGATCTTCTCTTCCTTTTCCTTCAACAAAATATTTTCCTATAGTGAGAAGAACTGTAGTGGCTTCTTTGGAAAACTTGGGGGATTTCTTATTGAAAATTAACTAATGCAATGGAAAAATAATAGCATGGCATATTTTATAAAACTGGGGTATATAATGAGATTCCCAAATTTGTTTATGGCTGAGATGGATAGGGTAGGGGTCCTGCAAGGTCCATTTCCAACCCACGATTGGAAATTTAGTGTAAAAATAGATGGCATCCATGATGTAGGCATTGAAATAGAATGGAAGGTTCTCTGGAGAGGAGGATCTCTTCTGTCGATATTTAGTGTTGACAGTGGCTAGGTTATTAGATAGGATGGTGGCCCAATTCATAATGTGGGAATTGACACATGCATCAATCAAAGGAATCCATTCTATGGAAAAATTAGCATTATTAGGTAACTTGTATAGTCTACATAACATGGAAGGTGCATAATTGTAGGGGATTTCCAAAGAGGCTACAGGATACATACCTGGTTTTATCAAATTTGAACTTGTTCTCTAGTACCCTCCAACCCTGGATCATCTTGAAAGGTTCTTCATTCTTCTTTTCTAAGTTGGCCACATATGATTTATTGTACGTTTTAACCCCGTACAGAAATTACCTGCATAAAATTCTAAAACACAGAAAAATAAACAATGCAAGAGCATAACATATAAAACACATATACACAGAGATTTTCCCACTCGATCCCAAAACCGGGACTACCAGCTTGATTTTTCATTATGTTCCTTTCAATGTTATAATACATATTTATACATACCGAAGCATCCAATACCATGGACCAAAAACCATCGCGTCCAAAAAACATGTGTGAAAATCATGCAAAAAACCATAGGTGGGTCCGCCAAACCTAACATAGGGTCCAAAACCAAAATTTTCCGGGGCGCTGCCCCAGACCCCATAAAGTGGGGTTACGGGTGCCCTTCAAACCCCTGTTAACTACGTGGAAAGAATATAACACAACCCAACATTCTCCCATTTGTTGTTTTCTTTCCATAGGGGGCCACAAGAAAGCTTAGTCATTTTCCCAGCCCTAAAATGCCCATTGTCTCTCTACACCAAGAGAATTTCTTAGAGCTCACAGATTTTTTCAATGCATTTGCAGTATTCTTCAAAGTGTCCACATTTACCAGAAACACCTTTTTGTCTTCTATCATATCCCTCACAAAGTGATACTGAACATCAATGTGCTTTGTCTTTGAATGATATGTAGGGTTCTTTGCCAAGAAAATTGCACTTTGGCTGTCACAATCTATCCTTATAGCTTCCTATACTAACCCCATACTTGAACACAATCTCTGCAACCAAACTACTTCCTTGCTTGCATGAGTGGCTGCCATGTATTCTGCCTCTGTAGTTGATAGTTCCACTACAGATTGTTTCTTACTCATCCAACTAACTGCACCTCCAAACAGGTTAAACACATACCCACTTGTAGATCTTCTCTGATCCAGATCTCCAACCCAGTTTGCATCAACAAAGCCACGAATATCCAACACCCTGTCCAATCCTGGTCTTCCTTGGTAGCACAGACCATAATCACTAGTGCCACGCAAATACCTGAAAACCCGCTTCACTGCTGTCCAATGCTCCTTTCCTGGTTTTGACATAAACCTACTCAATACTCCCACTGCATGTTCAATGTCTGGTCTAGTATAGACCATTGCATACATCAGGCTACCGACTGCACTTTCATATGGAACATGGGACATGTCCTCTTCCTCTTCTTGTGTCTTGGGACATTGTTCAACAGATAACCTCACACCTACAAGAATAGGAACCTTCACCGGTTTACTATCCTGCATATTAAACCTCTACAGTATTGTCTCGACATACTTCCTCTAGTTTAACCAGAGCTTCCTCTTTGCCTAATCTCTTTTAATTTCCATGCCCAAAATATAGTTTGCAGCACCAAGATATTTCATGTCGAATTTGGAGGACAATTGGGTCTTGAAATCCTGGATGATTTCTTTTTCATTTCCAACCAGCGAAATATCATCCACATACAAGACCAGATAAATAACACGGTCACCAATTAATTTAAAATACACACAGTGATATGCTTTCCTTCAGGTGAAGCCAAGTCCCCGTATAAATATATCAAATTTCTGATACCACATCCTTGGTGACTATTTTAACCCATATAGAGACTTCTTTAACTTGCATACCAGTTCTTTCTTACCCTTCGCTGCAAAGCCTTCAGGTTGCTTCATGTAGATTTCCTCTTCTAGATCCCCATGAAGAAATGTAGTCTTCACATCCATCTGTTCTACCTCAAAATCAAAAGCAGCAGCAACAGATAAAAGTAATCTAATAGAAGTTACCTTCGCAACAGAAGAAAAAATATCACCAAAATCAATTCCCGACACCTGGGAATAACCTTTTTCTACCAACCGAGCTTTGTATTTCTCCACTTTTCCTTCTGCATTTGTCTTCTTTTTTAACACCCATTTGCTGCCAATGGGTTTCCTTCCAGCCGCAACTCCACCAGATCCCAAGCCTCATTTTTGTGCAAAGATGCCATTTCATCAACCATGGCCTCTTTCTAGAGTTTTCCATCCTCTGAATCCACTGCTTCCTTCACAGTTCTAGGATCATCATCAGTAATAGACAAAGCAAAATTTGAACAGAAAGTAGATGGACTATACCTTTCTGGCTGCCTTCTTTCTCGAACTGATCTTCTCACAGCCGGAGTTTGTGGCTCTTCATCTTCTGATTCCTCCTCTACTGTAGAGTCTGATTCTTCCTCCTTTAGCTCAAACTCTATCTTCTCAAGTTCCTTTGGTTGGACTTCATGTTTAATAACATCTTTCACCTCTCTGAACACCACATCTCGGCTATACATAACCTTCCTTATTACTGGGTTCCAAAGCTTATAACCCTTTAAACCATCCTTATACCCAATAAATATGCACTTTTCAGATTTACTATCCAACTTTGTTCTTTTCTCCTTTGGAACATGTACATATGCATCACATCCAAATACCCTCAGATGTGAAAGAGAGGGTTTCTTACCAGTCCATACCTCTTGTGGAGTCTTATCCTCCAACGCTGATGAAGGTGACCTGTTGACCAGGTAACATGCAGTATCCACTGCCTCTGCCCAGAATTCCTGTCCTAACCCGGCACCACTGAGCATGCTTCTTGCCCTTTCCATCAACATCTTGTTCATTCTTTCTGTAACTCCATTTTGCTGAGGTGTATATGGAGTAGTCTTCTGCCGTGCTATACCACACTTCTTGCAGAATTCTTCAAATTCCTTACTGCAAAACTCTCCACCATTATCTGTCCTCGGCACCTTTATCTTCTTCTCTATCTAGTTTTCCACTAAAGCCTTAAATTCTTTAAACCTATCAAACACTTCAAATTTCTTCTTAAGGAAATATATCCATGTATTCCTTGAGAAGTCATCTATAATGATACATAGTACATAGATCCAAACACATCACTGTGCACAAGTTCTAATATCTGTTTCGCCCTCTTACTACCAGAGGGGAAACTCACCCGATTCTGCTTCCCATATACACAATTTTCATAGAAATCAAAATCCAGAGAGCTATTACTCATACCTTCTACCATACCTTTACCATGAAGTATCCGAAGGCCCTTTTCTCTAGTATGTCCAAGCCTTTGATGCCAGAGCATGGTCTTCTCTCCAAAGACCAATAGATTTTCTGCTCCCCTTTCAGGAACTACAGAACTATTGCACCCATCAATAATAGTGCTACCTTGCAGCTTGTACAGAGTTCCAATATGAACTCCCCACATCAATACCAGTGCTCCCCGAACCATCTTGCAGGTATCCTTCTCGAACACTATTTTTACACCTGCATCATCCAGCTTGCTAACAGAAATCAGATTTCTGGCTAATGCAGGAATATGTAGAACACCTGGAAGCGTTCTAACCCTTCCACCTTGCAACTTCAACTTTACTTTTCCACAACTAATGATTCTAGCCTTCCTGTTGTCCCTGAAGAAGACATCACCACCATCATATTTCTCATACTTGTAGAACCAATCTTTATGGGGAGTGAAATGAAAGAATACACCTGAGTCAATCAACCATGCCTCATGATCTACATGTGTACTTGAAGAAGCCAAGTACACATCCCCACCTTCATCTGAGGTGGTTTTCACCTCTGCAGAAGGAGCCTCATCAGATCCCTTTCCTTTGTCAGGAGCTTTAGATTTACAGTCCCTTTTGTAGTGCCCTTCCTTTCCACATTTCCAGCACACCACCTTTACAGGTTTTCCTGGAGATTTAGATCTCCCACTCGATGACTTATTTTTATTTCTGTTCTGGGTCCACCCTCGTACAGACAAGGCATCACCATTTTGGCTCTCCATATTTTTCCGTCTCATCTCCTCCGTCAGCAAGGATGAGACTATTTCATCAAAATGCAAGGCAGTTGCATTGCTACCTATTGTAATAACCAGACTATCCCACGAATCTGGTAGAGAACACAACAAACTGATGCACTTATCTTCATCTGAAATTTTAATATCAATAGATGCTAACTGACTTACCACAATATTAAATGCATTCAGATTCTCTGTCACCGAGTCTCCATCTTTCATCCTCAGGTTATACAGCTTTTTCCGTAGGAACAGTTTATTCACCAGAGACTTAGATTGGTGCAAAGTCCCTATCTTGTCCCACAAAGCCTTCACCGTAGCTTCCCCTGATACATTCAGCAATACTAAATCTGAGACACACAATCGTATTGTGCTCTTTGCCTTCCAATCCAACTTCTTCCATTCTTCATCGAACACTCCTGTTGGTTTAGTACCTGGATCTACCATGATCCACTGGTCTTTATCCACCAACAGATCCTCCATCTTGAGTTTCCACAACTCAAAACTATGACCATTAAATTTCTCGATCTCTATCTTTCCACTGCTCGCCATCTTCTTTCACCACTAGAATCGATCTCGTAGGTCTCCCACTGAACAGGGTCTACCAGAGGCCTGAGCAAAACCCCTCAGCAATAAAGGCGTCCCCTTGAAGCCAAAACTGCTCTGATACCAAATGTAGGTTTTAACCCCGTACAGAAATTACTTGCATACGAATTCTAAAACATAGAAAAATAAACAATGCAAGAGCGTAACACATAAAACACATATACACAAAGATTTTCCCACTAGATCCCAAAACCAGGACTACCAGCTTGATTTTTCATTATGTTCATTTCAATGTTACAATACATATTTATACATGCCGAAGCATCCAATACCATGGACCGAAAACCATCCCATCTAATACCATGGACTGAAAACCATCGCGTCCAAAAAACATGTGCGAAAATCATGCACAAAACCATAGGTGGGTCCGCCCAACCTAACATAGGGTCCAAAACCAAAATTTTCTGGGGCGCTGCCCCGGACCCCATAAGGTGGGGTTACGGGTGCCCTTCAAACCCCCTGTTAATTACGTGGAAAGAATATAACACAACCCAAAATTTATCATATATGTCCCAAGGGTTAGGTATATGGTACATTTGCTTCAGGTCTTCCGCTTTGAATGACCCCATGAGTTCCATTCCCAAGTTTTTGAATTTCTTATCTTCAATAGTGAGTTTTTCCACCTCCCACCTAATCATATCAGTGTATGGGAAGATTTTTTCTCTCACTCCTATTCTGTGAATGAAAGAACAGGAAACATCCTTAAATTGGAGTCCTGAAGGTTTTATTGACTCTGATGTTGCTTTTATGACAGTAATCTTGGGATGCTCATCCTCAAGCTTGTTGTATATAACCTCCCAAGTTGTTTCCCCCCCATCGGCGCAACACACCATATCAAAGAATATAGGAGACATTTCTGATAGCTCAGACTCTATAATGCTTTGCTTTTTCTATTTCTACATCACCTTCCGCAATGACATGTCTTTTGTAGCTTGCCTAAAATGGGCGAGATATATCAGTGCAGACGATATTGGGCAATTAAGGCTGAAAGCTTTGTGAAATGACTTTGAATCGTGGGAGGATTTCAAATGAGATACTCAGCGTTAACTTGGAAAATCATTACTTCTCCTCAGGCCGCTAAACATTAATTACCCTATCAAACCATTCATTATTATATTAAAACACAATTACTTCCCACACTTGTAGCTTTATTCACGCATCGTAGTTTTTAAAATGATGTTATATGGTGTTGCCCTCTTATAATGCGAAATGAGATTGCGAATATCGCATTTCTCAAATCATTAACGGATGACATAGTGCCATGTCTTATTTATTTACGACTCCTGTGAAATGTGATTGCGAATTCTTAAGGTGTTTTGATCGGTATGTCACAGCGGGGGCGTTGATCGCATATCGCAATTTCTTTAAAGTGTTTATGATCATCACATGGGAAAAATGTGATTTGTGATTTGCGATGAGGATCCTAAACTTGGGTGTTGGCATTATGACATAGGTTTGGCACTATGACACAGGTGTTGTCCTTGATGGCAACTCAGTCAAATGACAGTTCATAGTTCAGGCTCTCAGAATGAAGTAAAAAGAGATATACAAAGGTTCCTCTTAACCAAGTCGCGTATACACGCGGGTTCGATGATCAAAAGGCATGTATACATATGCATGCACTTTCATGCAAGGAAAAGCATGTACATGTGGGAAAACTTAATTTTTGGTCCATGGTATTTAGTCCTTGGTATTTGGACCTATGGTTTTGGACCATGGTATCTTGTCTAAAGTGTTGAACCCAGGTATTGGGTCCATGGTATTGATTCTCTATGGTTTTGGACCATGGCATTGAGTAAGGCCTAAGACTATAAAAGGGGAAGGAGATCATTAGGCAAAGGCATTCACTCAAGCATTGAATATCTTATGAAGAGCAAGATCTAGAATGGGGTTATGGTGCATAGCTGGATCTGAACCAAGGAGGAACCTGGGCACTAGAAGAAGGATAAGTTCTATTGTTGGGTCAAGATCTTAAGGCTTGAATAGTAGTATCTTTGTGTGATTTTGATCTGTTATATTTGGCACAAGACTTGATCTATAAATCTGATAATCTCGTATAACTCATGTCTGAATAAGTGAAAAGGGTAAATTATCTTTTATAGATCTGTACACAAGTTTGGCTCAGCAGAGGTGCGTATACACACTGGTTCAGTAAGTCAAAATACAGTATATGTTGGTTGGCCTTAATACAAAAGCGTATGCACACAGGTTCTACATATTGAAGTAGCGTACATCTCATGAAATATGTTTTACCTACTTCTGTTTATTGCTGCAGTGTTTTGGGTTCAGGATTGGTTTCTGGTTACTATTAATATATTTTGGTTACATCATTCAGAGAAGTAATTGTTTGATTCAGTTTTGATTGATGCAAAGGAGATTGGTTGATGTAGATGTATTTGATGTTTGATTGATGTTATTGATGGATCCAGTCTGAAAATTTATGAAACATGGTCCCTGAAAGAAAAGAGAAGGTTGTAGCCTTCTATAGGTCAGCACCTACGTACTAGTACATCAGTTAGTACAAAAGCTAAGGAGGTTGTAGCTCCCTTCCAAGAGAACCTGGAGAACGAGAGAAGGTTGTAGCCTTTTGCAAGTAGAAGCCTGCGTACTGGTATAAGACTACACCAATACAGAAATATTGTAAAAAGAAGTTTATTATTAAAAGAAGATAGAGACGAATTGTAGCAGGTGGTTTTCACGCACATTAGGTTTCCACCTTATATCTTGTGTCCATGTGTGTGATGATCTGTTATGTTTTACTGCTCTTGTTTACTGTTCTTATGGTTAATGAAGTTCTGATGCACTGATTAAAGATCAACATTTAATGAATCATAAGTTTACTGATATACGCTGGTTGCTTTAGACACAGTAGCATATATACGCAGTTTCCCATAACTGAAGTAGCGTATACAAATCTGTTTGTGAAATGAAAAATAATTGATTTGATAATACTGATTCACACCCCCTCTCAGTATTATTTCCAACAATTGGTATCATAGCAGGTCCTTCAGAAAAAGATTGATCGCTTGAATGAAGATCTATCATCATGAGCAACTACAAAAAATAGGCATCTATCAAGCCACCAATCTTTGATGGGAGCAACTTCGTCTATTGGAAGGTAAGAATCACAGCCTATCTTCAATCTCTTGGTACAGAAGTTTGGGATATCGTGGAAGCAGGATACACATTTCCATCAAAAACTCCTACAGATATGGCTGGTAAGAAGCAGTATGAAACAAATGCAAAGGTTGTCAATACTTTATTAGGGAGTTTATCTCAACCAGAGTTCATCAAGGTTATGCAGCTCCAAACCGCAAAAGAAATATGGGACAAGATCATTCTGAGCTATGAAGGAGACGATCAGGTAAAACGTGAAAAACTACAAACTCTCAGAGTTCAATATGAAAATCTTAGAATGCACAATGATGAAAGTGTGGCTAATTATTTCTTATGTATAGATGAGATTGTTAATCGTATGAAAAAAATGGGTGAAGAAATAAAAGAAGTTAGTTTGGTTGAAACGGTGCTAAGATCTTTGTCTTCTAAGTTTGAATCAAAAGTTTCTGCCATAGAAGAAAAGCAGGATCTACAGAGCATTACCATGTCACAACTACATGGAATCCTAACTGCTTTTGAAATGAGAAAATGGGGACCATCAGACAGGAGAGAAGCTACATTCAAAGCTTCAGGAAAAGGAGATTACAATGAGTCAGGACATATGTCAGAAGGAGAGGAAGAATCAAACTTTGTCAAGAACCTTCAACGGGGTTCTGGAAGATTCAGAGGTAAGCTACCTTTCAAATGCTTTGCTTGTGGAAGAGTCGGTCACTATGCAGCCAAGTGTCCTCATAAAGATAAGCTTGACAAAGGTAAGGAACCAGTTAGATGGAATAGAAAACATAATGTAAGTAAGAAGAGCTATTATACTCATGAAGACAGTGATGGATTTTCAATTAGTGATGAAGATGAGCAATGTAATGATTATAGACTTTTGATGGCTTTTGAAGACGATGATTTCTTGGATGCTATAGAGGAAGATGATCTCTATGAAGAAATTTCTAAACTTAAAATCTGTTTAGAAGAAAAGAGTATGATCATAGATACTTTGACATTCCAACTTGCTGAAAGGGAAAAACACAATGAAAAGTTAGAATGTGAAATTGTGGGACTTAGAAAAGATATTGAGAAAACAAAAGCTCTTAATCTTAGATTTGCTAAAGGATTTGAAACTTTAGATGAGATTATCAAAGTGCAGTGTTCTCCTCTAATCAAGACAGGTCTCAGATATTCTGAAGAAGCATCTCAAGCATAGAAGCTATCCACCTCCAAAAGTTATCTTGATGCAGCAAGGAGAAGTGAACATGTTGACAATCGACAACAAAGGCATAAAGCATATCACCAAGTAAATCAGGGTCAATCTACTTCAAGGATGAACAGAAGCTAGAACCAACTGCAGGTAAATCATTCTCAATTTTCCTCAAGAATGAATGTCTATGGAAACTACAATCACTTGGACAGTAGGTTTGATAATCGAAGGAATTTCTTCAATGGCCAATGTTTCTCTTGTCATAACTTTGGACACAAAGCAGCTCAATGTGTTGCCTACAAGACCATCATGACCAGAGAAGCACGGAATCAAGGGAGTGTGACTAGAATCATGAAAATAACCTAGAATAACTTTTCTGCTCTTGAAAATGAAATAGAATGTTCTATTTGTAACAACTTCGGTCATAAAGATTCTGAATGTAGGAGTAGGTTTCGGCAAACAACTCAGAAGGAGCAAGCTTCATTAAGTCCCAAAACATGGAGAAAGAAAGAACCACAACCAGAAAGATGTGGTATAGCCTTATATTCAGAAGGACAGGAAAATCAGTGGTACATCAACAGTTGATGCTCAAAACATATGACAGGTGATAAAGAAAAACTTCAGTCATATAGTGCTTTAGAAAAGGAAAGGAAGGTCTCATTTGGAAATGACACCCCTGCACTCATAAAAGGTAAAGGTTCTGTTCTTTTGAAAGAAAAAATCAAAGTTGGAAATGTTATGTATGTTGATGGCTTAAAGCATAATCTATTGACTGTCAGTCAAATGTGTGATCAAGGAAATGAGGTAATATTTTGATCAAATGGATGTATTGTTCGTGAGCTTGATACAGGAGAAACAATGATCAAAGGCATAAGAAATCCAAATAATTTATACATACTCAAGGAAGGACAACAACAATGCTATCTAAGCAAGAATGATGAACACTGGCTATGGCACAGAAGATTGGGGCATCTAAGCTTCTCTCAGATAAGGAAAGCATGAAAATATCAGGCGGTTTGTGATCTCCCTGACATCAGAATTCCAGACAATACAATATGCAAATCATGTCAGTTTGGAAAAGGTCACCTCAAGGAGAAGAATACTTCATATTGTTCATTGACGATTTTTCCAGGATGTGTTGGATAGGAATTTTGAAGCATAAAGATGAAGCTTTCGAAAAGTTCAAAGCATTCAAAGCCTTGGTTGAAAATGAATCAGATCACAGAATCAAATGCCTCAGGTCTGATCGAGGAGGGGAATTTACCTCGGATGAATTTTTCGATTTTTGTGAAGAACATGGAATAAGAAGGGAATTCTCTACTACAAGGACTCCTCAACAAAATGGAGTAGTAGAAAGGATGAATAGAATGGTTCAACAAATGGCTCGTGCTATGCTTGATGAGTCTGGAACTCCTACAACCTTCTGGGGTGAAGCTGCATTTGCTGCCATTACTATTCTCAACAAGACAAACGTCCGGGTGAACAGCACTTAATCTCCTCATGAACTTTGGTATGGTAAGACTCCTACAGTAAAATACTTCGAAATTTTTGGAAGCAAATGTTACATCAAAATGACTGATGAAAACCTTGGCAAGTTTGAACCTAGAGCAGATGAAGGCATTCTCCTTGGTTACTCTCCCCAAAGCAAAGGATTAAGTGTTTGTTATAGACATTTTTGTGCCTTACAGCTCTAAGCATGAAATGTCCATAAACCAAGGGATCCAAAGTCCCTAAAAGTTTTGTTCCTGCCCCTAAAGGAACAAGGTCAACAAATTACAGCTTCTCCCAGAAGTTCTCCACCAGAAACTGCTCAGAACCAGTCAAATCAGGATCATTTCAGCTGCTCCACTAGCTACATGCGTTGCATAGCACCCAAGTACACTAGCTAAGTGCGTTGCAACGCACCTAAATGCACTACCAGGGTGCGCTGAGCGGGAAATGACAAATGGCAGTGCCATTCCGCGAGGTGGAAAGACAATGGAAGCTTCCAGAATCTTCCCCCATGACACTTGCCTCACTGAGTTCGACCAAGGATGAGTAAGAGGCTCTCAGCCTCCAAGTGGAAGCAAGAACTGACAGAGAGAAGACACTAGTCAAATGACAAGCTGACTCATCTTCTTTGCATACATCTATATATGGATCCCTCATCCCAGAGATCCAGAGGCTGGAATTTTGTACTTTGCAGAGAATTGTTGTTGGTTTTGAGATTGATATCAGAGTATTGGGTGATTTATGCTTTGTTGGAGGTGAAGAAGGGATTCCTTTGCTGGGAGGTTGATGCTGGATCGGGAATCATTGGTTGTATCTCCTCCTGAATCTTCTTGTTATATCAATAAAACTATTTGAGTTTCTCCTACATGCTTGTGTATCATTGATGTTTGTTATGTTTGCATGTTTAGGTTAAATCTGATCCTAAGCTATTTATGAATATAAATCCATGTCTTTGTGTAGTTTTCCTCTTTTGTGATCTTATAGGAACTTGGTGAAGCTGGGCAAGTAAGAGAGAAAGTAGTTGGAAGCTGTCAAAGAGGAGAGAGATTGGATCAAAGGACTAGCGCAAGACACAGGTTGGTTCATCCTATTCCTCTTCGTTTATAGTTCATAAAGAAGAATACAAAAGTAGTTTTCTCTGTTTGTTGCTAAGGAACTGTCACACCTTAGCGGGATAGGGTCGTTCTGAATAGACACTTTTCCCCACAACAAAATGGCGACTCTGCTGGGGATCGTGTCTAGTTAGTTTATTTGTGTTTCTCTTGTTGTTTGTTTCATAAACATAGAAGTAGCAATCGAACTGCATTTGCCATTATCAAATGCAAAGTAGACAGCTGCTACTTCAATCCATTCACTGGATTTGTTTATGATTTGAACAGCTGATTAAAAAATGATCTGATTACCCTTTGTGATAGCTCTTAGTCCTCCTTTAAATCATCCCTCTGATTGTACCTTACTGATTGCTTTTACTCGGCCAAAAACCATATATTAAACTGCAAACCGTGACCCAGAACCCGCATAGAAGTCTCGTTTCTACCCCAGTGCAGGCACTGTGAAGAGACTCTGCATTTCAACGCAGTTCCCGAGAGGGCTACCTGCGCTGCAATTCAGTTTCTCTGTGTAACAGGTGTGCTGATCAACCTAGCCCTGTGCAGCTGAGGTTCTTTGCTTCATTTTTTTTCAGTTTTGTCTCTGATTTTTGCAGCCTGTGATCAGTGTGTGTACCTGTCTGAAAACTCCTTTTCTTTGCCTTAATTCCGCCTCCTTTGTACAAAAAGACTGTAGGTGTTTTTGTGTGTTTGTGGCATCATTTACAGTTTTCCATTGCAAAAGTAAAATAGTCACACTGTCGTCCTTTGATTCAGATCTGTCGTAAGTGTCGATTTTGATCTTAGGAGAAAGTTTATTTGCTGTTGACAGTCGATTATGCTTTTACTTTTTCCTTTGGCTTGAATTTGTGAATTTTTAGTGTCGAAACAAGTGTTTACTTCAAAATCATAAAGTGTCGTAATCGTCTCTACCTTTTGATTTCGAAAAGAAGCTTGTTTGTGTTTTTCACTTGAAATCGAATTCAAATTTGTACAACAACTTTCTTTTTAGGTATCAATATTAAGAAAGTGAAAACAAATACATGCATATGTGCATTTGCATATTGATAATCTATTTGGCTTGATTTAGGAAAAGTGCATTTACAAGTGTGCTCTTTGCTCTTTGAGAAAAGATTGTGTCTTTCTTTTCCCCTTGTAGCTAGGATTTTCATTGTTGAAAAGAGATAAAAGATTTGCTTATCATCTTTAGATTGCATTTAGGAATTACATCTACATCTCGTGGTGAACCCAAAAGGCAAACTTCATAAGAAAGATCAACTTAAAATAAATTGAATGAATCTAACAACGCTTTGGAACTTAACGCACAACATAGAGGTCTAGGCTAGAGACGTATTCCGGCGTCGTAAAGCCTGGTAACTGTTGTCCTCACTGATGGTTGGGTGATTCCTCCACTGTGAGACAATAAGTGCTAGTACGGACTTGTGCTCCCACGTACCATCGAGTATATATTGGGAGACCCCTATAGGCTTAAAACCTTTTATCCATAGGAAGCTGTGTCGGCCGCCCTACTGATCGCAATGCACCGAACACAGCATTCGGGAAGATTGACTGCCGTACCGTAAAACGTATTCTGCAGTTTTGTGATTGGTTTGGTACTCCCTCTACCTAGATCTCCAGAGCAGTCCCTTTCGTTCCTTTTCAGACTCCTTAACGGAAAAGGTCCATCTGAGCACTTGTCACTTCAGGTTCATTAAAAATCGAAGGAGACTAGAGTCATCTTTTGTTTTTTCTCGACTCTTAAAAACTGAAAAAACAAGTTGTGTCTAAAGCGTCTAAAAATTTATTTTAAACGGAATATTCATTACCCCTTTCCTACGTTGATCTTGGGTTGAGAAAATGGAGTCTACCAACCAAGGAATTCCCCTTGGTGGAAATCCTAGTCCCTTCTCCTCTTGGGGAGATGTTGGTGCGCCCCATATGGCCACATTGTCGCTTCCAGGACTGACAATTGGCTTGCCAGTATGGCTCTTCTCAACCAATGTCGTTCAGAACACCACTATTCCTGAACAATCGAATCAACAGTTAGACCAGTCCAGAGTTACCCACCAACCTTCTACTTCCTCTAATTCTTCCTCTCCTCCTTCCTCTTCGCTTGATGGGGCTGGCAAAGCCAAAAGTCAAGTTCCTAAGGAGAAGAAGGAAAAGAAGAAGAAAGAGAAGAAGAAGAAGGAGCCAAAAGCAAATGGGGGCAAACGAGTGTCGTCTAACGAAAATCCACACACTGCACCGACCAGGCCTAAATCGCCATGTGTCATTTGCAAGGGAGACCACTTTCACAGAGATTGTCCTTGCATCCCTCGGATACTAAGGGACTGGTCTCCCCGTTTGCACAATCCAGTGTCATCAACCTCTGATGATCATGTTGACAGCACACCGTCAACTAGTGAAAGTGAAGCCACAGGACAAAAATGGAAAGCTAGATTTCCCTGTAAACTATGCGAAGGCGATCATGCCGTCCGCCGTTGTCCCTTATTAGATGAAGCAAAAAGAGTTTTGGATGATCGTCCGGTTTCACCGTTACGACTTCCTCCTGGATATAAAAAACTCTTGCCGAGTCCGTCGCTAGTTGAGAATCCAGCTGGCCCGCTCAAGTGGTCGGCTGAAGCGTCTATCATTGAAGATAAACCAACTGAATCCATACCAGACGAAAGTCAAAAGGTCGAGGCCGCAGTTGACCCGGTCTTGCCTTCAGAGGTTTTATCTTCGGATGATACAGTTACTGAAGAGAACAAGGATGACACTGTCCAAATTCTCTTCGTCAACACAAACTCCGATGAACATGGGGGCAATCTACCCGTTCCCTTACCGCAGGAGGGAAGTTCATCAGAGCCATATCCGGCCGTCTACTCGGTCCCACCTCCAAGCAACCTAGTTGTCTCCTTCAACTGGAATCAACTAGGCAGACCCCGCCTACCAGCAAGTGTACCATTCCGAATTATCGTTCAAATATATAGAATGGTCATGGCTGGTACCATCATAGATGAGGGGGCTTCTGTGAGTGTCCTTTCCTCTATTGCTTGGAAAGCGCTTGGTTCGCCACCACTTTCGCTTGAGATGAGAAATCTGACAGGCTTTGATAAAGGAACCAGTCGACCTTTAGGGATCCTTCCCAATGTGCCCATAACGTTGAGAAGGAAGACAATTCAAATGAATGTAATGGTAGTTCAAGGACCCTTAGATTACAATCTACTCCTTGGAAGAGACTATATTTATTGCATGGGAGCCATCGTCTCCTCACTCTTTAGAGTAATGTGTTTTCTGCACGAAGGAAGAGTGGTCAAGCTCGTGGACCAGCTTTCATCAAGGATAATTTTAGGGGCGAATGTTCGCCCTTTGGCGAAATTAAGGGGTTTTAAATTTTTAGTGGGCGAATATTTTGTATCATAGTACATTTTTACAAATCACCTCAAATAGCCCACCTTATTTTAAGGGAGAGGGTAAAAAAGGTAAATTTAGCCCTTGAAATTAGGACTTACAACCTTGCATTCGCCCATTTTCAAGAATAGGTTTTATTTAAGTGAATCCATTCGCCCAATTTCAAGAATAGGTTTTATTTAAGTGAACCCTATAGGCAAAATACCATATTTATAAAAGAGGTATGGTAAATTAATAAAAATATAAATAAATAAGAAGTATGGTAAATAAATAAAACATTTTTTATATTTACTCCATAAGTCACCTTACATACATGTAAGGGTGTAAACAAATAAAAATATAAATAAAGTGGAGGTATGGTAAATAAATAAAACGTCTTTTTATACTTACTCAAAAGGTATGGTAAATAAATAAAAATATAAATAAACTAGACGTATCGTAAATAAATAAAACCTCTTTTTATATTTAGTCCATAACCCTCATTCTATTTATGAAGGCTCAAGAAAGAGGTTTTATTTAAGTGAATACTATGGGCCAAATACCATATTTGTAAAAGAGGTATGGTAAATTAATAAAAATATAAATAAACGAGAGGTATGGTAAACAAATAAAACATTTTTTTATATTTACTCCATAAGTCACCTTATATTTACGAACACTCAAAAAATGGTAAACAAATAAAACATTTTTTTATATTTACTCGATAAGTCACCTTATATTTACGAACACTCAAAAAATGGGTTATATTTAGGTGAAACCTATGGCCAAAATACTATGGGACAAATACCATGGACTAGATTGTTATTAATACCATGCAAAAAACCATTATTAACCCTAATATTAGAATTAATAAAAATAAAAATGGCACATGGTATTGACCCATGGTATTCACCTAGAATGTAGCCTATTTAAATGGGGGAATTACAGCAGCATGTAGCCTATGCTAAGATTCACTAGGACTTTACAAATTTTTATTATTTAGTGAAAGACTCGCCAAGATCTTACAATATTTTATAATTGAGTAAAATATTCTCCATGCCTGGTGAGAGATTCGCCAATAAATTATATATACATATTATATTATTGATAAAATCGCCTTCCATTTTTCCTATATACCATGGAGATTCGCCCATTTATTATATTTATAAATTTAGGGGGGGTTCTTAAAATTTTCCCTGGCTTTCATTTCCCGGATCACGCATAGCAAATAGTCATATACCATCCTTAAATGGTCTCTTCACGCAAGAAATGTCTCAACCCCCAGTCCGTCCTCCCGATGAGTGCGAGTAATTTGGAAGGATATGACTGAAACCTAGGGGGCATGCATCCTGGTCTGCTTCGGCAGGAAAACTTCGGGTATAGGGTAGGTTTCCGCGGGAGAATATGACTAGTCTGTACTCCTTCTGTCGGTGGAAGAGGGGTTATTCTAGAATAAGATTCTCTTCTCAAAGTTATGTGAGTGGTGCGCGTTGCCACTCACCTTTGTCTATTTCGTTAGACATCGCTGAAGAAATGTTTTGTTTACGCCGTAAATAGAACAATCTTTGGTAACCTGTAAGAGGTAGGCCTCTCCCGGTTAAACAAATGTTTTACCTGCAAATTGAGGGGTAACCTTGAAACTCTATTTTATACCTGGGGGCATGCAAACCTTTTGGAGTGCAAGCAAAGGGCGACTATTTATTTTTTAAATTTTTAGGTCCTCCCTTTAAACCTGTAGGCTAACCCTTTAAACTCGTAGGATTAGTCGTCACCTAACTTGCATGAAGAAAGGATGTGGGGCAAAAATCTAAAAGTTGTCGTTTTATATGAGATATTCTTATCATATGACTGGATTAATCAAGCAGTTTTAGCACATAGTTCAAGCTCGTTAAAAAATAAACATAAGACATGAGCAAGTGTTTCAATCCGCGTTTAAGCTCATTAAAAAATGAACTATCCTCCAGTAAATAACCACCGTGAATGTAGCATTATCAGCCATTAAAGCCTTGGTCGTGTTTGCACCATCACCTCCACTTTTCCATTGGCTGATCATTCACCTCCATTTGATTGTTTACCCATTTTGAGGAATAGCTGCGAAGAGTGATTTCACCAGCCATCCTTGTGACACTGCCGTGATTGGAAAATTCCAAACCTTACCTGGAATCAGCTGCTACTCATTTTATCACTCGTTCCTCAAAAGACGAGTCTTCTTTAAGCTCTTTTCATCTAACTCGTAAAATATGAAAAGATTGCCGAGTTTTGGCCTTCCAGCTCGTTAAAGCGACGGGAAGTGCTATCCCTCCTCTAGATTTTAATATTTTTGGACCTGAGGGATTATTGCACAAAAATATCGAGCGCTTGTGTTGTTCGGCTCGTTAAAACTATCGAAAATTCATCCCTTCTGTATTGTTTTATACTTTTTCGGACTTAAGGGATTAGATGACGAAAAAGGAATTCCGGAGTTAACTTTACGTACCTTTTCAGACTCTCTAAAAATGAAAAAGACCGAGTTATCTTTGTCATTAGACTCGTTAAAAAGATTAATAGCGACAAACTTGTCTTTAGACGAGAACGAGTTTCACTATCGCTAGGCTCGTTAAAACATAGAGATGGGTTTGCCCGAAGGGAAAATTATAGAACAAGCATATGTTATCCTCCTCAAGCTTGACAAAAATAAAGAGGTACTGGTTAGCAATGACTAGGGAAAAATTGGGAAGAAACTCAAAGAACCTTTATTGGTAGCAAGTCGCTCTTGAACATGACACTTCCACTCCGTGCCTGAGTCGGGTTGGGTTGTTTCATTCACTGGTCACATCACCATGGTCACGCCATACCATCCACATTTGGGGTAAATGCTACCAATCCATCACATAAGTGTCGCCGACATGTTCAAGAGAAGTCATTCAGAGAAGTCACCTGTGTCCCATCCACTACCATACATTATACTTCATTCTTTCATGACCGCCATCCTGAACCATGTATCAACAAATCGTTTTCACCTCCATCAAAATCATTTGCTCCGTTCCGTGTCATTGATGTGGGATTCATTAAGGCCCTCCTTTGACGGATCGCTTCTTGTCGACATCAGCTCATTATCCAAGAAGTCAATCTAGGAGCACCCCCTTCAGTACTTTGAAGCTTGCATGCCTCAATGGCAAGTTTCTCACTTCTGGCGACAGGTATACATCAATGACCTTCAACCGAAAGATTTTGCGTGGTGTTCGACGCCAAGTCCTTTATTCACACCACGTGAATTGTACTGCAGTACCTTGAGGGTCATCAACATTATCAGTGATTCCTCTCGCGCTTGTTAACAGTTTACATCATTGACTGGTAATCAAGCGATGTCTTTCCATGTTCGACTTCAAAACATTTCTCACATGGATCGACTTGTACTTCGAGTGAAGATCGGACGAGATTGAAGACCTCGGATCTAATTTCATCCATCCGGGCTGCGATATATATTCAGGAAAATAAAGACATTGGAATGTACAGCCTTGCAACACAGATAATCATCCTACCAAAAGGATGATGGCTCTATCAGAATCATCAGTCTACCATCAGACAATTGTCTGTCCTATGTACATGAAAATGAATTTATAAAGCTGAGCATGGGAATGCCCGCCTCAGCTAGATCATGAAAACAATATGAAAATACTGTATTGTATTGTATCTTATTACAGGTCTCCTCCCAGCATTGAAAGAACTTCGGAGCCTCCTAATAAAGCATTTCACCCGATAAACGGCCTCATACTTTAGGGGGCAACTGTTATAGACATTTTTGTGCCTTACATCTCTAAGCATGAAATGTCCATAAACCAAGGGATCCAAAGTCCCTAAAAGTGTTGTTCCTACACCTAAAGGAACAAGGTCAACAAATTACAACTTCTCCCAGAAGTTCTCCACCAGAAACTGCTCAGAACCAGTCAAATCAGGATCATTTCAGCTGCTCCACTAGCTACCTGCGTTGCATAGCACCCAAGTACACTAGCTAGGTGCGTTGCAACACACCTAAATGCACTACCAAGGTGCGCTGAGCGGGAAATGACAAATGGCAGTGCCATTCCGCGAGGTGGAAAGACAATGGAAGCTTCCAGAATCTTCCCCCATGACACTTGCCTCACTGAGTTCGACCAAGGATGAGTAAGAGGCTCTCAGCCTCCAAGTGGAAGCAAGAACTGACAGAGAGAAGACACTAGTAAAATGACAAGCTGACTCATCTTCTTTGCATACATCTATATATGGATCCCTCATCCCAGAGATCCAGAGGCTGGAATTTTGTACTTTGCAGAGAATTGCTGTTGTTTTTGAGATTGATATCAGAGTATTGGGTGATTTATGCTTTGTTGGAGGTGAAGAAGGGATTCCTTTGCTGGGAGGTTGATGCTGGATCGGGAATCATTGGTTGTATCTCCTCCTGAATCTTCTTGTCATATCAATAAAACTATTTGAGTTTCTCCTACATGTTTGTGTATCATTGATGTTTGTTATGTTTGCATGTTTAGGTTAAATCTGATCCTAAGCTATTTATGAATATAAATCCATGTCTTTGTGTAGTTTTCCTCTTTTGTGATCTTACAGGAACTTGGTGAAGCTGGGCAAGTAAGAGAGCAAGTAGCTGGAAGCTGTCAAAGAGGAGAGAGATTGGATCAAAGGACTAGCGCAAGACACAGGTTGGTTCATCATATTCCTCTTCGTTTATAGTTCATAAAGAAGAATACAAAAGTAGTTTTCTCTGTTTGTTGCTAAGGCACTATCACACCTTAGCGGGATAGGGTCGTTCTGAATAGACACTTTTCCCCACAACAGTGTTACAATAAAAGACTTGAAAAATTGTTGAAAGTATTGATGTAGTGGTTGATGAAGAAGGAAACAATCCACAGTAGGTAAAATCCAAAGATTTCGAAGATGATGAGGACTATCCTTCAACATCAAACTAGACTTATGATGAAGAAGAAACCTATGAGGCACTAGAAGAACAAATAAGGGTAGAAGAAAAGACTCCATCCAGGTATGTCCAGAAGAATCATCCAGAGACTCAAATTTTGGGGTAGAAAGAGGCAGGTGTACAAACAAGAAGAATATTTCAGAAGCTTCAAGCTATCAAGCATTGCTCTCCTCCACTGAACCACGAAATGTAAGTGAAGCATGCAAAGATGAATGCTGGGTCAAGGCCATGAATGAAGAACTTGAGAAGATTGAAACGAATAACACTTGGGAGTTGGTTCCTAGACCAAATGATAAGAATGTCATAGGGACAAAATGGATATTCAAAAACAAGCTGAATGAGAATGGAGATGTTATTAGAAACAAGGCCAGACTTGTTTGTAAAGGGTATGCTCAACAATAAGGCATAGACTTTGAAGAAACTTTTGCACCAGTTGCTAGACTTGATGCCATAAGAATGTTCCTTGCTCTTTCTAGCTTTCAGAAGTTCAAAGTATATCAAATGGATGTGAAATCTGCTTTTCTAGATGGAGACTTAAAAGAAGAAGTGTACATTGAGCAACCAGATGGATTCATCCTTGGGAATGATCCAAAACTTGTATGCAGACTCAAAAAGGCTCTCTGTGGCCTTAAACAGTCTCCAAGGGCTTGGTATTTTCGTTTGGACAAATACCTATATCAACAAGGTTTTTCAAAAGGATCAACAGATAGCAATCTATGTATAAAAATTGACAACGATAAATTGCTAATACTTGTGGTATATGTTTATGATATCATCTTTGGTAGCAATGAAGAAACCATGAGTCAAAACTTTGCTTTGGTGACACAGAAAGAATTTGAAATGTCCTTACTTGGTGAGCTCACATATTTTCTTGGTTTACAAGTCCAACAAAACAAAGTCGGTATCTTTCTATCACAAACCAAGTACCTCAACCAAATCTTGAAGAAATATGGGATGGAGGATTCGTAACCAGTATGTACCCCTATGCTAACAAGATGCAGCCTTAGCGCAAATGATGAATCAGCAGTAGTGCATCAACCAACCTAAATATCCATGATTGGAAGTCTGCTCTATCTGACAGGTACCCGACCAGACATCATGCATGCAGTGGGAATAGTTGGAAGATTCCAGGAAAATCCAAAGGAAGCACACCTTCAGGCAGTTAAGAGGATTTTCAAATATCTTCAAGGAACACAAAACTATGGTTTATGGTATCCTAGAGACATATATCTCACACTTCATGCATATACAGATGCAGATTGGGTAGGGAGTGTGGATGACAGAAAAAGCACTAGTGGTGGTGCATCCTTTATGGGTCCCAGATTAGTATCTTGGTTCAGTAAGAAACAAAGCTCAATAACATTATCTACAACTGAAGAAGAATATGTGGTTGTTGCATCTTGCTGCACACAACTCCTTTGGATGATGCAAACTTTGCAGGACATTCAAATCACTTGTACTCCACCCATCTCCATTCTATGTGATAATACAAGTGCAATCAATATTTCAAAGAATCTAGTCATGCATTTGAAGACCAAGCACATACCTATCAAATATCATTTTCTCCGGGAACAAGTGCTTGAACAAAAGGTCAAATTGGAGTATGTCCCCTCCAAGGAACAGGTTGCTGACATATTCACCAAACCACTGCCCAATGAAACATTTGAATACCTCACACAGAAGCTAGGAGTAGTTGATGCATCATCTTGCTGTTGAAATTATCTGTTTCAAAGAATAGTGGTTGTACGCGAGTTTCATGAAGCGTATCCGCGTACATACGCCGGTTTCTGTGGGTACAGTCACGTATATGTTGGTTTGAAGAAAAACAATGGGGCCAAACTCAAGATGAAAAGAGTTTGATATGGGTCTGACAGAGACCATCTGGCACAGGTTCAGGGGGAGCATATACTTCTAATAATGCATTGTTGGCATTATTTTAGAAGATCTTGGTTCAATTTCACAACTGTTTTTTTTTTTTCAGGTGGAATAGGTGCAGAGGGAGATCATGGCTGTTGGTTTGAATGATGATTGTCAGATGCTGCTGATGATTAGTTGCTAATGACTATCATAGTCTTGTCTTAGATATTTAGTCTCTGTGTCATGTATTTCTTGTAGCATTAAGGTCATGTAACGGCCTATGTTGGTTTCCCCACTATGCCTAGGATGGATGATGTAATGTTCTTGTTTTATCATGTGTAAACTTTTGGTGTATCCCCACTTGGTTGGGTGGATGAGTCAATATTGGTATATCCCCACTTAGTTGGGATATGGATGTATGTATGAGTGTTTGGTGATAGGAAGGTCATTTATGGTGTATAAAGTCATGTTTCTTCTTGTAGAACATCTTTTTGCAGACCTTGCCTACAGTCAGGGGGAGCATGGACAGCACAACAGAGCAGAGATTTCAGCATGTACTCAGGGGGAGCATAACCCTTTGCCCTTGATGACAAAGGGGGAGAATGACTTTGAGTGACTTGGGGTTGCCATCAAGTCCAAAGGGGGAGATTGTTGGCATTATGACACAGGTTTGGCACTATGACATAGGTGTTGTCCTTGATGGCAACTCACTCAAATGATAGATCACAGTTCAGGCTCTCAGAATGAAGGAAAAAGAGATATACGCAGGTTCCTCTTAACCAAGTCGCGTATACACATGGTTCGACGATCAAAAGGCGCATATACATATGCACACACTTTCATGCAAGGAAAAGCATGTACATGTGGGAAAACTTAATTTTTGGTCCATGGTATATAGTCCTTGGTATTTGAACCTATGGTTTTGGACCATGGTATCTCGTCTGTAGTGTTGAACCCAGGTATTGGGTCCATGGTATTGATTCTCTATGGTTTCGGACCATGGTATTGAGTAAGGCCTAAGACTATAAGAGGGGAAGGAGATCATTAGGCAAAGGCATTCACTCAAGCATTGAATATCTTATGAAGAGCAAGATCTAGAATGGGGTTATGGTGCATAGCTAGATCTGAACCAAGGAGGAACCTGAGTGCTAGAAGAAGGATAAGTTCTATTATTGGGTCAAGATCTTAAAGCTTGAATAGTAGTATCTTTGTGTGATTTTGATCTATTATATTTGGCGCAAGAATTGATCTATAAATCTGATAATCTGGTATAACTCATGTCTGAATAAGTGAAAAGGGTAAATTATCTTTTATAGATCTGTACGCAGGTTCGGCTCAGCAGAGGCACATATACACGCTGGTTCAGTAAGTCAAAACAGCGTATACACTAGTTGGCCTTAATACAGAAGCGTATGCATGTAGGTTCTACATATTGAAGTAGCGTATATCTCATGAAATATGTTTTAGCTACTTCTGTTTATTGCTGCAGTGTTCTGGGTTCAGGATTGGTTTCTGGTTACTGTTAATATATTCTGGTTACAGCATTCAGAGAAGTAATTGTTTGAATCAGTTTTGATTGAAGCAAAGGAGATTGGTTGATGTAGATGTATTTGATGTTTGATTGATGTTATTGATGGATCCAATCTGAAAATTTATGAAACGTGGTGCCTGAAAGAAAAGAGAAGGTTGTAGCCTTCTGTAGGTCAGCACCTACGTACTAGTACATCAGTTAGTACAAAAGCTAAGGGGGTTGTAGCTCCCTTCCAGGAGAAGTTGGAGAATTAGAGAAGGTTGTATCCTTCTGCAGGTAGAAGCCTGCGTACTAGTATAAGACTGCACCAGTACAGAAATATTGTAAAAAGAAGTTTCTTATTAAAAGAAGATAGAGATGAATTGCAGTAGGTGGTTTTCACCCACATTGGGTTTCCACCTTATATCTTGTGTCCATGTGTGTGATGATCTGTTCTATTTTACTACTCCTATTTACTATTCTTATGGTTAATGAAGTTCTGATGCACTGATTAAAGATCAACATTTAATGAATCATAAGTTTACTAATATACGCTGGTTGCTTTAGACACAGTAGCGTATATACGCAGTTTCACATAACTGAAGTAGCGTATACAAATCTGTTTGTGAAATGAAAAATAACTGATTTGATAATACTGATTCACCCCCCCTCTCAGTATTATTTCCAACATTTGGTTGTTCTAAGAGTTTTCAAGGCAATTTCTTAAAGTTAGGATTTATTTTTTTAAAGACTAAATATTTAAAAAGGGTCCCCATTTATATGTCTAATATTAACTATTACTATATATAAATGGGGGGCTTGGTACATAGTACAAGAATTTGTGATTCACTAGGGAGAACCAATTATCTCTGATTGATTTTCTGAAATTTCTAGAAACTTTCAAAATAAGAAGAGTTATACGAATAATAATTAAATGAGTTATAAAGTAAACAACATTTCTCTAGAATCATAATCACTTACTCAATCTATTTATTCAACTACTTTACTCTTTGTAGTGATAAAAATACAAATGCCTTCACCAGTCAATATTAAGATTTAAAGAGATATAGCAGGTGTCTTCTACATATTAGTTTTTGGTGTTTACTCATTTATCACAGATAGAGCCTCTGTTGCCAGCAGACGTTCATAGCCTCGACAGGGTTATATTTTAACCAACAATGATTCATTGTCCCATCTGAAGCAATCTTCAAAATTCAAAATGATTTTCACTTGCTTTCAATCTCATTTGGATCTTGTCCTTTTTCTTATATAATCTTTTCTTTGAAGTTTCTTAAAAGACATTGTCTAGGCTTGGTAACCTAATAATGACAATGCCATTCATTGGTTGTAATTAAGCTGAACAAGTTGGCTCTTGATAAGACCCCTTGTCCATTGATTGATTAGATCATTGGCTATAACCCTGTTTTGGTATGCTGTTTTGGTAATATCAGTTTAATTATTTCCCTCTGATCATGGTAAACAGGCTCGTGATGAGACTTATTATCTTCTAAGTTTTGCATTTTTTAGAATTACACTTTGAAAAAGGAAAATTTTATCAAATGGGGTGAATCATTGGCTCTTTTAAGTGTTTTTGATGATAATAATAGAGTTTTAAGATACTCATCTGTAGAAAGTCCTTACTAGGTTAAAGATTCTTTTCTTGACTAATAACAAAACATCTATACTTTGTAAAGGTAAGAGTTTGTTCATAGAATAAATGCTTCTGCAAGATCAAGTTTTTCCAAAGAAATCAAGTTTAATTTGATAATCAAATGTCCCAATTATTTCTTTAAATTTCCCTACTTATAGAAGCGGAAAATCAAAAATATTATCAAAGATTTTATTTTGAAAAACCAAAAGTAAATACTATATAACCTTTATTTTCCTAAGAATTTTAAAGAGGATATGATACAAAATTAGAAGAGGTTATCTTTTAGGAAAAGTATTTCTTTAGAATTTTCCCATTAATGGGCAAGGAATTTGTCCTTCCTGATAAGTCTTGTAAAAGAAATGTTGATTGACCAATTTTCTCAATGATTTGGAAAGGGCCAAGCCATTGTCTTTGAAATTTGGTATGTTTACCTTTTTCCTCGTGTGCTTTGTCCCATTTTAAAACCAAATCACCTACTTCAAGAGTTTTTTGACTGGTAGAGGTTGTATCAAAAGAGGCTTTGACTAATTCCTGATGATGGAAGTGGGTTGGTTTAGCTTTTTCTAGTTCTTCTTCGAGCTTAAGAATATGGAATTGTCTTGCTTGGAGAGAAGAGGAAGGGTTTTCATCGATGAATTTCATTAGGGTGAGAGATGGAATTGCTATGTTTTTCAGGAGAACAACTTATTTTCCATAAACTAAGGAAAAATGAGAAGAACTGATGGAGGTATTCTGTGTAATTTGTCTGCCCAAAGAGCAAATGTCAATGCTTTGTGCCAATTCCTATGATTTTGGTCAATAGTCCTTTTGATGATTCTGATGAGGTTTTTGTTTGTCGATTCTGCTAATCCATTACCTTGTGGATAATAGTTGGTTGAATACTTTAATTTAAAACCTTGCTTCAAAGCAAATTCTACCATTGTATTTCTAGAGAAATAAGATGCATTGTCAAACATTAAAGCTGTGGGTAAGCCAAACCTGGTAATTATGTACTGATCAATGAAGTCCGTAATACTTTTTGTATTAGCTATATTTAGTGGGATAGCTTCTACCCATTTTGTAAAATAATCAGTAGTTGTAAGGATGTATTTGTGCTGCTTGGAAGAGTTAGGAACAATCTCACCAATTATATCTAATCCCCATTGTTCGAATGGTTGTTGGATGTTCACTGGTTGCAAAGGGAATGTTGGCTTCTTTTCTCTTCCGGCTATAGTTTGACAAGTTTTACATTTTCTTGCATATTCATGTGCATCCTTGAATAGTGTTGGCCAATAATAACCTGCATGGAGGATTTTGTGAGCTGTGGTGTTTCCTCTAAAATGTCCTCTAGCTAGTCCATCATGTAATTCCAGCCTAACCTTTTTAGCTTCAGGTTTTTCTAGGCATCTTAATAATACTGAATCATAATTTTACTGAAACAATACATCATTAATTAATTCATACTGATTTGATTTCAACCTTAAAGCACACTCTGATTTATAATTGAGATGCATAGGAGCATACCCATTCTGCAAATAAAACTTCAAATCAATATATTGTGATTGTGCATCATTAAAGCTTACCTCTAATATTTCCACTTCATTACCTTCGTCTTCTTCTGTTGACAAGTGGGAAGCTCTAGTTAACATCCTACAAAACCCTTGGATCCTAAGCGGATTTCTACATCGTATTCTTGAAGCGCAGTAACCCAATTGGCTCTTTTCTCTCCTACTTCTCTTTGAATCAATAATTGCCTTACTGCAGGGTAGGGTACTACTATCTTTGTATGGGTTTTAAGAAGAAAAGGTCTGAAATGTTTCAATGTTTTAAAAATATCAAAAGCTTGTTTCTCAACAGCTGAATAATTTAACTCGGTACCTTGCAAGTTAGAACTGAAAAAAGAGATCGGTGCCTCAATATTTTGATCATTCAGTTGTGTTAACACCACTGCATATGATGTATCAGATGAAAAAGTGTACAACACAAAATGTTTGAGAAAGTCAGGAGTTGTTAAATAAGGAGCATTGATAATGGTTTTTTTAATCGACTCAAATCACTCTCTTTCATCTTTACCCCACTTGAAGATTACGTTTTTTCTTATCATTGCTTGAAGGGGTAGGACAATATTTGAAAAATCTGGAACAAATCTTTTTACAAAATTAATTTGGCCTAAGAACGATTGCATGGTATTCTTGTTATGTGGGAGAGGAATTTTTTCAATCTCCTGGACTCTATCATGATCAATGTAAATCCCTTTCTTGGACACTATAAATATAAGGATTTTTCCTTCTAGTAAAAAAAAATAAGATTTTTTTGGATTTAAATAAATTCCATATTTCTTACATCTTTCAAAAATGTGCTTTAGGTCATTTAAATGATTGTTTATATCCTTAGAATAGACTATGATGTCATCTCGGTAAATAACAATTGATTTATTAATCAGACCATTGAAAGCAATATCCATATCACGTTGAAATGTAGCACCTGCATTTATGAGTCCGAAATGCATCTTCTGATAAGCGTATGTCCCCCACTTGGTCCTGAATGTTGTTTTCAATCTGTCATCTGGATGTACAAGAATTTGATTGTATCTTGAAAATCCATCTAGAAAACACATTAATTCGAAACTTGCAACTGATTGCAATATTTGCTCCATAGTAGGCAGAGGAAGGTTATGCTTTTGATAAGCTCTATTCAGGTTTCTAAAATCAATACAAATCCCAATATCACCATTCTTTTTCCTCACAGGGACCATATTTGATACCCACTTTGAGTGTCTAATAGGAAAGATTATTTTGGCTTTGAGAAGCTTGTTCAATTTAGATTTGATTTGACTTTCAACGTTTGGTTTAATTTTCCTAAGCTTCTGTTGTACTGGATTTTCATTTGAAGTCATTGGTATGGTATGTTGAATTACAGAGGTATCGTAGGTCTTGAGATCTGCATAGTCCCAAGAAAAGACACCATTATATGTTTTTAACAACTTAATGAATGATATCCTTTATTCATATGATAAACCAAGACCTAGGTTGACATTTTGAGGTTTTTCAGTTGAACCTAGGTTTACTACTTCAAATCTTAGAGTGGAACTCTGAGTTTTGGAGTTGGTAGTCTTCTTGAATCTATCCTTTAAATCATAGAGATCTTCCATCTTAACTACAGACTTTGGAATTGGGTTTTGATCTTGTTTATGGTTGATTTGCAGATCATGCTCATGTTCATCTATGATTTGTTCCTCATAAGACCCTTCTAATGTAAGGAAATTGATTATATCAACATCATTATTAAACACTCTCCAATTTGTCACATTATCAGGAATGGATGGCCTAAAAACTAACTCTATTGAAAATCTATTTGGACTAAATTCTTCCGAAGGTATAATATTAGATGCCACATTAGCAAGTAAATCAGTACTTGCATTTTGCAATCTTGGAATTAAAGAAATGTTAAAAGCAGCGAAATGAGAAGTAAGATTCCGGGCTAGGGATTGATAATGTTTAAGGTGCCCAAACACACAACGAATTTTGTTTCTTAACTGTTTAATGATTATTTGAGAATCCCCATATGCTTGCAAATATTTGACATTAAGGCCAATGGCTTTATACAACCCTTGAATCAATGCTTCATATTCTACGATATTGTTAGTGCACTTAAATTCAAGTCTGCAGGCTAACATGGTTTTCTCTCCTTGCGGGTTGATTAAAATACATCTTGCACCTGCACCATCTTCAGATTTGGAAACATCAAAATAAAGAGTCCAAAATAATGAATTGTCTAAAATTTTATATACTATATTTACACACTTTGAAGCATCTGTTTGTGAAAATTTTTCCATTTGAGACACTAGCATTATTTGGAAAGGGAGACCTTTGAGCATTAAAAGATCCCAAAAATGACTCAGCTGAGAAATTTCCAATGATATTATTGGTGAAAGCAATAGGTTCATTGCTTCCCTCGAGATGAGTGACTATGTATTTCATGAACTTCTCTTAGTCTACTCTAATTCAGTTTGGTTTACCATTGTGTGGAAACTATTGGGTTGTGTTATATTCTTTCCATGACTAGCCCACCTAGTTAACCGGGGGACTAGAGGGGGGGTGAAGTCCCCCCTTCATTGTGCCAATTGCGTAACAGGGGGTCACAGGGGGGGAGGGTAGCCCCCCTCTACGGGGTCCGGGGCAGCGCCCTAGGCAATTTTTTTTTTGGACCCTATATTAGGTTGGGTGTATCTGCCTATGGTTTTGTGCATGGTTTTCGCACATTGATGAGCCCCAGAAATGAGTAATTATATGGGCTCATTCAACCTCCTAATTCAAATAAATCCACCATTCTCATTAGTTTATTGCATGTTTTTTATTATATTTATGCTAATAGAGTGAATTGGGTTAGTCATTATGCCAACAAGTCTAATGTGTGCTTTATGCAGTATTTTTGGTCAATTTTGAGACAAAATCAAAGGTTTAAATGAGCACTTGGCAGCCAAATTCATGGAAGAACAAGGGGGAGGATTTGTAGGAAGGTGTCCCCTTCATTTATGAGCCCTTACCTCGAATTATCCATCAAAAACTCGGAGCACAAGGGGCAGCCAAGCAAGTCAAGTAGGACTGCTGTTAACTGCAAGTTTTGGAAGTTGAGTCCCTAAAGTTTAGGAGGACTGTTGGGGTCCTCAATTTGTATAAATAATAAGGCTGAGGGCCTCATTTTAGTTAGCCAGTTTGTAGTTAAATTTTAGGAGTTAGTCAGATGTTAGTTAGATTTTAGTCAGTAGGTTAGCTCTGCATTTCAGCACATTTTCAAGCTTTTTCTTGTGGACAGTTTTTGGGATGTAACTATTATTTCTTGCTCAATAAAGATGAATCCAGCTTTGCACCAGCTCTAATCTCTCTTAGGAGGCTGTAGCTCTTGGGGTTGGGCCCAACCCAAGTGCCCAGTACCTCCTTTGTGTACTTTTATGTGTCTTTGCTGCATTCTTAGAATAAAATCTGTTATTTAGGTTAAAATCTTGCTTTGTTACTTAGGTTGCTTTTGATGATTAAAATAGCTTTCCATATTTCAAGTGATTTAACAGGTTGGTAACAGAAAATATCTTCAAAAAAGGCCATCAAGCAACCCTTGATCTCACCTCTCCCTCCTTGGGACCATGAGCTGAGACCAAGGTGTCCTTGCTGCCATAAAAACATTGTTCTTGCTTCTTCATGCAATTTCTAGTGTTAGATTCTTAGTTGCAAAAGTTAGTACCAGTTGTGATTACATGCTTAGATCCATTCTTGCTTGGTTTCCATAGTTTTTTTACATGATTTGCTGCCAATAAACTTCTGTTCATCATGCTTATGGTTTCTAGGTCAAATTAGGTTAAAGTAGCTAGATCTTTGGTTTTCCTAGTCTTCATTTGATCAGTTTGGAAAATAACGTGCAGAGCACCTGTGATACCTCTTTGCCTACCCTTACTCCATCAATACAACCTGGTCTGTCCTCTAACTCATATTCTTGCCTTTCATTTGCCACATTCTATCACTTTGCCCTAATTTCCATATTTTTGTGCAACCTTTCTCCCTCCATCCTTGAACCAAATCCGATCGCCTTAACCACTCCTCATCCTCATTCACCAAGTCCTAGACCTCCTCGCACCGTTATCTCACCTCCATACCCACTTCTTCACCTTTCTGCCTCCATCAACCCTTCAAAATTCCCTTTCGGAACATCCTATAGAAACATCCTGTAGAAGCTATAGTACATCCTGTAGAACCCCTGCAGACTTCCTGTAGAAGCTCACGAAAGCGGTTTCTTGAGATCCAATCACTATGAAACTCTCTGGAAGGGTGCTAGGGACCCCTTAGGCCCTCTTCTCACCTTCCCAACCTCCTGCAAGTGCCTATCCCATTTCCTTTTGCCAATCAACCTCTGCACAGTAAAAAACAATTAAATCACATGCATAATAATTCTAACAACTTACTCAAAAATACGAAAAGATGCTTTTTTCCAGATTTTAATTCAGAAGTAGTTTAGTCACATGCATTTTACCTTTCCAAGAGTCAATGGCATCCATCTCCACCGCTTTCATCTCTTTTCTTGCACTAGTAGGGTTAGTCGGTAAAACTAGGGTTTGCATTTCCTTTCAGCTTTCCACTTCTTTCTGCAAGTAGATTAGCCTATGTTGAGTTAGCCTTCATCCATCAGTTAAAAAATTCTTCTAAGAGCTCATAGAAGTTGGCTTAAGCTCCTAGCGGACTTGTGCCAGCTGATCAAGTGACAGCCATGGCAAGAGCTAGTACTTGTGCATATAGCACCGTCGCTTCCAAGTTTGTCACGAACTACCGGGTTGATAAGAGTAAAGAAGAGAGTCCCAGGAGTTGCAGCATTATTGCTACAATACTGGAGACCACCATCTTTTTGGCGCCATTACCAGGGAAGCGTCAGAGTATTAGTGATTGTTGCTTTTCTTCTATTTTCTACTACAACCTTCTGCTAAGTAGTTTATTTCAGCAAGCGTAGAGTAGATTGTTTCATTTCCATTTTGCAATTTCATTTCCGCAAAAGTAGATTAGACATTTCCTGCTTTCATAGATTAGCATTTCAATTCTGCAATTTCATTTCTACAAGCGTAGATTAGAATTTTAATTCCGCAATTTCAATTCTGCAAGTGTAGCCTAGCATTTCATTCCTGCAATTTCATTTCAGCAAAATAGATTAGTCCTTTCCTGTTTTCATTTCAATTCCACATTTTCATTTCAGCAAGATAGTTAGTTGCAGTTCAATCTATTTTAGTTTTTGCAGGTACAAGCAGAAAAGAAAAAAACAAAAATCAACCAAAAAAATTTCCTTTCATGCCTTGTAGGAGTAGAGGTAAGTCAGAAAAATATTTGCACAACATCCCCACTGCTTCACACAGCCAACCTTCTCTCTTCTTCAATGGCTGTGATTAAGAAGAACCCCTAGGTGGATAGCAAGACATATTTTGAAGAACCTCGAGGGGAGAAGAAGAAGGAAACATTCCTCTGGAGCAAATGGCTACAAGCAAAAATGTTGGGAGCAGTACCTCATCCAAAAATGAATTTGCAAATCAGATGGAAGATTTCAAGAGCGAGATGAGTTTCTTGCCATGCAACTGGATACCTTGTAGATCCAAAGGAAGTGGGAGGAAGCCAAGAGGGCTTTGGCCATCTTTTGTCCCAGGTGCACTAGAAAGCATCCTAGGAACGAATGTCCATTGCACTCCATAGAAGTGTGTTTTATATGTGAAAGAGACCATCCTACAAATCAGTGCCCTTCCTTGTCCGGAATTAAAACTGCATATCAAAGGGCCAAAGGAGTCACTGAACCACTCTATTATATGAATCAAAGGAGGCCACATGGACCCATAACTTACCAGCAGGGAATGCAAGGGACATCCCAGACCTATTATAACCCCTATCAAGCCACTTCCATGCCTTCTTGGGGTCCCCCTGCTCATCCTTCCTGGTCCACACCCCCTCCTTGGTCGTATCCTCCTCAATATCATGCTCCACCAGTTGGTCATCCATTTCACCCCTACGCTCAGCCACAGCCTCAGTGGAATGCACCTCATCAGGAGTGGAGGCCCCAGTACAAATCTCCTCCCACTCCTTTGCCTCCACCACCTGTCCAACCACAACCCCATCCACATCTATCTCAAATATACACCCCCACTCAACTACCCGTACCACCATTTCCAAACCTGCCCATTGGAGTAGCTCAAACCAATTGCAAAGTTGAGGTACAAGACTTCCAAACAACTCCTCTTGAGCTCAATGATATTAACCATAGCTTAGGAAGAGTATTGGAGAAAAGAGATTATATTGACAGCACTGAAGGATCACATCCAGCAAAAGAAGATTCAAAAGAGGAGATCAAAGAACCATGGGCTGCACTTGATGAAGAGAAGACATCTAAATCAGATATCAAGAGAGTTCCCTCATGGTTACCATCAAATCCTCCATGTACTCAAGAGAAAAATTAGCAAAAAGAGGAAGATGAGAAGGTCATGGTAGAAGGTGACAGGAAGAATGATCCAGATCAGTAAAAGGACCAAGGATATCAGAGCTATATTGAGATATGGTTCCATACGGTCACTAAGTTGCAGCAGTACTCTCTTCCTCAGCTATGTTTGATCCCTTCAAAGTCAAATCATTTGGTCTCTAAAATCCAGATACTTGTCAAAGCATGGATTTCAAGCCTCCACATCATTTTGTCTCTAATATCGATGTGCACATGGCTCCATTGGAAGTATTCTTATACTTAAAAATGATTTTGTTTTTCAAGTAGGGTAGGGTAGAAAAAAAAAAAAAGAAAAAAGAAAAAAGAAAAAATGAAAATAAGAGGAAAATAAAAATCTAAGGTGAAAACCTCCTCGGAGGCGCCTCAGATTGGCTCATTGATTGAAAACCTCCATGAAGCGGTCAATGGATTGGAAAAAAGAGAAAAGAAAAAAAGAATAAGATCCCTGGGTGAAAACCTCCCTTGGAGGCGCCTAGGGCAGGCAATTAGGGTGAAAACCTCCATGAGGCGCCCTAGTTGTTTTCAAAAAAAAAAAAGAGAAAAAGAAAGAAGAAAAGAGAAAAAGAAAAATAAACCTAATTTCCATTGAATAATTGCAGGTTGCAGCAAGGACATTGCAGGTTAGGAGGATCGCTCAAAACAAAGACAGAGGAAGTTATGTGCCTTCTACAGGAAGTTCTGTGTCTTCTACAGGAAGCCTACAAACAAGCCAAAATTGATCTCCGAAGAGGACCTGAAGGCTGGGAATATGTCCATGAGGCCTGCAAACATCCATGTTTCCATCCCTCACCCTTCTCCATTATTTTTTCCATCTCATTGTGCTTCTTTCCTAAAAACTGTGTGTTCCACAAGAAGTTCCTGTAGAAATTACAGGAAGCTAGAAATGGATTTTAAAAGTCAGTTTGGCAAACATGATAGCTTCATAAAGGGTTCATAAATCCTCCTGTAATCTTCAAACTCCTCCTATATCATTTCCATGCCTACATCACAGCCCAAGCTCATTTTTTCTTACTGTGCAAACTGCCTACAGAATGCTTTGAAGCAAAAATACATACAACAGAAATTTGTTTTTTCCCTCACATGAAAACCGTGCATCCATTTACAAAACCATTTTATGGGGAGTTGTATAGGGATGATAGAAACATGCCTGAGCAATTTCAGCCAATTCTAGTGCATGGTTTCCGAGAAATCAACCTCCATCACCTTCAGCCATTTTTGCATTTTCTCCATATCCATGCATCCATTTCAAAACCTGTTTCATGGGGAGATGCATATAGGTGATAGTAACCTACCCAAGCAGTTTCAGCCGATTCCGATGCCCAGTTTCCGAGAAATTGACCCCTGTAATCTTCAGCCATTTTCAATTTTTCTCAATATCCATGCATCCATTGACCACAATTTTGCTATGGGAGGTGCATAACAATGATAGAAGCATGCTCGGAAAGTTTCAGGTCAATCCGATCTATCGTTTGGGAGCAATGGAGAAAACAAGTTGTTGTCCTGTAAAAATTCAGCGTCAACAGCATGAGGGTGCAAATGTGAACGTTGAAGCAAGCTCCTATAGCGTAGGTCTAGCCAGAGGATACCTGCACCAGGAAATAAGCCATGTATCAGCAAATAGACCAGCATGCATCCACATAATATGAGCATGCAGCAGCAAAAAGGACCCGGACATTCAACTTCCAGGTACGTGACTAAACCCATTCCTCTGCTGCATGAATGTAATTTAAGAACTGCGTGAACAATGAGATGGTTGGGATTAAACAAGATCGGTGGCCAGCTAACTAGCAACCCTCATCCAGTTCAGACAGTGTCTTGTCCAGTTCTTTAGCGCTCAGCCAGAAATCATGCAGCATACGTGTATAGTCAACTCACGTGAAATTTAAAAAACAGGTAGTGTTGGCTATTTGAACTCCAGTGCAACTGATGACAAGTGATTAACAAGAAGAGAACATATAGTTCATAATAGCACTGCAGTCTGCATGGGGCCAATGCACATCCGACCACCTCATCTTCTCACACGAATCACGCTACAGTTAAACGATGCTCGGCTGAAACTCTCACCACTCTTTGTTCACTGCATTTTCACGACATTCACAATTGAAGCATGCGTCCACCACTTCCAGATCAGCTAACCAGTGGTCCTCTGCAAGATTCCTGCATGATTTTTCGAGATTTCTGCCGTTTTTTTTAAATCTCCCGCCTATTGGGCTCTACAGGAAGCGCAGTTTTGTTCTACAGGAAACAAGAACCTTCTACAGGAAGGCTTCTACAGGAAAGGCAGAAACAGCCGTGCAGAAAGAAAACCCAGGATTTTCAGCGAATTTCAAGCTCAAAACGAGGTAAGCTTAGGAAAACTTATTTGTGCATGATTTGTTTGTGCAAAGTGGTAAATTGAACATGGCATGAGATTGGAAAATCAGTGAAAAATCTGCCTGTGAATTGGAAATAAAACGTTTGCTTGTGTGTTGCACTGAGTTTCTCAGTTGTGTCTGCATCAAGATTCTCTTCCGTGTTTCTTGTCTTTAAAAATTCTCCATAGGGAAGATATATGCAACTATGGAGGCCAGCCTATGTATGAAAAATCTTAAAATTTGCATATCTGTATGTGTGCTGAGAAGAAAACTTGATCTCTGTACTCTGTCTGTAAAAACAAAATTCTTCTTTTCAAAAGCAGAGAGTCAAATTCAGGATAAAAGTAGTTTAAAACAAAGGGAATTATTGCCATTTGATATTATAAGGAGCACACGAGGAATTATATCTTTGATCTAGAAAAAAGAAAAAACCAAATTCAACTATCCTCTATTTCAGATTGACTGTTTGGTTGCCTGAGCATTTCCTTTTCTGATTAAAACATAAAAAGAGCACTCTCACCATGCTAGGAGGATTCATAAGGGGAGAACACACTGAAGAAGGTGAGAAAACCAATGGTGAAGGAACACAGGACAGTCAAGCATAGAAAGAACAGAAAGAGAAAGGGGAAATGGGCCAAATTGCCGACCTAAAACAGAGAAAGAAACCACTGCAGAAACAACAAAAGAAAAAAAGGGACAAAGGTTGGCAATAAGAAGGCCAAGAAATCCCAAAAGAAGGTTGCAACAATCAAGGCAGGCACCCAACAAGAGAAAGAACATACACACCCTGAAATGGCAGCACCACAAACAGAAACAGTTGACACAGGGATTTCTACAGGAAGCAAGGAAAAAGAATAGCAAGAGGAGAAATCAACTGAGATATTGGCAAAGGAGGCAGCAGCTGTAATTGCTGCATTAAACACACCTGCAATACAAAAATGAAAGAGAGAAAGGCAAACCTCCATGTATTTTAAGGCTAGGAAAAGCACAAGATTTCAAACAAGCAGAATAGGAGGAACAGTGGAAGGACATGGACAAGAAGGCATAATTTTATGGCACACATTAGTAGAATACATCAGAAGCTTGGGATGATAATGAGGCCACCAGGGCCATCAAAGATGAAGAGATAGATTAGTTGCTCAGAGGATGAGCAACACTTTCAGTAGGGGGGTGATGATGAACCCCAGAAATGAGTAATTATATGGGCTCATTCAGCCTCCTATTTCGAATTAATCCACCATTCTCATTAGTTTATTGCATGTTTTTGATTATATTTATGCTAATAGAGTGAATTGGGTTAGTCACTATGCCAACAAGTCTAATGTGTGCTTTATGCAGTATTTTTGGTCAATTTTGAGACAAAATCAAAGGTTTAAATGAACACTTGGCAGCCAAATTCGTGGAAGAACAAGGGGGAGGATTTGTAGGAAGGTTTCCCCTTCATTTATGAGCCCTTACCTCGAATTATCCATCAAAAAATCGGAGCACAAGGGGTAGCCAAGCAAGTCAAGTAGGACTGCTGTTAACTGCAAGTTTTGGCAGCCGAGTCCCTAAAGTTTAGGAGGACTGTTGGGGTTCTCAATTTGTATAAATAAGAAGGCTGAGGCCCTCATTTGAGTTAGCCAGTTTGTAGTTCGATTTTAGGAAGAGTTAGTCAGATGTTAGTTAAATTTTAGTCAATAGGTTAGCTCTGCATTTCAGCATATTTTCAAGCTTTTTCTTGTGGACAGTTTTGGGATGTAACTATTATTTCTTGCTCAATAAAGATGAATCCAACTTTGCACCAGCTCTAATCTCTCTTAGGAGGCTGTAGCTCTTAGGGTTGGGACCAACCCAAGTGCCCAGTACCTCTGTGTACTTTTATGTGTCTTTGTTGCATTCTTAGAATAAAATATGTTATTTAGGTTAAAATCTTGCTTTGTTACTTAGGTTGCTTTTCATGATTAAAATAGCTTTCCATATTTCAAGTGATTTAACAGGTTGGTAACAGAAAATATCTTTGAAAAAGTCCATCAAGCAACCCTTGATCTCACCTCTCCCTCCTTGGGACCATGAGCTTAGACCAAGGTGTCATTGCTGCCACAAAAACATTGTTCTTGCTTCTGCATGCAATTTCTAGTGTTAGATTCTTAGTTGAAAAAGTTAGTACCAGTTGTGAATACATGCTTAGATCCATTCTTGCTTGGTTTCCATAGTTTTTCTACATGATTTGCTGCCAATAAACTTCTGTTCATCACGCTTATGGTTTCTAGGTCAAATTAGGTTAAAGTAGTTAGATCTATGGTTTTCCTAGTCTTCATTTGATCAATTTGGAAAATAACGTGCGAGCACCTGCGATACCTCTTTGCCTACCCTTACTCCATCAATACAACCTACTCTTTCCTCTAACTCAGATTCTTGCCTTTCATTTGCCAATTCTCTCACTTTTCCCTAATTTCCATATCTTTGTGCAACCTTTCTCCCTCCATCCTTGAACCAAATCCGATCGCCTTAACCACTCCTCATCCTCATTCACCAAGTCCTAGACCTCCTCACACCCTTATCTCACCTCCATACCCACTTCTTCACCTTTTTTCCTCCATCAACCCTTCAAAATTCCCTTTCGGAACATCCTATAGAAACATCCTGTAGAAGCTACAGTACATCCTGTAGAACCCCTGCAGACTTCCTGTAGAAGCTCACGAAAGCAGTTTCTTGAGATCCGATCACTATGAAACTCTCTGGAAGGGTGCTAGGGACCCCTTAGGCCCTCTTCTCACCTTCCCAACCTCCTGCAAGCGCCTACCCCATTTCCTTTTGCCAATCAACCTCTGCACAGTCAAAAACAGTTAAAGCACATGCATAATAATTCTGACAACTTACTCAAAAATACAAAAAGATGCTTTTTTCTAGATTTTACTTCAGAAGTAGTTTAGTCACATGCATTTTACCTTTCCAAGAGTCAATGGCATCCATTTCCACTGCTTTCATCTCTTTTCTTGCACCAGTAGGGTTAGTCGGTAAAACTAGGGTTTGCTAGGGTTTGCATTTCCTTTCAGCTTTCCACTTCTTTCTGCAAGTAGATTAGCCTCTGTTGAGTTAGCTTTCATCCATCAGTTAAAAGCTTCTTCTAAGAGCTCATAGAAGTTAGCTTAAGCTCCTAGCGGACTTGTGCCAACTGATCAAGTGACAGCCGTGGCAAGAGCTAGTACTTGTGCATATAGCACCGTCGCTTCCAAGTTTGTTACGAACTACCGGGTTGATAAAAGTAAAGAAGGGAGTCCCAAGAGTTGCAGCATTATTGCTACAATACTGGAGCCCACCACACATGGTTTTGGACGCGATGGTTTTCAGTCCATGGTATTGGATGCTTCAGCATGTATATATATGTATTGCAACATTGAAAGGAAAATAATGAAAAATCAATCTGGTAGTCCCGGTTTTGGGATCCAGGGGAAAATCTCTATATACATGTGTTTTATGTGTTATTCTCTCACATTGTTTATTTTCTGTGTTTTAGAATTTGTATGCAGGTAATTTCTGTATGGGGTTAAAACCTACATTTGGTATCAGAGATGTTTTGGCTTCAAGGGGATGCCTTTATTGCTGAGGTGTTTTGCTTGGGCCTGTGGTAGACCCTATTTAGTGGGAGATCTGCGGGATCGATTCTCGTGGTGAAAGAAGATGGCGAGTAGTGGAAAAAAAGAGATTGAGAAATTTAATGGTTAGATTTTCGAGTTGTGGAAACTCAATATGGAGGATCTGTTGATGGAAAAAGTTCAGTGGATCACAGTAGATCCGAGTACTAAACCAACGAGAGTGTTTGATGAAGAATGGAAGAAGTTCGATCCAAAGGCAAAGAGCACAATACGATTGTGTGTCTAGATTCAGTATTTGTGAATGTATCAAGGGAAGGTATGATGAAGGCTTTGTGGGACAAGTTAGGGACTTTGTACCAATCTAAGTCTCTGGTGAATAAATTGTTCCTAGGGAAAAAGTTGTATAACCTGAGGATGAAAGATGGAGACTCGGTGACAGAGCATCTGAATGCATTTAATACTGTGGTAAGTCAGTTATTTCTGTTTATATTAAAATTTCAGATGAAGATAAGTGCATCAGTTTGTTGTGTTCTCTACCAGATTCGTGGGATAGTCTGGTTACTGCAATAGGTAGCAATGCAACTGCCTTGTATTTTGATGAAATAGTCTCATCCTTGCCAACAGAGGAGATGAGACGAAAAAATATGGAGAGCCAGAATGGTGAAGCATTGTCTGTACGAGGGTGGTCCCAGAACAGAGACAAAAATAAGTCATTGAGTGGTAGATCTAAATCTAGAGGGAGATCTAAATCTCCAGGAAAACTTGTAAAGGTGGTGTGCTAGAAATGTAGAAAGGAAGGGCACTACAAAAGGGACTGTAAATCTAAAGCTCCTGACAAAGGAAAGGGATCTAATGATGCTCCTTCTGCAGAGGCGAAAACCACCTCAGATGAAGGTGAGGATGTGTACTTGGCTTCTTCAAGTACACATTTAGATCATGAGGCATGGTTGATTGACTCAAGTGCATCCTTTCACTTCACTCCCCATGGAGAGTGGTTCTGCGAGTATGAGAAATATGATGGTGGTGAAGTCTTCTTTGGGGATGAAAAGAAGGCTAGAATCGTTGGTCACGGAAAAGTCAAGTTGAAGTTGCAAGGTGGAAGGATTAAAATACTTCTGGGTGTTCTACATATTCCTGCATTAGCCAAAAATTTGATTTCTGTAAGCAAGATGGATGATGCAAGTGTAAAAATAGTGTTCGAGAAAGATGCCTGCAAGATGGTTCAGGGAGCACTAGTATTGATGTGGGGAGTTCAAATTGGACCTATGTACAAGCTGCAAGGTAGCACTGTTATTAATGGGTGCAACAGTTTTGTGGTTCCTAAAAGTGGAGCAGAAAATTTAGTGGTCTCTAGAGAAAAGACCATGCTATGGCATCAAAGGCTTGGACATATTGGAGAGAAGGGCCTTCGAATACTTCATGATAAAGGTATGGTATAAGGTATGACTTATATCTCTCTGGATTTTTATTTTTGTGAAAATTGTGTATATGGGAAGCAGAATCAGGTGAGTTTCCCCTCTGGTGGTAAGAGGGCGAAACAGATATTAGAGCTTGTGCACAGTGATGTGTTTGGACTTGTGAAGGTTCCATCACTGGGTAAGTCTATGTACTATGTATCATTTATAGATGAATTCTCAAGGAATACATGGATATATTTCCTCAAGAAGAAATCTGAAGTCTTTGACAGGTTTAAAGAATTTAAGGCTCTAGTGGAAAACCAGACAGAGAAGAAGATAAAGGTGTTGAGGACAGATAACGGTGGAGAGTTTTACAGTAAGGAATTTGAATAATTTTGTAAGAAGTGTGGTATTGCATGAAAGAAGACTACTCCATACACACCTGAGAAAAATGGAGTTGCAGAAAGAATGAACAAGATTTTGATGGAAAGGGAAAGAAGCATGCTCAATGGTGCCAAGTTAGGACAAGAATTCTGGGCAGAGGCAGTGGAGACAACATGTTACCTAGTCAATAGATCACCTTCGTCAGCATTGGAGGATAAGACTCCACACGAGGTATGGACTAGTAAGAAACCCTCTCTTTCACGTCTGAGGATATTTGGATGTGATGCATATGTACATGTTTCAAAGGAGAAAGGAACAAAGTTGGATTGTAAATATGAAAAGTGCATCTTTATTGTGTATAAGGATGGTTTAAAGGGTTATAAGCTTTGGAACCCAGTAACAAGGAAGGTTGTGTACAATTGAGATGTGGTGTTTAGAGAGGTGAAAAATGTTATTAAACATGAAGTCTTATCAAAGAAACCTGAGAAGATAAAGTTTGAGCTAAATGAGGAAGAATCAGACTCTACAGTAGAAGAGGAATTAGAATATGAAGAGCCACAAACTCTGGTGGTGAGAAGATCAGTTTGAGAAAGAAGGCAGCCAAGAAAGTATAGTCCATCTACTTTCTATTCAAATTTTGCTTTATCTATTACTGATGATGATCCCAAAACTGTGACGAAAGCAGTAGATTTAGAGGATGGAAAACTCTGGAAAGAGGCCATGTTTGATGAAATGACATCTTTGCACAAAAATGAGGCTTGGGATTTGGTGGAGTTGCCAGCTGGAAGGAAACCCATTGGTAGCAAAGGGGTGTTTCAAGAAGAAGACAAATGCATAAGGAAAGGTGGAGAAATACAAAGCTCTGTTGGTAGCAAAAGGTTATTCCCAGGTGTCAGGAATTGATTTTGGTGATATTTTTTCTCCTGTCGCCAAGGTAGATTCTATTAGATTACTATTATATGTTGCTGCTACTTTTGATTTTGAGGTAGAACAGATGGATGTGAAGACAACATTTCTTTACAGGGATCTAGAAGAGGAGATCTACATGAAGCAACCTAAAGGCTTTGCGGTGAAGGGTAATAAATAACTAGTTGAAAGTTAAAGAAGTCTCTGTATGGGCTAAAACAGTCACCAAGGATGTGGTATCAAAAATTTGATACATTTATACGAGGACTTGGTTTTATCAGAAGAAAAGCATATCACTATGTGTACTTTAAATTAATTGGTGACGATGTTATTTATCTGGTCTTGTATGTGGATGACATGTTGCTGGTTTGAAATGACAAAAAAAATTTCTAAGATTTGAAGACCCAACTGTCCTCCAAATTCAACATGAAAGATCTTGGTGCTGCAAACTATATTTTGGGCATGAAAATTAAAAGAGATCGGGCAAAGAGGAAGCTTTGGTTAAACCAGAGGAAGTATGTTGAGACAATATTGTAGAGGTTTAATATGCAGGATAGTAAACGAGTGAAGGTTCCTATTCCCGTAGGTGTAAAGTTATCTGCTGAACAGTGTCCGAAGACACAAGAAGAGGAAGAGGACATGTCCCGTGTTCCATATGCAAGTGCAATCGGTAGCTTGATGTATGCGATGGTATATACTATACCAAACATTGCACATGCAGTGGGAGTATTGAGCAGGTTTATATCAAAACCAGGGAAGGATCATTGGACAACACTGAAGCGAGTTTTCAGGTATTTGCGTGGCACTAGTGATCATGGTTTATGCTACCAAGGAAGGCCAGGATTGGACAGAGTTTTGGATATTCGTGGCTTTTTTGATGCAGACTGGGCTGGAGATATGGATCAAAGAAGATCTACAAGTGGGTATGTGTTTAACCTATTTGGAGGTGCAATCAATTGGATGAGTAAGAAACAATCTGTAGTGGCACTATCAACTACAGAGGCAGAATACATGACAACCACTCATGCAAGCAAGGAAGCAGTTTGGTTGCAAAGATTGTGTTCATGTATGAGGTTAGTACAAGGAGCTATAAGGATAGACTGTGACAGCCAAAGTGCAATTTTCTTGGCAAAGAACCCTGCTACCATTCAAAGACAAACCACATTGATGTTCAGTATCACTTTGTGAGGGATATGATAGAAGACAAAAAGATGTTACTATTAAAGGTGGACACTTTGAAGAATACTGCAGATGCATTGACAAAATATATGAACTCTGAGAACTTCTCTTAGTGTAGAGAAACAATGGATGTTGCAGGGCTAGATAAATGACTAAGACATCCTGTCGCCCCCTATGGAAAGAAAAAAACAAGTGGGAGAATGTTTGGTTGTGCTATATTCTTTCCATGACTAGACCACCTAGTTAACCAAGGGGTTAGAGGGGGGGCGGAGCCGCCCCTTCCCCTTTGTTGTGCCGATTGCGTAGCAAGGGGGTCACAGGGGGTTTGAGGGGGGCGGGTAGCCCCCCTCTACGGGGTCCGGGGCAACAACCTGAGCAAATTTTTTTTTGACCCTACATTAGGTTGGGCAGACCTACCTATGGTTTTGTGGATGGTTTTCGCACATGGTTTTCGGTCCATGGTATTGGATGCTTCGGCATGTATATATATATGTATTGTAACATTGAAAGGAAAATAATGAAAAATCAATCTGGTAGTCCCGATTTTGGGATCCAGGGGAAAATCTCTGTGTATATGTGTTTTATGTGTTATGCTCTCCGATTGTTTATTTTCTATGTTTTAGAATTCTTATGCAGATAATTTAAGTACAGGGTTAAAACCTACAGCAACCACGTGTGAGACCAATCAGTTGCGAAGTATTCGTGTAACTTTTCAGACCAATCCATACTTAGCATTAAACCATAAAATTCAAGGATATCAATGATTATAATATCGATTATCTATGAAACTTCTGGATTAGAGGAAAGTCTAATTGATACTGATGTTGTTTCTCCTAGTACCTCTATTTTTTCCTGTCCAATTGAACTATGTGTACTGCAAATTTTTGAGGTGTAATATTCAATTTGGTGCACACTGTCCTTGGCATAATATTTGAAGAGGCTCCTAAATCAACAAAGCAATTATGGACATTTCTGTTGAAAATATCATAAGTAAGGAGGAATGAAGGTGTATGAGAAATAAACCTATTACCTATCAGGACTAAATATGAAGGATCTACTTTGTTTGAAGATGAGGGAGGTTTCCCCATTGTTATCGGGAAAACTAGTGTCTATGCAGAGCTGCTAGTCCCACTAAGGCTGGTAGCTACCTTAGAAACAAACAAACTAAAACTACTTTCGTTTTCCTTTATGAGAAATAGATAAGAGGGGAATAAAGGAGACCAACCTCTGTCTTGCGCTTGGTTCCTTGCTTGATTCCTCTCTCTTCTGATAGATCTCTGCCACTCGCTTCCTTGTCTCCCAGCTTCAAAGAGCACCTGTAGAGTCAAAGCAGCATAACACTATCCAATAACACAGATCTATTATCATAAACAATATAGGACCAGATATATATTGACCACACAAATGCATATATCATCAATCATACAAAAATGTGGAGGAAAACTTGAATAGCTTTATTGATAATCAAGAAAGAGAAAAGAGGATTACAACCAATTGTTTTGACCCAGCATCATCCTCTCAGCAAGAAAGCCCTTCTTCACCTCATGAAAATCTTAGATCACCCAACACTATGATATTGCACCGAGAAACTAGCAGCACTTCCTTACAAGATACAAAATTCCAGCCTCTGGATCTCTGGGATGAGGGATCCATATATAGATGTTTACAAGGGGGGTGAGTCAGCTTTTGAGATTTGATTAGTGTCATCTCTCTGATAGTTCTTGAATCCACTTGGAGATTGATGATCTCTTACTCATCCCTGGGCGAATGCAGAGAGGCAAGTGTCACAGGAGAAGTTTCTAGAAGATTCCTTGCTCCTCCACCTTGCAGATTGACCCTGCCATTTGTCCACTCTCGCCCATCGCATCCCATAGAAGGGTTTTCCAAGATGCATCACACCTCCTGTGAGTATTTAGGTGGGATGCATCGCACTTTGACCATGGAGCAGGTGAGATGGTCCAGTTTTGACCAGTTCTGAGCGGTTTTTCATGGAGAACTTCTGGGAGATGATGTAATCAGTTGACCTTGTTCTTTTAGAGGTTGGAACAACACTTTTAGGGACTTAAGAGCCCTTGGTTTATGGACATTTATGATTGGGGTTGCAGTTCCCAAAAATGTCTATAACAGTTGCCCCCTAAAGCATGAGGTCGTTAATTTGTTGATGTCGGGTGAAATGCTTTATCATGAGGATCTGAAGTTCTTTCAAACTGGAAGGAGACCTGTAATAAGATATAATACAATACATTATCTTCATAATATTTTCATGATCTAGCTAAGGTGGGCATTCCCATGCTCAGCTTTATAAATTCATTTTCATGTACATAATACAGATAATCGTCTGAGTGTAGACTGATGATTCTGGTAGAGCCATCATCCCTTAGGTTGGATGATCATCTGTGCAGTAATGATGTACATTCGATGTCTTTATTTTCCTGAATATATATCGCAGCCCGGATGGATGAAACTAGATCCGGGGTCTTCAATCTCGTTCGATCTTCACTCAAAGTACAAGTCGATCCATGTGAGAGATGTTCTGGAGTCGAACATGGAAAGACATCGCCTAATTACCAGCCAATGATGTAAGTTGTTAACAGGTGCGAGAGGAATCACCGATAATGATGATGACCCTCAAGGTACTACAGTACAATTCACGTGGTGTGAATAAAGGGACTTGGCATCGAACACCACGCAAAATATTTCGGTCAAAGGCCATTGATGTAAACCTGTCGCCGGAAGTGAGAAACTTGCCATTGAGGCATGCAAGCTTCAAAGTACTTTAAGGGTTGTTCCTAGATCGACTTCTTGGATAATGAGCTGATGTCGACAAGAAGCGACCCGTCATAGGAGGGTCTTAGTGAATCCCACATCAATGACATGGAACGGAGCAAATGACTTTAATGGAGGTGAAAACGATCTGGTGATATAAGGTTCAGGGTGGCGGTCATGAAAGAATGGAGCGTGAATGTATTGCAGTGGGTGAGACATAGGTGAATTCTCTGAGCGACTTCTCTTGAACATATCGGCGACACTGACATGATGGATCGGTAACATTAACCCCAAATATGGATGGTGTGACGGAACCATGGTGATGTGACCAGTGAATGGAACAAACCAACCCGTCTCGGATGCGGAGTGAAAGTGTCATGTTCAAGAGTGACTTGCTACCAATAAAGTTTCTGCAAGTTTTCTTCCCAATTTTTTCCCTAGTCATTGCCGACCAGTACCTCTTTATTTTTTTCAAGCCTGAGGAGGATAACGTATGCTTGTTCTATAATTTTCCCTTCGGGCAAACCCATCGCTATGTTTTAATGAGCCTAGCGATAGTGAAACTCGTTCTTTTCTGTTATGGACAAGTTTGTCGCTATTCGGTTTTAATGAGTTTAACGACAAGGATAACTCGGTCCTTTTCAATTTTAGAGAGTCTGAAAAAGGGACGTAAAGAAAACTCCAATAATCCTTTTTCGTCATATAATCCCTTGAGTCCGAAAAAGTATAAAACAATACAAAAGAGATGAATTTTCGGTACTTTTAACGAGCCGAACAAAACAAGCGCTCGATCTTTTTGTGTAATAATCCCTCAAGTCCAAAAAGATTAAAATCTAAAGGAGGGATAGCACTTATGGTCCCTTTAACGAGCTGGAGAGGCCAATCGCTCGACAATCTTTTCATATTTTACGAGTCAGTTGAAAAGAGCTTAAAGGAGACTCATTTTTTGAGGAACGAGTGATAAATTTGGGTAGCAGCTAATTCCAGGTAAGGTTTGGAATTTACCAATCATGGCAGTGTCACAAGGATGGCTAACAGGATCACTCTTCGCAGCTGTTCCTCAAAAAGGGTAAACAATCAAATGGGGGTGAATGATCGGCCAAAACAAAGTGGAGGTGATGATGAGAACACGACCAAGGCTTCAAAAGGTTGATGGTAATACATTCACAATGGTTATTTACCGGAAAATGGTTCATTTTTTAATGAGCTTAAACTTTGGGGAAACATTTTCTCCTTGCTTATGTTTATTTTTTAACGAGCTTGAATTTTGCGTTAAAACTGCTCGATAATCCAGTCGTATAATAAGGATGTCTCATATAAAAACGACATTTTTTCAAAGCTTTTCCCTGCATCCTTTCTTTATGGAAGTTAGGAAACGACCAATCCTACGAGTTTAAAGGGTTAGAGGACAGAATAAATGGTCGCTCTTCGCTTGCATGCCAAAAGGTTTGCATGCCCCCACGTATAGCGAAGTAGAGTTTCCAGGTTACTCCTCAATTTGCAGACAAAACATTTGTTTTAACGAGAAAGGCCTACCTTTTCCAGGTTACCCCTCAATTTGCAGACAAAACATTTGTTCTATCGGGAAAGGCCTACCTTAACAGAGGTATCTTATTATGGTCTAATCCCATTTTCCAAAATGGATAGGTGTGTCAGCCAGTCATATATCCTCTGCGGAAACCTACCCTATACCCAAGGTTTTCCTGTCGAAACACGCCAGGGTGCATGCCCCCTGGGTTTCAATCATATCCTCCGAATCACTCGCGCTCATCAGGAGGACGGACTGGGGATTGATGAGACATTCCTTGCGTGAAAAGACCATTCAGGGTTGGTATATGACTATTTGCTATGTGTGAATCGAGAAATGAAAGCTGGTCTACGAGCTTGACCACTCTTCCTTCATGCGGGAAACACATTACTCTAAAGAGTGAGGAGACAATGGCTCCCATGCAATAAATATAGTCCCGTCCAAGGAGTAGATTACAATCCAGGGGTCCTTGGACTACCATTACGTTCATGTGAACGGTTTTCCCTCTCAATGTTATCGGCACATTGGGAAGGATCCCTAACGGTCGATTGGTTCCTTTGTCAAAGCCTGTTAGATTTCTCATCTCAGGCAAAAGCGATGGCGAACCAAGCGCTTTCCAGGCAGTTGAGGAAAGGATACTCATAGAAGCCCCTTCATCTATGATGGTACCGGCCATGACTATTCTATATATTTGAGCAATGATTCGAAATGGTACACTGGCCGGTAAACGAGGTCTACCTAGTAGATTCCAGTCGAAGGAAACAACCAGGTTGCTTGGAGGTGGGGCCGAATAGACGGCCGGATATGCTTGGTTGCCCCTTTTCGCCTTTGGCTCCTTCTTCTTCTTCTCTTTATTCTTATTCTTTTTCTTCTTCTCGGTTACTTGATTTTTGGCTTTACCAGCTTCATCAAGCGAAGAGGAAGGAGGAGAGGAAGAATTGGACGAAGTATAGGGTTGGGGGGTAACTCTGGTATCATTTAGTTGCTGACTAGATTGTTCAGGAATCATGGTGTTTTGAACGACAGAGGATGAGAAAAGCCATACGGGCAAGCCGATTGTCAATCCTGGAAGCGACAATGTGGCCATATGGGGCGCACCAACATCTCCCCAAGAGGAGAAGGGACTAGGATTTCCTCCAAGGGGAACTCCTTGGTTGGTGGGCTCCATTTTTCTCAACCTAAGACCAATGTAGGAAAGGTGATATTTATTCCGATTAAAATAAATTTTAGATGCTTTGACACAACTTGTTTTTTCAATTTTTAAGAGTCGAGAAAAAACAAAAGATGACTCTAGTCGCCTTCAATTTTTAATGAGCCTGAAGTGACAAGTGCTCAGATGGACCTTTTCTGTTAAGGAGTCTGAAAAGGAACGAAAGGGACTGCTCTGGAAATCTAGATAGAGGGATTACCAAACCAATTGCAAAACTGCAGAATACTTTTTACGGTACGGCAGTCAGTCTTCACGAATGCTGTGTTCAGTGCATTGCGATCAATAGGGCGGTAGACACGGCTTCCTATGGATAAAGGATAAAGGCTATTGTGGTCTCCCAATATATACTCGACGGTACGTGGGAGCACAAGTCCGTACTGGCACTTATCGTCTCAAAGTGGAGGAATCACCCAACCATCAATGAAAACAACAGTTACCAGGCTTTACGACGCCAGAATACGTCTCTAGCCTAGACTTCTAGATGTTGTGCGTTAGGTTCCAAAGCGTTTTTAGATTCATTAAATTTATTTTACAGTCGATATTTATTAAGAAATTTTCCTTTCAGGTTCACCGCATGATGTAGATGTACAATTCCTAAAATGCAATCTAAGATGATAAACAGTTGTTTAATCTTCTTTTTGCAATGAAAATCCTAGCTACTAAGGAAAGAGAGATGGCGTTCTTTCAACAAAGAGCAGAGAGCACACACTATATGAACTGTCCTAAATAAAACCAACAAACAGTCTAAATGCAAATGCACATGCATGTATTTGTTTTCAGCCTTCTTAATGTGTGAATGATAAAAGAAAGCTAAGCACAAATCTGAATTATTTTTCAACGTGACATTACTAACAAGTTTCTTTTCAAGACAAAATGAAGACAATGACGACACTTTGCGATTTGGAACTGAAAACTTGCTTTCGACACTTGAAAAACTACTAATTCAAATCAAATACAAGAGTAACAGTGTAATCGACTATCAAGAACAATCGAATTCTCTTCTACGACTGAAAACGACACTTGCGACACTTTCAAATCAAGAAATGACAGTACAATTACGCTACTTCTTTGTAAAAGAGAACTGAAAATGACTCAAAATACATAAAAACATTTACAGTTCTTTGCACAATGGAGGCGGAATAATGGCAAGGAAGGGGGTTTCAACAGAGGTGTACTGACTACAGGCAACAAAATTCTTGAATAGAGCTGAAAAGAGTGAACACAGAAACCAAAATTTAGGAGCAAGGCCTTGTTTGATCAGTGCACCTGTTACACAGTGAAACAGAGATGCAACGAACCTACTACACTCGGGAAGTGAGATGCATCTGGAGTTCACAGAACAGACAGTGCGCTGGACCAGGGAGACTTTAGCTAGGTTCCGGGTCACAATTTGCAGTTCAGTTCAGGGATTTAGGCCGAGCAAGTGGTAATCAGTAAATCAATCACAGGGGTAGATCTAAAGAGGTTACTAGAGCAACCACAAGGGCAATTCGAGAGCTTGTAAATCAATTGTTCAGTTCATAAACAAAACCCGGAGATAGACTGAAGCAGCATTGATCTACTTTGCACTTGCATAACAAATGTAGTTCGAAGGCTAGCTGGCTTGACTTCAGGCTCCATCTGTAAGTTTATAAAGTAAACAAATGTAGATAAACAAACAATCTATTCACTCCCCAGTGGAGTTGTCATTTTGTTATCGGGAAAAATAGTGTCTATGCAGAGGTGCTAGTCCCACTAAGGCTGGTAGCTACCTTAGAAACAAACAAACTAAAACTACTTTCGTTTTCCTTTATGAGAAATAGATAAGAGGGGAATAAATGAGACCAACCTCTGTCTTGCGCTTGGTTCCTTGCTTGATTCCTCTCTCTTCTGATAGATCTCTACCACTCGCTTCCTTGTCTCCCAGCTTCAAAGAGCACCTGTAGAATCAAAGCAGCATAACACTATCCAAGAACACAGATCTATTATCATAAACAATATAGGACCAGATATATATTGACCACACAAATGCATATATCATCAATCATACAAAAATGTGGAGGAAAACTTGAATAGATTTATTGATAATCAAGAAAGAGCAAAGAGGATTACAACCAATTGTTCTGACCCAGCATCATCCTCTCAGCAAGAAAGCCCTTCTTCACCTCATGAAAAGCTTAGATCACCCAACACTATGATATTGCACCGAGAAACTAGCAGCACTTCCTTACAAGATACAAAATTCCAGCCTCTGGATCTCTGGGATGAGGGATCCATATATAGATGTTTGCAAGGGGTGTGAGTCAAATTTTGAGATTTGATTAGTGTCATCTCTCTGATAGTTCTTGAATCCACTTGGAGATTGATGATCTCTTACTCATCCCTAGGCGAATGCAGAGAGGCAAGTGTCACAGGAGAAGTTTCTAGAAGATTTCTTGCTCCTCCACCTTAGAGATTGACCCTGCCATTTGTCCACTCTCGCCCATCGCACCCCATAGAAGGGCTTTCCAAGATGCATCGCACCTCCCGTGAGTATTTAGGTGGGATGCATCACACTTTGACCATGGAGTAGTTGAGATGGTCCAGTTTTGACCAGTTTTGAGCAGTTTTTCATGGAGAACTTCTGGGAGAAGATGTAATCAGTTGACCTTGTTCTTTTAGAGGTTGGAAAAACACTTTTAGGGACTTAAGAGCCCTTGGTTTATGGACATTTATGATTGGGGTTGAAGTGCCCAAAAATGTCTATAACACCCATATCTTAGGCAACTTGAGCAACTACAACAGATGGTAAAGGAGATATAGGAACTTCTTTTAACTCTCTTAATAGAATTTTCTGTTGTTGCTTGAGTTTAGTGAGTTTGTGTAATGAAATGTTTGCTCTTGTATTTTTCATATCTTCAACTATGTTATATTCCACTGTATCCGAGATTACCAATGTCTTATAAGAATTTGGAGGATCTAATGGGATTGGATCAGTTTGACTATTCTTAGACTTTTTACTTGCTATTTTCTCCTTTACAGGAGTAGCAGTTTTCAGTTTTTGATTTGTTATAGACATATCAGGAGAGTTTTTACTTCTTTTAGTTACTGGCATAGCTTTTGCTTCTTCTTCAGTTGGAAGAATGAAATCCCACATTGCATTTAATTCAACTTCTTCTTCCGTTTTGGCTTCCTCTTTAGCTGGTGAGTCTTCTTCTGTCTCTTGATCAGATTTGGCATTTGAAATAATATTCAGTGGTTGCGATGCAAAATATGGGTTTCGTTTAAATGAGTGAAAAGGTTTCTTGGGAGCAGAGGATTCTAGACCTGCTTCTTGATTTCAACCATTTCATTAGACATGGTTTTTAACACTTTCTAAAGGCCTTCAAGATCGAAAGGTTCCTTTGAAGTTTTATTTTTTGAATCATCCTTAAATGTTACTTTCTTTGACTTCCTTTCGTCTTTATGTGATCTCTTTTCCAAAGATATAATTCTTCTTTCTACAGACATGGCTTCTTTCATGTTTTCTACAAGGGTAACCTTATTGGCTCTATCTACAAAAATTTCAATATTAGAAGGAAGGGAGGATATGTACCATTCTATTTGTACATCTATTGCAGGTTTTGAGGCAGTTGAGATTTTTTTTAGTAACTTTTTAAATCTGGAGTTGAAGTCTTTGATCCTTTCATCTGAATTTGATTTTTAAGTTATAAACATCAATGATTAAGGATGCTATGGTCTTGTCATCACCAAATTTTGTAAGAAATACTTCTTGAAAAGTATCCCAGACTCTTATTGAACCTACTGGAAGGGAAAAATACCAAGACCCAACAGATCCTTGGAAGGTATAAGGAAACAGTCTAATTACAACATCTTCATGTGCAACTCCATTAAGATTCATGGCTAACATAAAGTTATTTAGATGTTCTTCAGCTGGAATACCATCATCATGATTGTACTTAGGTAACCATTTTTCTGGGTTTTGCTGGGAGAGCATTTGGATTAGCAACCAGAACAAAACTAGGATTTGTCCAAGGTTGAGCAGGTTGATTGGCCATAGCTTGAGTCAGAGACTGGGAAGATGGGAAGGTCGGTCCAGAAGTAGTTATAAATGGAGAAGAACTTACTACTTGGCTAGTACTACCAGTAGCAGTGCTAGTTGGAGAAGTGGATAGCTAAGAAGAAGTTGATAGTTGAGAAGAAGTGGATTAGGTAGAAGCACATGGAGAAGTGAATGGATGGAAAGGTGATATGATCTCATTGGTATCTGATTTAGATCTTGATGTGATAACTTTCCTACGTCGTGGAGTGATGGTAAACTAAAAAGGAGTTACTCCAAGCTTTTCACTTTGAAATCTAGTTAATACACCAGTTTCTTGTAATATGGAAGGAACAATTTCTTCAGAAGCTTCAGGCCTCTCTAGTTTCTTGGAAGAAATGGATATCTATTCCAATTTATGTATCAAAGAATGGACTTCGGGAGACTCGAGAGTGTCATCTGGAGAAGGTGGTTGTCTTACCACTTCAGGAAATGAGGGAGATGTTTCTACAACTTCAGATTTCTGATCTGGAGATTTTGAATGAGATCTAGAAGGTGTAGAAGTGGTGAAGGGGTTATGACTCTTATGAAAGTTTTTCGATTGATATTTAGGTTTATATGCCATTCACAGTCGGATGTCCCTCTTTATAGTGCCAAAATGTTGAGGCCTCAGATTTATGCTACTCCAACATGGGGGGATAACCACCCAGTCTAGACCTTAATACATCTCATTTTCCATTTAAAGTGGTGGATCCGACTGGGGATAATGGGACCAGTTTCCCATTATGGGTTTTAAAATGAGAGTGGGTGGTTTTTCGAGTGATTGCAATAGAATAATGATAACTAAATGACCTATTCTATCATGCAAGCCTCTAGCTAACTTAATCTAATATAAACCCAGGTATATCTGTATAATATGCGATCTACAAAGATATCTTCTTGACATGTGATAATAAAGATCAATCATGCATAAAACATAGATGATAACATGTAAAGATAATTTCTTTGACTAAATAGTTAGTCAAAGAAATGTATAAACTATATCGCATATGTGATGATTTATATATGAAAATAAACAAACTCTGTTAGGCATCATACAATAGTGCAATTAATGCTTAATAGAAAGAACATATCTCATATACAATTCATGAAAATGAAGTGTTGTCACTAATTAAACAGAAACAGGACTAATCATACAAGATATAAGTACCATATATGTGAAGTTCTGCTCATTTGACTAATGACATAGATCAACTCCTTTCTTCAGATCAAATTATCTTCCAAGTATACAAAAGTGCATCAACAAAGGAAAGTAGTTTGATATTTAAAAGAAACGATCATGTTCCATGATTTCACCAAAGCATTCACAAACTTACAATAATGCGTTCTTTGCAAATGGTTTTGTTAAAATTTTGGACCCTTCTCTAAATGCATGATAAGGGTATAAATACTATTCTAACTGATGTCCAAAAATAGATTATACAAAAATTTGATGAGGTTTCAAGCAACCTTCCTCCTAACTAGTTAACTAACTCTAAAAATAAAAAGTGACTTGATGAGCAAAGGCTATGATAATGTTTTAATTTCTACGAGCTTGTCTTTCAAATAACATATATCGTCCATCGATTTGACTTGAGAAGGTGCCCCAAAATATGTTTTGACCTGTCCTGTGAAAATTGCATCCGTGAGAGGTGGCAACATCCGCTGATTTGAATGGAGTGAGTAGTTAAGGGTCATGATTTGACTATCTGGCTTGATGAGGTATTGCCAATACAACTCCTAATCAGTCTTTTCTAATTTTGTGATTGCTTCCCTTTGAGTTTCCACTCTCTCCATCCATCTGTTATGCAAGTCATTTAGATCGGGCAGTTCTTTCAGGTTGCCTTCTTTCACTAGGTTGGTGGCAAAAAAGGTGTAGTTTACCACCTTTACTATCTTCTTTGACACCCCGACCACTCTTGCCACGGCTAGTTCGGCATGGTTGACCCTTGCATCCTAATCCATGAAAAGAATGTCCTTGCGTGTCTCCTCAATCTCAAGTAGATTAGCTTTCCTTCCCTCTTCTATTTCTTGCCATTCGATGAACTCTGAGATCCTTGTGTTTAGATCAATAAAATCAGTTCTCTGGTCAATCACTTTATCTGTTAGGTGGTCACTAGTGATCAGATAAGGAGCGATATGTGACATCTTTTGGAAAAAAAATTCTTACTATTTTAAGAAGAGAGAATTTAGCTCTAGTGCCTCTTTGATGAATTCCTCGACAATAGGAACATCCTTATATCTTTCCATGGCTTGCTGCAAGTATTGGAGTTGCATGTTTTTGGCTGATATGTCTGCTTCGTGGATTATCTTTAGCACCTCCATGCTCTGTTGCAATTGGGCCAGCTGCTCAGTGTCCTGCCTGTTCACACTTCCCTTCTCTGTTTCGAGCTGTTGCTCGAGATGTACAATATTCTCTTCGTTTTCCTTCAACAAAATATTTGCCGATAGTGAGAAGATCTGTAGCAGCTTCTTTGGGAAACCTAGGGGCTTTCTTATTGAAAATTAACTGATGCAATGGAAAAATAATAACATGGCATATTTTATAAAAATGGGATATCTAATGAGATTCCAAAATTTGTTTATGGCTGAGATGGATAGGGTAGGGTTCTTGCAAGGTCCATTTTGAACCCATGATTGGAATTTAGTGCAGAAATAGATAGCCCCCATGATGTAGGCACTGAAATAGAATGGAGGAAGGTTCTCTAGAGAGGAGGATCTCTTCTGTCTATATTTGGTAATGATAGTGGCTAGGTTATTAGATAGGATGGTGGCCCAATTCATAATGTGGGAATTGACACAGGCATTAATCAAAGGAATCCATTCTATGGAAAACTTAGCATTATTAGGTAACCTATATAGTCTACATAACATAGCAGTTGCATAGTTTTAGGAGTTTGCGAAAGAGGCTACAGGATACATGCCCATTTTATCAAATTTGAACTTGTTCTCTTGTACCCTCCAGCCCTGGATCATCTTGAAAGGTTCTTCATTCTTCTTTGCGAAGTTGGAAATGTATGATTTATCATATATGTCCTGAGGGTCAAGGATATGGTATATTTGCTTCAGGTCTTCCGCTTTGAATGACCCCATGAGTTCCATTCCCGAGCTTCCGAATTGCCTGTCTTGAATAGTGTGGTTTTCCACCACCCACCTAATCATATCAGAGTATGGGAGTATTTTTTCTCTTTCTCCTATTCAGTGAAGGAAAGAACGGGAAGAATCCTTAAATTGGAGTCTCAAATGTTTTATTGATTCTATTGTCACTTTTGTGACAGTAATCTTGGGACGCTCATCCTCAAGCCTATTGTGTATAACCTCCCAAGATGTTTCTCCCCCGTCCACGCTGAAAACCGTATTAGAGAATATAGGAGACATTTCTGATAGCTCAGACTCTATAATTCTTTTCTTTTTATGTTTGTGCATCACCTTCTGCAATGACGTGTATTTTATAGCTTGCCTGAAATGGACGAGATATATCAACGCAAATGATATTGGGAAATTAAGGCTGAAAGCTTTATGAAATGACTTTAAATTGTGGGAGGATTTCAAATGAGATACTCAGCGTTAACTAGCCATAATTGGGAAAATAATTACCTCTCCTCAGGCTGCTAAACATTAATTACCCTGTCAAACCATTCATTATTATATTAAAACACACTTACTTCCAAAGCTTGCTGCTTTATTCGCGCATAACAGTTTTTAAAACGATGTTATATGGAATTGCCCGCTTATAATGCGAAATGTGATATCGCATTTCGAAAATAGTTAACGAATGACATAGTGGCACGTCTTATTTACTCGTGACTGCTACAAAATGCGATTGCAAATTCTTAAGGCGTTTTTTGATCGGTATATCGCAGCAGGGGGGTTGATCGCATATCGCAATTTCTTCAAGGTGTTTATGATCATCACATGGGAAAAATGTGATTTGCGATTTGCGATGAGGATCATAAACTTGGGTTGTTTTAAGAGTTTTTAAGGAAATTTCTTAGAGTTAGGATTCATTATTTTAAAGACTAAAAATTTAAAAGGGGTCCCCATTTATATGTCTAATATTAGCTATTACTATATATAAATGTGGGGGTTTTTTACATAGTACAACACGATGTCGGCTCTGTGGTATAAAAATCACAACTTTAGATAACATATTATATGTGATTGCTACTTCCTAAGTGTTACACGAGTTCTGTAACATCAATGTTTAAAATTAAATACAGTTGATTGTTATGATCTCACCATTTCTTAATCATTCAAATACATAATGTGAAACTGATCACATTCCAGAGCACAAACCCGTCAGTTCTAGACCAAAGAAGAGGATTCCAACTGCACATTAAAACTTGTAGAAATAGAGTATTGCAACATAAGGCGATCTTGTAAATTCAGAAAATCTGAAGGGATGAAATATCTATATAAACAAATATTTTGAGTGTAGGAACAATTTCTAGTGAAACAAATAAAATCAATATTGCAATCAAAAGGAAAGCATTACAGCAGATTTAATAACACCAATTTGAAGAAGGAAAGAGATTGAAAACAGTTAAATCCTGTGATATGAATTTCACACACAACAAATAATAATTTAAATAAAAATTAATATAAAATATGCATAGCGGTGTCGAGCTGGTCTGGCGGCCAACCCAGCCAGCTCATACCCTCTATGAGAGACCCGGTTCACACAAGAATTAAAGCTATGAGATGCATGAAATAGATAAAAAGAGCATGGCAAGAAATTATTCGATTAACATTTGAAATCAATCTTTTACATTATGCAGACAGACACTCAACTCTAGCAAGCAGGAAAAGTGATCCATAAGCAATAATCTGCATGATGCTACATTGGGACCAACTTCTCCTCCCTTATGTGCATTCCTTTTGTGCCTGGGCATGCTTATGCTATCGACATATTACTTGACTGACCAAGTCCCCTGCTCCAAGTAGTCTCTTAAACTTATATATGCATCGAAATACAAATTAAGGCTTTTAATCAGCCAATCAATATACAAGAGGGGCGGATTATAAATCTTAACAATTTTCCAGGAATAAAATTAGTTTTGCAACTAAATGTCGAAATAGGTGAATTGTTCCTCTTTTCCTGGAATGGTAATACTACTGGAAAGTACGATTTGACTACTCCCTTCTTCTTTGTGTGATGATGAACTTCTCACAGGTGTATCTCTCAGAGTAATGACTTTTATCCTTTATCCAACATTTGACTTTATTCGCACGAAATTTTAGCAAATATTAACTGATATGGTGGATACGTTTCCATAGCCGCACGGACCTAATCAATATCCTCATAGACGCAAAGTTCTTCATGACCGTAAGGGTTCAACAAGAAAAAATTAGAATACATCTTCTATCGATCATCACGAGTTAACTCCGTCCCAATACTATTTATTGTCATGTTAACTGCTCCTGTCTATGAGGTGTCTCTCCTTTGAAGAAAAGTGCATCCAATATGAATTTTGAAGCAATTTCATGATCAAAATCACTACAAGAGAGTAATTTCTTAAGCTTCCATCTTGATATGTTTGGGAAACGAATTAAGCGGCCAAGTCGACTTCCCAAAATATGCCTTTTGTCTACGATCTTGGGATAATGTGCCCTTGCCCATTTTAGCACAAAATCATAGACTGTATCTTCTGAAGCCACTTGCAATTCATTGCTAGATAACACTGCCTCCGCACCTTCCAATGGAAAACCCATAACTTCTTGTTTGAACTTCGTAATATCTCTAAACTACTTGGCAAGATATTGCTTAGTTGCATCAATTAGCAGTTGAACTACATCTACCATTAGAACACTAGATGCAAGTTCTAGATACAGTAATGCAGATTTTGGTGTCATAATTTCCTTAACAACATGCTGCAATGATGCATACAAGAAGCCATATCAAAATTATCTATAGCCATTAATACATAAAAAAATGCAGAAGAAATATTTGTTGTTATTGATCCACTGTACATGAAGTTCAGTAGCTCCATTAGAGCCGCTTCTTCTGAGGAACGACTTTTAATAACTATCTGAATAAATGCCTAGTGCAGTGAACATCCTCAAAAGATGGTTTAGCAGATGATGAGCCCCATAAATGAGTAATTATATGGGCTCATTTTGCCTCCTAACATAGTTTAATCAACCATTCTCTTATCTTGTTGCATGTTTTTTGATTATATTTATGCTTATGGAGTGAGTTGGGTTGGTTATGATGCCATGGAGTCTAATATGTGTTTAATGCAGATTTTTGTTGAATTTTGAAGACAAAGTCAAAGATTTAATGGAAAATTGGCAGCAATAATTTGAAGTGGACAAAGGAGAGGATTTATAGGAGGGAATCCCCCTCATTTATTACTCCCCCACTTCGAATTCTCCTTCATGCAGCTCGGAGCACAAACAGCCAAATCAATGCACTAGGAGGCAGCCGAGCAAGTGAAGGATAACTTATGTTTATCTCAAGTTTTTGGGAGCCAAGCCTCCCCGATTTTAAGGAAGTTGTTGGGAGCTTCAATTGTATAAGTAGAAAGGCCTAGGGCCTCATTAGGAAGTTAGTCAAATTTTCAAATTTTTGTTGTAGCATTGCTCTGCTCAACTTCGAGCTTACTTTTGTTGACAGTTTCATGTAATGCTATTATTTTTTTTATAATAAAGATGAGATCCTTTTTGAGCTAGCACTGAGATACCTCAGAGGGCTAAAGCTCTTGGGTTAGGGCCCAATCCAAGCAGCCAAGCTCCTCTTGTTTGTATTTATATGCTTTGTTTCAGTTTATGGATTAGTTGCTGTTAGATAAATTTCTTTCTTAGTTAAGAATAGGTTGGTTTTGGTAATTTAGAAGGTTGTTTCCATTTGAGTTTGCTATAGAAGGTTGAACAGTGATAGAAAGAAGATACAAAAAGGCCATCAAAAGAGCCTTGCCCTCCTTTCCTCCCTTTGGGACCATGAACTGAGGCCAAGACCCTCTTGCTACCACAAAAAACATAGATTTGCCTTCTCCATAGGATTTCTAGTGTTGCAGTTTGTTAGAAGGTTAATGCTTTTCTTTAGATCTCTTTCACCATGCTCATTTCTGTCTTGCAATAAGTTTCCTTCCATGCTTTCTCTCATTATAGTATTTGTTAGCATGTCTTTCCATAGCTCATAATCTAGATTAGCTTGATGCAAAATTCTGTTTTTTTGATGTCCTTAGTTTCCTTGGTTGCTTGATCTCCTTGTTTGATTTTCAGGTCCTTTTGCAGAAAATATCTTCTCACAGCAAGTCAGACTACTAGCCATCACATTCTCTCGCTAATCTATTCCCTATAGGCCGCCCAAGGTTCACCTCAAATTTTCCTTAGTTTTCTGTGTTTTTCCTTAGGATTTCTTCCTCTCTCTCGACCATATTTTCCTCTCCTATCAATCCTTGGTGGACCATAGGTGCCTTAACACATCTTACCAACCTTCAACTACCCTTTCCACCCACTCTTGCACCTTAAAAACCTCCAAAATTGCACTCAGCATCCTCCTGTAGATCTCCTGTAGCCTCCTGTAGATTTTCCTATAGGCTTCTTTTTGAAGTCTGATTGTAGGAAAAGCCTCCAGAAGGCCACCTGAGACCTTCCAGGACCCATCCACACCATCCTACATCTTCTTAAGTCCCAAAACCGACCTCCATCGCCACCTAATCGTTGCCACATCCACAATCAAATAAATTGCATGCATGACAATTTCACATAAAAATACATAAAAATCCAAAAAGAAGTTTTTTACTCATTTACTTCTAGAAATAGCTTGAATAGATGTTGTTTACTTCCTAAGTAGGTAATGGCATTCATTTCATGGTTTTTCATCTCTCTTTCTGCAAAAGTAAGATTAGTTGGTTAAGTAGGGTTTGCTAGGTTTACTTTACATTTCAGTCTTCTTTTCCTTTCTGCAAGTAGAGTAGCCTCTGTAGAGTAAGTTTTCCTTTCTTTCATCACATATAGAGCTTCTTCTGGAATCCATAGAAGTTGGCTTGAGCTCTTAGTGATCTTGCACCAGCTGACCAAGTGACAGCCTGTAGTAAGAACTAGTACTTGTGCATACAACACCGTCGCTTCCAAGTTTGTTACAAACTACCGTGTTGATAAAAGTAAAGTAGGAAGCCCAGGAGTTGCAGGATTATTGCTGCAATACTGGTACTCACCACTTTTTGGTGCCGTTGCTGGGGAAGTGTAAGAGTATTTTGTGATTACTGCTTTCTTCTTTTTTCTATCGCAACATTCTGCTAAGTAGTTTATTTCAGCGAAAGTAGAGTAGTTGTTTCTTTCAGTTTCTGCATTTCCCTGCTTTCATTTTCAATTCTACAAATTTCATTTCAACAAACATAGAATAGTTGTTTCTTTCAGTTTCTGCATTTTCGTGCTTTCCTTTTCAATTCTGCAATTTCCATTTCAGCAAAATTAGATTAGTCATTTCCTTGCTTTCAGTTCTGCATTTTATTTTGCTTTCCTTTTCAGTTCTGCGATTTCACTTCAGCAAGTTCACTTCAGTTAGTTGCAATTTTCAATCAATTTCAATTTTGCAGGTACAATCAGTGAAAAAGAGACAAAAACCAACCAAAAATATTTCCTTTCATGCCTCGTAGGAATAGAGATAATTCAGGAAAATTCTTTCCCAACACCCCCACTACATCACATAGCCAACCTTCTCTCTTCTTCGGTGGCAGTGATCAAGAAGAGCCTTTAGGTGAATAGCCAGAAATATTTGAAGAACCTATAGGTAAAGAAGAAGAAGAAAACATCCCTCCTGAGCCAATGGCTTAAAATAGAAATGCAAGGGGGAATGGAGAAAGAATAGAGGGTACCTTTCCCATCTGGGAGATCAATGGGGACACCAAAATGAAGAATATAAGCCCTTCAGCCCTACCTCACTTCCATGGTTTGACTACAGAAGATCCTGACACCTTCTTGTTTGAGTTTGTTGTTATCTGTCGAACCTATGAATATGCAGAAGATGAGCAAAAGTTGAAACTATTCCCTTCTACTCTCAAGGATGCAGCATTGCGCTGGTTCATGGGGTTTCCTAGCAATAGTATCACCACTTGGGCTCAGATGCAGCAAGTATTTAACAACAAATACTAAGACTACTGTAGGTCAAAAGATACCAAAGAAGAAATCTTCCGAATGACCATGGGAAGTGATGAATCCCTGGAAGACTATGAAGAGAGGTTCTAGCTTAGTTACAAAAGGGCCAGGTGTACATTTGACCCTGAATCTCTGAAGTTGGTCCTGCTCAGGGGAATTCCCAAAGACCTTCTAGACACCCTCCATCTACTGGCTGGGGGAGACATCTACCAACTACCTTATGAGGACATAAAGACTATCTTTAGAAACCATTCTAGAGCAGCCAGAAAGAGAGGTAGGGGGAGTCAACCCATAGCCAATAGCTCCTCATCCAATTCATCCATCAAAGGTGAACTCGGAAACATGTTGGAAGACTTTTAGAGTGAGATGTTGCAGACTCTTGCCATGCAAATGGATACCTTGCATATCAAAAGGAAATAAGAGGAAGCAGAGAGGGCTTTGGCTATCTTCTACCCTAGATGCACTAGGAGGCATCCTAGGAATGAATGTCCATTGAACTCTATAGAGGTTTGTTCAGTCTATGAAGCAGATCATTCTACAGATAAGTGCCCTTCCTTGCCCAGACTTAAAGCTGTATACCAAGGGGCCAAAGGAGCCACTGAACCACTCTATTTCCTAAACCAAGGGAGACCGCATGGACCTAGACCATACTAGCAAGGGATGCAAGGGACATCTTAGGCATACTACACCCCCAACCAAGTCACTCTTGTACCTTCTTGGGGCCCTCCTGCTCATCCTTCTTAGTCCACACCTCCTCCTTGGTCCTTTCCATCTCAATATCATGCCGAAACAGCTGCTCATTCATTTCAATCCTATGCTCAACCACAACCTCAGTGGAATGCATCTCATCAGGGGTGGAGGCCCCAGTACAACTCTCCTCCCACTCTTTTGCCTCCACCACCTGCTCAACCACAACCATTGCCTCCTGCTCCACCAAGGCAACCCCAAATGCTTGCCTAGCCAAACCCGAACCCGAACAACAGATAGGCTCAGCAAGTATATAGTGGGGAAACATCATGCCCAACTTATGTTGTGGAGATTCAGGAGATTAACCTATGATCTGGGAAGGTTCTCCTAAACAGCCAACCTCCACCTAGGGAGGTTGAGGAAGATAAAGAGGAAAGTGAACCTAAAGCAATTCCACCCTTTCATGAGAGACTATCTGGGACAACATAGCCCACCCCAGAAGAAACTGAACTTATGGGAGAATTGACATAGTTATGTGTGAAGATACCACTTCTCCAAGCCATAAAAGATGTGCCTATCTATAATAGGTTGCTTTAGGCATCCAGGAAGGCATAAGAGAGATGTCCCAACCATCAATGTCATAGGACAATTGTCTAACCTGATGTTGGTGTAGGTAATATGTCCGAAATATCTGGACCCTGGAAGCCTAGTAGTTGATGTCCACATTAATGGCACCATGATCCCACATACAATGATTGATTTGGAAGCTGCCATTAATGTGATGACAAAGGACACAATGCTCAAACTTAACCTCTAGGGCTCCTTGAGGAAGACCACAACAGTACTTCAGCTAGCAGACCACTCAACCGTGACCCTTGAAGGGATTGTGGAAGATGTGATGCTCTCCATTGGTTCATGGGAGTACCATGCTGAATTCTTAGTCCTCCAGCTGAAGGCAAAGCTCATTGGGTATCCTCTCATCCTGGGGAGACCCTGGTTGGCTACTGTTGATGCCTACATCAACTGTTGAGCTGGGAACATGACCATCAAGAACGGGCATATGTCCAAGCAGTAGTCCTATACCCTCCTACCCAACCCTTGCTAGAACATGATCTACCTCTTTGGTTGGAGGAGAAGGATGAGGTTGAAGTCTATTCTACACCACTCTGTGCATTAGGAACTGCCATGGGGGGGAAACCGCAAGATGAGGATGATATCATTGAAAATCCAGTACCTTGCCATTAGAGGACATAGTGAAAGAAACCAAAAACAATCCCTTAACTAATCTCTGTGTGGCCGACCTAACCTCTCTCCGTGTTAAGAATATAGAGTTCAACCCAAAAAGAACCTTGAAAATCAATCCATCCCTATCCACTTCCCAGGAGAAGGAGCTGTGCAACTTATTGAGAAAACATTTAGATGCCTTCGCCTGGAGTTATAAGGAGGTGAAGGGAGTGCACCCTTCAGTATGTACTCATTATATATACATTAAGGAATATTGCAAACTAGTCAGGTAGCCTCAAAGGAGGATGAATCCAGCACTTAAAGACATTGTTAAGAAAGAATTGCAAAAATTTCTTGATGCAGGATTCATCTACCCCATCTCTAACAGTGAATGGGTCTCCCCTTTGGTGCTAGTGCCAAAGAAAAATGGTAAGTGGAGAATCTGTGTCGATTATCGAGAATTGAACAAAGCCACTAAAATGGACCATTTTCCTTTGCCATTCATAGATCAAGTGTTAGATGGTCTGGCGGGGAAATTTTTTTTCTCCTTCCTAGATGGGTTTAGCGGGTACAATCAGATTCAAATCAGCCTGAAAAACCAGGATAAGACCACTTTCACTTGTCGTTGGGGTACCTTTGCATATCGGGTCCTTCCTTTTGGTTTGTTCAATGCTCCAGCCACTTTCCAGAGAGCAGTATTGAGTATATTGTCTGAACTGGTTCATGATGCAGTGGTAATATATATGGATGATTTCACTCCTTATGGTTCTAACTTTCAGGAAGCTTTATCTAACCTAGGAAAAGACTTGGACAAGTGTATTGAAATGAACTTGTCCCTCAGTCCAGAAAAATGTGAATTTTTTATGACTGAAGGGACCGTGATAGGTCATGCAATATCTCAACAAGGATTGCAGGTGGACCCCAACAAAATTGCTATTATCCAAAGGGTCCCACCTCCTCAAAAGGTGAGAGATGTCAGAAGTTTCCTAGGATTAGCTGGATATTACAGAAGATTCATTAAAGATTTCAGTAAGTTAGCCTCTCCATTGTTTGGTCTTTTAGGAAAATGAAGTCGAGTTCATATGGTCTGAAAACTGTCAAGAAGCCCTAGATACCTTGAAAAGAAAATTTGTGACTGCCCCAATTTTGAGAGGCCTAAACTGGGCCTTACCTTTCCACATTCACACAGATGCCTCGAACAAAGCAATAGGAGCAGCCTTAGGACAAATTGATGAAAAGTTATCTTATGCCATATACTTTATAAGAAAAAACTTATCAAAGGCAAAGTTAAATTGCACAGTGACTGAGAAGGAACTCCTAGCTGTAGTGCATTCCTTAAACAAATTCAGACATTATATCACAGGCTATCAAACCTATGTGCACACTGATCATGCTGCAATTAGATATTTAATGAAAAAATTGGATGTAAATGCTCATGTTATTAGATGGTTACTTTTACTGCAGCAATTTGATTTGACCATTGTTGATAAGCCTGGTAAAGAAAATGTTGTTGCTGAATGCAGGTGAAGAAGGAATGGTGGATGATCAAATACCAGAGGAACACCTCTTTGCTATATTAGTACTCTCTCCATGGTTTGCTGATATATCAAATTACTTGGTTTCAGCACAGTTTCCACCACACCTGTCCTCAAAGGAGAAGAGCAAGATCGTGAGGAAAAGTGCCCCTTTCACCTGGATTGGGGGCAATCTCTTCAAACTTGGCCCAGATCAGATCTTGAGAAGATGTGTTAGGGAGGAGGAAGTTTTTGACATTCTCCTGACCTGTCATGACGGGCCTTGTGGAGGCCATTTTGCAGCAAAGAGGACTGCCTTCAAAATATTGCAAGCAGGCTACTATTGGCCCACTCTTCATCAAGATGTGAGGAGATACACCAACCAATTTGATCGGTGTCAAAGGATAGGGAAACCTACTCCAAAGGATGAGATGCCCATGCAACCTCAAGTGATCTTCGAACCATTTGAGAAGTGAGGCATGGAATTTGTGGATCCTATCAACCCTCCTTCAAAACAAAAGCAGTACATCATTGTGTGCACCGATTACTTGACAAAGTGGGCAGAAACAAAAGAAATCAAAGCAGCAACAGAGGAAAAAGTAGTTGAGTTTTTAAGAGAAAACATATTCTACAAGTTTGGGTATCCAAGAGAATTGGTCACAGATCAAGGTAGTCAGTTCACTTCCAATTTGATTGCAGACCTACTCACACATCATAAAATCAAGCACAAGACTTCCACCCCTTATCATCCACAAGCCAATGGGCAGGTGGAAGTCACTAACAGAGCTTTGTAAGGAATTCTGACCAAGGTAGTGAGCACCAGCAGGAAGGATTGGGTAGACCGATTAGTTGAGGCCACCTGGGCCTACAACACAACATGGAAGACCACCATAGGGTTCACACCCTATGAACTGGTCTATGGGAAGAAGGCTTTGCTGTCAATAGAATTTGAATACAATACACTAAGGATGGCAGCTCAGCTAGACCTAGACCTTAGCCATGCACAGAAGGAAAGACTACTCCAGCTCAATGGATTGGATGAACAAAGATTACAGGCCCTCCTCCACACAGAGGTAGTTTAGCTTCAGAGGAAGATATGGCATGATAAAAATATCAAGGAGAAGCAGTTCCAAGAGGGAGATTGGGCACTGCTCTATGATTCAAGGTATAAAGACTTCAAGGGCAAGCTGAGGACAAGATGGTTGGGACCCTACACTGTGGAAAAATGCAATGACAATGGTTCAGTTCTGATCAGAACCATTGATGAGGAAGCCATACCCATGCTTTTCAATGGACATAGGTTGAAAATTTACAAGAAGCCCCTCTCCAAGCGAGAGTTCATTGAAGATCTGAATAAAACAGTGATGGTAGTGGGGCATGTCTCAGCCTCCACACACTGAAGAAACAGAAAAAAGAAAAATAATAAGGACTCAAGTGAAAACCTCCATGAGGCGCTTGAGTCCCATCATTGGGTTGAAAACATCTTATGAGGCAGCCCACTGATGCAAAAAAAAAATTAAGAGAAAAGAAAAAGAGAATAAGATCCCTAGGTGGAAACCTCCCTTGGAGGTGCCTAGAGTAGGAAATCAGGGTGAAAACTTCCTTGAGGCACCCTAGTTGTCTTTCAAAAAAAAAAAAAAGAGAGAAAAGAAAAAGAAAATTGAATTTTAATGTGCATTGTAGGTTGTAGGAAGACCACAGGGAGCAAGAGGAGCCTATTAAATCTCCTCCACACTCTTCTCCATCATTTCTAACCTTTCTTCCACCCCACTATGTTTTTTTCTGGAAACTGTGCGTTCTACAGGAGGCCCTGTGTTTTCTACAAGAGGCTCCTGTAGAAATAATAGAGAGCCAGAAATGGTTCCAAAAAGCAGTTTGAGAGGCTGGGAAGTTTCATGAAATGCATGTAGACCCTCCTATAGCTATCCACCCTCCTTTACATCCACTCCACATCTGCATCACATCATCATCATCATTTTTTTCCTCCCTGTACAGAAAAACACAAAAACCAGTTTTTAGAAAAAAAAAAAAAAAAAAAACAAAAAAATAAAGGGAGCAACACCTCAAATCTCACCTGCAGCTTACCAAGTACCTCTCCATCTCCATTAGCATCTCTGGCATCATCCTCACTGCTCCCAGCACAAAAATCAGCTAAAATTTTAAAGGGAGAAGCAACTACAGGAGCTCCTGTAGGAATTCTTGTAGCAGCTGATCCCATTAAAATCAAGCCACAACAGCAAAAGAAGTGCAACCATGGGATTGAAGGAGACATCTGAAGCTAGATCCAGCCAAAGGATACCTACACAAAACAACCAGCCACACATCAAAAAGCAAAAAGCATGTAGCAAAGGAAATACAGGCATGCAGCAAAGGAAATACAAGCATGCAACAACAAAAGGAGCCAAAATGCCTCACAACACATACATTCGACTCATAGGTAAGTGACTAACCTGCTCCTCTGTTGCATTGGTGTAATTGAAAAATATGCATAAGCGAATGAGATGGTTGGGGTTGAAAGAGAAAGGGTGGCCAGTTAACTGGCCATCCTCATCCAGTTGACCGTGCTTGTCCAGAGTTGCCACCACATGTGCATGTAGTCAAACTCACAGAAAAATCCCAAGGACAGGTAGTGGAGGGTTTGCAAACTCCGATGCAATGATGGGAGGTGATTGCGGGAAGAAAGCATGATGACAAGGTGAGTGGGGACCAACAGTCCAAATATGGCAACGTACATTTTTTTCCAGCTCACCCCCTCACCAGAAATATCTAAAAGAAGAAATAAGTACTCCTCCTCGAAACTCCTTCACCACCTTTTCTTTCATTTCATCCTCGTCCACTTAGCTGCAGCAAGCTCTCTGTCACCTCTGTAGCCTTGAAACCATCATTCTCCATTGGTTTCATCCATCCTCCTACTATCAATGTTCTACAGGAGCACTTACAGGTTCTACAAGAGCACTTATAGGTTCTACAGGAGCACCTACAGGCAGTTCTACAGGAGGGGAAGTAAGTTGTTTTTAAGGAGAAAACACGGGGTTTTTGCTCGATTTCTGGCTTGAGGAGGTAGGTTCTATGCATACCCACGTTGATTTTCAATTTGTACAATGAATGATAAAGTTTTAAGGAGGAATTGAGTCCATAGAAGAAGATGAATTCCATAAAAAATTTCTGCCTGTTTTCTTAAAAAAGAAAAAAAAAACACAGTTTTCTCTTATTTTCCTATTTTCTACAAAATTTTTGTCTCCATCATTTGGTGTTCAAAATGGGTATAAGAAAAATGATATGGGGATTCATGAGGAAGGAGCCCACAAATTCAACCAGGCTCCATGAACATCCCCAGGTAGTAGCCATATTCACCAGAGCAAATTGGATGCCATTTTTTGAGAAATTCTGAGGGTTTGATGAAGAAGTTGCTCAGGAATTTTCCCTCTCTTTAGTCCCTCACTCAAGGACCCATGCCACTGTTACTTTTAGAGGTCTCTCCATGGAAATCACCCCAGAATTTATCAGTAGGGTTACCACCCTTCCTCTTGGATTACCCTGGAGCAAAGATGAAAAACCAATTGGACAAGCTGCTAAGAAAAACTTCTTCCAAAATAATGAACATCCTGTACAAGACAAAAATGGCATCAGAAGGACAAGGATACCTTACCCTTGGGATGAGGTCAGTTACCAAATAATCAAATAAATCTCCTATCAAGGAAGGTATAGCATAGTCTATGGCTACCATTTTAGAATTCTCCATGAGCTAAGATATGGCATGGACACTCCAACACCACAGAAACTCAGCATCCCCTATTTTCTCCTACAGTCCCTCATAGACTTCAGCATTAAGTTGAAGGCAGGAGGTCCAAATCAGCTGGCTCACCATGGGTTCATTAAAATGTTAGTGGAAGAAGCCCTCCATACGTTCACAATCCCCATAGCATGGGATATTTTCCAAAATATGACAACAGAAGATGACATAAAGGCTCTCACATATGATACCAGTCCTTCTGATAGTGGGGAGGAGGATCAGAAAGGGGGAGAAGGGGAAGAAACTGAGGAACAAGAAGGGGAGAAGGAAGAAACCAAAACAGAGGAGGAAGAAACCAAAACAGAACAGGAGGAAATAAAACCAACAGAGACAGAGAAAAAGACAAAAGGAGGAGAAAAAGGGTGGAAAAGACCGAGGTGTCTCCTGAGACCCTAGAAAGAGAGGCATTAGCTGCTCTCACTGCCCTCAACACCCCAAGTAAACCAAATCAAAAGAGGAAGAGATAGACCTCAATGTATTTCAGGGCTAGGAAGAGCACAAGGATCAAACAAGGGAAACCCCAGCCTTCTTATAAAGTGCCCATTGTTATTGAATATTCACCCTCTACCCAAGGGAAGGAATCCCCTTCCAAGGCACCTATCACTTATGAAAGGGTGACTCCTAGATCTCCCACATGGAAGGAAAAAGTAGAATTACAGGACTCAAAAACAGTGCTACAGGAGGCACAGACTGTTCTACAGGAGACCTTGTCAAGACTACAAGAGACTAAAAAACTTGAAAAAAGATTACAAGGACAGTCACAGGGGAAGGAGGAAGCAACAGAGGCTCAAGAACCTGACCCCCAGCCTAGTTTGGGCTCTTATTACAATCTTCTTAAGGGGGGTATAATCATTCCACAGAAATTTGCAATCCCACTTTTCTTTGAGTTGGAGAAAGAAAGAGTAAGAAGCCATAGGTGGATGCAAATCGCCAAATCCAAGGGAGTTGAGGATATTGGCCATATGGAGAATCAACTCAGAGAAATGGGCAGAGAACTGAGTGTTGATAGACATAGAGAAGCAATCACAAGAACTCGCTTTCAAATAGAAAATGAATTGCTAAAAAGACAGCTGCAAGAAAAAGAGACACAATTGGCATGCATGGCCAGTTGGTTCATGGAGGCACTACAATGTAGAACACCAGCAAAATCATATGGATTATACCTCAAGGACCAATGGCTGCAATTTCAAATAAAGACTTTGGAACAGAGAGGCATAATGCCTTTCCAAGGCTACAGACAATTTATGGACCTATGTGACCAAAGTTCATCAGAAGACAAGGCAAAAATAACAGAATTCTATTTGCATAACATGGCCCTCACAGACATGAATGTGTGGGACCCCAATGTTAGGCTAGGGGACCTGCAACTAATGGCAATGGAATCATGGATGAATCATGAGGAGTTAAGGGCAACAAAAATAAGAAAGTTGATGATCAAGGAGCAGAATGAGCCCTTAATGATCAGAGCTGAGCTATCAGATCCCATGTCTCTCATCAGCACACACCATCTACTTGCAAATAATCCACAAAGTGCTCCTAAGTATATCAATGATCAGGCTCAAGCCATTGCACATTTTGAGGATATGGAAAGATTACTTGGGGATGACTGTATTCATGCTTGTATGAGGAGATGGAACACCCTACCACACAATTTGCAGATCAGGGAGTATCACTCCCCAACAAAGATGAAAGAAGCATTAAGGAGAGTGCCACTGTACAAGTGCTCTATGCAGAATTTGAAGGTCAATTGGATTGGCCTCAAATTGAGTCCCCCACTGCTGCTAGGCATGCTAGAAGGTAGAAAAGAGGAAGAAGAGCAACAACAGTGGGAAGAGGTGGACAAAAAGGCAAGATTCCATGACAGAGAAGAGGAGCTCACATCAGAAGCATGGGATGTCAGGGAGGCCATCAGGGCCATCAAAGATGAGGAGATGGACTAAGTTGCTCAGAGGATGAGCAACACCTTCAGTAGGGGGTGATGATGAGCCCCATAAATGGGTAATTATATGGGCTCATTTTGCCTCCTAACATAGTTTAATCAACCATTCTCTTAGCTTATTGCATGTTTTTTATTATATTTATGCTTATGGAGTGAGTTAGGTTGGTTATGATGCCATGGAGTCTAATATGTGTTTAATGCAGATTTTTGTTGAATTTTGAAGACAAAGTTGAAGATTTAATGGACAATTGGCAGCAATAATTCGAAGTGGAAAAAGGAGAGGATTTATAGGAGGGAATCCCCCTCATTTATTACCCCTCCACTTTGAATTCTCCTTCATGCAGCTCGGAGCACAAACAGCCAAATCAATGCACTAGGAGGCAACCAAGCAAGTGAAGGACAACTTATGTTTATCTTGAGTTTTGGGAGCCAAGCCTCCCTGATTTTAAGGAAGCTGTTGGGAGCTTTAGTTGTATAAGTAGAAAGGCCTAGGGCCTCATTAGGAAGTTAGTCAAATTTTCGAATTTTTGTTGTAGCATTGCTCTGCTCAACTTCGAGCTTACTTTTGTTGACAGTTTCATGTAATCCTATTATTATTTTGATAATAAAGATGAGATCCTTTTTGAGCTAGAACTTAGTTATCTCAGAGGGCTAAAGCTCTTGGGTTAAGGCCCAATGCAAGCAACCAAGCTCCTCTTGTTTGTATTTATATTCTTTGTTTCAGTTTATGGATTAGTTGCTATTAGATAAATTTCTTTCTTGGTTAAGAATAGGTTGCTTTTAGTAATTTAGAAGGTTGTTTCCATTTGAGTTTTCTATAGCAGGTTGAACAGTGATAGAAAGAAGATACAAAAAGGCCATCAACAAAGCCTTGGCCTCCTTTCCTCCCTTTGGGACCATGAACTGAGGCCAAGACCCTCTTGCTGCCACAAAAAACACAGATTTGCCTTCTCCATAGGATTTCTAGTGTTGCAGTTTGTTAGAAGGTTAATGCTTTGCTTTAGATCTCTTTCACCATGCTCATTTCTATCTTGCAATAATTTTCCTTCCATGCTTTCTCTCATTATAGCATTTTTTAGCATTTCTTTCCATAGCTCATAATCTAGATTAGCTTGATGCAAAATTCTGTTTTTTTGATGTACTTAGTTTCCTTGCTTGCTTGATCTCCTTGTTTGATTTTCAAGTCCTTTTGTAGAAAATCTCTTCTCATAGCAAGTCAGCCTACCAACCATCACATTCTCTCCCTGATCTATGCCCTACAGGTTGCCCAAGGTTCACCTCGAATCTGTCTTAGTTTTCTGCATTTTTCCTTAGGATTTCTTCCTCTCTCCTGACCATATTTTCCTCTCCTAGCAATCCTTGGTGGACCCTAGGTGCCTTAACACATCTTCCCAGCCTTTAGCTACCCTTTCCACCCACTCTCACACCTTCAAAACCTTCAAAACTGCTCTCGGCATCCTCCTGTAGACCTCTTGTAGATCCCCTGCAGCCTCTTGTAGATTTTCCTATAGGCTTCTTTCTAAAGTCCAATTGTGGGAAAAGCCTCCAGAAGGCCGCCTGAGACCTTCCAGGACCCATCCACACTATCCTACTTCTTCTTAAGTCCCAAAACTGCCCTCCATCACCACCTAATCGCTGCCACATCCACAATCAAATAAATTGCATCCATGACAATTTCATATAAAAATACGTAAAAATCCAAAAAGATGTTTTTTGCTCATTTACTTCTAGAAATAGCTTGAGTAGATGTTGTTTACTTCCTAAGTAGGTAATGGCCTTCATTTCATGGTTTTTCATCTCTCTTTCTACAAAAGTAGGATTAGTTGGTTAAGTAGGGTTTGTTAGGTTTACTTTACATTTCAATCTTCTTTTCCTTTCTGCAAGTAGAGTAGCCTCTGTAGAGTAAGATTTCCTTTCTTTCATCACATATAGAGCTTTTTCTAGAATCCATAGAAGTTGGCTTGAGCTCCTAGTGATTTTTCACCAGCTGACCAAGTGACAGCCTGTAATAAGATCTAGTACCTATGCATACAGCACCGTCGCTTCCAAGTTTGTTACTAACTACCGGGTTGATAAAAGTAAAGTAGGAAGCCTAGGAGTTGTAGCATTATTGCTACAATACTGGTGCTCACCAGTAGAGTCCTTTCAATCACTTTGCCCATTCTCTCCTTCTCAATCAATCTCAAAAGGCCAGTAACTTTCTCATGGTCAACTTATGTACATAGTGATAGATGCTAGCAGAATAATTGCAATCCCATGTCCCAAAGGGAACAAACATTTTCATATGTACGATCAAGATATAGAGCTATGATTCAAATCATTGGCATTTGATCAAAATATCTTGCCAACATTTTTCAGTGAGTGATATAAATACTACAAGATCAGGACTCTGCCCAACTAAAGACTATAATGTGTTAGCAATATGTGCCTTAGCTTGCTGAAGTCGACTGTAAAGGTTGCCTACCATTTCTCATTGACTTTGAGATGTCATCGGAGAATGGTATCTGATGCTACAGTAGCCAATTCCCTATTTAGAGGAAAACATGTTATTAACTTGTTCTAATTTTGACAAATTATATTGGAGAAGTATACATAACTGTACACATCCTCTCCTACAGGAATGCGAGTATAGTCTAGGAATCCTTTAAAGTGCAGGCAACCATAAAAACATGCCTGGATTGAACATGCCTACACTTGAACATGCCTGCACTAGTGCAGGAACCCATTGCACATTACGGGTAGGTAAATGCAGGTCCATAGCCCATAGAAAAGAATGATCAAATTAATTTTAAACCTGCAACAGACAAACCTTTATTAATAATGTTTTAATCCTGTTAAAACAAGTGAAGCAACAAATACTTGCAACAATAATCATTTAACCAACAACAACATGAGAGATTTCAAGTAAAAATAAGACAAAACAGAGGCCCAACATCCCCCATGCTGACCATCTTGCATGTCCTCATGCAAGGAAATCTGGTACTGCCACTCCCTTGCAAAAAAACAAAATTAGAAACATTTGTAGGCATTCAAAATGATGTTCCTGCAATTCTGTGTGATCACATTTTCTGCACTAGATAAAGCTTGCTCTAAAAACAGAGTCTGCTGGACTCTTTATTTGTTTAGACTGATTTCAAGAAGATCTAACACAAAGGCTGCCATAGAAATACTAAGTTGCAAGGATGGTGTTATTACTCGAATAAAATAACTAGCTTTTAAAATTTCCAAAAATATCTTGGAGGCATCCCTGATCAGAAGTTACACTTTAATATCCTCATTGTAAATATGAGCGACATGATTTAAAAGCCATGGTGTTAAAATTAAACATAGTAATACCTTCCCACAATGACCATTTTACCATTATCCATGTATAGTTGAAGCTCCTCTTTCCTGGGCATAGTGAATTACCTACACTAAGGGTCCCATGTCCATAAAAATCATTCCAAAAAGATAGAACTCATAGGTATAACAACAGAAGGATTTTAAATCCATTCTCAAAGAGATTGATAATGATTTCAGGGAAAAAAAAGCAATCAAGTAAATTATAGTGTAGAATTAACTTTGATACCACAGGCATGGCCCTCCTGCCAGCAGGTGTCTATAGCCTCGATAGGGATACCTTTTAACCTCATGAAATGCTTTTGTCCCACCTATTAGATATAGATTCAGAGTTATTTAAGAGCATTTATTTTTTATCTTTGAAGGTCGTTGTCCTGGCTTGGGAACCAGCTAACTAAAGTACCATTCATAAGAACTAACAAGGATGAACAAGCCAGCTCGCGATGAGACCTCTTGTCTTTCAGCTTCCTTAACTGAAAGCCATTACCCTGGCTTGGTGACCAGTGCAGTAATGTCATTCTCCTTAGGACCATGATCATAGTAGGTCAGCTCGCAATGAGACCTCCTATCCTTCAATTAATTCATTTATGTTTTTTCAGAAAAAATCTTTGATTATGATTATCCTCAGATAGGTTACTTAATAAGTAGGGAAGCAAATCTACTCCTTAAGAGTGCAGGATGGTCTGAAAAGTTTTTAATTACTACTCTTTACTGGTTGGTCATGCTACCCTAAAGACTTATTTTAAAGACATCTGAGATAATGACTAAAAACATTCCTTGAGTTGGTCATGCTACCATAAAGACTTATTTAAAAGACATCTGAGATAATGATTAAAAATATTCCTTGAGTTGGTCATGCCAGGTTTCTTTATGAAAGCTTATTAGGGTTTTGTAGGTGTGGTTTACCATAGGAGGTTTCTCATCAGTCCCTTTGAAGATGGACTTGAAAATATTTTATGGATGATAGTTTGTTAGAATAGGAGAGAAGTATTATATGTAAATTATAACAATACGCTTCACCGGCATATTGATAAACAATCAAAGTCAATTTAAAATATGAGACATTAAGTGTAAATTTATTCTAACAAGTCATACCATGAGAGTGCATAATAATAGAAATTTCAAAAGTTGCGCTTTTAGGGAATCACAAGTTCAAGAGTGTTGTTATACATCTTTATTCATTATTCTCATATTACCTTGCCCTATTTTTAAAAAGAGAAATATCACCTTTAAGTGTAGGCATACTTCTAATGAAGCCATGTGCGTAACAGAATGTTGATTATGCTCACACTTAGTTTTAGAGAATAGACTTCAAGACATACCAAAGCATGAGAAACCAATTGCTTCAATTGACATGGTATCAAGAATTTCCTAATGATGAGGAAATAAGGTGGGTTGATGACTGCTCGAAACCAGGATTCAATGGAATCCACATATTTATGATTCTCCAACTGGTGCAAGTCTTCCACAGTTTGATAGTCACTCTCCTAGAGGCACAAAGAATCTGGTGAAAGACAAAAGATAAATCCCTCAAGTTCAGGCTCAAATATTTGATTTACAAATTGACAAGAATGATTGAGAGAGATTCTAGGGTTTTGAATTTTAACAACATTTTGAGAACAAGTTCCAATGAAAGATTGCTCCTCTGGTGGTCTTTGAATTATATCTTCCTTGGGTAAATGTTCTGCAGTAATGGGGGAAGTTTCCAAATTCATTCCCTTTCCCAACATGGAAGATGTGACATTTTGTTCGATAGTGGGAAGAATAGGTGTTTCAAACTATTGTGCAACCTGATGGTTTAGATTAGGGTTTAAGGTATGGTTTGGGCTAGGGTTTTGGTTAAGGCTTGGACTAAGCTTTGGATTTGGATTGGGGTTAGGCTTTGAACTAAGGTTAGATCTAGGTTTTGGATTAAGACTAAGGTTAGGTATAGGGTATGGACTAGGGTTAGGGTATGGATTTGGGTTATGACTAGGGTATGGATTAGGGATAGGGTATGGATTATGGCTAGGATAACGATATGGAATAAGGTTAGGGTATGGATAAGGGTATGGACAATGGTTAGGGCATGAATTAGGGTAATATTGCACATGCAGTTGGGACCATGGAGGAGGATGACTTGATGATGCATTGGAAAGAAGTTGTGATTGTTGTTGATGCTCATGTAATTGAATTTGCATGGAAGATTTCCCTAGAGAGAAGGATCCAAACCATTCTTGAGGCCATGGAGATATCTGGCTCGAGGATGAGGGCCAAAGAGAGGGTCATTGTGGCCATGAAGTAGGGTGCTCAATTGGAGAAGGATTAAAAGTTTTCAATGGAAGTGCAGGATTATAAACATGTTGAGGATCCTGCTCAGGAAAATAAACATTATTCCAAGTATCAAATGGTGATGTGTCTTTATTTAAACTTGGTAGTTGATTCAATTCCTTACTTGATTTCCCGAGTGCCTTTAGTAATACTGCTAGTGCCGAGAAACGTTTTGTTAGACGATCCTCTTCACAAATTTTGCAAACTGTCAAGCTACTGAGTGGACACCTTCCAAGGAGTGTTTCTTTTTGAAGTTGGCACAAAAGATAAGAAGTGGTTTGTAATCCTTCTTCCGCTCTTCCTGCAAATCATCCAATTTTGAAATCAAATATTTAATAATATCTTTTTTATGTTCAAGAAAAATATTAAATTTTGCGCTTGTTAATTCTTAATTAGATAAGTTTTATGTCTCTGTAGTAGCATAAAAACTCTTCATTTGAATGATTCCTCAAAATACCATTTTCATGTTTTTAACAAGCCAACTGGTACATTTGTTAGCACATGAATAATGTATATATATATGTAGGGGGGTTCTTACAACATCAAAGAAAATGAGAAACCTTAAAGAAATGAAGATATGCAGGAAAGAAATAAATTCAATGAACATAAAATTGCAAGAAAAACTAGGTGAAGGAAAAAAGAAAATGCAATAGGTCACCAAGGTCAACCCCCTAAGCGCCTCCCAAGAAATGGTGCCAAAATGTTGGGTGTAGTATAGGGTCTATAAATGTACCAACATTTAATTGTCAATTTGGATAGTTCGTGAACTTCGAGATGCAGCACTGGAAATTCCAGAGAGAGCCCCTGGCAACCTACAAAACAAATTCTAGTCTATCTTGTGCATTAATCTCGACAATAAATGAAATCCTGCACTAAAAGAGAATTCGAGAAACACCAATCCAAACAATTAAAATCATGCGGGAAATAAAAGGCAATCCTGTACTATTTAACAATGTGAAAGGAAATTCTAAGTACGAGCAAACAAAAGGGAAATCAGAACTGGAAACCAAGCAGTGCTGACACAATATCAAAAAGACTATAAATGCTGGAATAAATTCAAGAGCAATTCAAAACCATTATGCTTGCACTAATTCTACTGCATCTACCTCTATGTAAAATTAACCTGAAAGCATTGGCAAAATTTACTGTGTAAATAAACTTATGAAAGAAATGGATTCAATATAGATTCTCTCGCCTTCCTTGTCCCTAAAAATAAATCTTGTAGACTTGTCCAGAAGTTTAAAGGAAGCTATAATTGGAGAGAAGCATCATCATTTTCAAACATAGTGCAATTTCCTTTTTATCGATGTCAGCTCTGTAGTATAAAAATCACAGCTTTAGATAACATAAAATTATATGTGATTGTTGCTTCCTAAGTGTTGCACGGGTTCTGTAACATCGATGTTTAAAATTAAATACATTTGATGGTTATGATCTCACCACTTCTTAATCATTCAAATCCATAAGGTGAAACCAATCACATTCCAGAGCACAAACCTGTCAGTTCTAGACCAAAGCAGAGGATTCCAACTGCACATTAAAACTTGTAGAAACAGAGTATCACAGCATAAGCCGATCTTGTAAATTTAGACAATCTGAAGGGATACAATCTCTATTCGATATAAAGAAATATTTTGAGTGCAAGAATAATTTCTAGTGCAACAAATCAAATCAATCTTGCAGTCGAAAGGAAAACATTGTAGCAGATTTAATAACACCAATTTGAAGAAGGAAAGAAACTGAAAAAAAAAAAGTTAAATCCTATGATATGAATTTCACACACAACAAATAATAATTTAAATAAAATTTAATCTAAAATATGAAGAGGAGTCTCAAGCTGGTCTGGCAGCCAACCCAGCCAGCTCGCACCCTCTATGAGAGACCTGATTCAAACAAGAATTAAAGCTATGAGATGCATGAAATAGATAAATAGAGCATGGCAAGAAATTCTTCGATTAACATTTGAAATCAATCTTTTACATTATGCAGACAAACACTCAACTCTAGCAAAAAAGAGAAGCAACCCATAAGCAATAATCTGCGTGATGCTACATTAGGACCAACTTCTCCTCCCTTCTACGCATTCCTTCTGTGCTTGGGAATGCTTATGCTATCGACATATTACTTGACTGACCAACTCCCCTTTTCTAGGAAGTCTCTTAAACTTATATATGCATCGAAATACAAATTAAGGCTTTTAATTAGCCAATCGAAATACAAGAGGGGCGAATTATAAATTTTAACAATTTTCTAGGAATAAAATTAGTTTTGTGACTAAATGTCAAAATAGGTGAATTGTTCCTCTTTTTATAAAATGGTAATACTGTTGGAAAGTACGATTTGATTGCTCCCTTCTTCTTTCTGTGATGATGAACTGATCACAGGTGTATCACTCGGAGTAACAACTTTTATCCTTTATCCAACATCTGGCTTTCTCCATGAGAATTTTTAGCAAATATTGACTGATATGGTGGATACTTTTCCATAGCCGCATGGACCTGATCAATATCCTCACAGACGGAAAGTTCTTCATGATCGTAAGGGTACGGCAAGCCAAAATTAGAATACATCTTCCATTGATCATCACGATTTAACTCTGTCCCAATATTATTTATTGTCATGTTAACTGCTCCTATCTGTGGGGTGTCTCTGCTTTGAAGAAAAGTGCATCCAATACGACTTTTGAAGCAAGTTCATGATCAAACTCACAACAAGAGAGTACTTTCTTAAGCTTCCGAGTTGACATGTTTAGGAAACGAATTAAGTAGCCAAGTCGACTTCCCAAAATATCCCTTCTGTCTTCGATATTGGGATAATGTGCCCTTGCCCATTTTAGCACAAAATCATAGACTTCATCTTTGTTGGCTTGTAGGGGCCTGACCCAGGTTTAGAGGTGATTTAGCCAAACAAATCCCGGTACTACTTGCCCTTTTGGCAATAGTCCATGGAGTGCGGACTGAGGTCTCACCCGAAGTAGTATTGGAGGGTGCTAGAACAAGGTTTCCACACCCTAGAGATGTCAGATGATTTTCGGTGGTCTGCAGTTTGACCCTGTGCGCATGTCGCTACATGCACCTATCAGTACTTTGCGGCCTGCGATGTTGTCTTCGCGTAGCCTTACTCGGGGTCCAATCCGTGTTATTACCCAATTCCTTACTATTAACCCGATATTATTTAATCACTTAGCTTATCAGTATGTGTCTAGTTATATTTAACAATGTTCAACATTCATATAAGTGCATGCGATAAAGAAAACAATATAATTAAACAGGAAATAGCACAGGGACAGATACACAAGATTTGGAATCAAACTTCTCTTTATTATTCTTCTTCCCTTGTTACAGACTCGACTACGCCCTACGCACTCAGCTTCAGGGGTCTGCGCACTCAGCTGTGGACTCTACTAGGTCTCTGCGCACTCAACTGCAAAGCCTCTTCCTACTACTACGACCCAAAGCACTTAGACCTTTACTCTATGCTCACTATCTTCTAGACTCCATTCATTTTTCCATGTATCTCTCCTTATCTTTACAACTTAGAGCCTCACTCTATTTATACAATCCCATGGTCTGCAGACCATGGGTAGGCCGACACTACATTCAAAACTTAGGGCGAAGGACCCTATAACTCTAGCATACAATTTGTGCTCCGCCCCCGCAATTCGCAGAGTCTTTACAACAATAATACTCAAAACTTGGGCTTTGAGCCCCAAAACATGCTGTGGGGGGATTCAATGCCCAACAAGCCCCCAACACAAACATTGTGACTTGTCCTCGAGTCACTATGTTAGCGTGATGATCTTGGCGCGGAGTCCCTCCAGCTGGTCCCGAATGGCCTGAATGTGGGCAGTGCACTGAGCTACTGCCTGCTGAACCTGCTGCATTCTTGCTTCTGAACCCTTTGTAACTAGTTTGTTTCCATACATCCATACTGATATGTATTTATAGTCCCACGCCCCTGTCCGGCTTTCTGAATCGCGAAGACTGTACTGCTTTCAGCTAGTCAGATAGCTGACCCACCTTTGTAAGGTTTCAAGTGGCGCCGTTCACTTTTCCTGGGAAGGGTTCTCCATTTAATTTGACAAGCTAGACCGCACCCCCATCTGTGATTTCCTTAACCATGTATGGTCCTAGCCAATGCATTTTGAATTTGCCCAGAAATTTTTCAAACTTACTATCATATAGAAATACTAAGTCATTTACTTTGAATGTGCGCAACTTAATATGGTGATCATGCCAAGCTTTTTCACACTGTTTCTGAACTTGCTGATGAAACCCTGCCAAGAACCATTCCTCCTCAAGTTCTTCCAATTGTGCAAGTATTTCTTCCATAGCTTCATGGTCCATCATCCTTGTCAGTGCTGCTATTCATAGACTATGTAAGATATATTCCATTGGCATGACAGCTACCACGCCATAGACTAACCGGAAAGGGGTTTGTCCCATTAGTTTCTTGCATGTTGTTCTGTAAGCCCATAGTACTGCAAGGATGTGTAGGTCCCAATCACTTCGTTACACATTGCACACTTTTGTTAGTGTGGTTTCCAATATTTTGTTGAATGCCTCTACTGTCCCATTCGCTTGTGGGTGATATGGGGTACTCTTCTGATGATATACCTGTAGGAATTTACAGGGTAAGTTCCTCAGAAAGAACACCAAAAGGACACCACTCACAACCAGATCACAGATCAATACACCAGTATTTTTGACGTGGTTGTGAGTGGTGTCCTTTTGGTGTTCTTTCTGAGGAACTTACCCTGTTTCTTGCAAGCCCATGTAATAGGTCCTGAACCAAGAGTGAACACATAACCGGCAGTAGACTTCCGATCATCAGGGTCACCAGCCCAATCGGAATCAGTGAAACCAACCAATAGAGGAGATGCTTTGGCACTGTAATGAATCCCAAACTGAACTGTACCTCGAACATAACGAAGTATTCTTTTAGCTGCTTTCCAATGACTTTCACGGGGGTTTTGCATGAACCGAGCAACAAGGCCAACAGCAAAGGAAAGGTCAGGACGAGTATGGGTTAGATACAGAGTGCCATTTCTCCTTCATTAGCAGAAGCAGAGTATCGTGGTGCCGTAGAAGCTAGTAAGGAAGCCTTGTGGCTTCGTCAGATCCTGTCAGAGTTTGGCTTTGAGTAGCAGCATCCGACTACACTTTGGTGTGATAATCAAAGTGTCATTCAGCTATGCAAAGATCCAGTCCAACATCAGCGCAACAAACACATTGAACTGCACATGCACTTCATCAGAAAGCTCATTCATGACCATGTTCTTGAAGTGCAATATTGTTCAACAGATGATCAAGTTGCAGACATCTTCACAAAGGCTCTCACAGAGGCGAAGTTCACTAAACTTTGATTTATGGTTGGAGTTCAGGAAGTTGTCACTAAGGGGGGATAGGCTCTAGTGCCTCCTTCCTTCTCCTATTGTGTCATATTTGTAAATCCTTCAATCCTATCCCAAGTTGTTCTTAAAGGGGGATGTTAGGATATTCTGACACATAGGATATAGTTAAGTTCAACTTGGTCTAGTTTATAGTTAGGTAAAGTGTGTTTCTTTACTGTTGTACATTTTGTAACTTACAATCCGACGGTCCCGATATGTAGTGATCCGACGGTTCATTCTCTCCTCGGTATTACCAACACTTGATCCATGGCTTGACACCCGATTGGTCCATGAATTCTATTTAAAGCGCATGGAGGGTCATTTGTAGGGTAATCCGTGCATGAGAGAAGCTTATGTAAATTTTCATTCTTTGATTAATAAATTGCCTGAAGTGGCCGCGTTGGCTCAGGCTGTGGACTGTTTCCCTCTTTGAGGGTTTTAACCACGTCAAAAATACTAGTGTATTGATCTGTGATCTGGTTGTGAGCGGTGTCCTTTTGGTGTTCTTTCTGAGGAACTTACCCTGTAAATTCCTACAATACCTAGAATTCTTCTGTGAGCACGATGATGGTTTCGTTCAGGAAATTTGTTCCATGATCACTCATTAAGATTATCGGACAACCAAAGTGGGTTAATACATTTTCAAACAAAAACTTTGCAGTAGTAGCAACCATGCAGTCTTTCACCGGTTGCGCTTCTTCCCATCATGTTAGATACTCTGCTGCGGTGATGATGTAGCATGCGCCCATCTTTCCCTAAGGTTCAATTGGACCTACAAAGTCGATTGCCCATTTCTCAAATGGCGGTAGTGCCCTCTGTGGATTTAATGGCATCTCGTCCCTCCGTGATGGTTTTCCAGTCCTTTGACATATATCGCAGGAATTACAATGTGCTTTCGAATCCTGGTGCAGGGTTGGCCACCACAACCCTGCGCAGAGAATCTTTTGTGCAGTTGCTCGTCCTGCATAGTGTCCTCCTGCAGTGCCCCCATGTGCTTCCGTGAGGACCTAACTTCTTTCAAATTTAGGTACGTATCTTCGTAAAATCTCATCATTTCCCATTTTGTATAGGTGCCCCACGATGACCGAAAAATCTGCCGAGCTCACCACCAATTTCCTCTTCCGTTGGATGAATTATTCCTTCGGCATAAATCCTGTTGTTAAAAACTAGATTATATCTTCGAAGTGCACATCTGCTACGTGCACCACAAAAATTTGTGCATTAGGTAATCCTTCTTCCAGATTAGTGGGTTCTTCACCCGTCTCAATGCGTGATAAATGATCTGGTCCTACGTTCAGGTGTCCCAGTTTGATTATGACCTTGAAATCATATTCCTGGAACAATAACAACCACCTGCATATGTGCCCCCCCAGTACAGGCTTATTGACCAGGTATTTAAGCACGGAATGGTCGGTATACATCATAAAATGTCCTCCAAGTAAATAGTGTCAATATTTTTGGAGCGCGTACACCTTCGCTAACCCTTCGCACTTGGTGGTGGAATAATTCTTTTCTGCTTTGGACAATCTTCAACTTGTAAATGTGATCGGCTGATCCACGCCCTCCACACCTTCCTCTGTGAGTACTACTCCCAGCGCAATACATGACGCATCAACATGTACATGAAACTCCACATCCCATTTTGGGAAGACCAAGTTTGGAGTGGAGGCTAATTTCCCCTTCAGGACATCCAAACTCTTCATGCAATCATCATTCCAGCAATATGTAACATCCTTTTTCAATAGCTTTTCCATCGGCACTGTTATTTAGGCATAACTTTTAATGAACTTCCTACAGTACCCTTTATGCCCCAAGGTAGTGCGCAACTATTTAACACTTTGCGGTGCTTCCAAGTTTAGAATAATGGCAATCTTCGCAGGGTCCACCACCAGTCCTTGTTTGCAGACCACATGTCCCAGTAGGTTTCCAAAGGGGACGAGGAATGTGCACTTCTTAAGTTTCAACGCAATCTGGTGTTGGCAACAAATATCCAGCATCAAGCGTAAACTTACTACATGGTGCTTAACTAATCCAAAGACAGTCCAATCATCCAGATAGACCTCCAAGAACTTGTGGATGTATTCTTTGAACGCAGCCACACCATTGCTCGAAAAGATGGCTAGCGCTTTATTTATTCCAAACGGCATAATGGTGTATTGAAAGCAACCCCATTCTGTCATGAAGGTTGTTTTGCTCCTGTCTTCCGGCACGATCTTGATCTGATGGTACCCTGAGAACTCGTTTGTGAATGAGTATGCTTCCTGGTCGCCAACTTTTTCCAGTACTTCATCTGTGAACGGTGTCGGGAAGGGATCGTGTACACAGGCATCGTTCAGCTTTCTGAGGTCTACACATATTCTTATTTTTCCCTTCTGCTTTTTCTCCTGTACTACCATAGGACTCACCTAGTCATATTTTTGCACTGGCTCAATAACTCCGGTTGCGAGCATTTTGTCTAATTCTTTGCGAACCTTTTCCTTGTATTTCGGATTCAAGCGGTAAGGCCACTGCTTAACTGGCTTCGTGTCGAGTTTTAGGGTGATCTTCATCATTCCTAAGTCGCCAACGATCCCTTTTAAGTCTGTAATTTTGGTCAGGAACAAATCTTGGTATTCACGGAGTAACTCAGCGACCTTATCCACTGTGGCATCATCCCAATAGTCCCCAAGCGTTGTGTGCTTCGGCTTTGCCTCTGTTCCAACATTGACCTTCTTTGTTTTTAGTGCCACGGTGATGTTGGGATCCTCAATCGATGGTCCTCAAACCTCGCAACAGCCTTCTGTTTCTGGAATGTTGATATTTTGTGGGTCCTCATCATCCTCCTCAACATTTATGTTGTAACACTCTAGCGCGCAGCTCAGCTGTGTCACCCATTCTGGCTGGAGTACTTCTATGGGCTCCTGGGGTGTTTTGAAGATAGCTGCTTTTACTGCCTGCAACGCATCGTCAACAGTATCCCACCAACGATCTTTGAATGTGAAAGTTAATAGAAATCCCTCGCGCAATATATCCCATTCACTCATACCATGGCAGAGCTCCGTCTCAGTATACCAATTCATGGGTATGACATCTAGGGTATGACAGAACAAATGTACCCATTCAGGTTGTGGCTCTTCCCCATAGACCTTGGTCCATTTCGTGAGGTGTGTACATGGATCATCCTGTCCATTATACTTGTCTACTAGCCACAACTGTGGTTTCCCAAATCGTAGGCGCATCATTCTTCTACATGCATGTGAGTCCTTAATACTTCTTTGATGCGTACCCCACCATCTGGTAGGTGTAGCACGCAGTGCCCATTTCAGAGCACAAAAACATTGTCATTCTGGTACTTCGCTCTCAAATTTGTTCAGAAAGTCATCCACCATTGTCAACCCGTCATACCTAGGCAGATCCCTTATCTCTGTGGCTATGCAGCATAGTGATATTATCATCATGTTGCAATTAAGCATTGTTACTTCATGCAACGATTCTGCCATCGCTCTATTTCTTCATCCGAATCCGAAGTGCAGGATCTTTCGTTCTCCCACGAAATCCTACCATCTGCAGTTGGGTTCACCCAATCCTGTTCTAGTTATCTTGTAGATGCAATCACGATCATCATCACTATCATCGTCACTCACTGGTTCAGTGTATCGCGCTCCTTCAACCAGATCTAGTGGTACTACTACGCGTAGTGACTTTTTCTCAAAGATCATTTTGTGCTTCTTCAGATTTATGACTCTGTTCATATCGGTGGCCCAGTCTATGCTTAGTAGTGCAAGATAGGGATTGTTTTCATCGACAATCTCTATCACTTTGAAATCCACCAACGCACTCGCACCTTCAATATCCACTGTTACCCCTTGCAATCTCTCCATGGGGAGGATCTTCTACTGGTTCGCCATTTGCAATTGAATAGGGGACCATTGTAGTGTGGGTCTACCCATGTGTTCCCATGTTTGTTTCGGCAGTACATTCGCATCCGATCCGAGATCCAGGATTACCTGATCCATTTCATACTCGTTGATTTGCGCAGTCAACCTCATTTCCCTTCCTGTGCGCAATGCATGCTTTCCAAGTTTCCAGACCAAGCGTGGTTCTCCTGATCCCACACACCTAGTGATAAGTTCCTATAGTCCTTTCACTACCTTGCTATTGTTGGGTTGTGTTATATTCTTTCCACGACTAACCTACATAGTGAACCTGGGGGTTAGAGGGGGGGCGGAGCCCCCCATTCGTTGCGCCGATTGTGTAGCGAGGGGGTCATAGGGGGGGCGGCAGCCCCTCCTATCCGTGGGGTTTGAGGGGGGCAGGTATCCCCCCTCTACGAGGTCCGGGGCAACGCCCCAGGAAATTTTTTTTGGACCCTATATTAGGTTGGGCGAACCTACTTATGGTTTTTAGTCCATGGTTTTGGATGCGATGGTTTTTCGGTCCATGGTATTGGATGCTTAGGCATGTATAAATATGTATTGTAACATTGAAAGGAACATAATGAAAAATCAAGCTGGTAGTCCCAATTTTAGGATCCAGTGGGAAAATCTCTATGTATATGTGTTTTATGTGTTATGCTCTCACATTGTTTATTTTTCTATGTTTTAGAATTCCTATGCAGGTAATTTCTATACGGGGTTAAAACCTACATTTGGTATCAGAGTTGTTTTGGCTTCAAGGGGACGCCTTTGTTGCTGAGGGGTTTCACTTGGGCCTGTGGTAGACCCTATTTAGTCTGAGGATGAAAGATGGAGAATCAGTGACAGATCATCTGAATGCGTTTAATACTGTGGTAAGTCAGTTATCATTTGTTGATATCAAAATTTCAGATGAAGATAAACGCATTAGTTTGTTGTGTTCTCTACCAGATTCGTGGGATAGTCTGGTTATTGCAATAGGTAGCAATGCAACTGCCATGCAGTTTGATGAAATAGTCTCATCTTTACTGATGAAGGAGATGAGACGGAAAAATATGGAGAGCCAGAATGGTGATGCTTTGTCTGTACAAGGATGGTCCCAGAACAGAAACAAAAATAAGTCATTAGTGGGAGATCTAAATCTAGAGGGAGATCTAAATCTCTAGGAAAACCTGTAAAGGTGGTGTGCTGGAAATGCGAAAAGGAAGGGCACTACAAAGAGACTATAAATCTAAAGCTCCTGAAAAAGGAAAGGGATCTGATGATGCTCCTTCTACAGAGGTGAAAACCGCCTCAGATGAAGGTGGGGATGTGTACTTGGCTTCTTCAAGTACACATGTATATCATGAGGCATGGTTGATTAACTCAGGTGCATCCTTTCACTTCACTCCCCATAGAGAGTGGTTCTGCGAGTATGAGAAATATGATGGTGGTGATGTCTTCTTGGGGGATGACAGGAAGCCTAGAATCATTGGTCGTGGAAAAGTAAAGTTGAAGTTGCAAGGTGGAAGAGTAAGAACACTTCCAGGTGTTCTGCATATTCCTGCATTAGCCAGAAATATGATTTATGTAAGCAAGTTGGATGATGCGAGTGTAAAAAAAATGTTCAAGAAAGATACCTGCAAGATGGTTCTGGGGGCACTGGTATTGATGCGGGGAGTTTGGACTGGAACTCTGTACAAGCTGCAAGGTAGCACTGTTGTTGATGGGTGCAATAGTTTTGTGGTCCTTGAAAGTGGAGCAGAAAATCTAGTGGTCTCTGGAGATAAGACCATGCTGTGGCATCAAAGGCTTGGACATATTGGAGAGAAGGGCCTTCGAATACTTCATGGTAAAGGTATGGTAGAAGGTATGAGTAATAGCTCTCTGGATTTTGATTTCTGTGAAAATTGTGTATATGGGAAGCAGAATCAGGTGAGTTTTCCCTCTGGTGGTAAGAAGGTGAAACATATATTAGAGCTTGTGCATAGTGATATGTTTGGACCTATGAAGGTTCCATCACTGGGTAAGTCTGTGTACTATGTATCATTTATAGATGACTTCTCAAGGAATACATGGATATATTTCCTTAAGAAGAAATCTGAAGTCTTTGACAAGTTTAAAGAATTTAAGGCTCTGGTGGAAAACCAGATAGAGAAGAAGATAAAGGTGTTGAGGTCAGATAACGGTGGAGAGTTTTGCAGCAAGGAATTTGAAGAATTCTGTAAGAATTGTGGTATAGCATGGCATAAGACTACTCCATATACACCTCAGCAAAATGGAGTCATAGAAAGAATGAAAAATATGTTGATGGAAATGGCAAGAATCATGTTCAGTGGTGCTGAGTTAGGATAGGAATTCTGGGCAGAGGCGGTGGAGATAGCATGTTACCTGGTCAACAGATCACCTTCATCAGCATTGGAGGATAAGACTCCACAAGAGGTATGGACTGGTAAGAAACCATCTCTTTCACATCTGAGGGTATTCGGATGTGATGCATATGTACATGTTCCAAAGGAGAAATGAATCAAGTTAGATAGTAAATATGAAAAGTGCATCTTTATTGGGTATAAGGATGGTTTAAAGGGTTATAAGCTTTGGAACCCAGTAACAAGGAAGGTTTTGTGCAACCGAGATGTGGTGTTCAAAGAGGGGAAAGATGTTATTAAACATGAAGTCCAACCAAAGGAACCTGAGAAGATATACTTTGAGCTAAAGGAGGAAGAATCAGACTCTATAGCAGAGGGGGAATCAGAAGATGAAGAGCCACAAACTCCGGGTGTAAGAAGATCAGCTCGAGAAAGAAGGCAGCCAGAAAGGTATAGTCCATCTGCTTTCTGTTCAAATTTTGCTTTATCTATTACTGACGATGATCCTGGAACTGTGAAGGAAGCAGTAGATTCAGAGGATCGCAAACTCTGGAAAGAGGCCATGGTTGATGAATGGCATCTTTGCACAAAAATGAGGGTTGGGATCTGGTGGAGTTGTCGGCTGGAAGGAAACCCATTGGCAGCAAATGGGTGTTAAAGAAGAAAACAAATGCAGAAGGAAAGGTTGAGAAATACAAAGCTTGGTTGGTAGCAAAAGGTTATTCCCAGGTGCTGGGAATTGATTTTGGTGATATTTTTTCTCCTGTTGCCAAGGTAACTTCGATTAGGTTACTTTTATCTGTTGTTGTTGCTTTTGATTTTGAGGTAGAACAGATGGATGTGAAGACAACATTTGTTCACGGGGATCTAGAAGAGGATATCTACATAAAGCAACCTGAAGGCTTTGCGGTGAAGGGTAAGAAAGAACTGCTATGCAAGTTAGAGAAGTCTCTGTATGGGTTAAAACAATCACCAAGGATGTGGTATCAGAAATTTGATACATTTATATGGGGACTTGGCTTCACCAGAAGCAAAGTAGATCACTGTATGTATTTTAAATTAATTGGTGACCATGTTATTTATCTGGTCTTGTATGTGGATGATATTGTTTTGGTTGGAAATGACAAAGAAATTATCCAGGATTTGAAGACCCAATTGTCCTCCGAATTCGACATGGAATATCTTGGTGTTGAAAACTATATTTTGGGCATGGATATTAAAAGAGATTGGGTAAAGAGAAAGCTCTGGTTAAACCAGAGGAAGTATGTCGAGTCAATACTGCAGAGGTTTAATATGTAGGATAGTAAACCAGTGAAGGTTCCTATTCCTGTAGGTGTAAAATTATCTGCTGAACAGTGTCCCAAGACACAAGAAGAGGAAGGGGATATGTCTCATGTTCCATATGCAAGTGCAGTCGGTAGCCTAGTGTATGCAATGGTCTGTACTAGACCATACATTTCACATGCAGTGGGAGTATTGAGCAGGTTTATGTCAAAACCAGGGAAGGAGCACTGCACAGTAGTGAAGCGGGTTTTCATGTATTTGCGTGGCACTAGTGATTATGGTTTGTGCTACCAAGGAAGACCAGGATTGGATAGAGTGTTGGATATTCGTGGCTTTGTTGATGCAGACTGGGTTGGAGATCTGGATCAAAGAAGATCTACAAGTGGGTATGTATTTAACCTATTTAGAGGTGCAGTTAGTTGGATGAGTAAGAAACAATCTGTAGTGGCACTATCAACTACAGAGGCAAAATACATGGCAGCCACTCATGCAAGCAAGGAAGAAATTTAGTTGTAGAGATTGTGTTCAAGTATGGGGTTAGTACAGGGAGCTATAAGGATAGTCTGTGACAGCCAAAGTGCAACTTTCTTGGCAAAGAACCCTGCTTATCATTCAAAGACAAAGCACATTGATGTTCAGTATCACTTTGTGGGGGATATGATAGAAGACAAAAAGGTGTTGCTGGTAAAGGTGGACACTTCGAAGAATACTGTAGATGCATTGACAAAATTTGTGAGATCTGAGAAGTTCTCTTGGTGTAGAGAAACAATGGCGTTTCAGGGCTAGAAAAATGACTAAGCTCTCCTGTGGCCCCCTATGGAAAGAAAACAACAAGTGGGAGAATGTTGGGTTGTGTTATATTCTTTCCACGACTAACTTATGTAGTGAACAGGGGGGTTAGAGGGGGGGTGGAGCCCCCCCTTTGTTGTGCCAATTGCGTAGTGGGGGGGTCACAGGGGGGGCAGTAGGCGCCCCTGTCCGGGGGGGTTAGAGGGGGGTGGAGCCCCCCCTTTGTTGCGTCGATTGTGCAGTGAGGGGGTCACAGGGGGGGCAGCAGCCCCCCTGTCCAGGGTGTTTGAGGGGGCCGGGTAGCCCCCCTCTACGGGGTCTGGGGCAGCACCCCAGGAAAATGTTTTTTGGACCCTATATTAGGTTGGGCGAACCTACCTATGGTTTTTAGTCCATGGTTTTGGACGCGATGGTTTTTCGGTCTATGGTATTGGATGCGTCAACATGTATAAATATGTATTCTAACATTGAAAGGAACATAATGAAAAATCAAGCTGGTAGTACCAATTTTGGGATCCAATGGGAAAACCTCTGTGTATATGTGTTTTATGTGTTATGCTCTCGCATTGTTTATTTTTCTATGTTTTAGAATTATTATGTAGGTAATTTCTGTACGGGGTTAAAACCTACAACTATCGCGCAATAGTTTCATGCATGTCTCTAGAAAGGTAGTGAGCATTGAAGGATCCATCCCTAGTTTTAGATGATCCTTACTACCTGAGGTGGAGGCCTCCGTGAAGCTCTTCTTAGCTTCCATGAACGTCTCCTTCGTGCGATCCAAATCAAATTCAGGTTCCTTTGTAGGAGCCTTGTGAACCCATGCACTTTTGTCTGGTTGCTTACCTTTATCATCTCCGGTGGTGATACCGCTTCTGAGCACTATGTTTACATTCAGGTCTTCTTCGCGTGTCTCAGACCTCATCATTTGCAAATTCTGAGTTGGCAGAGTTACTGGAGTACCCCTTTTTCACGCAGCCTCACTATCAAGGTAGGGCAGTCTCCTACGTCATGATCAAACTAAGTACAGTACAAACATGATGTTCTTGTCAGATTTGTACAATTGTGGGCATAGTGTCCAGGCCCTCCGCAATTGTAGCAAATTAGTTATCCGCGACCCCTTCCTGGTCCCATTCCACCTCGACCTCGTTCGCGCCCCTGAAATCCAGTGCGCACCATTCCTACATTTGGGTCAAGCCATCACGTTTCGATCTGTACCCCGTAGGCAAGAGTTCGGTCCATCATTAGTTTGTAGCTTCTGCAGGTGCGTTCATCATGACCTACCAACATACAGAAATTACAAAACAATTGTTGGGATGTCTATGTATACTTCTGCAATAGATGAAAATTATCCATAGTGTGTTTTCCTCCTATCTGACAAATCGTGCACCATAATGCAAGCACCGTGCTTGGTCCTGCTTGTGCCTCGGATCTTAACGACATCGGCCCTCCTCCCGCCAAGTAATTTATGAATACTGGATAGTGGTCCTTGTCATGCCCCTGGCCTTTGCATTTTATGCACCATACCTCCTCGCGTGCCTCTGGTCGAGGTGTCCTATCCTATTTCAAACTCTGCATTTCCAGACATAGATTTTGTAGTTGCACGTGGATTTGTTGGACTCCTAGACCAGGATCTTGTATAGGGGTCTCATGCAATCTCATTGCCATCTCCAAGGCTTCGGCCTGGGTGGAAAGCTTTTGTTGTGACAGCACCGTCCTTAAATGCAGTGTTAATGATGCTACAAACTATGTGCGGTGCTATCCATCGGTTAAAGTTATGTTGACTTCACGAATCATACTCTTTAGTCTCTGGTCCAAATCCCAGGGGGTCTTGCCCGGGAGCATTGCTATCTCCTTCAACTCGATAATTGGTTGTGTCTCCGACTTCGGCCTGCTAAATTCCCTATTTAGTGCAGCTTGGATTTCTACGATTCCTGCATTTGGATGGTCATTAGAATGCTTAATGTACCATGTTAATGCGTGATCCTACAATGCGCTTACCAACATAGCCTTTTTTATATTGTCATCCATGACTCCTTGTGCTTCCCATACGACTCTTACCACGAACTAGAATTGGTTTGGATCTTCATTCCCTACTCCTCTGAATACTGGTAGTTTGATCACACTTGCCATACTAAACTTTGGTGGTGGCGGAGGTGGGGTGGGTGGATACGGAGGTGAAGATGGTCAGACAGGTGGCAGTGTAGGTGTAGGTGGTAAGCGCGGAATTTATTGCCTTATAAAATTGATCGCGCTTCTCGAAGAAACTTTCACGAGCTCTTCCTCACTTTTTCGCGAGGGTGAAATTAAGGGACTAGCTTCTAACTCTTCACTACTTTCATTTCTATAGATCTTCCCACTCAGCATAGTCCCAAACATTATTTTATTCGCATAACCCGCTTTTCACATAATAGCATATTAATCCAAGTATTCAAAGATTAAACATACTTACCTCGCGGTCCTTTGAAGAAGCGTCGTTCTACCTCACTATATCTGACGGTCGTATCTACAGTGAACTCAATGATAAATCCTCCTATAAATCGATAGAGCCAATGGTCCACAACCTGCGCGATCTTATCTTTTGATGCTTCTAATCTGTGCACTAATTCCAGAGTCCACATGATTGGTTTATCGAGCCTGCACCTTCCCTTACTATCTGTTAGCTTCACGATCCACTCATACAGCCCAGAAGGGAAATATGCAAAGAAAATTTCATGGATTTCTGTATATAAGTAGTGCTCCAACCACTATTCCTTAGATACTGGCAAATTCATGTTTTCCTGCATCACGAACTCATGAATCTTCTTGTCCAACCACCCTTCAATTTCTTTCTTTGTTGGGTTCCAGTGACACAACATCAGACATCCTTTATGTAGATCCCGGTCCTGACAACGAAACCATTTGTTGGCTTGTAGGGGCCTGACCTAGGTTTAGAGGTGATTTAACCCAGCAAATCTCGGTACTACTGGACCTTTCGGCAACAGTCCGTGGAGCGCAAAATGAGGTCTCACCCGAAGTAGTATGGGAGGGTGCTAGAACCAAGTTTCTACACCCTAGAGATGTCTGATGATTTTTGGTGGTCTGCGGTTTGACCCTGCGTGCATGTCGCTACACGCACCTATCATTACTTCGCGGCCTGCAATGCTGTCTTCGCATAGCCCTACTCGAGGCCCAATCCATGTTATTACCCAATTCCTTACTATTAACCCAATATTAGTCGATCACTTAGCTTATTAGTATGTGTCTAGTTATATTTAACAGTGTTCAACATTCATATAAGTGCACGTGATAAAGAAAACAATATAATTAAACAGGAAATAGCACAGGGATAGATACACAAGATTTGGAATCAAACTTCTCTTTATTATTCTTCTTCCTTGGTTACAGACTCGACTCTGCCCTATGCACTCGGCTACAGGGGTCCGTGCACTCAGCTGAAGACTCTACTAGGCTTCTACGCACTTAGCTATAGAGCCTCTTCCTACTACTATAACCCAAAGCACTTAGACCTTTACTTTATGCTCGCTATCTTCTAGACTCCATTCATTTTTCCATGTATCTCTCCTTATCTTTACAACTTAGAACCTCACTCTATTTATACAATCCCATGGTCTGCAAACCATGGGTAGGCTGACACTACATTCCAAACTTAGGGTAGACAACCCTATAACTCTAACGTACAATTTGCACTCTGCACCCGCAATTCATGGAGTATTTACAACAATAATACTTAAAACTTGGGCTTTGAGCCCCAAAACATGTTGTGGGGGGATTCCATGCCCAACAATCTTCTGAAGCCACTATCAATTCATCGTTGGATAACACTGCCTCTTCACCTACCAATGGCAGACCCATAACTTCTTCTTGGAACTTTTTAATATCTCTAAAATTCTTGGCAAGATATTGCTTAGCCGCATGAGTTAGCGGTTGAACTGTATTTGCCATCAGAACACTAGATGGAAGTTCCAAATATAGTAACGCATATTTTGGTGTCATAAATTCCTTAACAACTTGCTGCAACGACACATACAAGAAGCCACCTCAAATTTATCTTCAGCCATTAATACATCGAGCAATGTAGAAGAAGTATTTGTTACTATTGTTCCACTGTACATGAAGTTCAATAGCTCCATTAGAGCCACTTCTTCTTATTAGCTCCATTAGCTCCATTAGTTTTAAGTTTCTAATTTTTGGTCTCTGTAGATGTTTCAGTATTCATTGGTTTGTATCACCTAGATCTTTGAGTTCCCTCCAGATGTAGCCTCCGTGCTCTCCTTATTCCTTCCCCTCAAGCTTTTGACGCATGCAAAATAGATGTGTTCAAAGATGGAAGGTGGAGGTTCAGACAGGCTTCAATGCATCAAAAATTGGAGAAATATTAATGGGAAGTGTATGTTTCTTAATGCAACTTCCCCTCTCAGATGTTTGAAACTTCTTCTTTACATTCCAATTCCAAAAACATGGCAAAGCATGTCCTCAAATTCTGGCTTTTTTCCTTTGAAAATTTTGTTAGTGGTTTGGAAATTTACAATTTCTCTTATTTATGGAAGGGCTCAAAGTATGTTTCAGTTAGTCACCCTATCTTGAGCTATTAATTTTCCTTATAGCTGGATTCATTTTGAATGGTCTAGGGCTACAATTCATGTTTCCTATTTTAAAAGAATTAAGGTCTACTACTCACACTGGAAAACTCTTGTTCATAACAAGTCGCCATACACTATTTTTCACACAAACTTATAAGAATCAGGGGAAAAGTTCTTATAGACAACATTAATGTTAAAGAAATCTAGAGACTCTTACACTTTTAAAAAGAGTTCAATCAATCTAATTGAAATAATCTGAGGGCGGTTTCCTAAAATTTCTGATTCGGAACAAGCTTGAACCACACAATGCCAATGCAATGAGCATAAAATTGTGCCATAAATAGAGATTGCATACAACGTAAACTAAATGCAATAGGATGTGAAGCTTAATTTTCACTTAGAAAATGGAATCTCTCCATGGCTTTTAATAATCAAGGAACTGAGAACTCACTCCAAGCTATGCCAAAGGAAGATAGACCAGTTCAACTTTACGACCCAAGGGAAATTGAAGGCCCAAGCTCCCCTCAATCTGATAAAGGGTGAGGAGAACAAAGTGTCAATTTATGTTGTTATAGATGTATTTTGGGTAAATATATAACATAGGAAATAAAAACAGAACAAACAAGATATAAATAACTTAAATACTAACCACACTTAGATTGTCACCTCTTCGAATTTGCCCAAGCTCCAATACATTGTGAATTTGTTTCCATATGAAATGGATCAATATCATTATATGATAAAATCAAGCATATGCGCACATTCATCTGCATTCTTGTTAACAATCATCCTCAAAGGATGTGAAAGGTTTAGATACCCCACCCTATGTTATAATTTTTATTAATTAAAAGATACCACAATATTGATTATAAATATATACATATATTCCATATATCAAAGCATAAAGATAAATTAAAAAAAATGTAGATCAGTACAAAATTCAAACCTTTTGTCATGAAAAAAGAACAAAATATCCCTATTAGCATGGCATTGGCTTCTACCTTGCACGTAAGACAAAAGTTGAGGCACCTCAGGACATGGAAGGAAAGATTTCATTGTAGTTGGTTTCTACCACTATAGAAGGTGGGTAGGACCTACTGCACTCAAAAACTCCCTGTTGTAGAACATAGTTATGATTTGGATGTCACCATATTTTCCAAAACATAGTAAAAACCACTGGAGGAAGGGCATCAATCAACATAGAGCACTAGCTCGACTGAAACCACAATAAATCTTGCTAGTCTATAAAAGCCACCTATTGTGAGTACAATATTCCTATTTTCCATGAAATGATTATTTTCTGTGAACAAGATTTATTAAGAGCTGATCATCTTAGAAAATGTTATTCAAGATGAGGAAAAAATTAAATAGGGGAAAAAACCAAACAAGAACTAATTTTTTTAAGGATTATCTTAAACAAGGATTGAAACAAATTTCATAATTGATATTTGTCTTGATAGGGATTTGGAAAATTTACTCTATGTTGGCCCTCCTTCCTTGTGTCGGGAGAAGTCCATTAACCTACACATCCCACTAACTAGGTTTCTTTTACAACCAAGGATCTCTATAGGTAGATCATTTCATCAAGATCCAAATCTGAATTTATAGCCACCTCTGAGATTGAAGAAATGCATTAAAAAACCATTAATATACTAGTCATTGTCTCTAAAACTAAGCTTCATTGAAAAATATTGGTAAGGTGCAAACCTCAGTCATTATTCTGTTGCATCCATCAGCTTCGGTAGAAATTTTGGGAAAAGCACTAAGAGGGGGGGTGAATCAATATTTAAACTTTTAGAATAAATATTTTTCCTTTTCAAACAGTATACGCTATTTTACAGAAACCAAACGGCATATGTCTGTGACTATAATGAATGAAAATAGTGTATATATAATAAACTTGTAAAATGGCTAATTCATTATCTGTTAAAATTAAAACATAGTGTGATGCATTTACTAAGAAGTAGACAAATCAGTAAAAACATAATAAATCAACACACATAAGCAACACACATGAGCACTAGGATTTTTCAGATGGAAACACAATGTGGGAAAAAACCACCGTTGCTATCATCTTGGTCTTCAATATTCTTATTATAAAAGATATTTACATGTTTTGTACTAGTGCAGTCTTTTTCTAGTACGCAACCATCTACCTGCCGAAGGCTACAGCCTTCACTTGGTTTCCAACTTCTACTGAAAGGGAGCTCCAACCCCCTAGCTCTTGTATTGGCTGATAATTTTACTAGTACATAGGCGCTGACCTACAGAAGGCTACTACCTTCACTTTTCCTCCAGGGACCACGTTTCATAAATTTTCAGACTGGATACTCCTGGTACACAACAACACAATATGTAGGCCACGTTTCATAAAATTTTCATACTGGACCCATCAGTAACATTGAATCTCAAAATCAATCACCACTGCAATACAACCATCAAATACAACTGCATCTATCAGCAATCAGTCAATCTGAACAATCAAATCATTGTCCCCAGATCGTAGAGTTGAACCCAGAACACTGCATCAACAACCAAAACCAACTGAAACCTCAAAATTCATATGTCAGAATGTATACGCTACTTCAATGAAGCCAACGTTCATGTATACGCTACTTTCTATAACCCAACTTGCATATACCTCTAAATATACTAAATCATAAAACCTCTGAACCAAAAAATTGTACCAAACAATGACATTCTGAAGATCTAATGTCATATTAAAGAGTTCTAAACAGATAGCAGCAATGATCACCCTCAATCAATCAATCAACCAGACTCAATATCCTTACACAATCAGTTTTACTTTCAGATCTAATGAAGACATCATTGACAAACAACAATAAAATAGCAACACTTATGAGATAGATTAGTCATCTCTGAACAACAATATTTTCTTCAGCATTCTCTACTTGGAAGTGCCAAACCAGCATGTATCCTTCACCAAGTTGAACCAATGTATAGATATGAAAATAATAAATTATAACTTCGCAACTATTCTAGACTTCAGATATACCCATATCATAGCATATAAAGGATAAAACATGTATTATCAATCAGATCTAGACTATCCATTATTAGATCATACAATGATAAGTCATTTCAAGTCTCATGATCCTGATCCAACATTTTATCTAAGGGTGCACAAGATATTTCAGATCTATACCATAACCATAGCCCTTACAACCCAAAATATACATTAGATAGAAGTATTCATGAAGAACCCTTTCACTTGCACCCTTATCCCTTTGATCTTCTCCTCCTTATATACTTTGAGCCTTTTTCAATACCTCAGGCCAAAACAACACTTAGAACCTGTGGTATTCTTAAACGGGGTCAAGTAACAGTTATTCCACTCAATATTGTGGGCTAATACCATGGTATGGACCCTTGGTATTCTATAACCTTAATTTTTGATCCCATACGAACTTTTCCTTCTGTGAAACTAAGTGCATACATATACGCTACTTTTATGCTGTGTACTTGCGTGTATATGCTACTTGGACTAGGGTAAACAACGTATACAACTTAAACCATTCTCTTTCCTTAATTTCGTGATTCTGACCTGTAATCCTTTGTCCCACCAACCTGTTCTTTTGTACCATTACTCTGTCACCTGTGAATAAACCTATTACGATGTGAGTTTCTCTTTATCAATTCTGAATTGACCTGTATGTGGGTTTCCATCAAGGACAATACATGTACCATAATTCCAACAATATCCCACTTTGGACTTGATGGCAACTATATTGGTGTTCATCACATCAAGCTATAGAACCTGTTAGATATGTCAAGAAACATAGATCAAACAAAACTTCAAGCTACTCTCCCCCTTTTACATCAAGGGAAAAGGGTGGACCAAGATATTCTCCCCCTTAGTACATGCTGAGATGCACTCTACTGTCCATGCTCCCCCTGAGCACATGCAGAGTCTGCAGAAATATTTTTCAAAAGAATAGCATGACTCTATAACTCAACTATGTGAGTATGATATTCCTATCACCAAATACTCATACATACATCAATGACCCAACCAAGTGGGGATATACCAAATGTTCATACATGACTAAAAATTGCAATTATTACAACATCCTTCCCATGCATAGTGGGGCTACAAATTACATCATATGTCCAAAAGGACTCATTCATAATAGACTACAATAGAAAGAGACATATTATTACACCATAGGTATTTACATGACCTTTACAATAAATGATATTAATAATTGAGACCATAGTTTAATTGAGCAACCATGATGCCAACAATGCATAATGTTTTGAAGGCTAATGCTCCCCCTGAACTTGTGCTACCTATGCATTGTCAACAATTCATTCATCAAGGCATCTTCATCAATCAAATAAAAATCAATGAGAAAAGCATATCAGTAGACTGTAACCATCAATATCAGACTGAACACCCATGTCAGAAACTACTTTTTGGGTCTGACCCATTGGTTTTCTATCAGAAAAACACATATGCCACTGCAGGCACAAAACTCGCATATATACGCGACTCTGCTTCATGAAATCCACGTATAGGAAACATTCCTCTAAAAATTGGTTTTAACAGTAGGATGAGGCAGAAACAACTCCCAGTTTTTGTCTGAGATATTCAAATGCTTCTCTGGGAAGAGGTTTGGTAAATATATCAGCAACTTTCTCTTTGGAGGGAACATACTCCAATTTAACCTTTTGTTCAAGCACCTTTTCTCATAGAAAGTGGTACTTAATGGGTATGTGCTTGGTCTTGGAGTGCATGACTGGATGTTTCGAAATACTAATAGCACCTGTATTATCACATAGAATGGATATGGGTGGAGAACATGTGATTTGAATATATTGTAATGTTTGCATCATCCAAAGTAGTTGTGTGCAGCAAGATGCAACAGCCACATATTTTGCTTTAGTTGTAGATAAGGCAATCAAATTTTTTTTCTTGCTAAATGAGGATACTAATTGTGATCCCATATAAAATGCACCTCCGCTAGTGCTTTTTCGAACATCAACATTTCCAGCCCAATCCGCATCTTTGTATGCATGAAGGGTGAGATCTGTATCTTTAGGATACCATAGACCAAAGTCTTGAGTTCCTTGGAGATATTTGAATATTATTTTTACAACCTGAAGATGTGGTTCCTTTGGATTGGCTTGGAATATTCCAACAATTCCTACTACATGCATGATATCCAGTCTGGGACCTGTTAGATAAAGTATACTTCCAATCATAGATCTATACTCTGGTTTATTTACTGTAGGAGATTCATCATTAGAACTAAGACTATATCCTGTTATCATTGGAGTACATACTGGTTCGGAATCTTCCATTCCATACTTCTTCAAAATTTTCTTGAGATATTTAGTTTGTGAAAGAAAGATGTCATCTTTTGTTTGTTGTAATTGTAGACCAAGAAAATAGGTTAGTTCTCCAAGTAAAGACATTTCAAATTCTTGTTGCATAATAGAAGAAAGATTTTGACTCCTAGATTCTTCATTACTGCTAAAAATGCTATCATCAACATAAACAACAATAATTAGCAGTTTATCATTCTCAATTTTTGTATATAAGTTGTTTTCTGCATATCCTTTTGTGAAACCTTGTTGTTGATGATATTTGTCAAGACGATAATACCATGCCCTCGGAACTTTTTTCAGTCCATATAAAGCCTTTTTGAGTTTTCATACAAGCTTTACATAATTTCCCAGAATGAATCCTTTCGGTTGTTCAATGTATACTACTTCATCTAAATATCCATTAAGAAATGCACATTTTACATCTATATGATAGACTTTGAATTTTCGAAAACTTAAAAAAGAAAGAAACATTCTTATGGCTTCAAGTGTAGCAACAGTTGCAAAAGTTTCTTCAAAGTATATACCTTCTTGTTGAGCATACCCTTTAAACACAAGTCTTGCTTTATTCCTAATAACCTCTCCATTTTCATGCAATTATTCTTTAATATCCAATTTTTTCCTATAACATTTTTATCATCAGGTCTAGGAACTAATTCCCAAGTATCATTCTTTTCAATTTGGTCAAGTTCTTCATCCATGGACTTAACCCAACATTCATCTCTGCTAGCTTCATTTACATTTTGTGGTTCTATGGAGGATAATAATGCTAGATAACTAGAATATCCTACAAGAGTTCTTCTTGTCTGTACTCCAGACCCTTTTTCTCCTAGAATTTGAGATTTTGGATGATTCTTTTGAACATACTTGGATGGAGTCTTTTCCCTATCAGATGTATCTTCTTTTGATGCTTCATTGGTTTCTTCCTCTATATCATTTCGATTTGATACAGGAAAGAATTCACCATCTTCATTATTATCATCTTCCTTTGTTGATGTCTCCTGTTTCAGATTTCTACATGCTTCATCGATTACAACATCAATGCATTCAATAATTTTTCAAAGTCTCTTATTATAACATTTGTATCCTTTACTTCTATATGAATAACCAAGAAATATTCCTTCGTCTGCTCTGGGTTCAAACTTACCAAGTTTTTCATCAGTCTTTTTGATGAAACATTTGCTTCCAAAAACTCTGAAGTGTTTTACAGTAGGAGGCTTAGCATACCAAAGTTCATATGGAGTTTGATTACTATTTACACGTACATGAGCTTTGTTGAGAATATTTACTGCAGTATGTGTAGCTTCACCCAAGAAGGTTCCAAGAGTTCCAAATTCATCAAGCATATCTCGAGCCATCTGTTGAATTATTCTATTCATTATTTCCACCACGTCATTTTGTTGAGGAGTTATGGCAACAAAGAATTGTCTTTTTATTCCACGTTGTTCACAAAATTCAAAAAATGCATTTGATATGAATTCTCCTCCCTGATCAGATCTAAGACATTTGATTTTTAGATCTAATTCATTTTCAACTAAAGATTTGAAGACCTTAAACTTTTCAAATGCTTCATCTTTATGTTTTAGTAAACCAATCCAGAACATTCTAGAAAAGTCATCAATGAATAAAATGTAGTATTCTTCTCAACGAGGTGCCTTTTTCCTTGTTGGCCCACACAAATCAGTATGAATGAGTTCAAGAGGATTACTTGACGATCCTTCTTTGGCATTGAATTCAACTCTAGTTTTCTTACCAAATTGACATGGTTTCCAAATGGTATTTTCTGGGATGATGATATCTGGAAGATCACAAACCTCCTTGAGCCTGCATGATATTTTATTTGAGAAAAGCTTAGATGACCCAATATTATGTGCCATAACTAGTTCTCTTCTTTTTTTCTTAAATAACATTCTTCTTGACCTCCTTGTTAAATAGTAATTTGTCACTGTCCTCATTTCAGTCCCTTTGCTATGTCATGTGTCAAATAAACATGTTCATATCTTCCCACTCATGTAAGAAGATTAAGCAAATGCTCTCTGATGCTGAAGATTGACCCGTTTTGACTAAGTTACTGCATCATCACTAGTAAACCCTTAAAATCCATGACGGTTCTCTGTCACACACTGTATCGTTGCGACGTCTTCGCTAGTCCACAGTTCATGGCCCACAACGATCCATATTTGGTGAATTAGTTCAAACAGTCAGCCTTCTGGATGTTTCTGGAGCTGGTTGTTGGGTCAGTTTGGTTCGCCTTTCCGCCTCTGGCATGGTGGTTCCGCTTCTTGTGCAACCTCCCTTGAGGATAAGCTCCCTCTCCCTCATTTCATGGAGGCTCCTCCTCCTATAAAATCACTCACCATTGCTATGATCTGCTAGTTCCTTAGTTACTAGTTTTTTAGTTCTTTTGGTTGTACAGTGTTGTTGCTACTTTTGAGTTTGGTAGATAGTTTTGGTGTGAGTGTGACAAGTGTGGGATTGCTATATAGTTTTCAAGAAGGTGTGGAGTGCCCTTAACCTTGTGTTAAATCTTGTGAATAAGAGAGAGAGATATATTGCTATTTGGGAGACCCATATTTGAGAGTGAATGCTTGAAGAAACACACTGGTTGGACCCTCTGAGAAGGCTTGCGACATCAAGACTTGGTTGTAAGCTTTGCTCTTGATTTATTATTAATAAAATCAATGATGATTTCCTATGTCTTGTATGTAATTTACTTGATAGCTCATGACTTCTTGACTTTATGAGTAAATAGATCATTGTTGTTTCTCGGTTACATGCTCTGTTGTTTCTTTGTGGTGTTTCAAGTTGATCGCTCATTAAGGAGAAGGAAATGGAAACTGGAGTAGCGCAACGGAACTTCATCAACCACCGGTTTGAGGTAGGCCTCCAACGATGACTATTTAAGGGAATTAATTGTTGTTTTGTCCTTGCTGTGACTAGACCCACTCTAGGGCTAGAGGGGTTGCCTCTGTCCGCAGAGGGAACACTTTCTTGCATCACAAGTTGGCGACTCCGCTAGGGAGTCCTTTGTATGTTTTCTTCTTGTTTACCCTTGATTTGTTTGGTTTTGATTTGGTGTCTCTTGAATTTTGCGGTTAAACCATCAGTTTTTGGGTTACCTGGGTCAATCTGGGAAGTCCCCTTACTGTTTGGAAGAATAATCTGGTGTCATTTAGGTGATTTTACTTTATCTTTTGCTTAAGTAAGATCGTCGTTGAAGATAGCCTAACAGTCACGACGATGTCGCTGATGTTATAGCTTTGTACTCGCGACTATTTGGCTTTCATCTCGGGTTGCTAGTTTAATTCTCGCGACGACTCCTGAAATCAGACCGTCACTGAAAACAGGTGTACTTTAGTGACTAGTCTCTAGTTGTCAGTGTAACACTAGCAACTAGTCTCTAGTTTTCAGTGTAACACCTGTGACGATTCCTGTAAAGTTGTTTTTACAACTTTACCTCTTGAATCCATCAGTCTTGTTTATCCCCTATTGTTTCTTGCCTCTCATTAGCTTGTTTTGATTGCTTTTGGTTAAGGTACTATCTCGTTGATTTCATTTGAGTGAATATTCTGTTTTTAGACCATGTAACCTAGCTCTCTTAAGCGTTTCAAACTGTTTGCTTGGGTTACTTGTCTATCCAAGGTTCATCCGCAACCGTCTTATTGATTCGCTTATAGCTTTTTCATTGCTTGTTTCTTGCTAGTTGATTTTTTAGTGTCGATTATTGAACCAATTTTTGATGTTGATTCGATTTCTTCACTACCAGGCATAGATCACAATTGTTTGGATCGATCAGTTCACACTTGTTTTTTTGTCTCTTTAAACGCAAAACAAAAAAAATTAAGGGATTTCATTCATTTGATATACGAAACTGAAAGTATATGTGCATTTCAAATTTTCATGTTTGAGAAATTGAAAAGAGAACTCTAAATCTTTCATTAGTAGTATCGATGCATCATGAGATTAGTGTATTGATGCATTGTGTTTCTTAGTGTTTGCATTGGCTTGTGTTTGTTTGGGGATGAACTCTCCACCTTTTTGTAAGTAGGTGTTCATCGAAATGAAAGATGCTTTACTCATTTTAGCTGCATCCTAGGTTTTGATATACATACAGTAAGGCCTGGAAACTGAAACATAATTCAAGATCAACTCTAAAATGAACTGAATGAACTTAACGATGTATTGGAACATAATGCACATTATTTAGAGGTCTAGGCTAGAGACGTGCTCCGGCATCGTTAAACCTAGTCACTATTGTTTTCACTTAAGGTTGGGTGATTCCTCCTTCTATGACTCAATAGCTGCTAGTACGGACTTGTGCTCCCAGTACCGTCGAGTATATGTTGGGAGACCCCACTAGGTTATCATCCTACATCCATAGGAAGCCGTGTCTACCGCCTTGCAAACCGTAATGCACCGAACACAGCATTCGGGAAGATTGGCTGCCGTACGGAAAGTCCTTGGTTTTCATATGATCGCTAAGGTGTATATGCAATTTTACGTGTTGTTTGGTAAACCTTTTGCCTAGTTCTCCAGAGTAGTCCTTTCGTTCCTTTTCAGACTCCTTAAAAGAAAAGGTCCATCTGAGCACTTGTCCTTTCAGGCTCATGAAACCTTGAAAGAGATAGATTCACCTTTTCGTCCTTTTCTTGACTCTTGAAACATGAAAAGGTCCAGTTTTGTTCCTGCGTCATAAAATTTACTGCCCACAAAATATTCTTAGTAATAGTTTGAATTATTCATTGAGATTAAGTGTTTTTCAGGCTCGTCCTTGATGGGAACATTCCCCGAGTCTACCAGCCAAGGTCTTCCCCCAGATGGGAACCCGGGTCTGTTTCCGCCTTTTGGAAATGCTGGTGCTCTGTATATGGCAACATTGTCTTTGCCTGGGTTAACCATCGATCTGCTCGTTTGGTTGTTTTCAACCTCGATGGTCCCGAGCATCATGACTTCTGTTCCACCGTCTCCTTCGTCTGAACGATGACACGATGATTCCAAGGTTTAGCCTACACCTTCTTCCCCTGTTTCTTCCTCCTCCTCTCCTCCTTCGCCTGGTGAAAGTTCCACATCTAGTAACTAGGAGACTAAGAAGAAGAAGAAGAAGATGAAGAAGAATAAGAAGTCTGATAAATGTGAGGCCACCTGTGCAGCTATTGCTTCGAGTACATCTCAGGTCAGACCACCTTCTGCTCCTCCACGGAAGGTTAAGTTTCCTTGTAAATTGTGCAAGGGTGACCATCTTCTTCGTGATTGTCCTGGTATTCCTAGGATCTTAGAAGTATGGTCTCACGATCTGGCTTGTCCCTCATCATCCTCTGAAGCTCATGGCGATGCTACCCTATCAACTGGCATCGATAAGAAGAAAGGGAAGATTCAATTACCCTATAGGCTATGTGAAGGCAACCATCCCCTTCACCTTTGTCTACTCATGGATAAAGCTTCCGCCATTTTGGAAAGTCTTATAGCTTCTTCACCCCAACTTCCCGTTGGTTATCAGAGGCTATCTTCAGAGCCTCTCCCCATCGACAAAGAGATTGACTTAGATTCTTCTCTTGTCTGTCCTCCTCCTTCCGAGCCTGGCTATGCTCCGCCTGTTCCTGACCAACCATTGGTTGGAAAGAGTGACGAATTGGATTCACCACCCGTTGATCACTCCATTCCAGAAGAGCATCATGATTACACTACTCATGTTCTTCTCGTCTCGTCAGATTCTCCTAAGTCCAAAAATGACCCTCCTATCCTCGCTGATCAAGAGAATCCTTCTTCGATCCCTATAGAGCATGGGGGAAATCATATGATACCCCCACCAAGTAGTTCGGTCATTTCCTTCGACTAGAGTCACTTGACTGCTTTCCGCCTTCCATCTTATGTGCCTTTCCAAATTACAATACATGCCTATGAAAAGGCAGTACTTGGCACTATCTTGGATGAGGGTGCATCTGTTTGTATTATGCCTTCCACTACTTAGCAAGCTTTGGGCTCCCCACAACTTGTGCCAGTCACACAGAATCTATTGGCATTCGCCGGAGGAACTAGTCAACCTTTAGGGATCCTCCCAAAGTTTCTTGTTACTTTCGGGGCAAAACCGTCTATATAGATGTCATGGTTGTCCAAGGTGCTTTAGATTTCAGTCTTCTCCTTGGCCATGACTATGTTTATGCCATGGGAGCTCTTGTTTCTTCACTTTTCCATGTGGTTTGTTTTCCGCACGATGGAAGAATGGTGACTATTGATCAATTTTCATTCTTTAGTCACCTGGTGCCTTATGTACCACCATCATCCCCCATTGGTTCTCATCCGAAATCAGTACCTTCTTTGCCACAGGTCAATTATGTGGCTACCCATTCCATCTTCACCTTTGCTGATGATCATGCAGATGGTCTCGTACATCATGTACTGGGGGCATTGGAACCCGATCTGTCATTGGTGTCTAATGACATGTGTTCCTCCCAGAGCGTGATTCTTCCATCCAGTGAAGGTCTCTTGGGAGTCATGTTTGCGTATGACCCATGAACAGGATCTGAGGAGAGTTCTTTTCTTGTGTCGACCTCGTTAAAAAATGAAACAAGGAGTCCCGAGGATCATTCTTTTCTTGTGCCAACCTCGTTAAAAAATGAAACAACTCCCTTTCCAAATCGATTCTTTGCTTAAGATCTCATAAAATCCAAGTTGAGTCTTTCCAAGATCTCGAAAGTGAACCTTCATTCCATCCACCTCATTGAATGCAATGAAGCTTGGAGGGTCATGTACCTCGATTTGCGTCATTATGCTGGGGGCATGCAAACTTATAACAAGCATATTTTTTTTGTTTCAAGCTTGTGTAAACATGAAACCAAATCCAAGCAGAGTTCTCCATGGTTCAAGCTTGTGTAAAAATGAACCCATAGCTAATTTACACCTCGCGATTTCCATTTTTTATCTACTAAATTCTGCTAGATGAGCCTTGGTTTTTTCATTCCATTGCCACCAACTCTTTGGCCGATCATATGCTTTCACTTGGTTCTTTTTCCTTTCTTGAGGAACCGCAGCAATGAGTGGTTTTATTAGCTAGCCTCTTGACCATTACATGTTCTGAACAGTTCCACCATTGCCAAAACCAGTTGCTACCCTTTATACCACTCATTCCTCTAGGACGAGTCACCTTTAAGCTCTTTTTCTGACTCGTTAAAAATGAAAAGATTGCCGAGTTTTTCCATTTTTGACTCATTAAACGGAATCAAAGGGCAGTCCACTTTCAGCTCTTTTCTGACCCTATAAACATGAAAATATTGGCATACTTTTGTCGTTTCAGGTTTGATACTGGTTACGAAATGACGTGTCTTCGATCGCTTTTCTACTTTTTCAGATCGAGGCCACTAATTACGAAAAGTACTCCTCGATCGTAATGGTCAAGCGGTTCTCTCGAGTATTATTTTATACTTTTTTGGACTTGAGAGACACAAAGCTACGAAAAAGGACCCCCCTGGAGTTTTCTTTTCTATGTCTTTTTCAAACTCTCTAAACATGAAAAAGACTCCGAGTTTTCACTATGTCGGACTCATTAAACCCTAACAACATTGGACTCGTCACCATGACAAGACTCGAGCTTCTCCTCCCTAGGGCTCGTTAAACCATCACAAGGTTGGATTCGTCTGAAGGATGAACTTATATTACAAGCATATGATATCCCCTTCAAGCTTGTTTTCAAAAATAATTGGGGTACTCGCAAGCAATGGTGGGGGGAAATTTGGAAGTCATCATTGGTTCCTTGCGGCAGCTAGTCACTCTTGAACATTGACACTTTTGCTTCTTGTCAGGTTGGAATATCCATGCATCGTCATTTGGCCTTCCGGGGTTTTGGGTTGCCATTTAGCCTCATTCCACCCGATCCATACTATCTCCGTCAAGCCTTCGATCTCTTAGTATCTGAATGCTGCCACCTCTCGGAGTCGTGTCACCGACATGTTCAAGAGTATAATCCTTCTGCAGTTCACACCCTTACCTCCTCCTCTGATACTCTGCTTCACCATCTACCACTTGTTCCTTATCTCGTGTCATTGATGAGGGAAACATTATGGCCCTCCTGCAACGGATCATCTCCTGTCAACGCCAGCTCATTATCCAGGAGATTGATCTAGAGATCCCTTTTGGTACCTTGGAGCTTGCATGCCTCAATGGCAAGTTCTTCGTGCCTGACGATAGACTTTCATCATTGGTCGTCGATTGGGTGATTCCACGAGTGTTCGACTTCAGCTCATTTTTCGCACTTGGTGGATTGTACTAGACAGTACCTTGAGAGCCATCGGCATTATTGGTGGTTTCTCTTGCGCTTGTTAACGGTTTTCATCATTGGCCGATAATCAAGCTACTTTATATCATGCTCGACTTCAACACATCTATTCGCATGCTAGAATTTGTACTATGATCAGTTGGGTGTCAAGGCCCCGAACTAAGATTACACATGTTCGGGTTGCGTGGATGAGTTCATGATTACATACATGACTCTTTGATGGATGGCTGCGACCATACCTGAGTCTTCATGGATGGTTTCGACCATACCTTTTTCATTATCATGGTCTTATTAGCTGGGTGGCTGCATCCATACCACAGACCAAGTTTTATATGTCTTTTGGATGGCTGCACCCATGCCTAGACTACATGTTTTTCACTATCAGAGATATCAGTTGTACTTGCACTTGTAGGTTCTTCTGGGTGGTGTTCTAGTTCAAACAGTTTCGTAAAGCATTTCACCCCTCCTGCTCTCTCGGGCTTCATGCTTTAGGGGGAATATGTTACACAGTAATTTGTCATTGTCCACATTTCAATCCCTTTGTTGTGTCATGTGTCAAATAAACATGTTCATATCTTCCCACTCATGTAAGAAGATTAAACAAATGCTCTCTGATGCTGAAGATTGACCCTTTTTGACTAATTTCCTACATCGTCGCTAGTAAACCCTTAAAATCTGCGACGATTCTCTATCATGCATTGTATCATTGCGATGTCGTCACTAGTCCCAAGTTCATGACCCGCGACGATCCAGATTTGGCGAATTAGTTCAAACAGTTAGCCTTCTGGATGTTTCTGGAGTTGGTTGTTGGGTCAATTTGGGTCGCCTTTCCGCCTCTGGGATGGTGGTTTCGCTTCTTGTGCAACCTCCCTTGAGGATAAGCTCCCTCTCCCTCATTTCATGGAGGCTCCTCCTCCTATAAAATCACTCACTATTGCTATGATCTGCTAGTTCCTTAGTTACTAGTTTTTTAGTTCTTTTGGTTGTACAGTGTTGTTGCTGCTTTTGAGTTTGGTAGATAGTTTTGGTGTGAGTGTGACAAGTGTGAGATTTCTATATAGTTTGCAAGAAGGTGTGGAGTGCCCTTAACCTTGTGTTAAAGCTTGTGAATAAGAGAGAGAGATATATTGCTATTTGGGAGACCCATCTTTGAGAGTGAATGCTTGAGGAAACACACAGGTTGGACCCTCTGAGAAGGCTTGTGACGTCAAGGCTTGGTTGTAAGCTTTGCTCTTGATTTATTATTAATACAATCAATGATGATTTCCTATGTCTTGTATGTAATTTACTTGATAGCTCATGAATTCTTGACTTTATGAGTAAATAGATCATTGTTGTTTCTCAGTTACGTGCTCTATTGTTTCTTTGTGGTGTTTCAGGTTGATCACTCATTAAGGAGAAGGAAACGAAAGCTGGAGCAGTGCAACGAAACTCCATCGACCACCGGTTTGAGGTAGGCCTCCAACTATGACTATTTAAGGGAATTAATTTTTGTTTTGTCCTTGCTATGACTAGACCCACTCTAGGGCTAGAGGGGTTGCCTCTGTCCACAGAGGGAACACTTTCCTGCATCACAGCCTTTGTCTTGCAACATACAACTGATACCAATTAATGATACCAATTTTCAGCATACTCAAATCTTGACTTGAGTACACTCCCCCTATGGCCATGCTCCCTCTTTGTGTTCGAAATTTGTAAAGAATAATCGTTGGAAAATATTGTAAACATATCATCACACTTCTTAGTAATCAACATGAAATAGCATACTTCCCTTTATCCTTCAGATGCATTCCTTCGCTTGTTCCTTTCTGTTCCTTGCATATGAATTTTCTAGTTTCCCTTGAAGACAACCTCTTCTTTTCAATGAAGAGGAATAATAAATCTCCTCCTCCTGAGTATATTATCTTCCTTTTTCTTCCACACCTACATATGAGTTGATTTATTGTGCTAGTTTTCTTGACTGGGTGACTTTCTACCATTGGCTGAGCATACAGACCACTACTCATTCTTCTTGTTAGCACTAATTAAAGCCAATTTTCAATTTACATGTTGCTCATCTTTCGCAGTATATTGCTTTGGAGGACTGTAATGATTGATGTTGCTTCTTTTGTCTAATTAGAGTCTGTACTTGTTGCAGGTTATATAGGAGAGATAAACCGCAGGAATTTCAGACTTTAAATTTTCTACATCAAACATTGTTTTGTGTTGCCTCCATGTACCATTTGATCTACCATGGCTCTCAACTCTATTTGAAACATTCTAGAAAAATAATTTATTTCCATATTTTCATGCAGTTGTTTTATGCCCAGACTTCTTATGCTTATAGCATTCAACCTTATTCAAAAAGGGGGAAAATGAATTAAACTTCTTACCAAAGCATGTGCCTGTCTAATTTATTGGATTGTAATTTGCTCTTTTGTTTCTCTTGGGCCATCGAAAAAATTTCCGTTGAGGTGAAGAGGATCTGTGTGCTCAGTTGATCAAATTTCTCTCCTGAGGAATTCATTGTTGTGGTTGAAATTGTGAATTCAACTTCTTTTGCTATTTCACCTTCTTTTTCTTCTCTCGACACTTGGAGGGAAAGTGCCCTGCATTGGTGCAATAAAAACAAATAAGGGGTTGCATACCTTCTCCTTGATGTTTCATTATTTTCTTTGTTGTTGCTATGTTTTAGGAGTTTTCATTGATAAATATGGTGGGTCCCTTTAGTGTTTCTCAGTCACCACTATCTCCAATTTTTGTCTCATTTTGAGAGGAATAGTGGATTGTTTTTATGTCTTTGATCACTTCATAATTCAGTACATGCATTTGAAGATTCTACACCTGTTCTTTTAATGTTTTGTTCTCCTTCTCTAGCTCCATATTATTTGATTTTATCTTCTTGATTTCATCACGAGCTGATATGAGTTTCTTCTTCAAATAGATCTTTTCATCAAGATCTTCCAAGTTACTAGAGGAGCAACTAGATTCACAACAAGTGTCTATTTCACTCTCATATTGTTCAAGAGTTTGTTCCCTTGATGACTCTAGGGATTCCTCTTCTTCACCAGAGGTGGACCCATTTTCTTCTAGATCTGCTATTGCTACTAAGGTAGTCCTTTCTCCACTAGAACTTGATGAACAACTCTCACTTTCACCAATACTTGAAATTGAGAAATTTGAAAATAAATGGCATATTTTCCTACAATAACGGTAGAATAACAAATTACTTTCAATTTTCATCTCCTTTGGGTGTTGGTTAACGACTTGGCCTATTGATATAAAAGAATCATCATCTAATTCATGACCTTCAGTGCTCTTTTAATCTGTGATTGTCTCATCCTCCATGGAAATCCCCTTGACATCACATAGAACTTGCATGCCTACTTCATAGATGGACTGCAATTTATCCATATCTTCTTGGCAGTCTTAAAACATATTACTTTTTCAATATATGAATTAGAAAAACTCTCATGATTTCCTTCCTGACTTATCTATCAAACTTATCATTTATTACTCCATACTCCACATATATCCATACATCCAAATTAAGAGCTTGAAAGTAGATTTTCATTCTTACCTCCCAAGTTGTATAATTTGAGCCATTCAAAAATGGAACGCCATCTAAGGTAATCCAATCCTAGTTTTCCATGATCCTTGATCTTCCCTCTAGTTGTTAGACTAATCCTGAAGGACATTGGCTCTAATAATAATTGTTAGAAACAATACAAACCATGAATTATTCTAAGAGGGAGTGTGAATTAGTAATGTGGCCAAATTATACAATTCTTCACAAATTTCATTTTTTTATCACTTTAACAATTATTGATGGATAAAAAACACAACCCAATCATGTATAACATCATAAAAATTAATCACATGAGAAATATATACACAAGACACCAATCTTCTTTCTATTACAAAGCTTTAACTTGATTACATCATGGCCCCACAAACTACTACTTATAGGTTTATGAAATTATACTCAAAGGAAGTTCAATCCCTGCTCATTTATCAGCTACTACTGAAAGGGACTATTTCCCTTGCTAATTTACCAATATTCACTATAAGGGACAGCTGCCCCTACTCGTTTATCAATCTATGCTGAAAGGGACTCTTTCCCCCAAATATTTACTAGTACCCACTAGAAGGAGTTGCTACCCCTGGTCTGCAAGCTACCACTTGTCATCCCTGCTTATCCATATTTCATCCATTTTCATACTCAGATAAATAGGCCTTCTCGTCTTTCAAAATAATTTATTTCAATCACCAACACCTTCAGCAAACTATTATTAGTGATGCAAACACCTTCAACAATCTTTGGTTGTTGAAACAAACACCATCAACAATTTATGGTTAGTGAAAGAAACACCATCAACAATTTATGGCTACTGATATAAACACCTTCAACAATTTTGAAATGTTGAATGCATCATACGAAACCCAATCCCTTGCAATCATCTGCTAATTCTCACCTCTGTTGTGCACACCTTTGCTACAACTCACCTCTCACTCAGCCACCAACAAACACCTTCAACAATTTCTGATTATTGAATAAATCACCAAACTCTATTGCTCTCTCTCAATTTTTTTGCACACACTATGCAACAACCAGCTCCAACAACTCTTTTGTTCTCTTTCTTATGTAGCAACCAACAACTTTGACATAATATTTTACTTTCCATACTTCCTACAACAAACACAATCAACTGCTCAAATTCTGCTTTTATAGAACTTTGCATTATTATTTTTGGAATTGATTTTAGTTAACTTGCCTTTGATTCTACTGCATGAATGAATATGTTGTCTTTCTCTTGTTAATTTGAGTCCTTTGACTATTCACCAAGTTTTTGATTCCACGTTTGCTATTCTAAACTCACGTTCTAAGTTTTCTCCTGTTTTCCTCAATTTTGGAATTTCAACGGATTTTAGCAGTGGCTTCTGCTATATTTAGCGAATTTCCAAACTTGGTATGATTTCCAAAACTTCATCTTAACTATTTGTTAAGCTCCCAACTCGTTCATGACATGTCACTCTGTCGTTATATTTGGCTTTAAGTGGCGTTGAATTGTTACTTTGTTGTCACTTACCAAAGTTAACAAACTTGCCACATTTGTTCATGTTAAAGCCTTCACAGCTTTTAATTATGCTGCCAATTGTTCTTTCCTTGCATGAGCACCATGCCACCAATCTACTGACTCATTTACCTATTACAACACTTTTTTGTAGCCCAAAAGGCCTTCATGACCTATTTTTCTTATTTTAACACAAAACTACTACATATCTTCCAAATTTGGCCTTTAGGCCCTCTTCGCAAGCACCTTACCTGTTTTTCTCCACCGGACCAAGTCTCTGTGACCACTGGTTAAGGTTCTAGGTGCTAAGCCCTGTTAAGTCTTGTTGGTTGCCTATTTCCTTTGTTAATGGCTATGTTCCATTAGTCACACTTCTACGTGAAGCAATCACACCAAACACTAAGGTCCAAGCTCCTGGATTTTTTTATTAATTGGAATTCTTAGAAAGTTACGATATTCTCGGATATGGGGTTGGCCCCACATTCGATTATCATTGTGCCCCTGGTCCTTCACTATTGCATGGAACCTGTGTCCAACACTAAGGTTGGAGCTCCCTTTAACCCACTGGTTTCTTTCCTCCGGGTTGATATGTCCATGGGGACCGCTCGACGCTTTCTCTATTGGTTGTCGCTCTGCTACTATGGCCCGACTCTCTCTGCCTAGTATCGCTCTCATTTTCATTTACTAATTTCGTCAAGTTAAAGTGTGCGATATGAACTATCTTGCGAGTTTCTCCCGAAAATTCTCTAATTGGATACCACTCTCTCAACATGCCAACATGTCCCAACACCTGCTGCCCAGAAAAAAACTCTTGTGCACCATTTTAAATCTTTCAATCCTATTCCACTGAGATGACATCACCATGACATAACTACTGCCAAGTGTCGTCCTCTGAGTTGTGACACATGTCACACAAAAAAGGTAAACTTAGGATCACAAAAGCGTTGAATCTTCCTGCCACATGTCCTCCTCTTATTGCCGGATGATGACATCATCCTTTGCTTTCATTCGGTCCAATCATGAGCCACCATCTATCTTCCTGGAGGAGAGAGAAAATTTCCTTCGAGGCCTTGTTTAGTCTCCAACACCACTGCTGAGTGGATTGTGGTTTTGGGAGGGGTGCCCCTGGAGTACCTCTCTTTCATTGATATACATGATCATCTATGTGGGAAATCATATCCGGGACCATAGAGCCCATCTAACAGACTATCTCGAGTGCCCCTTGAAAAGCCACCACGTAGCTTGACACTTTCCTCCCAGTCCATCCCTTTGTGCGCCAAATGGTTTTGCATTAGGGTAATGCCTCCAAGCTAGCTTGTTAGGTGGGCTACACCTATGGCCAATGAAAAGCCTCTCCATTTCTATTGTCATGTCCCGACACTTACCTCTTGATGCTTAGTCGTGTGCCTCTCCAAACAAATCTTCGAGGTGCACCCGTCGGGGCATTACAAGTTGTTGGGATCCACCTGTGGCCAATCAAATGTGTTCCAACTACTACCACATCTTCCTAAAGCTTCGCGTAGAGGCTCCTCCATCCTTGTTGTTGATTTTTTTCATTTAAGACAACTTTGTCTATGCAACATAGGCTTCTCCATTCACCTTTAACTTTGCAAACATGGACTTGGGGTCACCAACTTTGATTGGATCTAAATTTTGAACCAAGACGCCATTTTCGACCTTCCACATACCATTAGAAATATTTTTCAAAGCTCTATCCATCTGAAGTGGTTTCACCTTCACCTGAGCTGGTTTGTTGCTCCATAATTGAATCCAAAGCCTCTGCACCATACCTTTTCCACCAATGATTGCCATGGTTTCCTTTGCCTTTGGTTTTCTTGTGTCACCTCTACTATTGCCTTTACTATCTATCATGCTTGCCTTTTCCAATATTTTCCATTGGCCATCAATGAAAACATACTTACCAATGCAATTTCCTTTGTCAACCTTTTCCATTGCCTTTGCCATCAATGACAACACATTTCAAATAGACCTGGATCCTAGAAGTGGGGTAGTTACAGGAAACATCAGACTATGAATGCCTTTTCTAGAATGATCATATCAAGATATGGTGAGGTAAAGAGTGTTATTTTGGCACCACTAACTAAGAAAGGTACAATAGATGCTTATGTAAGGAAAGAGTCAATCCATCATTGGAGAAAAATGATGCCTTGCAACTTGATATGCTAGTGATGAATATGAAATTGAAGGAGTAGATGGAGACAAATGTTAATGTGTTGGAGGAGGTCCAAGCTCCCAAAGAAAATTCATCCAGGAAAATGGATGAGACAACGAAACTTCATCAGCATATTATTTCTTTGCAGGAACAAGTTTATATTCTAAATATCATCCTTAGTGAATCCAATACTACAAGTTGAAAAGAAGTGGAAAATGTCCATACCTCAACCAACCATCAAACGAGAAAATTGAAGATCTCAAATGATGTATGCATTGTTGTAAATTTTGTCTTTTATAAGTGATCTGGAGGATCCAAAACATACTAAAAATGTCAAAATATGATAAAAAATAAAATTTCTTAGATCCTTATGAATCTAGTTTCATTTCATAGTGCTCGTTTTCTAATTCCAATGCAACTTGAACGAGGGAAAAAGGACATCGTATGACAAAGTTACACTTAGTCAAACTTCAGGTAGTAATGGGAAAAAAGGTCAAAAGTCAACAAGCCAACAACCATTCAATGGGTCAATGGTCAACAACCAATCAAATGACCTGTGGCAACTTGACAGAGGCCATCACAAGGGCCAATGGGAGACTAACACATGGCATGCACAAGAGGTGACAATTGGTTGTTTCTAATTGGTTGAATTTGGGCTAATCCTATGGTGCCACGTGGCCCAATGGGAGGGAAACATTTGGCCCAATCAGGAAAGGCCATGTGTTCCTATCATTAGATCCAAAATTTGGTTGGATGAATCCAAGAGGGTTGAACCCTTGACCAACTGACACAGAAATCTACGCTCCACCATTGGACCGACGCATGAGTCTTGACATAGGCAAAGGAAATATTTTATTTGTTATTGATCGATGCTAAGTTTTGGGGGAAGGGATATGGCAGGAGCTCTCCATATTTTTCAGCTTTGTCATATCCCCACGTTATATGTTATATATAACAGTGGGAGTCAACATAGCGGTGACATATAATATGCAACGGGCACAATTATGATAACGATAGTGTTCACAGGGGTGGTCGATCTGCTAGCGGGTGGGACCAGTCCACAAAAAACATAGTGAAAATATTTTAATAAATCACTTGAATTGTGGATCAAACCCTTGACCTAGGGCTTTATAACCAATGCGCCCAACGAGCCCTGATATGGACACTTATTATATAATTTTCCGGGCTAAGCCGTTTTGATTTGTAGACAGATATTTCTTTTGGCTTTGTTAGGCCATATGGAGACCTTTTTTAGCACAAGAAGAGCCTAGACAGGGGTTTTCATGCCTTCTAAATGCAATGTAAGCATTATTTTGGTGAGTTGTGTAGAAATTCTCACTATAGATTAACGTGATAATGCAATATAACTAAAGAAAAATACTTAATCTACTTCTACAATCAAACTTGTGGAAGCTTAATCGATTTGAGCAAGATAAAACAGAACACATATAACAGAGAAGAAGAATCAATACACATGAAACACAGAAGAATACTTTGGGGAAAGCCTTAGCTAAAAACCCCGCTATCTATATTATCATACAAGTGGAAATATCTCAGGATTACACACAACTTTAGCTCTCACAGCTATCCAGCTCTCAGTACAATCCCTCACTGCTGCTCATAGAAAAAATAGACAACTCATATGCCTTCTCCTCTGTCCTCCAAGCCTCCTATTTCCTTGCGCAATTTTCCCTGGGTGCTCCAGCTGTAACCTTGTGTGACACTGATCTCACACACTGCTCCAACACACTATAAAACTACACAAATCTCAAGGAATGAATTCCTTCTGCATGCAAGAGATTTTCTTATAGGAAAATTCTTACAACTGATAGTACATTGTCCCTGCCTTTAATCTCAACTGGGTCTTTGTTTGAACTGACATGCATGAGTTATTTATGAGAGAATATTCAGTTATCTGGAGTACACTAGTTTCATGCATGCATGCATTAACTGACTGAACTCACAATTAGTTCCTCAAATTGTTTGGAACTAATTTAACTAGACTTAACTCAATTAACTGAGCTAACTAATTACAACTCAAATACAACTCATCATTATCTCCTTAATTAAGGGATAACTTCCTCAATCAAAGGGATAACTATTACATGACTTCACAAAGACTTCTATCTTGAATTTCTCCAACTAATTAACTCAAGATGAATTAATTAATTATTTTTCAAGCAGCTAGTGAGACTAAATTTGAATTTTAATTCTCAGTTTTAATTCAAGTACAAATTAAAATTGGAATATTCTTGTTGCCACATTTCAACACTCCCTCTCAACAAGAAATAGATTATCTGCCACCCCGATCCTGTCTCTATGGAACTCGAATTTACACTTTGACAATGCCTTAGTCAAAATGTTAGCATCTTGCTCCTCGGTCAAAACATACTGCAACAACATGATCCTCCTCGCCACACAGCCTCTGAGATGATGATACCGAATTTTGATGTGCTTGGACCTGTCATGAAATATTGGATTCTCATAGAGTTTGATACAACTCTAATTATCACAATAGATAACAGTTGGATCCATCCTCTGATCAAACAAATCAACTAGAATTTTCCGCATCCAAATGGCCTCACATGCTACGTAACTTGCAGCCATGTATTCATCCTCTGCTAAGCTGAGTGCAACCAACCTCTGTTTCCTGCTGTACCAAGAAACTGCAACTGAAATAGGGTTGAAAATTCCACCTGATGTGCTCTTTCGATTTGATGGACTCCCTACCCAATCTGCATCTGTGAAGCCTTGTAGCTTCACTCCCTCTGTCCGCCTATACCGTAATCCATACTGATATGTGCCTCTGAGGTATCTCAAAACATGCTTGGATGCCTTCCAAAACATCTTGGCAGGCTCCCACAAGCTTCCGATACACAGTAGCTTCTACTACTTCTCCTGAAGTAGCATCCTCCTTCCTCCAGTTACCTGCTAGAGGAGTCTGCATGGGATCGCACTTCTCCATGTAGAATCTCTTGAGTATCTCATTGGCATACTTGCCTTGAGACACAAACAACTCCCCGTCCTTCTGCCACACTTCCATGCCAAGGAAGTAGTGCATGAGACCCATGTCTTTCATCTCGAATTATACATGATCAACTAATCATCACCTGTCAATATGAGATCATCAACATAAAGAACAATGATCAACTGCTTACCTTTTACCATGATGTGGTACAGGTTCGCATCTGCTTCACTCTTTGTGAAGCCCAACCCAGTGAGGTAGTTGTTGATCCTGGTGTACCAAGCACGAGGTGCTTACTTTAGCCCGTACAAAGCTATCTTGAGTCGGCACACATACGACTCACGATCAAAGGTCTCAAAACCTTCCAGCTGCTCTATGTACACCTCCTCCTCAATCTTGCCATTGAGGAATGCATTCTTCACATCCATTTGATGTATCTTCCAACCCATCTGTGTTGATAGTGCCAACATTGATCTGATAGATGAGTACCTTGCTACAGGAGCAAAAGTCTCATCATAGTCGATCCCCTCGACCTATGTGAAACCACGGGCAACAAATCTTTCCTTATGTTTCTCCACACTACCATCAGCAGTTTTCTTTACCTTGTAAAGCCAACGGGAACTCACAACTGACTTGTTCTGCAGTCTTAGAACCACATCCCAAACATTGTTTCGAACTATGGAGTCATACTCCTCCACCATAGCATCAACCCAAATTGGCTCCTGCACTACTTCCTCAAAGGAATATGGCTCAGTCTCAACACATTCCCCAACAAGGGCCATGTATCCAGTGTACCTATCAGGTGACCTCCTCTATGTGCGCTAAGAAGATGGTTCTCCCACATTCTCTCTCATATCTGACAACAATCTGTCAACTTCTCTTGTGCGATTCCGTCTCTCTCTAGAAGACTCTGCTAGAGTGGATGTCTCCACTTCTAGAACCTCTGAATGTGGCTGCTCTGCATCAGTCTGAGGCTCCTCCTCCTTAGGAACCAAAAGTTCCTCCACAGCCTGTAGTTGGAGCTCCCTCTCAAGGGAAACTTGCATGGCCTTCTGCTCATCAAACATGAGATCTCTGCAAACCATTGTCCTTTGACTGGTAGGAAAGTACACCTGATATTTGTGAGGTATATCAGTGTACCCCACAAGTATTCCCAACTCAGCTTTCAGCTCAAGTTTCTTCCGGGCATCCTTGGTCACATGGCAATATACCGATGAGCCAAATATCCTGAAGTGACCCACATCTAGTCTCTTCCCAAAGAAAGCTTCCTCTGGTGTCTTCATCCCAAGAATGCGATGCGGGCTTCTATTCTGCAAATAGACTACTGTGTTGCATGCCTCTACCCACAAATGAAGTGGTAGGCCTTGGTCATGCAACATCGCCCGAGCTGCCCCCACAATCATTTTGTTCTTCCTCTTGGCCACCCCATTCTGCTGTGGGTTATGAGGTGCCGTCAACTCCCATTTAATTCCTTCCGTTGCACAGAAGTCCTTAAACTCTTGAGAGACATACTCTCCATCGTTGTCGCTTCTCAAGGCCTTGATCTTCTTCCCTGATTCTTTCTCAACAAAAGCTTTGAAATCACAGAACTTTGAGAAGGTTTGATCCTTCTTCGGCATGAAATAGGTCCAGCATTTACGAGAAAAATCATTAATGAAAATCACATAATACCTTTGTTTCATGGTGGATGCTGTCGAGAATGGTCCACACACATTAGTATGAACTCGCTCCAAGATTGCTTCAGCTCGACTGTCTCGATCATGAAAGGAAGACTTGGTGTACTTTCCAAAGGTGCAACCTTTTCATGTGTCCACTTGTTCAAGTTTACCTTTGGGAAGTCCAGTAAAAATCGGCTGCATTATCTTCAAGGCCCCATGATGTAATTGGCCCAACCACCTATGCCATAACTAGCCAATGTCTTGGCTTTGCACCAATTCTGCTTTCGAACTCAATGCAGCACAATCATCTACCTCTAGCTTATAGAGATTCTTCACTCGAATCCCAATCCTCTTGGTCTGATCTGTGGCTATGTGTCTCAGGAATGCCTTTACTTTACTAAAGACAACATTGTAGCATTTGTCTTCCAACATTGCGACCGATACCAAGTTCTTATTTAGTCCTGACACATACTTTACATCAGTCAGGGTGAGAGGAGCTCCATGCTCCCTCTGAAAAGCAACCGTGCCTTCTCCTGAAACACAATACTTTCCATCATCACCCATCTCTATGTGCATCTTGAGGTCTTTCTCCTCCAAGGTACTGAATAAAATTTTATCGCCGGTCATGTGGAATGAGGCTCCACTATCCATATACCAAACACAACCCACCATCAATGAAACCATGCATGCATTAAGGTCAAAATCCAATTCGAACTGAGAGGCCAGTGCCTCACCTTCTGATCCTTTCGAGGATCCCTTCTTGGATTTCTTCAATGGACAATTAGTTGCATAATGGCCCACCTCATGACAATTAAAGCATCTCACTTTAGATTTGTCAATCTTCTTCCCTCCATGAGAATAATTCGATTTGGAATGGGAAGCCTTCCCTTTCCCTTTCCTTGCCTTACTTGCTAAGGCTAGATTTTCTTCATCATCATGCTTAGATGAAGAACCATCTCTAGTGCTCCTCCTGATCTCCTCCTGCATCAAATCTGACCACAGTCGTTCCCAATCCGACAGTTTCTCTCTTCCATTCACTGAGTCCTCGTAGCTATTCTATCTCTTTGGAAGACTGAGGAGAGCAAGGCTCACCATATCATCATCGACTGTCGTTATTCCCACACTACCAAGCTCATATCTACAGGTGGTGAGCTTGTTCAGATATGTAGAAATAGAATCACCCTTCTCGCACTTGATTTTCGAAGCTTATCCTTGAGCGCCAATTTCCTCTAGTCACTACTGTTCTGATATAGGTCCTTCAATGTCTTCCACATTGAAAACATAGTCTCCTTCCCATGGAGACTCGAGACAATATGGTCTTGAACTCCCTCCAGAAGAATCCTTCTCGCCTTCGCCACACACTTCTTCCATTCATCCAATTCTTGTGCATTAGCTGCAGCTGGCTTGGGGATTTCTTGATCAATGAAACCCTTCAAACCATTGTCTTCTAATACCACTACCATTCAATCCTTCCATGCTATTTAATTCAAGCTACCATCCAAAGCATACTTGAGTCTCAAGCCATTGAACACCATTGGTGAACTTTGAGGTGTGATAAGAATTCGATTTTGTACCTGCAACCAAGAACTTCAAACTTCGAATTTCCCTTCTCAGTATACTGTTCACAGCTCTGATCACCTTTTCTCTGATACCATGTAGAAATTCTCACTGTAGATTAACTTGATAATGTAATATAACTAAAGCAAAATACTTAATCTACTTCTACAATCAAACTTGCGGAAGCTTAATCGATTTGAGCAAGATCAAACATAACACATATAACAGAGAAGAAGAATCAATACACATGAAACATAGAAGAATACTCTGGGGAAAGCCTTAGCTAAAAACCCTGCTATCCGTATTATCATACAAGTGGAAATATCTCAGGATTACACACAGTTATCCAGCTCTCAAATACAATCCCTCACTGCTTCTCATAGACAGAATAGACAACTCATATGCCTTCTCCTTTGTCCTCAAAGCCTCCTATTTCCTTGCACAGTTTTCCCTCGGTGCTCCAGCTATAACCTTGTGTGACACTAATCTCACACATTGCTCCAACACATTGTAAAATTGCACAAATCTCACGGAATACATTCCTTCTGCATGCAAGAGATTTTCTTATAGGAAAATTCTTACAACTGATAGTACACTGTCCCTGCCTTTAATCTCAACTGGATCTTTGTCTGAACTGACATGCATGAGTTATTTATGAGAGAATATTCAGTTATCTGGAGTACACTAGTTTTATGCATGCATGCATTAACTAACTGAATTCACAATTAGTTCCTCAAACTGTTCGAAACTAATTTAGCTGGACTTAACTCAGCTAACTGAGCTAACTAATTACAACTCAAATACAACTCATCCTTATCTCCTTAATTGAGGGATAACTTCCTCAATCAAAGGGATAACTGTTGCATGACTTCACAAAGACTTCTAGCTTGAATTTCTCCAACTAATTAACTCAAGATGAATTATTTAATTATTTTTCAAGCAGCTGGTGAGACTAAATTTGAATTTTAATTCAAGGACAAATTAAAATTGGAATATTCTTGTTGCCACCTTTCAACAAGTTGAAGCTTGTAATTTGATGTTCTAATAATTTGAGCATAATAATAAAGTGTTCACCACTTGAAGCGGACCCAGAGGTGTAGCCCAATATGGGTGAACTTCGTTATCAACTTGTCTTCTTTTCTCTTTCTTTTATTTCAGTCTATATTCCTTCTTTTTGCTGCAAATTTTAATAAGTCTATGTGTTTTTGAAATTTCAATCCATTGCATAAAAATACATAAAATAATTTGCAATTCATTTAGGAAAACATTTGTTTTAATATTGGATCAAATTTGGTATTAGTGCATGACTTTATGAAGGTTTGACATGGTTTTCAAGTTTTCATATGCTCACGAAATCTAAGCTCAAGGGAGGAGAAGGATCACTTGAAAAAATCAATCTTGAAATTGGCTAAATAAGGCCACCTTCTCAACCCCCTATTCAGCAAAAAATAGGACATGACGAAGAAGAAGGTCATTCACAAGGAGAGTGGGAATTTTGAAAATATTTCTATGATGTGATGGAGATGGTGAAAATTTTGTATGAAGAAAGAATAACATGATTACAAGGAGAAATTTCTCATCAACCAAAATATTAAGATGGTGGTGGAAATGATTCTCATAAATAGAATGATGGAGATAGAAGCGACAACTAGTCTCCTCCTCCTCTACCTCCTTCGCCTCCTTCTTCACCATCTTCTAGTTCAACTACTACAACCCCTAAGGAGTCACCAAAAAAACATGCTAAGTCTCCTTTACTTAAGCTTGATGTAAAGTTTGAATTACCAATCTATGATGGAGAATTGAATGTTGAAAAGTTAGATAATTGGATTCGACAAATTGAAGTTTATTGCAGGATCCAAAACATTGATGATGATGCCACTAAGATCCAACTTGCTTCTCTTCGCTTGGGAGGTACAAATCTTGTTTGGTGGGAAGCCAAAACTCAAGAATATATTAAGAAAAGTGGTAATATTATCTCTTCTTGGAATGACTTTATTGCAACATTAAGAAAACAATTTTATACATTGTAATATAAGCAACAAGAAATGATGACATGGTAGAACCTTAGGCAAGTTAAGGGTCAAAATGTCCAAATCTATTCTCAATAATTTCATAAGAAATATTTGACTATATATATTCCTTTAGATATAGAAGAGAAACTTATCAAATATATTGGTGGTTTACATAGCTATCTTAGACACACTATTCTTATGTTTAACCAAACCAATTGAGATGAAGTGCATGTACAAGCTACACATTTTGAAAAACGAGGCAAGAACGTGAATGTGCGAGAAGATTTTTCCAAGAAACCATCAAATCCATCAGTGGATAAGTCAAAGGGGAAAGGTAAAGGGAAATAGAAGAAGAAGACAACTAATGTTAAGAAAGAGGAAGGAAAAATCACTTGCAAGCATTGCAAGAAAGATGGTCATAATGAAAACCATTGTTGGAAGTTGCATTTGGAATTGAGGCCAAAAAAGTTTGAGAACAAGGGGAAACAAAAGACTGATGCTACAACTCAACCATGGGAATAAAAGGTATATCTTCTAATGCAAGTACTAGTTATTCTAATGAGTTCTCTAATTCTCAAAATGATAATAAAAGAGATGAGAATTTTCACAATAGAGTCATAACAAAGCAGACTAAGGTGGCTACACTTTTTGATAGTGGTTCTCAAGCCAATCTCATTTCAGAAGTAATTGTTAAGAAACTTAATTTGGAAATGATACCTCATCCTAAACCTTACCCTTTGGGTTGGGTATGCCATGATGATAAACTACAAGTAACAAAACAATGTAAACTTTAGTTTGTCATCACTATCAATTTTGTAGATGAGGTAGTACTTGATGTTGTACCTCTTGACATTTATGGGATTGTCTTGGGAAGTCCCTATTTGTATGACTGAAAATCCATATTCTATCGTGAAAATAACAAATATCATCTCTTTAAAGGAGGGATTGAATATATTATAAGAGCTCATCATTAGAAGACAAATGTATCTCTTATTAGTGTAGGTCAAATGAAAAGACTTGTAAATGCTAGCAAGAATTTTTTATTGATGATTGTAAAAACTAAGGATGTTGATAAATCTGAAGATTTCTTAGGATATGATCCTAAGCTTAAGTATGAATTAAGTGAAGTTTTTAATACTTATGACAAGATATTTAGGGAACCTGAAGGACTCCCTCCAAAATAGGATTTCAACATGAGATTTAGTTGTGGCAGGATGCTCCACTTCCTAACATTGGCATGTACAGAATGTTAATTTCGGAAGGCATTGTTAGGCCCCTATACTACTAGTGTAAGCCATTATTGTTATTAGTATAACCCCCTTATTATATTGTTGTACCCATGTAGTCCCCATATTGTTATTATTGTGCCCCATAGAAGCCCACTATTGTTATTATTGTGCCCTTACATTATTATTGTTATGTTGGCTCTGATTATATTATGACCCCTTAGACTCCTATATATAGAAAGGAGGTCTTGTCATTTGTATCATCTAAGAATTGTTCATTTGTGTAATGTAAAGGAGGTTTCCCCCTCGAAGAGGCTTATTTCTAAGGCGTTGATCTATCTTTTCTATCTTTTTGTGAGCTGGTTTCATAACATTTGGTATCAGAGCTTTGGATTCTAGGGTTTTTGCTGCTCCAAACAGGCCATCGTGGAATTTTCACTATAATGTTTTTCTATGACATTTCAGAAGCTAAAAAAAAAAACCCATTTGAGATGAAATCTCGCTGAACCTTGGATATGAATTTCAGATCTTGTCTCACTATATTTTAGGATATATGATCTGAGGAAGTTAGGGTTTTTGCAAGCTCCATAATTTCATCTAAAACAAGTCATCATGGAATTTTCGCTATAACTTTTTCTCTACAAAGTTTCATAACATAAAACAAAAACCCATTTGATAAGAAATTTGTCTAAACTGCGGGTCCAAATTTCCTCGCTTGTCTCGCTATATTTTCAGATATATGATCTGAGGAATTTAGGATTTTTGCAGACTCCCGCATTACATCCTAAATAGGTGACCTTGGGAAAATTGTCATAACGTTCTCTCCGAGTATCAGATTGAAATGTCGTAAGAAGTTATAGAAATAAGATAGACTTTACTTTGTTTGGGTATAATTTTCAGAACCTAAGGTTGAAACAGTGACACGTGGCATGTTGTACAAGTTCCCTCTACTGAACTAGTCTAGAATTAGGTCATCACAGGAGATTGGGAATAGATATTTCTTCAGGAATCCAAATGTAATTAGACTTTCAGAGTTAGAAAGAGGACTCAGAGGGCTATTACATATCAAAATTTCAAAACTTAAAGATCCGAAAGTACAGAGTTACAATCATTTCAAGATCGAGCTCCTGAAATCAAGAAAAAGCGAGGTGAGTAAGTTTGATTGCAAGGATCTAGTAAATTGGATACTACAGATGGAGAAATATTTTGATCTACATGGTGTACCACTGTTACAAAAGGTACGTATTGCATCTAATTATTTAGAACCAGATCAAATATTATGGTATAAAGGGCTTTGTTCTTGTAAACCACTTACTACATGGTCAATTTTCACAGAGGAAATGATAGCACATTATGAGGATACAAAGAGAAACACCTTCTTTAGCCAATTGATAAATCTCAAAAAAAGTGTTCAATGGCAGAGCACATTGAGGACTTTCAAAAATTGAATATAAGGGTAAATGATATTGCAGAGTAGAAAAGGATTCATGTCTTCATAGGTACTTTAAAGGATAACATTCAACATGAGGTTTGTCTTTGGGAACCTGATTCATTGGAGAAGGCATTCAGGTGGGCAAGAAAAATTGAAAGCAACATTATGGAAACAAGGAATCCCACCACTCATGATTATAATTATGGAAGTGCTTTTTCTCCTAGCCTTCCACAACCTACAAGGTTTACACCACAACAATTGGAAGAAAAAAGAGAAAAAGGGCTTTGTTACAATTGTGATAGCAAATGTTCTAAAGGCCATAAGTGTGCTGGGAAGAAATTATTTTACATAGATTACGAAGAGGAGGAAGAAAAGGATAAAGAAACATCAAAAGAGAAGGATATACACCAGGAACCAACCCCAGAGAAAGAAGAAATGAATCCGACCATACCTTGTAAAGGATTGGCAAGAATTACCACTCCTCAAACTCTCAAGATAGAAGGACATATCAAGAAGAAAAAGGTTCAAGAAGTGAAATATCACATCGAGAAAGAAGAAATGAATCCAACCATATATTGTAATGCATTGGCCAGAATTACCACTCCTTAAACTATCAAGATAGAAGGACATATCAAGAAGAAAAATGTTCAAGAAGTGAAAGATCACATCGATCATCAAGAAATGAATCTGACCATATCTTGTAAAGCATTGGAAGAAATTACCACTCCTCAAACTCTCAAGATAGAAAGACAAATCAAGAAGAAAAAGATTCAAGAAGTGAAATATCACATCGAGCATCAACAAAAAGATCTCCAAATTTTAAAGGATAATGCCACTTTGGTGCAGAATCGAATGAAACAACAGGTAGATCAACATCGTAGTGACAAAAGTTTTGATGTAGGTGATTGGGTATTTTTACGGCTACATCTCAAGCAAGCTATTTATGAAAAGGAAATGTTAGCAATACTACATTCACTTAATAAATGGCGACCTTACCCAATGGGAAGAAACTTCAAGGTAAAATTGGATCATGATAGTCTTAAATACTTTTTAGAACAAATATTATCTTTAGAAGAACAAAAAAAATGGGTCACAAATATGTTGGGTTATGACTTTAACATCATCTACAGAAAAGGGAAGAAAAATTTTGTTGCAGATGCACTCTCAAGAAAGGATGAGGATGTTGAATCATTGTTTTGTGCTATTTCTATTATCCAACCAGATTGGATAAACGAAGCTAGGGATGAATGGAAGACGGACGAAGAAGTGTGGCCACTCATTCAAAAGATGAAGAAGATCTCAATTCAAACAATATTGCTAGAACTTCAAGAGGAAGGAAAAATCATATTAGAACTTGGAGCAGTCACAGAAACAAGAACCCAACGGCTACGAAATCGATTAATTTCAGAGTATCTCATCAATTGGAAGAACTTACCCACTGAAGATTCCACATGGGAGGACAAAATTTTTATACAGAAGCATCAAGAACTACTCAATCATTGAGGACAACACTTTTTGAAGGAGAGGGGCATGTTAGGCCCCTATACTACTAGTGTAACCCCTTATTATTATTAGTACAACCCCCTTATTATATTGTTGTACCCATGGAGTCCCCATATTGTTATTATTGTGCACCATAGAAGCCCACTATTGTCATTATTGTGCCCTTACATTATTATTGTTATGTCAGCTCTGATTATATTATGACCCCTTAGACTCCTATATATAGAAAGGAGGTATTTTCATTTGTATCATCTAATAATTGTTCATTTGTGTAATGTAAAGGAGGTTGCCCCCTCAAAGAGGCTTATTTCTAAGGCATTCATCTATTTATTCTATCTTTTTGAGCTGGTTTCATAATAGGCATGGAGTTTAAGAAGAAAGTAGAAGAGTTTCTTGACAAAGGGGTCATCAGACCAAGTAAATATCCTTGTCGATTGATCCAAAATGGGTCTTGTATAAAAACCTCTAAGTCTAAAGTCTTCATTTGATTAAACAACGCAAACGAAAGAATGGCAGAAAAACCCAAAATCCAAAGGGAAGCGGAGAAGCGTAGCATGAATGCCCCAGAGCCATTGGATCCATGGGATCAACGAATGAGATTAAATCACATCGGAGGAAGCCAGCAACGTATCAACCTCAGCCTCAAGCGATTTGTGATTAGTGATGACATATGAACTATGGATCAAGCGCGTAGATCAATGGTGGGGATAAATGATCAATATCGCATCACAATAAACTAAAGGGAGGACTTAACACAGGCGGAAGGCTTTCAGCGGACCCGAAGGAGTTATGAATTAAACAACGAAGGATTTGAGTTCCGTGGTAAATGGTAATTTGGGCAGGCTATAGGTGGTAAGTGGTATTGGAAGGGCTTCACCTGATTCCATACACTGGCCGACACGTAGCATGGTGTAGGAGAGAGAAAACCACTCATTTCGGGTGGGTTTTCCCCGTGCAAGTGGGCCACCCAAAATGGCCGTCAGCCATTGGATTAGCAATCACAGATCAGACGGTGAAGAAGGCACGAGCTGGTTGGATGATCGGGTTGGATGTGAACCATCAGATTGAAGGTAGATCAATGGTGTGGAATACAAAGGGATTATGACCCGTAGCCAATGCGACTTGCGATTGTGATCAAGGCGGACCCGAGAGGATTATAGGGCGGACTTTATATCGTTTGAAGTCCGGCTTTGGCATTTCGGTCGGATTTTCCACTGTTTCAGTGTATTTCCATGTATTCCCTGTGTAAATGGAAAAGTGTGTTCTCAGGGATTTTCACCCACACCTGGTACTTCCGTTTGTAAACAAGTGGCTGTTGGGTGTGGAGCCTGATTATCTTCTATAGTACCGGCATATTGGACCCCAGTTCAAAATGGGGCGGCAACGCTGCCCGTAAAATAATCGCTGCCATGGGGGGTCCAGGGGGGGGGCGGCAGCGACTTTTGGGAGCCCCCCCCTGGCGGGGGGTTTCGGGGGCAGCACCCCCGAAGCTAAAAACAACTGTAAAATTGCCTTGTAAAAGTATAGTAATTTCTAGTCAATCTGGGCCGTTCATTAGGCGGATGATCTGACGGTAGAACTTATGTTTAGTTTAGGGTTTTTTTTCCTAGAAGGCAACCCCTCTCTTTATATGAGGGCATTGTATTTGAGGCTGTGATATAGATGTGTATTCGGTGAGCGAGAAACATAGAGGTGAGACTGTGAGAGAAAACAGAGGATATTACAGTGGTTTTGCTGTAGGTTGTATCTCTTCATTTTGCTGGATAATAGAAAGGAAGGACTGGCTGTTCGGGGTGGACGTAGCCCAAACTGGGTGAACCACGTATATCTGTGTCTTTCTTGTTTTGTGCGTTTTCTGTGTTTATATTTCTGCAATATTTTATGTGTTCCATTGCTCCGTAATATTTAATTTTCTAACAACTGGTATCAGAGCCGAAGGTCTATTTGGCTGATAAACTCGCAGGAAAGAAGGGTTCCTGGTTCGAGTGGGAGCAATGGCGGAAGATGGTAAGTTTAGGGTCGAGAAATTTAATGGCCAAAACTTCTCGCTGTGGAAGATGCAGATGGAAGATTATCTGTATCAGAAAGATCTATACCTACCATTGGGCGGAAAAACAAAGATGCCAACGGGTATGAAAGATGAAGAATGGAACCTTCTCGATAGAAAGGCACTCGGAACAATACAGCTGTGCCTTGCTGCGTCAGTCGCTTTCAACATTTCGAAGGAAACCACGACAGCAGGTTTGATGGAGGCGTTGTCGAAACTATATGAAAAACCCTCGGCCTCGAACAAGGTATTTCTTATGAAACGGTTATTTAATATGAAGATGTCGGAAAGTGGATCTGTTGCAGACCATTTAAATGATTTTAATACAGTTACAAGTCAGTTAAGTTCTGTAGGGGTAAACTTTGATGATGAAATTAGAGCTCTGTTATTCTTGTGCTCGTTACCAGAAAGCTGGAATGGTTTGGTAATGTCCATCAGTAACTCTGTTTCTGGATCTAGTACTTTAAAGTTTGATGATGTTGTCGGTGCTATCCTTAGTGAGGAAATGCGACAGAAAAGCTCCGGTGAGACATCGGGAAATGCTTTGAGTGCAGAGTCTAGAGGAAGAAAAATGGAAAGAGGAAAGAGCTCAGGATATCGCAGTAAATCAAGGAAAGGCAGATCCAAGTCCAGATCGGGGATAGTGTGTTGGAAATGTGGAAAGAAAGGACACCTAAAGAAAGACTGTAGATCTCGGAAGGGAAAAGAAGGAGATGCACAGCAAGAAAACAATCATGAAGCAAATGTGACAGGTGAGGTGTTACAAGATGCTTTGATTCTTTCTTTTGAAAATATTACTGATTCCTGGGTGGTAGATTCAGGGGCTTCATTCCATGCCACACCTGATAAGAAATACTTTCATGACTATGTTCAAGGAGATTTTGGACAAGTTCGTCTGGGTGATGATAAACCCTGTAAAATCGTTGGAATGGGTAAGGTTATTGTAAAACAGCAGAATGGAAACCATTGGCTACTAAAGGAGGTAAGACATGTTCCAGATCTAAAGAAAAATCTGATTTCAACAGGGCAGTTAGGCAGTGAAGGTTGTGTGATAACTTTCACAGATAAAGCTTGGAAGGTCACAAAAGGAGCCCTGGTAATAGCAAAAGGTGAAAAGGTTGGTACATTGTATTTATGCAATGGTATTTCTGATTCTGTTAATGCTTTGACTTCCAAAGGAGCAGATGCAGCATTATGGCATCATAGGCTCAGACACATGAGTGAAAAAGGGATGAAGATTCTTCACTCAAGGAATTTGTTGCCAGGTTTGAAGAATGTTGATTTGGATTTCTGTGAGAACTGCATTTATGGAAAATAGAAGAGAGTCAGATTTCTCAGAGTTGGGAAAGAAAAGAAGAACGAAAAATTAGAGCTTGTGCATACAGACGTATGGGGACCTGCTCAGGTATCATCTTTCGGTGGCTCTCGTTATTATGTTACCTTTATTGATGATGCAACTAGAAAAACTTGGATTTATTGTATTAAGAATAAATCTGATGTATTTGATACTTTCAAGAAATGGAAAGCTTTGGTTGAGATTGAGACAGGAAAGAAATTGAAGTGTCTTAGATCAGACAATGGAGGTGAATATTGCAACAAAGAGTTTGATAGGTACTATTCAGAGCATGGAATTCGTAGAGAGAAGACAGTTGCAAGAACACCACAAGAAAATGGTGTGTCAGAAAGGATGAACAGAACAATCATGGAGCGTGCAAGGTGCATGAGATTGCATGCAGGATTGCCTTTACAGTTTTGGCCAGATGCTGTAGATACTGCTGTTTATTTAATAAACAGAGGACCTTCAAGTTCCTTAGATGGTGGTGTTCCAGAGGAAGCATGGACAGGGAAAAAGGTAAACTACTCTATTTTAAAACCTTTTGGTTGTGAGGCCTTTGTCCATATTGATAAAGAAAATAGAACAAAGCTTGAGGCAAAGTCAAAGAAATGTACCTTTATTGGATATGGTGTTAATGATTTTGGTTATCGATTATATGATTACGAAAATCAAAAAATCATTAGGAGCAGAGATGTAATATTCAATGAAAAGGTCTTGTATAAGAATCAGTTGCAGGAAAAGAAAGAGGAAAAGGAAAACAAGGAATACGCAGTTTTTGATGAAATCACTGAAAAAGTAAAGGTGCCTGAGAATAATAATAATCAACAACCACAACAACAGCAACCATCACAGCAACAACAGGCACCCCAAACACCTGAAAGTGGTGTTAGAAGATCTACCAGGACAAGTAGACCTCCTGAACGATACTCTCCTTCATTATATTATTTATTGCTGACTGATTCCGGTGAACCCGAATGTTATGAAGAAGCAATGCAGGTTGAAAGCAGGAAGAAGTGGGAGGTAGCCATGGAAGAAGAGATGGACTCCTTAATGCATAACCAGACTTGGGATTTAGTCAGGTTGCCTGTAGGAAAAACGACATTGAAGAATAAATGGGTTTACAGGCTGAAGGAAGAAGATGGAGGAAAACAGAGGTATAAAGCTAGACTTGTGGTGAAGGGGTTTGCACAGAAGAAAGGTATTGATTTTGATGAAATATTTTCTCCTGTTGTTAAAATGACTTCAATCAGAACTATTTTAAGTCTTGTAGCAGCTGAAGATTTGCATCTTGAGCAGTTAGATGTAAAGACAACCTTTCTCCATGGGGATTTGGAGGAAGAGATATATATGCAGCAGCCACAAGGATATGAGGTGAAGGGGAAGGAGAAACTTGTGTGCAGGTTGAAGAAGAGCTTGTATGGTTTAAAACAGGCTCCAAGGCAGTGGTATCTAAAATTTGACAAGTTTATGTCTGAACAAGGTTATACTAGATGTCACTCTGATCATTGTGTTTATCTGAAAAAGAAAAATGATGGCAACTATATTATATTGTTATTGTATGTAGATGACATGCTTGTTGTAGGATCTAACATGCAGGAAATAAATGTGCTCAAAAGAAAATTGGCAAATTCATTTGCAATGAAGGATTTGGCTGCAAAACAAATCCTTGGTATGAGAATAACTAGAGACGGGAAAAATAGAAAATTAACATTGTCTCAGAATGAGTACATACAAAAGGTGTTGAAAAGATTTAACATGCAAAATGCAAAACCAGTTAGTACACCTTTTGCTAGCCATTTCAAACTTAGTAAAGAAATGTGCCCAAAGACCCAAGAAGACATGGATTATATGTCTAAAGTTCCATATGCATCAGCAGTTGGAAGTTTAATGTGTGCAATGGTCTGCACAAGGCCTGATATTGCACATGCAGTGGGAGTTGTAAGCAGGTACATGAACAATCCAGGAAAGGAACATTGGATGGCAGTGAAATGGATTCTCAGATAGTTGAGAGGTACCACAAATCAGGCATTATGCTTTGGTGGTTCAAACATATCCCTACAAGGATATGTTGATGCAGATATGGCAGGTGACAGAGATAATAGGAGGAGCACTACAGGATATGTATTTACTGTCGGAGGAACAACTATCAGTTGGGTTTCAAAAATCCAAAGTGTTGTTGCACTTTCAACAACAGAAGCAGAGTATGTTGCTGCTACAGAGGCTAGTAAAGAAATGATTTGGTTACAAAGGTTTATGGGTGAATTGGGTAAGGAGCATGATATGGGCACGTTATACAGTGATAGTCAAAGTGCCATTCATCTTGCAAAGAACTCAGCATTTCATTCCAGGACAAAACACATACAGCTCAAGTACCATTTCATACGATCAGTGTTGGAAGATGGAGAGTTGAAGCTGGAAAAGATACACACTAGCCAGAACCCTGCAGATATGCTAACAAAAGTTGTAACCAGGGAGAAACTGAGAATATGCTCAGTTTCAGTTGGTCTTCAAGGATGACGATGAAGATGAGAAACAGCTAGGTCCAAAGAGGAGTCATTGTCCAGCAAATGGAGCAGCGGTGGAGTTGCTACAATCAGTCTCCAAGTGGGAGATTGTTGGGTGTGGAGCCTGATTATCTTCTATAGTACCGGCATATTGGACCCCAGTTCAAAATGGGGCGGCAACGCCGCTTGTAAAATAATCGCTGCCGTGGGGGGTCCAGGGGGGGGGGGGGCGGCAGCGACTTTTGGGAGCCCCCCCCTGGCGGGGGGTTTCGGGGGCAGCGCCCCCAAAGCTAAAAATAGCTGTAAAATTGCCTTGTAAAAGTATAGTAATTTCTAGTCAATCTGGGCCGTTCATTAGGCAGATGATCTGACGGTAGAACTTATGTTTAGTTTAGGGTTTTTTGCCCTAGAAGTCAACCCCTCTCTTTATATGAGGGCATTATATTTGAGGCTGTGATATAGATGTGTATTCGGTGAGCGAGAAACATAAAGGTGAGACTGTGAGAGAAAACAGAGGATATTACAGCGGTTTTGCTGTAGGTTGTATCTCTTCATTTTGCTGGATAATAGAAAGGAAGGACTGGCTGTTCGGGGTGGACGTAGCCCAAACTGGGTGAACCATGTATATCTGTGTCTTTCTTATTTTGTGCGTTTTCTGTGTTTATATTTCTGCAATATTTTATGTGTTCCATTGCTCCGTAATATATAATTTTCTAATAGTGGCCTCAATGCCTTAAGCGTTTTTGCAATGATTGTTTAAATGCTCAGCAGGGAGATGAAGGGACAGTGTCGAGAGCCAGAGAGCCCAAGAAGGGGATTGAACCGACAACACTGATAGGCTTAAAAGCCATTCAATGGCAGCACAGAGAAGGAGAGGTCAGAGACAGAGGGGAGACAGAGAGTCAGAGAAAATGCACAGCTACGAATAGTTGATCAGAGGCACTAAGAGGGAGAGTCTGTGCACTCTTTAGACTCGAGGTTTTCGAGTGAAATCCCTGTGTAATATCATTGTTTGTTGTGTTATGGCTTTGATTGAGCTCACACCTGTAAACTCTATTCTTGAAGACATAATATAGAGGTCGACACTGATAGCTGGACTAGGAGACGTAGCCAAGAAGTCTAGTGAACTCCTTTATTATTTTGGTTGTGTTGATGTGTGTGTCTATTATGTTTTCTGACTGTTAATTGTCTATATTATTTGCAATCTTTTCGATCCGTTGCACTAAGTAATATAGGCATTTTCCTGCACATGAGTTTGTAATACCTTTTCTTCTTGATTTAGTATCCATTTTGGATCAAGTGGTATCAGAGCATTTGGTTTTGTTAAGGTTAGACAAGTTTGTGTTGGATTTTGAATGCTAACTAGATTAAAGCTCAGACTAGGATAAGGAGAACTCGTTGAGGCCAGAGATTGGAAGAGTCTATTCTCAGAGGAGAATGGCAGAAGAAGCTCCATTGGGACCAGAATCTTAGTTTATAGAAAGTTTTATGACAATCCAAGCTATGGTGGAAGAGATGTATCTGGAATTTAAGAAGGGTCAAGGTGAAAGCACTTCGACACCTAAACCAGACAAAGGAGAAGAGAAACCTTTTCTAGTTCCCCCTCTAGAAGGAAAAGGGAAAGGGGAAATGCCTCCTCCACCATCTCCTCCATCATCACCTTCATCATCCTCATCATCTTCTTCACATAACACTAGCTCTTCTAAGAAGAAGAAGAAAACTTCATTAATCAATTAGATGTGAAGTTTGATTTGTCAATTTATGATGGAGAACTCAATGTAGAAAAGCTAGATAATTGGATAAGACAAATTGATGTATATTGTAGGGTATAGAATGTTGATTCAGAAAGGAAGAAGATTTAGCTGGCTAGCCTTCGACTTGGAGGAACTGCACTAGTATGGTGGGAAGGAAACACACAAGTTGATCTGCAAAAACATGGTAAAATCATTTCTACCTAGAATGAATTTGTTTCTTCTATAAAAAGTCAATTCTATCCTTTAGCTTACATGCAGCGGGCAATGATGAGTTGCAAACTCTTCGTCAGTTGAAGGGTCAAAGTGTACAAAGTTATACTCAGGAATTCAGAAAGAGGGCTTTAACTCTAGGTATATCATTAGACTCACCTGAGACTTTATTGAAGTATATAGGTGGTCTTCATAGCTATTTAAAGCATACTATTCTCATGTTTAATCCCACTCGCTTAGATGATGTATCATTTCAAGCCATACATCTGGAAGCTAGAGGAAGAATGTAAACCCAGAGGTTGGGAAGTCATCTAAACCTTTTGTAAACAAGAATAAGGAAAAGAAGAAACTGAAATGGAAGGAGAGGAAAGAAAACACTGTAAAGAAGGATAAACCTTCATGCACTCATTGTAAGAAAGAAGGACACGATGAGGCACACTGCTAGTCTTTGCATCCAGAATGGAAACCTAAGAAGTTCGATGGTAACGAGAGAAAGAATGTTGCTGCTATTTAGTAGGACTTGGGATCAAATTCAGGCAATGAAACAACAGTTACAGCCACATGCATTAAAGGTTATCAGCTTTAGAGGATGCAGAGATAAAGAAGCAGGTACAGGAGTTTCTCGATAAAGGGTTTATACGACCAAGCACATCACCATGTGGATCTCAAATCATGCTGGTGAGAAAGAAAGATGCTTCATGGAGAATGTGCATTGATTACAGAGCACTAACTAAAATAATGATCAAGAATCGTTATCCTCTTCCTCGTATTGATGATTTATTAGATCAATTGAAAGAAGCAGTTTACTTTTCTAATTTATATTTATGAAGTGGTTATCATCATGTCAGAGTTGCAAAACAGGATGCATGGAAGACTGCTTTGAAGACAAAGCAAGGACTCTATGAATGGTTGTTTATGCCTTTTAGATTAACTAATGCTCCTGCTACATTTATGAGAGTCATGAATGATGTACTCAGACCATTTATTGATGATTTTGTAATTGTTTATTTAGATGACATTCTTGTTTTTAGTAAGACATTGGAAGACCATGTAAAGCATGTGAAGCAGACTTTATATGTTTTAAAAAGAGAAAATCTCTATGTAAAACTGTCAAAATGTAAATTTGGCATAACATCTTTACATTATTTGAGTTATATTGTAGGGGGCGGTGAATTGAAGATAGATCCCTCTAAGGTTGAAGTCATTGTGAACTGGCCTAAACCCAAATCTTCTACAGAGGTTAGGAGTTTCCTAGGGGCAGCACAATACTGGAGAAAGTTTATTGGTAACTTTTCTTTGATTGCAGCTCCTTTACATGTTTTAACAGGATTGAAACAAGTGTTTAAGTGGGGAGGCAAACAGCAGAAAGCCTTCGACACCTTAAAATAAAAAATCAGTACATCACCGGTACTAACATTGCTAGATCTTCAACATCCATTTGAGATTGAGACAGATGCCAATGACTATGCCATTGGAGCAGTGTTGATGCAACACGGAAAACCCATATGCTATCATTCTGAGACATTTTCTTCTGTAGTATTTAATTATCCTACATATGATAAAGAATTGTATGCATTAGTACAAAGTGTGAAAAAGTGGAAACATTACATAATGGGTAAAGAAACAATCATACATACAGATCATCAACCACTTCAATATTTGCACTCACAAACTAAATTGCAGCAATCAAGACATTATAGGTGGATGGGTTTTCTGCAACAATTTCATCTTGTCATCAGATATAAGAAGGGCATACACAATAAGGTTGCAGACATGTTATCAAGACCAATCATAAATTCATCTACTATACTTAAGCATAACTCAGTAATGCATAAAAGTTACATTGAACAATATGCTCAAGATGTATATGCAACTTTAAGTCATGGCAAGCAAGTAGAAGAATTGGATTATTATGTAAAGGACCAACTCTTATATCATTTGGGAAAGTTATGCATTCCACAAACTAAAAGAGTTAACATAATTCGAGAAGCACATACTTCTCACATATCAGGTCATTTTGGTGTAAGTAAAACAGTTGCACAATTGCAAAGGTTCTGTTATTGTCCAAGAATGCATGAGATAGTTTCTAAATATATCAAAGGGTGTACTATGTGTGCTACAAGAAAACCCAATAATAGAAAATTAGGCTTGTACATTCCACTTCCAATTCCTTCTCGTCCGTGGGAAAGTGTTTCCATGGATTTTGTTGGGGGATTGCCAAAATCTAGGAAAGGTCATGATTATTTGTATGTTGTTGTGGATAGGTTCAGTAAAATGTGTATTTTGATACCATGTAATAAGAAGGTTACAGCTGAACAAACAACAAAGTTGTTCTTTCAGAATGTATGGGTTCATTTTGGGTTACCCACTTCTATTGTATCTGGTCGATATTCTCGATTTGTTGGGAAGTTTTGGTCAAGTTTATGGGAGTTGATGGAAACCAGGTTGAAGAAGAGCACAACATTTCATTCACAAACAGATGGTCAAATAGAAGTGGTCAACAGGACAATGATCCAATTGCTCAGAGGCTATTTCAGCAAGCATCCCAAGCTTTGGGATGAGCATTTGTGTTATGTGCAGCATGCTTACAACCGTGCCAAGCACTCTTCTACTCAGAGATCTCCTTTTGAGACTTGTTTTAGTTTTATACCAAAGTCTCCCTTGGATTTTGTCTTTGGTAAAGACATAACAGTTGATGGACATAGTGATGTGGACAAAGCAACCAAGTTCATTGAACAAATCCAGGAAATTCACCAGGAAGTACAGGAACAGCTAGAAAGAAGTCAAGCCAAGCGCAAGGAAAGACATGACAAGCATCGAGTTGAGCATAGTTTTCAAGTTGGTGATCAAGTCTAGCTGTACATCAGCAAAGACATAATGCAGGGTGAAGGTAAGAAGCTAAAACCAATAAGGTATGGACCTTTCAATATACTTGATAAAATTGGTGAAAATCATTTTCACCTTGATTTTCCAGCTTATATGCAGATCTATTCAGTCATTAATGTAGAAAAATTGAGATTGTATGAACCTTCATTGATTGAAGATCCTGAAGAGCAAAGTCAATTGCCTTCTATTGGGGATTTTTTGCCTGAGTATCTCAATGAGTTATAGGAGGACACAATTCTGGACAGGAAGGTAAGAACTACGCATCAAGGGGATGTTGAGTACCTGAGAGTGGGACTCAAAGGTTCAAATCCAAGCAAAGCACGATGGATAGAAGTTAGACAGGTGAAGGAGCAGTATCCTCACTTGCTTGAATGCTAAAAACCAACTTTTGGTGGTCCAAAAGCTTTTCAGTGGGAAGGCGTGATCCAAAATGGATCTTGTATAAAAACCTCTAAGTCTAAAGTCTTCATTTGATTAAACAGTGCAAACGAAAGAATGGCAGAAAAACCCAAAATCCAAAGGGAAGTGGAGAAGCGTAGCATGAATGCCCCAGAGCCGTTGGATCCATGGGATCAACGAATGAGATTAAATCACATCGGAGGAAGCCAGTGACATATCAACCTCAGCCTCAAGCGATTTGCGATTAGCGATGACATATGAACCATGGATTGAGCGTGCAGATCAACGGTGGGGATAAATGATCAATATCGCATTGCAATAAACTAAAGGGAGGACTTAACACAGGCAGAAGGGTTTCACCGAACCCGAAGGAGTTATGAATTAAATAACGAAGGATTTGAGTTCCGTGGTAAATGGTAATTCGGGCAGGCTACAGGCGGTAAGTGGTATTGGAAGGGCTTCACCCGATTCCATACACTGGCCAACACGTAGCATGGCGCAGGAGAGAGAAAACCACTCATTTCAGGTGGGTTTTCCCCATGCAAGTGGGCTGCCTAAAATGGCCATTAGCCATTGGATTAGCAATCAAATATCAGACGGTGAAGAAGGCACGAGTTGGTTGGATGATTAGGTTGGATGTGAATCGTCGGATTAAAGGTAGATCAACGGTGTGGAATACAAAGGGATTATGACCCATAGCCAATGCGACTTGCGATTGTGATCAAGGTGGACCCGAGAGGATTATAGGGCAGACTTTATATCATTTGAAGTCTGGATTTGGCGTTTCAGTTGGATTTTCCATTGTTTTAGTGTATTTCCGTGTATTCCCTGTGTAAACGGAAAAGTGTGTTCTCAGGGATTTTCACCCACACCTGGTCCTTCTGTTTGTAAACAGGTGGCCTCAATGCCTTAAGCATTTTTGCAATGATTGCTTAAACTCTTAGCAAGGAGATGAAGGGACAACGCTGTGAGCTAGAGAGTCCAAGAATGGGATTGAAACGACAGTGCCGATAGGCTTAAAAGCCATTCAATGGCAACACAGAGAGGGAGAGGTCAGAGACAGAGGGGAGACAGAGAGTCAGAGAAAACGCATAGCTACGAACAGTTGATTAGAGGCACTAAGAGGGAGAGTCTGTGCACTCTTTAGACTCAAGGTTTTCGAGTGAAATTCGTGTGTAATATCACTGGTTGTTGTGTTATGACTCTGATTGAGCTCATACCTGTAAACTTTGTTCTTAAAGACATAATATAGAGGTCGACATTGATAGTTGGACCAGGAGATGTAGCCAGGAAGTCTGGTGAACTCCTTTATTATTTTGGCTGTGTTGATGTGTATGTCTGTTATGTTTTCTGACTGTTAATTGTCCATATTATTTGTAATCTTTTTGATCCATTTCACTAAGTAATATAGGCATTTTCTAGCACATGATTCTGTAATACCTTTTCTTCTTGATTTAGTATCCATTTCAGATCATGGATCTCATATTTTTTTGGTGCCAAAGAAGCATGCCACATGGAAACTGTGCATTGAATTCCAAGCATTGAACAAGATTATGGTAAATTATTGTTACCCTCTTCCTCACAGTGATGATTTACTAGATCAATTGAAGCATGTTGTTTATTTCACTAAGTTAGACTTAAAAAGTGGTTATCATCCAATAAGAATTATTGAATATTGTATTTGGAAAATTTCTTTTAAGACAAAGCAGGGATTGTTTGAATGCTTAGTAATTGCTTTTGGGCTCTATAATGCACCTGCTACATTTATGAGGGTGATGAATGATGTATTGTGACGATTTATTGATGGTTTTTTCGTAGTCTACTTAGATGATATTTTGATGTTCAAAAATACTCATGAAGAGCATGTAAAGTGGGTATTGGGTGTCTTAGAAAGGGGAAATTTGTATTTGAATATGTCCAAATGTGAATTTTCCAAGACATATTTGGTGTACTTAGGCCACATTGCAGGTGGTGGTGAATTTTAAATGGATCCCTCTAAAGTTGAGGTTATTGTAAATTGGCCTAAACCCAAAAGTGTAACAAAATTAAGGAGATTCTTTGGAGTAGCCCAATACTAGAAGAATTTCATTACAAAATTCTCATATATCACAACACCACTACATGCTTTGAAAAGTATGAAATAGGTCTTTCATTGGGGAGGTAAGCAACATAAATCCTTCAATGCATTGAAAGAGAATATCAATACAACGCTAGTTCTAGCACTTCCAGATCTCAAACAACCATTTGAAATCCAAACTGTTGCAAGCAAATATGTGTTACACCAAACAAATCCCTCTTGCAGACAAGAGCGATCTCCCTAGATCCTTGATGGATACTAGAAACAAGCAAGACAATTTAACTGACCCTTTCCCTAAGTTGAACTTGTTTGAATGATAATAATTAAAGCTAATGGATGAGCCTCTTACCTATTACATGAAATGATTGATGAACATCCCTTGTTGTGATTCGATGTATCTCTTCAATGTTAGATAAGACCTGCAATCAAAAGCACATGTGATATAATAGTCCAAACAACTTAACCTAATGATCAAGGAGATTAGGAATTGAATTTTCCTTAATAAACATTATAAACAATTGTAAACCATTCATTATTCTAATAAGACAAATCAATGGGAGAAAGTGTTCATTTGTATTAATCAAAGATTAAGAGCAGCCTTGCAACCTTTGCCTTGATGTCGTGAGGTTGCTCGTAAATGCCTTCAATCTCCTCCTTAGATGAAAAGCTTTCCAATCTCAAACCAACAACATATGTTTCTCTTCTCTGAGTTCTGACCTCCCCAATCCCTCTACCCTCTAGTCATTTTATAGGCCAAGAGGAAGCATTTTAAGATCCAAAATAGGAGGATGAGACTACTTCATTGAGGGATTAAGTTACCATGAGAAAATGGATTAATATGCATCATCTAAGGGTTATAGTTCAAATAATCATCACCTGGAAGCTTTAATTTGGGAAATATTAGATCAACTATGTTTCTAGAATGTACATTTTATTTTTACTTTCTTGAATTTACCTGCACGAGTTTATAGTGGAAAAAAAAGGTGCATCTCTGCATTGTTCTCAGAGTTAATTCCAGCGAATGCGTGGGAAACTCTAGAAAAATCAGCGCAAGTGGAACTTTACAAGGTGTGACAAATATTTTCCCCAAATTTCTCATCTACTTCAAGATATTTTGGGTTGTTTGACTTCTAAGGGAGATGGTTCAAACATGTTCATGGATGGTAAAAAGACCCATAAATGGATCAAGTGTCATGGTGGCAAATTGACATGTAGCAGATTGCCCCCTAAAGCAACAAGTCTGTAAAATAAGTTTAAAATATGGAAGCACTTTATCATTCCAAGGATCAGCTTAGAGGAAATGGTTGAAAACCTGCAGGGAACATTCAAGGATTACAATGCAAATATATATCAAAAATCAATTTTGAGGTAGGCATTCCCATACTCAGAGTAAAGAAAACTCAATGAACAAGCATGGAAAAACCAAAATCATATATATGGTAGACACAACATGGACACAACCATCTGTCTACATAATCATGAATATAAAATTTCATTGTAACCTAGATTGATGAAACTAGATCAAGGGTCTTGATCTCCATATCTAGATCCATTGTACGAATCTAACCATGCGAGTGAATGTTTCGAAGTCGAACATGGAAGAAACCACTTGATTACCAATCAATGATGTGAATCATTAACAAGTGTGAGTTAAACCACCAATAATGAAAATGGTTCTCAAGGTACTTCCAGTACAATCTATGAAGTGTGAATAGGTGATCTGAAGTCAAACACTCATGGAATCATTCGATTGAAGGCCAATGATGAGAACTCATCATCGAAAGAGAGAAACCTGTAGGTTTTAACCCCGTACATAAATTACCTGCATACGAATTCTAAATCACAGAAAAATAAACAATGCGAGAGCATAACACATAAAACACATATACACAGAGATTTTCCCCTGGATCCCAAAACTGGGACTACCAGCTTGATTTTTCATTATATTCCTTTCAATGTTACAATACATATTTATACATGCCGAAGCATCCAATACCATGGACCGAAAACCATCGCGTCCAAAACCATGGACCAAAAACCATAGGTAGGTTCGCCCAACCTAATATAGGCTCCAAAAAAAATTTCCCCGGGGCATTGCCTCGGACCCTGTAGAGGGGGGCTACCCGCCCCCTCAAACCCCCTGGACAGGGGGGCCTGTCGCCCCCCCTGTGACCCCCCCACTGCGCAATCAGCGCAACAAAGGGGGGGCTCCGCCCCCTCTCTAACCCCCCATTTCACTACGTGGGTTAGTCGTGGAAAGAATATAACACAACCCAACAATCTCCCACTTGTTGTTTTCTTTCCACATGGGGACACATGAGAGCTTAGTCATTTTTCTAGCCCTGAAATGCCCATTGTTTCTCTACACCAAGAGAACTTCTCAGAGCTCACAGATTTTGTCAATGCATCTATAGTATTCTTCAAAGTGTCCACCTTTACCAGCAACACCCTTTTGTCTTCTATCATATCCCTCACAAAGTGATACTAAACATCAATGTGCTTTGTCTTTGAATGATAAGCAGGGTTCTTTGCCAAGAAAATTGCACTTTGGCTGTCACAGTCTATTCTTATAGCTCCCTGTACTAACCCCATACTTGAACACAATCTCTACAACCAAACTGCTTCCTTGCTTGCATGAGTGGCTGCCATGTATTCTGCCTCTGTAGTTGATAGTGCCACTACATATTGTTTCTTACTCATCCAACTGACTGCACCTCCAAATAGGTTAAACACATACCCACTTATAGATCTTCTCTGATCTAGATCTCCAGCCTAGTCTTCATCAACAAAGCCACGAATATCCAACACTCTGTCCAATCCTGGTCTTCCTTGGTAGCACAAACCATAATCACTAGTGCCACGCAAATACCTAAAAACCCGGTTCACTGCTGTCCAGTGCTCCTTCCCTGGTTTTGACATAAACCTGCTCAATACTCCCACTGCATGTGCAATGTCTGGTCTAGTACAGACCATTGCATACATCAGGCTACCGACTGCACTCGCATATGGAACATGGGACATGTCCTCTTCCTCTTCTTATGTCTTGGGACACTATTCAGCAAATAACCTCACACCTACAAGAATAGGAACCTTCACCGGTTTACTATCCTGCATATTAAACCTCTGCAGTATTGTCTCGACATACTTCCTCTGGTTTAACCAGAGCTTCCTCTTTGCCTGATCTCTTTTAATTTCCATGCCCAAAATATAGTTTGCAACACCAATATCTTTCATGTCAAATTTGGAGGACAATTGGGTTTTCAAATCCTGGATAATTTCTTTGTCATTTCCAACCAACAACATATCATCCACATACAAGACCAGATAAATAACACGGTCACCAATTAATTTAAAATACACACAGTGATGTGCTTTGCTTCTGGTGAAGCCAAGTCCCTGTATAAATGTATCAAATTTCTGATACCACATCCTTGGTGACTGTTTTAACCCATACAAAGACTTCTTTAACTTGCATACCAGTTCTTTCTTACCCTTCACCGCAAAGCCTTCAGGTTGCTTCATGTAGATTTCCTCTTCCAAATCCCCGTGAAGAAATGATGTCTTCACATCCATCTGTTCTACCTCAAAATCAAAAGCAGCAGCAACAGATAAAAGTAACCTAATAGAAGTTACCTTGGCAACAGGAGAAAAAATATCACCAAAATCAATTCCCGGCACCTGGGAATAACCTTTTGCTACCAACCGAGCTTTGTATTTCTCCACCTTCCCTTCTGCATTTGTCTTCTTTTTGAACACCCATTTGCTGCCAATGGGTTTCCTTCCAGCCGGCAACTCCACCAGATCCCAAGCCTCATTTTTGTGCAAAGATGCAATTTCATCAACCATGGCCTCTTTCCAGAGTTTTCCATCCTCTGAATCTACTGCTTCCTTCACAGTTCTGGGATCATCATCAGTAATAGACAAAGCAAAATTTGAACAGAAAGCAGAAGGACTATACCTTTTTGGCTGCCTTCTTTCTCGAACTGATCTTCTCACAGCCAGAGTTTGTGGCTCTTCATCTTCTGATTCCTCCTCTGCTGCAGAGTTTGATTCTTCCTCCTTTAGTTCAAACTCTATCTTCTCAGGTTCCTTTGGTTGGACTTCATGTTTAATAACATCTTTTACCTCTCTGAACACCACATCTCGGTTGTACACAACCTTCTGTGTGACTGGGTTCCAAAGCTTATAACCCTTTAAACCATCCTTATACCCAATAAAGATGCACTTTTCAGATTTACTATCCAACTTGGTTTGTTTCTCCTTTGGAACATGTACATATGCATCACATCCAAATACCCTCAGATGTGAAAGAGAGGGTTTCTTACCAGTCCATACTTCTTGTGGAGTCTTATCCTCCAACGCTGATGAAGGTGACCTGTTGACCAAGTAACATGCAGTATCCACCGCCTCTGCCCAGAATTCCTGTCCTAACCCAGCACCACTGAGCATGCTTCTTGCCCTTTCCATCAACGTCTTGTTCATTCTTTCTGTGACTCCATTTTGTTGAGGTGTATATGGAGTAGTCTTCTGCCGTGCTATACCACACTTCTTACAGAATTCTTCAAATTCCTTGCTGCAAAACTCTCCACCATTATCTGTCCTCAGCACCTTTATCTTCTTCTTTGTCTGATTTTCCACCAGAGCCTTAAATTCTTTAAACTTGTCAAAGACTTCAGATTTCTTCTTAAGGAAATATATCCATGTATTCCTTGAGAAGTCATCTATAAATGACACATAGTACACAGACTTACCCAGTGATGGAACCTTCACAGGTCCAAACACATCACTGTGCACAAGCTCTAATATCTGTTTCGCCCTCTTAGCACCAGAGGCGAAACTCACCCAATTCTGCTTCCCATATACACAATTTTCACAGAAATCAAAATCCAAAGAGCTATTACTCATACCTTCTACCATACCTTTACCATGAAGTATTCGAAGGCCCTTCTCTCCAATATGTCCAAGCCTTTGATGCCACAACATGGTCTTCTCTCCAAAGACCACTAGATTTTCAGCTCCACTTTCAGGAACCACAGAACTGCTGCACCCATCAACAACAGTGCTACCTTGCAGCTTGTACAGAGTTCCAGTCCGAACTCCCCGCATCAATACCAGTGCTCCCCGAACCATCTTGCAGGTATCCTTCTCGAACACTGTTTTTACACCTGCATCATCCAACTTGCTTACAGAAATCAGATTTCTGGCCAATCCAGGAATATGCAGAACACCCGGAAGTGTTCTAACCCTTCCACCTTGTAACTTCAACTTTACCTTTCCACGACCAATGATTCTAGCCTTCCTATCATCTCCTAAGAAGACATCACCACCATCGTATTTCTCATACTCGCAGAACCACTCTCTATGGGGAGTGAAGTGAAAGGATGCACTTGATTCAATCAACCATGCCTCATGATCTACATGTGTACTTGAAGAAGCCAAGTACACATCCCCACCTTCATCTGAGGTGGTTTTCGCCTCTGCAGAAGGAGCATCATCAGATCCTTTTCCTTTATCAGGAGCTTTAGATTTACAGTCCCTTTTGAAGTTCCCTTCCTTTCTGCATTTCCAGCACACCACCTTTACAGGTTTTCCTAGAGATTTAGATCTCCCTCTAGATTTAGATCTCCCACTCGATGACTTATTTTTGTTTCTATTCTGGGACCGTCCTCGTACAGACAAGGCATCACCATTCTGGCTCTCCATATTTTTCCGTCTCATCTCCTCCGTCAGCAAGGCTGAGACTATTTCATCAAACTGAAAAGCAGTTGCATTGCTACCTATTGCAATAACCAGACTATCCCACGAATCTGGTAGAGAACACAACAAACTGATGCACTTATCTTCATCTGAAATTTTAATATCAACAGACGCTAACTGACTTACCACAATATTAAATGCGTTCAGATGCTCTGTCACCGAGTCTCCATCTTTCATCCTTAGGTTATACAACTTTTTCCGTAGGAACAGTTTATTCACCAGAGACTTAGATTGGTACAAAGTCCCTAACTTGTCTCACAAAGCCTTCGCCGTAGCTTCCCCTGATACATTCAGCAATACTGAATCTGAGACACACAATCATATTGTGCTCTTTTCCTTCCGATCCAACTTCTTCCATTCTACATCGGTCACTCCCGTTGGTTTAGTACCTGGATCTACAGCGATCCACTGATCTTTATCCACCAACAAATCCTCCATCTTGAGTTTCCACAACTCAAAACTCTGACCATTGAACTTCTCGATCTCTATCTTTCCACTGCTCGCCATCTTCTTTCACCACCAGAATCGATCCCACTGAACAGGGTCTACCACAGGCCTGAGCGAAACCCCTTAGCAACAAGGGCGTCCCCTTGAAGCCAAAATAGCTCTGATACCAAATGTAGGTTTTAACCCTGTACAAAAATTACCTGCATACGAATTCTAAATCACAGAAAAATAAACAATGCGAGAGCATAACACATAAAACACATATACACAGAGATTTTCCCCTAGATCCCAAAACCAGGACTACCAGCTTGATTTTTCATTATATTCCTTTCAATGTTACAATACATATTTATACATGCCGAAGCATCCAATACCATGGACCGAAAACCATAGGTGGGTTAGTCGTGGAAAGAATATAACACAACCCAACAAAACCTGCCATTAAGGCATGCATGCTTCAAGGTATTGAAGGCTTCTAGATCAACATCCTAGATAATGAGATGAAGTTGATAGGAAGCAACCCGTCGTAGGAAAGACTACAACACAAAACATAATGTCAAGTTTTAAATTTTTTTTGCAAGGAATGACTCAAGGATGGTCGATGTGATTGAAGGCTAGAATTTGCAAAGGGATTTTGAATAGAGGTTGAACTACTTTTGAACACATAATGACAGGAAAATTGACTTGGAAGCATTTGACCTAATGATAAAACCAAAAACCATGAATAATTTCAAATGAGGCTTGATTAATTGTGAGAAAAATGGATTTCCCAAGCCAGACATGAGTGTGACGGAGTGTCGTGTTCAAGAGTGACTTGCTACCTCTTAAAAAATGAAAATGTAAAATGGACACCTTTTCCTAATTTCCCCCCACCATTACAGGAAAGTACCTCTTTATTTTTTACAAGCTTGAGGAGGATAACATATGCTTGGATTGTAAGCTCCTCCTTCGGATGAGTCCATCGAAGTATTTTTACCGAACCCTAAGAAGAAATGGTTCAGTCCTGTTATGCTTAATGGGTCCTATACTATTTAGTTTTTTAAGAGTCTAGTAAAGGAGTAACTCGTTGTCATTTTCTTTAAAGAGTTTGAAAAATACATAAAAACGAAACTCATTTAGTTCTTTTACCATAAAATTTTAACGAGCCTAGAGAAAGTAAAGCTCGATGTTTTTCAGTTTTAGAGATTCATAAGAAAAACATAAGTTGACTCTGCCGGGTTCTTTTTCATAAGTTTTAGTCTCTCAGGTCCGAAAAAGGATAAAATAATACAAGAGAGCTCTATTAACCATGTTCGGTCAACATTTACCTTTTTCATAAATAGTCCTAACTCAGTCCGTAAAAGGGGTAAACTTATACTAAGTGGATGTCTGTTCATTTATTTTTACGAGTTTGAACAAGCAAGTACTCGACAAACTTCTCGTTTTGAAAGAGTCTGAAAAGGGCTTAAAAGGGGACTCCATGATTTTCACTTTCCGTAATTTTTTAAGAGCATGAAATTTGATAAAAGTCTGCTAAATAATCAAAATGATTCATCCTCGCTCCATAACCTATCCTGGACATTTAAACTCAATAACTCGTCATAATTGTTCAAAAATGTCATTTTCCCTCTTAAAAGGTTTTAAATATATAAAAAAATATTTTTTAGCTTCAAAAAACTTATAAAAGTGGGAATGGTAAATTATTTTAACAATTTTAATTTGTATCATTTGAGAGTAGAGAGAGGAGTTTTTACCATCAAACTTCCAGGACCGATTCGGGCCTAACCTATGGACGAAATCGCGCACCACTTCTTCCAGGTAGAAGATCTCTCCTTAACTTAGTTTTTCACCCGTTTAAAATTTCATTTTAAGCTTCCATTTATTTGTTTGGGACAAAACTATGTTTAAAAATGGGCCCGCACAGGATGATCAGATTTTCCATACAGAAAATCACAGCATGCATAGAATTTTACTAGAAGAATCCACGGAGTTGCGCCCTGTTCGTAAAATAGCGATCGCGCAGGCACTGAGGGTTTATTTTTAAACAATTTTTGGGCCAAAGAAACATGAGATGGTTTTCCAAAATGATTCTAATCCTTTTAAAATGGTCATTTCAGGTCATTTTATTGCTCAAAATGGAGTGGAGGGAAAGAGAGCATGAAGTCAATGATTTGACATCTTTGCCAGATCCGACCACCATTCAAGCTCTTAGGACTTGTGGCCTCCTGAAATACTGGCTCTTTCCTGGGATGAAAGCTCAAGTAGATCTGATGACAGGGCTGGTAAGAACCTAGAATGTCCAAGAAAAGTGTTTTGTGATCATCGATCATCACATTACCATTGACGTTGATGACATATATTTCTTGATTGCGCTATCTCATTGGGGAGATGATATTTCATTATTTGGAAAGAGGGCAGGAGGAGATACTACTAATGGGTATCTACAATGCTTTTGAAGGGGTGCACCACCCAAGGATGGCAGAATTGATATTTAGACCATCAAGCTTTTTCCCCTGAGGACCATTACCTTTACTATTTGCAAATTGTGTGGCAGCACTGCCCTTCATTTAGCCACATGGGCACAGATGAAGAAGACTGTGGAATGCTCAGAATCCACAGTGTACAACTAGTGCGAGGCAGTGGTGGTGAACATGAAGGGCCAATTGACTAGATGCAATAATAAAAAACTGAATAATTTCGGTTATGGTGCCATTCTTGTTGCTTTTACCCTAGAGAGGATTCCTATTCTCCGGCCACAAAAAATTCTAGCAGATGAGGGCATCCCAGGGATCCACGCACGATGAGGTGGGTTGCACTGATGGCACACCATGGAGTTGATGGACCAGTAGTGAGGTATACTGTAGAGTTTTTTTATTTTTTAGGCTAGCAGATTATTTCGATTGAGGACTTTCTGTACGCTGGGATGGATTATAGAGGTGATCCTGATATCCCACTTCCAATCGGAACTCAGTGGAGTGATCTACGTGAGAATTTTTCATTTTGACATATTTCCAATTTTTTAACTTTTTATGTGTTTTTTGTCTTCAAAGGCTAATTATCCGAACTTCATGTGCAGACGTGTGCCCAACCTAACCAGCAGGGTTGAGATGATTTCATAGATGATGCGAGAAACCTATAGCAGTTGTGGCAGTTAACCCAGAGGAAGAAGATATCTTGACAGAGCTGGAACACAACCTTGAGAGGTTGACTTCGAACATCCCAGAGACTGGGACAGATGAAATTTCCCGCACCTATTCGAGACATGTAGTTGGGGTTCGAGGGCCCTTCAAATGTTTGCTGCGTCGAGTTTCTCGTGCTATCATTTGCTATCACGAGAACCATCATGCTTAGTTGTTCTAGTTTCTAGGACCACAATTTGATTTTTTTTGGTGTCAGCATATTTGGAAAATAAAAGGCCACAAGGCCTTATGTCCTTGAATGACATATTTTGTAGACACTCACTTTTATAGAAACTCTATTTTAATGAAAAACTATTACTTTTGCCTATTGCTCATCTTGATCAATGTATGAATGAATATTGTTTTTAATTTACAAATGTTGCAAATGTCTATTTAACACATGATTCTCCAATGCATCTGTTAATGTGTTTAAATATCTCGGAATGTGTTGATATTCAATATAATTAAATTTCCTTTCCAGAAGATGGACTCATAAAACCACTCTTAACATTGTTGGACTTCTTACTATATAAACATCATTTAAATGTAATACCATGAGTTGCGAATCTAACCTAACGATTAAACATCGGATACCAAATGTGATGGCATTGGCTAATATCTCAATGATTACATTATATTCCGCTATGTTGTTTGTTTTTTGACCGAGACATATTCCATGAATAGATACTAGCTCATCACTGGGTGAATAGATAAAATACTACAACTAGAGCCATCATCAAAGCCAATGTAAGTCTGAGAGAACGTCGACATCAAAAAATCATGTGTAAAAACGAGATAAGTAGGAGAAGTAGTAGAAAATGTGAAAAAGATTAACTATCCCACATACCTAAAAAATGGTAAATAATGTACATATCTCCACCAAATATTTTTGTGCATAATGTTTCTTTAGGTAAAGACCATTTCTGGGCTTTCCCAAAGGAATACCATTGTAATCAACTAGCTCATAGGCTCCTTTAGCTAATACATGTTTTATGTTGTAATGGTCATGCCACATGGGTTCGAACTTTCCTGCACCTAACTTGCCATGAGCTTGATCATAAACCAAGACTAGGTCACTTTCTGAGTATGAATGTGGATTAAAGTTTTCATCAAACTGAGCTTTGACACATTTTTTGTGAGCCTCACTAGCTAGTGCAGCATCAAGGAGATTTTCATCTAAATGTGCTAAATGTACAAAGACTTCTTCGTTTGCAGAGGTGTTACACAACATTTTGTCACTGTCCCTGTACTCCCCATCCACGATCCTGGAGGACCTCTACAGTGTACCCAACATGCTTTCCTATCATGAAGAAACTCCCATTGTTTCCCTCTTCATGAGCAGAACAATTCCCTTTTGCATCATTTCCCAAAAATCTTCTATTTATCCCAGTTTACAAGAGCGGGTCTAGTCACAAACATACAATCTATGGAATATTTCCTTAGGCTATAATCAATTAAGAGGGCCTACCTCCTAGAACATTATTCTGCTTGGTGATGATCTTGCTTCCTCTCTCCAACAATCTTTTTAAGGCGCATTTGAAACCTAACAATCACATCTGGAAGGTCTAGGCTAGAGACATGTTCGACGTCTTTAAACCTAGCAGCTATTGTTCACTTCGGCACTAGTACGCACTTATGCTCCCCGTACGGTCGAGTATATAAAGGGAGACCCCACTAGGCTGCAATCCTTTATCCATAGGAAGCCTAGTCTGCTGCCTTGTAAACGTGATAAACCGAACACAACATTCATGGAGATCGCCTGCCCGTACTTCTCAGTTCGCCGGGAGGTATTCTACAGTTCACACTTACTTGGTAATCCCTTTTACCTAGATCATCCTGAGTAGTCATCTAATCTTTTTGACTCTTTAAGCTCAAAATGTCATCCAAACACTTGTTCTTTTGATCTCACTTCAAATCGAAAGCGATAGAGTCATCTTTGCTTCTTTCTCGACTCTTAAAACATGAAAGAGAACTACTTTGTTTATGCATCTTAAAAAATTGTTGCCCACGATCTCTTACCATCCATGTTAGTCTTTTCTAGACCAAATTGTGAGTATTCCTTTTAAAGTATACTTAAGGGCTTGGAATTTATCTCTTTGTTCTTATTATTTGAGGCAAAGCCATCGTGGCTGAACCGTCCGGTTCACCTAGTTCCTCTTCCTCTCCTCCGTCTGAAAGATTGTCTGAGGAGCCACTTCCTGAATTACCACAGTCACTTGAGGACCAAGGTGTTGAGCATTCAACCTTTTTCATCTCATCTTCCACCTCCCTCAGATACTAGGTCACTTTCTGATATTGGCACATAATCTCCAAATAACCCTATCAAGTCTCTCGAGAGTCAGTTGACCCCTGACGATTAGCTTGGATTGGTTGTTTATCCTCTGAATCCTTTGTTCAACCCTATTGTGATATCACCATAGTGTCTGTACAGTCCATATGATCAACTGGGTTTTCCTTTGGAATTATCCCCTCGAACATCTTCAGTCATTCGTCGTCACTTGTTTCCACCCATGGAACCCGAAGGCCTATTTCCAATCTCCTCTTCTGGTCACTCGAAGGTTTCCACTCCACACATTGTTGAAGAGGAAGAAGATCAGTTTCCTCCGGAGGGTTTCCCTTACACGAGAAGCATTCCCATTAGTGTTTATCAGAATTTACCTCCTAATTATGTGACTTTATGACAATTGATCTTAGGTACACCTAGTGCCTCTTCGCTTTATCATAATCCTGTTTGGGCATCTGGCGCTATGCCTACCACGGGTCTGTTCATTCAGAATCCGACCCTCCAATAGACACTGATTTCTACAATTACTTCAATCCCAATGTAACCCACTATTTTGAACCCTCTTGTCTCATCAATCCAAGTCACCCGTCCGGTGCAACCGATGGTCTCAAGTCTTGCCTCTGTCAGTCCTTCGGTCCCTCCAATAAGTGCACAAGTTGTGCCACCACCTGGGGGGCAGAATCCAAATGTCTCTATGGTGTCGGGAACAACTAATGTGAGTAGCTCACATGCTCACATGGTTGGGGTGAACCAGCCTTCTTTTGGTGTTATTCAAAACCCTGTTGGTCCTGCTGGATCAAGCAATGTCTAGTACCAATAGGTCCAAAATCTCGTTGGTCCGTCTAGGTCAAGCAATTTCCAGTATCAGCAGCCTTATGAGGCTCATGTTCAGTACCAAACTCCTTATGTTCCATATGGTTCCCAAGGAATGGTAAATCCACCTTACGTCCTTCAGCCTAGACAGTACGTTCAGCCTGGTCCGACCACCATTCCCAGTGGCTATGGCCAGATACAGTTCGGAAATTTTCAAGGTTTCAATCTGGGAACTGTCCAAGTACCCTTGCAGCAGGAAGGACAACCTTTGCAGCAACAAGAGAAACCTTCATTACAGTAAGGCCCATCCATGCAATAGCAAGGTCCGATGATGTAGCAGCAGGGACCACTGCAACAGCCACAGGGGCAACCCTTGCAGCAGCTACAGCTGCAAATGCAGTATGTTTAGCAACCCTCCCAACCTATGTCTTCACAATGCCAACCTCTGTAGCCACAGGGACAACTTTCGTAGTCGCAAGGTTAGCCCTCGCAATAGAAAGGCCAACCTGGGAAGCAAAAACCCTTATATATATATATCAACAGGGTCAACCTTTGCAGGGAAAAGTTCAGGGTCAAGTCCTGCAATAGTAAGCCACAAATCCTCATGTCTAAGGGAAACAGGTTCAAAATCCTCTTGTCCAAGGACATCAGGTCCAAAATCCTTATGTCTAGGGCCAACAGGTTCAAAACCCATATGTCTATGGACAACAGGTGAAAAACCCATATGTCCAAGGTCAATAGGCTCAACAACCTTTTAACCCATATGTTGCTTATCAACAACCTATGGCTGGACAATTTCAAGGCTTTCAAGGTCAGAATCCTCCCTATGGGTAAGGTAACCTATAGTGGGGGAAAAATCAATTGCCCTATGGACATAACCCTCCACTATGGGAACAAAATCCTTACCAGTAGGGATGGGATCCTTCAATTGGACACGCTTATTGACCTCCAATGCCTTTCAATACTCAATTGTTGTTCTTAGCTACAAGAGAGTTTCCAGATGTGTCTTGACTCATGAATGATCCAATTCTTCATTTTCCCTACTGGTCTCCTGTCTCATCCAAGATCCCGAGAAATTGTCTGAAGTTTGATGGGAAAGCAAAAGAATATCCTCAAGCCCATGTGATGACATATCACCTTTGGTGTTCTTCGAATTCTTATGTCAACAATTCTATTCGTCTCCGTCTTTTCCAACGAACTCTCACAAGCACTACAGCCAAGAGGTACATCGAGCTCCCTCGAAGTACTTATTATGACTTCAACTCTTTAGCCATGGCTTTCCTCACGCATTTCCAATTGCCGGTTTGCTATGAAACCAACACCTATTTTCTTACATCACTTAAGAAAAATACTGCGACCCACATCTCTGATCAAATCCATGAATGGAGATGTAGGCATTACCCATTCAAATTCAAGATTGCTAATTAGTTACTGACCGAATGGTTCACCAAATCATTTGTCACTCCAATTTCTTGCGATATCGCTATGGGTGGGTGTGTCATGGAGGAGCAAGCCATTGATCGTATAAAGTACTTAGATCTCGTTTACTCTCAGTTTGGCACTTTATATGAGTTATTACCTTATGCTCAGAGGCCATCATCTGATCTGATGACATATGTTGGCTTGAGGGGGTCTGACCCAAGTTTAGCATTAGTTAGCCAAACAAATCCCTACACTACTGGCCCTTTTAGCGTCATCTCGCGGAGTGCAGATTGAAGTCTCACTGGAAGCAGTATGGGGGGATGCTGGAACCAAGTTTCCGCACCCTTGAGATGGATGTGATGTCGATTTATTCCGGCTATACCTATCTTCGCGCAGGTTTCTTAGCCCTCTATTCCACCCTTTAGTACCTTCACGAAAGGGTACAAGTGATTTTCGCACAGCCCTAACCTGCGGTTTAGAGACTTTCGCATTGCTAGGGCAACGAACTGCGATATCTCGCAAACTAGGTTAACTGTTTTACTTATTGTATTAATCAATCTTAGTTAGCTTCACGTAAACATATTTTCTTACTTGCGTTCACTTAACCAGGCCATTTACATACATTTGCGCATCATATAAGTATTATAAGTGAAATTCATACCCAACATAACAAGATGCATAAACAGGAATTAAAGACGTAGAAATTGTAGAATACTTCTCTTTATTGATAATTCCGGATGATTACAGACTTGACCTACCCTACGCACTCAGCTACAAGGGTGTACGCACTCAACTGCGGACTTCTACCCTAGGCCTCTGCACACTCAGCTACAGAGCCTCTACCTACACTACAACCCAAGACTTAGACTTCTTGCTCTAAGCTATGATTCTCTTACATGTTGATGCCACTAACTACTTAGGGCTTAGCTCTTTTTATACAATCCCATGGTCCATGGAACATGAGTAGATCTCTTACAACTGACATTACATTTCCAAAATAAGGGTGGACAACCCTATGACTCTTTAACACCTACGTGCTCCGCGACCACAAAATGTGGATTATTTACACTTAGATTACTGAAAATTTGACCAAAATATAGGCTTTTAGCCCCAAAACTTCCCTTGGGGGATCCTGCACCCAACAGGCCCCCAACGCAAACATTGTGACTAGCCCTTGAGTCACTCTAGAGGCACAAAAATCTTAGCACGAATATCTCCCAACTCCGTTTGGATGAACACAACCCCGACAGCGCACTGAGCGGCTGCCTGCTGGACTTCTTCCACTCTCTTCTCGGTGACTGCCACTGAACTCTTCTGTTGAGTTGCTTGCAGTGTCAAAAACTTTCCTTCAATGGAAGCTGTGATCATATATGCCTCATCTATCCATGGTTGTAGGCACACTTTTAGGACTACTTCTTTGTACTGAGTGGCATCCACCTATTCCTTAAGTGCCTTTACCTCCTACATCCATGATGCGAGCCTTTGTGTAAGGGCGACCATCTACACAGTCCCTTTGACATCATCATATATTTTTTGTAGCTCACGTGCCTCTGTCTCCAGGAACTCTACATTCGGGTCCTCTTGCAGGGTGGTCAGGACCTCGAATGACTGTTCAAAAAGTCTCATGCAATCTGCTACTGCACTGTTGACTGCCGCTATTTCTATTGTAACAGCGGTGGTGCGTTGTTCCTTGACTTCTGGTAGAGTTGAAGGCTGAGCCTTCAACTGCAATTTTGTGATCTGAAGGTTCATCTCCAGCTGAATCTTGGCCATCTCTGTCCGAGCGTTGCGCACCCCTATGGCCAACTTACGAACGCGTGCCTCAACTAGTTCTTCTGCCTGAATGTCCAACTCTGAGACCATTCGGCAGGCTTCCTCCACAACTTGCATGATCTGCTTATTTTGTTCCACTACCTTGTTGTGCTATAGGCCCAACTGCTCGATATTGATGCGTTGCTCGCTCATCACCTGCAGAGCATGACTCTCCTAGGCCCTAAGTTTCGCGGTGAATCCATCTTGCAAGAGGTGGAGCGTCTCTCAAGGGAACATGGCCATATTCAATCCCACCCCTTTTAGGCTACTGACCATGGGCCTGTGGGCCTCATTTTCTATACTAAGTGCCCCATCTGGTAGCACTATCACATTGGTCACCCTTGTGCGCAACATCTTCGTGGCACCTAAAGTGTTGATCGCGAGGCTAGTGGACATTGTGCCAGCCTGTGGGGTGCGAGCCTGCAACTCCTGCAGCTCTATCGGGAGAGCCCCTAATACCAATTTCTGCTACTCTTTGAACTACTAGAGGGCCTCCATGGTGATATCCCTCACCGTTTTTCCAATATCGTGCAAATCCCCCTCAGTGAGGGTGATTGGGTCGAAGGATATCTTTGAAGCCTTTGTTTTCTTCCATGGCACTTCCTTCTCTTGTGGTCATTGACACTTGAGTTGGGTGGATTTCATCTGTGGGTCCGCGCCACCTTGTTCTGTTGGCTCCTTTGTTACTGCTTTAGTCCCGGGTGAGGGTGACTTTTGTCCTTCACACTCTTCTCCTCCTGTCTTCTACTGTTCGGCCAATTTTGCGGCATCGTGCACTGGCTAGGTCTTAGCCTCCACTTCCTCTTTTCTGCACTTCTCAGCTAACTACACCATTCAGAGTTTTGTTTATTCCTTCTTACACTATGCGATAGACTTGTCTGTTTCCACTGTGGAGCCTATTGCAGCGCGCCACTCTGGCGGCCAAGACTCGAGGACTGCAAAGATAACGTCATCAGTCGTTAGATATGGTAAGTTATGCCATGTCTTCATAGGGTCCTTCCGTGCCCTGATAAATACATGGTGGAAATCCTTTTTGAACTCTAGAAATCTCTACAAACTAGCATATACCATGGGTGACAACCGCAACTTGCAATTGATCCCCATCTAGATACTCATCTCCATCAAGACCCAAAAGATCTTGCTTTCTTTTATGTGTTGCATGTCCTTAGTTGCCCACAGTGAAGCATACTTCACTGCCTCTTGAAGGTCTAGCGCGACCGAAGGGAATTGGTTGTCTTTTGGCAGCTCCCATGCCACTATCACAATCGACCACAAGAGCCATGCGTAGTGGAATGTCTTGCCCTGCTCCTGTGCCTCGTGACAGTTCGCAAGGAACTCTTTGCATAGATAATTCGCCCAATTCAAATGGAATCTCTCAGCGCATTGGACTGCTAATGCAATCATAGGCACAGGAACCTCATCCGCGCGGCACTTCCGCATCACCTTCCCTGCTAATATTTTCACTGCTACCTTGACTGTAGGGTTGTTAATGCTGAAGATGGCATATCCCTGCATCTTCTTCTCCAACTTGAATTTCTTCTTCATCACTTCCGCAAGGGCCAACTCACCACCTTTTCCTTCTGATATATTGGCCAGATCCTCTCTTGAGTAAGGCAACCATGTGATCTGATGGACAAAGTGGTATGTGATGGGAATGGGCTCCTCCAGCCATAAACACCCATCATGCACCAAGCAGAGCAGCTACCTGATGATGAAGACAGTCACTGGGCCATGGTGGTAATGCAGTACAGAGAGTAGGTTTAGCAGCATGGCTTTCTCTACACCCTTGAGCCATGTCCACAACTCTAATTCAATCGTTCCAGCAGTCGTGTCAATCCATTGGCGCATTAGCTGCTCAGTTGCTAAATGAGGGAATTTCTCGTGATCTACAACGTCTCAATCTTCAAACTTTAGAACAGGAACCCGCCCTAAGTGCAGCCCCTAGAAAATAATGTCATCCAAGAGCAACGGAGTTTGCAGGGAGATCTTGCTCTCGTCTATGTCCTTTGGCACCTTGGCTTTGCCCTTGCATGGAGGAACATATTCTGGTAACCTAGTAATAGGGTCTGCACCCTGGGTTTCAACTTCCATTTCCAAATCCTCCTCATCCACCAGGATTTCTTTAGATTCTTCCTCGTCTACCTCTAGCTTAATGGCCTTCCCCTTCTCTTGCAAGGTGAGCTTGGTCCTTTGTGGGTTTTTGTTGGGCAACGGATCCCCCGCGTAACGTTTTTAGGGCTCAAAGCCCACAATTTTGGGTAATGGTAAAGGCTCCGCGAGGTGCATGGAGCTAGAATTGTAATGAGTCAAGTCAAAGAGTTGTCCACCCGAAAATAATGTAAGAAAATAGAAAGAGATTTGGCTTGCCCATGGTCCGCAGACAATGGGAATGTATAAATAGAGCGAGGCTCTAAGGGTAGAAGGCAGTTCTTAGTTTGGAATCTTGAATGTTATGGGTTTATGAAGGTAATATTTGCTCTGAGTCTGTAATTCTGAGTTGGGTTTGATAGTAGTTAGAGTAGGCTCTGTAGCTATGTGCGTAGAGGCTTGGTAGAGTCCGTAGCTGTGTGTGCGGACCCCTGCAGCTGAGTGCGCAGGGTGGAACTAATTGTACTGAATAGAAGATTAATAAATATAAGTGTTTCTGAACTATTGTGCATTTGGTCATAGATCTATATGTTTTTGCTTATGTTCTGAGTTTATGCATATCTATGGTTGCGCGCACTGGTTATTGTTGTTGAATGCTTGATTAAGACCTTAAGAATTAGATCAGATCTATAATAAACTCATTAATAATAAGAATCTGAAAAGTGCCTTGTTGCAGAGCTACGCGAAGGCCAGACAAGTTGTGCAGAGTAGCACGAGTGCGCAGGTTGGTTCACAACCCTTCCAGTCCTCCTTAAGACATCCCTAGGGTGAAAAAACCTGGTTCTAGCACCCTCCCATACTACTTAGGGTGAGACTTCAGTCCGCGCTTCGCAGATTATTGCCAAAAGGGCAGGTAGTGCGGGATTTGTTTGGCTAAAACACTTCCGAACCTAGGTTAGGCCCCATCAAGCCAACAAATGGTTCCATTGTCGGGACCTGGATCTACCTATGGGATGTCTGATGTCGGAACACTGGAACCCTACAAAGGAAAAGATTGAATATTGGTTGGATCTGAAGCTGCACGAGTTCGTGGTACAGGAAAACAGAAACTGGTAGATATTTGAGAAGAGGTGGCTAGATCACTACATATATATAGAGATCCACGAGATCTTCTTTGCGACCTTCTTTTTAGAACTGTACGGTTGGATCGTGAGGCTAGCTAACAATTAGGGAAGGTGCAAACTCGATCAACCAATATTGTGGACTCTAGAGTTGGTGCGTAGGCTAGAGGCATCAGAGGATAAGATCGTGCGGGCCGTAGATCATTGGCTGGATTGGATAATAGGAGGGTTTATCACTGAGTTTGCAACAGATACAACTGTGACCTACAGCAAAGCTGAGCAATGGTTTCTCAAGGGACCATGAGGTAGGTACATCAAATCCCTGAATACCTGGATTAAGATGTTGTTATGTGAAAAACGGGTGATGAAAATCCATTAATTAGTGGGATGACGTGAAGTGAGAAGGCCTACAAGGGTATCGAAGGGTTAGGGAATAGTCCGTTAATTTCGCTTCCGCGAGACAACGAGGAAGAACACGCTTGGGCTTCTCCAAGGAGTGCAGTCAGTTTGATAAGGAAATGCATCCCACAATTATCATCCCCGTTAACACAACCTCTTGCATCACCTCCGTCACCTCCATCTTTGCCCACACCACCTCCACCAAACCAGAAGTTTAACATGGCAAGCGCGATCAAGTTGCCTGTATTCAGAGGAGTAGGAAGCAAAGATCTAGATCAGTTTTGGTTTGTAGTAAGAGCAGTGTGGGAAGCGCATGGAGTTATGGATGATAACATTAAAAAGGCCACCCTAGTAATTGCGCTATAGGATCGCTTGCTGACTTGGTATATCAAGCACTCGAATGATCATCCAAATGCTAGAATAGCGGAAATCCAGATTGCATTGAACAAGGAATTTAGCCGGCTGAAATCACAGACGCAGTCGATCATTGGATTCAAGGAGATCACAATGCTTCCGAGTGAAACCCCATGGGATTTGGACCAGAGACTGAAAAGCACGATCCGAGAGGCTAGCATGACGCTAACAGATGCGCAGCACTAGATGTGGTTTGTGGCATCTTTGATACCACACCTGAGAACGGTGCTATCACAACAGAAGATCTCAACCTAGGTGGAAGCATTAGAAATAGTGATGAGGTTGCATGAAACTCCAATACAAGATCTTGGGTTGGGAGTTTAGCAAATCCACGCGCAACTACAAAAATAATGCTTGGATATGCAAAGTTTGAAATAGGATAGGGCACCCCGACCAGAAGCACGAGAAGAAGTGTGGTGCATAAAATGTAGAAGCCGGGGCCATGATAAGGATCATTGTCTGGTATTCGCGAACTATTTGCCTGGGGGAGGAGGGTCAATGCCATTGAGACCGGAGGTTCAGGCAGGACCAAGTGTGGCGCCCACGCTCTGGTGCGTGATCTATCAGGTGGGAGGAAAGCACACAATGGATAACTGTCATCTATTGCAAAAGTTTACATAGACCTCCCAGTAAGCTATTTTGTAATTTTTGTAGATCAGTGGGTCATGATGAATGAAACTGCCAATGTTATGAATTATTGATGGATCAAACACCTGCCTACAGGATGCAGACCGAGGCGCGAGGCCAAGATCCAGCCACCACAATAGCACGTGGAGGATTCCAGGGACGAGGAGGAATGGGACCCAGATGAGGTCATGGACAGTTAATCTGCTACAATTGTGGAGGACTTGGGCACTACACACATGACTGTACGAACCCGACCAGAACATGTTGTTAGTACTGTTATCAGTTTGATCATGAAGTAGTAGATTGCCCCACTCTAATTGTGCAGATGGGTGAGAAAGGAGTGCTTCAGACTACTCCAACACAGAACATCCAAATGATGAGGTCTGAACCACGCGAAGAAGACCCCAACGTGAACATGGTGCTCAGAAGTGGCACAGTCATAGGGGAAGATAAGGGGAAACAAACTGAGGGAGACACATGGGTTCGCAAGGCCCCTACAAAGCAGCCTGAGTTCGACTTGGAATGCATGAAGGAGACATTTATGGAAGCTAAGAAGAGCTTCACGGAGGTCTCTACTTCAGGTAGTAAGGATCAAACTGAGCCTGAAATGGATCCTTCTATGCTAACTACCTCTTTAGAGACATGCATGAAGCTACTGCGAGACAATAAAGCATTTAAAGGATTGCAAGAGTTGATAACTAGGTGCGTAGGGTCAGGTGAACCTCGCGTGGTCTGGAAACTGGGAAAACATGCTTTGTGCATCGGGCGGGAAATGCGATTGACAGCACAGATTGGTGACTTCGAGATGGATCAGGTCATCCTGGACTTAGGTTCGGATGCAAATGTGCTACCTAAATAGACATGGGAATGCATGGGCAAGTCCACATTACAATGGTCGCCTATTCAATTACGGATGGTGAACCAACAGAAGATATTGCCCATGGGGAGATTGCAAGAAGTCACGGTGGACATCAAATGCATGAGCACCCAAACAGATTTTGAGGTAATAGAAACTGTGGATGACAGTAACCCCTACCCCGCATTGTTAGGGATTGACTGGGCCATGGATATGAATGGAGTCATTAACCTAAAAAGACGAAAAATGATATTTGAGAAAAATTCTCTACATGTGGTAGTTCCACTGGATCCAACCGAAGGAACGCACTACATTGAACCTGTGCGTGATGAGGACAGTGACGATGACCTGGAATACATCTACCAGTTAACAGCATAGGACCAGGATTGAGTGAATATGACAGTGGATGGGAGAATCTCATGGGAATGCGACAGTTCCTACATGTCAGATTCAGATGAAGAGATAGAGCGATGGCAGAACCGATTGCATGAAGTAACAATGTTGAACTGTAATAGGATGGTTAGATCACTGTGACGCATGACCACTGAAGCAAGGGAACTTCCAACCGATGAGAGTGCAACGAATGAGGAAGAACCCATAGACCACTGTGAAAAGATGATACTAGAACGGAAGCGGCACAGTGCGCAAGTAGGGGCACTGCACGCAATAACTGCACCAGGGTGGAATATGCGTCAAAAGACTAGGAGGACCTGGCGCGAATGTAGAAGGCGAGTGCATGTATGAGGATAAGGTGGTTTGAGCGTCCACTGGCGACATAGGATGTATAGGTATGTTGTGCAACCACCTACCTGACTAAGAATAAAAAATGAGAATCTATCGTGACAATAGGAAAAGCGATGTGTTTCGCCAGCTGATCGTAGTAGAGCAATCAGAAAAACAGGTGGAAGCAAGAACAAAATTTTCCAGATAAAACAAACCAATAAGAATCTACATGTACCCAGGGTTCGATGGACACATAGGACCATAAGCAAAAGGAGGAGGGTGAAGGTGATCCTATCATCGATAAGACAAGATGAAATCAAGAGGACAGTAGAATCTCCCCAGACTGCAGTCCCCACAGCTTGGACAAGACGTGAGAACTGGGGTAAAGGAATTCGGCAGTTACAGGAAGCCATTTGGTGCGAGAGTTTAAAACTTCGCGAACTCGATGAAGAATGGGCATGGATGAGGAGGAAAAGCGTGATATTAGATGAAGAAATCAACAAATAGAACACCGGAGTCACACAAGTGGACCGTGTGGAACTAAGGGGACTAGGCCTAGCCAGCCCTACTACTACATTAGAACAAGCTGCAACCCTGCTATCATGGCTGCGACCGCACCATACCGAATAAAGGAGCATAGAATGCGATGTGCTACCGAATACCAAGGCACTGGAAGGATGCTCGCAGCCCGGGCTAGTAGGGAAGCGGAAGTCTCGCACATGGGGTGTGACCACCTAACTATCTGTGGAAAGCACAGTCTTAGTGCTCCAAGTAGTTGAAAGGAGGCACGGGACTATAAACAAGTCTACCAGGGAGCTGCTTGGACAGGGGGTTCCGCGCAGGACCAGTCGGTTGTCCGGGTCGCGATCGCGTATGAGAGGCTGCGATACTTGCTAGGAAGGCTGGGAGTTGACTGTAGCCGTCATTGTTCATGACAAGAAGTCTGATTTATGGTAGAGAGGAGCGGGTGGTGGCCCATTAAGACAGGAATTCCGAGCTAGATATGAAAAGATCTGCTGCCAAGAAGATATTAATGACTCAGAAGTGGAGGGAATGGTCGGATTCAAATTCAAACGTTCCTATAAAACCCCTCGGGGTAGCCCCAAAACAACATTGGGTTATTTGAGACTCAAGCCAGTACAGAGCAGCAAGCACTCAGTTACCAAGCTACTCGTCAGGGCGTACCCGAGCGAATCTAGGATAGAAACCATGTTAGCTACTAGAATTAAAGTATGGTTCATGGAAGAACCCTATTTGACCCAGGAGGAGCCAGAAGAGGTGGCCGCTACCCTGGAGGTTCCAATGTCCCCATGCATGTCGTGACCTCGGAAAGACAAGCAGACTATGGGGCCAGTCTGGGTATCACTGCAATTCAGTAAATTGTCAATGGCAGAAAAGGGCAAAGAAATCACCACTGAACTCGAGGAGGAAGAGGAAGATTTGCAAGCCCTGATTGCTCAGATTGAAGCACAGGATGAGGAAGAAGAAAATGTTTCCCAAGTACCTTCACTACCACCATATATCTCTCCGTGGAGAGGAGCGACCAAGATACTAAAGGACCTGGAGGCCATGAAGAGTACACTCCAAACTCTGCTTCTTCCAGATGAAATAAGGTTTGACGGTCTGTCGTTGGGTTGAGTACCAAATATCAAGTTTGAAGATTGGGATCTTGCGGACAACGAGAAGTTCCCCCAATTGGCCAAGGAGAAATTACTACAACGAAAATGGTTACGACGTGTGGAGAAGGCTGGATTACTCAGTCTGAGGTGGATACCCCACTATCACTGCGTGGCCATCACAATTTTTGTTATCCGACAGTTACTATGTCTAGTACATGATGGGTATCTCTGGCTGGAGGAACCGATTCCCATCATGGCTGATTTAATACATCGAATTTCCCAGCTACCTACTAAAGGAAATGATCCTGCAGACATAGCCGGAACGAGTAGCGACGTGGGCCTTGCAGAAGCCATGAAGGTTAAATATAAGCTGGAGAAGCGCAAGTGAGGGTATGTAATAGCAAGAATCAAAGATCGAGGGGTACGCATCACCACCCAGTTACTAGCTGGTAAGCTCACAAGGAAATGCCGCGCAGACAAGGTCCCAGCCTCTGTCATTACTTGTGGAGCAATGTGCAGAAGGGATTCAGTTCAACTGGGCACAATTTCTCTCTGACGAATTTTTGATGAATTTTCGGGAAGCCCAGGAGCAAGGTAAGACTTTCCATTATGCATGGTTTCTTCTAACAATCTTACTAGTTGCAGGAGAGCTACTGAAGGGTAGCTGGTTTCTCGACATTAAGAAGAACCTCCCTAAAGCCGTTCGATATAACTCGCTTCGGGCTACGAAAGATGCCACGAGGATTCATGAGATCAAGGTGTTTTGGATATTCATGGAGGCGAGTATCTGGACATGGATTGCTCATAGACTATGGTTATCCCTGACAGTATACAACAGTTTGCAAAGTGCAGCTGAGTTCAAGGCAGACATGCATAATCTGTATATCTGGGCATGGAAGGATTCAAATCAAACATGGGTAAATCTTTCGTTCATTGCAATGGATGATGTGATTTACGAGGTAATGGTAGCATGGCCTCCAGAGTGGCATGCCCCGGACTTAGCTGAATTAGAAAAGATTGTAGCTCAGCAGTGGTAGAAGGAAATCAAGCCGCGCATCACAAATTTGGCAGAAAAAACGTGCCAGGAACAGAAAACGCCCATGTAGTGGGAGGCGACTGAAACAGCGGCAGAAACCATCACTGCACCTGTCAACGAGATTGGGGAGGCTTAGGAACTGTCCATGGAGCAGGACATATAGGGGGAAGTGGAGACACAGGAATGCATGGACCTGACCATAGCATCAACTCGACTAAAGAGGCCGCACGTCCAGGGGCAACCACATGCACGAAAAAAGACTAAGACGACAAAAGCCTTGGAGAAATATTTTCTTGCCAGCAGCGAACCAGCGTGTGATGACACTAAGGATGCTTTGAAGGAGATGATGATAGAGAAGGCAACTATGTTGGGGGAGCTCAGGGCAAAGTTGCAGGCATTACAGGTGCGACCCCCAGGAGGGATGATTCTGACCCTCGCGGAAGGTACGCTCGCAGCAGAGCAAATGGTGTGCAGCCCCATAATGAACACCTTAGTATTTCTAGCAGGCGTTGTCATAGGAGAGGCCGAAGGCAACATGAGGGGTTGGGGGTTGAATTTGGCTGCCCTTCCTAGAGAGACCCTATACCAGCTACAGGATGGGGTAACCGCTGAGCTCCATACCAAGGAGGGTCGCGCTCTCCAAGTATTCATGGAGCAAAAAGGAAATCTAGAGGAGGTCAGTCTACAGTGCGATGACTTGGTCGCCCACAACCAAGAATTAGAATAGGCCGTGGCAAAGGATTTTAGTAATGTGTCCCTGAGCTGGCTGTGCTAGCGGAACTCCCAACAGTTGAAAAGATTCCATGGTGGCAGGGTTCCGTAGGGCCCAAGAGGAGGCTGTGAAATCTCAGTGGCAGTTGAACCTACAGATCGCGGAGCTAAGGATGACGCGGTAGCCTACTACACTCTCGGAAGTTAGAGAGCAGCGCCACCACACAATTCAAGCAGGATTAGAGGTGATAGAGCGCGTTGTACAAGATTGCATGGGACTGTTGGATTAGTCCCTTCTTACGGTCACTTCACTAGAGGAAGACCCAACCTTATAGCGGTTGGAGACAGAAGCACGGGAGTTCCAGCAAGCCTACGATAATGTCAGGGGGACCGTGAAGACGGTTGCTATTACGCAGCGATTGGCCAAGATGAGGGAGGCCCAGGTTCTCAAGGCACAAGTTGACGCCGCTCGACAGAAGGAAGCAGTGCTTAAAGAACGCATCCAGCCTTGGCTTGATGAGGCATTCGCGGTCTCCGCCAACATCGAGGGAAAGTTAGCACACATGCAGGAAGTATATGAACCCAGACAAAAAACTGAAATTGATACTGATGCATCGGTGGCTCGCATACAATGGGTATAGCAGATGTCGGAAGAATTTGTTGCGAGCGTAAGCGAAGCGCAGAAGTTGCTGGAGGACCTCTGCGCAAAGATTGCTGCACCAGTTGAGTGACTCGAGACAAGTCACGATGATTTTGTTGGGGGCCTGTTGGGCAGCGGATCCCCCGCGTAACGGTTTTCGGGCTCAAAACCCACAATTTTGGGTAATAGTATGGTAAAGGCTCCATGAGGTGCATGGAGCACAAATTGTAATGAGTCAAATAAAAGGGTTGTCCACCCGAAAATAATGTAAGAAAATAGAAAGAGATTCAGCCTGCCCATGGTCCACAGACCATGGGAATGTATAAATAGAGTGAGGCTCTAAGGGTAGAAGGCAGTTCTTAGTTTGGAATCTTGAATGTTATGGGTTTATGAAGGCAATATTTTCTTTGAGTCTGCAAGTATGAGTCGGGTTTGATAGTAGTTAGAGTAGGCTCTGTAGTTGTGTGCGCAGAGGCCTAGTAGAGTCCGCAGCTGTGTGCATGGACACCTGCAGCTAAGTGCGAGGGTGGAACTGATTGTATTGAATGGAAGATTAATAAAGATAAGTGTTTCTGAACTATTGTGCATTTGGTCGTAGATCTATCTATTTTTTATTATGTTCTGAGTTTATGCATATCTATGGTTGCGCACACTGGTTATTACTGTTGAATGCTTGATTAAGACCTTAAGAATTAGATCAGATCTATAATAAACTCATTAATAATAGGAATCTAAAAAGTGCCTCGTCGCCGAGCTATGCAAAGGCCAGACAAGCTGTGCAGAGTAGCGTGAGTGCGCAGGTCGGTTTGCGACCCTTCCAGTCCTCCTCAAGACATCCCTAGGGTTCAAAAACCTGGTTCCAGCACCCTCCCATACTACCTCAGGTGAGACTTCAGTCCGCGCTCCACGGATTTTCGCTGAAAGGGCCGGTAGTGTGGGATTTGTGGGCCCCATCAAGCCAACAGTTTCTCAGTGAGACGCGCACTGGTATCATAGTCTGCTTATCCTTCTTTGGTCTTGGTGTTCTTGGTGATTTAGGGACTTCGACCACCACTTTGGTACTCTCTGGGGCAGCCTCTACTACCTCAATTTCCTGTGTCGCTTCCACGGGTGTCAACATCATTCTAATTTAGGAGGTCCTACGTTTCCTTCACGGATCTCTCAAACACTGAACTTTCTCTCAAAGCCTCAAAATTCGCAACGATCCATACACACCTGATAGCAAAACAACTGAATTTTCAAAATTCCAAGTGTTTTTCAATGGACAACCACCTATGATTTATAGGGTCTTTTGAATTCAAATTTGACTGTTCCCCCCACATTTAGCCCATTAATGCTATATTGGCTGTAGATTTTCAAGAATCTAATCCATAAATTTCTCCTTAAACACCTGTTGCCTACTCTATTTGGCCATGTTTCGACGAGCAAATCATGAATAGTGACTTTAACGGTCACTTTTCAGTGGACCTGCGTGCTATTTCCACTAGTAGCGCAGCTGCCTTCACACTGTCATGGACCCTGTAACACTTCTCTGCTTCGCGTAGTCCTGAAATTGCATAGCTCCCCAACTAGGGTAGTGTAGTTTATAGTCCCGCTCCTCCTTTCAGCTACCTAGAGTGGTAAGACTGTGCTTTTGTCGCGTAGTTAGATGGTTGCGCCACCTGTGTATGGCTTCAATCGACTTCCATTCACCCTTTCTGGGAAGGGATCTCCATTTAACTTAACCAACTGGACCATACCACCATCAGTTGTCTCCTTAATAACATAGGGCCCCAGCCAATGCATTTTGAATTTCCCTGGAAATTTATCAAACTTACTATCATACAACAAAACCAGATTGTTTACCTTAAATGTGCACAGTGTGATGTGTTGATCATGCCATGCCTTTTCACACTGCTTTTGGACCTGTTGGTGAAATCCAGCCAAAAATGTCTCTTCTTCAAGCTCATCCAACTATGCGAGCCTCTCTTCTAGGGTTCCACGATCCATCATACCTGTGAGCGTTGTTATGCACATACTAGGCACAATGTATTCCATTGGCATTACGACTTCCACACCATAGACAAGCCTAAAAGGGGTTTGTCCCGTCAGCTTTTTGCATTTTGTTCGATAAGCCCAAAATACTGCAGGTATGTGTAGGTCCCAATCACTTTGCTGAGCATTGCAAACCTTGGTCAGCCTATTTTCAAGCACTTTGTTGAACGGCTCCACTGTCCCATTAGCCTGTGGGTGATAAGGTGTGCTCATTTGGTGATACACTTGAAATTCCTCCATTAGTGCGTTGATCATCTCATTCAGGAAGTGCGTACCACGATCACTCATCAAGATCCTTGGAAATCCAAATCATGTTAGTACATGCTCAAATAGGAACTTCGCAGCTATCATGCCCGTGCAATCATTCACCTGCTACGCTTTTGCCCAATGAGTCAAATACTTCATTGCAGTGATAATGTACCTCGCTCCTATCTTCCCTTGTGGCTGAATGGGTCCTACAAAATCTATCGCCCACTTTTCGAAGGGTTGCAACATCATTTGCAGATTCAAAGGCATTTCAACCCTCCATGTTGGCCTACCCGTTCTTTAACATACATCACACGCCTTGTAATATGCTTTTGAATCGTGATGAAGGGTTGGCCACCATAACCCGATGCATAGAATCTTATGCACAGTTTCTCTCCCTACATAATGTCCTCCCGTAGTGCCTCCATGAGCATTTACGAGGACACTACTTCATTCAAACTCAGGTACATACCATTGCAATATCTCATCATTCCCCATCTTGTATAGATTCCTAGCAATGACAGAGAAATCTGTCGCACGCACCACTAATTCCTTCTTCTGCTAGACAAAGTATCCTTCGGGTGCGGTTCCTATTGTTAGGAAGTGTATTATATCCCTGAAATGACCATCTGTGACACGGATTTCAAATAGCTGCATGTTAAGCAATCCTTCTTCCAAGTTAGTAGGTTCCTCCCGTGTTTCGATGCGCGATAGATGGTCTGGTCCCACGTTTAATCATCCAGGTTTCACAACAACTTCAAAATCATACTCTTGGAACAATAAGAGCCATCTACAGATTCGCCCCCCCAACACAGGCTTATTAACCAGGTACTTTAGTGCGGAGTGATCCATATACATCTTAAAGTGGCCTCCTAGCAAGCAGTGCAGGTACTTCTGGAGTGCATACACCATAGCTAGCCCTTCGTGCTCAATGGTGGAATAGTTCTTCTCCACTTTGGCCAACTGTGCGCGTGGATCATCCTGCCCATCATACTTGTCTATCATTCACATCTTAGGCTTCCAAAATCATGCTCTCATCATCCTTCTACATTCGTGCCAATCATCGAAGCTTCCCTTGTGCATACCCCACCATCTTACGGGCGTAGCACGCAGTGCCCAGTCCAGGGCCTGGAAGCATTGCTTTTCTGGAACCTCCCTTTCAAATGCATCCAAAAAGATATCTAGCTCATTTAGACCATCATAAATAGGTAGATTTCTTTCTTCTGATGACACACAGCACAGCGACCGGGTCATCATGTTGCAATTCAGCGTAGTTATTTCGTGTAACCGATTCTGCTAGCGTTCTATTTCTTCGTTGGAGTCCGAAGTGCAGGAACTCTCCCGATACCATGTAATCTATCCATCCACGATTGGATTCACCTAGTATTGGTCTCGCGTTGTTATCTTATAGATGCAGTCTAGATCATCATCACTCTCATAATTGCGGACTAGTTCTGTATAGCATTATCCTTCAGCAGGATCTAGGGGTATTATTACACGCAGTGATTTCTTCTCAAAGATCATATTTCACTTCTTCATATTGATTACCATGTTCATATCAGTAGCCCAGTCAATTCCCAGGAGCACAGGGTAGGGATTGCTATCATCCACTATCTCTATTACTTCAAAATCTGCGAGCGCACTCGCTCCCTCAATATCCATAGTCACCCCATGCAGCCGCCCCATGGGTATGATTTTCTGCTCATTTGCCATCCTTAGATGAATTGGAGACCATTGCAGTGCAGGTCTCCCCATTCGCTCCCAAGTATACTTTGGTAGAACATTTGCATCTGACCCCAGGTCCAAAATGAGCTGATCCATTTCATACTCTCCCATTTGTGCGGTAAGTCTCATCTCCCATCCCGTCCTCATCTTATGCTTTCCAATCTTTCATACCACGCGTGGCTCACCTGGTGCGGTTCCAATGCATCTATTGATGAGTTCTTGTAACCCTTTTATAGCCTTACTGTCATGCAGTAACTTCATACAGGTTTCCAGGAAAGTTGTGAGCATAGAGGGGTCCATCTCCGGCTCAGGCTTATCTTTGCTTCTTGAAGTGGAGGCCTCAACGAAGCTCTTCTTAGCTTCCATGAAGGCTTCCCAAGCACGCTCCAAATCAAACTCAGCCTCTTTCATCAGGGCCTTGCGAACCCATGTACTATCTTCTGGTTGTTTCCCCTTGTCATCTCCCATCGTGATTCCACTTTGAAGCACTATATTTACGTTTGGATCTTCCTCGCATGGCTCAGACCTCATCATCTGTAGGTTCTAAGTCGGGGGAGGTGGTAGCGCCCCTTTGTCATGTATCCTAGCTATCAGTGTAGGACAGTCTTCTATTTCATGATCAAACAACGTGCAATACTTGCACGACAGACGCATTGGATTAGTGCAATCACGAGCATAGTGTCCTGGTCCTCCGCAATTGTAGCAAATCATTTGTCCTCGACCTCTACCATGTCCTCCTCCGCCTCGGCCTCATCCGTGCCCTTGAAATCTTGTTCGTGCCATCCTTGCATTCTGGTCAAGGGGCTGCATTTCGGCCTAAACCCTGTAGGTGGGAGTTCTATCCATCATCAATTCATAGCTCCTGCAAGTACGCTCATCATGTCCTACCGACCTACAAAATTTGTAGAACAGCTGTTGTGGTGGTTGTACGTACTTTTGTAGCAAGTGACAGTTATCCGTGGCATGTTTTCTGGCTACCTGACAGATATTGCACCATAAATCAGGTGTCGCGCTAGGTCTTGCTTGAGCTTCCAGCCTTAAAGGCATCGGTCCTCCTCTTGCAAGGTAATTAGCAAAGACCATGCAATGGTCTTTGTCATGACCCTGACTCTTGCATTTCAAGCACCATACCTTCTCGCATACCTCTAGTCGAACCATCCTCTCCTGCTTCAGACTTTGCATCTGAAGGCATAGGTTTTTCAACTGCGCATGGATTTGCTAGACTCCTAGATTAAGATTCTGCATCGAAGTCTCATGTAGTCTCATGGAAATCTCGAAGGCCTCTTCTTGAGTTGTTACCTTCTGCTGCAACAACACACTCCTTAAGTGTGGTAGTAGCGAAGCCACAAACCGCTCACAATTTTGTCCATTTGTTAAGTTCATGTTAGCTTCGCAGATTGTAAATTTTAGCCTCTGATCTAGTTCCCAAGGCATCTCACCTAGTTGCATTGTGATCTCTTTGAATCCCACAATCAACTACGCTTCAGCTTTGGGCCTGCTAAATTCCTTATTTAGTGCTGCCTGGATGTCTGCTACTCCAACATTTGGGTTACCGTTAGAGTACTTAATATACTAGGTTAATGCGTGATCTTGCAGAGCACTAACTAGTGTCGCTTTCTTTGTATGATCATATGTAACACATTGAGCTTCCCATACACCCCTCACAACGAACCAGAATTGGTCCGGGTCCTCATTTCCCAAGCCCTTGAACAAAGGCAACTTCACTGTATTTGCTATACTGAATCATGGTAGAGGTGGAGGTGGTAGGGGTGAAGTTGGAGGTGATGGCGGTGAAGTCGAAGGTGGTGTGGGTAGAGGTGGTATTCGCGGGAATCATTGTCTTCTTAACTGAATAGCGCTTCGTAGAGAAACCTTCGCTATTGCTTCTTCATCCCTTCGCGGAGGTGAAATCAAGGGGCTATACTCCGGAAACTTATTTCCTTCATTCCTATATGTTTTTCCACTTCGCGTAGTCCCAAACATAGTCCCAAACATCAAGGTAGCTGCATAACCCATTTTTCTCACAACAACATTTTAACCCAAGTATTCAAAGATTTTACGTACTTACCTCGTGGTTCTTTGAAAAAGCATTGCTCCGTTTCGCTATAGCTGACTGAGGTGTCGACCGTGAATTCAGTCACAAATCCTCCTATGATGCGATCGAGCCAATGATCAACAACGTGGGCAATCTTATCCTCTGATGCTTCCAACCTTCACACTAGCTCTGGGGTCCACACAATAGGACCGTCAAGTTTCTACCTTCCTTGGCCATCTTCTAGCTTCGCGATCCACTCATACAACTCAACTACAAAGGAGGCGAAAAAGATTTCGTGGATCTCCATATAGAGGTATCGGTCCAACCACTGTTCTTTTCACAGTTGTGGGTTTCTGTTCTCCTGTGCCACGAATTCGTGGATATTTCTATCCAACAAGTCTCCAATATCCTTCTTAGTTGGATTCTAGTGATATGACATCACACATCTCTTATGAAGATTTTGGTCCTAGCAACGGAACCATTTGTTGGCTTGAGGGAGCCTGACCCAGGTTCAATGTTAGTTAGCCAAACAAATCCCTACACTACTGGCCCTTTCGGCATCATCCCGCAGAGCGCGGACTGAAGTCTCACCCAAAGCAGTATGGGGGGATGCTGGAACCAAGTTTCCACACCCTTGAGATGGATGTGATGTCGGTTTATTCCAGCTATACCTGCCTTTGCACAGGTTGCTTAGCCCTTTGTTCCACCCTTCAATACCTTCGCGAAAGGGTACAATTGGTTTTCCGCAGCCCTAATGTTAGGCAGCAGAGGGCCCGTGTAACAATTTTGGGTGTAAAGTCAGTAGTTTAGGGGAATGATGTGGTAAAAGTCCGTAAAAAGCACGGAGCGTGAAATGTAATGGGTAGAGTCAAAGGGTTATCCGCCTGAAAAATAATGTAAAGAAATAGGAAGTGAGTTGTTTTTCCCTTGGTCTGCGGACCATGGGAAGGTATAAATAGAGCGAGGGTGTAAGGTAAAAGGAGCTTTTTTATAGATCTAATGTATTATGGGTTTGAAGAAGCGATTATAGCTCTAAGTTTGTAATTCCGAGTCTGGGGTGGTGATAAGAGATAGAGGTTTCATAGCTGTGTGTGCAGAGGCCTAGTAGAGTTCGCAGCTGTGTGCGCGAACCCGTGCAACTATGTGCGCAGGGCGGAAGTGGAATGTACTAGACTGAACGTATTAATAAAGATAAGTGATTCTGGAAAATTGCCAATTTGTTATTGTTCTGGTTTATGCATGGTTTAAGATCTATTTTTTATGTTTATGATTGGGTTCTGCAAATGTATCTGTTGAATGAATGCGCACACTAGTATTATTGGTTAAAATGGTTGCTTAAGTATTAAAAGAAGTAGATCTGAACTCTATTAATGCCATAAGTAATATAATAAAAGACCCGATCAATGTGGAACGGAAGGGCGTGAGGCTACGATACAATCGCGGACAGTTAAATCCTCTCCAAGGCATCCCCATGGTGCAGAAACCTAGCTCCAACACCCCCCCTGCTGCCTCGGGTGAGACTTCAGTCCGCACACCGTGGAATGTTGCCGAAGGGCCGGTAGCGGGGGTTTTGTTTGGATGAATAACTTTTCCGAACCTGGTTCAGGCCCCAATAAGCCAAAAAATGTTTCTGTTGCCGAGACCAGAATCTGCCTAAGGGGTGCCTGGGGGTGGAATAAAGGGACACTCCAAAGGCAAGAAGTGAGGATTGACTAGATCGGAAGATAACATGGCAAGCGCGATCAAGTTACTGGTGTTCAGGGGAGTAGGAAGCGAAAATCCAGAACAGTTTTGGTTTGTAGTGAAGGCAGTATGGGAAGTGCACGGAGTTATAGATGACAATGTCAAAAAGGCCACTCTGGTAAGCGCGTTGCAGGATCGGGCGCTGACATGGTATATAAAGCATTCTAGCGATAATCCGAATGCGGGGATAGCAGCGATTCAGGATGCATTGAACAAAGAATTTAGTCGACCGAAATCAGAAACACAGTTGATCATCAGATTCAAGGAGATCGCGATGCTACTGGGTGAAACCCCATGGGATCTGGATCAGAGATTGAAGAGTACGATTCGAGAAGCTAACATGACGTTGATGGACACGCAACACTATGCGTGGTTTGTGGCGTCTTTGACACCACACCTCAGGACGGCGCTATCGCAACAAAAGATCTCGACCCAGGCTGAGGCACTAGAAACAACGATGAGGTTGCATGAGACGCCAATACAGGACCCTGGGTTGGGAGTTCAGCAGATCCACGTGCAGATCCAAAATCTATGTCTAGAGATGCAGAATTTGAAACAAGAAAAGGCGCCCAGATCAGAAGTGTGCGAAGAGGTATGGTGTATCAAGTGTAAAGGTCAGGGTCATGACAAAGATCATTGTCTAGTGTTTACGAACTATTTGATCGTAGGGGGACCAATGCCATTGCGACCAGAGGCACCAGTAGGGCTAAGCACAGCGCCCTTGCTCTGGTGCGCGATCTGTCAGGTGGGAGGAAAGCACACCACGGAAAACTGTCACTTGCTACCAAAATTCACCCAGACCCCCCCCCCCCCCCCCCCCCCAGCAGCTATTTTGTAAGTTTTGTAGATCGGTGGGGCATGATGAGCGAGACTGCCGTAGCTATGAATTATTGATGGATCAAACACCCACCTATAGGATGTAGACTGAGGCATGAGGATAGGATCCAGCCGCAACGATAGCGCACGGTGGGTTCCAGGGACATGGACAAGGACGAGGAGGCATGGGCCGAGGCAGGGGATGTGGCCAGCTGATTTGTTATAATTGTGGAGGACTAGGGCACTACGCACAAGATTGTACCAACCCTACAAGAGTTTCGTGCCCATTTTGTAAAGAGTTTGATCATGAAATGATAGATTTCCCCACGCTGACAGCACAGATATGTGAGAAAAGGGTAGCCCAAACAACACTAATGTAGAATGTGCAAATGATGAGATCCGAGCAGCGTGAGGAAGACGCCCATGTGAATCTGATGCTTAGAAATGGCACAGCCACAAGAGAGGATAAGGGGAGCTCGACCAAGGAAGATGCTGGGGTTCGCAAGGAGACAGGGCTGGAAGCTAGGAAGAGCTTTGCAGAGGTCTCTACCCCAGGTAGTAGGGACCGACCTATACTAGAAATAGGTCCCTCAATGCTAACTACATTTTTAGAGACATGTATGAAGTTGCTACGTGACAGTAAGGCGGTTATTTGCAAGAGATGATGAATAGATTCGCAAGGTTAGGTGAACCTTGCGTGATCAGGAAACTGGGGAAGCAAGTGTTGCAGATTGGTAGAGAGATGTGATTAACAGCGCGGATTGGAGATTATGAGATGGACCAAATCATTCTGGATTTAGGGTCGGATGCAAACATCCTACCTAGGCAGACATGGGAGCGCATGGGCAGACCCACATTACAGTGGTCTCCGATTCAGTTGTGGATGGCGAACCAACAAACGATCTTGCCCATGGGAAGACTGAAAGGAATCTCTGTAGATATAGCCAGCACTAGCACACAAACAGACTTTGAAGTAATAGAAGTCGTGGATGGTCGTAGCTCTTATCCTGCATTATTAGGGGTCGACTGGGCCATGGATATGAATGCAGTCATCAATTTAAAGGATAGGGAGATGGTATTTGAAAAGAAGTCCCTACGCGTAGTCATTCCACTCGACCCAGAGGAAGGAGCGCGCTGCACTAAACCCGTCCGCGACAATGACAGGGATACAGATTTGGATCATATCTACAAGATAACCGTGTATGGGTAGGATTGGGTAAATCTAACCCCGAAAGGAAGGATGTCAGAGGAACACGCAGAGCTCTGTGACCTAGACTCAGATGAAGAAGATGAACGATGGCATAACTGGTTGAGCAGCGTAACCACACTGAACTGCAACATGATGATGTAGTCACTGTATTGTGTAAAAGCCCAGGATCGCGAGCTGCCAAAGTATGATGGGTTGACAGAGGTAGACATATTCTTGACCAAGTTTGAGAACATGGTACTGGAGCACCAGCGGTTCAACGCATTAAAATGGGCATTGTGCGCAATGCCTGCTCGATGCTTGGGAACACATGAAGGAACCTTTGAAGACTGGTGCGACTGCAGAAGAATGATGCAGATCAGGTTTGGGAAACCAGAACTAAGACTGACCACGAAGTACGATGGACGTGATGACCCGCGCATGCACCTTACAAGATGGACCAAAGCCTATGGGGAAGAGCCCGAGCCGGAGTGGGTACATTTATTCTATCATACCTTGGATGTTATCCCAAGGAACTGGTATATTGAAACAGAGCTTTGACATGGTACCGGCGAGTGGGATATTTTGCGCGAAGGATTCTTGAAAACATTCTTGTTCGAAGATGAATGGATGGATACTGTTGATGATGCGCTGAAAGCAGTGAAAGCCGCCATTTTTAGAATTCCACCAGAACCAGAAGAAGTAGCATAGCTGAAATGGGCGCAGCAATTAAGCCAAGCCCTGGAATGTTACAACGTGCAGGTAGAAGATGATGAGGATGACCCTAGGAACATCAATATTCTAGAAACAGAGGGGAGCTGCAAGGTTCGCGGACCAATGATCGAGGACCCCAACATCACCATGCCTCTGAAAACAAAACAGGTGAACATTGGTACGGAGGAGGAGCTGAAGTATGCCACACTTGGAGACTATTGGGATGATGCAACAATAGAGAAAGTCATCGAGTTACTCAAGGAATATCAAGACTTATTCTCGACAAAAATCACAAAGTTAAAAGGGATCCTCGGTGACCTAGGAATGATGAAGATAACTCTGAAGCCAGACGTGAAACCAGTCAAGCAGCAACCCTATCGGTTGAACCCAAAATATAAAGCGAAGGTCCGCGAAGAATTGGACAAAATGCTTGCAACAGGAATAATCAAACCAGTAGAGGAATCTGATTGGGTAAGTCCCATGGTTGTCCAGGAGAAGAAACAGAAGGGAGAAATTCGCATCTGTGTAGATCTCAGGAAACTAAATGATGCATGTGTGAACGATCCTTTCCCGACGCCATTCACAGACGAGGTACTGGAGAATGTTGGTGGACAGGAAGCCTACTCTTTTATGGATGGTTTCTCGGGGTACCACCAGATCAAGATCGTGCTAGAGGATAGGAGCAAAACAATGTTCGCGACTGAATGGGGCTATTTTCAGTACATGGTGATGCCCTTTGGATTGAAGAACACGCCAGTGATATTCTCACGCGTCGTGGTAGCTGCATTCAAGGAGTTTATACACAAGTTTTTGGAGGTATATCTTGATGACTGGATTGTCTTTGGGCTAGTCAAGAAACATACTGCGAGTTTACGGTTAATGCTGGATACGTGCCGACAACACCAGATTGTTGGAACGATTCCTGGAAGGTTTTCATCAGCAGGTACAGAAGCAACGGGAGAAGGCTTGGCATGATCGTCACATCAAGATGCGCACGTTCAAAGAGAATGAATTAGTGTTACTCTACGACAACAAGTTTGACAAGTTTCCTGGAAAGATCCGAATGCATTGGTTGGGACCGTATGTTGTAAAGGAAGTAACAGACGGAGGCGTGGTCTAGTTGGCCAAGCTGAATGGAGAACCCTTAATGGGCAAAGTAAACAGTAGTTGCCTGAAGCTCTACACAGGTGGTCCGACCGCCTGACTAACTGCCCGACGTATAGTCTCACCACTCTGGGCAGTTGGAAGAGAGCGCAGGACGATAAAGAAGTCTGCGAGGAAGCTGCGCGTTACCAAGGGTGCGCATAGAATCAGTATGGTACAAGGTTCGCGGTTGCGTAGAAGGAGATGCGAGGCTGTGGGGAAAAACAAGGAAGTGACAACAGCTGTCACTATTCATGACAAGATATCTGAGCTAAGGCGAAAAGGAGCGGGCGGCGGACAATTAAGTTACCAAGTACGAGCCAGATTTGGAACGATCCACCGCAGATGCAGCAGTACGACGCCAGAAAAGGAGGGAATGACTAAATTTGAATTTCAAATTGTTTATAAATTATAGGGGAGCATCCATCGAACGATTTGTGGTTGTGAAGAGAGTAACTTAGCTATCTTGCTAGTTTATCGCTATGACGTTGTTGATCATTGCAACCGAGGTGGTAAGCCTAGGGGTTGTGATATAGCCAACGAAGATGCAGGACCCTTTGGGAAGTGTGGTGTCGATGGTAGGGGAGATACCGGTGATTTATAAACAGGAAGCAGAACTGGTCCGGATGTCGTTGCCTAGCCCACAGGCTGGCCAGCGACCCATGAAAGATAAGGAAAAGACCATGAATAAGGAGACAAAAGATGGAATTGTAGTTACCAGTTCATCTCCACAGTACCTTGAAGATTGGGATTTCACGGACAGCAGCATCGTTCTTGCAAAAATGCAACACAGGTGGCAGTAGACAGTGTGTAAGGTAGATCAGAGATTGGAGATTGGCTGCTATGGTGCGAAGAGTTCCCGTATGTGGCACCCAAGCTTGAGCTAAAATCCTATGAGGGGGTGCTCTGTGTTAACCAAGCAGAGCAGAATGAGCATCATCGGTTGCATGAGGTAGTAAAGGAAATGAAGCATGAGATTGCAGAAGAGTTGTAGGAGATCAAGAAGGAACAACAGTACGTAGAGCATCACTCAGAGGGATGGTGGACCGCGAAGCAATGGCAGAGCATAGTGCCATACCAACGAGTGACTTGGGATGAGTCACGATGATTGTGTTGGGGGCCTGTTGGGCAGTGGAGGGCCCGCGTAACGATTTTGGGTGTAAAGTCCATAGTTTAGGGGAATGATGTGGTAAAAGTATGTAAAAATCACGGAGTGCGAAATGTAATGGGTAGAGTCAAAGGGTTGTCCACCCAAAAAAATAATGTAAAGAAATAGGAAGTGAGTCAGCATGCCCTTGGTCTGTGGACCATGGGAAGGTATAAATAGAGCGAGGCTCTAAGGTAGAAGGTAGCTTTTTGATAGATCTAATGTGTTATGGGTTTGAAGAAGCGATTATAGCTCTGAGTCTGTAAGTCTGAGTCTGGGGTGGTGATAGGAGATAGAGGCTCTGCAGTTGTGTGCACAGAGGCCTAGTAGAGTCTGCAGCTATGTGCGCGGACCCCTGCAGCTGTGTGCGTAGGGCGGAAGTGGAATGTACTAGACTGAACGTATTAATAAAGATAAGTGATTCTGGAAAATTTCGATCTGTTATTTTTCTGGTTTATGCATGGTTTAAGATCTATTTGTTATGTTTATGATTGGGTTCTGCAAATGTATCTGTTGAATGAATGTGCGCACTAGTATTATCAGTTAAAATGGTTGCTTAAGTATTAAAAGAAGTAGATCTAAACTCTATTAATGCCATAAGTAATATAATAAAAGACCCGATCCACACTGAACGAAAGGGTGCGAGGATGTGATACGATTCACGGACAGTTAAATCCTCTCCAAGACATCCCCACGGTGCAGAAACCTAGTTCCAGCACCCCCCTTGCTACCTCGGGTGAGACTTCAGTCTATGCACCGCGGACTGTTGCTGAAAGGGCTGGTAGCACGAGTTTTGTTTGGCTGAATAACTTTTCCGAACCAGGGTCAGGCCCCAATAAGCCAACACCTAACCTGTGGCTCAGGGATGTTTGCGCTGCTAGGGCAACGAATTACGATCTCTCCCAAACTAGGCTAAGTGTTTTACTTATCTTATTAATCTATCTTAGTTAGCTTCACGTAAACTAATGTTCTTACTTGTGTTCACTTAACTAGAACATTTACATACATTCGTGCATCATATAAGCATTATAAGTGAAATTCATACCCAACATAACAAGATGCATAAACAGGAAATAAATACGCAGAAATTGTAGAATACTTCTCTTTATTTAAAATTCCAGACGATTACAGACTCATCCCACCCTGCACACTCAGCTGCAGACTTCTACCCTAGGCCTCTACACACTTAGCTGTAGAGCCTCTACCTACACTACAACCCAATACTTAGACTTCTTACTCTAAGCTATGATTCTCTTACATGTCGATGCCACTAACTACTTAGAGCTTAGCTCTTTTTATAAAATCCCATGGTCTACGTACCATGGGTAGATCTCTTACAGCTGACTTTACATTTCCAAAATAAGGGCGAACAACCCTATGACTCTTTAACACCTACGCACTCCGCGACCACAAAATGGGGAGTCTTTACACTTGGATTACAAAATGTGACCAAAATATAGGCTTTTAGCCCCAAAACTACCCTTGGGGGATCCTGCGCCCAACATCATTGAAGTCATAGGCTACACCTCCTATTGATGGAGTAATTGGTTCAGTGTCCCAGGCCCCTGCAAAATCTTCTTCCAAACAGAAGTTGGCCTCAAACACTACTTCCAATAGTCCCTCTTAGAATCCACCTAGCCCTGGTAAAACCTCAGAGGTCCACACTATTCAGTCTACCACAGCAGAAAAATCCTCAAAAGGTAAGAAGAAAGGCAAAGGCAAAGCTAAAGTCAATGCCCCAAAACAGGGTCCTCCTAAGTCATCTGCTGGTGATGCTTCCCAACGGAAGCCTAAGTATCCATGCCTCATTTATGAGGAGGATCGGTACACTAAGGATTGTCCGAGGCAATCCGAAGTTAGTCATTTGCTCAAAGGGACCCCAGTTATCCTAAAAGAGCCATTTCCATCCCTGTAGACCCAAATGGTAGACCAGCCTCAATCATCTACTTCCTCTAGTTTGCAAGCGTTCATGATGAGTACACCCATTAATGTGGCTACTAGATCAAAATATTATCAAACTCCTACCTCGACAGCAGGGAAAGAAAAAGAAGTTGCCCCTTCTTCTTCTACCTCGTCAAGTTCTGGTCCTCTTCATATCGAGCGACCTAACCTTGATTCCATCATTCGACCACCTTCTCAAGGTGTGCTGTGAAAGTCCTCGTACAATCCCAATGCTCGCGCTGTTCAACACTATAAAATTGTTGAGGACTTGGCTCATGCACCATCGACTATGTCTGCCCTCAAGGTACTTCAAAGCCATCCACCTCAATGGAAATAATTACTGTCAGTTATTGGGGGTATCGATCCTCCTGATTCTAGTATTATATGTTTTGATCTAGAAAACCATGTTCCGCGTCTTCCTCATCAAATTGCCTTTCTCATTCAAGTCATCATCAATGAGAAAACCATTCACAAAACTATCATTGATGAATGTGCTTCCACCAGCATCATTGGAAGCTTTTGACGGGTGCGATTCGTGACCATTTGGTGTCTTACCCAACCTTGCCATTACTTTGGAGGGCAAGATAGTGCACGTCAAGGTAGAGATCGTTGATGCTAATCTCAATTATAATCATCTACTCAGATGGAGTTGGACCCATGCCATGCATGCTGTAGCCTCCTCCTTATTCTGCGTGATTCGTTTTAACCATCAAGGGAAAATTGTCGGTTGACCAACTATCTTTCTTTGCCTCTTCCTCCTTAGATGGTAATGTTCCATATGTTAAGCACACCGGTTCTCCTTATGAGAGTGTGGGGGAAAAACTCTTTAATGATCCTACTCTGATGGGTATCTTTCCACTCCCACCTCCTCATATTTCCTCTGTTAACATGATTTCGATCAAGTCTGATCCTTAGGTCATTCCCTCTTTGGATCTTGTTGACACATGGGGAGAGGTAATGCCATTAAGTTTTGCCGAAATTAATTAAGTGGAAATTGTTTCGGCTTCACCTCCGGTGTCCTTTGATTTTGTTGTTTTGAAAACCTCTCTTGATGCATGTTCTCAATCCCCATGGCTTGGTGCTTTGGATTCTTTTAATCCCTTAGCCGAGACTTTTCTTTATGATGAGAGTATCATGGAAGTAATGTCTCTAGAAGAAATACCTTGGAATGATACTCATCATCGTTCCTCATTCTTGCCTAGCCCAGCGGCCTTGTCTACTTGTCTCAAGGAGTTCTCTTCTCGGTTCCCTTCCCTACCACTTCAGGCACTGATCATGACACATGAAGTTTGGTTGGAAGGGAACATGGGTAATATTACCCAAATGATGCCAATTGATATTTCTCTGAAGCTTGGTGTCATTGAAAATATCCATATCGGGGTAACTTGTTATCCAGAAGAGATCAAGCTATATACTCGTATGTTCCAAGAGTTTCGGGATGTTTTTGCATGGTAATATGAAGAAATGCCTGGCATTGACCCAAGAATATTCATGCATGAAATATTTACTTATCCTCATGCGAAGCCTATTCACCAATGGCTACACCCAATGCACCCTAGAAAAGCGGCCGCCATCAAGGGTGAAGTTGAAAAAATTCTCAAAGATGGATTCATTTATCCAATCCCTCTTACAAATTGGGTGTCGAATATTGTACCAGTGACAAAGAAGCAAGGCACAATCCGCATTTGCATTGATTATCGTGATCTCAATCGCGCCTGTCCAAAGGATAACTACCCCACTCCCTTCATTGATCAAATCATTGATGAATGTGCTGGGAGTGAATTCTTTTCTTTCATGGACGGTTTTTCTAGCTACAACTAGATCAACATTGCACCGGCTGATCAAGATAAGATAGCGTTCATCTGTCCATGGGGTACTTTCGCATACAAAAGGCTTCCATTTGGCCTTAAAAATGTTAGGGATACTTTTCAGAGAGAGATGTCTTATGCATTCCATGACATCCACAACATTGTTCAGCCTTTCTTGGATGACCTTCCCGCTCATTCTCATAAGCGTCGTGATCACCCGGATCATCTCCGGCAAATTTTGCTTCTGTTGAATTGAGGCTTCTATGATCCATATCAATTTTATGAGAAAAAAAATTTCGGCGTAAATCACATGATAGTACATTTGTCGACGCGTTTCGAACCAATGAGTGTGGTTCATTGTCAGTACAAGTTGAAGAATCAAATCATGGCTACAAATTAAATAGGGAGAGTAGATCTTCGAATGGCTAGGTTTGACTAAAAATGGCTATAATAGATTAGACTGGACAAGTTGAAGAATCAGATCATGGCTACAAATTAAATAGGGAGAGCAGATGTTCCAATGGCTAGGTTTGACTAAAAAATGGCTATAATAGATTAGACTGGATAAACGACTAAAATTGACCAAGAAATGGCTAGATTTGACTATTCAAATTGTAATAAAATAATATTTGTTATACAATTTGAATAGTCAAATCTAGCCGTTTCTTGGTCAATTTTAGCCATTTATCTAGTCTGATCTATTATAGTCGTTTATCAGTCAAACCTAGCTGTTGGAAGATCTGCTCTCCCTATTTAATTTGTAGCCATGATCTGATTCTTCAACTTGTCCTGACGATGAACCACACTCGTTGGTTTGAAACGCGTCGACAAATGTAATATCATGTGATTTACGCTGAAAAACTTTTTCTCATAAATTTTTCTTCATTTTCGACACTACAACATTCGGCTCATTCGGCTTAATCCGCATAAGTGTTTCTTCTGCGTCAAATCTGGATGACTCCTTGGCTTTATTGTCTCTAAGGTAGGTATTCGCCTTGATCATCTTAAAGTTGAGGCCATAGTTAATTTACCCCCTCCATCTTTGTTGCACCAACTGCAAATTTTGCAACAAAAAGAAAATTTCCTCGTCGTTTTATACCAAATTATGCTAAGTTGGCTTCAGGGTTCACCTGGTTTCTCAAGCGAGGAACACCCTTTGTTTGGGATGAAATTGCCCAAAATTATTTCGATGACGTCAAGGCTGTTCTCATCAAAGCTCCTTTACTGCATCCCCTGAATTATCATTGAGATTACGTCCTTTATATCGCTGCAACCTCTAGCACCATCGCCATGGTGTTGGTACAAGATGATGACGAAGGAAATGAACATGTTATGTACTACCTCAGTCGTAATCTCCTCGACACCGAGATGCATTATTCTCATGTCGAGAAGTTGGCTTTGGCTATTGTCCAGGCTATTCAACACTTTTGACACTACATTCTACTATGCACTACCATTGTGATTTCTAAATGCAACCCCATGACCTACATCCTGACTCGTCAGTTGCTGGGGGCAAGTATTCTAAATGGATTGTCATCCTGCAAGAGTTCGATTTGGTGTTCACAACTGCGAAATCTATGAAATCATTGGTTTTTTCTGAATTGATTTGCTCCCTTCCTTCTGCATCTCTTCCAGGTGGCACTGCTGAGCAGCTTCCGAACGAGACTCTTTTTCTTATTAGCACCCTCGACCCATGGTACAGTGATATCATCGTGTATCTCCAGACATCCACCTTCCGGTATACATTGAATAAGGATGATCATCGACACATTCAGCATCATTCCCAACCTTACCGTATTATTGGAGATACTTTATACAGTGTCGATGTTGATTAAGTTCTTCGCCGATGTCTTACTCTTGAGGAGGCTGAGAGAGTTTTGAATGACTGCCATTCTGGCGCATGTGGCGGTCATATGTCTGGATATGATATTGCTCAAAAAATCCTTCGCGTTGGTTATTTATGGCCCTCCATCTTCAAGGATTTCATCCTTCCTATTCAAAAGTGTCTTGAATGCCAAATTTACCAACGAAAGATGAGTGCCCCACCCTCTCATGTACACCCCATTATTACCGTTGGTCCTTTTGCCGAATGGGGCATTGAATATATGACTTGTAATCCTTGTTTGGCTTGGGGGATGGGTATATTATCGTTGTTGTGGACTATTTCACCAAATGGGCTGAAGTGATGGCTACATACTCCGCAGACGGTAAAACGGCGACTCAATTTCTATTCATCACGTTATTTCGAGGTTTATAGTGCCTCAGGCCATTGTCACTGACCATGGCTCCCATTTTCAAGATTACATGATGGCTGAACTAACCTCTATGTTGGGCTTGCACCACGATGGATCAACCCTATATTACCCTCAGGCCAATGGCCAAGTTTAAGCTGTGAACAAAGTCTTGGTCATGGTGCTTCAACGCACCATTGGGATGCACAAATAAAATTGTCATCTCATGCTCTTTTCAACTCTATGGGCTTATCGACTGTCAACCAAGGACGCAACAGGATTCACACCATTCTAGCTAGTTTATAATCTAGAAGCAACCTTACCGATTGAGTGCAAAATTCCATCCCTCAAGCTGGTTGTCGAACTTCTCCCCGAGACCTCACCCGAGGAAGAGTGTCTCTTGTACCTAGAAAAAATCAATGAGACTTGCCATCTTTCTACTTTGGTGATCGAAGCACAGAAAAAGTGGGTGAAATCCCACTTTGATCAGTCTGTCTCCCCTCGAGCCTTTTCTGAGGGTGATTTGGTTCTTCTGTATGATCATGCTAATGATAAGCTAGGGCAGGCAAGTTCGAACCCATGTGGCATGGGCCCTACATTGTTAAATGCATGTTACAAAAAGGGGTCTATGAGCTCATTGATTATGAGGGTAATCTTTTAGAAAAGCCCCCCAACAGGCTTTATCTGAAAAATTACTATGCTTAGATGGTACTTGAGTCACTTTTAATCTCTTTTCTAACTCGTAAAAGATGAAAAGATCGTCGAGTATTTTCTCTTTTGATTTGTTAAAGAAAATAAAATGGGAAGGTTTGCTTTCATATCTTTTGTGACCTTTTAAACATGAAACGATTGCCAAGCTTTTGTCATTTTGAACTCATTAACAAATGTGAAACATCGTTTACCTAGTATATGTTTGCCCCTTTTTCAGGCTGGGATAAACTATTTACGAAAATGGTACTCCTTGACTGAAATGGTCAAGCGGTTCTCTCAAGTATTGTTTTTGACCTTTTGGGGCTCGAGAGACACAAATGTACGAAAAGGGACCATGTGGAGTTTTATTTTCTGTGTCTTTTTCAAACTCTCTAAACATGAAAAAGATACTGAGTTACACCTTTGTCGGACACATTAATACATTAAACGACGTCGGATTCATCACCATGAGGAACATGAGCTTCTCCTTCCTAGGGCTCATTAAACTTACTAGGTCAGATTCGTCCGAAGGATGAACTTATAGTGCAAGCATATGCTATCCCCTTCAAGCTTGCAATCAAAAAAATAATTGGGCTACCTACCAGAAATGGTAGGGGAATTGTGGAAATTCAATCAGTCGTGTCGGCAGCTCACTCTTGAACATGACACTTTCTGCTTCATGTCGGGTTTGGATATCCTCCTTTTCATCATTGACCTTCCTAGGTTGGGCCATTCATTTTTGCCTTCCATTTGATCTTTTCCACGTCATCATGACCATTGATCCCATGGATCCAAAAGCTACCAAACTTCGTAATTATGTCGTCGATATGTTCAAGAGTTATCCCCTCTGCAGTTACACTTACTCCTGATTCTCTGTATCATCTGAAATCATTTTCATCCCTTTGTCTCATGTCGATGATGTGGGATACATCATGGCCTTCATTCAACATGGTCGCTCCCTATCGACTTCAGCTCATTAGCCAGGAAGCTGGCTGAGAGAATCCCTTCCAGTACCTTAGAGCTTGCATGCCCTAGTGGCAAGTTCTTCACACTCAATGACAAGTTCACATCATTGGCTTTCAATCAAGTGATTTCACGGGTGTTTGACATCAATTCCTTTATTCACATTTCGTGAACTGTGCTACCAGTACCTTGAGAGCCATTGTCATTATTGGTGGTTTCTCTCGTGCTTGTTAACGGTTCACATCATTAACCGGTAATCAAGTGACTTCTTAGCATGTTTGACTTCAACACATTCACTTGCATGTTAGGATTTGTACTTTGATCGGGTCGTTTGGAGAGCAAGACCTTGGGCTCAGATTATACAAGTCCAGGTTGCGAGGCGGTGTGACATGATCACGTTGATAGACATGTCTCTTTCATATGGATGGTTGCGACCATAACATGAGTTGTTATATGTGATCCTTCTCACTATTGGATGGTTGTGACCATACCTTGGGTTCGTTATGATCCTTCCCGCTGGATGGTTGCACCCATGCCTTGGATCCATTTACATGATCATTCTCTGGATGGCTGCATCCATACCACGATTCATGTATTATTATTCAGAGTTTTCAGTGATGTATATGTATCTATTCTTTCTTGTAGGTTCTCCGACGATGAACTCTGGTTCCTTGCACGCACTTGTAAAGCATTTCACTCCTCACTCTAGTTCGACCTTCATGCTTTAGGGGGCATCTGTTACACAACATTTTTTCACTGTCCCTGTACTCCCCGTCCATGATCCTAGAGGACCTCTACAGTGTACCCGACATGCTTTCCTATCATGAAGAAACTCCCATTGTGTCCCTCTTCATGAGCAAAACAATTCCCTTTTGCATCATTTCCCAAAAATCTTCTGTTTATCCCAGTTTACAAGACCAACGCTAATGACCCATGTCCTCCTCGCACTGATATGCAGGGTTTACAACTGTCCCTAGTGTTGATCGGATCGACTGAGCCCTTTCTCAGTCGCGTCAATCCTCTTTTGGAATTTTTTTTAAATATGGAGCCGAAGCTTCCAGCTCTAGAAGCTTTGTAACGAAAGTTTGGTAAATGGTTAGGCCCGATGGAGTCAAGGAAGTCAGTTTGGGCTCCTTTCCCCTATTAGGATTGTTATAGACATTTTTGTGCCTTACAGCATGAAGCATGAAATGTCAATAATATCAGGGATCCAAAGTCCCTAAACATGTTGTTCCTACCCCTAGAGGAACAAGGTCAGCAAACCACAGCACTGAAAATCAGTTCTCCACCTGAAAACACTCAAAAACAAGCAATTTCTGGATCATGTCAACTGCTCCACTGAGCATCTGCGCTGAATGTCAAGTGCTCCTCTCTGTACCTACATTGAATGTCAACTCCAACAAAGGCTACCTACGCTGAGCGAGATTGGACAAGTGGCACAGTCATTCCTCAAGGTGTCAATGCCTAGGAAGCTTCCAAAATGACACTTGGATCAGGGAATTCGCCTAGTGATGAGTAAGAGGTTCTTAAACTCCAAGTGGAAGCAAGGATCTCCAAGTGGACTCAAGAACTGAAGTGGGAGAGGACACTAGTCAGCTCTCAAGATGACTCATCCTTTCTCCAAAACTCCTATATATAGAGCTCTCTCATGAGGTCTAAAGAGGCTGGAATTTTGTGAATGTAAGGAAGTGCTGTTGGTTTGAGTTTAGAGCTATTGGGTGATTGCTTTGAAGGAGGTGAAGAGGAGATTTCTTTCTACTGGGAGGTGTTGCTGGATTGGGCCTCTTATGGTTGTAACACTTCTCGAACTTTACTTCTTCCATTAATAAAGCATTTGAGGTTCTTCTATATGCATGTGTCTCAATGGTGTATTGTTATGCTTGTGTATTTGATTTATTCTAATCCTTGAATCAATTATGAATGTATGCTTCTTGTAGTTTCCCTCTCTTGCCTTTTTGCAGGATCTTTGCATAGCTGGGCCAGTGAAAGAGCAAGGAGCTGGGAGCAAGTAGCAAGGAGAGAAGATTGGATCAATCATTAGCGAAAGACATCGGTTAGTGGATCTCTTTCTCCCCTATTTTACTTTCATAAAGAAGAAATCTTAGATAGCTTTGCTTCGGTTGTTGCTGAGGTACTATCACCCTTAGAGTGGGATAGGGTCATTCCGTATTGGATACTTTTCCCTACAACAAATTGGCGACTCCGCTGGGGAGCGTATCTTGTTGGTTGTTTGTGTTTTTGCTATTCATTTCATAAACACAGGGAATACCGAATCGAACTGCATTTGGATCTTTCAAATGCAAAGTAGAGGGCAACTACTCTAGCTCAGTTTCTGGGCATGTCTATGATTTGAAGAGCTGATCCACAAGGACTCTGAACAGCTCTTAGTGATAGCTTTTCATCCTCCTAATTACCCTTTAGTGTGTACTTGACTGATAGCTTCTGATTTGGCCAAAAACTGTGAATTTTTGAGCAATTTGTGACCCGGAAACCAAGAGAAACGAAAGTTTCGTTCTTCAGTGCAGGCACTGTGAAGGCAGTCTGCATTTCAGCGCAGTTCCCGAAGGGGCTACCTGCGCTGAATGTCAAACTGACAGTGTTCTACCTGCGCTGAACCAGTCTTGCCTAGTGCTACTGGGGTTCCCTGCTGTTTCTTGCCCTGTTTTCACCCTTGTTTTTGCAGCCTGTTACCAGTCAATGTACCTATCTGAAACCAACTTTCCTTGCCACTATTCCGCCTCAGTTGTATAAAGAAACTGTGATTGTTCTTTGTGTATTTCTTACGTCATTTACAGTTTCCCATAATGAAAAGCGAACTAGTCTTGCTGTGGCCTCTTAGATCTAGACCTGTGATAAGTGTCGTATTGATCTTAAGAGTTAGTTTGTTTGCTGTTCATAGCTGATTGAGCTTTTGCTTTCGTCATATGGTTTGAATTTATATATTTCTAGTGTCGAAACAAGTAAATCTTAAGGTGTCTTTTGATTTTGGACAAGCTTGTTTGCTTTCACTTAAAATTGAATTCAAAATTATACAACAGCTTTCTTTTTGTAATACATCAACATTAAGAAAGAGAAAAGAAATACCTGCATTTTGCATTTGCATTTTTGAAAAGTTTGCATGTTGATTTAGGAGAAAGTGCATTAGTGTGTGCTTTGTGATCTGTGTGAAAAGATGATGTCTTTCTTTTCCCTCAGTAGTTAGGATTTTCAAAGTTAAAAGATTATAAAGCTTGCTTATCATCTTAAACTGCATTTAGGAATTTGTACCAATACATCTCGTGGTGATCCTGAAAGACAAACTTTAAAAAGATCAACTTAAAATATATTGAATGAACCTAACAACGCTTCGCAACATAACGCTCACAGTAGAGGTCTAGGTAGAGACGTGTTCCGGCGTCGTTAAACGTAGTGACTGTCGATCTCTACGAAGGTGGGTGATTCCTCCTGAGGGATGATAGCACTAATACGGACTTGTGCTCTCACATACCGTCGCGTATATATTGGGAGACCCCTATAGGAAATTATCCTTTATCCTTAGGAAGCCGTGTCGGCCGCCCTACTGATCGTGATGCAGTGAACACAGCATTCACGAAGATCGACCACCCATACCGTAAAACGTATTCTGTGGTTTCGTGAAAGGTTTGGCACACCCTCTGCCTAGATCTCCAGAGCAGTTTCTTTTGGCCTTTTTCAAACTCTATAACTGAAAAAGTCCAACCGAGCATTTGTCACTTCGGGCTCGTTAAAACATCGAAGGAGACTAGAGTCATCTTTAGCTTTTTCTTGACTCTTTAAAACTGAAAAAGCAAGTTGTGTCTAAAAGCGTCTAATAAAATTCATTCAATACGGAAACATAATTCCCCTTTTTGTATTTTAGTTGATCGAGTAATCCGCAACCATGGAAGAAAGTCAATTGAAACCCCGTCGGTCGCGGAGGCTTGCGAGTCAACCATCTTTGTCTCCGGAATCGAAAGTAGTACGGACGAAGCGAACTCGCTTGACCGGGTCAAAATCTCCCATTAAAGTTAGAACAACAGTTCCAACAACATCTGAGATCCCGGTCACTCCAAGTATTTCTGGAATCCCTGCTTCTATTGAAGAAGTTCAACAGCCACAGAAGGACAGTAGCACTGATCTTGGTCTGAGAACAAGTACTTGTATTACTGAACTAGTTCCATCTGTAACCGGTCCAGAGAGTCTTGTTGCTCAAACAACTGTCGCTGTTGAAACAACCCCTTCTTCGGCACCAGAAATATTTTACGGACCTGACGGTCTTCCTCTTCCACCTGGTTTGATTGCAATAGAGGAAATCGTAGAGGACCCGCAAGCAAGTACTCCAACTCATTTTGGAGTAGGCGTCACTCTTTTTCCTTCTGTATCAGAAGTTTGTCCACCACCAGTGGAGGTTCCTGTAGAATCGCTAGGCACTTTGTTGGATAGACTTAAAATGTCTGAGCAACCGTCGACATCTAGGACTGTGTCAAATGACACAGCGACGGCAGAAGCCCCTGCTGTCACTCCAACGATGTTTGCCGGCGTACCAGTTGTCCCAACTAGCTCTCAACAGCTAGAAGGAGTCCACCCAGGGACTATTTCGACAGTATGGTCTGTTCCAGTTTGTTCTTCCGGTATAATACCCAGTAATTCTTATGTTGAAACTAGACAGATTGATCCCTATGGAGGTCAATTTGGGCCATCCAGTCCTCAAAGGCAATCCATACCCTTGAGCTCTGGATTGTTACCGTATGGGGGGCAATATGCCCTTTCATTACCCCCTCCGGGGGGATACCCATACGACAGTTTTCAACAGCATTCAGGTTTGACTGAAGTTACTACAAGTGGTTGGGTACCTATGTTACCCCAACAGCCAAGAGTTGTGTATTCTATGCAACAATGTGTACCTATGTCTAGCATCCCGACGACGCCAGCTATTGTAACCGTGTCGCAAGTTCAAATGATGCCTGTTGTATGTCAACCCCAGGTTGTAATGCAACAGCCCCTTGACCCTGCAACACAACCACAATCACCAACTGCCGGGACGACACAGGTACAAACGGGTACAATAACCCCGCATCTTGGTCCGTCGGTTAGTATAGCACAGCAAAACATGGCTTCACAGCCATGGATGGTGCAATACCAACAACCACAATTCCAGCAGGTGTACCAAGGATCTGAGCAACAGATCTTTGCGAATAGTGGACAACCCTATATTCAGAACGGGTTAAATCAACCACTTTGCAGTGGTCAAGTCCACCAGCCGTATCAGTCATACCAGCATCAATTGCATTATGCTGGTATGCAAAGGCCTACTGCTCAGGCAATTCCATCGTATCCTGGGTACGCCTCGCCAAACCTGAATCAACAGTTACCATTCGTGGCAACTTTAGAATTACCAGATTTACATCGATTGACGAACGATCCAATTGCCTATGCCCATTGGTGGCTAGCGATTCCTCACAAGCTTCCATCGGACATTCCTAAATTCAATGGAAATCCTAGCGAAGACCCGTCGAATCATGTGATGACTTTTCATCTGTGGTGTTCGTCGAACACCTTGAATGATGATTCGATAAGGCTTCGCCTTTTCCAGAGGACATTGACTGGTCCGGCGGCTAAATGGTATATTGAATTACCTAGAGCCTCTTTCGACAATTTCAGTTCCCTAGCCACGACTTTCTTAACCCACTTTCAGTTACCTATAAGGTACGAAACTGGAACAGAGATCTTAACCAATTTCAAGCAGACAACGGCCACACATATATCCGATCATATACATGAGTGGCGTCGTCGTCGCAGAATGGTAAAGACTTATGTTCCAGATCAGCTATTAGCTGAGTGGTTTATAAAGTCGCTTCTTCCTGCTATAACAGAAGATGTGGCCAAGGGAGGGGTCGTAACAGAGGAGCAGGTTATTGCTCATGCCCAGTATTTGGACTTAGTATATACTCAGTCTGGCACGCTCTATGATAAGATACCTGACGCCCCCAGACCGGAATTTTCAATTCCTCCTCCTCCTGGATCAAATATTGACTCTCATGCCGGCGACGGTGTGATTGGCACTGCAAACACAAAGTCGACAAGGGATTCGAATAAGAAAGCCCGTAAGACTTCGAATCAAAAAGCAAATCAAGAAATTCTTGCTTCGGAAATAAATGCCATATCTGCGGATAAAGGCAAAAATTCCAATCAACCAGGAAGCAAGAAGAAGCAAAACAAAGGGAAGAAGAAGAAACAGGGTGAGTCATCCCCTCAAAAAACTTCTTCAAACCCTCCTGGGCAAGGGAAACAAATTTATCCATGTCAGATATGTGATGAAGAGGATCATTTCACAAAGAATTGCCCGTTCAAAGCTGAGTTAAAGAGGTTCTTTAAAAGTTCCCAAACCTCAGCTGTGTTAACTGATCCATTTCCCAACCCAGGTCAAAATATGGTTGATAGTGGAAATGCTTCCCCGTCGCAAGTGCTAATGTTATCGATCTCTAAGCAAAATGATGCTTTGATTTCGACAAGGAGTAAAGATTACGGGAATCCACAGGTGTCGAACGACAAAGGTAAAGATCAACCTAGTAGTTCGACAACAACTTCGGCAGAAGTTGTACCCCCCATCACGCATGAGTTAACAATAAAACCGCCAAAGGGAGTAGTACACAAGTCGACGTTTAATCCTCGTGCCAGGGCGGCGCAGCATTATAACATAGTGGAAGATTTGGCCCAATCGCCATCCGCTATGTCGACTCTTGAGGTACTGCAAAATTGCCCATCCCAAAGGCAGGCGTTGTTATCAACAATTGGTGGAGTGGATCCTAAGGATTCCAATCTTGTATCCTTTGATCACAAAGGATACGATCCTCAGTTACCAGCTCAACTAGCTTTCCTTATTCAAGTGAAAGCACTCAACAAAACTGTTCACAGAACAATTATTGATGAGGGGGCATCGACATTGTTGGAGAGGTAAATCCCCTCTACGGATAGAGGCGATCCCTACTAGCCCAGCAAGGGTCTAGCAACAATCAAACAATGCTGCTATGCATGTTCCTAATTACAATTAAACAAGAGGTAAAGAGCACCTACTTGGATTCCAGCGCTGTTGTTTAACAAAGAGATGTTGCCTTCGCTCCTTCGCTTTGGCTTGTCACAATCCTCCGCGATCCCCGCGAATGGATACCTGCACGCACGAAGAGGAAACAAACACAAGCGTGAAATCTAGTAAAAGCAACCATACATCGGTCAGAAAAGATGTAATTCACATTTAACCATTGCAAGTACAAATGGGAATGGAACAATAATAGCAGTCATCTATTATTAATCAGAATAGAGAAGAGTACAACCAAATGTTCTGACGTCGGTAACCTTCTCAGGAGGGGCCAGTCAGCATGTATCTCAAGCATTCACCTTTGAGGATGATTCTCCCAAGACAAACAACTCTCTCTCTCACACAAGCAACACAAAACAACCTTCCCTAAGCAATCAATCACTTCCACACCTAGCACACCAAATACCTATAGTAGCAGCAATCTGAGCACTATAAGCTCTATACAATCCAAGCTATGTCTAACTATCCAAAAACTAGCTGCCCATGGTAATGGTGAGAGTTTATATAGGAGAAGGAGTCTCCTATAAGGGTGGAAGGATGAGCTTATCTTCAAGGGAAGTTGTTGCAAAGGGTCGAACAGACACGCCATAGAAGGGAGTCGACATTCACAAAGCTAACAACCAAGCCTGGAGTTATCTGGAAGGCTGGTTGTTTGAACAAATTCGCCCAAACTGGATCAGCGCGGATTATAGGGAAACTGCCGCGCTGTCAGCACATATCAGTAACTGGACAAGTCACGTCAGCGCGGAAGAACACGGGAAAGGCGCGCTGTGCACCATCGTGGAAAAGTGATGTTCTTCCGCGATGGCAGCGCACAAAATACACTGGAAAGCGCCTGTCATCGCGGTTATTTTAGGAACAGACGCGTTGATGCACAAAACTTTGGAAAAAGTGGGTTTTTAAGCCAGTTCAGGGATCAAACACTTAGTGATTGTGAATTTTGGACACAGCAGGGTGACTGACAGGAAGGCAGTGATAAATTACTGCGTAACAGATGCCCCCTAAAGCATGAAGACCGAGAGAGTGGGAGGGGTGAAATGCTTTACAACACACGCCGAACTGGAACACCACCAGGAAGGACCGAAATATCTCTGATAATCAAGTACATGCAGTCTAGGCATGGGCGCAGCCATCCAAAAGACATGCGAAAAGGTCTGTGGAATGGACACAACCACCCAGCTAAAGAGACCATAATAATGACAAGGTATGGTCGCAGCCATCCATGAAGACTCAGGTATGGGCGCAGCCATCCATCAATGAGTCACGTAATGATCATCCACAAAATCGCAACCTGGACCATAATAGACAGGGATCCAGGGTCTTGCGCTCCGTCCCGATCCGAACAAAGTACAAGTCCAAGCATGTGAATATATGAGTTGAAGTCGAACATGCATGAACATCGTCTGATTACCAGTCAATGATGAAAACTGTTAACAGACGCGAGAGGGGCCACCAATAATGACAATGGTCCTCAAGGTACTATAGGTACAATCCACGGCATGCGAATCAATGAGTTGGCGTCGAACACCCACGGAATCATTCGATCGGAGGCCAATGATGTAAACCTCACGTCGAACACGAAGAACCTGCCATTGAGGCATGCAGGCTCTAAGGCACCTGAAGGGAGTCTCTAAGTCACCTTCCCGGATAATGAGCTGAAGTCGACAGGAAGGGACCTTGATCGAAGGTGGGCCATAATGTTTCCCACATCATCGACGCGAGACAGAGGAAAAATGATTTGTGTGAGATAGCAGATGAGGTTGTATTATTGCAGAGGTCAACTTCTCTTGAACATATCGGCGGCACTGTAGCGGGTTTGGCAGTATTTGACATCAAATGAGCAGAGGTCATGGTGACAGGGCAATGAGCAGATGAGAGGTCAAATAGGATAACCCAAACCCACGGAGGCCAGTGAAAGATAAGATGAGATGGTCCCACCCAGACACGAAGCAGAAGAGTGCCATGTTCAAGAGCGACATACTGCCAACACGACTACGATTGCAGTTCCATTTTCCCCACCATTTCTGGCAGGTACCCCGATTATTTTTGGATGACAAGCTTGACGGGGATAGCATATGCTTGAGGAGCGTCATTTTGACAATACCCGATGTCATCAAATGTTTAACGAGCCTGACAAAGGAAAAACTCGGCGTCTTTTCTTGTTTAGAGAGTCTGAAAAGACAGCAAAAAGAAGACTCCAGGGGGGTCCTTTTTCGTACAGTTGTGTCTCTCGAGCCCGAAAAAGTATAAAACTATGCTCGAAAGAACCGCCCGATCATTACGATCGAGGAGTACTTTTCATGAGTAGTGATATCGATCTGAAAAAGTAAAAAAGTAATCGGTATCACGTCGTTTCGTAACAATTAACGAACCGGAAACGACAAGGGTCTGACAATCTTTTCGTTTTTACACGGTCGGAAAAGGGTTTAAAGAGGACCGCCTCTTTTTTACTTTTAACGAGTCAAGAGGGATAACTCGGCAATCTTTCCATCTTTAAACGGTCAGAAAAGAGCTGAAAGCAGACCTCCATTTTTATTTTCTTTAACGAGTCAAAAGGGGAAAAATACTCGGCAATCTTTTCATATTTTACGAGTCAGAAAAGAGCTTAAAGGCGACTCGTCCTAGAGGAATGAGTGGTATAAAGGGTAGCAACTGGTTCCGGTAATGGTGGAACTACTCAAAACATGTAATGGTCAAGAGGCTGGCTAATAAAACCACTCATCGCTGCGGTTCCTCAGGAAAGGATAAACAACCAAGTGAGAGCATATGATCGGCCAAAGAGATGGTAGCAATGGATTGAAACAACCAAGGCTCATCTAGTAGAATTCAGCGGATAAAAATGGCAATCACGAGATGTAAATCGGGTATGGGTTCATTTTTACACAAGCTTGAACCATGGAGAACTCTGCTTGGATTATGTTTCATGTTTACACAAGCTTGAAACGAAAAACTATGCTTGTTATAAGTTCGCATGCCCCCAGCATAATAATGCAACTCGAGGTACATGCCCCCCAAGCTTCATTGCATTCGACAAAGTGGATGGAATGAAGGTTCACGTTCGAGATCTTGGAAAGACTCGACTGGGATTTTACGAGATCTTAATCAAAGACTCGATCTGAAAAGGGAGTTGTTTCATTTTTTTAATGAGGTTGACACAGCAAAAGAACTATCCTCATAACCCTTGTTTCATTTTTTAACGAGCTTGACACAAGATCAGGAACTATGCTCCGACCAGACCCTGTTTCATTTTTTAAGGAGCTTGACACCGGAAAAGAACTATGCTCCATCCAGACTTCATCATAATGAACGGGAAGTGGAGGCCTCCAAGAAAGTGGCTCCGGAGGGAAGGCCGACATCTTGGAAATCAGGACCTAATGCCCCCAGGACACTATGCACGATGGTGTCATCACTGGGTACGGGCACGGGGTGGGTGGCCACGTAGTTGATTTGCGGCGAGGCAGATGCAACTTGTGGATGAAAGCCAGGAGGGAAGGATGAGTGCGCCGGGGGGGCTTGTGGACGAACGAACGATAATTGATCGAACGTCACAATTCTTCCATCGTGTGGAAAGCAAACCACACGGAAAAGTGAAGAAACAAGGGCTCCCATGGCATACACAAAGTCACGACCAAGGAGAAGACTGAAGTCTAAAGAACCTTGGGTAACCGAGACGTCGATGTAGACAGTCTTGCCTCCCAAAGTGATAGGAAACTGTGGAAGGATCCCTAATGGCTGACTCGTTCCTCCGTCAAACGCGGTGAGATGCGGTGCGACAGGTAGAAGCGATGGGGAACCCAAAGCTCGCCAAGTAGTAACGGGCATAAGACTAACCGATGCTCCTTCGTCTAACACAGTGCCGGGCAGCGCCCTATTGCAAGCATAGGCGGTGACCCAGAAAGGCACATGGGATGGAAGGGGAGGGGCAGTCAAACGACTCCAATCAAAGGAGATGACTGAACTACTTGGTGGGGGAACCATATGGTTGCCCCCCTGCTCGGAAAGAACCGAATCTAAATTCTCCGGAGAGGTTTCAGGAGAACCTTCATCAAGCTCAGGAGAATCTGAGGAGACGAGAAGAACATGAGAATTTTGCTCTTCCGAAACAGAGTGCTTGAGAGGAGGTGAACTCGAATCAACACCCTTTCCGACCAACGACGGGTCTGGAACAGACTGGGAACAGCCAGGTTCGGGAAGAGGGGCCTGGACAAAAGGGGAATCTGAAGCGATCTCTTTGTCAACAGGGGTGCGATCTACAGTTGTAGAAAGACGTTGATAACCGGCGGGAAATGGATTCGGAGGAGCAGCAAGACTTTCCAACACAGCAGAGGCTTTATCCATGAGGGGACAAAGATGAAGGGGATGTTTGCCTTCACAAAGTCGACAGGGGATTCGAAACTTCCCTTTCTCCTTACCATTCCCAACTGATGAGGTAGCATCACCATGATCATCAGTGGACGATGTAGGGTGGGCCGGATCGTGAGACCAAACTTCTAATACCCTGGGAATGCCAGGACAATCACGAAGCAGGTGGTCTTCCTTGCATAATCGACAAGGAAACTTAACCTTCCGCGGAGGGGCAGGAGGTGGCCCGATCTCAGATGTACTGGAGTGAATAGCTGGACTTAGGAGGGGAACTGTGTGTGTAGGCTCTCCCTTAGGGGACTTCTTCTTCTTGGTCTTCCTCTTCTTCTTCTTAGCCACCTGGTTACTTTCATCGAGAATTTCACCAGGCGAAGTACAAGAGGACGACGTAGAAGTAGGCGTCGAAGGGGAGAGATCCACCTTAGGATCAACATGATGTTGTTCAGGTGGAGGGACTGATGGACTAACAGCCGACATGGTGGGGACCAAAGAGGTCGAAAACAACCAAACAGGCAACCCAACAGTTAACCCTGGGAGGGATAATGTTGCCATATAAGGAGCACCAACATTCCCGAGAGGAGGGAAATGACCAGGATTCCCATCAGGAGGGGAACTTGGGTTGGTGAGCCCCGGAAAAGTTGCCATTGAGAAAGAAAGCGAAACCTACTCAAGCTAGCGCACACAAGATCTAACCAGGAAATGTTATCGAGGCCGAATAAATTGTTAAGACACTGGAATTAAACTTGACCTTTTCATGTTTCAGGAGTCGAGAAAAGGACGAAAAGATGACTCCAGTCTCCTTCGAATGTTTAATGAGCACGAAGTGACAAGACGCTCACAGGCACCTTTTCGTTTAGGGAGTCCGAAAAGGATCAAAAGTGACTGCTCTGGAGACTCTAGGTAAAAGGTGTGCCAGACTTTTCGCAAAACCACAGAATACTTTTTAGGGTACGGGTGGTCAATCTTCGTGAATGCTGTGTTCACTGCATTGCGAATCGTAAGGCGGCAGACTCGGCTTCCTATGGATCAAGGATAAAAGCCTAGTGGGGTCTCCCTATATACGCGACGGTATGTGGGAGCACAGTCCGTGTTAGACCACTATCGAGTCACAGAAGGAGGAATCACCCAACCCAATGTGAAACAACAGTGACTATGTTTAAAGACGTCGGAACACGTCTCTAACCTAGACCTCTAGATATTTGCGTTTAGTTCCAATGCATTTTTAGATTCATTCGGTTCATTTTACAGTTGATCTTGAGATTAAGTTTCGATTTCAAGCTCTATCGTATGTTCGCTCACAATTACCTAGATGCAATCTATATGCCAAAGAACTTCGTTTTGTTCGATGAATTCTAGCTACGAGAGGGCAAGGAATCTTTAATCAAACAAAACAAATACAAGCAAACAAGCACCTTAATGCAACTAAAGCGAGGAAAGGAAACTTTTCTTTTGAAAATGTAAATCAATGAAATGTTCTTTTCCTTTTCAATTTTCAAAGCAAAGCTACTAGTTTGATTTCTTTTCAATGACCCGAAGCACCTAAATGAATTTGGAGGAACCAAAACACCAAGCAAACTACTTAGTGAAAGCACACGAAGTTCTCAAAACACCCAAAACAGATTTCCAAACCAAAAGGAAAAACCAAGGTTCGCACGAGCTATGTGATCTAAGCTCGGCAAGGCAAAAAGGAATTCAAGCAAGAAGGAAGCAAGTGTGAACTGATCGATCCAAACAATCGTAATCTATGCTTGGTAGTGAAGAAATCGAATCAACATAAAAAAGTGGTTCAATAATCGACGCTAAAAATCAACCAGCAACAAGCAGTGAAAAAGCCTCAAGCAAATCAATAAGAGGGTTGTGGATGAACCTTGAATAGAGCAAGTAACCCAAGAAAATGGTTTCTCGATGAAACTTCTAAAGGGCTAGGTCACATGGTCTAAAAACACAAGACTCAGTCGAATGAAATCAAAGAGAGAGCGTCCCTTAACCAAAAGCAATCAAAACAAGCTAATGAGGGACAAGAAACAACAGGGGATAAGAAAGATTGATGAATTCAGGAGACAAAGTTATAAAAACAACTTTTTATGAATCAGCGCAAGTTTTACACTGAGCACCCGAGATGATCAAGGGTCAGCGCAACTTTTACACAGGCCACCCGAGCTGTCAGCGCGACTTTTGCCCAAAAAACCGAGCTGATCTCAGAAAAACACAGTCATCGCGGAATTAAGCTATAAAGTGCGCTGACATCGCGGATATACACGTCTTTTCCGCGCTGATCCGATTTTCAGCGCGACTGTTAAAATTAAATCCGCGATGGAGCTCAAAAATAGTGACAGGCAAATCAAAACTCCCAAATCAAAACAGCCAATCTTTCAATCAGACAGGGGCATTTCCCAGATCCCCAGTAGAGTCGCCAAATTGTTGGAGAGGTAAATCCCCTCTACGGATAGAGGCGATCCCTACTAGCCCAGCAAGGGTCTAGCAACAATCAAACAATGCTGCTATGCATGTTCCTAATTACAATTAAACAAGAGGTAAAGAGCACCTACTTGGATTCCAGCGCTGTTGTTTAACGAAGAGATGTTGCCTTCGCTCCTTCGCTTTGGCTGGTCACAATCCTCCGCGATCCCCGCGAATGGATACCTGCACGCACGAAGAGGAAACAAACACAAGCGTGAAATCTAGTAAAAGCAACCATACATCGGTCAGAAAAGATGTAATTCACATTTAACCATTGCAAGTACAAATGGGAATGGAACAATAATAGCAGTCATCTATTATTAATCAGAATAGAGAAGAGTACAACCAAATGTTCTGACGTCGGTAACCTTCTCAGGAGGGGCCAGTCAGCATGTATCTCAAGCATTCACCTTTGAGGATGATTCTCCCAAGACAAACAACTCTCTCTCTCACACAAGCAACACAAAACAACCTTCCCTAAGCAATCAATCACTTCCACACCTAGCACACCAAATACCTATAGTAGCAGCAATCTGAGCACTATAAGCTCTATACAATCCAAGCTATGTCTAACTATCCAAAAACTAGCTGCCCATGGTAATGGTGAGAGTTTATATAGGAGAAGGAGTCTCCTATAAGGGTGGAAGGATGATCTTATCTTCAAGGGAAGTTGTTGCAAAGGGTAGAACAGACACGCCATAGAAGGGAGTCGACATTCACAAAGCTAACAACCAAGCCTGGAGTTATCTGGAAGGCTGGTTGTTTGAACAAATTCGCCCAAACTGGATCAGCGCGGATTATAGGGAAACTGCCGCGCTGTCAGCACATATCAGTAACTGGACAAGTCACGTCAACGCGGAAGAACACGGGAAAGGCGCGCTGTGCACCATCGCGGAAAAGTGATGTTCTTCCGCGATGGCAGCGCACAAAATACACTGGAAAGCGCCTGTCATCGCGGTTATTTTAGGAACAGACGCGCTGATGCACAAAACTTTGGAAAAAGTGGGTTTTTAAGCCAGTTCAGGGATCAAACACTTAGTGATTGTGAATTCTGGACACAGCAGGGTGACTGACAAGAAGGCAGTGATAAATTACTGCGTAACAGATGCCCCCTAAAGCATGAAGACCGAGAGAGTGGGAGGGGTGAAATGCTTTACAACACACGCCGAACTGGAACACCACCAGGAAGGACCGAAATATCTCTGATAATCAAGTACATGCAGTCTAGGCATGGGCGAAGCCATCCAAAAGACATGCGGAAAGGTCTGTGGAATGGACACAACCACCCAGCTAAAGAGACCATAATAATGACAAGGTATGGTCGCAGCCATCCATGAAGACTCAGGTATGGGCGCAGCCATCCATCAATGAGTCACGTAATGATCATACACAAAATCGCAACCTGGACCATAATAGACAGGGATCCAGGGTCTTGCGCTCCATCCCGATCCGAACAAAGTACAAGTCCAAGCATGTGAATATATGAGTTGAAGTCTAACATGCATGAACATCGTCTGATTACCAGTCAATGATGAAAACTGTTAACAGACGCGAGAGGGGCCACCAATAATGACAATGGTCCTCAAGGTACTATAGGTACAATCCACGGCATGCGAATCAATGAGTTGGCGTCGAACACCCACGGAATCATTCGATCGGAGGCCAATGATGTAAACCTCACGTCGAACACGAAGAACCTGCCATTGAGGCATGCAGGCTCTAAGGCACCTGAAGGGAGTCTCTAAGTCACCTTCCCGGATAATGAGCTGAAGTCGACAGGAAGGGACCTTGATCGAAGGTGGGCCATAATGTTTCCCACATCATCGACGCGAGACAGAGGAAAAATGATTTGTATGAGATAGCAGATGAGGTTGTATTATTGCAGAGGTCAACTTCTCTTGAACATATCGGCGGCACTGTAGCGGGTTTGGCAATATTTGACATCAAATGTGCAGAGGTCATGGTGACAGGGCAATGAGCAGACGAGAGGTCAAATAGGATAACCCAAACCCACGGAGGCCAGTGAAAGATAAGATGAGATGGTCCCACCCAGACACGAAGCAGAAGAGTGCCATGTTCAAGAGCGACATACTGCCAACACGACTACGATTGCAGTTCCATTTTCCCCACCATTTCTGGCAGGTACCCCGATTATTTTTGGATGACAAGCTTGACGGGGATAGCATATGCTTGAGGAGCGTCATTTTGACAATACCCGATGTCATCAAATGTTTAACGAGCCTGACAAAGGAAAAACTCGGCGTCTTTTCTTGTTTAGAGAGTCTGAAAAGACAGCAAAAAGAAGACTCCAAGGGGGTCCTTTTTCGTACAGTTGTGTCTCTCGAGCCCGAAAAAGTATAAAACTATGCTCGAAAGAACCGCCCGATCATTACAATCGAGGAGTACTTTTCATGAGTAGTGATATCGATCTGAAAAAGTAAAAAAGTAATCGGTATCACGTCGTTTCGTAACAATTAACGAACCGGAAACGACAAGGGTCTGACAATCTTTTCGTTTTTACACGGTCGGAAAAGGGTTTAAAGACGACTGCCTCTTTTTTACTTTTAACGAGTCAAGAGGGATAACTCGGCAATCTTTCCATCTTTAAACGGTCAGAAAAGAGCTGAAAGCAGACCTCCATTTTTATTTTCTTTAACGAGTCAAAAAGGGAAAAATACTCGGCAATCTTTTCATATTTTACGAGTCAGAAAAGAGCTTAAAGGCGACTCGTCCTAGAGGAATGAGTGGTATAAAGGGTAGCAACTGGTTCCGGTAATGGTGGAACTACTCAAAACATGTAATGGTCAAGAGGCTGGCTAATAAAACCACTCATCGCTGCGGTTCCTCAGGAAAGGATAAACAACCAAGTGAGAGCATATGATCGGCCAAAGAGATGGTAGCAATGGAATGAAACAACCAAGGCTCATCTAGTAGAATTCAGCGGATAAAAATGGCAATCACGAGATGTAAATCGGGTATGGGTTCATTTTTACACAAGCTTGAACCATGGAGAACTCTGCTTGGATTATGTTTCATGTTTACACAAGCTTGAAACGAAAAACTATGCTTTTTATAAGTTCGCATGCCCCCAGCATAATAATGCAACTCGAGGTACATGCCCCCCAAGCTTCATTGCATTCGACAAAGTGGATGGAATGAAGGTTCACGTTCGAGATCTTGGAAAGACTCGACTGGGATTTTACGAGATCTTAATCAAAGACTCGATCTGAAAAGGGAGTTGTTTCATTTTTTTAATGAGGTTGACACAGCAAAAGAACTATCCTCATAACCCTTGTTTCATTTTTTAACGAGCTTGACACAAGATCAGGAACTATGCTCCGACCAGACCCAGTTTCATTTTTTAAGGAGCTTGACACCGGAAAAGAACTATGCTCCATCCAGACTTCATCATAATGAACGGGAAGTGGAGGCCTCCAAGAAAGTGGCTCCGGAGGGAAGGCCGACATCTTGGAAATCAGGACCTAATGCCCCCAGGACACTATGCACGATGGTGTCATCACTGGGTACGGGCACGGGGTGGGTGGCCACGTAGTTGATTTGCGGCGAGGCAGATGCAACTTGTGGATGAAAGCCAGGAGGGAAGGATGAGTGCGCCGGAGGGGCTTGTGGATGAACGAACGATAATTGATCGAACGTCACAATTCTTCCATCGTGTGGAAAGCAAACCACACGGAAAAGTGAAGAAACAAGGGCTCCCATGGCATACACAAAGTCACGACCAAGGAGAAGACTGAAGTCTAAAGAACCTTGGGTAATCGAGACGTCGATGTAGACAGTCTTGCCTCCCAAAGTGATAGGAAACTGTGGAAGGATCCCTAATGGCTGACTCGTTCCTCCGTCAAACGCGGTGAGATGCGGTGCGACAGGTAGAAGCGATGGGGAACCCAAAGCTCGCCAAGTAGTAACGGGCATAAGACTAACCGATGCTCCTTCGTCTAACACAGTGCCGGGCAGCGCCCTATTGCAAGCATAGGCGGTGACCCAGAAAGGCACATGGGATGGAAGGGGAGGGGCAGTCAAACGACTCCAATCAAAGGAGATGACTGAACTACTTGGTGGGGGAACCATATGGTTGCCCCCCTGCTCGGAAAGAACCGAATCTAAATTCTCCGGAGAGGTTTCAGGAGAACCTTCATCAAGCTCAGGAGAATCTGAGGAGACGAGAAGAACATGAGAATTTTGCTCTTCCGAAACAGAGTGCTTGAGAGGAGGTGAACTCGAATCAACACCCTTTCCGACCAACGATTGGTCTGGAACAGACTGGGAACAGCCAGGTTCGGGAAGAGGGGCCTGGACAAAAGGGGAATCTGAAGCGATCTCTTTGTCAACAGGGGTGCGATCTACAGTTGTAGAAATACGTTGATAACCGGTGGGAAATGGATTCGGAGGAGCAGCAAGACTTTCCAACACAGCAGAGGCTTTATCCATGAGGGGACAAAGGTGAAGGGGATGTTTGCCTTCACAAAGTCGACAGGGGATTCGAAACTTCCCTTTCTCCTTACCATTCCCAACTGATGAGGTAGCATCGCCATGATCATCAGTGGACGATGTAGGGTGGGCCGGATCGTGAGACCAAACATCTAATACCCTGGGAATGCCAGGACAATCACGAAGCAGGTGGTCTTCCTTGCATAATCGACAAGGAAACTTAACCTTCCGCAGAGGGGCAGGAGGTGGCCCGATCTCAGATGTACTGGAGTGAATAGCTGGACTTAGGAGGGGAACTGTGTGTGTAGGCTCTCCCTTAGGGGACTTCTTCTTCTTGGTCTTCTTCTTCTTCTTCTTAGCCACCTGGTTACTTTCATCGAGAATTTCACCAGGCGAAGTACAAGAGGAAGACGTAGAAGTAGGCGTCGAAGGGGAGAGATCCACCTTAGGATCAACATGATGTTGTTCAGGTGGAGGGACTGATGGACTAACAGCCGACATGGTGGGGACCAAAGAGGTCGAAAACAACCAAACAAGCAACCCAACAGTTAACCCTGGGAGGGATAATGTTTCCATATAAGGAGCACCAACATTCCCGAGAGGAGGGAAATGACCAGGATTCCCATCAGGAGGGGAACTTGGGTTGGTGAACCCCGGAAAAGTTGCCATTGAGAAAGAAAGCGAAACCTACTCAAGCTAGCGCACACAAGATCTAACCAGGAAATGTTATCGAGGCCGAATAAATTGTTAAGACACTGGAATTAAACTTGACCTTTTCATGTTTCAGGAGTCGAGAAAAGGACGAAAAGATGACTCCAGTCTCCTTCGAATGTTTAATGAGCACGAAGTGACAAGACGCTCACAGGCACCTTTTCGTTTAGGGAGTCCGAAAAGGATCAAAAGTGACTGCTCTGGAGACTCTAGGTAAAAGGTGTGCCAGACTTTTCGCAAAACCACAGAATACTTTTTAGGGTACGGGTGGTCAATCTTCGTGAATGCTGTGTTCACTGCATTGCGAATCGTAAGGCGGCAGACTCGGCTTCCTATGGATCAAGGATAAAAGCCTAGTGGGGTCTCCCTATATACGCGACGGTACGTGGGAGCACAGTCCGTGTTAGTCCACTATCAAGTCACAGAAGGAGGAATCACCCAACCCAATGTGAAACAACAGTGACTATGTTTAAAGACGTCGGAACACGTCTCTAACCTAGACCTCTAGATATTTGCGTTTAGTTCCAATGCATTTTTAGATTCATTCGGTTCATTTTACAGTTGATCTTGAGATTAAGTTTCGATTTCAAGCTCTATCGTATGTTCGCTCACAATTACCTAGATGCAATCTATATGCCAAAGAACTTCGTTTTGTTCGATGAATTCTAGCTACGAGAGGGCAAGGAATCTTTAATCAAACAAAACAAATACAAGCAAACAAGCACCTTAATGCAACTAAAGCGAGGAAAGGAAACTTTTCTTTTGAAAATGTAAATCAATGAAATGTTCTTTTCCTTTTCAATTTTCAAAGCAAAGCTACTAGTTTGATTTCTTTTCAATGACCCGAAGCACCTAAATGAATTTGGAGGAACCAAAACACCAAGCAAACTACTTAGTGAAAGCACACGAAGTTCTCAAAACACCCAAAACAGATTTCCAAACCAAAAGGAAAAACCAAGGTTCGCACGAGCTATGTGATCTAAGCTCGGCAAGGCAAAAAGGAATTCAAGCAAGAAGGAAGCAAGTGTGAACTGATCGATCCAAACAATCGTAATCTATGCTTGGTAGTGAAGAAATCGAATCAACATAAAAAAGTGGTTCAATAATCGATGCTAAAAATCAACCAGCAACAAGCAGTGAAAAAGCCTCAAGCAAATCAATAAGAGGGTTGTGGATGAACCTTGAATAGAGCAAGTAACCCAAGCAAATGGTTTCTCGATGAAACTTCTAAAGGGCTAGGTAACATGGTCTAAAAACACAAGACTCAGTCGAATGAAATCAAAGAGAGAGCGTCCCTTAACCAAAAGCAATCAAAACAAGCTAATGAGGGACAAGAAACAACAGGGGATAAGAAAGATTGATGAATTCAGGAGACAAAGTTATAAAAACAACTTTTTAGGAATCAGCGCAAGTTTTACACTGAGCACCCGAGATGATCAAGGGTCAGCGCAACTTTTACACAGGCCACCCAAGCTGTCAGCGCGACTTTTGCCCAAAAAACCGAGCTGATCTCAGAAAAACACAGTCATCGCGGAATTAAGCTATAAAGTGCGCTGACATCGCGGATATACACGTCTTTTCCGCGCTGATCCGATTTTCAGCGCGACTGTTAAAATTAAATCCGCGATGGAGCTCAAAAATAGTGACAGGCAAATCAAAACTCCCAAATCAAAACAGCCAATCTTTCAATCAAACAGGGGCATTTCCCAGATCCCCAGTGGAGTCGCCAAATTGTTGGAGAGGTAAATCCCCTCTACGGATAGAGGCGATCCCTACTAGCCCAGCAAGGGTCTAGCAACAATCAAACAATGCTGCTATGCATGTTCCTAATTACAATTAAACAAGAGGTAAAGAGTACCTACTTGGATTCCAGCGCTGTTGTTTAACAAAGAGATGTTGCCTTCGCTCCTTCGCTTTGGCTGGTCACAATCCTCCGCGATCCCCGCGAATGGATACCTGCACGCACGAAGAGGAAACAAACACAAGCGTGAAATCTAGTAAAAGCAACCATACATCGGTCAGAAAAGATGTAATTCACATTTAACCATTGCAAGTACAAATGGGAATGGAACAATAATAGCAGTCATCTATTATTAATCAGAATAGAGAAGAGTACAACCAAATGTTCTGACGTCAGTAACCTTCTCAGGAGGGGCCAGTCAGCATGTATCTCAAGCATTCACCTTTGAGGATGATTCTCCCAAGACAAACAACTCTCTCTCTCTCACACAAGCAACACAAAACAACCTTCCCTAAGCAATCAATCACTTCCACACCTAGCACACCAAATACCTATAGTAGCAGCAATCTGAGCACTATAAGCTCTATACAATCCAAGCTATGTCTAACTATCCAAAAACTAGCTGCCCATGGTAATGGTGAGAGTTTATATAGGAGAAGGAGTCTCCTATAAGGGTGGAAGGATGAGCTTATCTTCAAGGGAAGTTGTTGCAAAGGGTCGAACAGACACGCCATAGAAGGGAGTCGACATTCACAAAGCTAACAACCAAGCCTGGAGTTATCTGGAAGGCTGGTTGTTTGAACAAATTCGCCCAAACTGGATCAGCGCGGATTATAGGGAAACTGCCGCGCTGTCAGCACATATCAGTAACTGGACAAGTCACGTCAGCGCGGAAGAACACGGGAAAGGCGCGCTGTGCACCATCGCGGAAAAGTGATGTTCTTCCGCGATGGCAGCGCACAAAATACACTGGAAAGCGCCTGTCATCGCGGTTATTTTAGGAACAGACGCGCTGATGCACAAAACTTTGGAAAAAGTGGGTTTTTAAGCCAGTTCAGGGATCAAACACTTAGTGATTGTGAATTTTGGACACAGCAGGGTGACTGACAGGAATGCAGTGATAAATTACTGCGTAACAGACATGTATCATGTCGATGAGTTGCTGGAAAACTCTTGAATCTCCAACCTTGTCGCGATCTTCGACGACATTAAAAGCATTCGACGGAAGGACATACACCCCGTACAGCATCCTAAATAACTTGAAGGTTGAACTAGGAGGAAAGACAGTGGAAATTGATGTTGAAGTCATTGATGGCAATCTAGACTATAACATCCTACTGGGAAGACCATGGATATATGCCATGGCAGCTGTAGTGTCGACTTATTTTAGGAAGATCGCATTCCTGTTTGAAGGAGGGATCACGGTCGTCGACCAACAGAACTTCCTCCCTAATGGTTCACAAGTTACAGGAAGCATTCCCATGATCCATGGGAGCGACCATTCAATTCAAGATATCGGAGTAGGCCTATTGAAAGACCCCACAATGATGGGAGCTTTCGCGTTGCCACCTCCTATCCATGTAGGAAATATCCCGTTTGTAGCAACATGCAACATGGTATCTTCCTTGAAGGTCGCAGAAAACGAAGTCGTCATGGATCATCAGATGGTTTTGTCGCCAAGCCCTATAGAAATATTGTAGCAATCAATGTTTCGGGCATGGGAGGCGAACCCAAGTCAACGCTCGTCAAGCGTTTGGGTAGATAGGTCTGGAGAATATGGTACCCCGTTAGATCCTTGGTCGAAAGTGCATGGGACTGACGAAGGAATCTTACAATCAATGTTGATTGAGGGGGCACCATGGAATGATCACCACCATCGTTCCCTTCTTCCGGAGTGTGAAGAAGACACTCAACACGACCTTTACCACCCTTCAGTTTTTGAATTCCTAACAAATACTGTAAATACGGTGGATTCCGAGCGAAACTTATCCAATATTGAAGAGACTATAGCCATAAATATCTCGACAAAACCTGATGTTGTAGAGAATATTCATGTCGGCAAAAGTTGTTCCCCTTCAGAACTAGAAATATATGGCGCTCTTTTTCGCGAGTTTAGAGATGTATTTGCCTGGTCATATGACGAAATGCCAGGCATTGACTCGAGTATTGTTGAACATGAAATTAAAATGTATCCTGATGTCAAACCAGTAAGACAACGGCTTCGACAGGTACACCCGAAGAAAGCCGCTGCCATTAAAACAGAAGTTGAGAAACTTCTCCATGCTGGTTTCATCTACCCGGTTCCTCTAACCGATTGGGTATCGAATATTGTCCCTGTTATGAAAAAACAAGGGACGATAAGAGTGTGTGTCGACTATAGGGATGTAAACCAAGCTTGTCCAAAGGACAACTACCCTACACCCTTCATCGACCAGATAATTGATGAATGCGCCGGATGTGAAATCTTTTCATTTATGGACGGATTTTCCGGGTATAATCAAATAAATATCCGCCCACAGGACCAGTCTAAGACTACATTTATTTGTCCATGGGGCACATTCGCTTATCGAAAATTACCCTTTGGTTTAAAGAACGCAGGGGCGACGTTTCAGAGGGCAATGAATTATGCCTTCCATGACATCAAGAACATCGTTCAACCATATCTCGACGACCTTCCGGCTCATTCACGAAAGCGGACTGATCATCCGCAGCATTTGAGAGCGATATTTCTACGTTGCCGACACTACAAGATAAGACTCAATCCACACAAGTGTGCGTTTTGCGTCGGTTCTGGTCATTTACTTGGCTTTGTAGTCTCTAAGGTAGGGATTCGTCTCGACCCCTGTAAGGTTCAGGCAATCATTAAATTGCCTCCACCTTCAAATTTGCTTCAGATTCAGAAACTCCAAGGGAAAGCAAACTTTCTGAGGAGGTTCATTCCAAATTACGCAGAACTTGCTAAAGGTTACACTCGTCTTTTGAAAAAGGATGTACCTTTTGTCTGGGACCAGGTCGCGCAAGCTTCCTTTGATGCTCTAAAAGATTCTCTAGTAAGAGCGTCGTTAATGTACGCCCCAGACTATCAAAGAGATTTTAACCTGTATCTAGCTGCAGCAGATACGACCATTGCGATGGTTTTAGTGCAAGAAGTCGATGGAATTGAACATCCTATTTATTATTTAAGTAAAAACTTAAATGATACAGAAAGAAAATATTCCTATGTTGAAAAACTAGCGCTTGCAGCTGTTCAAGCGATTCAAAGGTTTCGACATTATGTCCTCTTTCGGAAAACTACCATTTTATCAGATTGCAACCCCATGACATATATACTGTTGTGACAGTTGCTGGGGGGCAAATATTCAAAATGGATAGCAATCCTTCAAGAGTTTCATCTGGAATTTGTGAAATCCAAATCAAAGAAAGCTCTAGTTTTCGCGGAATTATTGTGCGATCTCCCATCGTCGTCCAACGATGAAACATCGGAAGAGTCAATCGTGGATGAAAATTTGTTTTTGATATCTACAAGCGATGAGTGGTATGGAGATATCATAGTTTATCTCCAAACCCAAAAATTCAGGTCTAACACCTCACACTCTGAACAGAAACGTATATGATACCAAGCTAAAGACTACATGATCGTCGGTGATACGCTTTACCGACGCGGTATCGATACAGTTCTGAGGAGGTGCCTTACCCATGAGGAGGCCGAAAAAGCCCTGAATGATTGTCATTCAGACGCGTGTGGGGGGCATCAATCTGGATATGCAACAGCACAAAGAATCTTACGAGCAGGATACTTCTGGCCAACCATGTTCAAAGATTGCATAATCGCAGTCAGAAGTTGCCATGCATGTCAGATTTTTGATAGCAAAACCAGAAGACCACCCACACCTTTACAGCCAATAGTTGCTGTTGGGCCTTTCGCCAAATGGGGCATCGATTTCATGCAATGTAACCCCACCTCGACCGGGGGGCATGGGTATATTATAGTCGCTATTGACTATTTTACCAAATGGGCCGAGGCGATGCCTACATTGGATAACACTGGTGAAACAGCTGCCCTTTTCTTTTTCAATCATGTAGTCGCCAGGTTTGGCGTACCGCAGGCTATAGTTACAAATCATGGATCGCATTTTCGCAATCACATGATGGTTGAATTAGCTGCCAAGCTAGGGCTATCTCACGACAGCTCTACCCCATATTATCCGCAAGCCAACGGACAAGTTGAGGCAATCAACAAGGTCCTGAAGCGTATGTTGCAGAGGATGATCGGGGTTCACAAAAGAAGGTGGCACCTAATCCTGTACTCAGCCTTGTGGGCTTACCGAACATCGGTAAAAAATGCCACTGGGTTCACACCGTTTCAACTGGTGTATGGCCTGGAGGCAGTCTTACCAATCCAGTGCAAAATTTCGTCTCTTAAACTCGCAATTGACCTCCTCCCCGGAACTTCAGAAGAAGAGGCCCGTTTCTTGGAATTAATCCAGTTGGATGAAACCCGTCGTGATGCCGCTCTGGCTAACGAATCCCATAAGAAACGAGTCAAGGCGCAGTTCGACAAGAATGTCAAACCCCGTGTCTTCTCTGAAGGTGACTTGGTCTTGCTTTACGACCAAGAATCTGACAAATTGGGAGCAGGAAAATTTAATTCTTTATGGATGGGTCCCTATATTGTTAAACAAGTGTTAGCAAAAGGAGCCTACGAGTTAATGGATTATGACGGAATACCACTGGCGCAACCCCGCAACGGGTTGTACCTCAAGCGTTACTATGCCTAAGTAGTAACCTGAGTGCTTTTGTTGTATTTTGTTTTCGCTAAAGTGTTTGTTTCGGTTGAGTAATCCACCTTTTTCATTTGTTGCAGATGTCGATCTTTTCTGAGACATATGTGGGATATGCCGACGGAGCGAGTCGTAGTTTGCGAAATCTATCCTCCGCAGCCTGGGCCATTTTTTATCCAAGCGGTGAGTTAGTGAGTTTCAGAGGTGTGTGTATTGGGCAATCAACGAATAACATCGCTAAGTATAGCGTGTTGATAGAACTCCTCTCTGATACCATCGCCCATGGTATACGCCGACTAATCGTCAGGCTAGACTCACAACTTGTAATACTACAACTCAATGGTATATATTCGGTCCGCAATCCAGCTATTTATCGAATGTTTCTAAGGGTTAAGATTTTGGAAAGACAGTTTGATTCAATTCAATACCAGCATATTTCCAGGAACTTAAACACATTAACCGATTCATTAGAAAACTATGTATTAGATAGACATTTACAACATTTATAAAAAGAAATGCATCAGTGCTATGCAAGTGGATCACAAAATCAACCAGAATAAACCTCGAAAATCAAAATATATAAAGCTGTTTATAGTTTGTACATAATGTTCTGTAACCAAGACAAAAATTGGTCATATGACCCAAAAACTCAAAAGTGCTAGGGGGCACCCTAGCCTAATGGTGCTCATGATAGCATGTCACGGCCTGTGCAATCATGCGCAAGAGACGAGTCCATCGTCTAAGTACGCCAGTAGTATGTCGCTGCAACTGTAAAGGTAACTCATCGATCTGTACATCCGGAATACCGAGAGTAAGGCTCTCCACCTGCTCCTGCACAGCTGTAAGGGTCTCAGTGTTGTCAAGATCGCGAAGAATAACTCTCCTAGCAGGCTCCACTGCCGGGGCAGCAATGGGCGATCGCGGACGAACTGCTGGATGAACAGGACCAACATCTGCATGCACCCAAGAGTTTGATTAAAATTCTTGATAGAATAAAGCACAACAACATTATGAATAAAAACAGTAAACAGTGATATGGTCAGAGATTTTACCAATAGTGCCCCACTGCTCGCCATCCGGTAACACCAAGTCCGGATCACCTCGGAAATCCATACCCACGTATGGATACTCAGAAAAGACCATCTCCTGGCACTCGAACCACCTAAAGAAGGCATCAGTAAAAGTAATATGAGGTTAACCAGCATGCCTAGACATGTGATCGACCCACCTCTGCATGCGTGGCTCGGTCGGAGAAGGCAAGTCGAGTATGATATACTGAGGCTGCATCAGTGGGATTTTCTCCAAGGCAAAGGCAGTCAAAATAGAACCAAATCCAAAGTTCTTCAGCTTCCCGTCCTTCACCTTGGTCAACTGACTTTCCATCTGAACAAGTACTGCATCACACCAGTTGAATACTTTCGGTTGGAGACACTCCAAGGCGTGCTGCACATAAGACCTGTTGGCAACATGTAGAGATGCACTACCGGCCATCCTACCAATGGTATACAGAATGGACCTGAGAGACCTATCAGTAATCTCACGGGTAACAACCTTGCCATCTCTGCTCGGCTGGGAACCTTCCCTACAGTACTGGCGAACATAGTCTCTCACGGAGTCATTCCCCCGGGCCGAACCTGACAAAGAAATGGGGGCACCCCGCCTTGACAACCCAGTCAAGAAGTAAATGTCTACTATGGTCAAGGGGATGGTTTTTCCCCTAATCTGGAACACTTGGTTAATAGGATCCCAAGCATCAAGCATGTACTACAGCAAAGTGATCTGTGCTCTCATGCTAGAGATACGAAAAAACTTCAGCAAGCCACAGTTCCGCAGTGCGTTCACCGTGACAGGGTCATGGAGGGCAATCATGTCCTCCTCTTCATGTTCTCGTTCTCGCCATGTAAGGGACATTTTCTCAAAGGTTCCTGCAAAACAACCAAGAGAATGAGTGAGATCCTGAATTTGATGAGTAACTGGCGAAAATTCATCAAAAAATGTGCCAAAAACTCAGTTTTTTGGGATCAACGCAGGTTTCGAATGGGGAACCTGCGCTGAAGCTAGGGCGCCCTGGCAAAACCCCTGAGGCTCAGAAGAGTGGGAAAACATGCACAAAACAGGAAAAGGAAACCATGAAAAGAAAGAGCTAGTGTTTAGCTCCTACCTGGTGCAGACGGCGCTGAGAATCGTCCACAGAATCTCCCGAAATCAGCTGGTGAAAATCAAGGGGAAAGAGGCACCTCCAGAGTTCCAACAAACAAAATGCAAATGAAATGGTAAAATGAGAGGTAAAAACTCTTTTTAATGACTTTTTACGTAGTTCAAAGCAAAATATTAGGGTTTTTACCTCATGTTTATGTATTTCTAACAAAGTTTGTTGCAGCAATTGAAAATGCAGTACTATCTTTGAAAAGAGAAAAGCTAGTAATGGTAAAAAATCAAAATTTGACCATATAATCGAGCAGTTTTAGCATAAAGTTCATACTCGTTAAAAAATAAACGCAAGATTCGAGCAGTTTTAGCATAAAGTTCATGCTCGTTAAAAAATAAACGCAAGATCCGAGCAATTTTAACGCGGTCTTCATGCTCATTAAAAAATAAATAAAAGCAGTGAGCAATGTTTCCCCCAGAGTTTAAGCTCATTTCTAAATAAAAAATGAACCTATTTCCGGTAAATAACCTCTGTGATCGTAATTTTATCAGCCATAAAAAGCCTTGGTCGTGTTTGCACCTATCACCTCCACCGTCTTTTGGCTGATCGTTCACCTCCATATGATTGTTTACCCATTTTGAGGAACAGCTGCGAAGAGTGATTTCACCTAGCCATCCTTGTGACACTGCCGTGATTGGAAAATTCCAACTTGTACCTGGAATCTGCTGCTATCCCTGTTTATCACTCGTTCCTCAAAAGACGAGTCTTCTTTGAGCTCTTTTCATCTGACTCGTAAAATATGAAAAGTTTGCCGAGTTTTGGCCTTCCAGCTCGTTAAAATGACCGGAAGAGCTATCCCTCCTCTAGATTTTAATCTTTTTGGACCTGAGGGATTATTGCATAAAAAGATCGAGTGCTTGTTTTGTTCGGCTCGTTAAAAGTACCGAAAACTCATCCCTTCTATATTGTTTTATACTTTTTCGGACTTAAGGGATTAGATGACAAAAAAGGAATTTTGGAGTTAACTTTCTGTACCTTTTCAGACTCTCTAAAAATGAAAAGGACCGAGTTTTCCTTGTCGTTAGACTCGTTAAAATGATTAAATAGCGACAAACTTGTCTTTAGACGAGAACGAGTTTCCCTATCGCTAGGCTCGTTAAAACATAGCAATGGGCTTGCCCGAAGGGTAGGTTATAGAACAAGCATATGTTATCCTCCTCAAGCTTGACAAAAATAAAGAGGTACTGGTCAAAAATGACTGGGGAAAAATTGGGAGAACCTCAAAGCTTTAATGGTAGCAAGTCGCTCTTGAACATGACACTTTTCCTCCGTACCACATCGGGTTGGGTTGTTTCATTCACCGGTCTCACCACCATGGTCTTCGCCAAACCATCCACATTTGGGGTAATGCTACCGATCCATTGCATCAGTGTCGTTATATGTTCAAGAGATGTCGTTCAGAAAGAGTCAACCGTGTCCCATCCACTACCATACATTATCCTTCATCCATTCATGACCTCCACCCTGAATCATATGTCACAGTTTGTTTTCACCTCCACTAAAATCATTAGCTCCGTTCCGTGTCACTGATGTGGGATTCATTAAGGCCCTCCTTTGACGGATCGCTTCTTGTCGACTTCAGCTCATTATCCAAGAAGTTGATCTAGGAACAACCCCCTCAGTAATTTGAAGCTTGCATGCCTCAATGGCAAGTTTCTCACTTCCGGCGACAGGTATACATCAATGACCTTCGACTAGAAGACTTTGCGTGGTGTTCGACGCCAAGTCCTTTATTCACACCACGTGAATTGTACTGCAGTACCTTGAGGGTCATTATCATTATCGGTGATTCCTCTCGCGCTTGTTAACGGTTTACATCATTGACCGGTAATCAAGCGATGTCTTTCAATGTTCGACTTCAGCGCAATTCTCACATGGATCGACTTGTACTTAGAGTGAAGATCGAACGAGATTGAAGACCCCAGATCTAGTTTCATCCATCCGGGCTGCGATATATATTCAGGAAATATAAAGACATTTGTCATGTACATCATTGCAGCAGATGATCATCCTACTCAAAGGATGATAATTTCAGCAGAGAATTATCAGTCTACCATCAGACGATCATCTATTCTATGTACCAAAATGAATTTATAAAGCTGAGCATGGGAATGCCCGCCTCAGCTAGATCATGAAAGCAGAATGAAAAATAATGTATTGTATTGTGTCTTATTACAGGTCACCTCTCAGCGATTGAATGAACTTCGGATCCTCTGGATAAAGCATTTCACCCGATAAACGACCTCATACTTTAGGGGGCAACTGTTATAGACATTTTTGTGCCTTACAGCATGAAGCATGAAATGTCAATAATATCAGGGATCCAAAGTCCCTAAACATGTTGTTCCTACCCCTAGAGGAACAAGGTCAGCAAACCACAGCACTGAAAATCAGTTCTCCACCTGAAAACACTCAAAAACAAGTAATTTCTGGATCATGTCAACTGCTCCACTGAGCATCTGCGCTGAATGTCAAGTGCTCCTCTCTGTACCTGCGTTGAATGTCAACTCCAACAAAGGCTACCTGCGCTGAGCAAGATTGGACAAGTGGCACAGTCATTCCTCAAGGTGTCAATGCCCAGGAAGCTTCCAAAATGACACTTGGATCAGGGAATTCGCCTAGTGATGAGTAAGAGGTTCTTAAACTCCAAGTGGAAGCAAGGATCTCCAAGTGGACTCAAGAACTGAAGTATAACTGAAGTGGGAGAGGACACTAGTCAGCTCTCAAGCTGACTCATCCTTTCTCCAAAACTCCTATATATAGAGCTCTCTCATGAGGTCTAAAGAGGCTGGAATTTTGTGAATGTAAGGAAGTGCTGTTGGTTTGAGTTTAGAGCTATTGGGTGATTGCTTTGAAGGAGGTGAAGAGGAGATTTCTTTCTGCTGGGAGGTGTTGCTGGATTGGGCCTCTTATGGTTGTAACACTTCTCGAACTTTACTTCTTCCATTAATAAAGCATTTGAGGTTCTTCTATATGCATGTGTCTCAATGGTGTATTGTTATGCTTGTGTATTTGATTTATTCTAATCCTTGAATCAATTATGAATGTATGCTTCTTGTAGTTTCCCTCTCTTGCCTTTTTGTAGGATCTTTGTGTAGCTGGGCCAGTGAAAGAGCAAGGAGCTGGGAGCAAGCAGCAAGGAGAGAAGATTGGATCAATCATTAGCGAAAGACATCGGTTAGTGGATCTCTTTCTCCCCTATTTTACTTTCATAAAGAAGAAATCTTAGATAGCTTTGCTTCAGTTGTTGCTGAGGTACTATCACCCTTAGAGTGGGATAGGGTCATTCCGTATTGGATACTTTTCCCTACAACAAGGATGGAACTAATTCAAGAGATAAGGCCTTCTCCCATGAGAAGAGGAACCATCTCCCCTCCTTCCCAGCTATATAAACCTTTGTTTTTCCCAAGCACAAGCTAGCTTTTAGTCCTAATTAAGTTCTAGCTGAAGTTTTGATTTTGGAGTAGTCAACAAGCTACCCATAGTTTGTAGCTTTCTAGTTTGTGTTTAAGGGAGGATTGTGAGTCTGGTTTGGTGTGAAGACTAAAGGGAAGAGCCTTGAGACTACCATTGTCAAGGTTATCCATGAGATGCTAACAGAAGTGTGGGAACCTAGATATGTCGGAGGAGAAAAACAACATCAAGACATCGATTGTAATCTCTTCTTGAACTAATATAGATGCAACTACCGATTGATTTCCTACATGAAATGTCATCTCACATATTTATGGCTTAATTTTTCTTCACCTGTTAAGTAGGATGAATACAATATTGTATGTTGTTATGTTTGTTGTTTGTTGTTGTTTGCTTGTTTCAGGTGTTTGAAGGAAGGAAACGAAAGATAGCTTGAGAGAGGAAGCAGGATAATCACAAAGTGGAATAGCGTTCTAGGAGGTAGGCCCTCTTAATTGATTCTAGCCTAAGGAAATCTTCCATAGATTGTTTGTTTGTGACTAGACCTGCTCTCTCGAGCTAGAGGAATTGTTTGTGTCTGCACTTAGAATTTACCTGCATCACAAGAGGTAGTAGGTAATAATTCGATAGCTATTTTTAGGGATGGGATTTCACATTCAATGGGTAAAACTGCTTCCAAACCACAAACAAGTTGGAAAGGAGTAAAACCAATTGATGTTTTTGCAGTAGTACGGTAAGGCCACAGTGCTAAAAAGAGCATAGAATGCCAGTTTCCTTTATGAATACCAACTATCCATTTGATCATATTGGTTAAAAATTTATTGAAAGATTTGACCTAAGCATTAGCTTATGGATAGTACAAAGTAGAGTGATCATGGGGTAGGCCGATTTGTGCTGATAGTTCGACCATCATAAAGTTACGAAAATGACTACCATGTTCTGTAACAATACTTGTGGAACACCAAACCGAGAAATCACATGATTGAAAACTATTGCAATTTCGTTGTCGTCTCTATATGTAGGCATTTCCTCAACCCATTTCTTAAAGTAATCGACTGCAAGGATAATATACCCATTCCCTCCGGTTGAGTGAGGGCTATAGGTGATGAAGGTGATGCCCCATTTGGAAAAAGGACCGACAACTATGATAGGATGAAGAGGAGCTGGAGGTGCTCACATTTTGCGATCATAGATTTGGAAATTATGGCATTTGTGGATTGTAGTAATGAAAATTTAAACATTAACGGCAAAAAATAACCAGCACGTAATATCTTTTGGGTAGTAGCATATTGTTATAGCTCCAAACCTCACTCTTGATGTTTGTGATGCTGCACTCATGGCCTAGGGCAACCCCTCCTTCCAGACCTGGTCCAAATATTCAAAAAACAGTGTTTTACTCCCTATACGCGACATTGCCCTGAGCTAAATGCGTGTGTACGTGGGTTTGTGTATACCCAACCTGCATATATGTCTTAAAACACTTTAAAAAAATTAAAACTCCTTAATTTCGAGTGGAGATCGTGGGTTTTACCTACTGATTACCTATTAGTGCCCGTGGCCCAACTGTTCCCAACGAATTCCCAACTAAAAAACTACTTTGGGAGAAGTATAAAAAGGCTTCAATGGGAAGGCCTAAGGGAGGAGAGAATAGAGAGAAAGATCACTCTGCTGAGATTTTCCCTGACCAGGTCTGAAGATCCTTGTGCTTCCAGCACTTCCCCCATTTACAGGAAACCCTTGTTTCCTTGTGTGATGATGTCTTTCTACTTGAGAGATCATGGAGTAAGTCATGGAAGGAGTTTGTTGAAGGCTTGAGACTGGACGAATCCGGAGGACAGTTCCGCTTGGAGCCTACGAAAGGACGAATCAGGTGAAATCATTCCTTTCTGTACTTTAGTTATTTATAATAAAAGAAACACTTGTCTTGTTCCTGATATAAATCTTCTTCATGTTCATGATGTCAATGTTATAATTCATATGTGAATGGTTTTTGTAATTGTATAACTAACTACCTTTCCTTATGTTATGAAGATGATTTCTTTATGATGCTTGGTCAATATACTGCTATACTTTCTGGAATTGTTTGTTTTGTAGGTTGAAGGACTAAAAGGAACTCCAAGAGGGTTTGGAGGGCACCCTTGTGAAGCTTGGGGGCTTGCACCGGTGTAGGCTGTTGTTAGGAGGTCAGCGTAACTTCCTCTGTTACCTTCGTTGGTAGGACTGGGCCGTCATTATCCCAGACTATCTTCAAAAGACCCCTTACTTTACTTTCTTGTATTTTGGTATCCGGTCCTCATCACCTGGAGCGGAAATACTCGAAAGTTGTTTGACTGGTTGATATCTTTTAGGGACTTTTTAGTGTGTGCTCTATGCTCTTAGTTGGCCTAGCTTTCATTTTTTCTTGAGTCTTTAGTTAGAACTTAATAAAAAATTCAAAGTGGCTAACCGATCACCTAGATGGTCTCAAAGACTTCGTGGTCTTTCACCACCAAGTTTAGAGCCTTCTCCTAGAAGGCGCAGAGGTAATACTGCCGGTGGGTTTCATCTCATGGCAGCTGATGCATCGGGGATTGATCCTCCTCACAGGGACATTAGTGTTCAAAATAGGCCTGGAACTTCCATGGAACAAGAGACGAACACTCCAGTTCTTTCTCAAGTTCTCTTTAAATCGGAAGATAACATAGAAGTAGAATAATTTCAAGAGTCGTTAGCGGCTCTGAATTCTCCCTTACCTTCTAGTTATCTAGAAGTATTACAATACATTGGGTCTCTGATGCATAGACCGTCAAGTCCAGGTCATATTACGCACTTACCATCGATGGCTACTACTGGAAGCATGGCTTCTACCACAAGTGCTACAACTATGCAGACTCCAACTTCAGTACAAGGGGGAGGAACTATCTCCATCCCCTCTACATTTTTATTTGGGTCTTTTTCTAGCACATCTTTAGTTGGGTCTACCTCCATTCCTTCTACGAGTGGAAATTCCCAAGCCAATGTTTTTAGTACTAGATTCTTCCCATTTGGCACCCATTCACAAGGTATTCCATCAGTTCCTTTTAGTGCCTCCACATCCATGATGGGTGGATCAGCTACATTTCAGGGTTTTCATTTTGGAAGTGATCATATAACACATTCCAACTTGACGATAGGATCTATACCTTTTTCCTCTACAGGACAAAGCAGTAATTCCTTTCAAGGTTGGACTTGTTAGCCTCCTGTTGCAACAGGTGTTCATATTTCATGATTGACATTTTCACATGCCAAATATGTCATCTTTCATGCTGCAAGGTTCCATATTTCCAGAAAGAGATCAGAGAAGAATTCATGAAAGTGTGCTAGCCCAAATGCCACTGCGGTTTCCAAATTTGATGAGTTATTCCATTTTGATAAGTTTTTATGTTAAGGGCAGGCCAAACAGTCTAATCTTGGCCTCCCTAGGTTTCAATTTCATGTTTTAGAATATAGAGAAAAATATCTGTCCAAACAGCTTAATCTTGGCAGATTTGTAGATAGGTAGAGAATCAAAGGAGCCCAACTGCTTAATCTGGGCCCTGGCAGAAATAAGTGTAGATTTAGATAGGAAAGCATTCAAAAGAAAAATTGTAAAGCTAGGTCTGCATGTCTAAGTGCACCCAAACCAAAAAGAAGAAAAAATGTTAGGAGAGTAGGCTGGGTAGGTAGCTTTGATGTTGCAGAATGTTCATTCATGACCAATTTTGTGTTTCACAGTGTTATATCTTTTCAGATCACAGTCATGATGCAGTTTCATCTGGAGGAGCTCAAGCTAGACATAACTAAGTTCCCCTTCTTCCTCTTTCCCCCAAGTCACTCACTAACTGCCCTGAAGAGGTCAAGATCTACTTGAGCCTCTTAGTTTCATCATTTTTCATATCATTTGCCCTGGTGAACATCTGCTTCACTCAAGGCTGCTCATTCATCTTCTATGAGCCACTTTTCCCCAAAAAACAGCCTAAGGTCCCTCACCTTAGTGCTTTCTTGTAATTTTCATATTAACTACTAACTCTAGTATCTAACTCCCTATCAGTTTTCCCCTTCCCCTACTAAAACTATATATAAAATTTCCCTATGTATATATTCCCTCCCTGGGACTATAGCCATATTTCTTCAAAATCAGGGAAAAAACAGTTCATCTGGGGCTGCTTTTAGCCCATCCGTGTCCTAAATGGGGTTAGAATGACACCTGGTCATGCTAACAACCTTCCCCCTTAGCCATAAACCTGCAAAAAACCCACTTTTTGCGCCTTTGTCCTAAGTTTTATTTATAAAAACATATCCCGCCCGCTCATTGACCCCCATAACCCACATTTCCTAAGTTCTAACCCCCACCGCACTTTATTAAAATGGGAATATTCTCGCAGATTCCCATCCCTTAACCCTCCGCTGTCTCATCCTTCCCGCCAACTGTCAGATCTGGCCCGCCCGAGATCTACGGTGGGTGGGCCTTCCCATCTCCGAACCGCCCGAAGGTTAGCGTCCGGGAGATGGGCAGTATTCCCGCCGTACTCCCACCATGCGTCACCTTCTGGGCTGTGGCGGAGCCCCCTCTGACAAAACCACCCATGCCTAAAGGCGGTGCGCCCGAAACCGCTTACCACCTTCCGCCCTCCTACGTCAGCACCACGTCACCGCTGACGTCACCATCCCGCGTCGGCCTCCTGCCACAGTGTCCTTGCCACGTAGCCGCCACCATCCTGCCACATCATCAGACCCACCGTACTGCCACGTCACATCCGTACTTGCTGACGTCACCCTGCTGACGTCACCCGCCACATCATCCGTTGTACCGGTCCCACCTGCTGACGTCAAGCTGACGTCATCAGCAGTTTTTGGCGCGAAAGGAGAAATCGCAGCTTCGGAGCCCCGGAATTGCGCATCGCTAGGTAAAAAGGGTCAAGATGGAAAGCCTTTTCGTCGCTCAGTTTCCCTCGGGCCCAGAATTTGCGGTTTGCGTAGATTTTCTTCAGTTTCACCTTTTTCAGAAGCGGTCAGCACCATTTTCATTCCAGATGAACAGAGGATGCATTTGCAGAAAACAATTCAGCTGGACAAGACAGAAAAGGAGCGAAAGCAGTTCCAAAAGGACACAAAAGGCCGCACAGCGGCCCTTAATTTTTGATTGGACACACAACACATCAAGGAAGCGGCCCAATTCATTTGTCAAAGAGTATCAGAGGAGAGATAAAGCATCAAGGAGTATCAGTTAAACTTTTAAATAAATTCTTCAGTTCCCAAAGCAGGTCAAAATTAAATGGCCTCCAACAAAGTCAAATCAGGTAGTGAAAGCCCATCCAGGCTCTCAAATCACAGTTAAAACTTTTAATGCTGCCAAACCATTATGGAGCAGATACCCATGCACAGTTATTGCAGAAGCACTACCCCAAGCCAACAAGGACAACACTTTTACTGAATTTTGATATGGCAGCCCTCAGCGCAGCCAAATATATTTTCTAGCATTTATTTCTGGATAGGTTTAGGTTAAAGTAATGATTTTCTTTCAGACCTGTTTAGGTCAAGTTGTAATAGACATTTTTTTCCTATATATACCGCCCTTTTCATTGTTTCAAGGGTTGGTCGATTGATAATTTTCACTAGAGACTCACACTGTACACCTGAGTTGTTCTCTATAATAAAAAATTGCTGAAAGTTCGGATAACACACTGTTTGATGTGTTTTTGATGGTTTCTGGAGGCTGAATGATAAAATTCTTGTGCTGCAATATGAACCAATAAGTACCCCTTATCTCTGTTTTCATTTATCACCATCTAAATAGCAGAAAGAAAGATTAGTTTAGAATTTGTTTGAATACACTCTAGGCTCAATTTCTGCTATTTCTTTATGTTTTCATCTGAACTGAATTGGTAATGAATATGAATTCCTTCTGGCTCATATTTACCCTAATTCACCTGTGTTTGACAGTTACCTAGGGATTCTTTACTGCCCCTAGATAGAGTTCTTTCACCCCTCTCTGTTAAGCTGAAATAGAGATTCTTAACTGCCTCTCGTTCCTTAGCATTCAGTCCATCTTTTAAAACCTGAAACATTGATTCACGTGCAGCTACCTTTCTTCATTTTCTTCTCTTGTGACCAAGAAAACGCACCAGAAGTCCTACTCCTCGACTCCACGCCTAATGGTTTGAAAACCTCACACTGTCCCTGCCTCTTTATCTGAAGACATCAATCTTCCCACCAAAATCAAAACAAAAACCCCTTGAACTCAATACCTAGCCTAAGATCATTTTAAACAAAGCTAAATCAGAAAGAGAGAGCCCTCTCTGATTGCAGGTGGGCTAGAACCTGCAGTCCAAAGTTGGCATGTGGTTACCTCGGCCGTATCCTTTCAAGAGCTTAAGGACAACCTGAGTGATAGCATAATGGCGACTCCATTGGGGACCTTCCACAGATAAATTCACAAAAAATCAGGTAAGAAAGCTCTACTGAGACCATAAGTCAATTTTTCAATCACTGTCTATTCCTTAAAACTACAGATGAAGCCTGAATGTTAGCCAGGTAGCCTTTGAAACTGTTCTTGCTTTGCATTTACAGGAGTAACTAAAAGCTGCTTCAGTCAATCTTCATGTTAGTTTTAAGTTATAGATAGCTGTCCCAGATTTTGATTAGTTCCCTGCTAATTCTAAAAACATTCAAAGAAAAATACCAAAAACAAATTCGGAAGCTGGCTCCAAAGAGGAAAACTCGTTATACAAGATCAAACCCAGATCCAGATCCCCCAGCTGTTTTTGAAAACCCAAACTTAATCCCAAAGATCCTTAAGAAGCAAGAAAAACCAGAAGATTTTGCTGATTTGACTCCTAAAACAGCTCAGCCAAACGTTGTTCCAACTCCTGGCAAGGTTTTATTCCGGTCAACCCCTGCTTCCCCTTATTCATCATCCACAGCTCAAAGCACTCCTTCCACACCTTCATTCACTGCACATACCACAACTCCTACTATTGTTGTTCCAGTTACCCCTGTTATCCCTGTTGTCCCGGTTGTTCTATTCATCCCTGTTGTTCCTGTTATCCCTGCTAATATGGCTAATAGATATTCACCCCTGCAACGCCCTGCTAATCCTCGAGATTTACCTCAAGATTACCAATCTAAAATCACATATTTTGATTCCACTGGCCCTTTTACTGCCCTTCAGCATACCAAAAAGATGCAAGACTATTTTGAAAACTACGAAATAGATGATGATAGCGTGAGAATGAAAATTTTTGTTCAAAGTTTAACCGGTGATGTTAGAACTTGGTTCAGATCACTTGCTGTAAATTCCATAACCACTCCTGATCAGCTTTACCAATCCTTTACCAATAGATGGGAGAAGAAGAAAGACCCCTTGCACATACTAGCTGAATATGATACAATCAAAAGAGGTCCTCAAGAGACTGTTTTGGAGTACTGTGCAAGATTCAATAATGTCTACAATGCAATACCACAGAACTTAAGGCCTCCACCTGACCTTGCCTTGTACAAATTCCCTGATGGTTTTGACCCTGATATGGCATACCAGTTAAAAGAAAGAGCTCCTCAAACCCTTGCAGACGCACAAAATGTTGCTGTCACCGTAGAGGCCAACTTAATTGCCAAAAGAAATAGAGCCAGAATGGAAAGAAGAACCACCTTTAAGGAAGAACCCTCAGCTTTTGACCAGAAGCTTGATGCTATTATCAGTGGCCTGCAAAGGCTGGGAGAAAGAGTAGAAACTGTTGAAAGAAAAGCATCATGGGAAGGACAACAGTCCAATCCACAAGGACCCCAAATTTCAGAAAAGCACAGAATACAAATGATACTAGATCTAGTCCAGACCATGACATAAGACCCCCTTTTCAAGACAATTATGTAGAATGATCTACATCTAATCAGCCCATAGAAGACGCTCACATGAACCTGATGGATCTAAAGGGTGAGCATCAAACCTTCCTAACTCAAGAAGATCAGGATGAACATGACTGTAATCGATTCCAAACTAAGTTTAGTGAGTCTTTTGACTTTAAACAAGGATATGATACTGCTGTATATGAAGTGCACAAACAGTATAAACTGAGAACTAGGACCATTGATATATCTGAACCTAGCAAATCGAAGGATGGCAAACAACCCAACAAGACTAAAGGCAAGGCTGTTATAACAGAGCCAGCTGATACAACTGTCCCAAATCCACATCAAGTGACTATAGAAGACATAACTGAAACGTAACCTTCTGTTAATCAGCCTCTGCCATCGTCTTCATCAAAAGAGAACTCAAACAGTGTTCCAAAAGGCCCTCCTAGAACTGAAAAAAGCAAGCAATCATTTCTGATAACGATGATAAACAAGATAAAGAAGAGCAAACCGCCGATAATTCAAATGAAAAGGAAAAATCTGCCATTATCAACACCAAGACTCCATTGGAAAAGCCTTTCAAGTTAGAGGCAGAGATGGGAAAATTGAAAATATCTGTCCCTCTCTCAGAACTTGCAAAACACGATGTGTACAGGCAACAAATTCAAAGATCACTTCAATTACCAGAAATCAAGGATGATGTAAATGTTTTGGATGATTCCCCTGAACTGTTGTTTGGTCCAGAAGTTAACAGAAAATCAACACATGGACCTGTCCCACCCTTTTACGTAAGTTTGCATATACATGACAAGATTTTACACAATGCTATGTTTGACTCGGGTGCATCGCACAATCTTATGCCCAAAGCAGTTATGGACATACTGAACCTTGACATCACAAGACCTTACAAAGATTTATTTTCATTTGACTCAAGTCAAGTGAAGTGTTTAGACCTTATCAAAGACCTGTGTGTTTCATTAGTCCAATATCCCAACAAGACCATCCTCATGGATGTAGTGGTTGCTGACATTCCACCCAAGTACGGTATGCTCCTATCAAGATCATGGGGAGCAAAACTCCAAGGATCCCTTCAATTAGACCTTTTCTACGCCACCATTTCAGTCTTTGGGAAACCAAAGAGACTGTACAGACAAACATTGATGAAATACGTGGTAAGTAGTGAGAGCAAGCCTGAAAATTTTCCCATTTACTCAATCCATTCTGATATGGATTCTTTCATTTTATTTAATGATGAAACAAATCTGCCCACTGATGATAAACTGCTGGCTTTAGAAACAAACACACATATCAATGAAGAATCGGTTGCCCACATTGAAGAAACTGTCAAAACAGCGGATGCAACCAGCATGTTAGAAGAACCTCCCCAAATAGAAATTTCAAATCTGCCCCATCCTAAAATAGCTCAAACTCTTGGTACTAATCACAAGCAAGATATCACATGGTATTTAGAATTTGATGGCTCTGTCAAGAAGTTAGGAGCAGGGGCATGTGTCTGGATTCACAACACACATGACAATCATGCAGAAGGACATGCCTACAGACTGAACTTTAAATGCACAAACAACATGGCAGAGTATGAGGCTCTGCTGTTAGGCCTCAAGCTGCTCAAAGCTCTAGGAGCTGAAAAGGTGTCTATCCTAGGTGACTCTGATTTAATAATACAACAGATGAATGGTAATTTTGTTACCAATGACAATAGAATGAGGTCCTACAGAACTGCTGCTACCAATATACTCAATGCATTCATTGAATTCAAGCTGGCCAAGATTTCAAGAAATCATAACATTCATGCACACAGCCTAGCCACTTTCGCTAGTACGTGCAAGCTTCCCTTTGAGCCAAACCATCACTTCACTGCGGAGATAAAACATAGGCCCGCTGTCCCAAATAACGTTAAAGATTGGCAAGTATTCGAAAATGATGCCTAGATTAACAATTTCCTCACCCTTGAGCATGAATTTTCAAACACTAACATTGACATGGATGCTATGACAGATCCAGAATAGCAAACAGATAAAAATCAGCAGGCTGTAACTGCTGCAACAGCCAAACAAATCCTGAACCCAACTGTTTTTGACAAAGAAAACATTGAACAGCTGAAACAAATGCACATGGAAGAAATTGCCAAAACAGAGGAAGAAATCATTGAGCTGAAAGATAACTTTTTGCCTGCTGGCCTGACCCCACTAGAAGATATGTTTGATGCTAATGATGTCCCTAGAAAACCAAAATTTCAACCTATGAACGTTGATATACAAGAACACAACATTGGGACAGCAGAGAATCCCAAAATGATCAAATTGTCCAAAAATCTGCCACCCGATCAAAAGCCCAAATACATTGATCTGTTCAAAGAATTCCAAGACGTGTTTGCTTGGAGTTATGAGGATTTGAAATCCTATGACACCTCAGTGATCCAACACACCATTCCCTTAAAACCGAATCAGAAACCTTTCAAGCAGAAACTTAGAAGAATAAATCCTATGCTTCTTCCTTTAATTGAAAAGGAAGTGAAGAGAATGTATGAGGCAGGCATAATAGCACCCATCAGATTTTCTGAATGGGTATCCAATCTGGTTCCTACAAGAAAAAAGACAGGTGAAATTAGACTTTGTGTAGATCTGAGAAATTTAAACCAAGTCTCCTTAAAGAACCATTACCCTTTACCCAAAATGGACCACATCTTGCAGAGAGTAGTGGGAGCATCTAGAATCTCTCTATTAGATGGCTTTTAAGGTTTTAACCAAATACTTGTTCACCCAGACGACCAGGACAAAACAGCTTTTACCACACCCTGGGGAACATTTAAGTATGTCAAGATGCCTTTCGGACTTAAAAACGCTGGTGCAACCTTTCAAAGAGCAATGGATATTGCATTTGCTAAGGAGATACATGATTTCCTAGTTGTTTATCTTGATGATCTCACCCCATTTTCCAAATCTGATCAAGAACACCTCAAGCATTTAAGGCAAATATTCATGACATGTAGGAAATATGGCATTTCCTTGAATCCCAAAAAGTCTCTCTTTGGCCTTGAAGAAGGCAAATTACTTGGCCACATCATATCAAAAGATGGGATAAGAATAGATCCTGAAAGAATCCAAGCAATCCTCCAAATCCCATATCCAAGAAGCATAAAAGAGCTGCAAGCATTCCTTGGGAAGATCAACTTCCTAAGGAGGTTTATTCCAAATCTAGCTGAGCTAATAAGATTATTAAGCAACATGTTAAAAAAGGATGCCAAGGTAAAATGGTCCCTAGAAACCAAACAGGCTTTTGAAAGCATAAAATCTGCCTTGACCCAAGCCCCTGTCCTTACCAGCCCACAGTTTGACAAAGATTTCATTATATTTTCATTTGCATCAGATCACACAATCGCTGCTGTCCTGTTACAAAAGGATGAAGAAGGAAACGAAAAACCAATCGCATTTTTCAGCCGAGCTTTAAGAGATGCCCCTTTGAAATACCCAATAATGGAAAAACAGGCCTACGCCTTGGTTAAAGCAATCAAGGACTTCCGAATTTACATTCTGTATTCTCATGTCATTGCCTACGTCCCACATGCTGCTGTGAAAGATATTTTAACCCAAGAGGGATTAGAAGGCAAGAGAGGCAAGTGGATTGCAAACATCCTTGAATATGACATAGAAATAAAACCAACCAAGCTGATAAAGGGACAAGGTTTAGCTAAACTGATGTCCGAAACAAACTTTCAGGCCTTAGACATTAACTAGCTGGACAATGAACAGGAGCTGGCAACTCCACAGATCAGTGAAACCTTTTTACAGTCCCCATGGTATGCTGATATATGCTTTGTATTGTTAAACCTATGTGCTCCCCCAGGATTGTCCAGAACAAAGAAAAGATTTCTGAAAATGAAGGCTTTAAAGTTTTGTGTTTTAGATGGTGCATTATTTTGGAAAAATCATGAAGGCATATTGCTTAACTGTTTAACCATGAATGAAACTAACAATGTCATGAAAGAATTCCATGCAGGTGACTATGGAGGACATCTTTACTGGAAGTCCACTGCTGATAAAATTTTACGGGCCGGTTTCTATTGGCCCACCCTTTTTGTAGATGTAAAAAGGTTTGCTGTTTCATGTCACAAATGCCAGATTTTCGAGGGCAAAAGAAAGTTGTTGCCCCTGCCTCTCAAACCCATCTCAACCGAAAAACCTTTTCAACAATGGGGTCTTAACTTCATTGGAGAAATCCATCCCTCCTCCTCAGGCCAGCACAAATGGATCCTAACAGCCACTGACTATTTCACTAAGTGGGTTGAAGCCATTCCATGTAGACAAGCCAATGATACCATTATTATCCAATTCCTTGAGTGCAATATCCTTTCTAGATTTGGCTGCCCTGAGAAAATTATCACTGACAATGCTGCTGCCTTTAAGTCCAAAAATATGATCAATTTTTGCCACAGATTTCATATTACCTTGGGCCACTCTACAGCCTACTACCCTCAAGGTAATGGCTTGGCCAAGTCATCAAACAAAAGCCTCATCAACATCATAAAGAAGGTGCTAGAAGAAAACTAGAAGAACTGGCACAAAAAACTGATAAATGCCCTATGGGCAGACAGACTTTCAACTAAGAGATCAATTGGGATGAGCCCTTATGAGCTTGTGTATGGCATGGAGGCCAGATTTCCTTCATCCTTGGGCATCCCTACTATTAGACTGTTACAGGAGATTCAGGCTGAACCAAATGACATTCAAAGAAGAATCAATCAGACAATTCACCTTCGGCAAACCAGAGAACAAGTTTATGACAGAGCTCAAGTCTTGCAAGAAAAGCTCAAAAAGATGTTTGACAAGAGAGCTAAAGCTGAAGATTTTTACATGGGCAACAAAGTTCTAAAATGGGATTCACAAAGAGAAGACAAAGGCAAACATGCAAATTTTGATTTTTTATGGAAAGGTCCATTCGTTATTTCTGTTGTTCAGGGAAATGACACATATTTTCTCAAATCTGTAGAAGACAGCACTGTTGAAGAAGGCCCTGTGAATGGCCGTATGCTGAAGCATTACTTTGATCCCTGTTGTTGAACACAACACAGCTCTGTATATACCTTTTGTACAGTAATATTTGTATTTATCAGCACTTTGTTTTCATTTGTATAGCCAGACCGATTGCTAAAGAAACAGTAGTAAATTTCTGAAGACACTGCCAATGCAAGTATTCCAGTTTTAAAGGGCTCTGTCTCTGCACTAATTTCTGCAAAGAAGCAAAAACAACATTGTCATATCACAAAAATTTATGGTAAAAGGTAACTGTTGGCAATTTGCAATCTTCAGGCAAGAAAAAGGCAATAAGAGAAGAGCATTTTTCAGCAACTGTTTCTAGACCAAGGCTAAAGGAAATACATCAGTATTTGACCCATGTTTTTCAAAGGCACAGTGCTCAAGCAACATTGTACATAAAATCAAACACGCAGAAGAAAGCAGGCGATGCTAAACAGTTTATAGTAATTCAGTTGATGGAGAAGGTTGTTCACATTTCAAATTTTCATATTTTTAGCAGCCAGAACAAAGAATTTTTTCAGTCTACAACAACAATAGAAGATCAAGGCAGTCTGACCTGCTGTTCTTGGCTTTTCACAAGGAAAAGCCATCTCCAAGTGGAGCCACTGTTAGCCTCCTGTTGCAACAGGTGTTCATATTTCATGATTGACATTTTCACATGCCAAATATGTCATCTTTCATGCTGCAAGGTTCCATATTTCCATAAAGAGATCAGAGAAGAATTCATGAAGTGTGCTAGCCCAAATGCCACTGCTGTTTCCAAATTTGATGAGTTATTCCATTTTGATAAGTTTTTCAGTTAAGGGCAGGCCAAACAGTCTAATCTTGGCCTCCCTAGGTTCCAATTTCCTGTTTTAGAATATAGAGAAAAATATCTGTCCAAACAGCTTAATCTTGGCAGATTTGTAGATAGGTAGAGAATCAAAGGAGCCCAACTGCTTAATCTGGGCCCTGGCAGAAATAAGTGTAGATTTAGATACGAAAGCATTCAAAAGAAAAATTATAAAGCTGGATCTGCATGTCTAAGTGCACCCAAACCAAAAAGAAGAAAAAATGTTAGGAGAGTAGGCTGGGTAGGTAGCTTTGATGTTGCAGAATGTTCATTCATGACCAATTTTGTGTTTCACAGTGTTATATCTTTTCAGATCACAGTCATGATGCAGTTTCATCCGGAGGAGCTCAAGCTAGACATAACTAACTTCCCCTTCTTCCTCTTTCCCCCAAGTCACTCACTAACTGCCCTGAAGAGGTCAATATCTGCTTGAGCCTCTTAGTTTCATCATTTTTCATATCATTTGCCCTGGTGAACATCTGCTTCACTCAAGGCTGCTCATTCATCTTCTATGAGCCACTTTTCCCCAAAAAACAGCCTAAGGTCCCTCACCTTAGCGCTTTCTTGTCATTTTCATATTAACTACTAACTCTAGTATCTAACTCCCTATCAGTTTTCCCCTTCCCCTACTAAAACTATATATAAAATTCCCCTATGTATGTATTCCCTCCCTGGGACTATAGCCATATTTTTTCAAAATCAGGGAAAAAAATAGTTCATCTGGGGCTGTTTTTAGCCCATCCGTGTCCTAAATGGGGTTAGAATGACCCCTGGTCATGCTAACAACCTTCCCCCTTAGCCATAAACCTGCAAAAAACCCACTTTTTGCGCCTTTGTCCTAAGTTTTATTCATAAAAACATATCCTGCCCGCTCATTGACCCCCATAACCCACATTTCCTAAGTTCTAACCCCCGCCGTGCTTTATTAAAATGGGAATATTCCCACAGATTCCCATCCCTTAACCCTCCACTGTCTCGTCCTTCCCACCAACCGTCAAATATGGCCCGCCCGAGATCTACGGTGGGCGGGCCTTCCCATCTCCGAACCGCCCGAAGGTTAGCATCCGGGAGATGGGCGGTATTCCCGCCGTACTCCCGCCACGCGTCACCTTCTGGGCTGAGGCGGAGCCCCCTCTGACAAAACCACCCATGCCTAAAGGCGGTGCGCCTGAAACCGCTTACCACCTTCCGCCCTCCTACATCAGCACCACGTCACCGCTGACGTCACCATCCCGCGTTGGCCTCCTACCACCGTGTCCTTTGCCATGTAGCCACCACCGTACTACCACATCATCAGACCCACCATACTGCCACGTCATATTTGTACTTGCTGACGTCACCCTGCTGACGTCACCTGCCATGTCATCTGCTGTACCGGTCCCACCTGCTGACGTGATGGTGACGTCATCAACATTTTTTGGCCCGAAAGGCGAAATCGCAACTTTGGAGCCCCGGAATCAGTTTTTGAGCCCTGGGTAAAAAGGGTCAAGATGGAAAGCCTTTTCGTCGCTCAGTTTCCCTCGGGCCCAGAATTTGCGGTTTGCGCAGATTTTCTTCAGTTTCACCTTTTTCAGAAGCGGTCAGCACCATTTTCATTCCAGATGAACAGAGGATGCATTTGCAGAAAATAATTCAGCTGGACAAGACAGAAAAGGAGCGAAAGCAGTTCCAAAAGGACACAGAAGGCCACACAGCGGCCCTTAATTTTTGATTGGACACACAACACATCAAGGAAGCGGCCCAATTCATTTGTCAAAGAGTATCAGAGGAGAGATAAAGCATCAAGGAGTATCAGTTAAACTTTTAAATAAATTCTTCAGTTCCCAAAGCAGGTCAAAATTAAATGGCCTCCAACAAAGTCAAATCAGGCAGTGAAAGCCCATCCAAGCTCTCAAATCATAGTTAAAACTTTTAATGCTGCCAAACCATGATGGAGCAGATACCCATGCACAGTTATTGCAGAAGCACTACCCCAAGCCAGCAAGGACAACACATTTACTGAATTTTGATATGGCAGCCCTCAGCGCAACCAAAGATATTTTCTAGCATTTATTTCTGGATAGGTTTAGGTTAAAGTAATGATTTTCTTTTAGACCTGTTTAGGTCAAGTTGTAATAGACATTTTTTCCTATATATACCGCCCTCTGCATTGTTTCAAGGGTTGGTCGATTGATAATTTTCACTAGAGACTCGCACTGTACACCTGAGTTGTTCTCTATAATCAAAGATTGCTGAAAGTTCGGATAACAGACTGTTTGATGTGTTTTTGATGGTTTCTGGAGACTGAATGATGGAATTCTTGTGCTGCAATATGAACCAATAAGTACCCCTTACCTCTGTTTTCATTTATCACCATCTAAATAGCAGAAAGAAAGATTAGTTTAGAATTTGTTTGACTACACTCTAGGCTCAATTTCTGCTATTTCTTTATGTTTTCATCTGATCTGAATTGGTAATGAATATGAATTCCTTCTCGCTCATATTTACCCTAATTCACCTGTGTTTGACAGTTACCTAGGGATTCTTTACTGCCCCTAGATAGAGTTCTTTCACCCCTCTCTGTTAAGCTGAAAGAGAGATTCTTAACTGCCTCTCGTTCCTTAGCATTCAGTTCATCTTTTAAAACCTGAAACATTGTTTCATTTGCAGCTACCTTTCTTCATTTTCTTCTCTTTTGACCAAGAAAATGCACCAGAAGTCCTACTCCTCGACTCCACGCCCAATGGTTTGAAAACCTCACGCTGTCCCTGCCTCTTTATCTGAAGACATCAATCTTCCCACCAAAATCAAAACAAAAACCCCTTGAACTCAATACCTAGCCTAAGATCATTTTAAACAAAGCTAAATCAGAAAGAGAGAACCCTCTCTGATTGCGGGTGGGCTAGAACCTGCAGTCCAAACTTGGTCTGTGGTTACCTCGGCCGTATCCTTTCAAGAGCTTAAGGACAACCTAAGTGATAACAGGACTAACCCTGTGGTTAGTAGCATGGGAACTGGGAATCCTTTTTTCGGCCAACAAGGGAATAGGTTGTACTCCACAGTTAGTTCGTTTCGAAGTATTCCTCCCTTAACTTCTACTTGGAATCCTTATCATGGGTTATTGACTCCTTATAATCCTCTAGGAGGGAGCTTTGCCGGTTATGGAGGTTTTTCGGCTGGAGTTGGTAAAACTCTGAGTTTTGCTGGATCACAAGGTCTGCCTTTTAGTTCAGCTGGTTCTGCAGGTTACTTCGGGCAGCCTGGTGCCTTCCAAAATCTAGGCCAATCTTTTCAGAACTTTGGGAACTCCACCCAGTCTGGGTGGAATCCCCAAGGTCCTCCTAGGCTTCCCTTTTTGGCAATGTTGAACATGACAGATCTCATGAAATTAACAAACGATCCAATCAAATACAATCCGGCCTGGCCTTTGATCCCAACCAAACTCCCTTCGGACATTCCAAAGTTTGAGGGGAAAGGCAATGAAGACCCAGGTGACCACGTAACAACATTCCATTTGTGGTGCTCATCAAACTCCCTTATTGATGACTCGATTAGGTTGAGACTTTTTCAACGCACCTTGACTAGTAATGCGGCCAAGTGGTATATAGAGTTTCCAGGGGGCAGCTTTACATCTTTCGCCGACTTAGCTAATATTTTCTTAAATCATTTCCAGTTGCTCGTCCGTTATGATGCCGGAACTGAACTTCTGGCCAATTTCTGTCAGGACACGGCAACTCACATTTCTGACCACATTCAGGAATGGAGACGAAGAAAGAGGCTTATTAAAGCCGAAATTCCCCTGGAATACCATCTCGAATGGTTTTTGAAATCTTTACAACCTGAAATCTCTAAGGATGTCTCCCTGTCCGGAGTCTATTCTGAGGAGCAAGCTATTTTTAGAGCCCAGCAATTAGAGTTGATTTATTCTCAGTCTGGGATTCTACAAAAAATCTTGCCTGATGCTCCCAGGACTAAGGTTGATATAGCCAAGTCGAAGCCAGGTCCCCACATGGATGGTATTGTTGGATCGGTAGACACAAATGCAGTGAACCTATTGAGTCAACTGCAGCAGTTGTCTTTACAAACTGCTTCTAACAACTAGGTCACATCGCCTAACCCTTCGTCTTCCCAACCCTCTTCAGTTAATGCCATCCAATTTGCCAACCTCAAAGGAAATGAAAATTCCAATGGGAAGAAGAAATGACGAGGTAAGAAAAAGAGTCAAGATGAGAAGACTGACGCAAATAAATCCGGCAATACCGCTGGTGGTGGTAGAAATGAGTCTAAAAGGAAAGTCAAGTTTCCATGCAAGTTATGCAGTGGAGACCATTTAACTCATCTCTGCCCAAAGATTCAAGACGCTCAGTGCTTGTTAGGGCAGCAAGGGACTTCTAGCTCTCAAGCTATGTTAACCAACCCTTTTCCCCAAGGGCAACAACTACTTGCTGGCACGAGTTCAAACCCTGGTACCTTCGCAGGGGGCAACGAGGAAGGGGAAAAGTCATCAAATGTTTTCATGATGGGTTCCAATGTCCATGTGGCCACTTGGTCACATGATTATGGCGAAGCAGAAACTTCCAAGGACAAAATTGCTCCCAGAAATACCGACCTTCATATTGAGCGACCCCCTGTCGAGACTATACCATGGATACCGAAAGGTTCCGCTAAACGCGCGACTATTAATCCTAATGCTAGGGCCACCCAAAATTACTCCCGTGTTGAGGATCTAGCTCAGAGTCCATGCGCCAAGTCCGCTTTAGAGGTTCTCCAGTCGTGTCCAGCTCAACGAAGTGCTTTACTTTCGGCAATTGGGGTAACTTATCCAACTAACTCTTTAGTGCTCACTTCCGACATGTTAAATGTCAAAAAGTGACTCCCTCGTCATATGGCTTTCCAAATAAAGTCTACATACCAGAAAATTAACATTTTTCATACCGTTATTAATGAAGGAGCTTCCACGTGCGTCATGTCATTGTCATGCTGGAAGGCTATTGGATCGACTTCGGCTGTTCCTTCACCTACCCTCCTGACTGCATTTGATGGACATTCTCATAAGCCACATGGGATTATCCCGACCCTTCCCATATGTGTTGGGGGGAAGGTCGTTAATATTGAAGTAGAAGTCATTGATGCTAACCTAGACTACAATCTCCTCTTAGGAAGGAACTGGGTATACGAAATGGATGCCATTGTTTCAACTCTGTTTCGTGTCATTTGTTGTCCTCATGAAGGGAAAATCATTAAAGTTGATCAATTGGATTATTGTCCAGTCGATCCTCAAGCAACTTTTGACTCTATTGTCCCTTTAGTGGATAACCCTCGTCCACCTACTGAGAATCTAGGAGTTGGGATGTATTCTTCATTGATGGGTACCTTTGATCTTCCCTCTCCTATCACTAGAATCAATGTCATTTCATCATCTAAGGAGTCTCCTAGAAAAGAGTTCTTCCAAACTCATTATTTTTCAGACCCTTGGACCTTTCCTTCACCTACGACGACATTAGCTGAAGGACAAGTGAATGGAATGGCATTCCCTATGTCTGCAGCTGAGCTTAGATACTAGTCTATCGTTAACTCTACAGACGACCACTCTACTCCTTTTTCTGAGGAGGAGCTAGATGGTGATGTGGCCCCGGCCTGGACCCTTGATTCTACCTCTGCCTTGGACTGCTTAGATATGGTTTTACCTTCTGAAGAAGCAATCCTAGAAGTAATGATGGGTGTAGATCGACCTTGGGAAGACTTACACCATCGTTCATATTTTCTTCCTCCATTGCAGGAAGTAGAATCTAGGTTCTCCGAGCTCTTTACTAGTGATGTTTGTACGGTATCAAATCCTTTGGCTCCAGCACACTTTCGTGCCGAAGGTAATATGTCGGTGATTTCAAAAACGATATCTATAAACATCTCTACGAACCCTAACATGATCGAGAATCTCTTCATCAGAGTCGAATGTTCCCCTGAAGAAATTCAAGTTTACACCGACCTTTTCAAGGAATTTCGAGATGTATTCGCTTGGTCTTATGAAGAAATGCCTGGCATTGATCCATCTATAGTTCAACATGAGATCAAGACGTATGAAAACGCCAAACCAATTCGTCAAAGGCTTCGGCTGATTAATCCTAGGAAAGCAGCAGCCATTAAAGCTGAAGTAGAGAAGTTGCTCAAGGCGGGTTTTATATACCCTGTTCCTCTTACCGATTGGGTTTCTAATCCAGTCCCTGTGGATAAAAAGCAAGGAACAATCCGAGTCTACATTGAATTTAGGGACCTAATTAAAGCTTTTCCCAAAGATAATTACCCCACACCATTTATTGATCAGATTATTGACGAGTGTGTGGGTAATGAGATTTTTTCCTTCATGGATGGTTTTTCCGGTTATAATCAAATCTCTATCCGTCCTAAAGATCAACATAAGACAGCTTTTATATGTCCCTGGGGTACCTTTGCATACAGAAAGATGCCTTTTGGTCTTAAAAATGCTGGAGCTACTTTCCAGCGGGCCATGTCATATCCTTTCCACGACATTAAACATATCATCGAAGCATACTTAGACGATCTAGCTGCTCGTTCTTGAAAGAGAACTGATCATCCTAGTCACCTTCGTTCTGTAGACTACTTTACGAAGTGGGCCGAGGCCATGACCACTTATAAAAACGATAGTGAAATGGTAGCATTGTTCCTTTTTAATCAGATTATCTCAAGATTTGGTATCCCGAGAGAGATTGTCACTGACCATGGCAGTCATTTCCAGAATCAACTAATGTCTAAATTGGCTCTTAAATTGGGTTTCCACCAGGAACATTCGTCTCCTTATTATCCTCAGGCCAATGGACAGGTCGAGGCAGTCAACAAAACTCTTAAGATGATCCTGCAAAGGACAATCGACAAAAATCAGTCCAATTGGCATCTTATGTTGTATCCGGCTCTTTGGGCATACCGAACCTTCGTAAAGACTGCTACTGGTTTTACACCTTTTCAGTTAGTTTATGGGATGGAATCTATATTTCCTATCAAATGTGAAATTCCATCTCTTAAGTTAGCTGTTGAGCTCCTTCCAGAGACTTCTAGTCTCAAAGAGCACCTCCTTCATTTGGAACATCTCGATGAGTAGCGTCGAGATGCCGCCACAATCAATGAGGCTCATAAGAAAAGGGTTAAAACACAGTATGATAAAGCTATCCGTCCTTGAGTCTTTTCTGAAGGCGACCTCGTCTTGGTCTACGACCAAGATAAGGACACCTTGGGGGCAGGCAAGTTCAAGCCTATGTGGTACGGTCCCTTCATTGTTAAACGAGTTTTAGAAAAAGGGGCATATGAGTTAATTGATTTTGAAGGAAACAAGTTGGCGGAGCCCCGAAACAGGCTCTACCTCAAGAAGTACTTTGCTTAAGTAGTAACTAGGCAATGGCTTCTTTGTACATTTTGTATATTTGTACATATCTCATCGAGATTTTTTGATATCGACACTTTTGGTCTGCTGTGGCAGGAGTTGATGGATGACTTGGTCTATTTTGGATTCGCCGATGGTGCTAGTCGGCACACTCGGAACCTCGCTTCCGCAGCTTGGGTACTCTACTATCCAACTGGTCAATTGATGGTGTCAAGGGAAGTATGCAATAGTCCCACTTCAAATAATATGGCTGAGTATACTGCTGTCATTAATTTACTATCCGAAGCCATTTCTTATGAAATTGATTTGTTGGTAGTCTATCTTGATTCACAATTGATAGTGTCACAATTGAATAACATTTATCGGGTAAGGGATCCATGTTTATATCGCCAGTATTTAAGGGTGAGGTTGTTGCAAAGATCATTTACTTACATTAATTATTTGCACATTCCAATATCTCATAATTGGTTAGCTGATTCTATCACTAATCAAGCATTAGACTGGCACATCAATCATTCATCACAATAAAATCAAGCATCAAAAAGTCAAACTGTATATATATATCATAAAACATCTCAAGTGTACATAAGTGTGTCCAAAATAATATACAAAAATTGGGACTCAAATGCCCATAATCATGTCCAGTACATCTAATTCTCTAGATCAGGATGAACGGCTAAGTAGGTAACTATCGCATTGGCCACACGCCTAAGAGTGCGAACCCAGTCATGTGGCATGCCAACCACATGACGCTGCATATCTACAGGAAGATCCTCTACGGCCGCCATCGGTACTCCATGAGTGAGTCTCACCAAGTGCCACTGAACTGTGTGTAGCAGTCGCTCTGTGTCTGCAGCTGCCTCTTCGGCCCCTCAGCCGCGATGTCTATGCCATGGGAACTCATCTGGTCGTACCGGCCCAATATCTGGAACATGATCATCATATTAATCATTTGAATCCTCTCAAAAATATTTTTCAAAATTCATTAATTCGAAAAAAAATCATAAAAAATAAAAACACTTACCTATGTCGCCCCATGTTGCGGTCAGTGGTAATACTAGATTGGGATCCCCTCGCAAATCCAACCCAGCATAAGGGTAGTCATCTATGGCAATGATCTTCTGCTCCCACCAGGAGAAGAAGTCATCGTCAAATGCAGTCCGTGGGACATCCCCACCTCCTAGACGTTTCATCAAGTCATCCCACCTACCCATTCATGGATCTCGTGGGGTGCTGATTGAAACCAGTAATCTAGGTCGAAGTGCAGGGACCCTCTCAAAAAAAAAAGAACACAAAATAGTCCCATATCCGAAGTTTTTGGTCTGCCCTCTCTTGATGGAAGTAAGCTGGCTTTTCAAGCTGGCCAGAAGAGGAGTACACCAGTCAAATACAGTGGTGAGACAATCTACCGCCAAGCTCATGGCTGGCCGTGATGCCTGGTGCAGAGAAGATGATCCGTTCACTCTAGAAATAGTGAACAATATTATCCTCAGCGATAGACTGTCCACATGTTTGATTGGAATTTGACTTCCAATCTTCTCTAGATGTCCCGGGCAATATATATGTATGTAGTCCTTGATCGAGAGACTTCCTCGTGTCCTACCCCTCGAATGTACTACCTCTCCCCTTCGAGAAAGGCCTGTGATGAAATAAATGTCTTCCACTTCTATCCTGAGTGGCATCTGGTCAATCATAAATGAATCATCCTTGATGCTCCAGTAGTGAATGAGCATCTCAAGCAGGCATGTGTTTGCTTTCATATTTGGCATTTTGAAGAATTTTAGCAAACCACATCCCCATAAGGCATCCAAAGCATTGGGATCGTTCATAACCTCATCATCCACTAAGGTATGCTCTCTTTCTTGCCAAGTGATTAGCATCTTGAAGAAAAAATAATTTTAGACCATTAGTTTTTTTGTTTTAAATGTTCGCGGCGTATACGCGGGTCCATTTACACACAGTCGTGTGTAGGGCCCACATGTATGCGGGTTTCATATATCCAACCCGCGTATACGCCGCGGTGAAATTTTTGACAAAAAATTCAATGGTAAAACTTAAATTAAAAATTCTAAAACTAGTCACAATTGAATGCAAGACAAGTATAAAGGTTACCTGGTGATTTTGGAAGGATCTGAACGGTTGAATTTGGCGTATGGAAAAGTTTTCTTCCTTTTCTCTACTCCTCTGTTTTCAAACTCAAATGGTGAAAATGGTGAGTCCAAAAACTATTTTATAGGCTTTGAAAATGCAAAAATTTTTCAAAACTTGATTTTGTTTGGTCTCATGTAAATTTTAACTTGGGAGCTTGGAATGTCGAGAATGGTTTGATTTTCAGGACATTTTGGACATTTTTCGACAGTTTCGAGTCGGTTCCATGACTGCTGACCCGTCATGGCAGGTATCGTTTTCTCACTGGCATATAGGTTAGGGAAGCCATTTTTCCATTGCATTATGCACACTAGCCTCCATTTGTCGATACACTTGCCATAGGGTCGATCCCATCGTGTTATGGTTCGTAAACCACTTTCACTCACCAATTTTTTAATCATGACACGATGGTAGAGCCATCCTTTTCATGGGCATTGTAGTTAGCACCTCACTGACATTTGTTGCCCATGCTGCTCTGATCTGAGTAGACTCGGGAGTCCTCTGTAGTCCCGCCATGACTTATGCGATGAAGACTCATTCCTCTTTTCTTCTTCGCTTCATTCTGGCCTTATACCCTAGAGGCTCCTTTGTGTTGAGTTGTACTACTGCATTGCATTTTGACCATTTGCACCCTTTTGGCCTTAAGCCGGCTTCACTTGGACTCGTGTTTAAGCCAACTTTTGACCATGACTACTGCGAAATCAAACTTGCATGCCCTTGCCTTCTGCAACTTGACACACCTTGATCCATGGAAGGAACACACCTTTGAGTGTCTTTGACCAGTTTTCACCTCCCTGCATTGAGCATAGGAACGTTCCAATCCCAGGAACTAGATCATCTGTTTCACTGACACTCATTCTTTCCACTATACTATAGCATTCTTTTATTCTTTTTCCAGCTTAAAGAAAAAGACAAAAAAAAAATAATATATTCCAAAAAAAAAGCGGGAATGAGACAATATTTCCACTTATTGTTGGTAGCTAGAGTCAGTCATGTCGCCCTTCAACAAAGCACTCAAAGCAAAGTCTCCTCCATTTAGGTGGGATTTAGTTTGACCTAGGCACGCCTTAACCTTGTTATTGAGTTAGTCCTCCCCCGATTGGTTATCTCTTCCAATCACATGGAGGGTTCGTTCGTGCCTCCTGCATGACGAACATATACAGAGTCATCATATGCTACCACATAGTCACATTGAGTCGTGCTTTTGTTCAAGGGAAGTTAACCTGAATCGGCCTCTCTACGATGTCTCTTGACTCATTTTTCAGTCGACCATCCCTGGTTGTCAGTATCATGTCTATCATCACATCAACTATATTGGTCCTTTACTCATGCCGGTTTGAGAAGGTCCCCATCGACTTCTTGTTGGCGGGTCTTGTCCTTATCAACGACGACATCTTGCTCTAAGGACAGGCCTAGAGCTGCACCCTGGCCCTATTTTCATTATTGATAGGTCACCTTGTGCTCAGCATCGATCAGTATCATGGGTCTTTGACTGAGTGGTTTCCCTTGTGTTCGACATCAGCTTATATTATCACACATTGGGATTCATGTAGTAGCTTGGTTTCCATTTGACCCTATTGGTGGATACCTTGCCTCTGTCTCAGCTTTCATTATTGGTTGGTTTAGAGGGTTTCTGTCATGCATTAGCCACATCTTGTGTACGCCGAAAACATGCTTCGGTTGGGTTACTACATCTATTTTTGTCCGATTCCTTCCACATTATTGGCCTACGGGTTACACTCGTGCTAGATTGATGAAGGATGCCTTAATGCCTTATTTCTAGTGGATCTTTCCCGATCGACTACGACTCATTACTCTGGGGCAAATATCTAGAGTCCATTTGGCAGTACCTTGGGGTTTGCAGTCATTAGTGGTAGATCCTTCGCTATCGATAGTGGGAAACCATCATTGTCTCCTGATTGATAGATTCTTACAGGTGTTTGACTCCAGCTCATCTATTCACACTTGTTAGATTGTACTGGGTACCTTGACGCTCATAATCATTATCGGTGAGTAGTCTCGCGTTTGTTAACGGTATACATCAATGACCAGTAATCAAACGATTTCTCACATGGTCGACTCCAGATCATTTATTCCCATAGTGTAGAAATGTACCACGATGGTTGGTGAAGACCTCACGTTGCATCAGCATTCATTGGGTCACTTGGCAGTTGTTCCTGTTGCTGCCCGTTGATACCATTCTACCTTATATGTTGCAGTCATTCATGGTGACATTCTATATGTTGGCACCTGAGTTTGCAGTGTAGTACCATCCTATTCCATCATGTTCATTTGGTACCTTTTGTGATCAGTCTTTGATATCAGTGATCAGGTTCATTCTTCAGTATCATTGGCATTCTTATATGTGATATTCAGACATGTACTTGTTCGATCGTGATTAGATGATCCATTATGTATTTTACAGTTCTTTATACTTCTATACTTAGTGGATCCGCTTGTACTTGATATGCGGACATGCTTTACTTTCTCTGAGCATGGGTATGCCCACCTCAGACAGTGTTTCTTTCTGATCTCCTTTTGTGGCTTGGCAGGCTGAACTCTGGTGAAGTCCTTCTCAGTTTTGGGCAGATTTCCTTTCCATGAACTTGCTTAATACATTTCGGCCATCATGTACCCCTTCTGACCTCATATATTAGGGGGCATCTGTTATAGCTCCAAACCTCACTCTTGATGTTTGTGATGCTACACTCATGGCCTAGGGCAACCCCTCCTTCCAGACCTGGTCCAAATATTCAAAAAACAATGTTTTACTCCCTATACGCGACATTGCCCTGAGCTAAACGTGTGTGTATGCGGGTTTGTGTATACCCAACCCGCGTATATGTCTTAAAACACTTAAAAAAATTAAAACTCCTTAATTTCGGGCGGAGATCGCGGGTTTTACTTGTTGATTACCTATTAGTGCCTGTGGCCCAACTGTTCCCAACGAATTCCCAACTAAAAAACTACTTTGGGAGAAGTATAAAAAGGCTTCAATGGGAAGGCCTAAGGGAGGAGAGAATAGAGAGAAAGATCACTCTGCTGAGATTTTCCCTGACCAGGTCTGAAGATCCTTGTGCTTCCAGCACTTCCCCCATTTACAGGAAACCCTTGTTTCCTTGTGTGATGATGTCTTTCTACTTGAGAGATCATGGAGTAAGTCATGGAAGGAGTTTGTTGAAGGCTTGAGACTGGACGAATCCAGAGGATGGTTCCGCTTGGAGCCTGCGAAAGGACGAATTAGGTGAAATCATTCCTTTCTGTACTTTAGTTATTTATAATAAAAGAAACACTTGTCTTGTTCCTGATATAAATCTTCTTCATGTTCATGATGTCAATGTTATAATTAATATGTGAATGGTTGTTTTTAATTGTATAACTAACTACCTTTCCTTATGTTATGAAGATGATTTCTTTATGATGCTTGGTCAATATACTGCTGTACTTTCTGGAATTGTTTGTTTTGCAGGTTGAAGGACTAAAAGGAACTCCAAGAGGGTTTGGACCCTAACTGGATCTTCTCAAACAAAGGACCCTCAGGTGCACCCCTTTTTTTGTATAGTTTGTTTATATTAGCATCATGGTTGTATGGAATGTGTGTTTCTCTCTGTAAATAACCTCTGATCTGCTAGGGTATCAACCCAAGACCCTAGGGGAATTTATCCCTTAACACATACCCAGACATGTGACCACCACACACTCTAGAGTAGCAGTCATTTAATGTTTTTCTGGCCTCTTGAAGAGTCAAGCAATGCTGAAATATAGAATTGATACCTCGACAATAAAGAGTGTCACCAATAATATTGTTTTCTTGGGATTGGCTTCAGATTCAACGATGATCAGTTTTGGATAACTCGGGCCTAAAAGTTTGTGTTTGGATATATATAATGATATATATAATCTTCTGCTACAGTTTCTATATTAGTATGAGGAAAGTCACACAATTGCTCGGCGAAAATTGAATATTTCTTTGATTTGTATTTTTCAAATTCCAAATCAAACTCGTGTAAGATAACTATCCACTTGGAGTATTTCCCCCCTGGAAATTGTTTAGTGAGAATATACATCATAGGGTTGCAATCTAAAATGAAAGTTGTTTTTCAAAGAAGTATATAGTGATGGAATCGTTCAACAACTTCTACAACTACCAAGGCTAGCTTCTACACATGTGTGTATTTAATCTTGGTTTTAGTGAGACTTCTACTCAAAAAGCAAATCACATGTTCGCTACGAGAATCATCCTCTTGGACTAACACCACGGAAATGGTGGCATCAGATGTGGCTAAGTACAGAAAGTAATCTCGATGATAATCAGGTGGATGCAATAATGGTGGATTGGTTAGTGGATATTTTAATGCATCAAAAGCTTTATCAGAAAGCTTATCCTAGAAAAATGTAAAGCCCTTTTTCAAGAGTTGAGTAAAACCTTGGGTTAGTTCGGCGTAATTGTGGATAAATCTAAGAAAAACGTTTTCTTTCCCATTCAAACTTTGGAGTTGAAAAAGGCTAGAAGGAGCAGGAAAATTCAAAATTGCCTCTACCTTGAGGGGGTCAACATGAATGCCTTCTTTCGAAATGATGAAACCTAGAAGCCGACCTGATTGCACATAAAAAATACATTTGTGCATATTCAAGTGAATATTGTACTGCCTACACCTAATGAAAATTGATTATAAGTGCAAAGCGTGATCCTGCCTTTTCATTGAATGGGCTGGTAGGTCATCTAAATAAGGCTAAACAATATGCTTGATATTGTGGAATGCATAAGACATTGCTCATTGAAAGGTTCCGCCAACATTTTTCAGGCCAAATGGGAGTTTACAATAAGAAAAATTTCCCCATGGGCATATAAATGTGGTTTTATATTGATCGGCAGGGAGTATGTTTCTCTGATTGTAGCCAGAAAATCCATCCATGAATGAAAAAAATTCATTCCCGACATAGTCATCGACAATTTGGTCGATATAAAGAGTTGGATAATTTTCCTTTGGACAAGCTTTATTAATATCTCGGTAATCAACACATACGCAAATAGTTCCTTGTTTTTTATTAACGAGCATAATATTTGATACCCAATCAGTTAAAGGAACGGGGTAGATGAATCCTTCTTTCAACAATTTTTCAACCTCTGTCTTGATAGCGACAACTTTTTGTGGATGTATAGGACATAATCATTGTCTAACGAGCTTAACATCCAAATAAGTTTTTACTTCATGTACAAATATGCTAGGGTTGATTCCTGGCATTTCTTCGTATGACTAGGCAAAGATGTCACAAAATTCTTGAAATAGGGCTTTGTAAGTTTGGATCTCTTCTAAAGAACAAGAATCTCCTATATGAATATTTTAAGTTATCCTGGGTTTCACTAAGATATCTATGGGTATTGTTCCCGATATGTTCCCTAAATTCTGTTCAAAATAAGAGGAAAGGGTAGATATTGGACATTGAGGATAACTAATGGTCTTAGATGAAAACATAGATGAAAAATTATTCTCAATTTTCTAAAATGATGGCAAGAAAGTTGAATGATGATGAGTATCATTCCATGTCATTTCATCCAAGGTCACAACTTCCATAATCCCTTCACCAGTTAAAAAATCTGTGTTAAAAGGATCAGGCATAGAGATTGGTTCCAAGCATGAAAAATGGGAATATTCGTCAATAATCATATTCATTTGATTGTCTTTAGATGTTGATGAGTTAGAAAAGGACTGAATTACCTCATAGGCTAACTCAAAAGGCTATGAGGCATTTCATTTCCATATAAGATCATTTCTGATTCTGAAGGTACTTTCCACGGATCTCCTGATTCGAAAGTACTTGATGTAATCATGTTAATATGGGCATCATTATGAAGGAAATTGGGTGGAGGGAACACGAAAGTTCCCATCAAATATGAGTCTTTGAGAAGACCAACACCAACTTCTTCATATGGAGTCATTTATTTTCCAACAAAAGGCACACTACTAGTGGAATTAGGGTCTGAGGTATAGTAGGATAATTGGTCTACTTTCACAATTCTTCCTTTGTGAAGAAACATGATCATCCTAAAATATGATGAGACTATTGCCGCCATGGCATAAGTCCAGCTCTGACCAAGAAAAAGGTTATAGTCAAGTTGAGCATCAACAACCTCAACATCTATTGCAACTGTTTTTCCCTCTAATTTGATTGGAAAATAATTTAAAAGTCCATATAGATGAAAACCTCTTCCATCAAAGGCTTTCAAAGTTGTGGGAGATTGATTGATTGTTGGAGAAACCAAATCTTTACAATAGAAAATGGACATAATACATGTCGATGCTCCTTCGCCAATCACTATTCGAAAAACTCGTCGAGTTTTGACATGAACTGGTATCTAAAAATCCAATTGGTGCAAGAGACGTGGGACATGATTTTCAAGATCGAAAACAATCAAATTGGAGTCATGAGGATCTACTACTACTATGGCTAATAATAGTAACTTCCTTTGTGTTGGACAAGTCTACAACACTTCAAGAGCTGACATTCCGGAAGGTGACATAGTCAAATCTTCAACGATGTTATAGTTCTGAGCAGCCCTAGCATGAGGATTAAAGGTTGAATTTCGAAGAATACCATTAGGAGGCGGATGAATTATCATATCAGGGTTTTATTTTTCAATATGCAATGGCTCAAAATAAGGAGGAGTATATGTGGAAGTTTGAACATCTAGACTGGAGTCATTTCCATCTTCAACAAGAATCTTTGATGTGTAATCTTTGGATCTTGTTGCTACCATAACTTTTGAATAAATCAGCATGATATTTGTCGATGCAGATGAGGAGGATCAGTCATGAGAAACAATTTTACTGTCTTGGGGAGGAAAAGGGTCCTTCAAAATAGCGGGACTGGGTGAACATTTGACAAATTTGGAAACTTCGGCACGATGTGGGCACTCCTCGGTGTAATGATCTTCATCAGAAATTAGGAAAGGATACCGAGGTTTCTTCTTTCCATTAGATGTTTCATTCTTGTTTTATTTCTCCTTAGAAAGAGTGTCTTGTTTAGCTTTGCCTTTTCCCTTTTTCTTATTTCTAGATTTCTTACCCTTTCCGATAGATGACTCTATGGCATTAATTTCTACAGTAATTTCAGGAGAAGGATCTTCTTCAGGTGAATTAGATAGAGCTGAAATCTGAGTTTTCTTAGAATTTTTCTTTTTGTTCTTAGATTTTTGGCTCACATAACCAATGATTCCATCTGTGGCATTTGACGTTGTAAGGGATGGATTAGTTTGACAAGGTTGGGGTAAATTTGGGATGTTTTCATACAAAGTATCAGCTTGAGTATAAACAAGATCAAGATATTGAGGACGAGTGATTACTTGCTCCTTAGTCACAACACCCACTTTGGCCACATCTTCAGATATTACCAATAAAAGAGATTTTATGAACCATTCAGCCAAAATATGGTATCGAAAGTAAAATTTAACCAGGCAATGTCTTCATCTCCATTAATGAATGTGATCTAAGATATGGGTTGATGTTGATTGGTTTAAAGAAGTTACAAGTTCGGTCCCATTATCATATCGAACGGGCAATTGAAAATGGGTTAAAAAAGTTGTACCAAGGGCATTAAATGTGCTGAAGGAAGCACACGAAAATTATACATATCATTTAGATGTTGAACCAGTTAAGGTCTGTTGAAAAAGTCGTAATCTAATAGAATTGTTGATTAATGAGTCAGACACACACTAAAGATGATAGGTAATAACATGGTTGGATGGATCTTCGCGTGACTTACCTTCAAACTTAGGAATATCACTAGGAAACATAGTAGGAATGGCTACCCAAAATGGTAAATAAAGAAGTGCATCATTAGTTAACCAATAGAGGTGAGGCAAATCCAAAGTTGCAATGAAGGGAAACTGGCGGTTAGGATCCTGATATGGATAGTGATAACCCTGAGGGATGAGTCTTGTACCGGGAGGAGGATACCAAGGATATCCTAGAATAGCCTGAGTAGTTAGAATATGCATACCTCCTGGATATCCAGGATGAGCCATACTGTATTGTGGTTGTATAGGTTGTTGAAATGTATGACCTAGGTATGGTTGATTCTGAAAAGGGAGACTCTGACCCATTTGAACTTGAACGAATTGTCCTTGAAATGGTTTATTTTACAAAGGTTGACCTTGGAGAAATTGAGCTTGAAAAGGTGGACCTTGAACAAACTAACTCTAGGGAAAACCTTGGAAAGTTTCCCTTGAAACGACACTTTCATATATGGCACATTAGGCTATACAACAGACATTTGGGGTATTGACAAAATTGTAGGAATAGATTGAACACCAGATACCTGAGGTAAATACTGAACAAGGGATTGCACCGTTACTTGTGATATAAGTGGGACAGTTACCTACGATACTCCTAGAATGGGAGTTTGAGGCGAACCTGAACCTGGGTTCTAAACAGTCATTGGTATAGTAGACTATACCAAGGTTTGAGGAGTACTTGGGATAGGATTCTGAAGTGGTTGCTGAGTAGGTGTCGATCGATTAACCTGAACTGTTGGTTGGATTTGAAAATTCATACCTTGAAAAGGTAATTACTATATCGGTTATCTAGTATGTTGAACAGGTTGATACAAAGGAACTTGAGAAGAAACTGGAATTGACTGTTGATTTAATGAAGGATTCCAGATTGTATTCATTCTAGGGTAAGGCATTCTAATGGCGGGTTGAGGCATAACAGGTTGACCAAAACTGATTTGAGGCATTTGAGCATAATTAAGGTAATTCTCAGTAGGGGGTTGTCCCCCAGCTGCAAGATAAGATCCACCAAAAGGTTGTCGTCCAGGTGGAGGATATGACGGCTGCCCCCTAGGTCGGTAATAACAACTTGTTGGGTTCGTTTGTAGATTACCAACATTACCAGAAATCATATTAATGAATTGTTCAGATGTCAAACCTTCATTGGTAGGGTTAATTACACCAGCTGACATGTTTGAAGGCAAGTTTGAGGAAGAAGCTCCTGAATAAGCTCCCACGAGAGAGTGATATCCAGGTAGTAGAAAGCCACCATATAATGTTGACTCCAGAGAAGTAGAAAACATAGATGTGTCTGATGAGGTACTTCTAGAAGCCATCATAGACCAATCAAAACCTAGTATGGTAGAATAAGAAGTTGTGTATCGCAGAATCCCTTGTCCTAAAAGGTTTAAGTGTGTGAAATACCAAGGTTCAGGGTGAAAATATCTAAACAAAATCTCTGAGATATTTGTAGGTTCACTAGTAGAAACTATTGGCTCTTCCTCTTCATCCGAAACAAGTTCTTCAATGGCAATGAGACCAGGAGAGAGACTATCAGTAATAATAAGTTTCACACACGGTGAATGTGGAGGATCTGGAGTATATGTTGTAGCAGGTGTATAAGTCTCAGGTTCAGAAATATCAAACTCAGGCTCATCAATATCTGGTTCAAAAATGGGATTTGTATCTGAAAAGTCTCCAATATCTGATTCAGCGTGAATGAGTTCAATAATTTGTAAATCGGTTTCTTCTGAGTGTGATGTTAGTTTATGAGTTTGATCAAATGCAGTTTCTGTTACTTCAAGACCTAAAATAGTAGATGTTATCGTTTGATTAACTTCAATTCCTCTTACATTAGAGTCTATAATAGTAGAAGTTTCAGTTTATGTTGCAGTTCCTGTTGTGGGGAAAAATTCCTATGCAGGACGATCCTATCCACCTAAGGTGTGACAGTGCCTTAGCAACAAACAGAGACAGCTATTCTAGTATTCTTCCTTTATGAATTAAGAATGAAGAGAGAGGGATGGACTAACCGGTGTCTTCCATTTGTCCCTCGATCTGGCTTCTCTTCTCTTTGAGAGTTCTCAGCTACTTGCCTTCTCGCTCGCCCAGCTTCAACAGGTCTCTGCAAGATCACAAGAGGAGAACACTACACAAAGACATAGATTCATATTCATAACTAGTTCAGGATTAGAAATAAACTAAACATACTAATGCAACCATACATCAAAGATACATCAGTATATAGGAGAAACCAAGATAGCTTTATTGATGAATAACATGGTTCAGGAAGAGATACAACCCAGAGGGCTCCAATCCAGCATCTCCTTCCCAGCAAATGGAATTCCTATCTTCACCTCCCTTCAAAGAATTAAGCACCCAATGATTCCAATCTCAAACCAACAACAATTCTTTGCAATAACAAAATTCCAGCCCCCAGATCTCATGGAGGAGAGATCCATATATAGATGTTTGGAGAGAGGATGAGTCAGCTTGAGATCTGACTAGTGTCCTCTCCCTCTATCAGTTCTTGATTCCACTTGGAGGTTCTTGCTTCCACTTGGAGATTTGGAACCTCTTACTCATCATAGTCGAATTCACGGAGGCAAGTGTCATTGAGGAAGATTTTGGAAGCTTCCTAGGTTTTGACACCTTGTGGAATGAACTTGCCACATGTAAACTCTCTCTCAGCGCACCCTGGTAGTGCTTCTACCTGCGTTGCAGTGCAGGTAGCCAGTGTTCACTTTGACATTCAGCGCAGACAGCTAGTGGAGCCACTGAATTGATCCTGAATTGACTTGTTTTTGAGCAGTTTCTGGTGGAGAACTTCTGTGAATTGCTGTGGTTTGTTAGCCTTGTTCCTCTAGGGGTAGGAACAAAATGTTTAGGGACTTTGGATCCTTTAGATTATGGAAATTTCATGCTCAATGCTGTAAGGCATAAAAATGTCTATAACAGTTGCCCCCTAAAGTATGAGGTCGTTTATTGGGTGAAATGCTTTATCCAGGAGGATCCGAAGTTCATCCAATGCTGGGAGGAGACCTGTAATAAAATACAATACAATACATTATTTTTCATACTGCTTTCATGATCTAGCTGAGGCGGGCATTCCCATGCTCAGCTTTATAAATTCATTTTCCTGTACATAGAACAGACAATCATCTGATGGTAGACTGATAATTTTGATGAAATTATCATCCTTTGGGTAGGATGATTATCTGCTGCAATGATGTGCATGCCAATGTCTTTATCTTTCCTGAAGATATATCGCAGCCCGGATGGATGAAACTAGATCCGGGGTCTTCAAACTCATCCGATCTTCACTCTAAGTACAAGTCGATCCATGTGAGAAATGTTCTGAAGTCGAACATGGAAAGACATCGCTTGATTACCGGTCAATGAGGTAAACCGTTAACAAGCGCGAGAGGAATCACCGATAATGATAATGACTCTCAAGGTACTGCAGTACAATTCACGTGGTGTGGATAAAGGACTTGGCGTCGAACACCACGCAAAATCTTTCGGTCGAAGGTCATTGATGTATACATGTCGCCGGAAGTGAGAAACTTGCCATTGAGGCATGCAAGCTTCAAAGTACTGAAGGGGTTGTTCCTAGATAAACTTCTTGGATAATGAGTTGATGTCGACAAGAAGCGATCCGTCAAAGGAGGGCCTTAATGAATCCCACATCAATGACACGGAACGGAGCTAATGATTTTGATGGAGGTGAAAATGATCTGTGACATATGATTCAGGGTGGCGGTCATGAAAGGATGAAGGATAATGTACGGCAGTGGATGGGACACGGTTGACTTTTCTGAACGACTTCTCTTGAACATATGGCGACATTGATGCGATGGATCGGTAGCATTACCCCAAATATGGATGGTATGGCGAGACCATGGTGATGTGACCGGTGAATGAAACAACCCAACCCGATTGTGATACGGAGGAAAAGTGTCATGTTCAAGAGCGACTTGCTACCATCAAAGTTTTCTTGAGTTTCTCCCAATTTTTCCCCGGTCATTGCTGACCAATACCTCTTTATTTTTGTCAAGCTTGAGGAGGATAACATATGCTTGTTCTATAACCTGCCCTTCGGGCAAGCCCATCGCTATGTTTTAACGCGCCTAGCGATAGTGAAACTCATTCTCGTCTAAAGACAAGTTTGTCGCTATTTAATGATTTTAACGAGTCTAACGACAAGGATAACTCGGTCCTTTTCATTTTTTGAGAGTCTGAAAAGGTACATAAAGTTAACTCCAAAAGTCATTTTTCGTCATCTAATCCCTTTAGTCCGAAAAAGTATAAAACAATACAGAAGGGATGAGTTTTCGATAGTTTTAACGAGCCGAACAAAAAAAGCGCTCAATCTTTTTGTGCAATAATCCCTCAGGTCCAAAAAGATTAAAATCTAGAGGAGGGATAGCACTTCCGGTCGCTTTAATGAGCTGGAAGGCCAAAACTCGGCAATATTTTCATATTTTACGAGTCAGATGAAAAGAGCTTAAAGAAGACTCGTCTTTTGAGGAACGAGTGATAAAACGGGTTAGCAGCTGATTCCAGGTACAGGTTGGAATTTTCTAATCACGGCAGTGTCACAAGGATGGCTAGTGAAATCACTCTTCGCAGCTGTTCCTCAAAATGGGTAAACAATCATATGGAGGTGAACGATCGGCCAATGGAAAAGTGGAGGTGACGGTGCAAACACGACCAAGGCTTTAATGGCTGATAATTTTACATTCACAGTGGTTATTTACCGGGAATTTGGTTCATTTTTTATTTTAAAATGAGCTTAAACGCTGGTGGAAACACTTGCTCATTGCTTATGTTTATTTTTTAACGAGCATGAAGTCCGCGTTAAAACTGCTCGGATCTTGCGTTTATTTTTTAACGAGCATGAACTGTGTGCTAAAACTGCTCGATGGCGAGTTTGCATGCCCCCAACATAATAACGCAAATCGAGGTACATGCATATTGGTCACTATTCAAGCATAGTAACGCTTGAGGTACAACCCATTACGAGGTTGCGCCAGTGGAATTCCGTCATAATCCATTAACTCGTAGGCTCCTTTTGCTAACACTCGTTTAACAATATAGGGGCCCATCCATAAAGAATTAAATTTACCTACTCCCAATTTGTCGGATTCTTGGTCGTAAAGCAAGACCAAGTCACCTTCTGAGAAGACACGGGGTTTGAAATTTTTGTCGTACTGTGCCTTGACTCGTTTCTTATGGGCTTCGTTAGCCAAAGTGGCATCACGATGGGTTTCATCCAATTGGATTAATTCCAAGAAACGGGCCTCTTCTTCTGAAGTTCCGGGGAGGAGATCAATTGCGAGTTTAAGAGACGAAATTTCGCACTGGACTGGTAAGACTGCCTCCAGGCCATACACCAGTTGGAAAGGTGTGAACCCAGTCGCATTCCTTACCGATGTTCGGTAAGCCCACAAGGCTGAGTACAGGATTAGGTGCCACCTTCTTTTGTGAACTCCGATCATCCTTTGCAACATACGCTTCAGGACCTTGTTGATTGCTTCAACTTGTCCGTTGGCTTGCGGATAATATGGGGTAGAGCTGTCGTGAGATAGCCCTAGCTTGGCAGCTAATTCAACCATCATGTGATTGCGAAAATGCGATCCATGATCTGTAACTATAGCCTGTGGTACGCCGAACCTGGTGACTACATGATTGAAAAAGAAAAGGGCAGTTGTTCCACCAGTGTTATCTAATGTAGGCATCGCCTCGGCCCATTTGGTAAAATAGTCAACGGCGACTATGATATACCCATGCCCCCCGGTCGAGGTGGGGTTACATGTCATGAAATCGATGCCCCATTTGGCGAAAGGCCCAACAACAACTATTGGCTGTAAAGGTGCGGGTGGTCTTCTGGTTTTGCTATCAAAAATTTGACAAGCATGGCAACTTCTGACTGCGGTTATGCAATCTTTGAACATGGTTGGCCAGAAGTATCCTGCTCGTAAGATTTTTTGTGCTGTTGCATATCCAGATTGATGCCCCCCACACGCGCCCGAATGACACTCATTCAGGGCTTTTTTGGCCTCCTCATGGGTGAGGCACCTCCTCAGAACTGTATCGACACCACGACGGTAAAGCGTGTCACCGACGATCATGTAGTCTTTTGCTTGGTATCGTATACGTTTCTGTTCAGAGTGAGAGGTGTTTGGCCTAAACTTTTGGGTTTGGAGATAAATTATTATATCTCCATACCACTCATTGCTTGTGGATATCAGAAACAAATTCTCGTCCACGATTGATTCTTCGGATGTTTCATCGTTGGACGACGATGGGAGATTGCACAATAATTCTGCGAAAACTAGAGCTTTCTTTGATTTGGATTTTACAAATTCCAGATGAAACTCTTGAAGGATCGCTATCCATTTTGAATATTTTCCCCCCAGCAACTGTCGCGACAGTATATAAGTCATGGGGTTGCAATCTGATAAAATGGTAGTTTTCCGAAAGAGGACATAATGTCGAAATCTTTGAATCGCTTGAACAACCACAAGAGCTAGTTTTTCAACATAAGAATATTTGTTTTATGTATCATTCAAGTTCTTACTTAAATAATAAATAGGATGTTCGATTCCATCGACTTCTTGAACTAAAACCATCGCAATGGTCGTATCTGCTGCAGCCAGATACAGGTTAATGTCTCTTTGATAGTCTGGGGCATACATTAATGATGCCTTTACTAGAGAATCTTTCAGAGCGTCAAAGGAAGCTTGCGCCACCTGATCCCAGACAAAATGTACATCCTTTTTCAATAGACGAGTATAACCTTTAGCAAGTTCTGCGTAATTTGGAATGAACCTCCTCAGAAATTTTTCTTTCCCTTGGAGTTTCTGAATCTGAAGCAAATTTGAAGGTGGAGGCAAATTAATGATTGCTTGAACCTTGCAAGGGTCGAGACGAATCCCATCCTTAGAGACTACAAAGCCAAGTAAACGACCAGAACCGACGCAAAATACACATTTGTGCGGATTGAGTCTGATCTTGTAGTGTCGGCAACGTAGAAATATCGCTCTTAAATGCTGCGGATGATCATTCCGCTTTCGCGAATGAGCCGGAAGGTCGTCGAGATATGGTTGAACGATGTTCTTGATGTCATGGAAGGCATAATTCATTGCCCTCTGAAATGTCGCCCCTGCGTTCTTTAAACCAAAGGGTAATTTTCGATAAGCGAATGTGCCCCACGGACAAATGAATGCAGTCTTTGACTGGTCCTGTGGGCGGATATTTATTTGATTATACCTGAAAAATCCATCCATGAATGAAATGATTTCACATCCGGCGCATTCATCAATTATCTGGTCGATGAAGGGTGTAGGGTAGTTGTCTTTCGGACAAGCTTGGTTTACATCCCTATAATCGACACACACTCTAATCATCCCCTGTTTCTTCATAACAGGGACAATATTCGATACCCAATCGGTTAGAGGAACCGGGTAGATGAAACCAGCATGTAGAAGCTTTTCAACTTCTGCTTTAATGGCAACGGCTTTCTTGGGGTGCACCTGCCGAAGCCGTTGTCTTACTGGTTTGACATCAGGATACATCTTAATTTCATGTTCAACGATACTCAAGTCAATTCCTGGCATTTCATCATATGACCAAGCAAAGACATCTCTGAACTCGCGAAAAAGAGCGTTATATATTTCTAGTTCTGAAGGAGAACAACCTTTGCCGACATAAATATTCTCTACAACATTTGTTTTAGTCGAGATATTTATGGCTATAGTCTCTTCAATATTGGATAAGTTTCGCTCGGAATCCACCGTATTTACAGTATTTGATAGGAATTCAAAAATCGAAGGGTGATAAAGGTCATGTTGAGTATCTTCTTCATAATCTGGAAGAAGGGAACGATGGTGGCAATCATTCCATGGTGTCCCCTCAATCAACATTGATTGTAGGATTCCTTCGTTAGTCCCATGCACTTTCGACCAAGGATCTAATGGGGTACCATATTCTCTAGACCTATCTACCCAAACGCTTGACGAGCGTTGACTTGGGTTCGCCTCCCATGCCCGAAACATTGATTGCTACAATATTTCTATTGGGCTTGGGGGCAAAACCATTGCATGATCCATGTTGATATCGTCTTCTGAGATCTTTGTGGAAGATATCATGTTGCAGGCTCCTACCAACGCTACTTCTCCTATATAGATTGGAGGTGGAAGTGCGAAAGTTCCCATCAATGTGGGGTCTTTCAGTAGGCCTACTCCGATATTCTGAAGCGAATGGTTGCTTCCATGGATCATGGGAATGCTTCCTGTAACTTGTGAAACATTAAGGAGGAAGTCTTGTTGGTCGACGATTGTAATCCCTCCTTGAAAAGGGAATGCGATCTTCCTAAAATAAGTCGACACTACAGCTGCCATGGCATATATCCACGGTCTTGCCAATAGGATGTTGTAATCAAGATTCCATCGATGACTTCAACATCTATTTCTACTGTTTTTCCCCCTAGTTCAACCTTCAAGTTATTTAGGATACCGTACGGGGTATATGTCCTTCCGTCGAATGCTTTTAATGTCGTCGAAGATCGCGACAAGGTTGGAGAACCTAAAGTTTTCCAGCAACTCATCGACATAATACATGTAGATGCCCCCTCATCAATAATTGTTCGGTGAACAGTTTTGTTGAGGGCTTTCACTTGAATAAGGAAATCTAGTTGAGCTGGTAACTGAGGATCGTATCCTTTGTGGTCGAAGGATACAAGATTGGAATCCTTACGACCAACCCCACCAATAGCCAATAACAAAGCCTGCCTTTGGGATGGGAAATTTTGTAGTACTTCAAGAGTCGACATAGCGGATGGCGATTGGGCCAAATCTTCCACTATGTTATAATGCTGCGCCGCTCTGGCACGAGGATTAAATGTCGACTTTTGTACTACTCCCTTTGGCAGTTTTATTGTTAATTTAGGAATGATGGGCGGTACAACTTCGGTCGAAGTTGTTGTCGAACTACTTGGTTGATCTTTACCTTTGTCGTTCGACAGCTGCGGATTCCCGTAATCTTTGTTCCTTGTCGAAATCAAAGCATCATTTTGTTGCTTGGAGATCAACAACATTAGCACTTGCGACGGGGAAGCACTTCCACTATCAACCAGATTTTGACCTGGATTGGGAAACAGATCAGTTAACACAACTGAGGTTTGCGAACTTTTGAAGAACCTATTAAGCTCAGCTTTGTATGGACAATCGACTGTCCAATGATCCTCGTCACATATCATGCATGGACTTTTTGGTTTCCCTTTCCGAGGAGGGTTTGAAGAAGTTTTTTCGGGCGATGACTCACCTTGTTTCTTCTTATTCCCTTTGTTTTGCTTCTTCTTGCTTCCTGGTTGATTGGTTTCTTTGCCTTTATCTGCTGATACGACATTTACTTCCAAAGCAAGAATTTCTTCTTTTGCATTTTGATCTGAAGTCTTACGGGCTTTCTTAGATGAAGCCTTTGTCGATTTCGCGTTTGCCGTGCCAATCACACCATCGCCGGCATGAGAGTCACTATTTGATTTAGGAGGAGGAGGAATTGAGAATTCTGGTCTAGGGGCGTCAGGTATTTTGTCGTAGAGCGTGCCAGACTGAGTGTAGACTAAGTCTAGATATTGTGCACGAGCAATAACTTGCTCCTCCGTTACGACTCCCCCCTTGGCCACATCTTCCGTTATGGCAGGAAGTAACGACTTGATAAACCATTCAGCTAATAGCTGATCGGGAACGTATGTTTTCACCATCCTACGACGACGATGCCACTCATGTATATGATCGGATATATGAGTGGCCGTTGTCTGCTTGAAGTTGGTTAAGATTTCCGTTCCCGTTTCATACCTTATCGGTAATTGAAAATGGGTTAAGAAAGTCATGGCTAGGGAGTTGAAATTGTCGAATGAGGCTCTAGGTAATTCAATATACCATTTAGCCGCTGGACCCGTTAACGTCCTCTGAAAAAGGCGAAGCCTTATCGAATCATCGTTCAGGGTGTTTGATGAACACCACAGATGGAATGTCATCACGTGATTCGATGGATCTTTGCCTAGATTTCCATTAAATTTAGGAATGTCCGATGGAAGCTTGTGAGGAATCGTTGGCCACCAAGGGGCGTAAGCTATTGGATCGTTTGCTAACCGGTGTAGATTGGGTAACTCTAAGGTTGCCACGAATGGTAACTGTTGATTCAGGTTAGGTGAAGCATACCCAGGGTACGATGGAATTGCCTGAGCAGTGGGCCTTTGCATACCAGCATAATGCAATTGATGTTGGTATGATTGATACGGTTGGTGGACTTGACCACTGTAAAGCGGTTGGTTTTGACCGTTTTGAATGTACGGCTGTCCACTGTTCGCAAAGATCTGCTACTCAGAACCTTGGTACACTTGCTGGAATTGTGGTTGTTGGTATTGCACCAGCCACGGTTGTGAAGCCATGTTCTGCTGCGCTATACTAACCGTCGGACCAAGATGTGGGGTAATTGTACCCGTTTGGACCTGTGTCGCCCCGCCAGTTGGCGATTGTGGTTGTGTCACAGGGTCAAGGGGCTGTTGCATTACAACCTGAGAAATCTGAGGCTGACATACAACAGGCATCGTTTGAACTTGTGACACTGTTACAATAGATGGTGTTGTAGGGATGTTCGACATAGGTACACATTGTTGCATAGAATACACAACTCTTGGTTGTTGGGGTAGCATAGGTACCCAACCACTCGTCGTAACTCCAGTATAAGCTGAATACTGTTGAGAACTCCCGTATGGATATCCTCCCGGAGGGGATAATGAAAGGGCATACTGCCCCCCATACGGCGGCAATCCAGAACTCAAGGAGATTGTTTGTCCTTGGGGACTGGATTGCCCAAATTGACCTCCAAAGGGATCAATCTGGCGAGTCTCAACATAAGAGTTGCCGGATATTATTCCGGAGGAACAAACTGGAACAGACCACACTGTCGAAATAGTCCCTGAGTGGACTCCTTCTAGCGATTGTGAGCTAGTTGGGACAGATGGTACGCCGACAAACATTGTCAGAGTGACGGCAGGGAGTTCTGCTGTCGCTGTGTCATTCGACACAGTCCTAGATGTTGGCGGTTGTTCAGACATTTTGAGTCTATCCAATAGATTGCCTAGCGATTCTACAGGAACTTCCACTGGTGATAGACTAACTTCTGATGTATAAGGAAACAGAGTGACCCCTACTCCAAAATGTGTTGGAGTACTTGCTTGCGGATCTTCTACAATTTCCTCTATCGCAATCAAACCAGGTGGAAGAGGAAGACCGTCAGGTCCGTAAAATATTTCTGGTGCCGAAGAAGGGGTTGATTCGACCTCGACAGTTGTTTGAGTAGCAAGACTCTCTGAACCGGTCGCAGATGGAACTGGTTCAGTAATGCAAGTATTTGCTCTCAGACTAGGATCAGTGTCACTGTCCCTCTGTGGCTGTTGAACTTCTTCTATAGAGGCAGGGTTTCCAGAAATGTTTGGAGTAACCGGAATCTCAGATGTTTTTGGAACACTTGTTCTAACTTTGATACGAGATTTCGAACCGGTTAAACGAGTTCGCTTTGTCCGTACTGTTTTTGATTCCGGAGACAAAGACGGTTGACTTGTAAGCCTCCGCGAACGACGGGGTTTCAATTGAATTTCTTCCACGATTGTGGATTACTCGATCAACCAAAATACAAAAAGGGGAAAGTGTGTTTCCGAATTGAATGAATTTTTTAGACGCTTTAGACACAACTTGCTTTTTCACTTTTAAAGAGTCGAGAAAAAGCTAAAGATGACTCTAGTCTCCTTCGATGTTTTAACGAGCCCAAAGTGACAAATGCTCGGATGGACCTTTTCTGTTATAGAGTCTGAAAAAGGCCAAAAGAAACTGCTCTGGAGTTCTAGGCAGAGGGTGTGCCAAACTTTTCGCAAAACCGCAGAATACTTTTTAGGGTACGGGCGGTCGATCTTCCTGAATGCTGTGTTTAGTGCATTGCGATCAGTAGGGCGGCCGACACGGCTTCCTATGGATAAAGGTTATATGCCTATAAGGGTCTCCCAATATATATCCGACGGTACGTGGGAGCACAATCCGTACTGGCGCTATCGTCCCTCAGGAGGAATCACCCACCATCAACGAGATCGACAGTCACCAGGCTTTACGACGCCGAAACACGTATCTAGCCTAGACCTCTATGTTGTGCGTTATGTTGCAAAGCGTTGTTAAGTTCTTTCAATTTATTTTAAGTTGATCTTTTTAGAAGTTTGCCTTTCTGGATCACCACGAGATGTATGATACAATTCCTAAATGCAGTCTAAAGATGATAAGCAAGCTTTATATCTTTTCAACTTTGAAAATCCTAGCTACTAAGGGAAAAGAAAGACACCATCTTTTCTCAGAGAGCAATCAACACACTCTAATGCACTTTTCCTAAATCAAGCATGCAAATTATCAAGATGCAAAATGCACAATGCAGGTGTTTGTTTTCCGCTTTCTTAGTGTTGATGCCTACAAAGAAAGCTTTTTGTACAACTTTGAATTTGCTTTTAAATGACAAATACAAACAAGTTTACTTTTTCGAAATCAGAAAGGGTAGAAGAGAATACAACACTTTACGACTTTCGAAATGAACACTTGTTTCGACACTTAAAAGAGACAAACTCAAACCACAAGCAAAAGTAAATGTATAATCAACTGTAAACAGCCAATGAACTCTCTCCTAAGATCACGATCAACAGATCTGAATCAAGGGCTACAGGATGATTATTTCACTCATGCAAAGGAAAACTGTAAATGACGCCACAAACACATAAAAACACTCACAGTCTTTTTGTACAAAAGGAGGCAGAATTTAAGCAAAGAAAAGGAGTTATCAGACTGGTACCTATGCTAGTTACAGGCTGCAAAAATCAGAGATCAAAACAAGGCAAAACAGAGCAGAGAACCCCAGCTGCACAAGGCCTAACTGGATCAGTGCAACCTCAACACAGGGGTTTTGACATTCAGCGCAGGTAGCCTTCACGGAACCTGCGTTGAAATGCAGAACCTCTTCACAGGGTTCGTGCTGAAGGAGAAACGAGAGTTTCTCACTGGGTTCTGGGTCACAGTTTGCTGATTAATCAACGGTTTCAGGCCAAATAAAAGAAACAAGCAAGGTGCAATCAAAGGGATGCTTTGAGGTTGTACTAAGATCTATCACAAAGGATCATCAAATCATTTGTGAATCCATTGTTCAGATCATAGACAAATCCAGTGATTGGATCAAAGCAGCAGCTGTCTACTTTGCATCTGAGAATAGCAGATGCAGTTCGATTGTTGCTGTTGAGTCTATGAAACAAACAATGATAGAGACACAAATAAAATGACTAAACAGATCTCCCCAGTGGAGTCGCCAATTTGTTGTGGGGAAAAATGCCTATGCAGGACGATCCTATCCACCTAAGGTGTGACAGTGCCTTAGCAACAAACAGAGACAACTATTCTAGTATTCTTCCTTTATGAATTAAGAATGAAGAGAGAGGGATGGACTAACCGGTGTCTTCCGTTTGTCCCTCGATCCGGCTTCTCTTCTCTTTGAGAGTTCTCAACTACTTGCCTTCTCGCTCGCCTAGCTTCAACAGGTCTCTGCAAGATCATAAGAGGAGAACACTACACAAAGACATAGATTCATATTCATAACTAGTTCAGGATTAGAAATAAACTAAACATACTAATGCAACCATACATCGAAGATACATCAGTATATAGGAGAAACCAAGATAGCTTTATTGATGAATAACAAGGTTCAGGAAGAGATACAACCCAGAGGGCTCCAATCCAGCATCTCCTTCCCAGCAAATGGAATTCCTATCTTCACCTCCCTTCAAAGCATTAAGCACCCAATGATTCCAATCTCAAACCAACAGCAATTCTTTGCAATAACAAAATTCCAGCCGCCAGATCTCATGGAGGAGAGATCCATATATAGATGTTTGGAGAGAGGATGAGTCAGCTTGAGATCTGACTAGTGTCCTCTCACTCTGTCAGTTCTTGATTCCACTTGGAGGTTCTTGCTTCCACTTGGAGATTTGGAACCTCTTACTCATCATAGTCAAATTCATTGAGGCAAGTGTCATTGAGGAAGATTTTGGAAGCTTCCTAGGTTTTGACACCTTGTGGAATGAACTTTCCACATGTCAACTCTCGCTCAGCGCACTCTGGTAGTGCTTCTACCTGCGTTGCAGTGCAGGTAGCCAGTGTTGACTTTGACATTCAGCGCAGACAGCTAGTGGAGCCACTAAATTGATCCTGAATTGACTTGTTTTTGAGCAGTTTCTGGTGGAGAACTTCTGTGAATTGCTGTGGTTTGTTAGCCTTGTTCCTCTAGGGGTAGGAACAACATGTTTAGGGACTTTGGATCCCTTAGATTATGGACGTTTCATGCTCAATGTTGTAAGGCACAAAAATGTCTATAACGGTTCCGGATCCTGATGATTTAGATTTTTTGTATTTTATATTTTCTAACTAATTTGGTGTATACTCTAGGGGGTCCCCGAGTATTCTACGTGATTTCCTTAGTAATTCTGCCACAATGAAAAATTTTCAATTGATCAATTACACAATATCTAAATTTTACCTAAAGTCTCTAAAGAGTAAAAGAAACAATGCAGAAAGTAACACATGCTAAAAATCCACGAGTTCAAACCATACAAACTAACTCTTCACAGAGATCAATAATTACTAGTTGATGATGAAATCCAACGTTGCAATGATCAAGGTGAAAATATTTATAGAAATGAGCGTTTGGAACCAGTTACCCTAACAACCTACTTAATGAAATAGTCTAGTGCAAGTAACTATGCTATAAACCATCTCAAGCAAAGATTACCCTCCAAAAAGTCCAAGTGAGCCTAGTCAACGTTTGTTCCAGGTACAACAATACCTTCCCTTTGTCGTCATCTTAAGTAGAGCCTAGGATTATAGTCACTAAGTTTACCAAATACAACAATTTTACCTGGGAGGGCAGTCACAGATCAGACATACATGCAAGGGCAAGTAACAAGCTCAACCCCTTTGATGTCTCCTCCACATGATCAATTGGAGGTTTACTTTCAAGTGACCCCAAGTACATTTCAGTACCATTGTAATACGTGTAAATCACTATATCTAGGCCGATGAAGTGGGTACAATCACTTCACTAGATTTGACATGATCTCGTGCTTAACTCATGTACAAGAATAACTTCCCAGAGAAAAATGGAAATAATTGGATTTTCTCTCCCTAACTCAAGATTCTATTGTTCGTTTGTAGCTTTGGAAAGTTTGGTTCCTTCACTATTCCAAAGTCCTACACTTAACCTATTGTAGGTGATAAGTGTCTAGTCAATTTAACGTCTTAAATTGCTCTACATAAATTATCAATCCGAGTATCGTAAACTGATGAAGTGTGGTGCACCATATGTGCTTAGTTAACCTTTTTTTCTTACTTCGTTGTTTTATAGTTTTTATCTTGTTTTGGGGTTTTGTTCTTGTTGATCTCCTAAAGTGTCTAATGCAAATGGAAATCCTATTCTAAGGTCTTAAGAATACTTTTAAAAGTCAAGTATGGATGTAGATTTCAAGACAAGGTTTATGTCCCTTATGGTAACTTCCAAAACTTAGCACTTCAAAAGATCTCAAAACATGCTATTGATAAAATTAATACTTGAACAGGAATGTAAATATGTAGCTACTTAAATCAAACAAAAGATGAAATACTGATCATGAAATCACTGTCTCTATTGCCCATCTAATTACAGAAATAAAATCTAAACTATTGCACTCAAACAAACCAAAAATTGCAGACTAACGAAAGCAAGATCAATTTACTTCACTTATAATCCGATAGCTCGCCAAGTAGCTTTTCAGGGTTAAGCCATGGCTCTGGAGATAACGTCAAATAACATGAATAATTGATATCTAAATTACCTACTTGTAGATTAATGAAAGCAAAATCAAATTACTTCACTTATAATTCGATAGCTCGCCAAGTAGCTTTTCGGGGTTAAGCCATGGCTTCGGAGATAACGTCAAATAACATGAAGAATTTGATATCTAAACTACTTACTTGCAGAATGAAAGTAAAATAAAATCACTTCACTTATAATCCGATAGCTCGCCAAGTAGCTTTTCGAGGTTAATCCATGGCTTCGGAGATAACGTCAAATAACATGAAGAATTTGATATCTAAACTAGCTAACAACAACAAATAAATAAGACTTAAATCAAAGCATAATTGAAATTGAAAAGCTTAAGAAAAATTTCAGCAAAGAGGCAAATATCATGTCACTATTTGATGCAAAAACATGTAAAGAAAAACTAATCTACAATCAACTGGCTGAACACACTTGCATGAATTAAAATTGCATGAATGGAAAATCTAAACTTGAAAACTTGAAAACAATAAAATGACATACATGAATGAAATCAAAACAAAACTACAAAATAAAATCTACTCTACCTTACATTCTAATGTGCTCCATGACATCTACTTCACATCTCCTTCCATGTTGAGAACATCAAAGCTTTATTCAAATTCTTCAAAATTACAAAGTACAACAAAGCTCTCCAAAGCTTTCTAAAGCCATCAAGGAAGAACTACAAATTCCAATCTAAAGAACTAAAAAGCCAAGCTAAGCTAAGACTAACAAGCTAACAAATGAAGGAGAGATCTCCTATTTATACAAAAAGATGAGAAGCCATCTCATTAATGAGAGTCCATGAATCTCTCCCTCTACCTCTAGAGTCCTAATCAAAATAGGAACTGATAAGACACGTCTTCTTAGAGTTTCAATACGATTAGGAGATGTGACACATATCCTCATGATCCCATGATTCTTTCAACCGAAATTCGAATTTGGCCTTAGAGTGCCACATAAGGGTCTTCTAGAAGCCTCCTTTTGACCTACACATGTCAACAATCTCAACCCACTTGTTAGGTATAAGCATATGCACATTATTTTCTAATTTTTAACCACAAATTCACTTAAAAAGGCTAAGAGTTAATAAAGTTTGGAAAAACATAAATGTGGCCCAATGATACTAAAAGTGGGATGAATGTAGTGACATAGTAGTGAAATGAAGGTGAAATGGAGGTGATATAATGGACATAATAGTGAAAGTGTAATGGAAATGAATGACATTTTCAAGACCCAATAATAAGAGCCCTAAAAAATGTAAAATTATAGATGAATTTTAATTAACAATGTATTATTAAGTTGTTCTTTACTCAATAGGTAATGAAGGTGAAACTTATGGTGTTATGACACGACTCGAAATCTTAATGCACTCAAAAATGTAATAGAAACTTTCAAATTCGATGAAATCCTATTTAGAGAAAAGAAAGAGTTTCTTTGATTTTTTAGAAATGAAATGAAAAATCTCACAACTTTTATAATTTTCCTAAAGAAACCAATTTCACTATAATATAATGAAAATGTAGTCAACAAAGAAAATTCTAGATGTCCCTAAACATCAAGTAAGGCAAAATACTCTCTGTTTCTAATCACTTAAAACTTTCAAGCACATAGAAATCAATCAAGAGAGTTGGAGAAAACACATTTTTCCCTATGAATGCTTTGATTTAATGATAATAATAGTGTCTTTATCAAGAAAAAATGAGCACAATTCTTTCACAAAAGCATTAGGTCTCAAGAAACCCTAAATTGAAATTCAAAATGAGTTTGACCACAAAGAAGCAACAACTAAGGCTTAACTAGTGTATTTGATAGAACAAAATAAGAATATCATAAACCAAAGGACAACCTATCTTGTTTTGATCAATCAACAAATCAACCAGGAAAAACCCTAAGTAATTTCTTCAAAAAGGCTTAATTCTAAAAAATCATTAACAAAGCAATCAATTGAGTTCAGAAGAGACACAACACAGTCCAAAAAAAGATAATGACACTTCCAGAAAAACAAACTCAGGTTTCGGTTGAAGCAAAAGCTATATTTTCAAAAATTCTCAAGGCTTGCACAGGTAAATAATGGCAAATAGAGCACATGTGCTCTGTTGCTAAGGAAAACCTGGCACAAAACTGCGCTTTTTTAGCAAACAGAAGCAGCATAGGGATAAAAAACTTAATAAAAAATAAAAATTCAAAAAATCAACCACACAGATATAAAATTTCATTAATTTTTAAAGATTCAAGTTTGGATAAATTAGGAGAATCAGAAATCAAAACTAAGGAAAAAGACAAGAATAGAGACGCTCCCCAGTATGGTCACTAATTTGTTACACAGGACAAATCCCTCTTGCAAGCAAGAGCGATCTCCCTAGATCCTTGACAAAAACTAGAAACAAGCAAGACAATTAACCTGACCCTTTCCCTAAGTTGAAATTGTTTGAATTATAGGAATTAAAGCTAATGGAGGAGCCTCTTACCTATTTCATGGAATGCTCGATGAATATCCCTTGTTGTGATTTGATGCAGCTCTTCAATGCATGATAAAACCTGCAAACATCTGTCATCGACCATAAAAGGATCAAAAGCACATGCGATATAATAATCCAAACAACTTAACCTAATGATCAAGGATATTAGGAATTGAATTTTCCTTAATAAAAAATATAAACAATTGTAAACCATTCAGTATTCTAATAAGAAAAATCAATGGGAGAAAGTGTTCATTTGTATTAATCAAAGATTAAGAGGAGCCTCACAACCTTCTCCTTGATGCCGTGAGGTCCCTCCCAAATGCCTTCAATTTCCTCCTTAGATGACAAGCTTTCCAATCTCAAACCAACAACATAAGTATGTCTTCTCCGAGTTCTGACCTCCTCAATCCCTCTACCCTCTAGTCATTTTGTAGGCCAAGAGGAAGAAGTTTCAGATCCAAAAGAGGAGGATGAGACTCCTTCATTGAGGGTTTAAGTTACCATGAGAAAAGGGATTAATATGCATCATCTAAGGGTTATAGTTCGAATAGTCATCACGTAGAAGCTTTAAGTTGGGAAATATTCAACCAACTATGTTTCTATAATGTACTTTTTATTTTTACTTTCTTGAGTTTACCTGCGCGAGTTTATAGTGGTAGACATAGCGCAACTCTGCACTGTTCTTAGAGTTGATTCCAGTGAATGCATGGGAAACTCTAGAAGAATTAGCGAAACTGGAACTTAACAAGGCATGAAAACTATTTTCCCTAAATTTCTCATCTACATCAAGTTATTTTTGGTTGTTTGACTTCTGAGGGAGCTTGTTCAAACATGTTCACAGATGGTAAAAATACCCATAAAATTGATCAAGTGTCATGGTGAGAAATTGACATGTAAAAATATGCCATGGGAGCATAATTGATGCAACATGGTAAGCCAATATGCTATCACTCTGAGACCTTTACAAATGTAGTAATTAAATATTCTACATATTATAAGGAATTGTATGCTCTAGTACAAAGTGTGAAAAAATGGAAGAACTATTTAATGGGAAAAGAAAGTACAAATCATCAAAAATTACAATATCTTCAATCACAAACTAAGCTACAACAATCAAGACACTTTAGATAAATGACATTTTTACAACAATTTCACTTGTTCATTAGATATAAGAAAGGAATATATAACAAAGTTGTTGATATGTTGTCAACCCTATAATCAATGCATCTACAATTGTTAAGCATAATTCAATCACACATGAAAGTTAAATTGAACAATATGCTCAAAAATATATATATATATGCATCTTTGAGTAAAGGCAATCAAGTTGAAGAATTGAATTATCATATTCATGAAAAACTATTGCATCATCTTCGCAAATTATGCATTTCACAGGGTGAAAGAGTTAATGTCATAAGAAAATCCCATACTTCTCTTATTGTTGGTCATTTTGGTGTAGGAAAAATAATTTCCCAATTGCAGAGGTATTGTTATTGACCTCGTATGAATGAAACTCTATCAATATGTGTAAGAGGATGTTCTATGTGTGCTACTAGTAATCCAAGTAATAGGAACTTGGGTGTGTATACTCCACTTCCTATTCCTTCTCATCCTTGGAAAAGTGTGTCCATGGATTTTTTGGGGGGATTAGCTATGTCTAGAAAAGGTCATGATTATTTGTATGTGGTAGTGGATAGGTTCAAAAAAATGTGTATCTTAATGCCTTGTAAAAAAAAATTACTGCTGAATAAACAACACAATTGTTCTTTCAAAATGTATGGATTCACTTTGGGTTACCCACATCTATTGCATCTGATCGAGATTCTCGATTTCTCAGGAAATTTTGGTCAAGCCTGTGGGAATTGATGGAAACCAAATTGAAGAAGAGCACAACATTTCATCCACAAACCGATGATCAAACATAGGTGGTGAACAGGAAAATGGTACATTTACTCCAAGGATATTGTAGAAAACATCCTAAGATTTGGGATGAGAACTTACACTACATTTAGCATGCCTACAATCGTGTCAAACATTCATCTACTCAGACATCTCTATTAAAAGAAATATTCCTCAGATTTATCTTTGGGAAAGATGTTCTAGTGGATGGACATAGTGATGTCGACAAAGCCAAGAACTCCATTGAACCAATTCAGTTGGTGCATCAAACAATATAGGAACAGTTGGAAAAGAGCCAAGCCAAGTACAAGGTGATACATGACAAGCATCGTGTTCATCACAGTTTCGAGGTGGGAGATCAAGTTTAGCTATGTATCAATAGAGAAAGAATGCAAGGTGAAGGTAAAAATCTCAAATTGATCTGATATGGTCCATTCAAAATCATAGAGAAGATTGTTAATAATGCTTTTTCATTACATTTTCCTCCTTATATGTAAATCTACTATGTTGTAAATGTTGAAAACTTGAGATTGTATGAGCCTCCTATGATTGTTGATCAAGAGGAAAGTGTACAAGTACCTTCTATAGAGGATTTTTCTCCTGAGTATTTGTATGAGTTGCAGGAAGACACCATTCTTGACAGGAGGACAAGGACTTCATGCAGGGGTAATGTGGAGTACCTTAATGTGGGGCTCAAAGGTACCAATCCAAGTAAAGCATGATGGATCGAGATTGGGAAGGTGAGGGAGATTTACCCTCACTTATTTTCTGCATACTACCAGACTTTTGGTGGTCCAAAAGCTTCCAGTGGGGAGAAGTGATCTGGAGGATCGAAAAGATGCTCAAAAATAAATTTTCTCATATGCTTATGAAACTAGCTCTATTTCTTAGTGTTCGTCATTCTGATTCCAATGCAATTTCAAGAGGCAAAAAAGGACATCGTATGACGAAGTTACACTTAGTCAAAGTTTAGGTCAATAGGTCAACAACTAGTTAATGGGTTAATGCTCAAAATCCAATCAAAGGACACATGGCAACATGACAGAGGCCATCATGGGGCCATTGGGAGATTGAAATGTGGTATGCATAGGAGGTGATAATTGATTGCTTCTGATTGGTTGAATTTGGGTCAATCGTGTGGTGCCACTTGGCCTAATGAGAAGGAAACACATTGCCCAATCGGGAAAGTTCAAGTGGCCCTATCACTGGATTCAAAATTTGGTTGAACAAACCCATGGGGGTGAAACCCCTAACCTATCGGCACACAAATCTACACTCCATCATTGGACCAACACATGAGTCTTGACATTGGCATAGGAAATATTTTATTTATTATTGATCAGTGTTGAGGTATGGGGGAAGGGATATGGAGGGATCCCACCATATATAGAGGCTCCACATATCCCCACATTATATGTTATATAAAATAGTGGGAGTGAGAATAGCAGTGACATATAATATGGAATGGGTGCGGTTATGATAACGATGACGATGTTCACATGGGTGGTTGGTATGCCTCGGGTGGGACGGGCCTGCCAAAAACATAGCCACAAAATTTTAATAAATCATATGAATCATGGATCAAACCCCTGAACTAGGGCTTTATAAATAGCACGCCCAACCAACTTGGCTATGGCCATTTGTTGTATATTTTTCAGGGCCAATCCCTTTTGTTTTTCAGACAGAGATTGTTTTTGTCTTTTTGAGGTCATATGGAGACCTTTTTTAGCACAAGAAGAGCTAGATAGGGGTATTTAGGTCTTTTGAACACAATGGGAACATTATTTTAATGACTTGAAGCTTGTAATTTTATGTACTAAGGATTTGAGAATCATAATAAAGTAGTCACCACTAGAATTGGACCCAGAGATGTAGCGCGAGATGGGTGAACTCTTTTATCAACTTGCCATCTTATCTATTGCTTCTATTTCAGTCTCTATTCCTCTTTTTTGTTGCAAATTTTAATAATTGTATGTATTTTCACAATTTTGATCTGTTACATAAAAATACATAAACTAACTTGCAATTCGTTAAGTAAAACCTTCGCTTTAATTTTGGATCAAACTATTAGGAAGTTATTGTAAGTTGTATCCCTACATGAATGTAATGAATTTTGAGAAAACATGTAGTCCCTTTGAAGTGATAATAGTCAATTTCAAGCAAAGGGACAAGATGGAAGATGAATAAAATGTAATACATACCTTGAGTACTTATTGTGACCATATACATATTTAATAAAATATATATACTCATTCCTATTACAAATAATAATAATAAAATAAATGTTTTTAGTCTCCATTAATATGTCTACATTTTTTATACAATTTTCTATACGCTTGTCTATATTTTAATAAATAGACAAAATGAAGTAGTGAATTTTTTAGTTTTTGTGAAATTACAACCACAGACAGCCAAGTATTTTGATGAAGATCTAATTTAATTTTTCATAACTTTTATAATTGTTAGTTCATACTTTCATCAATAAAATTACTTTTGAAATTTTCTTTGGATATTTTTCACCTTCATCTCTAAGTGTACTATATGGACATTATGGGGGATTGAGCAAAGACACCAAAAGTGAAGCATTGAAGGATGAAACTCCGTTGAAAAGATCAAAGAAATCCATTTGTAAGTACATGAGCAATTGAGAAAGTGATAAGAAAATGATAAGGCCTAAGAAAGCCATTGCAAAATTGAGAAGACATTTGAAGTAGAGACAGAGATTGGTTACATCTCAATAAGGAAAAAGTATAAGGTCCTTGTGTAAACATCAAGGTTCTATGATATGGTCATGTTTAATTGTTGGAGAAGGTAGGTGATAATGCTTACACTTTATGTGCCTCTGTGTATTGTAATTATGCTTTGATTTTCCTTTGAGCTAACTAGATTGAGGGAATAAAATAATATCTTGGTGTTACTCATAGATCAGTAAAATCGGGATCTGAGTTATAATGGTAAGGTTCTCTCTCTCAATAGTGGATGTGAAAAATCTAAAACTCTATGAGTTTTCCATGTTAAACTAGGAAACTAATAGATAAGTCTTACCTACAAAATAGGACATAGAATCAGAAGATCAAACAAAGTTAGCAGGGGATGCAACTTTGAAAAAGACTTCATAGATAACTATATGGGGCCAACATGAACTCTGGTAGGTTGGGTTGAAGAACAAGTTACCTGCAAAACCAAATGATACTCTAGGGAGATGCCCCAATAGTGGAACGTTACAGTTGACACCGCTTGCTCCTCCAAAGAGATGTGTTCACTCTATATTATGGAGAAGCCAAGGCTCATCGCAGTGCTCTCCAAACCCTCTCTAAGCAATGCCTAGCAAAAGCTTGGCTCCCAAAAGCCTGTTCTATGAGTTATGAGGTTCTATTTATAACAAAGGGTGGGGTGAACCATGACATTTCCCTTTGTGACTCTTGGACTACCTTCATGACTCTTTAAATTCATTACATAACTCTTTAAATTACATATGACTATTTGTATTCCACTAATGACACTTTGAATTTCATTTTACATCATGTTTACAAAAATGATACATTTTCCACATGTTGTCACTCACTGCTAAATGTGTTTTCAACTGTGAAAGGGATGAGAAAGAGCAGTGAATTTTGAAGCCATCTCCTAAGCCACAGAAGCTCTCAGAGCTTAATCAGACACTATCCATTGCAAAGTTCTTGTAGCAAGATTTCCAATGGTATATAGAAGTCCAAAAATGGACTTTTCGATAAGAAGTTAGAGAAGATTGAAGCTACCCTTTGAAAGGCATAAAAAAAAGAGGAAAAGACCAATGGAAGGCTAATCACAATCACAGTTTCCTAAGCGTAGTGGCAAGGGAAAGGATAGAGAAACTTGTGATCAATGATCATTTATATTGGTGATCACAAACATCAGAAGTCCTAGGTTCATTGTAAATCACAAATTGGCAATCGGAGGTCCCAGAAATCAAGACATATCGACGGGATAAAACAATGATTTCCATTGTCGCACTCTGGGAGTGCATCGCAAATCACAATCGGTGCTCGGGGGTTTCATGGTCTAGGCATATTAGCTATCGGCAATTTCAAGGTTCAGGATTATTGATGATCGATCGGTCCAGGGCATCGCACATCGGTGAATCCACGTGGTGGATGGGTTTACAACTCAAAAACATTGCGAGATCTTGATGTCATGATATGATAGTCTAAAGTGCTGGGAGGACCAAAAAATGATTAACAAAAAAAATTAGTGAAAAGCCAAGGGCAGGTGAACCCTTTTCTCTCTCCTCCAGGGGGCCGCGTGTCGGAATACCATTGGTCACTATGAATCCACACGGCTGCTAACATCATCATGATGTGGCAGTACGAAGATGACATGGCAGTATGGAGGACACGTAGCATGATGATCTGGAATTTTCAGGGTCTTAAGGGGTCATTTCTAGGTGACACGTGTCACCTCTCACAAAGTGATACATGGCAGTGACGACGTCACTCATCACAAATTGGCAATCGACGATCGCACAAAGCAAAGTCTCTCCTCCACCGAAGTCCCTTCTGACTTGCGATTATGACATGCGGGAACTCTTCTAGATGCAATATTTTATACAATAGATTTAAAGGGTTGTCGGGTCCGTCCCTTTTCACAAGCCACATATTAATTAAACACCCCCCATCTTTGGACGACCCAAATTGAGTTCGCCCAGACCGATGGAAACCAGGCCTTTTCAGCTCCTCCCTTTATCAGTGAGGGGGAATCCAAAAAATTGGTTTCCCCACTAGGCCCCTCCACTATGTGTCCCTCGCATATTATTTTGCACCCCCCTCACTCACCACTTACCGCAAATTCCCCCTTCCGAAAGCCACTCATCCTCACACTCTCTCCCATAAATGGTGTTGCGCCCTCTTCCACCTATCGCTCGGCTCCATGTCAACTGACCGTTACATCCTCCCATTTATGTCACCTTCACTTCCATTCCACCTCCACCCCCCTCCTGTCATGACCAAGTAGTGCAGATATTTAAAGGTGCAGTGGGTCGACAACTGTGGCATTTAATAAGGGAGATGGAGCATTCAAACCTAACATGGGTTGATCCAGAAAGCCCCACTCTAATAGGAAACCAGGGTCAACTAATACAGAGTAAATGAAGACATGGAAGGTCAGGGGGAGTTTATGATCTAGCATGGTGCTCCATACATAGGAAATATGAAGCACTTTCCAGACGCCCTCTGTGTTTGTACTGTGGTATTAAATTGATAAGCTAACCGCTCCCAATTTTGAAGAATGGACGATCTAAGCAGTAAATGCAGAAGTGATAAGACGAGCTGAGCAGCTAGACAGATGCACGATGACAGAGACATAGCCTAACTAGGGGTTTTCATAGGAACAACAGAGGGATACTTCCTCCCATCATCTTTTAGTTTTATTTATTTCCGATTATTCTATAATTTCTGCTTATTTCCAAGAAGGGATCAAATCCTGATTGTAATAATTTTTGGGGCAGTAGAGCCTTTCACGCTAAAGACTGCTAATTTGTGAGACAGCTAGAGCTCAGGCGAAGATATTTTTGTAAATGTCACCCAAGCTCCCCCTTTTCTTATAAATAGGGGTTAGAAACACTTACAGAAGGTTCTAGAATTCTGCACCCATAGTAGTCAAATTCTGCTATTCCATTTTTGGTTCTAAGTTTCCTATTTGTGAGGGACTTGAGCGATATACTAATGAATGTAATGGACTCGTAATTGGACCCATTTTGAAGATTAATGAAACTATTTGGCGATTCCAATCAGAGCAATGTGCAATATGTTTTCCACTTTGCAAATATCACTTCATATATGTTTTTCTTTATACTAAAATTGTGTAATGAGGTTGTTGGTCTCATGCTTTCATGGTCGTATATTTTGCTGCTAAATAGAGAACAATACATGTGTATATTACAGATTTACTTATATTATTCAATAGCCTATAGTACTTGTATTAATTACAAATTTACTTGTGTTATTAGATTAACCTGCAATACCTGTATGAGCACGGATTTACACACATTGTTTGGTGATAGAGGTACCCATGATGCATATGCTTGAAACCTTAATTCACACTCCACCCTTTCTTCTCTTTCATACTTCTGCTGGAACATTTCTATTTATGATCATGTGTTGTTTACAACCCTATGCATCGAATTCCATCCTTCTGTCGGAATATTTTTGTTTAGGATTTTGTGTTGTTTACAGCCCTATGCATCGAATTCCATCTTTCCTTTCCTCTTCTTCACTTTACTACAACTTCAATATAAAGTTTCTTTTGTTGTGTGTCTGCCACTAGAACCAGACATTTCTTTTTGAGGTTGGCCTAATTTACCCCCTGAGCATTTGGATCCATGTATCAGCTTGAGTTTACCTAGATGACAGACTATTGAACCAAGCCCCCTTTATTCTTTTTTAATTACATGACAATTGGAGTGTTGCAAAAAACCCTCACTAAAAATCTGTCATGCACTCCTCTATTTAATATGTCCTAGGCGCTAGTCTACAATCAACCCAAAGGATGTCTCTAGGAAGATTTATATGTCTTCTGAAGCATTTGTACTCCAGGTTCCATTAAAAGAGACAACATCTTTCTAGCACCGTTTCCGGGAAATGGATTAGAATATTTTTTCCTAGGTACGACAAATTTTTACATTCCCTTTGTTAGGTGAGAAAGGGAAGTGTGGGTTGAAGATCTCTCACCTTGGAAACTCCATTGTTTCATTTTATTGTAAACATACTCGCGAATCCACTGTCCATATCTCTATTTGATCATCCTGGCTTTCAAGCAACCTCATACTTGCTTTGATGCTAGAGCAGCTGAAAACTTTCCCTACCTTTGAACCTGAAATGACTTATCTAGGAAGGTTTTCGAAATGGCCATTCCCGCATTCTTGGCCAACCAATTTGCACCACTAGATTTTTCTTCTATTGTTGGTTATCCTAGTCAGGTCCCTTTGTTTCTTAAATGGCTTACCTATTTGCCGAGATTCAGCAGGAACACAGAGAGAAGGCATGACCAACACCTCAAAGATTTTCATGAATGCATGGAACAATAGGGTATTTGTCTTGATGATGTACAAATGAAATTGTTCAAGTATTCTTTAGATGAGGGTGCTAGCATTTGGTACAAAACAATACCTCGTGGCAACATATCTTCCTTAAAAAAATTCATATAGCATTCAATCACTATTGCAAAAGACTATGTCCACCGAATCCTCTATTTGAATATTGTTGTGCACATTTTAACGTTGAAAATATTCTTAAGGTTAATGACCCTGCTAGTGATGTTTGTGAGAAACTATTCTAAGAAGATGTCTACTGACATCAAGAAGCAGTGCCTTGTGATCAAGAAAGAAAAGAAGGAAACATCATCGAGCTGTAAATAAACCCCCAGAGATATCATTTAGTTGAATTTGATGATCCTCCTTCTTATTATGAGTATGACTCTGATGGGAAGTCAAGCGATGTAGAGCTACAATGGTACCATTCATGGGAAGATGCACAGAAAGAAGAGGCCGCAGTTTACAATTCACAACCTTCACCTAGAGCACAAGTTCCAATTTATGATTCACATTATTCTGAGGAGGATGAGATGGTTGCAGAGATTCAAAGAGAGTTGTTTACTAGCAAGTGGGGAGAAGGCTTCGAGAAGCAATTTTTTCAAGAAAATCCCAAAGTTGAAGGAACAAGCAGAGTCTGTGACTGCCTGTTGCAAAAAGATTCTTGCTAGGAATTCTGAATAGATTATCCAGTCTATGACTCTTACAGTTCAAAAACTAAAGATTCCATTACCAATTCCCAAGAGGGTTGGGCCACTGAAAAATGGGTAGCAAAATATCAGCGACAAGTTTTTCTTGAAAAATCTAAGGCTGAGGAGCTAAGTAGTGTTTGTGGATGCCCTAACCAAGAAGACATTGGTCTAAAAACTGTTTATGAAAAAGAGGCAGATGCAAACTTTCCATGTCGGTTCTATGACCCTGTAGCTGACTACATGATGAAATTCTTAATCCAACGGCAGAGGTTGTTTCGAGAGCATGTATCGGGTTCTTTGTTTGAAGACTTTTCATGGTGCATGCTTGTTTTAATTTTTTAATTTCAGCAAAAGGGAGGCACTAGGTCCAGCACCCAAATGCTAGCCTGGATCCATTGGAGGGTTGAACTCACTTAGGTGAATTAAGCCCTGTGCATAAGTAGGAATGTATATAAATAAGCTCACTAGCTGAGCATTTACTTTCCAGTTGTTAGAATTTTTATTTCTGCATTTTAGTTTGATGAGGAAAGTACCCCCAGCAAATAAAGTCCCATGGATATTTTCTGGTTGTATTGATTCATTATATTTCTAACTCCATGCCCAATGGTGAAGGATACTGGTTTGTAGGTTCTCAGCACCTTGCCAGCAAGGCACTATCCCCAGTTGGAGCCAATGTTGTCACTCATTGTTAAATGTGTTTTCAGTTGTGAAAATGGTGAGAAAGAGAAGTGAAGTTTGAAGCCATCTCCTAAGACACAAAATCTCTCAGAGCTTAATCAAACCATATCCATTACATAGTGCTCGGATAAATATTTCCAACAGTATATGGAATTCCAAAAATGGACTTCTGCATCAGAAGTTAGAGCAGATTGAAGCTACCCTCTAAAAGCCAAAAAACAAAGAGGAAAATACCAAGGGAAGCCTAATCGTAATCGTAGTTTCCTAAGAGCAGCGATAGGGGAAAGGACAAAGAAACTTCTGATCAGCGATCATCGATATCGGCGACCATAAATGTCAGAGTTCCCAAGCTCATCGCAAATCAGAAATCAGTGATCAGAGGTCCCAACATTCAAGACATATCGATGGGGTAAAACAACGATCGTCAATATCGCACTCTAGGAGCGCATCGCAAATCACAATTAGCGCTCGAGGGTTTCAGGGTCCAGGCATATCAACATTGGTGATTTCAAGGTTCAAGGTTATCGGCGATTGGCAATTCCAGAGCATCGAACATCGGCAAATCAGCGTGATGATGGGGTTACAACTCCAAAACATTGCAATATTGCGATGTTGTGATATGATAGTGTAAAGTGTTGGGAGGACCGAAAAGTGATTAGCAAAGAAAATTAGTAAAAGTCCAAGGGAAGGAAAACCCTTTTCTCTCTCCTCCAGGGGGCCACGTGGTGGAATACCATTGGTCCCTATGAATCCACATGGTTGCTGATGTCATCATGATGTGGAAGTACTAAGATGACATGGCGGTATGGAGGACACATGGCACGGTGATCTAGAATTTTCAGGGTCTTAAGGTGACATTTTTGGGTGACACGTGTCACCTATCACAAATTGACATGTGGTAGTGTTGATGTCACTCGTCGCAAATTGACAATCGGCAATCGTACAAAGCAAAGTCCCTCCTCCAACGAGTTCCCTTCCAACTTGTGATTGTGACATGCAGGAACTCTTCCAGATGTGATATCTTATACAATAGATTTAAAGGGTTATCGGGTCTGTCCCTTTTCAAAGGCCGCATATTAATTAAACACCCCCATATATGGATGACCCAGCTTGACTCCACCTATATCGAAGACTCCCAGGCCTTTTCGCCCAACCCCCCTGCCATGTTTCCCTTTATCGGTGAGCGAGGGTCCGAAAAAGTAGTTTCCCTGCCGAGCCCCACCATTACGTGTCCCTCGGATATTATTTTGTAGCCCCCCTCACTCACCACTTACCACTCATGCACCCCTTTGAAAACCACTCATCCTCACACTCTCTCCCGCCAACGGTCTTGTGCTGTTTTCCACCTATTACTCGGCTCCATGTCAACTAACTGTTACATCCTCCCATTTACGTCACCCTCACTTCCATTCCACCTCCACTCCCCTACTTCCACGACCAGGTAGTGCAAAAATTTAAAAGTGTGGTGCGTCGTTAGTTGTGGCATTTAATAAGGGATATGGAGCATTCAAACCTGGTATGTGCTGATCCAGAAAGGCCCACTGTGACACAAAACCATGTTCAATGAATACAGAGTAAATGAAGACATGGAAGGTCAGGGGGGCTTGATGATCCAGCATGGTGCTCCATATAGAGGAAAGACGAAGTACTGCCTAGGCGCCCTCTGTGTCTATACTGTGGTATTAAATTGATAAGCTAACCACTTCCAGTTTTGAAGAATGGACAATCCAAGCTGTAAAGGCAAAAGCGACAGGACCATCTCAGCAGCTAGAGGAACACATGACGGTAGAGATGTGTCCTAACTAGGGATTTTTACAGCAACAGAAGAGGGATACTTCCTCCCATCATCTTTTTGTTTTCTTTATTTATTATTATTCTCTATTTTTTTTTTTTTTTCCAAGAAGGGATCAAATCCCGATTGTAATCATTTTTGGGGTAGCATAGCCTTACATGCCGAAGACATCTAGTCTATGAGACAACTAGAGCTCAAGCAAAGATATTTTTGTAATTGTAACCCAAGCTCCCCCTCTTCTTATAAATAAGGGGGAAGAAACACTTACAAAAGGTTCTAAAATTATGCACCCGCAATGGTCAAATTTTGCGATTCCATTTTTGGTTCTAAGTTGCATGTTCATGAGGGACTTGAGCGATATATTAATGAATGTAATGGACTAGTAATTGGACCCAGTTTGAATATTAATGAAACTATTTGGTGATTCCAATAAGAGAAATGTGCGGTATGTTTTCCCCTTTGTAAATCTCATTCATATATGTTTTTATTTCTACTGAAATTATGAAATGAAGTTGTCGGTCTCATGCTTCCATGATTGTTTATTTTGCTACTAAATAGAGAACATTAAATGTGTATATTAGAGATTTACTTGTGTTATTCAATAGCCTACAGTATCTGTAGTAATTATAGATTTACTTGTGTTATTAGATTAACCTGTAGTACCTGTATGAGCACATATTTACTCACACTCTTTGGTGATAGAGGTACCCATGATGCATATGCATGAAACCTTAATTCACACTCCACTCTTTTTTCTATTTCATCTCCTCCCTCTTCCATACTTTTTCTAGAACATTCTTGTTTAGGATTATGTATTGTTTACAACCCTATGCATCGAATTCCATCCTTCCTTTCCTCTTCTTCATTTTACTAAAACTTCAATATGAAGCTGTATTTTGTTGTGTGTCGGCAACTAGAACTAGACATTTCTCTTTGAGGTTGGCCTGATTTACCCCCTGAGAATTTGGATCCATGTATCGGCTTGAGTTTACCTGGATGATAGACTATTGAACCAAGCCCCATTTATTCTCTTTTAATTACGAGACAATTGGAGTGCTGCATGTTATCACCCAGATTTTCCTTGAAGCTGTAAGAAGAAGGAAAGGGGTCCGAGGTAACCACAAACCAACTTTTAAGTACAGAATCTAGCCAATCTGTACTTAGAGAGGGCTCTCTCTTTAAGATTTAGCTTTGTTTGTTAAGGTATTAGGCTAGTTATGAAAGCTTGAGGTTTTGATTTTGATTGGGTGGTGGAATTCAGAAGCAGATGGGTAAAATAGAGTATTTCAAGCCATTGGGCTATGGAGTCAACTGAAGATGGCTTAACTAGATTGGGTTGATTCAGCAAAGGAGGGCTTCAAAGGGCAAGATTGCAAAACATGAGGCAAATGGTAACTTGAAAGGGTGAAATGGTCTCAAAATGGAGGAAGGGCAGTTAAGAATCCTTCAAAAAATTTCGAGGGGAAGGAAAGTGGGTGATCACTAATAAAAAGCAGTTAAGAATTTCTTACTAAATGACCACAATGAAAAACTAAGAAACAAGGAGCAACTAAGAATTCCTTGTTTATAATAGTTTTGAGGAAAACATTAAGAAAGATGAACCTTTTAAAATAGATTGCTATAAAGCACTTTCTGAGATATCATTATTTCGTTTATCATTCAGATTTCATGAAAACACATATGATTATTAATAAACAGAGTGAAAACAATAATAAACAAGAGATATAGAATACTTATTTGACCAATGTTTTGCAAATGAATTCTGTGAAAGTCCTTTGCTTTATTCAATGCTTCCAGCCAGCCATGCAAGAGTTGTTCCAATAGAACTTCCTTTCCAAAATAATAAGTATACAGAAATGTCTAAGAATCCACTCTAAGTACTCCGAATGAGGAAGCACTTATACAAAAATTTACAACAAAATATCTCTTTAACTAAGAGAGATATAATCTAGGAAGACTAAGTATATGTGACATAAAAATATAGACAAATTTTCTCGAAGATAGAAACTAAAACAAACTGATGGCTTGTTGTTCTCGTTTTTGTGAATGAGCTGGAGGCGGGTCTTATGATTGAGAATTTTGTTGTCCTTCTCGTAATTTTGTGCTGACTGCTTGCTTTGGACTTTTAACTGATACTCTTTGACCTATTCTGATACTCTTTACCTGCTTTATCTTCATTCATCTTCTTTTGCCAAAATTGACCATAGTAAATACTTAAATTTCACTTTTTACCAAGGTAAATTACAAAATGTATGTCATATCTATCCACCAATCATCCCTTGGTATCCTGGTCCTTTGTAGCTTTCTAAAGATTTCATCAGCGTCTATATATTTTACAAAATTAGGCTGAACTGGAAATAAATTTTTCAATTCATGTTCAACATAAAAAAGGTTCTCTAGACTGTCATAGAGAACTCTGCCTGTAGGTAGTGCCTCGGGTCCAGATGCACTAGCTGTTGAACTTGCTTGGTTATTAGCATATTTATCCAATTTGTCAATATAATCCTCATGACTCATCAATTTATCATTAATAACTAAAGAATTGAGAAGTCGTTTGCTTTGTAAAATGCCAAACTTTTCCATAAAATCATCAATGTCTTCTTGCATGTTTTGACATTTTCTTTCTAAATTCTGCATCAAAGATCTTTTGGTCAATACCTTTTTTATTTCTAAGATAGTCCCAGTTCTATCCTCAATTTTCAGCTCTTCTAGCTGGTACTTATTTTTGCTGTTCAAAAAATTTATTAGCCTGATAGCTTCCTCAAGCTTTCCCCCTAGCTATTCCTTGGTTTTTTGAATTTCTTGAAGAGCAACTCTCACCAGTTCAATCTGTTCAAAAATAATCTGTATTCATGACCAAACATCATTTATTGATTAAGTGATGTTGGCCCATAGAATTTTTCTTATGTTTGTTAAAGGCTTTTCAAAAGTGAGATCTTTTTCCAATGTTTTTACCTGCTGAGCCAAGCCTTTATTCTTCCTCACCTCTTCAGCAAAATTAATTTTTGAAACATCATATTTTTGTTCTAAGGTAACAAATTTTTCCTTTACCTTCTGTAATTCAGAGACTTGGAGTTTCATCTCCTCCATTGACTTGATTAACTCCTCTATACTCAAACCTGAAGTTCCTACCTGTGTTGTTCCTGTGCTTATGCCCGTAATTGTCTCTGCTATGACCAAGGGGACATTTGGTGCCAAAATTGTTGCTAGTGTTGAAGGGACTGCTGTGGAAACTACTAGAATCACATTTTGAAGCCGAGAGGTCAACTCTCCCTGCCTGATTTTCAATGATTTTTCTAATTCTTGCTTAGACTCCTCAATTGTTCATTAAGCTTGAGGACCAGGTCCATAAGCTCTTCTTCAGATTTCTTTTGAATAACTTTAGTAGTTTGTTAATGAATTGATGGGGGAAACTTTAACTGCTTTCTCAAGAAAACTATGTCTTCATCTCTCTTTTTGATCAAGGCCTCTGCAGCCTTTACATCCTTTGGGTTATGACCCAATATAATAACCAACTCCTCCAAAGTTTTAATTCTATTGTCCCTAGCCTGGGAGGAGGCTCTTTCCAGCTGTAGTTGAGAAGTTGTGTTATTTAATGAATTATCCAATCTTTGGGCCATCATAGCTTTGTTGGTTAATGTAGAATACACCATTTCCCCTGTTTGTTTATGTAGTTCAATATGATCTAACGGGTGAATGTCTTTGGCCATGACCTCAAAATCAGTTTTGAGGTAGTCTGCTATTGACTGCGGCTGTTGTACTTTAGGCTTGAAGAAGCTCATTTGCATTTTACCTTCCTTGATGTCATATGCTGACATCAACCTAGTCTAATTGGTGGGAGCCATCTTCATGTATTGATTGTAGACTTGGGCCCTTAATGGTTCATTCCTGGCCTTTATTTCTTTGAATTTCTGTTTAATGTATAGGTTTTGATTTCCAGGAGGCCTGAAGGGTGATACTTCAGCACTTAGTTGTCTCTCCAACTCCTATCTCTGTGAGCTAGAAGGTGTCCCACCTACTAGGAAATTCTGTTGACTGCCTGCACCTTCTTTCCTCTGGCTCTCTGTAGTTTCCTCAAAGAATTCCTCTTCTGAGTGAGGATTTAGCTTGTGCCTCTCAGCACCATGCTGGTCTGAAGAACCACTGGTAGGGGTAGCTACTTCCCTATCTCTCTTTTAGTTCTTTTCCTCATTCAGAGGAGTCTATAAATGGGGGGCTCTCCCATGTTGACTTGAGTTGGGGGGACTTGTGTTTGAACCTGTTCCTGAGAAGTTTCAGGCTACATTGACATGGTTGATTGTTCTTTTGCTTGAGTGCTGGTCTCTTCTTCTCTTCCCTATGATCTCTCTGCAAGTGGTGTACTAGTCTCCTATGAATGCTTCTGAGGGGTATTAGTTGTTGAGGCACTAGTCCCTGATGCTGACTTGTGAGAAGTCTCAAATTGCACCTGTCCAAAAGAATCCAGGTCAAGTGTCTTTTCCAGATCTTTCATTACATTCTCTACATTGACCTGATCACTATCCATTTCTACAAGAGTCCCTTCCCTCCATTCATCCATGTTAGTATATTGTTCAAGATCTGGAATTTTGTGATGAAAATATGGTGATAGTCTATTTTTCATTCTCTTATCATAGATGAAACTATGGGGATCATATGGAGTCCAACTAAAACTTTTGTTTAATTTCATGTGGTCTTCTAGGATTTGTTCTGCTGCTCTCCATGCTTCCCTATTGTTGCAGACAAATGGGCCTAGATGATCTTTGATTCTGAGTTGTGCTTTCTTCTTGGCCTTAGTAAAATGAATTAGATCTGAGTATATCATTTGTCTATAATACTCTAGTGCAAACAGTCTCATTGGAACATATTTAGGTAGCTTGAATGGGGGAAGCTCACACCCATATACTCTGATCTCTGTGTGATTCTAGTACAAGTACCAGTCACCTACTCTGTATTGTTTGGATAGGTGAAGTATCCTCTTGATTTCATCACTAATCCTTGGGGTAGGACTTCCTGTCAGCAAGGTAGTTGCTGGGTGGACAAACTGGTCAATGAACTCATTATATGAATAAGGGCAAGCAAAAGATTCATGGAAGATAGAAGACCAAACGATGACAAGCCTTGGATTACCCTTTGTATCAAGTTTCTTGACAGAAAATGGTAACTTATCAGACTAATGGTAGAGGATGAGGTGATATATGAAGGTGGAATACTTGAAGACCTTCTCATTCTCCAGTCTCATGAATTGGTCATGGATATTGTTAGCTATAAATGAGGCATAATCATACTTGAAAAGAGGGGGCTAACCAGGGGTAAATATAGACATCAACACTAGGGTCAATTTATCTACATATTCACTGGTGTTGAATCCCATGACTACAGCTATCATCTCAACTATAGTTTTACCTATCTTAGTGAAGAAAACTGACATGTAAGGAGGGGGATCTTTAGGTTGATGCTCTTTTACTATGAAAGTTTGGCAGAGGCGACTGAGCTCAGCTTGGGATAATTTAGTTGATTTCTCAAGAAAATTTCCTAGGGAAATGGGGGTGAGGGCTTGATTAGGATGAAATTGCAGCATCTCATTGATTGAATCAGCAGTTATTGTGAAGAGGACTGTCTGATTGGGAGACATCACGGCTCTGCGGTTGGGGTCATAATTTGCATGGCATTGATGGATTATGTCAGGGAAAACATGCACTGAGGGGAGAAAATACATTGGGAGATTGGATTCCCACAGTCCTATGGCATCATAGCCATTCAAGTGGTTATCTCGGCATTGGCAAAAAACTTTCAGATGGTCTTTATCAGTGATTAGGTCTTTTATTTGAAAGTCCCTATCTGCCAAAGGCAGATAGTCTAAATCACGGTGAGGGGTGGTAATGGGTGCAATGTTTAGGGCTACCGGAGTTTCCATACTGGTTCTTTTGGATTCAGGAGGAAACTAAGGTTTCTTAGGTGAAAATGATGAAATAGTAGGTCCAGGAACTTGAATTACAAATGCAGTAGCAGAATTATGGTGAATTTTGGACCTTTTCAATTATTTATAAGGAAAAACAAGTATTTGCAAGGTTTTCTTGATGGGAATTGGTAAATACCTATTTTAGGGATGGGAAATGGTATGCAGGCACAGTGGGTGCGAATGGAGGTCTCTGAGCAGTGTTGACTGCAAATTTTGAAGCAGGTTGGTGGCTGGGAGCACGAGCTAGTTGACCTCGTCGTTATATTTGCATGGATGTACAAGTTCGCAGAATAGAACGATAAAATGATTTGTTTTGTTTTTTATACAAAGTCAAGATTTTGGTAGGTTTCGGGATTTAGACTGGTGGCGACAGCAGGAAAATGACGTGATGTTTTGTTGTTTGTGGGAGGCGGTAAGTGGTTTTTATCGCACCGCTTATGGAAGAGGGGCGGTATTCTGGCTTGAGCGAGCGATTCCATAGGATGGGCGATGCGTGGCGCAGGTACTGTTCACAAAACCGCTCCGCGATCGCACGCTAACGTTCGGTCGTGGAGGGCCATGCGATATGCACAATAGTCGTCGGATCTCACAGGCTTGATCGGATAGCTATCAGAAAGGCAAGGTGATGGGAGTTTAATGAGGGCGGGCCCAATGTAATTAAAGAATTTTTAATCATATCGGGAGTAACGGGATTCATCAGGAAGGTTATTAATTAACTGTGAGGGTTAATTAATCCCTTTTTAATGTGGCGGGGAGGACGAGGTTCTTAATTAGTTACTGATTAACTAATTAATCCCTTTGTAATGTATTATGGTTATATTTTAACCAAAGGGATGAGATATATAATATTTTTGGGGTTTTTATATAGTTATAGTAGTACGGGAATGGGTAGATTTTTTATATGGGATTTACATATATTATTAAGTTAGTAGTTAATATGACAATGAATGGAAAAAAGCGCTAAGTGTATAACATTTTCATATGTACATTAAAACTTAGGCTTTGTAAATAATGAGTGTCTTTTATGTAAAATATTTTAATTTTCCTAAGTAAAATAGGATTTTACTTGGGAAAAACTTATCAAGGGAATGAATGATTCATGGAGGGGTGAGATGATTAATGAATGAGCTTAAGTACTTAGGCATTATAAATTATTGGGCCGAGGGTCCGGTCCCTCCAGAAGTTAGAGAAATGCTCTGAGCCCCTCTAATTTGATAGATACCTTGGCACTTAGGGGAAATTAGTGAATTTTTAGGGGAAATGAGTAGGGAAGTTAATTATTTTGACTTTGTTTGCTTGATTTGTCTTCCATGTGATGTATGCCTTTGTCTTGTGATGAAAATAAAATATTTACACATTTAAACTTATTCATTCACCACATATTATTCTGCAACCATCATCTACCTACCCTACCTACTTAACCTAGCATTTTTACTTCTTTATTAGGGTGCACTTAGACTAGCAAACCCTTATCAAACTTTCTTTTCTTTTACATGGTAATGCCTATCTAAATCTACACTTATTACATCCAAGGGCTCAGATTAAACTGTTGAGCTCCTTTTTTCACTCTACCTATCTACTTATCTGCCAAGATTACACTGTTTGGTCAGATCTTTATTCTCTATTTCTAAAACATGAAATTGAAAATATGAACTAGTCAAGTTTAAACTGTTTTGACTATTCATGAATTGTGGCATAAGTGACAAGCTGCACACAATTTTTTATTATACAAAAGTGAAAAAGTAGTGGCATTTAGACTTGCCCACTTTCCTAGTCTTTCTTTTTGTTGGGGTTCATTTTCTTTCATTTTTTGACCCTCTTTTATTCTTTTGACCCTTTGATTTTTCTTTTAGGGTATTCCATCTTTACATTTTTTATTTTTTGTTTTTTTTATTTTTTACCAATATGGAAAACCTTTGCAACAAGTAAAGGTATGAACATATTACATAGCTCATCAATTCAATCATGATATATGACACCTATTGGTATAGGGGCATAATAGTGGCTCCACTTGGGGATAGCTTTTCCTAGTGGAAAGTCAAGAACAGTAGATCAAAATCCTTCTAAATGACTGTGACTGTGCTTTGCAATCTTCTTTGTTTGCTGCTTTATTGTATGTATGACAATGAAGCTTTTGAAGCTTAGGACCTTCTCTTTGGGCTTCAACTTCAAGAACTTACTGTCCAATCAACACTGTGACAGTACAAAGGATATAGTATGTACATGTTAAGAATATTATAGCATTAGTAAGTAGGATCAAAGTAATGCTTTAACATCCGACCATTGACTGGTCCTTCTTCAACTTCTGTACCATCTAAGTTTTTGAGAAAATATGCATTGTTTCCCTTGAAAGCATAGATGATGTATGGTCCTTTCCATAGGAAGTCAAACTTCCCATGCTTACCCTTATCCTCTCTCCTGGAATCCCATCTTAACACTTTATCTCCAAGGTAGAAATCTTCTACCTTGGTTCTTTTGTCAAATATCTTCTTAAGCTTCTCCTGCAACACTTGGGATCTTTGGTACACCTCCTCTCTGGTCTGCTGTAGATTGATGGTCTGGTTTATCCTTCTTTGAATATCATTAGGTTCCACTTGAGCTTCTTGGAGTATTTTCATAACAGGAACTCCTAGTGATGAGGGAAAAATAGCCTCCATGCCATATACTAACTCATAAGGACTGGTTCCAATGGATTTTTTGGTTGTAAGCCTGTCTGCCCACAATGCATTTATCAGTTTCTTATGCCAAGTCTTCTTGTTTTCTTCCAACAGTTTTTTGATGATATTAATGAGACTCTTGTTGGAAGATTCAGCCAGTCCATTCCCTTGAGGGTAATAGGTTGTGGAATGGCCTAGTGTGATATGATACTTGTTACAAAAACTGATCATTTTCTTTGATTTGAAAGCTGCAGCATTATCAGTAATGATCTTAGTAGGGCAACCAAACCTGGACAATATATTGGTCTCTAAGAAACCTATGATCATTGTGCCATTGCCCTGACTAGAGGGGATGGCCTCTATCCATTTGGTAAAATAGTTAGTGGCAGTGAGTATCCATTTGTGTTGGCTTGAAGAGGGTGGATGGATTTCTCCATTGAAGTCAAGACCCCATTGTTGAAAAGGTTTCTCGGTGGAAATGGGCTTCAGGGGTAAAGGTAACAATTTTCTCTTGCCTTCAAAAATTTGACATTTATGGCAAGAAGTTACAAATTTCTTCACATCTGCAAACAAGGTTGGCCAATAGAATCCAGCCCTTAGGATCTTATCTGCAATTGACTTCCAATAGAGGTGTCCACCACAGTCTCCTACATGAAATTCTTGGAGAGCCTTGTTAGCTTCATCTTTTAATAAACAATTTAATAAAATTCCTTCATGATTTTTCCAAAAAAGAGTATTATCTAAGATACAAAACTTTGAAGCTTTCATTTTTAAAAACCTATTCTTTGTTCTAGATAACCCTGGAGGAGCCTGCAGGTTTTGTAAAACATAAATTACATCAGCATACCAAGGTGAGTCTGAAAAGGCCTGGCTGATTTGTGGAGTCGCCATCTCCTGTTCGTCATCCAGTTCATTTATATCCAGGGCTTGACAATTAGTTTTTGCCATAAGTTTGGCCAATCCCTGTCCTTTTATCAGTTTTGTAGGTTTTATCTCTATATCATATTCTAAGATGGTAGCAATCCATTTACCTCTTTTTCCCTCAATTCCATCCTGAGTCAGGATGTCTTTGACAACTGCATTAGGCACATAGGCTATCACATGAGAGTATAATATGTAGACTCTGAAGTCCTTAATGGCTTTTACCAGTGCAAAAGCTTGTTTTTCCATTATTTTGTATTTTAGTGATGCATCTCTAAGTGCTTTACTAAAAAAGGCTATAGGTTTTTCACATCCCTGATCATCCTTTTGTAATAAAACAGCTGTTATGGTGTGTTCTGATGCAAAAGAAAAAATGATGAAGTCTCTATCAAATTGAGGACTGGTGAGGACCAGTGTTCTGGTTAAGGCCATTTTGATTTCTTCAAATGATTTCTTGGCCTCTACTATCCATTTTATACTTGAATCCTTTTTAAGCATGTTATTTAGTAATCTAATGAGTTCTGCTAAATTAGAAATGCATCTTCTCAAAAAATTTATCTTCCCTAAGAAAGCTTGAAATTCTTTGATGCTTCTTGGATGAGGTATCTGTAGAATAGCTTATATTCTGGCAGGGTCAATTCGAATGCCATCCTTAGAAATGATGTGACCCAAAATTTTACCTTCCTCCAGACCGAACAAGGACTTCTTTGGATTCAAAGAAATGCCATATTTTCTAAATTTTAGAAATAATTGTCTAAAATGGTCCAAATGTTGCTGATCTGATTTAGAAAAAATAGTTAGATCATCCAGATATATAGCAAGAAAACCATGAATTTCTTTAGAAAATGCAATGTCCATTGCCCTTTGGAAGGTTGCTCCAGTGTTTTTTAGTCCAAATAGCATTTTGATGTACATAAAAGTGCCCCATGGTGTTGTAAATGTCGTTTTCTCTTGGTCATTAGGATGAACCAAGATCTGGTTATATCCTGAAAACCCATCTAAAAGTGAAATTCTAGAAGATCCCACTACCCTTTGCAAAATATGATCCATTTTGGGTAAAGGGTAGTTATCTTTAAGAGAAACCTTATTCACATTTCTCAGATCAACACACAACCTTATTTCCCTAGTTTTCTTCCTAGTAGGTACCAAGTTAGACACCCACTCTGAAAATCTGATAGGGGCAATAATCCCTGCTTCATACATGTGTTTAATTTCTTTTTCAATCAGTGGTAATAATACAGGGTTGATTCTTCTGAGTTTTTGCTTAAAGGGCTTTTGATTTTCTTTCAGAGGTATTGTATGTTGTATTATAGAGGTGTCATATGATTTCAAATCTTCATAACTCCAGGAAAAGACATCCTGGAATTCTATCATAAGTTCAACATATTTTAACTTTTGATCAGGAGGTAAAAATTTTGAGAGTTTTATCATTTTCAGATTGTCCTCTGTACCTAAGTTGTATTCCTCAATATCTGCTTTTAATGGTTCCATTTTTGGTTTCTTGGGAATGTCATTGGAATCAAAGAGACCTTCAAGAGGAGTTAATCCTTTTAGTAAATGATTGTCTTTTAAGTTGATAACCTTTGTTTCTTCTTCAATTATCTCATTAAGGTCCATTTGTTTAAGGTCTTCAACTTCTTTTTGTGTGAATTTTGTGGTATGAAGCATATTTACTGAACTTTCTTCCAGAATGTTTGCTTCTACCTCATCTATCTGATTTGAATTAGCAACTATATCAACATCTATGTAACTATTAGAAAACTCTTGATCTAGAGTTAAAAAGTTATTAATCTACTCATCACTATCAAAAACCTGCCAGTTCTTTATATTATCAGGTATGGCTGGTATGTGCCTAATTTCAATAGTAAACTGATGATTAGGTTCGAAAGGTAATTTGCAGGTGCTAGCAAACATTACCAGGTTGTGGGCTTGCAAGTTATGTTTTCTAGGGATTGTAGCAAGCTGAGTTTCCAGAAAAGTATTAAGAATCTCTATGACTATTCCTATGTAATATCCTAATCTAGGATCTCTGGTTAAATATTTCCCTTTGATCTGTTTAATGATTAATTCAGAATCTCCTATGACAGATACTCTAATAGCTCATAATATTTTAACAAGTTTGAGACCTAGCAAGAGAGCCTCATACTCTACCATATTATTGGTGCACTTAAAAATTAATCTGTAGGTGTGGCCTTCAGCTTGATCGTTTTCTAAATTGTACACCCAAACTTTTGCTCCTGCCCCTAATTTATTGACTGAGCCATCAAATTCTAAATTCAAAAGAATTTCATGCTTATAATTGGTGTCAGGGGTGGTGGGAATTTGTTTAACAGTGGGATCTGGTTTTTCATTCTCAACTGCTGTTTCTTTGGTATATGATATTTCTTGGAGCTGAATATTTGATTTTTCTTTTTTAATTCTTTTGATTCTGCTGCTAAAAATTTTAAATCATTGGAAGGATTTGTTTCTGCATTGTAAAGAATGAATGAATCCATATCAGAGTGTACTGAGTAGATGGGGAAATTTTGTGGTTTTTCCTGACTACTTACTACATATTTCATCAATGTTTCTCTATATAGTTTCTTAGGTTGGCCAAAAACCAAGATAGTAGCATAGGACATGTCCAATTGAAGAGATCCCTGAAGCTTAGCACCCCAGGATCTGGACAATAACATACCATATTTTGGTGGTATATCTGCTACCACTATATCCATTAAAATTGTTTTTGCAGGGTATTGAACCAATGAGACACACAAGTCTTTTATCAATCCTAAACATCTCACTTGACTAGAATCAAAAGAAAATAGATCTTTGTATGGTCTAGTGATGTCTAGGTCTAATTTTTCCATTACAGACTTGGGCATGAGGTTGTGAGATGCCCCAAAATCAAACATGGCATTGTGAAGAATCTTATCATGTATGTTTAAGCTCACATAGAAGGGAGGAATTCCTCCTTCTAATGGTTTTCCATTCACTTCTGGGCCAAAGATTAATTCAGGCTGGTCATCAAAAACATTAACTGAGTCTTCAGTTCCAGTAATTTTTAGTGATCTATTGATTTGACTTCGGTAGGCATCATGTTTAGCTAATTCAGATAATGGAACAGAAATTTCTAGCTTACCTACTTCAGTTTCTAGATTAAAGGGATTTTCTGTTTGGGCTTTTGGGTTTTGAACAGTAGTATTCTCTTTGTTTTCTGTGTTTTTATCCTTTTCAGGAGTGGGGTTATGGTTTGCAGTTTCTCCTAAATCAACTTCTGGTGGTTCTTCCACATTTCCTTTGGAAGGAAGAGAAGTGGAGGGTTGTTTATTGTTTGGTTGATTATCAGAGACATCTTCAATTATTGGGTTAGAAGGATTAGGGTCTGATCTAGAAAGAATATGTACAGGTGTAGTGACTGTCTTACCTTTTATAGGCTGTTTCAGAGCCTTTTGCTTGTTTGCTTCAGGAACATCAATTCTCCTACTCCTTAGGTTGTATTGCTTATGCACTTCATAGATGGTTGTGTCATATCCTTCCCTAAAGTCGAATGATTCACCTGACTGAGTTTGAAATTGTTTAAGAATGTGGGCCTCTTGATCCTCTTGTGTCAAGAAAACTTCTCTTTCATTACTGAGTCCCATCAGATTTATTTGAGTGTCCTCTTCAGGTTCTTCAGAGTTTGAGCCTTCTACATAATTCTCCTGGAAAGGGGGTCTAATGTTTTGGTCTAGACCAGTCTTCCCAGTGTTCTGGTTTTGATTTTTTCTGAAATTAGGATTTCTCCCTGTGTTGGTTGGCTGACCATCCCAAAGAGCTTTCATTTCAACTGTTTCCACTCTATCTCCTAGCCTATCCATCCCTTTAATTATGCATCTAGTTTTTGTTCAAAGGGTGAGGCTTCTTCCTTTAATGGTATTCTCCTTTCAATCCTAACCTTGGCTCTTTTATACATTAGATTGGCTTCTACACTGACTGCTATGCTCTTCATGTCTTCCAAAGTACAAGGAGCTCTTTCTCTTAGCTAGAAGGCCATGTCAGAATCAAATACATCAAGGAATTTAATTAATGCTAAATCAGGAGGTGGTCTAAGATTTTGAGGGATGGTATTATAGACACTGTTGAATCTGGTGCAATAATCTTGTATAGTTTTTTATGTTCCTCTCTTTAGGTTTTCATATTCAGAGAGAACCTGAAGAGGGTATTTCTTTTTCTCCCATCGGTTCAGGAATTGTCTATAGAGAGTTGCTAGGTTGTCTATACTATTTGCTGGTAAAGCTCTGAACTAGGTTCTGACTCCCCCAGTTAAACTCTGAACAAATATTCTCATTTGAACATCAACAGTGTCTATTTCATAAATTTCAAACTAATCAGTCATATTTCTGGTGTGTTGCTGAGCTGTATAGGTACCAGTACCATCAAATTGAGTAATCTTACTTTGTTAATCCTGGAGCATGGCACCCAGGTTTGCTGGTAGTACGAGGGGAGCATATATGTTTGCCATTGTTGTAGGTAATGATGGAACAAGAACTGGGGTTGGGATAACAATGGATGTTTGGGTTGTGGATGGAGGGGTAAAAGGGGTCGTCTGATGTGGAGTGATTTGAGGTTGAGATGTATGAGGAAATGGTGATGAGCTTGCAGAGGCAGTAGTGATTACATAGGGATTGGGTGTTCCTTTAGAGGTAAGATCAAAGTGTAGTGAGTTATGCAAATGTCTATCAATTGAAAAATTGATAGCTTCAAGCTGTAAGTCTTCGATGAACACTGGGTCTGGGACTAAGTCAATTAATTCAGAATCAGATGAAGTCCTAAACAAAGAGGTCTCAAAGTATTCGTCAAAGGGTTGGTCTTCAAGATAAATCCACCTAACAGGACAGGATCTTGATCTGTAGGTGGGCCGAGAACTAGCAGAACTTTCTTGACTTTCTTGTCTCCTAAGAATTCTGGGAATCAGATTGGGGTTCTCAAACACTTGTGGTGGATTGGGATCAGGATTAGCTCTAGTGTAACGAGTCCTTTCTGAAGCCAGGTTTTTAGGTTTTTTGTTTTTTGTTTTTATTAATTGATATCAACAAACAACTTCTATGATTTCTTTAAGAGGCTTTAGATTTATGGTTTAAACTTTCTTAAAGATTTTATGACTGAGGAATTGGTTCCCCATTGGAGTCGCCACTATGTTATCACTCAAATTTTCCTTGAAGTTGTAAGAAGGAGGAAAGGGGTCCGAGGTAACCACAAACCAACTTTTATGTACATAATCTAGCTAATCTGTACTCAGAGAGGGCTCTCTCTTTAAGATTTAGCTTTGTTTGTTAAGGTATTTGGCTAGTTATGAAAGCTTGGGGTGTTGATTTTGATTGGGTGGTGGAATTCAGAAGCAGATTGGTAAAATAGAGTATTTCAGGCCATTGGGCTATGGAGTCAACTGAAGATGGCTTAACTCGATTGGGTTGATTCAACAAAGGAGGGCTTCAAAGGGAAATATTGCAAAACATGAGGCAAATGGTAACTTGAAGGGGTGAAATGGTCTCAAAAGGGAGGAAGGGCAATTAAGAATCTTTCAACAAATTTCGAGGGGAGGGAAAGTGGGTGATCACTAATAAAAAGCAATTAAGAATTTCTTACTAAATGACCATAATGAAAAACTAAGAAACGAGGAGCAACTAAGAATTCCTTGTTTATAATAGTTTTGAAGAAAACATTAAGAAAGATAAACCTTTTAAAACAGATTGCTATAAAGCACTTTCTGAGATGTCATTATTTCGTTTATCATTCAGATTTCATGAAAACACATATGATTATTAATAAATAGAGTGAAAACAATAATAAACAAGAGATATGTTGGGTGTGGAGCCTGATTATCTTCTGTATTCAAAGGTTTCAGCCGGATGTATACCCCAGGAAGACTGTACACCCCTCCACATGGGGGGGTACGGGGGGGACTTCCCCCCCCCACGGGGGTCCAGGGGGTAAATCCCCCCCGGATGGGGGGTCCGAGGGCCAGCGGGGGCTCGGGGGCAGTGCCCCTGAAGCTAAAAATAGATGTAAAATTGCCTTGTAAAAGTCTAGTAATTTCTAGTCAATCTGATCCGTTCATTAGGCGAATGATATGATGGTAGAATTTATGTTTAGTTTAGGGTTTTTTTCCCTAGAAGGAAACCCCTCACTATATATGAGGGAATTGTATTGCATCTATATATATCTGTATTCTGAGTGAGGAAGAGAGGAGATTGAGAGCAAAGAGGGTGTTACAGCGGATCTGCTGTAGGTTGTATCTCTTCAGTTTGCTAGATAATATAAAAGGAAGGATTGGTTGTTTCTCCGTGGACATAGCCCAAACTGGGTGAACCATGTATATCTATGTCTCTCTTGTTTTATGTATTTTCTATGTTTTTATTTTTGCAATATTTTATGTGTTCCATTGCTCTATAATATATAATTTTTTAACAACTGGTATCAGAGCCGAAGGTCTATTTGGCTGATAAACTCGCAGGAGAGAAGGGTTCCTGGTTCGAGTGGGAGCAATGGTGAAAGATCGTAGGTTTAGGGTCGAAAAATTCAATGGCCAAAACTACCAGCTATGGAAGATGCAGATGGAAGATTATCTGTATCGGAGAGATCTGTACCTACCATTTAGCGGAAAGACAAAGAAGCCGATGAGTATGACAGACACAGAATGGGATATTCTGGACAGAAAGGCACTTGGAACAATATGGTTGTGCCTAGCGGTGTCGGTAGTGTTTAATATTTCAAAGGAAACGACAACACAGGGTTTAATGTCGGCATTGGCCAAACTATGTGAAAAACCCTTGGCCTCAAATAAGGTATTTCTTATGAAGTGATTATTTAATATGAAGATGTCAGAAGGTGGATCTGTTGCAGATCATTTAAATGATTTTAATACAGTTACAAGTCAGTTAAGTCCTGTAGGGTTAAATTTTGATGATGAAGTTAGGGCTTTGTTATTTCTGTGCTCATTGCCAGAAAGTTGGAATGGTTTAGTTATGGTCGTTAGTAACTCTGTCTCTGGATCTAGTACTTTAAAGTTTGATGATGTTGTTGGTGCAATCCTTAGCGAGGAAATGCGACGGAAAAGCTTCGGTGAGACTTCAGGTAATGCTTTGACTGCAGAGACTAGGGGAAGAAAAATGGAAAGAGGAAAGAGCCCAGGATATCGCAGTATGTCAAGAAAAGGCATATCCAAGTCCAAATTGGGGATAGTGTGCTAGAAATGCGAGAAGAAAGGACACCTGAAGAAAGAGTGCAAGTCTCAGAAGGGAAAAGAAGGAGATGCGCAGCAAGAAACTAATCACGAAGCGAATGTAACAGGTGATGTGTTGCAATATGCTTTGATTCTTTCATTAGAAAATATTATTGATGCCTGGGTGGTAGATTCAGGGGTCTCATTCCATGCCACACATGATAAGAAACATTTTCATGATTATGTTCAAGGAGATTTTGGACAAGTTCAATTGGGTGATGATAAACCCTGTAAAATCGTTGGAATGGGTACAATTTTCATAAAACAGAAAAATGGAAATCAGTGGCTATTGAAGAAGGTAAGGCATGTTCTAGATCTTAAGAAAATTTTGATTTCATTAGGGAAGTTGGGAGGTGAAGGTTGTGTAACTACTTTCACAGATAAAACCTAGAAAGTCACTAAAGAATCCCTGGTAATAGCAAAAGGAGAAAAAGTTGGTACATTGTATTTATGCAATGGTATCTCTAATTTTTTTAATGCTTTACCCTCTACAGGAGAAGATATGGCATTGTGGCATCATAGGCTCGGGCACATGAGTGAGAAGGGGATGCAGATTCTTCACTCAAGAAATTTTTTTCCAGGTTTGAAGCATGTTGATTTAAAATTCTGTGAGAATTGTGTTTATGGAAAACAGAAGAGAGTCAGATTTCTTAGAGTTGGGAAAGAAAAGAAGAGCGAAAAATTAGAGCTTGTGCATACAGATGTATGGGGACCTGCTCAGGTATCATCTCTTGGTGGCTCTCATTATTACGTTACTTTTATTGATGATGCAACCAGAAAAACCTAGATTTATTATATTTGAAATAAATCTGATGTATTTGATACTTTCAAGAAATGGAAAGCTTTGGTTGAAAATGAGACAGGGAAAAGGTTGAACTGTCTCAGATCAGATAATGGAGGTGAATATTGCAGCAAAGAGTTTTATAGGTACTGTTCAGAGAATGGAATTCATAGAGAGAAGACAGTTCCAGGAACACCACAAGAAAATGGTGTGTCAGAAAGGATGAACAGGACAATCATGGAGCGTGCAAGGTGCATGAGATTGCATGTAGGATTGCCTTTAAAAATTTTGGCAGATGCTGTAGATACTGTTGTTTATCTAATAAATAGAGGGCCTTCAAATTCCTTGGATGGTGGTATTCCAGAGGAGGCATGGACACATAAAAAGGTAAACTACTCATTTTTAAAGACTTTTGGTTGTGAAGCTTTTGTCCACATTAACAAAGAAAATAGAACAAAGCTTGAGGCAAAATCAAAGAAATGTACCTTTATTGGATATGGTGTTAATGATTTTGGTTATCGCTTATATGATTATGAAAATCACAAAATCATTAGGAGCAGAGATGTAATATTCAATGAAAAGGTATTGTATAAGAATCAGTTGCAGGAAAAGAAACAAGAAAAAGAAAACAGAGAATACACAGTGCTTGACGATATCACAGGAAAAGTGATGGTGCCTGAAAATCATAATGATCAACAGCCAGAACAACAACCACAACAACAAAAAGCACTTCAAACACCTGAAAGTGGTGTTAGAAGATCTACCAGGATAAGTAGACCCCTTGAACGATACTCTCCTTCATTATATTATGTATTGTTGACTGATTCTGGTGAACCAGAATGTTATGAAGAAGTAGTGCAGGTAGAAACCAGGAAGAAGTGGGAGCAAGCCATGAAAGAAGAGATGGACTCCTTAGCACATAACCAAACTTGGGACTTAGTCAGGTTGCCTGCAGGTAAAACAGCATTGCAAAATAAATGGGTTTATAGGCTGAAGGAAGAAGATGGAGGAAAACAGAGGTACAAAGCTAGACTTGTGGTGAAGGGATTTGCATAGAAGAAAGGTATTGATTTTGATGAAATATTTTCTCCTGTTGTTAAAATGACTTCAATCAGAACTATTTTAAGTCTAGTAGCAGCTGAAGATTTGCATCTTGAGCAGTTAGATGTAAAGACAACCTTTCTCCATGGGGATTTGGAGGAAGAGATATATATGCAGCAGCCACAAGGATATGAGGTAAAAGGGAAGGAGAAACTAGTGTGCAGGTTGAAGAAGAGCTTGTATGGCTTAAAACAGGCTCCAAGGCAGTGGTATCTAAAATTTGACAGGTTTATGTCTGCACAAGGTTATACTAGGTGTCACTCCGATCATTGTGTTTATCTCAAAAGGCAAAATGATGGTAGCTATATTATATTGTTATTGTATGTAGATGACATGCTTGTTGCAGGTTCTAACATGCAGAAAATAAATGTGCTCAAAAGGAAATTGGCAAACTCATTTGCAATGAAGGATTTGGGTGCTGCAAAACAAATCCTTGGCATGAGAATAACTAGAGACAAGAAGAATCGCAAATTAACATTGTCTCAAAGTAAGTACATAGAAAAGGTGTTGAAAAGGTTTAATATGAATGATTCAAAACCAGTTAGTATACCTTTGGCTAGCCATTTCAAATTAAGTAAGGAGGCATGTCCCAAGACTCGGGAAGAAATGGCTCATATGTCTAAAGTTCCATATGCATCAGCAGTTGGAAGCTTAATGTATGCAATGGTCTACATAAGGCCTAATATTGCACATGTAGTGGGAGTTCTAAGCAGGTACATTAACAATCCAGGAAAAGAACATTGGATGGCGGTGAAGTGGATTCTCAGGTATTTGAGAGGTACCACAAATCAAGCATTATGCTTTGGTGGTTCAAACATTGCTCTACAGGGATATGTTGATGCAGACATGGCAGGTGATAGAGATAACAGGAGGAGCACTACAAGACATGTATTTACTGTAGGTGGAACAGATGTCAGTTGGGTTTCAAAAATCCAAAATGTTGTTGCACTTTCAACAACAGAAGCAGAGTATGTTGCTGCTACAAATGCTAGTAAAGAAATGATTTGGTTATAAAGGTTTTTGGATGAATTGGGTAAGAAGCAGGAGTTGGGCAGGTTATACAGTGACAGCCAGAGTGCCATACATCTTGCAAAGAACTCTACATTTCATTCCAATACTAAACATATACAGCTCAAGTACCATTTCATACGGTCAGCATTGGAGATGGATAGTTGAAGATGGAAAAGATACACACTAGCTAGAATCCTGCAGATATGCTAACAAAAGTAGTAACCACGGAGAAACTGAGAATCTGCTCAATTTCAATTGGTCTTCAAGTATGATGAAGAAGATGAGAAACAACCAGGTCCAAAGTGGAGTCATTGTCTAGCAAATGAAGCAGCGATGGAGTTGCTATAATCAGTCTCCAAGTGGGAGATTGTTGGGTGTGGACCCTGATTATCTTTTGTATTCAAAGGTTTCAGCCAGATGTATACCCTAGGAAGACTATACACCCCTCCATGCGGCATGTGTAGGGGGGACTTGTCCCCCCCGCGGGGGTCCGAGGGGGTAAATCCCCCCCGGATGGGGGGTCCGGGGGCCAGCAGGGGCTCGGGGGCAGTGCCCCCGAAGCTAAAAATAGATGTAAAATTGCCTTGTAAAAGTATATTAATTTCTAGTCAATCTGGGCCATTCATTAGGCAGATGGTCTGACAGCAGAAGTTATGTTTAGTTTATGGTTTTTTGCCCTAGAAGGCAACCCCTCACTATAAATGAGGGAATTGTATTGCATCTATATATATCTAGATTATGAGTGAGGAAGAGAGAGGAGATTGAGAGCAAAGAGGGTGTTACAGCGAATCTGTTGTAGGTTGTATCTCTTCAGTTTGCTGGATAATATAAAAGGAAGGATTGGTTGTTTCTCCGTGGACGTAGCCCAAACTGGGTGAACCACGTATATCTGTGTCTCTCTTATTTTATGTATTTTTTGTGTTTATATTTCTGCAATATTTTATGTGTTCCATTGCTCTGTAATATCTAATTTTCTAACAAGATACAAAATACTTATTTGACCAATGTTTTGCACATGAATCCTGTGAAATTCCTTTGCTTTATTCAATGCTTCCAGCCAGCCATACAAGAGTTGTTCCAATAGCACTTCTTTTCCAAAATAATAAGTATATAGAAATGTCTAAGAATCCACCCTAAGTACTCCGAATGAGGAAGTACTTATACAAAAATTTACAACAAAATATCTCTTTAACTGAGAGAGATATAATCTAGGAAGACTAACTATATGTTACATAAAAATAGAGACAGATGGTCTCGAAGATAGAAACTAAAATGAACTGATGGCTTGCTGTTCCTGTTTTTGTGAATGAGCTGGAGGCAGGTCCTATGATTGAGCATCTTGTTGTCCTGCTTGTAATTCTGTGTTGGCTACTTGCTTTGGACTTTTAACTGATACTCTTTAACCTGTTCTGATACTCTTTACCTGCTTTATCTTCATTCATCTTCTTTTACCAAAATTGACCATAGTAAATACTTCAATTTCACTTTTTACCAAGGTAAATTACAAAATGTCTATCATATCTGTCCACCAATCATCCCTTGGTATCCTGGTCCTTTGTAGCTTTCTAAAGATTTCATCAGCCTCTATATATTTTACAAAATTAGGCTGAACTGGAAATAAATGTTTCAATTCATGTTCAACATAAAAAAGGTTCTCTAGACTGTCATAGAGAACTCTGCTTGTAGGTAGTGCCTTGGGTCCAGATGCACTAGCTAATGAACTGGCCTGGTTATTTGCATATTTATCCAATTTGTCAATATAATCCTCATGCCTCATCAATTTATCATTAATAACTAAAGGACTAGGAAGTCCTTTGCTTTGTAAAATGCCAAACTTTTCCATAAAATCATCAATGTCTTCTTGCATGTTTTGACATTTTCTTTCTAAATTTTGCATCAAAGATCTTTTGATCAATACATTTTTTATTTCTAAGATAGTCCCAATTCTATCCTCAATTTTTAGCTCTTCTAGTTGGTACTTATTTTTGCTGTTCAAAAAATTTATTAGCCTGATAGCTTCCTCAAGCTTCCCCCTAGCTCTTCCTTGGTTTTCTGAATTTCTTGAAGAGCAACTCTCACTAGTTCAATATGTTAAAAAATAATCTATATTCATGACCAAACATCATTTATTTATTGAGTGATTTTGGCCCATATAATTTTTCTTATGTCTGTTAAAGGCTTTTCAAAAGAGAGATCTTTTTCCAATGTTTTTACCTGCTGAGCCAAGCCTTTATTCTTCCTCACCTCTTTAGCAAAATTAATTTTTGAAACATCATATTTTTGTTCTAAGGTAAAAAAAAATTCCTTTACCTTCTGTAATTCAGAGACTTGGAGTTTCATCTCCTCCATTGACTTGATTAACTCCTATGTACTCAAACTTGAAGTTCCTTCCTATGCTATTCCTGTGCTTATGCTTGTAATTGTCTCTGCTGTGACCAAGGGGACATTTGGTGCTAGAGCTATTGCTAGTGTTGAAGGGACTGCTGTGGAAACTACTGGTATCACATTTTGAGGTTGAGAGGTCGACTCTCCCTGCTTTCTTTTCAATGATTTTTCTAATTATTGCTCAATCTCCTTAAGCTTGAGGACCAGGTCCATAAGCTCTTCTTCAGATTTCTTTTGAATAACTTCAACAATTTGTGGATGCCTTGATGGGGGCAAATTTAACTGCTTTCTCAAGGCAGCTATGTCTTCATCTTTCTTTTTTATCAAGGCCTCTGCAGCCTTTACATCCTTTGGGTTATGACCCAATCCAATAACCAACTCCTCCAAAGATTTAATTCTATTGTCCTTAGCCTGGGAGGAGGCTCTTTCCAGCTGTAGTTGAGTAGTTGTGTTATTTAATGAATTCTCCAATCTTTGGGCCATCATAGCTTTGCTGGTTAATGTAGAATACACCATTTCCCCTGTTTGCTTATGTAGTTCAATCTGATCTAAGGGGTGAATGTCTTTGGCCATGACCTCAAAATCAGTTTTGAGGTAGTCTGCTATTGACTGAGGCTGTTGTACTTTAGGCTTGAAGAAGCTCATTTGCATTTTGCCTTCCTTGATGTCATAGGCTGACATCAACCTAGTCTGATTGGTGGGAGCCATATTCATGTATTGATTGTAGACTTGGGCCCTTAATGGTTCATTCCTGGCCTTTATTTCTTTGAATTTCTGTTTAATGTCTAGGTTTTGATTTCTAGGAGGCCTGAAGGATGATACTTCAGCACTTAGTTGTCTCTCTAGTTCGTGTCTCTGTGAGCTAGAAGGTGTCCCACCTTCTAGGAAAGTTTGCTGACTATCTGTGCCTTCTTTCTTCTGGCTCTCTATAGTTTCCTCAAATAATTCCTCTTCTGAGTGAGGATTTAGCCTGTGCCTCTTAGCACCAGGCTGGTCCGAAGGACCACTGGCAGGGGTAGCTACTTCCCTGTCTATCTCTTAGTTCTTTTCCTCATTCAGAGGAGTCTGTAAAATTGGGGGTTCTCCCATGTTGACTTGAGATGGGGGGACCTGTGTTTGAACCTGTTCCTAAGAAGTTTCAGGCTTCTTTGACATGGTTGATTGTTCTATTGCTTGAGTGCTGGTCTCTTTTTCTCTTCCCTGTGATGTCTCTGCAAGTGGTGTACTAGTTTCCCGTGAATGCTTCTGAGGGGTATCAGCTGTTGAGGCACTAGTCCTTGATGCTGACTTGTGAGAAGTCTCAAATTGCACCTGTCCAAAAGAATCCAAGTCAAGTGTCTTTTCCAAATCTTTCATTACATTCTCTACATTGACCTGATCACTATCCATTTCTACAAGAGTCCCTTCCCTCCATTCATCCATGTTAGCATATTGTTCAATATCTGGAATTCTGTGATGAAAATATGGTGATAATCTATTTTTCATTCTCCTATCACAAATGAAACTGTGGGGATCATATGGAGTCCAACTAAAACTTTTGTTTAATTTCATGTGGTCTTCTAGGATTTGTTCTGCTGCTCTCCATGCTTCCCTATTGTTGCAGACAAATGGGCCTAGATGATCTTTGATTCTGAGTTGTACTTTCTTCTTGGCCTTAGTAAAATGAATTAGATCTGAGTATATCATCTGTCTATAATACTCCAGTGCAAACAGTCTCATTGAAACATATTTAGGTAGCTTGAATGGGGGAAGCTCACACCCATATACCCTGATCTCTGTATGATTCTAGTACAAGTACCAGTCACCTACTCTGTACTGTTTAGATAGCTCAAGTATCCTCTTGATTTCATCACTAATCCTTGGGGGAGGACTTCCTGTCAGCAAGGTAGTTTCTAGGTGGACAAACTAGTCAATGAACTCATTATATGAATAAGGGCAAGCAAAAGATTCATGGAAGATAGAAGACCAAAAGATGACAGACCTTGGATTACCCTTTGTATCAAGTTTCTTGACAGAAAATGGGAACTTATCAGACTGATGGTAGAGGATGAGGTGATATATGAAGGTGGAATACTTGAAGACCTTCTCATTCTCCAGTCTCATGAACTGGTCATGGATCTTGTCAGCTATAAATGAGGCATAATCATACTTGACAGCAGGGGGCTGACCAGGGGTAAAGATAGACATCAACACTAGGGTCAATTCATCTACATATTCACTGGTGTTGAATCCCATGACTGCAGCTATCATCTCAACTATAGTTTTACCTATCTCAGTGAAGAAAACTAACATGTAAGAAGGGAGATCTTTAGGTTGATGCTCTTTTAATATGAAAGTTTGGCAGAGGCGACTGAGCTCAACTTGGCATAATTTAGTTGATTTCTCAAGAAAATTTCCTAGGGAAATGGAGATGAGGGCTTGATTAGGATGAAATTGCAGCATCTCATTGATTGAATCAACAGTTATTGTGAAGAGGATTGTCTGATTGGGAGACATCATGGCTCTGCGGTTGGGGTCATAATTTGCATGGCATTGATGGATTATGTCAGGGAAGACATGCACTGAGGGAAGAAAATACATTGGGAGATTGGATTCCCACAATCATATGGCATCATAGCCATTCAAGTGGTTATCTTGACATTGGAAAAAAACTTTTAGATGGTCTTTATCAATGATTCAGTATTTTATTTGAAAGTCCCTATCTGCCAAAGGCAGATAGTCTAAATCATGGTTAGGAGTGGTAATGGGCACAATGTTTAGGGATACCAAAGTTTCCATACTAGTTCTTGTGGATTTCAGGAGGGAAACTAAGGTTTCTTAGGTGAAAATGATGAAATAGCAGGTTCGGGAACTTGAAGTACAAATGTAGTAGCAGAATTATGGTGAATTTTGGACCTTTTCAATTATTTATAGGGAAAAACAAGTATTTGCAGGGTTTTCTTAACGGGAATTGGTAAATACCTGTTTTAGGGATGGGCAATGGTATGCAGGCATAGTGGGTGCGAATGGAGGTCTCTGAGCAGTGTTGACTGCAAATTTTGAAGCAGGTTTGCGGCTGGGAGCACGAGCTAGTTGATCTCGTCGTTATATTTGCATGGATGTATAGGTTCACAGAAAAGAATGATAAAATGATTTGTTTTGTTTTTTATACAAAGTCAAGATTTTGGCAGGTTTCAGGATTTAGACGGGTGGTGACAGTGGGCAAATGACGTGATGTTTTGTTGTTTGTGGGAGGCAGTAAGCAGTTTTTATCACACCGCTTATGGAAGGGGGGCGGTATTTGGGCTTGAGCGAGCGATTCCATAGGATGGGTGACGCGTGGCGGGGGTACTGTTCACAAAACCACTCCGTGATCGCACGCTAACATTCGGTCACGGAGGGCCGTGCGATATGCACAAAAGTCGTCAAATATCGGAGGCTTGATCGGACGGCTATCAGGAAGGCAAGGTGACAGGGGTTTAATGAGGGCAGTCCCGATGTAATTAAAAACTTTTTAATCATATTGGGAGCAACGAGATTCATCGGGAAGGTTATTAATTAACTACGAGGGTTAATTAATCCCTTTTTAATGTGGGGGGGGACGGGGTTCTTAATTAATTACTGATTAACTAATTAATCCCTTTGTAATGTATTATGGTTATATTTTAACCAAAGGGGCAGGATATATAATTTTGGGGTTTTTATATAGTTATAGTAGTACGCGAATGGGTAGATTTTTTATAGGGAATTTACATATATTATTAAGTTAGTAGTTAATATGAAAATGAATGGAAAAAAGCACTAAGTGTATAACATTTCCATGTGTACATTAAAACTTAGGCTTTGTGAATAATGAGGGTCTTTTATGTAAAATATTTTAATTTTCCTAAGTAAAAAAGGATTTTACTTTGGAAAAACTTATTAAGGGAATGAATGATTCATGGAGGGGTGAGATGATTAATGAATGAGCTTAAGTACTTAGGCATTATAAATTATTGGGCCGAGGGTCCGATCCCTCCAGAAGTCAGAGAAATGCTCTGAGCCCCTCTAATTTGATAGATACCTTGGCACTTAGGGGAAATTAGTGAATTTTTAGGGGAAATGAGTAGGGAAGTTAATTATTTTGACTTTGCTTGCTTGATTTGTCTTCCATGTGATGTATGCCTTTGTCTTGTGATTAAAATAAAAGATTTACACATATAAACTTATTCATTCACCACATATTATTCTGCAACCATCATCTACCTACCCTACCTACTTAACCTAGAATTTTTACTTCTTTATTAGGGTGCATTTAGACTGGCAAACCCTTATCAAACTTTCTTTTCTTTTACATGGTAATGCCTATCTAAATATACACTTATTACATCCAAGGGCTCATATTAAATTGTTGAGCTCCTTTTTTCACTCTACCTATCTACTTATCTGCCAAGATTACACTGTTTGGTCAGATCTTTATTCTCTATTTCTAAAACATAAAATTGAAATTATGAACTAGTCAAGTTTAAACTATTTTGATATTCATGAATTGTGGCATAAGTGAAAAGCTGCACATAATTGTTTATTATACAAAAGTGAAAAAGTAGTAGCATTTAGACTTGCCCACTTTCCTGGTCCTTCTTTATGTTGGGGTTCATTTTCTTTCATTTTTTGACCATCTTTTATTCTTTTGACCCTTTGATTTTTCTTTTAGGGTATACCCTCTTTATATTTTTTAATTTTTTTTTTATTATTTTTTACCGATATGGAAAACCTTTGCAACAAGTAAAGGTATGAACATATTACATAGCTCATCAAGTCAATCATGATATATGACACCTATTGTTATAAGGGCATAACACTGCAAAAACCCCTAACTGATAATATCCCATAAACTCGTTTATTTAAGATGTCCTAGGCACTGGTCTAAAACCGACCCAGAGGTTGTCTCTAGGAAGCTTTCTACGTCTTCTGAAGCACTTGTGCTCTAGGTGCCATTAAAAGTGACAACACCACATATACCCATGTGGGACAAAATTGGCTTGAGTTAGCCAGACAAGAAAATACTAAGACTAAGATGGTTATGGAAAGACCATCTCATCAACCTCCTCCCCATTATCCTCAGTGACGAACTGATGCCATTCTTGGTAGTGCGCAATGGTGTCCACATACTCTTTGCTGATGTCCTTATGGAAATGAACTCTTGCCTCCATTACTTTCAGGTATACTAATTTGGATCCTTGGTCCAACTCATCATGTAACATGTGCAAATTAGTTCTAAGGAAGGTGAGACCAACAATGTACATTCACATGTTAACTGTGCTGACTTGCAAATCTGTACTGTTAGCCGTGAGCATCAACTGATCAAAGTTCGCATTGAGCTCCAGTCTGACTTTATTCTTCTCTTTGGCCTCAGTGAGCATATCAATCGATGGAGTGTCTTACTTTCACACTACTTTCACACCATGACATCCAAGCTTCTGTACAACATGCATATGAAGCCTCCACATTGGGCATGAGCAACAAGACTTCCTCATAGTTCCGGATCAGACTCTGGATGCGTGCTTTGTCCAACTCTACCTGCAGCTTCATCATCTTGTGGAAGTGAAGCGGGGATCCCTGGTACCTCATTTTCCATGTTTGTACATGATCAACTACAATATGTATATCTACAACCATTCACGCTATCTTGGTGCAGCAGTGCTGATGACCATGTATATGGAAAACTACCTTGTGCACGGTGATGAGCCTATCATACAATTTCTTCTTGACTATCTCAAGAGCTGATACTTCAACAAGTATGGCCATCTTCATCTCTGCTCTGGCGAATCTTGTTGGTTATTCCTTTCTCTGCCTGGCTACTTACAACTCCTTAGCCATGCACTCATTTTTTGCTATCAAGAACTTAACACTCAAGCTCGTGGCTTCGGCATAAGCCTTTGTAGCATCGGCCAAGGTGGTTGGATGTCTCCGTACATCTGACACAATCACCCATTCTTCCAAGTGCACAAGTGATGCATGCTCATCGGGGTGCGTGCCCTATGTGTTTGTACAACTCTGTGTTGTAACTCGTCAAAGGCTATGTTTTACATTTATGTTCCCAAATGGTCCTCAAGGAGAATGGTATCCCCTTGTTCACTCGGGACCTACTCTGTTGTTGGAGCTAGTAAAGCCTGTGGAGTGACCTTGGTTGGTTTTGGCATGAGGTCGATATCCTGATCCTATTCTGTCTGCTCCATCTTCATGTCCATCTACTCTATTATCGGTTCGTCCTATAGACCAAGTTCATGCTCCTATGGCTGCTCACTCGGTTCCTCATCTATTGTTGGTTCAGAGTCTTCAACTTGTATCGGTGAAGTTTGCGTTGTTTATATGCCTTGCACTTCCTCATGTTCCTATTCCTGTTCTTGTTCATGCTCATTTTGCACTTCCTTCTCTCTTCTACGCAGCTCTTTTTCTTCCTTGGGTTTCTTGATCCAGATTTAAATAGAAATGCAACAAATTATAGATATAACCATAAATACAGAGATGCAGTAGAAATAACACTTCATTTCATTAATATCAATTACTCAAATACACTTACAAACAGAATGGAAATAAGACTAGCTCGGGCGATTATAGCTTATCTCTGAGAAGAGATGTGGTGCCTACAATGAGGCTCAAAGGCTTATTGATTATTTAAAAACAATGTAAAACCCTAAACATCCAAAAACATAACCCTAGGAGATGAAGTGTCAAACTATGGTTCTCGATTGGGTAAATTGGTATATCAACTTCCCGGGGTCATAATTTTGGCATACGATCTTTGTTTGATGCACACAATACCTCGTGCTTGGAATGGGTCCCCTCGGGGTCAATTTTGGCATTAAAAACCCATGTTTTGGGGCAGAAGGCCCGAAGTTTGTATAAATAAATGTAAATTCTCCGCATTTTGTGGTTGCGGAGCACGAAGATGAGTACGCAGAGGCCTGGGTAGAATTCCGCAGTTGAGTGCACAGAGCCCTACAGCTGTGTGCACAGGGCAGATAGAGTCTGTATTGAGAATCCGAATCATGAATAAAGAGAAGTATTCTTAGATTATTGTGTACTTTCCATCTGTGTGTGTGTTATTTTACTTCTTCTATGAATGATGCATTTATGCTATGTTGAATACTGGGGTTATGAATTAATGCTATATTGATGTGTGAATCTATGTATTTCAACCTATCCTGTGAATGCAAGTAAGAATATATGTTACGCGAAGACAACCGTAATGGATGTTAAAGTTAACTAATACTTAAGCTAATCTAGGTAGACACAGAAGTAAGGATAATTACAGAGGTGCGTAAGCACCTGATCAATCTATTTAGGGTCTGCGAAGGACGATCAAAGACTTCCAAGGAGGCTCCAAGCACGAATAAGAGAAGTGCATTCATAATCCCTAAAGTGCTTATCAATTTGTGAGAAGGCGGAGCGAAGGTCTAAAAACTAACATCACAACCATCTCAGGGTACTGAAACTTGGTTCCTGCATCCCCGCATACTGCTGCGAGTGAGAATTTAGTCCATGCTCCATGGATTGATGCCGAAAGGGCTAGTAGTGTAGGGATTTTCTTGGCTGCTTAACGTTGAACCTAGGTCAGGGCCCATCAAGCCAAAAAATGGTTCTGTTGCTAGGACCGGGATCTGCATAATGAGATGTGTGATGTTGTATCATTGGAATCCAACTAAGAAAGAGATTGAAAACTGGTTGGATAGAAAGATCCACGAATTCGCGGCGCAAGAGAACAAGAATCTGCGATTGATGAAAGAATAGTGGTTGGATAGATATCTGTACATAGAAATACATGAAATATTCTTCTGTTCCTTCCTGGTTGAGTTATACGAGTGGATCGTGAAGTTGGCAGACGGCCAAGGAAGGTGGAGGCTTGACAATCCGATTGTTTGGACACTGGAGTTAGTGTGGAGATTGGAAGCCTCTAAAGATAAGATCGTGCACGCTATCGACCATTGGCTCGACTGCATCATAGGAGGATTTGTGACAGAGTTCGTGGTTGATAATTTTGTCAGTTACAGTGAAGCACTGCACCGCTTCTTCAAAGGACCACGATGTAAGTATTTGAAATCACTAAATACTTGGATTAAGATGCTCTATGTGAAAAGTGGGTCATGTAGTTACCTTGATGTTTGGAGCTACATGAAGTGGAAGGTCTTTCAGGGATGGAGGAAGGAAAGGTCCTGAGTATAGCCCGCTGATTGAACCTCCTTTGAGTGACGACGAAGGAGCAGTGCAGTCTTCTCCACTAAGCGCTATTCAGCTGATAAGACAAGGGTTCCCGCAAAAACGTACACCGCCCCCATCCTCATTCAATCCATCCACACCGCCTCCATCCTCACCTCCACCACTCACCCCGTCACCCACATCACCACCACCTCCACCACTATTGAACATGGTGAACTCTGTAAAGCTACTTGTATTCAAGGGCGTAGGAATGAAGATCCGGACCAGTTTTGGTTTATCGCAAAGGTTGTGTGGAAAGCTCAGTGTTGGGTTGTGTTATATTCTTTCCATGACTAGCCCACGTAGTTAATCGAGGGGTTAGAGGGGGGGTGGAGCCCCCCTTCGTTGTGCCGATTATGTAGCAAGGGGGGGTCATAGGGGGTTTGAGGAGTACCTGAACCCCACTTTATGTTAGGATGGGCAGACCCACCTATGGTTTTGTGCATGATTTTCGCACATGTTTTTGGATGTGATGGTTTTTGGTCCATGGCATTGGACACGATGGTTTTTCGGTCCATGGTATTGGATGCTTCGGCATGTATAAATATGTATTATAACATTGAAAGGAACATAATGAAAAATCAAGTTGGTAGTCCCAGTTTTGGGATCCAGGGGAAAATCTCTGTGTATGTGTGTTTTATGTGTTATGCTCTCGCATTGTTTATTTTCTATGTTTTAGAATTCATATGCAGGTAATTTCTGTACGGGGTTAAAACCTACATTTGGTATCAGAGTAGTTTTTGGCTTCAAGGGGATGCCTTTGTTGATGAGGGGTTTTTCTCAGGTCTGTGGTAGACCCTATTCAGTGGGAGATCTGCGAGATCGATTCTGGTATGAAAGAAGATGGCCAGCAGTGGAAAGATAGAGATCAAGAAATTTAATGGTCAAAGTTTTGAATTGTGGAAACTCAAGATGGAGGATCTATTGGTGGATAAAGATCAGTGGATCACGGTAGATCCGGGTACTAAACCAATGGAAGTGTCCGATGAAGAATGGAAGAAGTTGGATCGGAAGGCAAAGAGCACAATACGATTGTGTGTCTCAGATTCAGTATTGCTGAATGTATCAAGGGAAGCTACGGTGAAGGCTTTGTGGGACAAGTTAGGGACTTTGTACCAATCTAAGTCTCTGGTGAATAAACTGTTCCTGCAGAAAAAGCTGTATAAACTGAGGATGAAAGATGGAGAATCGATGACAGATCATCTGAATGCATTTAATACTGTGGTAAGTCAGTTAGCATCTGTTGATATTAAAATTTCAGATGAAGATAAGTGCATCAGTTTGTTGTGTTCTCTACCAGATACATGGGATAGTCTGGTTATTGCAATAGGTAGCAATGCAACTGCCTTGCAATTTGATGAAATATTCTCATCCTTCCTGACGGAGGAGATGAGATGGAAAAATATGGAGAGCCAGAATGGTGATGCCTTATCTGTACAAGGATGGTCCCAGAACAGAAACAAAAATAGGTCATCGAGTGGGAGATCTAAATCTAGAGGGAGATCTAAATCTCCAGGAAAACCTGTAAAGGTGGTGTGCTAGAAATACGGAAAGGAAGGGCACTAAAAAAGAGACTATAAATCTAAAGCTCCTAATAAAGGAAAGGGATCTAATGATGCTCCTTCTGCAGACGCGAAAATGTTAAAATTGGGAACCAGGGAAAAACTTCATTTGGGTCATCTTATTCATGGCTGATAATATTTTTATTAGATTCCTCTCGTCGAGAGGTGTAGGATTGATATAAAGATCATCCAATTCTGATAAGTATTCATGGAGATATGAATTTATTTTGATTATGGAATTATTATCAAGCCGACCTACATCTCATGTAGGCTCAGAAGCCCAACAGTCGCATCTATTCAAACACCAACGTTGTGTATAAATATAAGAGGACGTTTCCTCATTTTCACTCACTCATCTCATCACATCTCTCTCTCTCTACTGTGCAGAAATGAGTCTCTTCTCTACTGCGCTGAAATGGGTCTCTCTCTCACACATGTGAAGCCGGAAGCTGTTGAATTTGAAGCTGCAACTACAGAAGTAAAGATTGACTTGCATGGCCTAGAAGATCTCCTCTTTGGAACTGCACTGTAGGTTCATCTGAACCTCCTCTGAAAGCTGCAACTTTTGGTGGTGGAATGAAGTCAATCCGACGAACAGTTTGCAAGATATCGACTGCCCTAGTTTGAAGCCGGAAACTACTGAAACTAAAGCTGCAACTGCAGAAGTAAAGATTGACATGCGTGGCCTAGAAGATCTCCTCATATAAACTGCGTTGTAGGTTCATCTGAACCTCCTCTGAAAGCCGCAACTTTTGGTGGTGGAATGAAGTCAATCTGAAGAATGGTTTGCAAGATATCGACTGCCCTAGTTTGAAGCCGGAAACTGCTGAAACTGAAGCTAAAACTGCAGAAGTAAAGATTGACCTACGTGGCCTAGAATATCTCCTCATATGAACTATGTTGTAGTTTCATCTAAACCTCCTCTGGAAGCCGAAACTTTTGGTCCTGGAATGAAGTCAATTCGACAGTCGGTTTGTGAGATATCGTCTGCCCTAGTTTGATAATGAAGCCGCTAATGTTGATGCTGCTGATCTAGGGTTTGCTACTGTTGATATGAATCAGATTTATTGTACTATTTCTCTCTGCTGAATTATTGAAGATAAAAGAAGATTTGATCAAAGGGTTTCCCCACACATTGTGGGGTTTGTCCCTAGCTAGCCGTCACATCTTGTGTCTCTTGTCTTGGCTTGTTTTTTGTCAATCGTTTAATGTTCTATCTGCACTTTACTTTATGTACATGTCATTGCTAATCTGTGGAATATAATAAGGAAAATAAGTAAACTGTTATAAGCATAGAACATACCATAACTTAACAGAAAACCACCTCAAATGAAGGTGGGGATGTGTACTTGGCTTCTTCAACTACACATGTAGATCATGAGGCATGGTCTATTGACTCAAGTGCATCCTTTCACTTCACTCCCCATAGAGAGTGGTTCTGTGAGTATGAGAAATACGATGGTGGTGTTGTCATCTTAGGAGATGACAGGAAGGCTAGAATTATTGGTCGCAGAAAAGTAAAGTTGAAGTTGCAAGGTGGAAGGGTTAGAACATTTCTAGGTGTTCTGCATATTCCTGCATTGGCTAGAAATCTGATTTCTGTAAGCAAGCTGGATGATGCAGGTGTAAAAACAATGTTTGAGAAGGATACCTGCAAAATGGTTTGAGTAGCACTAGTATTGATGCGGGGAGTTCGAATTGGAACTCTGTACAAGCTGCAAGGTAGCACTGTTATTAATGGGTGCAACAGTTCTGTGGTTTCTGAAAGTGGAGCAGAAAATCTAGTGGTCTTTGGAGAGAAGACCATGTTGTGGCATCAAAGGCTTGGAAATATTGGAGAGAAGGGCCTTCAAATACTTCATGGTAAAGGTATGGTAGAAGGTATGAGTAATAGCTCTCTAGATTTTGATTTCTATGAAAATTGTGTATATGGGAAGCAGAATCGCGTGAGTTTCCCCTCTGGTAGTAAGATGGCGAAACAGATATTAGAACTTGTGCACAGTGATGTGTTTAGACCTGTGAAGGTTCCATCACTGGGTAAGTCTGTGTACTATGTATCATTTATAGATGACTTCTCAAGGAATACATAGATATATTTCCTTAAGAAGAAATCTGAAGCCATTGACAGGTTTAAAGAATTTAAGGCTCTCGTGGAAAATCAGAGAAAGAAGAAGATAAAGGTGTTGAGGACAGATAATGGTGGAGAGTTTTGCAGCAAGGAATTTGAAGAATTCTTTAAGAAGTGTGGTATAGCATCACAGAAGACTACTCCATACACACCTCAGCAAAATGGATTTGCAAAAAGAATGAATAAGACGTTGATGGAAAGGGCAAGAAGCATGCTCAGTGGTGCCGGGTTAGGACAGGAATTCTAGGTAGAGGCGGTGGATACTGCATGTTACCTGGTCAACAGGTCACCTTCATCAACATTGGAGGATAGGACTCCACAAGAGGTATGGACTGGTAAGAAACCCTCTCTTTCACATCTAAGGGTATTTGGATGTGATGCATATGTACATGTTCCAAAGGAGAAATGAACCAAGTTGGATAGTAAATCTAAAAAGTGCATATTTATTGGGTATAAGGATGGTTTAAAGGGTTATAAGCTTTGGAACCCAGTCACACGGAAGGTTGTGTACAACCGAGATGTGGTGTTCAGAGAGGTAAAAGATGTTACTAAACATGAAGTCCAACCAAAGAAACCTGAGAAGATATAGTTTGAGCTTAAGGAGGATGAATCAGACTCTATAGCAGAGGAGGAATTAGAAGATGAAGAGCCACAAACTTCGGGTGTGAGAAGATCGGTTCGAGAAAGAAGGCAGCCAGAAAGTTATAGTCCATCTGCTTTTTGTTCAAATTTTTCTTTATCTATTACTGACGATGATCCCAGAACTATGAAGGAAGCAGTAGATTTAGAGGATGGAAAACTCTGGAAAGAGGCCATGGTTGATGAAATGGCATCTTTGTACAAAAATGAGGCTTGGGATCTGGTGGAGTTGCCGGCTAGAAGGAAACCCATTGGCAGGAAATGGGTGTTCAGGAAGAAGACAAATGCAGAAGGAAAGGTGGAGAAATAAAAAGCTCGGTTGGTAGCAAAAGGTTATTCCCATGTGCCAGGAATTGATTTTGGTGATATTTTTTCTCCTGTTACCAAGGTAACTTCTATTGGGTTACTTTTATCTATTGTTGTTTCTTTTGATTTTGAGGTAGAACAGATGGATGTGAAGACAACATTTCTTCATGGGGATCTGGAAGAGGAGATCTACATGAAGCAACCTGAAGGCTCTGCGGTGAAGGGTAGGAAAGAAATGGTATGCAAGTTAAAGAAGTCTCTGTATGGGTTAAAACAGTCACCAACGATGTGGTATCAGAAATTTGATACATTTATATGGGGACTTGGCTTCACCAGAAGTAAAGCAGATCACTGTGTGTATTTTAAATTAATTGGTGACCGTGTTATTTATTTGGTCTTGTATGTGGATGATATGTTGCTGGTTGGAAATGACAAAGAAATTATCCAGGATTTGAAGACCCAATTGTCCTCCAAATTCGACATGAAAGATCTTGGTGTTGCCAACTATATTTTGGGCATGGAAATTAAAAGAGATCAGGCAAAGAGGAAGCTCTTGTTAAACCAGAGGAAGTATGTCAAGACAATACTGTAGAGGTTTAATATGCAGTATAGTAAACCAGTGAAGGTTCCTATCCCTGTAGGTGTGAGGTTATCTACTGAATAGTGTCCCAAGACACAAGAAGAGGAAGAGGACATGTCCCGTGTTCCATATGCAAGTGCAGTCGGTAGCCTAATGTATGCAATGGTCTGTACTAGACCAGACATTGCACATGCAGTGGGAGTATTGAGCAGGTTTATGTCAAAACCAGGGAAGGATCACTAGACAGCAGTGAAGCGGGTTTTCAGGTATTTGCGTGGCACTAGTGATTATGGTTTGTGCTACCAAGGAAGATCAAGATTGGAAAGAATGTTGGATATTCATGGCTTTGTTGATGCAGATTGGGCTGGAGATCTGGATCAGAGAAGATCTACAAGTGGGTATGTGTTTAACCTATTTGGAGGTGCAGTCAGTTGGATGAGTAAGAAACAATTTGTAGTGGCACTATCAACTACAGAGGCAGAATACATGGCAGCCACTCACGCAAGCAAGGAAGCAGTTTGGTTGCAGAGATTGTGTTCAAGTATGGGGTTAGTACAGGGAGCTATAAGGATAGACTATGACAGCCAAAGTGCAATTTTCTTGGCAAAGAACCTGGCATATCATTCAAAGACAAAGCACATTGATGTTCAGTATCACTTTGTGAGGGATATGATAGAAGACAAAAAGGTGTTGCTGGTAAAGGTGGACACTTTGAAGAATATTGCAGATGCATTAACAAAATCTGTGAGCTCTGAGAAGTTCTCTTGGTGTAGAGAGACAATGGGCATTTCAGTGCTGGAAAAATAACTAAGCTCTCTTGTGGCCCCCTGTGGAAAGAAAACAACAAGTGGGAGAATGTTGGGTTGTGTTATATTCTTTCCATGACTAGCCCATGTAGTTAACCGAGGGGTTAGAGGGGGGGCGGAGCGCCCCTTCGTTGCGCCAATTGTGTAGCGGGGGGTCACAGGGGTTTGAGGTGTACCCATAACCCCACTTTATGGGGTCTGGGGCAGCGCCCTGGAAAATTTTGGTTTTGGACCCTATGTTAGGATCGGCGGACCCACCTATGGTTTTGTGCATGATTTTCTCACATGTTTTTGGATGCGATGGTTTTCGGTCCATGGTATTGGATGCGATGGTTTTTCGTTCCATGGTATTGGATGCTTCGACATGTATAAATATGTATTATAACATTGAAAGGAACATAATGAAAACTCAAGCTGGTAGTCTCAATTTTTGGATCCCGAGGAAATCTTTGTGTATATGTGTTTTATGTGTTATGCTCTCGCATTGTTTATTTTTTGTGTTTTAGAATTCGTATGTAGGTAATTTCTATACGGGGTTAAAACCTACACTCAGGGTATCACGGATGACCAAATGAAGAAAGCCACACTAGTTAGTGCTTTGCAAGACTGCGCACTAAAGTGGTACATGAAGTACAATACTGATAACCCAACGCCCACGTTGGCAGATATCCAGGTTGCGCTGAATAGAGAATTCAATAGAGCTAAGTCTCAAGCACAATCAATTGTGGGATTCAAGGAGATCATGATGAAGCTTGGGGAGACGCCTTGGGATTTGGACCAAAGATTGAAATGTACGATCCGTGAAGTCAACATGAACCTAATTGATAGGAAACACCGCGAATGGTTCATGGCCTCGCTTTTGCCCCACCTAAGGGTTGCGCTATCACAACAGAAGATTGGCACCTAGGCAAAAGCTTTGGAAATCACGATGAGACTACATGAGACACCAATGCAGGATGCTAATCTAGGGGTTCAATAGATTCATGTGCAGTTGTAGAACCTTTGCCTCAAAATGCAAAGTCTGAAGAAGACAGAACAGTTCAGTTGGAGGCACACGAAGAAGTTTGGTGCCTAAAATGCAAAGGTCAGTGACATGACAAGAATCACTATCTAGTTTTTGCGAACTATGTTGCAGCAGGGGGACCAATGGCTCTAAGGCCGGAAGTTGCAGTGGGGCCAAGTGCAGGGTCTGCGCTATGGTGTGCCATATGCTAAGTAGCTGGAAAACATGTGACTGACAACTGCCATTTTTTGCAGAAATTCATACACACACCACAACAACTCTTCTGCAATTTTTGTCAATCAGTAGGTCACGACGAGCACAATTTCCATAGCTACGAATTAATGATGTACAGGACACCTGCATATAGGGTGCAGGAATAAACACGGCCCCCAACCCAAGGAGTTGGGTGAACGCAAGGTGACTATCAGGGACGTGGTCGAGGCCGAGGTGGAGGGGGGCCTGGTAGAGGCCGAGGGCAGCTTATTTGTTACAATTGTGGAGGACCAAGACAATATGCAAGAGACTATCTGAATCTGATGTGACTGTCACGCCGCCACTGTACTCAATTTGACCATGCGACTGAGGATTGCTCTATATTTTCGGTTAAGATTCATGAAAAGGGGGCGTAGCCTCAACAGCCAACGCAGAACCTCCAGATGATGAGGGTTGAGCCTCGCGAGGAAGACCCTAATGTAAATGTTATGTTGCAGAGCAGAACGATGACTAGGGAGGATAAAGGGAAGCAACCTATAGAAGGTGAATGGGTCCACAAAGCACCAGAAAACGAGACTGGGTTTGATTTGGAGCATGAAAAAGGAACATTTATGGAAGCAAGGAAAAGCTTCACTGAGGCCTCTACCTCAGGAAGTCAGGAGAAACCAGTTGAAGAAATGGACCCATCCATGATTACCACATTCTTGGAGATTTGCATGAAACTGCTCCGCGATAGTAAGGTTGTGAAAGGCCTGCATGAACTAATCAATTGGTGTGCTAGTAAGGATGGCGCTACTGACGAACCGCGCGTAGTCAAAAAACTTGGCAACCATAAGGAAAGGAATGGACGTGAGATGAGACTCACCGCACAGATAGGGGAATACGAAATGGACCAAGTTATCTTGGATCTGGGATCCGACGTGAATGTTTTGCCAAAACAAACATGGGAAAGAATGGAGAGAGCTGCACTCCAGTGGTCTCCAATCTAGTTAAGGATGGTGAATCAACATGAAATTATCCCAATGGGGAGGTTGCAGGGGGTAACCGTTGGCATCGAAGGTGAGAGCGCACTGGCAGATTTTGAAGTAATAGAGATTATAGATGATAGCAATCCCTACCCTGTGCTCCTTGGAATTGATTGGGCCACTGACATGAATGGGGTAATCAACCTCAAGAAGTGAAATATGATATTTGAAAATAAATCGCTCTGAGTAGTGGTGCCACGCGATCCTGTAGAAGGATCACGCCATACAGAACCAGTCCACAATTATGAAAGTGATGACGATTTGGACTAGATTTACAAGATAATGGCGCGAGACCTGGATTGGGTAAACCTGATAGTAGATGGATGTATTACCGCGAGAGCTCCTAAACATCAGATTCAGATAAAGAACTAGAGCACTGGCAGAACCGGCCACATGAAGTATCTACGCTACGTTTTAATATGATGACCAAGTCATTGCGTTGCATATCATCAAAAGTAAGGAATTTTCCTCACTATGATGGGCTAACTAATGTTGATCACTTTTTGGATGCATTTGAAAGAGAAGTGCCAGAGAAGCATCGCTTCCAGGCCTTGGATTGGGCACTGTGCGCTATGCCCGCAAGATGGTGGGGTACGCACAAGGATAATTTTGGTGATTGGCGCGACTATAGGAGGATGATGAGAATACATTTTGGACAACCAAAAGTATGGATGACAGACAAGTATGATGGAAGGGATGATCCATGTGATCACCTGGCCAAATGGACTAAGGCTTATGGAGCAGAGCCCCAACCTGAATGGGTGCATATGTTTTTTCATACCCTGGATGTCATACCAATGAATTGGTACTTGGAAACAATGCTCCGCCATGGCACTGAAGAATAGGACATATTGCGCTAGGGGTTTATAATGATGTTCAGCTTTCAAGATGGGTTTAACTGTATTGGCGCGATGCTACAAGAGGTTAAAGTAGAGATCTTTAGGATACCACGGGATCCTTTGGACCTAATTCAACCTAATTGGACTACCCAGCTGAGCCACGCGCTAGAATGCTATAATGTGACCGCTGAAGAAGAAGACGAGGATCCCAGAAAGATTAATATTTTGGAAATCGAGGGTCACCGTGAGGTTGAAGGACCACAGATAGAGGATCCAGACATAACCGCACTACTAAAAGCCAGACAGATCAACATTGGCACAGAGCTGGAACCAAAATTTGCAAAGATTGGGGACTATTAGGATGACACAATAGTAAATAAGGTCGCTGAGCTCCTCCGCAAATATCAGGATTTGTTCCCCACAAAATTTTCTAGTCTGAAGGGAATAATAGGAGACCTGGGTGTCATGAAGATCACCCTGAAACTAGATGCGAAACCTGTGAAACAAAGACCTTACCACCTTAATCCAAAGTATAAGGAAAGAGTCTGCACTAAGTTAGATAAGATGCTTGTGGCAGGTATTATTGAGCCAGTAGAAGAATCTGATTGGGTAAGCCAATAGTGGTTCAAGAAAAGAAACAGAAAGAAGAAATAAGGATATGCGTGGATCTCTGGAAATTGAATGACGCTTGTGTGCATGATCCTTTCCCAACCCCATTCGTTGGAGAGGTCCTAGATAATGTAGGAGGCCAAGAAGCATACTCTTTCATTGATGGGTTCTCTGGGTTCCATCAAATCAAAATCGGGCCTAAGGATAGAAGCAAGACGACCTTCGTGACTGAATGGGGATGTTTTTAGTACACCGTAATGCCTTTTGGGCTGAAGAATGCATCAGCAATCTTTTCACACATAGTCATTGCGACATTCAAAGACTTCATTCATAAATTCCTAGAGGTATACTTTAACAATTGGACAGTATTTGGATTGGTCAAGTGCCATGTGGCAAGTCTGCACTTGATGCTAGATACATGTTGGAGATACCAGATCGCGCTCAATCTGAAGTGTCTGTTTTGTGTCCCTTTTGGCATCCTGCTAGGTCATGTGGTATGTAGACAAGGATTGATGGTAGACCCCGTGAATATTGCGGTGATAATCAACTTGGAGGCGTCGAGGAATGTAAAACAGTTTCGCGCAACTCTAAGGAATATTGTATACTATAAGAAGTTCATCAAGAGTTATGCCCAAATCACTGTGCTTATAGAGAAATTGTTGAAAAAGGATTCTATGTTATGTTGGAATGATGAATTTCAGAAGAGCTTGGATGTGCTGAAAGAGAAAATGGTCACCGCGCCGATCCTAGTCTTCCCGAACTGGAAGAAGGAATTTCATGTGCACATGGATGCATCATGTTTTGCACTGGGGGCTATGCTGACACAGGCTAGAGAGGGAGAACTGGATCACCCTATAGCATTCACATGTAGGAAGTTGTCTAAATCAGAGAAAAATTATTCCACGACAGAGCGTGAAGGATTAGCTATGTTGTATGCGCTCCAGAAGTTCAGGCACTATTTGTTCGGCGGACACTTTAATATGTATACAAATCATTTCGTGTTAAAGTACCTAGTCAACAAGCCTGTGTTGGGGTGAAAAATCTGTAGGTGGATGTTGTTCTTCCAAGAGTACGACTTTGAAGTTATTTTGAAGCCAGGACGACTGAACATGGGACCTAATCATCTGTCACACATTGGAACGGGAGAGGAACCTACTAATTTGGAGGAAGGGCTGCCTGATGCGCAACCCTTTGCAGTAGGCATCACAGACAGTCACTTTGAAGATATCATCCACTTCCTGATGACAGGATCGGCTCCAGAATTTTATACAAGTCAACAAAAGAAGGAACTGGTAGTGCACGCGGCAGACTTTTCTATCATTGCAGGGCATTTGTACAAAATAGGGTCAAATGAAATATTGCAACGTTATCTGCCTGACTTTGAACGAAGAAACATCCTCATTGAGGCTCATGGAGGAGCTGCAGGAGGACATTATGTAGGGAAAGCAATAGTGCAGAAGGTTCTACGTGCTGGGTTGTGGTGGCCATCCCTACATAAGGATTTGAAAGCATATTGTAGAGCATGTGAAGCATGTCAAAGGACTGGCAAGCCATTGCGGAGGGATGAACTACCTCTAATTCCGCAGGTGATGTTGCAACCATTCGAGAAATGGGCGATTGACATTGTGGATCCAATTAAGCCTCAAGGAAAGAAGACGAATGCGTGGTACATCATCACTGCGGCAGAGTACTTGACCAGGTGGGTAGAGTCATATCTTGTGAAGGTATGTACATGAACGATAGTAGCAAAATTTATTTTTGAATATGTGTTGACAATATTTGGTTGTACAAAGATCTTGATGAGCGATCACAATATGCACTTTATTAATGAAACAATCAGCGTGTTGGCAGAATAATTTCAGTTGTATAATCAGAAAAGTACGCCTTATCATCTGCAGGCTAATGGGACGATGGAAGCATTTAATAAGATACTGGAGAGCGCACTGACAAAGGTCTGTAATGCTCAGAGAAATGACTGGGATGTGCACGTACTTGCGGTGCTATGGACCTACAGAACAACTTGCAAGAAGCTGACTGGGAAAACACCTTTCAAACTCGTGTATGGTGTAGAAGTTGTTATGCCAATGGAATACATTGTACCTAGTCTCGCAGAGCGACACTCACAGGAATGGAGGACCGCATAGCCCTGGAAGAGAGGCTCACGCAACTAGCAGACCTTGAGGAGGACTGATTTCTGGCTAGATTTCATCAACAAGTTCAAAAAGAGCATGAAAAGGCATGGCACGATCATCACATCAAACTACACACCTTCAAGGTAAATGATCTGGTCTTGTTATATGACAGTAAATTTGATAAACTTCCGGGGAAATTTAGGATGCACTGGCTAGCGCCATATGTCATCAAGGAGATTACTGATGGTGGAGCAATTTAGCTGGTTAAATTGAATGGAGAACCCTTCCCAAGGAAGGTGAATGGCAACCGATTGAAGCCATACACTGGTGATCAAGCTAGGTGACTATATGAGGGAAGCATTGTCTTAGTGCTCCAGTCACCTGAAAGGAAGCACGAAACTATAAACTACACTGCCTAGGTCAGAGAGCTGCACAATCGGGGAACTGCGGGGAATAAAGATATGTCACAGAGCTCACAGAAGCACATAAGGAGCTGCGCTACCAAATGAAAAACCACACAGGATAGCTAGAAAGTGACCGTTAAATTCATTGTTCATGATTTGACAGTGAAAAAATGGCCAAAAGGAGTGGGGGGCAGCATGTAAGTCAGAATTTATGGACTAGATCTTTGAAAATCTTCCGCCAATCTAGCATTAATGAACTAATTTTGGGGGGAACAGTCAGATTTGAATTTGAAAGTGCCTATAAATTACAGGTGGTTGTCCAGCGAAAAACACTTGCCATTTTGAGAATTGATATGCCGAGCTCTTAGGTGCACATGAACCGTGAAACCTTTGAATTTTTGCTAGCAAGTTTTGTATTTGAGACATTGCCATAGGTGACACAGGAGTTGTTGCATAGCATCATGTTGATGCCCATAGAAGCTATGAGCGTTGAAGCAGTGACAGCCAAGGGAGTTGTTCCAGAGGTGGCTATGGTAGTAGAGGGAGCTATCCCGGAAGTTGCACCTGTGGAAGTACCAGAAGAAGTGCCTAAATCCCCCAGGACACCCCGGCCAAGGCCTACGCCAACCCAAGAGGGGCCAAAACCGAAGAAGGACAAGTAGAAAATGCCTCCGTTGGTGGGTACATCACCTAGGAGGCACCCGCATTCAGGAAAGCCCACCGTGCAAGAGAAGGCCAAAATGATTGACCTAGAGCCGGAAAAAGAGGTCGAAGAAATCCCCATGGATGATGAGGATATTGCAGTGGAAACTGAGGCCGTTGAAATTGAGGTGTCAGACTAGTGAGCACCAGTATTGCAGCAATAATGTTGCAACTCCTGGACTGCCTAATTTACTCTTATCAACCCGGTAGTTCGTAACAAACTTAGAAGCGACGGTGTTGTATGCACAAGTACTAGTTCTTACTACAAGCTGTCACTTGGTTAGTTGGTGCAAGATCACTAGGAGCTCAATCCAGCTTCTATCTATTCCAGAAGAAGCTCTATATGTGATGAAAGAAGAGATTACTCTACAAAAGCTACTCTATTTGTAGAAAGAAGAAAGACTGAAATGTAAAGTAAACCTAGTAAACCCTACTTAACCAACTAACCCTACTTTTGCAAAAAGCAATATGAAAACCATGAAATGAATGCCATTACCTACTCAAGGAAGTAAACAACATCTACTTAAGCTATTTCTAGAAGTAAATGAGCAAAAAACATCTTTTTGGATTTTTATGTATTTTTATGTGAATTTGACATGCATGTATTTTATTATGTGTGAAGGTGGAAGCGAATAGGTGGTGTTGAAGGGCGACTTTGGGCTTTGAGGGGATGTAGGATGGTGTGGATGGGTCCTAGGAGGTCTCGGGTGGCCTTCTAGAGGCTTTTCCACACTCGGCCTCCAAAAGGAAGCCTACAGGAAAATCTACAAGGAGGACACAGGGGATCTACAGGAGGTCTACAGAAGGTCTACAGGTGGAGACCGAGAGCAGTTTTGAAGGTTTTGAGGGTGTGAGAGTGGGTGGAAAAGGTAGATTAAGGTTGGGATGATGTGTTAGGGTGCCTAGGGTCCACCAAGAATCACTAGGAGAGGGAAAGATGATTGGGAGAGAGGAAGAAGTCCTATGGAAAAATACAGAAAACTAAGGCAGATTTGAGGTGAAATTTAGGTGACCTGTAGGGCATGGATCAGGGAGAGAATTTGATGGCTAATAGGCTAACCTTCTGTGAGAAAATATCTACTGCAAAAGAGTTGATGGTCAACCAATGAGATCAAGCAAGCAAGAAAATGAGTACATCTAAAAAACAGAATTTTGCATCAAGCTAGTCTAAATTATGATCTATGGAAGTAAATGATGAAAAATGCTACAAGGAGAGAAAGCATGGAAGAAGACTTATTGCAAAGACAGAAATGAGTATGGTGGAAGAGATCTAAAGAGAAGCATTAACCTTCTAACAAACTGCAAACAGTAGAAATCCTATGGAGAAAGAAAATCTGTGTTTTTGGGGCAGCAAGAGGGTCTTTTCCTCAATTCATGGTCCCAAAGGGAAGAAAAGAGGACAAGGCACTGTTGCTAGCCTTTTGAATCTTCTTTCTATCACTGCTTAACCTGCTATAGAAAACACAAATGGAAACAACCTTGTAAATCACCAAAAGCAACCTATTCTTAACCAAGAAAGAAATTCATCTAACAACAACTAATCCATAAATTGAAACAAAGCATATAAATACAAACAAGAGGAGCTTGGCTGCTTGGATTAGGCACTAACCCAAGAGCTTCAGCCCTCTGAGGTAACTCAATGCTAGTTCAGAAAGGATCTCATCTTCATTATCAGAATAGTAATAGGATTACATAAAACTGTCACCAAAAGTACGCTCGAAGTTGAGCAGAGTTTTACAATAGCAAAAGTACAACAAAAATCTGACCCTAGTGAGGCCCTAGACCTTTCTACTTATACAACTAAAACTCCCAAAAGCTTCCTTAAAATCAGGGAGGCTTGGCTCCCAAAACATGAGATAAACATAAGTTATCCTCCACTTGCTCGACTGCCTCCTAGTGTATTGATTTTGTTGTTTGTACTCCAAGTTGCATGAAGGGGAATTCGAAGTGGGGAGTAACAAATGAGGGGGATTCCCTCCTATAAATCCTCTCCTTTGTCCACTTCGAATTATTGCTGCCAATTGTCCATTGAATCTTTTACCTTATCTTCAAAATTCAACAAAAATCTGCATTAAACACATATTAGACCGCATGGCATCATAACTAATTCAACTCACTCCATAAGCATAAATATAATAAAAAAACATGCAATAAGCTAAGAGAATGGTTGATTTAACTATGTTCGGAGGCAAAATGAGCCCATATAATTACCCATTTATGGGGCTCATCATCACCCCCCTATTGAAGGTGTTGCTCATCCTCTAAGCAACTTAGTCCATCTCCTCATCTTTTATGGCCTTGGTGGCCTCTCTAGCATCCCAAGCTTCTGATGTTGTTTCCTCTTCCTTGTCATAGAATCCTGTTGTTCTATCTATCTCTTCCCACTGCCTTTGCTCTTCTTCTTCTGTTCTTCCTTCTGGCATGCCTAACAGCAGTGGTGGACTCAGTTTGAGGCCAATCCAATTGACCTGCAGCCTCTGCATTGAGTGCTTGTACATTGGCACTCTCCTTAGTGCCTCCTTCATCCTCATTGGGGAATGATATTCCTTGATCTTCAGACTGTGTGGTAATGTGTTCCATCTCCTCATACATGCATGCAAACAGTCATCCCCAAGTAACCTTTCCATGTCCTAAAAATTTGCAATGGCCTGTGCTTGATCACTTATATATCTAGGGGAAATTTGAGGATTATTTGCAAGCACCTGGTGTGTGCTAATGAGAACCATGGGATCTGATGGCTCAGCTCTGATCATCAATGGCTCATTCTGCTTCTTGATCATCAACCTTTTCACTTCTATTGCCCTTAAATCTTCATGGTTCATCCAAGAATCCATGACCATTAGTTGTAGGTCTCGTAGCCTAGCATTGGGGTCCCACACATTCATGTCTGTGAGGGCCATACTATGTAGGTAAAATTCTGCCATTTTTTCCTTATCTTCTGCTATGCTTTGGTCACACAGGTCCATAAATTGTCTGTAATCTTGAAAAGGCATTGTGCCTCTTTGTGCCAAAGTCTTGATCTAAAACTGTAGCCATTGATCCTTGAGGTATAATCCATAGGATTTTGCTGGTGTTCTACATTGCAATGCCTCCATGGATAAGCCAGCCATACATGCCAGCTGGGTTTCTTTCTCCTTTAGTTGCCTTCTTAGCAATTCATTTTCAGTTTTGAGTTGGCTTCTTGCAATTGCCTTCCTATGTCTAACAACACCTAACTCCCTGCCCATTTCTCTAAGCTTGTTCTCCATGTGGCCAACATCCTCAACTCCCTTGGATTTGGCTATTTGCATCCACCTATGTGTTCTTATTCTTTCCTTTTCTAATTCAAAGAATAGTGTGATTAAAAATGTTTGTGGAATTATCCTTCCTCCTTCAAGAAGATGGTAATATGAGGCAAGTCTGGGCTGGGGATCAGGTTCTTGTGGCTATGTAGCTTCCTCCTTCCCCTTTGGCTGCTCTTCCATTGTTTTCTCAAGCTGTTGGGTCTCCTGTAGCCTTGACAATGTCTCCTGTAGAACTGTCTGTGCCTCCTGTAGGACTGTTTTTGGGTCCTGTAGTTGCACTTTTTCCTTCCAGGTGGAAGATCTAGGAGTCCCTCTTTCATATGTGATAGGGGTTTTAGAGGGAGATTCTTCCCCTTTGACAGTGGGTGAATCTTCAATTGTAATGGGCACTGTTGAAGATGGCTGGGGTTTTCCTGTTTTGATCCTTGTGCTTTTCCTGGCCTTGAAATACATGGAGGCCTGCCTTTTTCTCTTTTATTTTGGTTTAATTGGTGTGCTCAGGGCAGTGAGGGCAGCTGCTGCCTCTCTTTCCAGAGTCTTAGGGGACCCTTCTCTTTGTTTTGCCTCTGCTGCCTCTTTTTCTCCTCCTTCTGTCTCCTTTTCTATCTTTGTTTGCTCTATTTCTTCCTTTTCTATCTCTTCATCCTTCTCCTCTTCTATCTTAGTTTCTTACTCCTCCTTTTCTTGTCCTTCTGAGTCATCAATTGCTTCACCTTCTCCCCCTTTCTGCTCTTCTTTCTCATTGTCAGAAGGCCCGATATCATAGGTGAGGACCTTTATGTCATCTTCTATTGTCATGTTTCTGAAGACTTCCCATGATATAGGGAGTGTGAATGTATGGAGGGCTTCTTCCACTAAAATTTTCATTAACCCATGGTGAGCCAGCTGATCTGGACTCCCTACCTTAAACTTAATGTTGGATTCTATGAGGGACTGTAGGAGGAAATAGGGGATGCTGAGTTTCTAGGGTGTTGGAGTGTCCATGCCATATCTCAGCCCATGAAGGATTCTAAAATGGTAGCCATAGACTATGTTATACCTCCCCTCATAGGAAATATATTTGATGATTTGGTAACTAACCTCATCCCAAGGGTAGGGTATGCTTGTCCTTCTAATGTCATTTTTATCTTCTACAGGATGTTCATTGTTTTGGAAGAAGTTTTTCGTGGCAGCCTATCCAATTGGTTTTTCATCTTTGCTCCAAGGTAATCCAAGAGGAAGGGTAGTAACCCTACTGATAAATTTTGGGGTTATCTCCATGGAAAGACCTCTAAAATTGACATTGGAATGGGTTCTTGAGTGAGGGACTAATGAAAGGGCAAATTCCTCGGCAATTTCCTCATCAAACCCTCAGAATTTCTCAAAAAAGGTCATCCAATTTTCCCTTGTGAACATGGCTACTACTTGGGGATGTTCATGGAGCCTGGTTGAATTAGTCGGCTCCTTCCTCATGAATCCTCCTTTCATTGTTCTTATACCCCTTTTTAACACAAAATGTAGAGATGGAGATAATAATTTTGAAGAAAACAAGAAAAAAAAAGAAAACTATGTTTTTTAAAAAAACAGGCAATTTTTTTAATGTAATTCCTCTTCTTCTATGGACTCAATTCCTCCTTAAAATGATATCATTCCTTGCACATATTGATAATCAAGGTGGGTATGCATGGAACCTACCTCCTCAAGCCAGAAATCGAGCAAAAAACCCGTGTTTTCTTCTTAAAAACAACTCATTGGCCCTCCTATAGAACTTCCCGTGGGTGCTCCTGTAGAACCTGTAAGTGCTCCTGTAGAGAATGCTGAGAGCAGGAGGATGGATGAGATTGATGGAGAATGATTATTTTGAGGCTGTGCGGTGACAAGGATTTTGCTGCAGCTAATTTTACGAGGAGAGAATGAAGGAAAAGGTGGGGAGAGTGCTCGAGGAGGAGTACTTATTACTTCTTTTAGATATTTCCGGTGACGGGGGTGAGCTAGAAAAAATGTACGTTGGCCATATTTGGACCATTGTTTCCCACCTAACTTATCATCATGGTTTCTTCCCACAATCACCTCTGATTATTGCATCGGAGTTTGCATACCCTCCACTACCTATCCTTGGTATCTTTCTCTGAGTTGACTATGTGCACGTGTGGGTGACATCTTTGGATGAGTGCATTCAACTAGATGAAGGTGGCCAAGTTAACTGACCACCTTTTCCACCTTCAACCTCAACCATCTCATTTCTCATGCATATCTTTCAATTACACAAATGCAAACAGAGGAGCGGGTTAGTCACTTACCTATGAGTCGAATGTATGTGTTGTGAGGTATTTTGGCTCCTTCTACTGCTGCATGCTTGTATTTCCTTTGTTGCATGCTATCTTCTTTCTGATGTGTTGTTGTTTGTCTTGTGCAGGTATCCTCTGGCTAGATTCAAGCTTCAGATGTCTCCTTCAATCTTCATGGTTGCACTGTTTTGTTGTTGTGGCTTGATTTTAATGGGATCAGCTGCTACAGGAATTCCTACAGGAGCTCTTGTAGCTGCTTCTCCCTTTGAAATTTCAGCTTATTTCTGTGCTGGGAGCTGTGAGGATGATGCCAGAGATGAAAATGGAGATGGAGAGGTAATAGGTAAGCTGCAGGTGAGAATTGAGGTGCTGCTTCCTCTCTTTTTCTCTTTTTTTTTTTCTTTTTACTAAAAACGGTTTTTTTCGGGTTTTTCTAGGACATAAAAAAAATGACGATCATGGTGTGATGCAGATGTAGAATGGATGGAAAGGAGGGTTGATAGCTGTAGGAGGGTTTATATGGTCTTCATGAAGCTTCCCTGTCCTTCAAAATGCTTTTTGGAACCATTTCTGGCTCTTTGTAATTCCTACAGGAGCCTCCTGTAGAAAACACAAAGCCTCCTGTAGAACACACAGTTTTCGGAAAAAAACACAGTGGGGTGGAAGAAAGGTCAGAAATGATGGAGAAGAGTGTGGAGGAGATAATATAGGTGTTGGTGTGAATTTCAGGGCTCTGTGGCATCTCCTCTTGCTCTCTGTGGTCCTCCTGCAAACCTGCAAATCACATTAAAATTCAGTTTTTTTTTTTTTTTTTTGAAAACAACTAGGGCGCCTCAAGGAGGTTTTCACCCTGATTTCCTACCCTGGGTGCCTCCAAGGGAGGTTTTCACCCAGGGATATTTTCTCTTTTTCTTTCTTTTTGTTGACATCACTGGGCCGCCTCAGGAGAGGTTTTCAACCCAATGATGGGACTCAAGCGCCTCATGGAGGTTTTCACTTGAGTCCTTATTTTTCTTTTTTCTTTTCCTTTAGTGAGTGGGTGAAGTGGAAGCTAAGACATGCTCCACTACCATCACTATCTTATTCAACCCTTCAATGAACTCTCGCTTGGAGAGGGGCTTCTTGTAAACTTTCAACTGATGTCCATTGAAAGGCATGGGGATGGCTTCATCATCAATGGTTCTGATAAGAACTAAACGATTGTCATTGCATTTTTCCACAGTGTAGGGTCCCAGCCATCTTGTCCTCAACTTGCCTTTGAAGTCTTTATACCTTGAATCATAGAGCAGTGCCCAATCTCCCTCTTGGAATTGCTTCTCCTTGATATTTTTGTCATGCCATATCTTCCTCTGAAGCTGAACTACCTCTGTGTGGAGAAGGGCCTGCAATCTTTGTTCATCCAATCCATTGAGCTGGAGTAATCTTTCCTTCTATGCATGGCTAAGGTCTAGGTCTAGTTGAGCTGCCATCCTTAGTGTATTGAATTCAAATTCTATTGACAGCAAAGCCTTCTTCCCATAGACCAGTTCATAGGGTGTGAACCCTGTGGTGGTCTTCCATGTTGTGTTATAGGCCCATGTGGCCTCGACTAATCTGTCCGCCCAATCTTTTCTGTTGTTGCTCACTACCTTAGTCAGAATTCCTTCCACATCTCTGTTAGTGACTTCCACCTTCCCATTGGCTTGTGGATGGTAAGGGGTGGAGGTCATGTGCTTGATTTTATGATGTGTGAGCAGGTCTTCAATCAAATTGGAAGTGAACTGATTTCCTTGATCTGTGACCAATTCTCTTGGATACCCGAACTTGTAGAATATGTTTTCTCTCAAAAACTCAGCTACTTTTTCCTCTGTTGCTTCTTTGATTGCTTTTGTTTTTTCCCACTTTGTCAAGTAATCGGTGCACACAATGATGTATTGCTTATGTTTTGAAGGAGGGCTGATAGGACCCACAAAGTCCATGCCCCACTTCTCAAATGGCTCAAAGGTCACTTGAGGTTGCATGGGCATCTCATCCTTTGTAGTGGGTTTCCCCATCCTTTGGCACCGATCACATTGGCTGGTGTATCTCCTCACATCTTGATGAAGAGTGGGCCAATAGTAACCTTCTTGCAATATTTTGAAGGCAGTTCTCTTTGCTGCAAAATGACCTCCACAAGGCCCATCATGACAGGTCAGGAGAATGTCAAAGACTTCCTCCTCCCTAACACATCTTCTCAAGATCTGATCTGGGCCAAGTTTGAAGAGATTACCCCCAATCCAGGTGAAAGGGGCGCTTTTCCTTACTATCTTGCTCTTCTCTTTTGAGGACAAGTGTGGTGGAAACTGTGCTGAAACCAAGTAGTTTGCTATATCAGCAAACCATGGAGAGAGTACTGAAATAGAAAACAGATGTTCATCTGGCATTTGGTCATCCACCATTCCTTCTTCACCTGTAAGCAAATTTACTCTAGACAAAAAGTCAGCAACAACATTTTCTTTACCAGGCTTATCAATAATGGTCAGATCAAACTGCTGTAATAGAAGCAACCATCTAATAATGCGAGCATTTACATCTGGTTTGTTCATTAAATATCTAATTGCAGCATGATTAGTGTGCACAAAGGTTTGATAGCCTGTGATGTAATGTCTAAATTTTTATAAAGAATGCACAACAGCTAGGAGTTCCTTCTTGGTCACTGTGTAGTTTAACTCTGCCTTTGACAAATTTTTGCTTATAAAGTATATGGCATAAGGTAACTTTTCATCAATTTGTCCTAAGGCTGCTCCTATTGCTTTGTTCGAGGCATCTGTGTGAATGTGAAAGGGTAGGGCCCAGTTTGGGCCTCTGAGAATTGGGGCAGTTACTAACTTGCTCTTCAAGGTATCTAGGGCTTCTTGATAGTTTTCAAACCATATGAACTCAACATCTTTGCCTAAAATTCCAAACAAAGGAGAGGCTAGCTTACTGAAATCTTTAATGAATCTTTTGTAATATCCAGCTAAGCCTAGGAAACTTCTAACATCTCTCACCTTTTGAGGAGGTGGGACCCTTTGGATGATGGCAATCTTGTTGGGGTCCACCTGCAGTCCTTGTTGAGATATTGCATGACCTAACACGGTCCCTTCAGTCATCAAAAATTTCGCATTTTTCTAGACTAAGGGATAGGTTCATCTCAATACACTTGTCTAGAACTTTTCCTAGGTTAGATAAAGCTTCCTGAAAGTCAAAACCATAAGGAGTAAAATCATCCATATATATTTCCACTGCATCATGAACCAGTTTAGAAAATATACTCAATACCGCTCTTTGGAAAGTGGTTGGAGCATTCCACAAACCAAAAGGAAGGACCCGGTATGCAAAGGTACCCCAAGGACAAGTGAAAGTGGTCTTATCTTGGTCTTCCAGACTTATTTGAATCTAATTGTACCCGCTAAACCCATCTAGGAAGGAGAAAAACTTTTTCCCCACCAGACCATCTAACACTTGATCTATGAACGGTAAAAGAAAATGGTCCTTTTTAGTGGCTTTGTTAAATTCTCAATAGTCGACACAGATTCTCCACTTACCATTTTACTTTGGCACTAGCACCAAAGGAGAGACCCATTCACTGTCAGAGATGGGGTAGATGAATCCTGCATCAAGCAATTTTTGCAATTCTTTCTTAACAATGTCTTTAAGTGCTGGATTCATCCTCCTTTGAGGCTGCCTAACTGGTTTGCAACCTTCCTTAATGTATATATGATGAGTACATACTGAAGGGTGCACTCCCTTCATGTCCTTACAACTCCAGGCAAAGGCATTTAAATGTTTTCTCAATAAGATGCACAACTCCTTCTCCTGGAAAGTGGATAGGGATGGATTGATTTTCAAGGTTCTTTCTGGGCCGAACTCTATATTCTTAACACGGAGAGAGGTCGGGTCAGCCACACAGAGATCAGTTGAGGGGTTGTTTTGGGTTTCTCTTACTATGTCCTCTAATGGTAATACACTGGGGGATGGCTTCTGAATCAAATTTTCAATCATATCATCCTCATCTTGTAGTTCCCCCCCATGGAAGTTTCTATTGCACAAAGTGGTGCAGAATAGACTTCATCCTCATCCTCCTCCTCCAACCAGAGAGGTAGATCATGTTCTAGCAAGGGTTTGGCAGGAGGGTATAGGATTAACTGCTTGGACATATGCTCGTTCTTTATGGTCATGTTCCCAGCTCAACAACTGATGTAGGCATCAACAGTAGCCAACCAGGGTCTTCCCAGGATGAGAGGATACCCAGTGAGCTTTGCCTTCAGCTGGAGAACTAAGAAATCAACAGGGTACTCCCAAGAATCAATGGAGACCATCACATCTTCCACAATCCCTTTAGGGGTCATGGTGGAGTGGTCTGCTAGCTACAGTACTGTTGTGGTCTTCCTCAAGGAGCCCTGGAGGTTAAGTTTGAGCATTGTGTCCTTTTTCATCACATTAATGGTAGCTCCCAAATCAATCAAGGTGTGTGGGATCATGGTGCCATTGATGTGGACATCAACTACTGGGCTTCTAGGGTCCAGATATTTCAGACAGATTACCTGCCCCAACATCAGGTCGAACAGTTGTCTTATGACATTGATGGTTGGGACATCTCTCTTGCGCCTTCCTGGATGCCTAAAGCACTTCTCTTTGATCAACCTATTGTAGATAGGCACATCTTTTATGGCTTGGAGAAGTGGTATCTTCACACATAACTGTTTCAATTCTCCTAGAAGTTCAGTTTCTTCTGGGGTAGGCTGTGTTGTCCTGGATAATATCTCAGGAAAGGGTGGAATTGCTTTAGGTTCACTTTCCTCTTTATCTTCCTCAACCTCCCTGGGTGGAGGTTGACTATCAAGGAGAACCTTCCCAGATCGCAGGTTAATCTCCTGAATCTCCACAACATAAGTTGGGCATGATGGTCCCCCACTATATACTTGTTGAGCCTGTCTGTTGTTCATGTTCGGGTTCGGCTAGGTAGGCATTTGGGGTTTCCATGGTGGAGCAGGAGGTAATGGTTGTGGTTGAGCAAGTGGTGGAGGCAAAATAGTGGGAGGAGAGTTGTACTCGGGCCTTCACCCCTGATGATATGCATCCCACTGAGGTTGTGGCTGAACATAGGATTGAAATGAATGAGCAACTAGTTGGGCATGATATTGAGATGGAAAGGACAAAGGAGGAGGTGTGGACCAAGAAGGATGAGCAGGAGGGCCCCAAGAAGGTATGGAAGTGACTTGGTTGGGGTTGTATTATGCTGAGATGTCCCTTGCATCCCCTACTGGTACGGTCTAGGTCCATGCGGTCTCCTTTGGTTCATGAAATAGATTGGTTCAGTGGCTCCTTCAGCCCCTTGGTATACAGCTTTAAGTCTGGGCAAGGAAGGGCACTTATCTGTAGAATGATCTTCTTCACAGATTGAACAAACCTCTATAGAGTTCAATGGACATTCGTTCCTAGGATGCCTCCTGGTGCATCTAGGACAAAAGATGGCCAAAGCCCTCTCTGCTTCCTCTTTTTTTCTTTTGATATGCAAGGTATCCATTTGCATGGCAAGAGTCTACAACATCTCACTCTTGAAGTCTTCCAGCATGTTTCCAAGTTCACCTTTAATGGATGAATTGGAAGAAGGAGTACTAGCTATGGGTTGACTCCCCCTACCTCTCTTTCTGGCTGCTCTAGAATGGTTTCTAAAAAAAGTCTTTATGTTCTCATAAGATAGTTGGTAGATGTCTCCCCCAGCCAGTAAATGGAGGGTGTCCAGAAGGTCTTCTGGAATTCCCCTGAGCAGGACCAACTTTAGAGATTCAGGGTCAAGTGTACACCTGGCCCTTTTGTAACTGAGTTGGAACCTCTCTTCATAATCTTCCAAGGATTCATCACTTCCCATGGTCATTTGGAATATTTCTTCTTTGGTATCTTTTGACCTACAGTAGTTTCAATATTTGTCATTAAAGACCTTCTACATCTGAGACCAAGTTGTGATGCTATTGCCAGGTAACCCCATGAACCAGTGCAATGCCACATCCTTGAGAGTAGAAGGGAATAGTTTCAACTTTTGCTCATCTTCTACATAGTCATAGGTTCGACGGATGACAACAAACTCAAACAACAAGGTGTCAAGATCTTCTGTAGTCAAACCATGGAAGTGAGGTAGGGCTGAAGGACTTATATTCTTCATTTTGGTGTCCCTATTGGTCTCCCGAATCGGAAAGGTACCCTCTATTCTCTCTCCATTTCCCCTAACATTTATGTTTTCAGCCATTGGCTCAGGAGGGATGTTTTTTCTCCTTCTTCCCCTCTAGGTTCTTCAAATATCTTTGGTTTTTCACGTAAAGGTTCTTCTTGATCACTCCCACCGAAGAAGAGAGAAGGTTGGCTGTGTGATGTAGTGGGGGTGTTGTGCAAGAATTTTCCTGAATTATCTCTATTCCTACAAGGCATGAAAGGAAATCCTTTTGGTTGGTTTTTGGTTTCTTTTTCCCCACACTGATTGTACCTGCAAAACTAAAATTGATTGAACAAAACAAATTGCAACTAACTGAAATGAACTTGCTGAAATGAAATTTGCAGAATTGAAAAGGAAAGCAAGGAAATGTAGAAACTGAAAGAAATGACTATTCTACTTTTGTTGAAATAAACTATTTAGTAGAATGTTGCAATAGAAAATAGAAGAAAGTAGTAATCACAGAATACTCTGATGCTTCCTTGACAACGGCACCAAAAAGTGGTGAGCACCAGTATTTCAACAATAATGCTGCAACTCCTGGGCTGCCTACTTTACTCTTGTCAAACCAATAGTTCGTAACAAACTTGAAACAACGGTGTTGTATGCACAAGTACTAGTTCTTACTGCAGGCTATCACTTGGTCAGCTGGTGCAACATCACTAGGAGCTCAAGCCAATGTCTATGGATTCCAGAAGAAGCTCTATATGTGATGAAAGAAGAGATTACTCTACAGAAGCTACTCTATTTGCAAAAAGAAGAAAGATTGAAATGTAAAGTAAACCTAGCAAACCCTACTTAACCAACTAACCCTACTTTTGCAGAAATCACTATGAAAACCATGAAATGAATGCCATTACCTACTCAAGGAAGTAAACAACATCTACTTAAGCTATTTTTAGAAGTAAATGAGCAAAAAACATCTTTTTGGATTTTTATGTGAATTTGACATGCATGTATTTTATTATGTGTGAAGGTGGAAGCAAATAGGTGGTGTTGAAGGGCGACTTTGGGCTTTGAGGGGATTTAGGATGGTGTGGATGGGTCCTAGGAGGTCTCAGGTGGCCTTCTAGAGGCTTTTCCCACACAAGGCCTCCAAAAGGAAGCCTACAGGAAAATCTACAGGATGACACAGAGGATCTACAGGAGCTCTATAGGAGGAGGCTGAGAGCAGTTTTGAAGGTTTTGAGGGTGTGAGAGTGGGTGGAAAAGGTAGATGAAGGTTGGGATGATGTGTTAGGGTGCCTAGGGTCCACCAAGAATCACTAGGAGAGGGAAAGATGATTGGGAGAGAAGAAGAATTCCTATGGAAAAATGCAGAAAACTAAGGTAGATTTGAGGTGAACTTTGGGTGACCTGTAGGGCATGGATCAGGGAGAGAATGTGATGGCTGATACGCTAACCTACTCTAAGAAAAGATCTACTGCAAAAGAACTGACAGTCAACCAATGAGATCAAGCAAGCAAGGAAATGAGTACATCTAAAAAACAGAATTTTGAATCAAGCTAGTCTAAATTATGATCTATGGAAGTAAATGTTGAAAAATGCTACAAGGAGAAAAAGCATGGAAGAATACTTATTGCAAAGACAAAAGTGAGTATGGTGGAAGAGATCTAAAGCAAAGAATTAACCTTCTAACAAACTGCAAACACTAGAAATCCTATGGAGAAGGAAAATCTGTGTTTTTGGGGCAGAAAGAGGGTCTTTGCCTCAGTTCATGGTCCCAATGGGAGGAAAAGAAGCCAAGGCACTGTTTCTAGCCTTTTGAATATTCTTTCTATCACTGCTTAACCTGCTATAGAAAATAGAAATGGAAACAAACTTGTAAATCACCAAAAGCAACCTATTCTTAACCAAGAAAGAAATTCATCTAACAACAACTAATCCATAAATTGAAACAAAGCATATAAATACAAACAAGAGGAGCTTGGCTACTTGGATTGGGCCCTAACCCAAGTGCTTCAGCCCTCTGAGGTAACTCAGTGCTAGCTCAAAAATGATCTCATATTTATTATCAAAATAGTAATAGGATTACATAAAACTGTCACCAAAAGTAAGCTTGAAGTTGAGCAGAGTTTTACAATAGCAAAAGTACAACAAAAATCCGACCATAGTGAGGCCCTAGGCCTCTCTACTTATACAACTAAAGCTCCCAACAGCTTCCTTAAAATCAAGGAGGCTTGGCTCCCAAAACTCAAGATAAACATAAGTTATCCTCCACTTGCTCGGCTGCCTCCTAGTGCATTGATTTCATTGTTTGTACTCCAAGCTGCATGAAGGGGAATTCGAAGTGGGGAGTAATAAATGAGGGGGATTCCCTCCTATAAATCCTCTCCTTTGTCCACTTCAAATTATTGCTACCAATTGTCCATTGAATCTTTGACCTTGTCTTCAAAATTCAACAAAAATCTGCATTAAACACATATTAGACCTCATGGCATCATAATTAACTCAACTCACTCCATAAGCATAAATATAATCAAAAAGCATGTAATAAGCTAAGAGAATGGTTGATTTAACTATGTTAAGAGGCAGAATGAGCCCATATAATTACCCATTTATGGGGCTCATCACAGACCCGATATCTAAGCTTCCTGAATACATTCCTCCACACAGGGGCAAGACGAGGGTGCCCAAATATATTAATGAGAGTAAAGTCACCCTGCACACACCCCTCATGCCAGACCAAATTGTCTTTGAGGGACTGTACTTGGGGCATGTCCCCCTTTGGAAGTTGGAGGACTGGGACTTAGTAGACATGGAGCGCTTCCCTCATTTAGTGACAGACCAACTTATGCACCAAGTCTTCCACAAAAATACTGGAGTAACTGCGTTGGAGCCGAAGAACTAGCTGAAAGTTGTGGACAAGGCAAGCCTACTAAACTTGCTATGGGTGCCACATTACAACTGTACACCTATCACATTGTTAGTGATCAAGCAGCTGATGTGCTTGGTGCATGACGAGTGTCTATGGCTGGAGGAGTCGATACCCATCACAGACATGCTGATCCATAGGATCACGTGACTACCATACACATGAGAAAATTTGGCCATGGCATTTAGCGGAAAGGCCAGCGAGCATGCACTTTCCGAGGCGATGAAGAAAAAATTCAAGTTGGTAAATAAGCCATGCAGCTACGCCATTTCGAGCATATGTGACCTTGTGGTCAAAGTGGTGACGCAAATCTTAGCAGAGAAGGTGATGCGGAAGTATCACGCAGATGAAGTGTCGCACCAGTGATAGATTTGGTGGCCCGATGTGTGGAGGGAGTCTAATTTAACTGGGCATGCTACCTCTATGGTGAGTTCCTCGTGAAATGCCATGAGGCACAAGATCACAGTAAGACCTTTCATTATGCATGCTTATTGCTATCCATAGTGCTAGTTGCGTGGGAGCTACCTGAAGATAGCCAGTTCCGTCCAGTCGCACCGGACCTACCAGAGGCAGCGAAGTTTGCTTCGCTGTGGGTGACGAAGGATCCTCAGCAAATAAAGGACAACAAGATCTTCTGGATATTGATGGAAATGAGCATACATATGGCCATCAACTACAAGCCGCAGTTGACACCTACAAATTTTGAGAAGTTACAAGAATACATGGAATTCAAGGCTGACTTCCACCATGTGTCAATACGGGCATGGAAGGACCCTGAGCAGAAATGGCATGACCTGCCATACTTGGCCACCGATGATGCAATTGCAGCAGTCCTCAACTGTTGGCCAGCAGATTGGCGCAATGCCATGAACTCGACGTGGGGGTCTAGCAAGATCGCCACGTAGTGGAAGAAGGAAGAAGCCAAGTTGAAGATAGATCAGCGGGCCGCGAAGAGGAGGAAGGAGGTCGATGGCAAGCCCAAGGCATAGCACACTGCCACACAACAGTCGAGTGGACAGGAAGGCGAAGAAGAGCGTGACTCTGACTAGAGTCAGGAGTCGCCTTCCTCGAATACAGAGGAAGAAGATGATCAGACAGAGCAAGGAGGAGCATACCTAGAGATGACTTCGTTCTGCACCAAGTGCATTAGATATCTAGAGAAAGTAGGGCCATGAAAGAAATCCAAGGCTAGAAAGACGACTCTAGACCCGATCACCCTAATAGAGGGGGCCTTAAATGACATAAGTGATATGGTGTGGGATGCCACTACAGAATTGCTATTACAATTCAAGCAACAACAACAGCAAGAATTAGGGGCTACACAGACGGGTTTGTGTGAGCTGCAGATCCATGCATCATAAAGAAAAACTAGCACGGTGTCAACCAGCTTGGCGCTCAGCACCTTAGAGGCTGCAGAGATGTTGCGCGAAGGGATCCCTGAGAAATAGTGCTTCCAGATGGAGCACTAACGACAAAGACTGTAGCTGACAGACCTGCTGTCAGCGTACTCAAGAGAGTTGGACTTGTTGGCATTTTGGCACAGGTGTGGCGCTATGATACAGGTGTTGTCCTTGATGGCAACTCTCTTTGATGACAGATCTCCGTTCAGACTACAGAATGAAGAGAAATCTCATATACGCAGGTTAATTAAGTCCAAGTTGCGTATACACGCCGTCTATCTGCATACTAAGTCGCGTATACGCAGGTTAAATATATACGAAGGCGCGTATACACGCAGATATATGAACAGAAAAGGGCGTATATGTCGGGAAGCTTCCCTTTGGTCCGTGGTAGTTAGTCCTCGGTACTTGAGCCTATGTATTTGGACCAAAGTATCTCGACAGACGTGTTGATCCCTAGTTTCTAAGTTGATGGTATTGGATTTCTATGGTTTGGCCCTTGGTATTGAGCAAGGCCTAAGGCTATATAAGGAGAAGAAGATCATTAGGCAAATACATCTTTTGAAAAGGCTTGAATATCTGAAAAGAAAGAGATCTGGTATGCAGGTTCTGGGTTGCTTGATCTAAGCTAAGGAGAGATCACTTCGGTTGATGGAAGACTAGATCTAAGGATAGATCGGGATCTAATGATTTGAAATGCACTATTATGATATGGTTGATTATGCGTATTTCTAGATCTGCATACTGACGCAATGTTATGTTCTGGGTCTAACTGATGTCTGGTACAGCTGCAAGTTGAGAGAATTTATTTTTAGATCTGTACGCAGGTTGGCTTCGGTAAAAGTGCATGTATACGCGGGTTTCTCTCATTGAAGTAGCGTATATCTTTTGAAGCTTGATTTTTGGGTTTACAGTTGGGTCTGACTGTTATTGCAGAGTTCTGTAGTCTGCTCTGTGTTCTGGTAACTAGTGATTGACAGGGTTTCAGTGGTTCAGTGATTGATGATGCTAGTATTGGATGTTTTGTGCTTCAATGATCTGTTGTGAAAGTTGAATGAATTGTGGTCTTCAGATTGTAATGTTATGCTTCAGGAATATCCAGTCTGAAAATGTATGAAAGGTGGTACCTGAAAGAAAGAAGATTGTAGGCCTGCACCTACGTACTAGTATCTTGGCTAGTACAAGAGCAAAGGGGGTTGGAGCTCCCTTCCAAGGAAGATTGGAGAACGAGAGAAGGTTGTAGCCTTCTGTAGGTTGTAGCCTGCGTACTGGTATAAGGCTGCACCAGTACAAAAAGATTGTAAACTGAAGTTTCATATTAAAGAAAGATAGAGACGACTTGCAGGAGGTGGTTTTCACCCACATTGGGTTTCCACCTTATATCATGGTGTTCATGTGTGTGGTTTTTGTGTGATCTGTTCTACTGCATTTGTTTACTCTTAATATGGTGAATAATGTCCTTATGCACTTAACTAAAGATAAACTAACTGAATTATAAGATTTCTGGTTATACGCTGTTTTCTTTAGACACAGTTGCGTGTACACGCTGGTTCACTTAACGAAAGTAGCGTATATGTTTCTGAGCATTGAAAAAGTTTTATAGTTCTGATAATACTGATTCACCCCCCCTCTCAGTATTATTTCCAACAATTGGTATCAGAGCAGGTCCTTCAGAGAAGCTTGACCGCTTGAAGGTAGATCGTTCATCATGAGCAACTACGAGAAAGAAGCATCAATCAGGCCACCGGTTTTTGATGGGACAAACTTCAATTATTGGAAGGTAAGAGTTACTGCATATCTTCAATCTCTTGGTACAGAAGTTTGGAACATCGTAGAGACAGGCTACACTTTTCCTTCAGCTACTCCTACAGATGCAGCTGAGAAAAAGAAATATGAAACAAATGCGAAAGCAGTCAATACTCTTTTGGGATGCATCTCTCAATCAGAATTCATGAAGGTAATGCACTATAAATCTGCAAAAGAAATATGGGACAAAATGGTCACGAGCTATGAAGGAGACAATCAGGTAAAGTGTGCTAAACTTCAAACTCTCAGGATTAAGTATGAGACTCTCAGAATGTATAATGATGAAAGTGTGGCTAACTACTTCCTTAGGGTAGATGAGATTGTCAATTGCATGCAAAACTTGGGTGAAGAAATAAAAGAGGCTATTGTGGTTGAAAAGGTTCTAAGATCTTTGTCCCCCAAGTTTGAATCTAAAGTGTCTGCCATAGAAGAAAAGGAAAATTTACAAATTCTTACTATGTCTCAGCTTCACGGAATTCTAACCGCTTATGAAATGAGAAAGGGAGGTCCATCAGACAGAAGAGAAGTTGCCTTCAAGGCTTCAGGCAAAGAAGATTATTATGAAGCAAGTCACCTGCCAGAAGATGAAGAAGAGGAATCAAATTTTGTCAGAAATCTTCAAAGGGGTTCTGGAAGGTTCAGAGGTAAGTTACCTTTTAAATGCTTTGCTTGTGGAAGAGTAGGTCATTATGCTGCCAAATGTCCTCACAAAGATAAGAATGACAAGGGAAAGGAACCTGTTAAATGGAACAAGAAACAATATGAAAAGAAGAAAAGCTATTACACTCATGAAGATAGTGATGGACTTTCAAATAGTGATGAAGATGAACAAGGTAATAGATATAAACTTTTAATGGCTTTTGAAGATGATGACTACATGGATGCTATAGATGTAGAAGGCTTTTATGAAGAAATGAAAGATCTCAAAGTTTGTTTAGAAGAGAAGAGTGCTATTATTGATTCTCTACAATGTCAACTAGCTGAAAAGGAAAAACATCTTGAAAATTTGGAATGTGAGATTGTTTGTCTTAGAAAGGAGATTGAGAAAACCAAAGCAATTAATCTTAAGTTTGTTAAAGGATCTGAAACCTTGGATGAGATTATCAATGTGCAGCGATCTCCTCTGATCAAGACAGGTCTTGGATATAATGGAGAAACATCTCAAGCCTCTACCTCTAAAAGTTATCTTGATGCAGCAAGGAGAAGCGAGCAAAGGCAAAATAAAAGTCATCAGGTGAATCAGGGACAGTTTACCTCAAGAACAAATAAAGACCATCAAGAAATTCGGGGACAAACTGCCTTAAGGACAAACAGAAGCTACAATCAGCCACAGGTAAAATCTTCCCAATTTGCTCCAAGAATGAATAGAAGCTACAATCAGTTGGATGATAGATCTGATTATCGCAGAAGTTTCTTTAATGGCCAATGCTTTTCTTGCCATAACTTCGGTCACAAAGCAGCTCAATGTGTTGCCTACAAAACAATCATGACTAGAGAAGCTCAAAAGCAAGGGAGAATGACTGGAACCATGAAAAGGACTTATAACAACTTTTCGGTTCTTGAAAATGAATTTGAATGCTCTATTTGTAATAACTTTGGTCATGAAGACTCTGAATGCAGGAGCAGGTTCCAGAAGACAACTCAGAAGGAACAAACCTCAAATGTTAGAACATGGAGAATAAAAGAATCACAACCAGAAAGATGTGGGATAGCCTTTTATGCAGAAGGTCAAGAAAGTCTATGGTACATTGACAGCAGATGTTTGAAGCATATGACAGGGGACAAAGAAAAGCTTGAGTCATATACCGCATTAGAAAAGGGGAAGAAAGTTTCTTTTGGGAACGATATCTCTGCAGCCATAAAAGGAAAAGGTGTTGCTCCGTTGAAAGAGAAGGTCAAAGCAGGAAATGTTTTATATGTTGATGGATTGAAGCATAATCTTCTGAGTGTCAGTCAGATGTGTGATCAAGGAACTGAGGTTATATTTAGATCAAATGGATGTTGTGTTCGCGATCTTGATACAGGTGAAACAGTGATCAAAGGAAGAAGGACTCCAAATAATCTATATATCTTTGAGGAAAGACAACAATGCTACTTAAGCAAGGATGATGAACATTGGCTATGGCATCGGAGGTTGGGGCATCTAAGCTTTTCACAAATAAGGAAAGCATGCAAATATCAGGCAGTTCGTGGTCTTCCAGATATCAAAATTCCAGACAATACCATATGCAAATCTTGTCAGTTTGGAAAGCAAACCAGAACTAACTTTCCAGAGAAGGAAGGATCAGCTAGCATGCCTCTCGAGCTAGTCCATACAGATGTATGTGGTCCATTTAGGAAGAGGACACCTCGAGGAGAAGAATATCTGATATTATTCATTGATGATTTCTCCAGATTTGTTTGGTTAGGGCTCATGAAGCACAAAGATGAAGCATTCGAAAAATTCAAATCCTTCAAAGCCTTGGTTGAAAATGAATCAGGACACAAAATTAAGTGCCTCAGATCTGACAGAGGTGGGGAGTTTACCTCAAACGAATTTTTCGATTTCTGTGAAGAACATGGGATAAGAAGAGAATTCTCTACAGCTAGAACTCCTCAGCAAAATGGGGTTGCGGAAAGAATGAACAGAACAATCCAACAAATGGCTCGTGCTATGCTTGATGAATCAGGTACTCCCGCAACCTTCTGGGGTGAAGCTGCACATGCTGCGGTTATTATTCTTAACAAAACAAATGTCCGAGTAAACAGCACTCAAACACCTCATGAGCTCTGGAGTGGTGAGACTCCTTCGGTGAAGCACTTCAAAATCTTTGGGAGCAAATGTTATATTAAGAATACTGATGAGCAGCTTGGCAAACTTGAACCAAGAGCAGATGAGGGCATTCTTCTTGGTTATTCTCCACATAGCAAAGCATACAAGTGCTACAATAAAAGACTTGGCAGAATTGTTGACAACATTGATGTAGTGGTTGATGAGAAGGGATATATTCCTAGGCAAGTTCATCATGAAGACATTGAAGAAGATGAAGGCTACCCTCAAAGACAGAATGATGAAGAAGAAGAACCTCAAGAAGAACCAGAGGAGCAGACAAGAATAGAAGAGAAGACTCCATCCAGATATGTTCAAAAGAATCATCCAGAATCTCAGATTGTGGGGCAGAAAGAAGCAAGAGTACAAACAAGAAGGACACTTGCAGAAGCTTCAAGCTATTTGGCATTACTCTCCTCCACTGAACCACAAAATGTGAAAGAGGCATGCAAAGATGAATGTTGGGTCAAAGCAATGGATGAAGAACTTGAGCAGATCGAAAAGAACAACACTTGGGAATTAGTTCCTAGACCAAAAGATAAGAATGTAATAGGAACAAAATGGGTCTTCAAGAATAAATTGAATGAAAATGGAGAAGTAATTAGGAACAAGGCCAAACTTGTTTGTAAAGGGTATGCGCAGTAAGAAGGAATAGATTTTGAAGAGACCTTTGCTCCTGTGGCAAGACTTGAGGCCATCCGAATGTTCCTTGCTCTCTCAAGCTTTCAAAACTTCAAGGTATTTCAAATGGACGTGAAATCAGCCTTTCTGAATGGAGACTTAGAAGAAGAAGTATATATTGAGCAGCCAGATGGTTTCATTCTTGGGAATGATCCAAACCTTGTATGCAGATTGAAAAAGGCTCTCTATGGACTCAAACAAGCTCCAAGGGCTTGGTACTATCGGTTGGACAAATATCTTCACCAACAAGGCTTTTCAAAAGGATCAGCAGATAGCAATCTCTATATAAAAGTTGAAAATAACAAATTGCTAATTCTTGTTGTTTATGTAGATGATATTATCTTTGGCAGCAGTGAAGAGACTATGAGTCAAAACTTTGCCTTGGTTATGCAGAAAGAATTTGAAATGTCACTACTTGGAGAATTGACATATTTTCTTGGATTGCAAATCCAACAAAATGAAGGAGGTATCTTCTTGTCTCAAACCAAATACCTCAAGCAGATCTTGAAGAAGTATGGCATGGAAGAGTCAAAGCCAGTATGTACACCCATGGTTACAGGATGCAGCCTCAGTGCAAATGATGAATCAGCAGCAGTTCACCAACCCACTTACAGATCCATGATTGGGAGTTTGCTTTATTTGACAGGTACCCGACCAGATATTACACATGCAGTAGGAATTGTTGGAAGATTTCAAGCCAACCCAAAGGAAACTCATCTTCAGGCAGTCAAAAGAATCTTCAAGTATCTTCAAGGGACCCAAAACTATGGCTTATGGTATCCTAGAAATACAGATCTCACTCTTCATGCTTACACAGATGCAGATTGGGCTGGAAGTGTGGATGATAGGAAAAGCACAAGTGGTGGTGCTTTCTTCATGGGTTCCAGATTAGTATCTTGGTTCAGCAAGAAACAGAGTTCGATTGCCTTATCTACAACTGAAGCAGAATATGTGGCTGCGGCATCTTGTTGCACACAACTTCTTTGGATGATGTAGACCTTGCAGGACTTTCAAATCACTTGCACCCCACCAGTCTCTATCTTATGTGATAATACAAGTGCAATCAGCATTTCAAAGAATCCAGTCATGCACTCAAAGACCAAGCACATACCAATCAAGTACCATTTTCTTCGGGAACAAGTGCTTGAGCAGAAGGTCAAGTTGGAGTATGTTCCTTCTAAGGAACAAGTTGCTGATATTCTCACAAAACCACTGCCCAGGGAAACTTTTGAATATCTCAGACAAAAGCTGGGAGTAGTTGATGCTTCATCCTGCTGTTAAAGCTTGTCTGTTCTACAGAAAAGTTGGTATACGCAAGTTACGTAAGGGATATCCGCGTATATACGCCGATTTATGCGGGGTAAGTCGCGTGTATGTTGTACGCTTGTTGCAGAAAGTATATCCGCGTACATACGCTGGTTTATGCAGGATAAATCGCGTATATGGAGTTCTGAACAGCAAGGGCAAACTCTGGTTTGAAAAGGTCTGAGATGGGTATGTCAGAATTCTTCAGACACAGTTTCAGGGGGTGCAGCAGGCACAGGTTCAGGGGGAGCAGCTTAAAAGTCTCATAAAGCATTGTTGGCATTTAGATGTTTTGGTTGTTGGTTTCAGGAGAAGGAGCTCAGAAAGAAATCCTGGTTGCTGATCTAAAAGATGTTTATCAGATGCTGCTGGTGACTTTCATAAGTCTTGGTCTAGATCTGTTGTCTCTATGTCATGTATCTCTTTTGTGATATCTCTTTTATGGTGTCAAGGTCATGTAACGGCCTATGTTGGTTTCCCCACTATGCCTGGGATGAATGATGTAATATAATTGGTTGTTTCTGATGTGTCCCCTCTTGGTAGGGAGTATGGATGTATGTATTGAGTCTTTTGGTGATAAGAAGGTCCCTTATGGTGTATAAGTCTTGGTTCTTGTTGAAGAACATCTTTTGCAGATCTGGCCTGCAGTCAGGGGGAGCATGATTCAGCACAGCCAAGCAGAGGTATCAGCATGTACTCAGGGGGAGCACAACCCTTTGCCCTTGATGACAAAGGGGGAGAATGATTCTAAGGATCTTGAGGTTGCCATCAAGTCCAAAGGGGGAGATTGTTGGCATTTTGGCACAGGTGTGGCGCTATGATACAGGTGTTGTCCTTGATGGCAACTCTCTTTGATGACAGATCTCTGTTCAGACTACAGAATGAAGAGAAATCTCATATACGCAGGTTAATTAAGTCCAAGTTGCGTATACACGCCGTCTATCTGCATACTAAGTCGCGTATACGCAGGTTAAATATATACGAAGGCGCGTATACACGCAGATATATGAACAGAAAAGAGCGTATATGTTGAGAAGCTTCCCTTTGGTCCGTGGTAGTTAGTCCTCGGTACTTGAGCCTATGTATTTGGACCAAAGTATCTCGACAGACGTGTTGATCCCTAGTTTCTAAGTTGATGGTATTGGATTTCTATGGTTTGGCCCTTGGTATTGAGCAAGGCCTAAGGCTATATAAGGAGAAGAAGATCATTAGGCAAATACATCTTTTGAAAAGGCTTGAATATCTGAAAAGAAAGAGATCTGGTATGCAGGTTCTGGGTTGCTTGATCTAAGCTAAGGAGAGATCACTTCGGTTGATGGAAGACTAGATCTAAGGATAGATCGGGATCTAATGATTTGAAATGCACTATTATGATATGGTTGATTATGCGTATTTCTAGATCTGCATACTGACGCAATGTTATGTTCTGGGTCTAACTGATGTCTGGTACAGCTGCAAGTTGAGAGAATTTATTTTTAGATCTGTACGCAGGTTGGCTTCGGTAAAAGCGCGTGTATACGCGGGTTTCTCTCATTGAAGTAGCGTATATCTTTTGAAGCTTGATTTTTGGGTTTACAGTTGGGTCTGACTGTTATTGCAGAGTTCTGTAGTCTGCTCTGTGTTCTGGTAACTGGTGATTGACAGGGTTTCAGTGGTTCAGTGATTGATGATGCTAGTATTGGATGTTTTGTGCTTCAATGATCTGTTGTGAAAGTTGAATGAATTGTGGTCTTCAGATTGTAATGTTATGCTTCAGGAATATCCAGTCTAAAAATGTATGAAAGGTGGTACCTAAAAGAAAGAAGATTGTAGGCCTGCACCTACGTACTAGTATCTTGGCTAGTACAAGAGCAAAGGGGGTTGGAGCTCCCTTCCAAGGAAGATTGGAGAACGAGAGAAGGTTGTAGCCTTCTGCAGGTTGTAGCCTGCGTACTGGTATAAGGCTGCACCAGTACAAAAAGATTGTAAACTGAAGTTTCATATTAAAGAAAGATAGAGACGACTTGCAGCAGGTGGTTTTCACCCACATTGGGTTTCCACCTTATATCATGGTGTTCATGTGTGTGGTTTTTGTGTGATCTCTTCTACTGCATCTGTTTACTCTTAATATGGTGAATAATGTCCTTATGCACTTAACTGAAGATAAACTAACTGAATTATAAGATTTCTGGTTATACGTTGTTTTCTTTAGACACAGTTGCGTGTACACGCTGGTTCACTTAACGAAAGTAGCGTATATGTTTCTGAGCATTGAAAAAGTTTTATAGTTCTGATAATACTGATTCACCCCCCCTCTCAGTATTATTTCCAACAGGACTCAACCTGGTCACGCTTCCGAGTGAGTCGCTTTACCTTTTGTAGGACAACGTGGTTAAAAAACTTTGGGCTCGCAAACAGTGAGCGTTACAAGTGATCAGCGAATAGAAGGTCAATAACGCCCAGCTAACCATGCAGAGAGACTCCACCCTTAACCTTGTCAAATACATTATAGATAAGAACCAACACATTACCACCGTTGTAAGTGAGGCATGCAGGACTGTCTCGGAGTTGGGAATTCCTAAGGCTAAGCCGATCGATGTGAGGGTTCAAAAGCTCACTGCTAGAGTGCGAGGTGCACCAACTGAATTGGCAAAGGTTCAACTAGAGTTGAACCTCAAAATTGCAGAATTGTAGTTGAAATCCTAGCCTTCGACTTCGCCAGAGATCAGAGAGCAACATGAGACCACTGTGAAAGATGTGGTAGCAGCAGTGGAGAGCACAGTAAAGGACTGTACCATGCTCTTTGAGAAATCGCATGAGGTAGTCACCTTCTTGCAAGAAGATCCTATGATATAGTGGCTGGAAATAGAAGCACAAGAGCTGTAGCAGTGCTATGATGAAGTCAAAGTGACAACGCACATTATCGCCATCACGCAGAGGTTAGCTAAGCTGCAGGAGGCCAAGGTGTTGAAAGAGAAGGTAGATGCATCTCAGCACAAGGAAATCATGTTGAAGGCTCACTTGAAGCCTTGGTTTGATGAGGCCTACTTGATCATGACCACTATTGAAAGCAAGTTGGCTAGGTTGCAAGAGACTCAGCAGAAGGTTCGACAACACACGGCCAGCAACAGAGTAGTTGGTCGAGGAGATGAAGTAGGTGGAAACACAGTGTGCCGCCAAGGTAGAAATTGTCCAAGTCAAGTTGGGAGGTCTTTGTGACAAGATCTCCGCACCAGCTGAGTGACTCGAGGGCGAGTCACCATGTTTTCGTTGGGGGCCTATTGGGAACGGGTCCCCTGGGGGTGAATTTTGGGGTTAAAAACCCATGTTTTGGGGCAGAAGGCCCGACGTTTGTCTAAATAAATGTAAAGTCTTTGCATTTTGTGGTCACGGTGCGTGAAGATATCTAAATTCAAAAAGGTTTTTCCACCCTTAGTCTAGATAGGTTGTTTTGGTTTTGGAGATTTTCCCTTGGTCCGCGAACCATGGGATTGTATAAAAAGGAGGTCTTAGAGGAGTCTAAGGAGGTCAGTGGGGGAAGTAGAAGTACTTGATGAGTTTGTAAAGAGCTAAGAGCGAGAGTCTTACCATAGGAAGTGGCTCTGCAGCTGAGTGCATAGCAACCTAGGGTAGAAGTCCGCAGCTGAGTGTGCGGACCCCTGCAGCTGTGTGCGCAGGGCAGATAGAGTCTGTATTGAGAATCCGAATCATGAATAAAGAGAAGTATTCTGAAATTACTGTGTAATTTCCATCTATGTGAGCGTTATTTTACTTCTTCTATGAATGATGCGCTTATGCTATGTTGAATACCAAGGTAATGAATTAATGCTATATTTATGCACGAATCTATGTATTTCACTCTGCTATATGAACGCAAGTAAGAATATATGTTACGTGAAGATAACTGTAATGGATGTTAAAGTTAACCAATACTTAAGCTAATCTGGGTAGAGACAGAAGTAAGGATAATTACAAAGGCGCGTAATACTTAAGCTAATCTGGGTAGAGACAGAAGTAAGGATAATTATAGAGGCGCGTAAGCACCTAATCTATCTATTCAGGGTCCGTGAAGGACAATCGAAGACTTTCGCGGAGGCTCCAAGGAAGAATAAGAGAAGTACATTCATAAGCCCTAAAGGGCTTATTGATCTACATGAAGGCAGAGTGAAGGTATAAAAACCGACATCACAACCTTCTCAAGGTGTGAAAAATTGGTTCCTGCATCCCCCCATACTGCTTCAGGTGAGGCTTCAGTCCGCACTCTGCAAATTGATGCCAAAAGGGCTAGAAGTGTAGGGGTTTGCTTGGCTTCTTAATGTTGAACCTGATTCAGGGCCCATCAAGCCAACACCTCATTAGAAATATCTATTCAAGGACTACAACTTTTGAATGGAAAACATCCATGTTGGCCTCGGTTTTCCCAAGAAACATCATTTAGGGCCTTAAAACGGCTTCGGAAGTTTAGGACCCGAAAAACTGCCAAAAGTATTAAATTGTGCTACAAATAAGGAAACTAAAAAACTGAAAGAAACAATGGTGGGGGTCCAAGTGGCATAGGCGGGTGGCTACCAATATCCACCTCAATCACTTCTCCTGGACTTCCTCCAACATCCTCTCGCCATCTTCTAACCTTTGCTTCTCTCTCTTTCTTTACGCTATCCTCTTATCGCACTATTGCCTCTTCGCATCTATCTCCAAATATACCTTTTCCACTAGTGGGTCTTCCTTAAAATTGTAGCTTTGTTCCATCTATACACTTTCGGCAATCTTCCTCTTTCCTTTGTCTTGCACATGTTTGTTGCTCATTGTTGTTGTTGTTGTTGCTCCCTATGGTGTTGCTGCCTTGAGTGCTGCTAGCCACTCCACTGCAATGTTGACCAATTCATTGAGGCTATAGGAGTTACAACAATATCTCCATGGGTATTCCTCTATCCAATAACATGCTTCGTGGATCCAAGGATAGTACACTCTCACATAATAGTCCCTGCATAAACCATGTGGGTCGTATGGGTTGAAGCTCTTGGTGCCAATCTTAAACTTCTTGAAGTCTACCACTTCGACATCTGCTTCTTTAAAATTCTCAATCATGTACAACCCAATTCACATAGGAAGCGTGGGCCATGGTGCCTTCTTCTTCCTATGCAATCCAGCTGATAACCGTGTCGAGATGTGGTATGCAACGTCGTGCATTACCAACTTGTATGTGGCAAACCTCAACAACACATTCAGAGATCTCTTTGCATTGTACATCCTGATGAAGGTTCCCTTGGGTGAGGCGTACTAATCTGTAATGTTCAACAACACCTTCATTGTTGCCTGGGACATGCAGGGCAGATCTTATTCAAAGATCATTGTGTATAGAGGGGCAATGAAATGGTCAGATATTCTTGCCATGACTCCTCAGTAGCTGCAATCTGAGAGCAACTCGCAATATATGTTCACAACACTCTCTGAAGGTGTCCATGCTAGCAAACTATTGATAGGCACAAATTGCATCGAGCAGGTGGGCAGACATGAAGAATTTATCTTGTTGATCCTTGGGCGGACTCCTAGCATTAGATAGATGCACTTTCAACAAGAGAGCCAACATGTTGGACCAGTTTAAGATTTTCCTTCACTTTCCAGCTGATCCAACATAGCAACCTGTTGTACTATTCAACAACCCCCATTTTAATATATTACAAATTTCCTATCAAATTTATTATATTAAAATAGGTACCCTTTAGTTTTAAAAAGCCTTTGATTTTTTATCTCTTTAAAAAAACAAAAAATTAAAAATTAGAAAATCAACATAAAAAATATTGTTAATAAAATCCTATAATCAAAGTTTAATACTTAGGCTTTTTAATTAAAACCCAAGTATTAAACCTTGATTATCCAAAAAACCAAATTTCAAATAGCCCCCGAGACCAAGACTATACTTAGGCTTTAAAAAACCTCAAGTATTTAAAATATGGGTTATTTAAATAAAAAACAAAATAGTTAGATTTTTTAATTCCCAAAGGTTAAATTCTTTCTAAACTCTGACTCTCCACCATACCCCGCATCACACATCCCATAATAAAAAAAAATTCCAAAGGCAAAGACTTCCCCACTAACACCGATTGCGATATTCATCAACCGGATCTGATGGGAAAATTAATCATAAGAAATAAATTCCCTACGTCCATAGCTATTGCAAATTCTAAAAAACAACTTAAGTCCCTACCCCGCCCCAAACAGCGATTGTGATAACTTGACCCAACAAGATTTTCACTACAATTCATAAAATTCCTCACATCCACAACACAGGTACCAAAGGGTCATACCCCATTACCTACACCAATTTACGATTGCGATTAAGCCCATACCCGACGATATTATACATACCAATCCATAAAATCCCGCATCTGCAAGCTATCGCAAAAATACAAAGGCCATGCACTCTTCCCTTTCCTGATTTCAATATGTGATATAGCGGAACCCGCAGGGATTTCTCACTCTAGTTCATAAATCCCCTGCTTCTGCACAATCGTAAGAATCATAGTCTTAATCCTTCCACACTGCTGATTGCAATTGCAATTTGCAATAAGCCCCAGACCCAATAAAAATTACATGTCAATTCATAAATTCGCCCACGTCTGTGGCTATCGCAAATACCAAAGGATCATTGCTACCCGCCTCCTATGTTATGCCGATTATGATTTTACGAAAAGACCCATTCAGCCATGTCATTCACCATGTCAGCAGTGACATCAGATACACATCACCTATGATGTCATCCTCCACGTCATCCCGCAGATCGCAAATCACAAATATTCGGGACCTAAAACATATTCCTCTACCTCCACTTAGAATGTTGATTTTGATAATATGAAAATCCCGACTTGCCTTGTAAAAATAAATGGCTCAGATCTAATCTACCTGGATCAATGACATAGAATATTTCAGACCCCCCTGCGCTCAATTTTTAGTTTCTGAAAGGGAGGGGGGGGGGCTCCAAAAAGTGGTTTTTTTTCCAAGCCATATATCCACGCGTCACTCATTTGTTCTTTTAGACCCCCCTCTTCACTAACCACTTACCACTTCCAACCCCCTCCAAAAAAACCGTTAGCCATCCACCTTTCCGTGATTGTGATTGTGATATTATTTGAAGCACTCCCGATCTCTAGCCGATTGCGATTATTCTGAGTTCTCTCCCGGTATAAAAGTGATATGCGATAAGGCCATAAAGTCCACATCTCTTACCACAAACCTCACTCTGCATTCCTCTCCATAATGTTTGTGTCGGGATTTATTACACTCTACATTTTTCCTGATTTCCTGCAAAAGTGATTTGTTTCAAATAAAATTCTCTTATCAGTCTCAATTATTTTTATCTTATCAATTCTTGTTTTTCATGTTCAGGTTCATAACAAAAGAAGATAGTTGTGCTGATAAGTGGAAATTTAGTTCAAATAGACAGACAAACATCTAGATAATCCGATAAAACAAACAAAGTCGATGATGACAACAAATCACTTTCAAAAATTTCTACCAAAAATTGTTTTCCTTTAAACATTGTTGAAGAGATCTGTTTAAATGCCCTCAATGCTTTGCACAATAGATTCAGTTGTTTTCTGCTATTTAAGATTACTTGTTGTATGAAATAAAGGTCCTGAATTTTATGAAGAAAGGCTTATGAAAGCTCGCACTATTGTACTTTCACACTTTTCTCAATAGAACGACTAGAACATTGTTTTAGGAATTTTCATAAAGAATTTTGAGAAGTTGCACTACTATACTCCTGGAATCATCTTTGTGAGAAAGACTAAACTGCTGCTATTTCTTTTATGAGTTGAGAAACACGCATCTGCTATTTATATCTTTATTCCTCTGTTTTGTTCATAAATAAATAGTGAATTTATCTTTTCAGATTGCTTATTACATGGTATTTCTACTCTTCTTTGCAATTCACAAATTCATGAAGGCACTATTGTATAAATGATTTAGAGTTCTAGGTTAGAGGAGAAAACTCATATCTAAGGGATTATTGAGGATTTCTCTTTTGCACTCTGAATTATGTTTTGATGGCAGAGTTCGTACTATTACAACTCTAGTTTTAAAAGAAGAAGTTCAAGAATTTTAAAAGACTGTTGGAGACCAGAGCCATAGAAATGCATTTAATAAATTGGTATTTTTAATACTAGTTTCATTTTAAATGGCAGGAATGTGTCATTTTATTCATATTTTTGCACTATTGTCAGTGTGAGTAATTTGTCTCAATCATATGTTATTATTTATCTCTGCTCTTATGTGTTGAATTTTGATTTCTATGTAACTATTTACTCATAAATCTGTCTTTTAATATAGATTTAACAAATAATGATATGTTGTGAACTATTTCCTCATATTCTTTATTAATCATTCGAATTATTGATTTAATAATCAATATCGTTTTGTGAACTACTTCCTAAATGTTATCGGTTGATTATTTCAATTAAGAGGTCTCTGAATAGAATATGTTTTGGTATTCATAATGTCATTTAATTGAATTATTTCATTAGCTTCATATTCATTATAAGCCAAACATATTTAAATCCCAAATTATTTAAATATCTTGCTCTCAGTTGGGTTAGATCTATATCTACCTAATTGAGATAGGATTAGGATTTAGTTCCTTTTTCTTGCATTTTAGAATTAGTTTGCATTTAGATTAATTCTACATTTTTGGAAGTTCTCTTTTAAGGAAAAACTTTATATTGGTTTGGTTATTCCAAAAAAACAACTTAAGGATCATTCTTCTTGCCTAATCAACTCGAAGAATTGATTTGATGGCCCTAGATATTAGCAATTAGATATATGTTTAAAACTAATAGCGGTTGGGAGAAGGCAACTAGACCTAATTGAACCAGTTGGAGTAACTATCCCAAATGGAAATGGAGTTGTTTTAAGGTTCGGACCGGGTGGTTATCCCCAATGTTGTGGCATCGATTTTCGAGACCTCAACATGTTTGGTGCTATAAGGATGGCATTGAATTAGTTATTTGTTTAAATTCTATTATATCATTTTTTAACTAATCATGGATCTCATATGCATTCTTACACTTGGGCATGCATTCAATTCACCTAAGCCTACACTACGCATGCCTAAGAAGCAGATTGATTCCTTGTCAGAGTTAAAGTTCGATGGTGAGAGTAATATTTCTGCATTAAATCATATTGTTGATTTTGTTAATAGATGTAAATATTTTAATATAATCATTGATAATGAGATTTGCAGGATTTTCACTCTCACATTCAGAGGACGGATCCGCAAATGGTTCTTGGTGCTTCCTGAGAAGTCGATTCATTCATGGAAACATTTTTGCCAGGTATTTCTCAAAGAAAATCAAAATTACAGTTACAATAGTTTGTGTTTAGAATTAGATAATCTTTACATCTATGATAATGAATCTTTAGATCAATTTTATAATAGATTTTGGTCATTTTGTTATAGATTTCATTTAGATTATTTTCCTTCAACTAAAGATTTAATTAAACGTTTCACTTCTCTTGTTTCTTCCCATACTGAAAATAATAAATCAATTAATGAAGAACAAGACACATCTAATTCATTAACTAGTCTTGAATCACTAAACGATTTTATGGAACCCAAACCTGAAACTGTAATTGAATCACAACGTTCTTCTTTAGAAAATTTCAATTCTCATTTTCTCTTTGAAGATGAAATTGAAACAAATTTTAATAACGCATGTGATCAATCAGTAGGTCCAATAAAATCCAATCTAAAACAAGGCTTGAATAATGAACACGTCAATTTATCTTCCTTGAAGGCAACTTTAGAAAATTCAGAACATGTAACTGTAATTGAAAAAATGTCCTTAAACCAGGATTATAATACAACAAGTTGTATAAATGAATCATTTCAGCCGTCATTATATTCTGGCATACATTATTTTCTTTATCTTGATGTCTTTTCAAATCAGAGTATAGTTAATGATGATCATACTAATCTTTCAGTTGATAATTTTCCTAGTTCTTGTTCTGAAAATTCTACATCTAGCAATCATTTGAATGATAATCCTTTAATTGCAAAATCTTCTTCTTTTGTATTTTTTGATTCTGTTATTTCAGATCAGTCATTTTATTTTCATAAGAAGAAGGTAATTTATGACGATTATCATGATGATGATGACAAAGAATCACATCTTGTACAAACTGCGCCAATTTTGAAAATTGATTTATTTTGTGAAGATTCACATGCTTTAATTTTGTCTCCTGAACACAAACTTAGTTTTGAGAATTTTGATGAGTTAATTTTGCGAGTTTCTAATGTATTTCATTCTGATTCTCTTTTAGAAATTCACATTTTTAAATTTTTCAGGGAATGTCCTTTTAGTGGAAATTCATTGATTAAAATCCACAATAGGTTCCAGAATTGCCTTGTAAAATTATTTTGTAATTTTAGCTTTCATAACAATTTAATTGTTTTTCCATCCTTTTATTTTCTTTTCTTTTCTTTTTGCAAGCATGTTAAATCTCTCAATATTGAATATCATCGAGATTTATTAAGTGAAAATGATGAATTGGTTTCTCATAATCCTGAATATCAAAAATTATTTTGTTTCCAATTTAATTCGACATTCAAAAATTCATTCCAATCATTTTATCATCAGTCAAATTTAAATCTTGAGAGTGTTCTTCCTTCACAACATGATTTTCATCATCTCCTTTGGAAAGTTTTCATTCTCTAACAAATATTCATCCATTCTTTGATGATCCCATAGATATTTTATTTTGATTATTCTTATCATATTTTTACTAACGTTTGACTTGTACATACAGGTAGGTAATAAAACAAGAGAATGGTTACATTGGAAGTATGATTATACATAGTCATGTTTCCTTCATTAAGTTAGAATTAGGAGTAGATTAGTTTAGATAAGATTTAATAAATAATGATTTTGAGTTAATTGCCTTGCATTGGAGAAAGTCATATCTTTCCAGTAAGATTAAATGAAATTCTTCAATGGTAAGTCTCATATACTCACTTTCATTCATTTCTTTACTTTTTAGATTTAGTTTTGTTTTCTTATTTTCTGTTGATATGTAACTCTCTTTTGCAGCTCTTCACAAGCATTTTCACACCTTCACCAGATCAAATTGTGAGCTCAAAGAAGCAGTAATGATTTTCATCGAATCAACCAAAATGGGGAAGTTCTAAACCTTAATCATTTTCTTCAAAAGAATTACTCTAATTAGAAAATGGTTAAAACTCTTTTTTCAAAGTTCTTCTTTAAAAAAAAGAAGATAAATAAATAGCAAATTTCCTCATTCAAACTAAATTATTACTAAATGCTTTTAACCTTTCAAATTCAATTTATCTATATTTTGGCATAAGAAGGGATGTTTTCTTCATTATCTTTTTCCTCTTTTGTTAAGAAATTTGCATAATTTTCTTTTGTAAAGTTTTCTTTTTAGATTTGGTTTTGAGTGATTTCATCATCATACTTGTGAATGGTTATACCTTGAGAATTCAATTATCATATCACATTTACTTTTTCTTTTAGATAATAATGTTAAATGACATACTCTTGGCCTTTCATCAACATCTCTTGAAAACCATTTTATGATTTTTCAATTTGAAAGTAGGAATTTTTCAGGAAGTAGTTATGAGAATTGAAAATCCTCCCCAACTCAGAATTTTTTTCAACTCGGATTTGTCATCCAAAACTCTTAAGGAGTCAACGACCCTCCCCATCCATTAAAAAGCAAATTAGAGTGTAATTCTAAAATAGAAAAAATCTAAAAAGATAAGAGGTATCATCATGATGATCCAAAAATACATTACAACAAATACCAAGTTCATCCCTGAACTTAGTAAATTTTATTCTGCCAAGTGGTTTTGTGAAAATGTCGGAGATTTGATCTTCGGAAGTACAATAAACTGGCTTAAGGACATCTTTGGCAATGAGAGATCTGATATGATGATACTTGGTGTCCACATGCTTTGTCTTTGAATGAAAAACTGGGTTCTTGGCAAGTTTGATGGTTGATTGGCTGTCAATGAATAATGATGTAGCTTATGCCTAAGAAATTCCCAAGTCCTGCAAAATTCTGCGCAACCAAACAATTTCACATGCTGCTTCCCATGCTGAAATGTACTCTACTTCTGCTAAAGAAGTGGCCACTGTATCTTGTTTCTTACAACTCCAAGATACTACTACTGACCCCATGTTCATTAAATAACCTGATGTTGATGCTCGATCATCAATACTCCCAGCAAAGTCGGCATTTTAATATCCACCAAGTACAAAATTTTTAGTCTTTGTGTAAAGAAGACCAAAATCTTTTGTTCCTTGGATATATCGAAGAACTCTTTTGGCTACATTCCAATGGCTGTCTCATGGTTCCTGCATAAAACGTGAAAGAATACTGACTACATAAGATAGATCAGGACGAGTATTTGTCAAATAAATAAAGCTACCAATCAACTATCTGTAAGTTGTACTGTCCACCTTTTCCCCCCCTTCAAATTTTGAAAGTTTCAAGTTTTGCTCCATGGGGGTGAGAACGGGCTTGTAATCTTAACTTCCAATTTTGCTAGTGTAGCTACATCTGTGGGTTTATTTGGCTTAATATCTCCATCACATATACCTTGCCATAATTCATTGTAAATGAGAGTGCTTTCGATGAGACGGTGCCATGTTTTATAAGATTTTGTGCCTTCAAGTTTGTCGGAATCAGAAAACAAATTAATCAACTTAGACATTGTAGCGTTGAAGCTTCGCACCAAGAATCAGAACAAAAATGTCAAGATGGGCAACACAACACTCAACACACCACGCAAAAAACACGATCTATCGGGGCTTGGCCTTGACCCTCGTATAGTCGTTGAAGCAGGAGAAAAATGACTAAGCTTTGCACTTGGCTCTAGTCAATTTCTCAAAAATTACAAGGTAACTTTCAAAATTTGACTTTTACAACGATGCTCTTGCAAAACTTGGTAAAAAAAAGTTACCCCCCCCCAAAGTAAAATTACTTTGAGTTACACTTATCCCCTTTAAAAAATTACAATTAAAATCCCCTTATTACTCCAAAAATTTACAAATCACCTTATTACTCCATAAATTATAAATTCCAAAATTAAAAAATCACCAGATTTCTCAAAAAAAAAATAAAAATATTCCTTATCTCTCCACAAGAATTACAAAAAATCGAAAAACCTTATCACTCCATTAACATTACAAAATTAAAAAATATTTCTAATTGCTCGCATGCTGGCTTGTTGCTGGCAGGCTAGCTTCTGCTGGCTTCACATTGGGTTTGTTGGCTTTCTAATTTATTTTGTAGACCTTGCGCATGCTATCCCCGTAAATTTCTTGTAGAAGTGGTAATGCCTTTCGATTTCTGAACCACAAGAAAGTTGTTCTGGCCATTCACTTATAAGGCCCCTTTATCCCGAGTGATAACCGTGTCCATTGTGGAGTTTGGAGGGGTACGTATCAGGCCTTGATTTATTTGCATTTCCATAATGCAGAGATGATTTACGACGTGATCTCACCATGCTTCAAGTCCTTCCTTGATCAATTCCATAGTGCTCTCCAGTATGATCTCCAGACTCAATTCTTGAATGGTTGTTCTTTCAATGCAGTAAAAAGCTTTGAAGGTGGATATATACCACTGATAAGTTTGATTAACTCCCTCATCTTTTCATGCCCTCGCGCTTTCTTAATCTTGTGCCCTGACTTCTACAAACGCAAGACAGTCCATCGTAAAAGAATATTTACTACTATTTCTATCATCTCCTTGATATGAGAAGGTATTGCCTTCTGCAACAAGTCCAGACCATCAACATGCTTCTTTGAGTCTGAACTTAATACGCTGAGCAATGCTGTACATCTTCCCCAAAATGCTTCATGACATAATTCTCTATCTCTTGAATCATCAGATTATGGGAACTAGTCTGTCTTCACACAGCGAAGCTTTTCAAAGAGCAATCGATCATCTGAGTGAATTCTTGGAAAAAGGAGGCGGCCAACTTTACATTTCCCAGGTAGATGGTCAACTGGAAGCTTTAATGTCACAGAACACTTCACTCTTCATCTCCATAAATAGGCTGTAATTTTGGGTTCTCAGGATTTAGAAGATTGGCCATTGATTCGCCCTTGCCGTCTTAAGGAAAAGGTCAGGCGTGAAAATAAGTGGGCTAGATCTAACTGTGGAGGATATGCTTATCATGGCCGAACAACATGTTGAAGCAGATTAATAACAGAAATTCAAGATATAGAGGCAAATTTTTGACAATAATAAAAAATGATTTTTAGATTTAAAAAATCTAAAATCAAAAATAAAATTTCTTTTCCTTTTAAATAAAAAACTGGACAATTTCCATACCAAGCATTTGTTGATCAATTCAATGGAGTTTTCCAAGAACTTATAGAGCTGAATCTCCTTTTCACATTAGATGCATTACTTGAGCTCTGATACCACAATAATGGCAGAAGTGTCTTCAGACACGTAATTCTATTAATCAGAAAAAAATAATTACATAATTTGATTTTGCAAGAGTTTACACCCAAACATCCAAACACTCTTGCAATGAGCTATTTATAAGCTCGATGTCCTAACTACCTCTAATTATGGATCACTTATCAAATAACAAGTGTCCATTTACAATAAATTCTATTCAAACCATCTAGCTAACAAATCTCCCAAAATAGAGCCTAAGATACGACACTTTTGGAGAGTCATATCTTGTTGCAACAATACACTAATTCTAAATGTCTTCATTAAATAATTAAACATTCTAGAATAATAATTATTAATTTAATATCTTAAATTAATAATTATTTTATTGCAATTTTATAACCTATGATAATATTGTATTTTTGGGTCATCTAACACACGAGCCTCCTTACCATGTTCATAGGGAACCAATTAAACTGACATTACCACACTTAACACCAAATCAGGGTAATGGCTTACGATTTTTAATTGTAAGACAGGGTGTCTCATCACGAGCCAACTTTTTTAGTTTGATTGTAACCAGAGAATGGCATTGTCATTATCTAGCTACCAAACTAGGACAATGGCTTTTTAGTATCAAAAAAGAAAAGGAAAGAAAAATAAAATTTACCTCTAATTATTGCATTATTAAATGGATGGGATACTAGATTGTTGTTGGTTAAAAGGTAACCCTGTCAAGGCTATGAATGCTTGCTGGCAGCAATGGCTCTACCTGTGACGAATGAGTACATTATAAGCTAAGTCGTAAAAGGCCCCCTACTTTATTTTCACAACTGATTAATGATTGATACAAGTAAATAGGAATTTTTCATTCACAAAAGGTTTTTAAAAGAAATTGCAATTTAATGAGTTTTATAGCCAGAGTAATTTTATTTATCTAGATATTTCGAAAAATAGTTTTCACTTCTTAAATTATTTTTACTAAATTTTTGGAAAATTTCATTATTATCAGAGATAACTGGTTCTTCCAGTGAATCGCCAATTGTTGTATTGTTCAACAACCCCAGTTTTAATATATTATAAATTTCCTATGAAAATTATTATATTAAAATAAGGACCTTTAGTTTTAAAAAGCCTTTGATTTTTTATCTCTTTAAAAAGACAAAAACATAAAAATAGAAAATCAACATAAAAAATTGTTAATAAAATTCTATAATCAGAGTTTAATACTTAGGATTTTTAATTAAAACCGAAGCATTAAACCTTGATTATCCAAAAAAACCAAATTTCAAATAGCCCCCGAGACCATGACTACACTTAGGTTTTAAAAAACCTCAAGTATTTCATGTATGGGTTATTTAAATAAAAAGCAAAATAGTTGGAGTTTTTAATTCCCAAAGGTTAAATTCTTTCTAAACTCCGACTCTCCACCATACATCGCATTGCACATCCCATAACAAAAAAAAAAATTCCAACGGAAAAGACTCCCCCGCTAACACCGATTATGATATTCATCAACCGGACATGACGAAAAAATTAATCATAAGAAATAAATTCCCTGCGTCCATAGCTATCATAAATTCTAAAAAAAAAACTTAAGTCCATACTCGGCTCCAAACACCGATTGCAATAGCCGGACCCGACAGGATTATACACTACAATTCATAAAATTCCTCATGTCCATGGCCATCGTAGTTACCAAAGGGTCATACCCCATTACCTACGCCGATTTGCAATTGCGATTAAGCCCAGACCCGACGGGATTATACATGTCAATCCATAAAATCCCGCATCCATAGGCTATCACAAAAATCCAAAGGCCAAGCACTCTTCCCTTTCTCGATTGCAATATGCAATATAGTCGGACCCACCGGGATTATTCACTCCAGTTCATAAATCCCCCCACGTCCCCACAATCACAAGAATCATAATATTAATCCTTCTACACCGTCGATTGTGATTGCGATTTTCGATAAGCCCCAGACCCGATAAAAATTACATGTCAATTCATAAATTTCCCCTTGTCCGCGGCTATCGCAAATACCAAAGAATTATTGCTACCTGCCTCCAGTGTTATTTCGATTACGATTTTGCGAAAAGACCCATTCCACCAGGTCATCCGCCACGTCAGTAGTGATGTCAGATCCACATCACTTGTGACGCCATCCTCCACATCATCCCACAGATCACAAATTGCAAATATTCAGGACTTAAACCATATTCCTCTACCTCCACTCCGAATGCTGATTTCGATAATATGAAAATCCCGACTTGCCTTGTAAAAATAAACGGCTTAGATCTAATCTGCCTCAATCAACAACATAGAATATATCGGACCCCCCTGCGCTCAATTTTAAGTTTCTCAAAGGGGGGCGAGGGTGTCCGAAAAATGGTTTTTCGTCTAAGCCATATATCCACGCGTCACTCCTCTGTTCTTTCGAACCCCCCTCTTCACTAACCGCTTACCACTTCCAACCCCCTCCGAAAAAACCATTAGCCATCCACCTTTCCGTGATTATGATTGTGACATTATTTGAAGGACTTCCGGTCTCCAGCCGATTGCAATTATTCTGAGTTCTACCCCGATATAAAAGTGATACGTGATAAGACCGTAAAGTCTACCTCTCTTACCACAAACCCCACTCTGCATTCCTCTCCATAATGTTTGTGTCGGGATTTATTACGCTCTACAGTTTTCCTGATTTCCTGTAAAAGTGATTTGTTTCAAATAAAATTCTCTTATCAGTCTCAAGTATTTTTATCTTATCAATTCTTGTTTTTCGTGTTCAGGTTCATAACGGAAGAAGACAGTTGTGTTGATAAGCGATAGTTCAGTTCAAACAGACAGACAAACATCCATAGAATCTGATAAAACAAACAAAGCTGATGATGACAGCAAATCATTTTCAGAAATTTCTACCAAAAATTGTTTTCCTTTAAACATTGTTGAAGAGATCTGTTTAAATTCCCTCAATGCTTTGCACAATAGATTCAGTTGCTTTCTGTTATTTAAGATTAATTGTTGTATGAAATAAAGGTTTGGCACTTTATGAATAAAGGCTTACAAAAGCTCGCACTAGTGTACTTTCACACTTTTCTCAATAGAACAACTGGAACATTATTTTAGGAATTTTCATAAAGAATTTTGAGAAGTTGCACTACTGTACTCCTGGAATCATATTTGTGAGAAAGACTAAACTGTTTCTATTTCTTTTATGAGCTAAGCAACGTGCATCTGGTATTTCTATCTTTGTGCCTCTATTTTTTTCATAAATAAATAATAAATTTATCTTTTTAGATTACTTATTACATGGTATTTCTACTCTTCTCTGCAATTCACGAATTCTTGAAGGCACTATTATATAAAGGATTTAGAGTTGTAGGTTAGAGGAGAAAACTCAAATCTGAGGGATTATTGAGGATTTTTCTTTTGCACTCTGAATTATGTTTTGATGGGTAGAGTTCGTACTATTAGAACTCTAGTTTTAAAAGAATAAGTTCAAGCATTGTAAAACACTGTTGGAGACCAGAGCCAGAGAAATGCGTTTAATAAATTTGTATTTTTAATACTATTGTTTTAAATAAAAGTTTCATTTTGTAATGTTAGGAATGTATCATTTTATTCATATTTGTGCACTATTGTCGGTATGAGTAATTTTTCTCAATCATATGTTATTATTTATCTCTTCTCTTTTGTGTTGAATTTTGATTTCTAAGTAACTATTTACTCATAAATTTGTCTTTTAATATCGATTTAACAAATAATGATATGTTGTGAAGTATTTCCTCATATTCTTGTTTAATTGTTCGAATTGTTGATTTAACAATCAATATCATTTTGTGAACTATTTCCTAAATGTTATCGGTTGATTATTTCAATTAAGAGGTCTCTGAAGAAAATATGTTTTGGTATTCATAATGTTAGTTAATTGAACTATTTCATTAGCTTAATATTCATTATAAGCCAAACATATTTAATTCCCAAATCATTTAAATATCTTTCTCTCGGTTGGGTTAGATCTATATCTGCCTAATTGAGATAGGATTAGGATTTAGTTCATTTTTCTTGCATTTTAGAATTAGTTTGAATTTAAATTAATTCTACATTTCTAGAAGTTCTCTTTTTAGGAAAAACTTTAGATTGGTTTGGTTGTTCCACAAAAAAAAATTAAGGATCATTCTTCTTGCTTGATCAGCTTGAAGAATTGATCGGATGGCCCTAGCCATTAGCAATTAGAGATATATTTAAAGCTGATAGCGGTTGGGAGAAGGTAATTGGACCTAATTGAACCAGTTAGAGCCACTATCCCAAACGGAAAAGGAGTTGTTTTAAGGTTCGGACTGGGGGGTTATCGCCAATGTTGTGGCAATGATTTTTGAGGTCTCAACACAACCCAAATCTACGAGAAGGTCTTTGTACTCCCTTGGCCATACAAGCAGCGTGTGAAGATGACCAAGAACTGATATACCTTCCTAATTGTCTTCATCCTGTATATCTAGTTGGGTGTCGCCTTGAACTTTGCTGGCTCCTTTACCCAATGCTTCAAGATGTCTCTTATGTTCGTGCTTCCGTTGGGAATGTAGAACGACACATCCATCCTGCTCACTAAGAATGGAAAATGATATATCTCCTGATAATCCTCCATCCTAAAGGAAGAAAGCCTTGCTCCACTTACACTGCTTAGTATCATTATCTCAGGATCAGTGTGTGAGACAATCTATTGGATCACATCTCTGCAAGGGAACACGGGAAACTTGCATGCAACCTTGTATAGTCATGACTTACCGATGTTCACATAGACCTGTTGATCTTCCAGATTCTCCTCAAAGCTTCCTGAGAAAATGGTGTTGATGTCTTGCCATGTGATCTTGATGTCTTTCTCGATGAGCAGGTGTGTGTTTGTCTACACAAGCAAGCCCATAGACCCCTTCTCAACCATGTCCCTGGTATTTCTTTCCACTATGTCTTTTGATCCAGCTCTCTTGGAGGCCATGATACCTGTACTACTGAGAAGTTTCTCAAAAAACCTGTGTACATGGAGACAAAAAAGACACTCACGGAAAGGAAATTGCAGCTAGAAACATCAAACAAATTCAAGAAACATTCAGGAAACAAACTGGTGACTACTGAACATGATTGCGTAGAACTGACTTCGAGAAGCTGGGAGACTGTCAGCTAGAACTACTCATTGCGCAATCCCAGCTATCAGTGAGCTTGACTGCTGGTTGGATCTGCATAATGCACAGTCCAGAGAGGTTGTCTGTTGACTGAAACTATGCAATATGCAGAACATTCAGGTTGGGTTGTTGTTTGGCATTGCACATTGCGTAGTTCGAGTTGGAAGGATTGGACACTACCTCCCAGGATTGCGTAGATCACAGCTGAAAGACAGTGTGGGCAGCCTCTACGTAATTCTTGGAGGCAAGGCAGTGCTTTGATTGCCAGGAATGCACAGAGCATGCTGGGAGAGACAAGATCTAGACCAAGCCAGCTCAGATCTACCCAATGGAAAACTGAAAACATGAAGGAGTGAATGTGTGTGTGAAGCTGGTGCAGATCTGAGTGAAATAAACATGCATGCGATTCAAGCAAGTGCAGAAATTAGTCAAATGACAAAACCAAGAATCTCATGAAGCGAGTCGCTGAAACAACGACTATGAGTGCAAAAATAGTGTTATGCGTGCGACACTAAGGAAAGGTAATGAAAAACTTGAAACAACACTTCTACAAGCTAAAATACATTGAAACGTTAGCGATCATTCAATAAAACCAAGGAAACAACACTCATACAAGCCGAAAACTAAAAAGCGACAAAAAAAGCAGCAAAATGCATGAAAAGCAAAACTTACTTGAAAAATTTTCACTGATTATGTCAAAGGTTCCTAGATGCCTTGGGAATGCTAGAGCTCCAATATCGAGTGTGAAGAATGAGCTGTGAAGTTTCCTTTAAGTAGATTTAGAGAAATTAGGGTTATGACGCGCATGCCACAAATCTAGGAAAAAGTGACACTTAGCGAGGAGTTTATAAAAATGGTTTTGCATGTAACTCATGTTGTTAAAAATAGATCCCTAAAATCTAGGGATGCTTTTTCTCATTTTTATTTTTTCTTTTTTGAGAAAAGTTTCCCGGCATGCAAAGAAGGATTGCACAATTCTTGAGGGAATCGGACAACCTGCCGGCACATGCGACTGACAGTCAATGAGGGCAAACTTTTGCGTTGTTTCTGCACTGAGAGGCCTTGGCTGACTAGCCAACTCTACACAATTTTCCAGAGAAATGATGTTGGGCTTCTCTGCACATTTTTGGAGAGCATTGCAGTTGGCCAATTCTACGCAATTTCGGAGAACAGTGTCACTGGCCTAGGCTTCTTTGTGAATTTCTGGAGAGTAGTGTAGTTGGGCTAGTTCTGCACATTTTTGGGTGGCAGTGCAACTAGCTTGGCCTACTCTACGCAATTCTAGAGAGTAGTGCCAGTGAGCTGAAACTACGCATTTCTGGAGAGCAGTGTCGGCTGGCCTGCTATGCACAATTTCCAAAGCAAGGCTGACTGGCCTGCTCTGCGTAATTTTTGAGTGCAGGGAAGCTGTTGGGCTTCTTTGCACAATTCCTGAGGGGAAGACAAGCTATCCTCTAAGTTTGCGCCAATTTGGGTGATAGCTTATTGACCGGATGTGAACCAAGTGCTGGGTGTGATTTTGGTTGACCGACGGAACAAGTGAGTTGAACACAAGATGCTAAACGACAGATGAATTCAAATAAACACACATACCTTATCAGTGCAGGATAGCTGCGATGATTTCAAGGAAGGAGGCTCCAAAATGAAGCGAAGGAAAAATTTTGGAGGGTGGTTGTAGCCATTACAACATAACGAGAATAGAAAGTTGGCTCCTATGTTTAAGTTTTTAGAGAGCCACAATGTTTCAAACGTTGACTGTCTTTAAAGAATCGCGATGTTCAAATTGTTCATTCTTTTTAAAAGAAGCATAATGTTTCAATTCTTTCCTATATTTACAGAATCACAATGTTTTCGGAATTAGGATGGTTCCTAGTGAAGATGTTAGACACGAGTTAAAGTATTATGCATCATTGCGGTCAGATATGCCATGTTTCAAAAGGAAGACTCATGAGCGGTTGGGGAACCGCGTGATGAAGCTTTGCAAAGGACATCACAAAACTCTTAGACCTAGTATTACTCTGTCTAACTTGCAACTTCTTGTTACCAAAGAGCATCTATTGGAAAACATTTTGAGGATGATGGGTTTGCCAAATTTGAGATGGCTTCGTTGGTACAAATGTGGCCACTCTTCTCTACTTTCCTGGATTCCAATGGAAAATTTAAGAGTCCTATATGTAGTCAGAAACACTTTGGAAATATTGTGGCAAGGCAAAGCCGACGTAAATAATAAATTTGTCAATGAGTTGTCGCGTTATCACCATAGATATATCGCACTGTAGGGTTGAAATTTTGTATCTTTATTATAGTTAAAATACTTTAATATTTTGCAGGCACCTTTGCAGCTGTGGGAGTTAGAGATTTTGGATCCTATCTCAGAGCTTCCGAAGTCCATTGGACCACTGAAGCACCTCAAGCAGATTTACATCTAGTTACCCAAGGAGAATAATATGAGATCATTGCATGAATTTTGTCAGCTATCATCTTTGAAGCATTTTGAGTTAATAAATGCTTGGAAAATGAAGTCACTATTGGATTTAATCGGAAATTTGACCAACATATAATATCTCAATTTGTCCTTCTCTTGCAGTTTTCAATCTGTCCTTCTCCTGCAGTTTGGCGAGGCTTCCAAATTCCTTCAAGGATTTAAGTAGCCTTAAATATCTTAATCTAAGAGGTAGCTATAATTTAGTTATCTCATTCAAAACCCTTGGATATGTCCCCTCCCTCGACTTGTTCAACCTTTCATGGAAGAAAAGACCGAGATGGGAATGCCTCATGAGATCGGGGAGGGGTGGATGGTGGAGAGAAAGAGGAATTGGGATGCGCGATTGGCATTGGCTAAGAGGTGGGAGAAGGAGGTGGGCAGGGCATCGTGGATGCGGACTTGGGAGAGGTGCGCAAGGAGGTGGGTGTGGAGTGATAGTCGAAAGGAGGAGTGGAGTCAGGTCGTGCAAATAGGGGATATGGCAGTGAGGGGAAGTGAGAGGAACGGGGGAAGAGGGAGGCAGAAAAAGAGGGGTTGTTGGAGATTGTGAGGGCAGGGTTGGAGAGGTTGTGGGCATAAGAATAATTATTTCACTTTGTAATCATCTGTCATCATTGTCACCACCATCGCCTTGGATCTTCAAGCTTCCAGAGGTCACCACCGCCTCACGTCCTGCAGAAATGAAAGGGTAGCACCGCCTCCGAAACTAATATTCTAATTGTTGTAACCAACATGAATTTTTGTATATATACATATGCTGAGCCAAGGAAGATAATCCACTCTCGTTTTTTTTTATTGTTTGTGTTATTAAGCAGTTGTAGCTGTTGTTCACTGTGGGTTTCTCTATATTCATTTTTATCATCTGGTATTAGAGCCAGATTAGCCCAGAAGCCACAACCTATTGAGTAAGTGTGAACACTGTGGAGTGAAGTCCTGTGGAGACTCACGGAGCGCGACGTTGTGTGTTGTATGGTTGTGTTGTTAGCTGGTTTAGTGGATTGACAACTGGATTATATGATTCAGTAGATATGTGCATATTCTTCATGGTATGGAGCACGTGAGCGGATAGTTTCTTTATTACATAGCTGAGATAAGTTTGAAGTTTGTAGAGTGTCATTGTGCTATTTTTGCATGGAGAAGTCAGCATGTTGTTTTGAATAATTTCTTGTTATCTGTTTGTTCACATCGACTTTGAAGACTGAGGATTTGGGTGGAAGAGTTCATCCTACCTGCAAAGGTGTTTCGAGCAATTCTATGGTGTGGCATACCAGACTAACAAACTTGGATAGTTCTGTATGAAGTGGAGCTACAGTTTGCATTCTGTCAGCCAATGAGGTAAATCTGCACTGTGTACACATCTTTCAACAATGTGGATAATTGTTTTTTTCAAATCCCTTTGCAAAGTTTGAGAGGCAATATCGTTTGAAGTCACATTGAAGTTTGTTTTAAAAAAAATGATTTATATGTTGTATTAAGGGAGTTAAAAGGGTGTTCTAAAGTATTTTTCATAAAAGGTTTATTAAGGAAGTTAAAAAGGGCATTTTAAAGTTGTTTTTTAAAAAGAGGCTGCCCAAAGTATTTGTAAGGGTACTTTGGAAGGGTATTGGAAAGGAATTGAAAGTATTATAGTGTGAGAGTTTTTTTTTTTTATTTGAAGATTTCAATTATTTGTGAGAGATGGCATCCAATACTAATACTACTCAGTCAATTCCTATTTTAACTGAGAAAAGTTATGATTCCTAGTTTATTTGAATGAGAACATTGTTACGTTCTCATGATCTTTGGGGATTTGTTACTAATGGGTATCCTGAGCCTGCTAATGAGGCAGCAGAGATGGCTCTTACAAATGCTGAACGAACATTGTTGAGAGAGAACAGAAAGAAGGACAATAAATCTCTTGGCCTTATTCAACAAGGCTTAGATGACATGATACTTTCAAAAGTATCAAATGCAAAATCTTCGAAGAAGCGTGGGACATTCTTGAATCCTGTTATCAGAGTGTAGCGAAAGTAAAGAACGTCAAGTTGCAGAATTTGAGAAGAGATTTCGAGAATCTGAAAATGAAAGACAGTGAAACTATGGATGCTTTTATGACTCAAGTCATGAGTGTTGTTAATCAGTTGCGACAATATGGATAAGACCTCTCAAACAAGAGGGTGATCAAGAAAGTCCTTCGAAGTTTGCCGAAGAAATTTGAAGTGATTGTTGTATCCATAGAAGAGTTCAAGGACACTAGTAAAATGCAAATTGAAGAGTTGTCTGGTTCATTGATTACACATGAATCCAGGATGTCAAGATATGATGATGGCACGTTGGAGAATTCCTTCAAAAGTCAGCTTGAATTTCATAGAGGAAGAGGCAAAGGAAGATCAAGTAATAGAGGACGAGGTGACAGAGTCGCCGATCAAAGATGCCCGCGAGATAATTATGATCATGAAGAGAAATCTCAACAACATCCTCCTAATTTAAGGGGGAGTTACAATAGAACCTGGTATTGAGGAAATTGAAGGTATGATATGTCTAAAGTTCAATGTTATTATTGTAAAAGATATGGCCATTTTTCTACTAAGTGTTTGAAGACGCAGGAAGATGTTGGTAAGCAATTTGTACACATCTCAGAATAATTTGATGACAGTCAAAAGCCAATGTTTATGTCTTGTAATGGGAGTCAAGAATGTTCGAATGATATTTGGTTTTTAGATAGCGGCTGCAGCAATCACATGACTGGAAACAAAGATTTTTTTTCCAATCTAGACACTAGTATTCAGTCTGAAGTCAAGTTGGGTAATGATATTAAGGTATGTGTTAAAGGCAAAGGAATGATTGTTGTTTATACTAGAGATGGTGATAGAAGAACAATTGATGATGTCTATTATGTACCTAGCTTGAAATGCAATTTTTTGAGCATTGGACAATTGATAGAGAAAATGTATAGAGTGTTCTTCAAGAATAATGTGTGTACTATCATTGACAAATACCCAAGTAAGCAGCTGATAGCAAGAGTAGAAATGACAAAGAATAGGATGTTTCCTCTTATAATGAGAAATGAATTGTCTTCCTCCTTGAATGCTTACAAAACTAAGAATTTCGATGAATCGTGGTTATGGCATTTAAGATATGGTCATTTATATTTTGGTGGTCTAGATTTGCTGCAGAAGAAATAGATGGTGAAAGGGTTACCCAGTATTCAACAACCGACGAGCTCGTGTGAAAGTTGTATACTTGCAAAACATCATAGACAGAAATTTGTATCTGGAGTTTCGTACAGGGCGAGAGCTCCATTGGAGATTGTTCACATAGATTTATGTGGACCAATGCAAACACCTTCTTTGGCTGGTAATGTTTACTTTTTTACTTTTATTGATGACTACAGTCGAAAAACATGGGTTTATCTTCTGAAACAGAAATCTGAATCATTTTCTGTATTTAAAAGATTTAAAGCTATGGTTGAAAAGGAAAGTGGAAATCATATTAAAATTTTGAGATCAGATAGAGGTGGTGAATATATGCTAACAAATTTCATTAAGTTTTGTCAATCACATGGAATCAAGAGGCAGTTTACTGCACATTATACTCCACAACAAAATGGAATAGCTGAAAGGAAGAATCGAACTATTATGAATATGGCTCGAAGTATGTTGAAAGAAAAGCATCTACCAAATGAATATTGGGGAGAAGAAATAGCTTGTGTTGTTTATATTCTTAACAGAAGTCCGACTAAGAGCGTGAAGGATCAAGTTCCCGAAGAAGCATGGAATGGTAAGAGTTGTCATATATCTCATTTAAGAATTTTTGGTTGCGTTGCTTATGCACATGTTCCTAAAGAATTGAGAAAGAATTTAGATGATAGAAGTGAGAAATGTATCTTTATTGGATATAGTGACGAGTCTAAAGCATATAGACTTTATAATCCCATCACCAAGAAATATATTATCAGTAGAGATGTTGAGTTCAAGGAAGAAGAAGCTTGGGATGGAAGCATAGATAAATCTGTTGCAGAGACAATTGTATTATCTCATGGAGATGATAATGAAGATGAGCAAGAAGTACAAGGTGGACAACCAATTCCATATACACCTGCTGCAAGCACCTCAGCAAGCCAATCACCAAGAGTCAGTCCATTACAATTCAGAACACCGAGAAATCATGAACATGGTGAACCATCAAGTTATGGTGGACAACAAACAACAGGATCAAAGGTAAGTAATGATTCTAATCCTACAATATCTACATTGAAAAATATAATTAAAGGTCATAAGACTAGAAGTTTAAAGGAATTGTATGAGCAGAATGATGAAATAGATCAAGTTTCAAATTTTGCATTACTTGCATATGATTTAGTAAATTTTGATGAATATGTGAAAGAAAAAGTTTATATAAAAGCCATGGCTAAAGAAATTGATGCTATAGAAAGAAATAATACTTGGGAACTTGTAAATTTTCCTAAAGGTAAAAATACTATAGGTGTTAAATGGATTTACAAAACTAAAGTGAATGCTAAAGGTGAAATTGAAAAGCATAAAGCAAGACTTGTAGCTCATGGGTTCAGTCAACAACCTGGTATTTCTTATAATGAAACTTTTGCACCTATAGCTAGACTTGCACATTAAGAATGGTATTAGCTATTTTTGCACAAAATAAATGGAAAATATATCAGATGGATGTTAAGTATGCATTTTTAAATGGTTTTCTGGAAGAAGAGGTTTATGTGAAACAACCTCGTGGATATGAAATTAATGGTCAAGAAGATAAAGTTTACAAATTAAAGAAAGCATTATATGGATTGAAACAAGCACCCCGAGTATGGTATAGTAGAATTGATGAATATCTGAATAACAATGGATTCATCAGGAGTCCAAGTGAGCCAACTTTGTATACAAAAGTAAACAAGGATGTTAAAATTTTGATTGTGTGCCTGTATGTTGATGATTTAAAAGAGAATTTGATATGACTGATTTAGGCCTAATGAAATATTTTCTTGGTATTGAAGTAACTCAATCTGAAGATGGTATTTTCATTTGTCAATCTAAGTATGCAAAGGATATACTGAAAAGGTTCCGGGTGGAAAATTGTAAGCCACTTGTAATCCCAATTGCAATTGGTACAAAACTTAGTAAGGATGATCATGGTTTAGATATTGATCCAACCTTGTTTAAACATTTGGTTGGAAGTCTTATGTATTTGACTGCAACATGGCCCAATATAATGTTTGGTGTAAGTTTAATTTCTGGATTCATGGAGTCTCTGAAGACTACCCATTGGCTAGTTGGAAAAAGGATTTTAAGATATGTCGCTGGAACAAGAAATTATGGTATTTTGTATGCATCTGATTTATATTTTAAAGTAACTGGATATACATATAGTGTTTTTGCAAGCAATATTGATGATAGGAGGAGCACATCTGGGCATGTGTTCAGTTTTTCTTCAGGTGCAGTTTCGTGGGCATCAGTGAAGCAATCCATTGTGACTCTATCATCAGCTGAAGCAGAGTATGTTGCAGCCACAACAACAGCATGTCAAACTGTGTGGATGAGAAGAATTTTGAAAGAGTTGTTGCATGAACAAAAAGAACCCACTCATATTTTATGTGACAATAAATCTATTATTGCATTATCAAGAAATCATGTTTTCCATAAGAAGAGTAAACATATTGATACGAGGTATCATTTCATTCGAGAATTAGTAAACAATAATGAAATATGTATGGAGTTCTGCAAATCAGAAGACTAGTTTGCAGACATATTTAAAAAACCCTTGGGAAAAGAATTGTTTGAAACTCACAAGGAAAACATAGGGGTATGCATGATGTAATGACATTTTGATGTAATAGCAAAGTTTTGTTCTTTTTTGTGAAATAATTAAGGGGATAATGTAAGAATAATTATTTCACTTTGTAATCATCTCGCATCACCGTAGCCGACACCGCCTTGGCTCTTCAAGCTTCCATAGGTCACCACCGCCTCACCACCTCCAAAAATGAAATGGAAGCACCCCCTCCGAAACTAATATTCTAATTGTTCTAACCAACATGAAGTTTTGTATAAATACATATGTTGAGCCAAGGAAGATAATCCACTCCGGGTTTTTTTTATTGTTGGTGTAATTAAGCAATTGTAGTTGTTGTTCACTATGGGGTTCTCTGTATTTGTTTTTATCAGTGGGAGATAGTGGCATGGAGGGAGGCATGCATGTTGGCGAGGGAGAGGGCGGAGATCATGAATCATGGTAGGAGTGGTGGGAAAGTCCAATTATTACCTCTCCAACTCCTATTATCCCTCCAAGAATTACATATGGAAGAATTTCTCGGTACTATTGAAAACCTCTGCAATTTGGAAGTTTTGGTATTAGAATGCTCTTTGTTGGAAAAGCTACTGCCTTCGCTCAGCGACCTATTGAATTTGAAAAAATTGAAGCTGGTGGATTTCCAGAGATTGAAATGTTTTTCAGATTCCCTCGGACTATTGATAGAGTTGGAAGTCGATTCTTGTTATGGTCTCCTTGAGGTTGGAACATTGCCGAGTACCCTCGTCCAGTTGAACTTGATTTCTTGTCCTAATTTGGAAAAAATATATGGCCTTTGTGGTCTTGCCAAACTTCAAACGCTAAACATTAGCAGGTGGCGAAAAGTGGAGGGACTAGCAGGTATTGAAACATTGGTATCTCTGGAACAGTTGCGGGAATCTGAATGTGAAAAGATGAAGAAAATACAGGGGTTGGGGCAACTAACAAAGATTAAACAACTGGATGTTATTGGATGCATAGCAATAGAAAAGCTGGAAGGTGTTGAACATTTGAAGTCGTTGGAGATGCTTGATGCCTCTCACTGCCCTACTTTGCACTAGTATGGGAAAGTCCTCGAACAATTTCCCCATCAATCGAAGGAAGGCATGCTTTACATTTGAAATCAAAGCCGAAGAACGTATTTTTTGTAGTGACATCAGTTAATCATCAGTATGCAGGGGAACTTTCTCTTAATGTTCCCTTAATAAAAATCTAAATCCTCGAAGGGAGTTGTTAGAAATATGAAAGAGAACCAGAAATATTGTACAACACAACACAAATCACTCTCGTTATTTTTTATTGATCTCACGAGTTACATATTTATAGTATCTAGATCACTGACAATGACACATCTAGATAGCTATTACAACTCACACATAGGAAACTGAGTACTTCTAGATTGACACCTAGGGACTCACAATGACAACTCACACATTACATGGAAGCATTACTTCCAACACCCTCCCTTAATGCTTACATGTAGAAAATATAAAAAACCCACATTACAACAATAAATAAATCTTTGTCAAATTTTTCTGATATGGTCATCATCAACACCCACATCCACTCTAGAATCTCGCAAACACCACTCTTTCACCACCACATCTTCGAGCTGTCACTTGACCTCCATTTAAAACGTAACCGCCTCTGACCATCGTTGATGAGCTTTGTAGAATTGACGCTTCTCAACCTCCCGGAGCACAACGGGTCAGTCTTGATACTGAACCATCCTATGGAACTGCCACCATCTGTGAATCCACGGCCCTCCACAGCCTTCATCAGTTATCTAGGATAACATTCTGGATACAAAATGTCTTCAGCAGACAATTCTACAACTTGACCTTATAAAATAACCTGTACTGACGCTCCCGGAGCACGACGGGTCACACCAGCTTGACCTTATTAAGAACTACCTGTGACTAATGCTCCCAGAGCACGACGAGTCACATTAGTCTATGCAATAGTTGGCCTTATCTTTGTGGTTCTTCATTTTTTTTTATTCTTTTTACACAGAAATAATTTTACAACCCACACCACAAACATCAACACGATTTCATAACTGTTATTGTTAATATTTTTTTAATTATAATCACAATATGCAAACCTGAAAACTCCTGTTCTTTACCAAACTCCTTATAATATGCCAATCAACCACACCAATATTAAAAAAACCTCAAGTAAAAAAGGTTTTCATAAATCAAAGTAATAAAAGTGACCAATTCATGCGGCCATCCATGAGGCATGAGAATGGGAAAGTGAGTATACGAAATCGAGATAGCAAACTCTTTCTTCCAACGCCGAGACCTTGATGGGGATAAACAGAAGGGTAACTATGATAAAATATGCTCCGCTATGTGACAATGATACCTTCTATCCCTGTGCCAAAACGACCCCATGCACACAAACAATGTTGCCCAAACCACTGACCTCGATATTATATGGTTGTTGGATCAATTTAAAAGAATGTTGATAGACCCCAGTCTTTAAACTGGCATGGATAATACCTGGGTACAGAGATCCACGGAACTGGGCACATAATCCACGATGTGTTTTAACAACAGCAAAAACAATACCTCTGAATACAGGGAGAAAGATCCCTGTGCACAACCGTAAAACCATAAAACCATTGCAGAGATTTCAAAATCTTTAAAAAGAAATATTATTACACTTTGAAGTTTGGCTGATCGTTGAAGCAAATTTTGTGCATATCCGGATTCCTGATTTCGGTGCTTGCATACAAAGAAGGCAGAACCTCACTTAACCATAAAGATCATTGAGCGGCGAACAAAATCACATTGCAGTAGAAGAAGCACAACAACAAATCCCTTTAGATATCGAATTGTTTGCAGCGACATATGGAATCTTTAACAGAATATTTTTCTTTGAAAACTCATGGATCAGCTCAATACTTCAATAAGCATTCAATATACAGATCTATAAAAACCCAGCATTGCCACACTACCAATCTCGCTCAAACCTACGGTTAACAGATATACAAATAAAAAATAATATAATTTACTCACTCAACACAATCTTTTACCCTATTTTATTTACAGAGAAATAATATTAAAGGATCTCTCATCTTCCTTTCCCAGTGAGGGAATCAAGCCAGATCTAGCTCCCATACCATGTTAGAAATATGAAAGAGAACCAGAAAGATTGTACAACACAACACAAATCACTCTTGTTATGTTTTATTGATCTCACAAGTTATATATTTATAGTATCTAGATCACTGACAATGACACATCTAGATAGCTATTACAACTCACACATAGGAAACTGTGTACTTCTAGATTGACACCTAGAGACTCAGAATCTAGATAGCTATTACAACTCACACATAGGACACTGTGTACTTCTTGATTGACACCTAGGGACTCACAGTCACTGACCTCTTGACACTTAGGGACTCACATTCACTTACCTCTTGACACCTAGGGACTCACATTCTATCTAGATCACTGAAAATGACACATCTAGATAGCTATTACAACTCACACATAGGAAACTATGTACTTATAGATTGACACCTAGGGACTCACAATCTAGATAGCTATTACAACTCACACATAGGACACTGTGTACTTCTAGATTGACAACTAGGGACTCACATTCACTAACCTTCTAGATTGACACCTAGGGACTCACAATCTAGATAGCTATTACAACTCACACATAGGACACTGTGTACTTCTAGATTGACGCCTAGGGACTCACATTCACTAACCTCCTCGAAACAGTGCCTTACATAGGACACTGTGTACTTCTAGATTGACACCTAGGGACTCACATTCCGAACAGTTCCTTCTATCGTCTTCCAAACATACATTTACATTTATATCAATGTATTTCTTTTCAGATTTCAATAGTTTTAGTTTAAGTTTATATTTATATTTAAATATCATGTAAATTTTCTAGATTGACACCTAGGGACTCACATTCACTAACCTTCTAGATTGACACCTAGGGACTCACAATCTAGATAGCTATTACAACTCACACATAGGACACTGTGTACTTCTAGATTGACACCTAGGGACTCACATTCGGAACAGTTCCTTGAATCGTCTTCCAAACATACATTTACATTTATATCAGTGTATTTCTTTTCGGATTTCAATAGTTTTAGTTTAATCGTCTTCCAAACATACATTTAACATACATTTACATTTATATCAGTGTATTTCTTTTCGGATTTCAATAGTTTTAGTTTAATCGTCTTCCAAACATACATTTACATTTATATCAGTGTATTTCTTTTCGGATTTCAATAGTTTTAGTTTAATCGTCTTCCAAACATACATTTAACATACATTTACATTTATATCAGTGTATTACATTATTACATTTACATACATTTACATTTATGTATTTCTTTTCGGATTTCAATAGTTTTAGTTTAATCGTCTTCCAAACATACATTTAACATACATTAGTTTTAGTTTAATCGTCTTCCAAACATACATTTAACATACATTTACATTTATATCAGTGTATTACATTATTACATTTACATTTATATCAGTGTATTTCAATAGTTTTAGTTTAATCGTCTTCCAAACATACATTTACATTTATATCAGTGTATTTCTTTTCGGATTTCAATAGTTTTAGTTTAAGTTTATATTTATATTTAAGTATCATGTAAATTTTTAATTCGTGTGGGCAAGGTTTAAAGTCAAACTTACATCAAGAGTATATCCAATTCTTTTGGGCAGTGATTTGACTGCTAAGTCTAGCAAAGCATACATACTCTACCCCCTCTAGTTTTGAACATATGACCTCTTAAGAGGAAACACATGCTCTTAACCATTAGGCCAAATCAAACTGAACACAATTTTAACAAATTTACATATAGGTAATATATTTGTTAAAAATTATTTACAATTCAAGTGATTTTAGTTACAAAGATAATAAATAAAAATTTTAGTTACAAAAATGGTACATATAAATATAATTATACAAGATAAATAAATTTAGCTACAATTTAACCATTTTCTTATCTCTAAAAAATCATAATTTCTACTTGGAAATCTAATGTTTGGTAGCATGATAAGGTGAGACATTCAGGGAAGTATATGCCTACCATTCATCAAAAAGCCTGACTGTACAACAATCATGCAACAACGGGAACAGTGTTTTAAGCGAATTAATCAATTAATTTATTTTATTTATTTATCTTTCATTTTTATAGATATATTTATTTTTAATTAGAATTTATAAATAATAAATTAAATAATTTCTTTTATTTTATAAATATATTTTTAATAATAAAAAAATTACACCTTTATCTACATTATAATTTCATAGATTTAAATCTAAAACTATAAAAATATAATTCTTGAAATATTAAAGTTAGTTTACAGTTTTTTTTTAATTTATTATATTGCAATACAAATTAAACTATTTGGCCAACTTTTTGAAAAAATATATATATTCTTAAAACCATTAGCATGATAATCTACTCGAACATAAATTCTTTGAAGTAGTGATCTGAAGTAAAGCCACTACTTCAAAAGAGACCTGCAAAACAAATCAATATGCCCTCCAATAGTGATCGTCCAATCAAACAGGGTATAGTGTCGTCGGTGACTAGATATTGACAGGGTAGGAAATTGCATTTTGTTAATGATTTGAATTTCCCCGGGATTACTCTGTTTTCATGTAAAGCCATTGGGTGGTGCATACCACAATCTCATATAAAGCCATGGCCTTTCTTTGTAGCTTCTCTTTGCATTAAAAGTGGTAGTATAGAAAGAAAACAAATTTGATAGCTCCACCTAATTTTCTAGTTGGCAAGCATTTTTAGATAGTGATTTGATGTTTGGACAATAACATTACTCTTTGTGCATGGAATTTCTGGGATTGAATTTCTACTTGGATATCAACATTCCTCCCTGTACATTGAATTTATGATTTAGGTATCACATTTCTGGTTCAGGAGGATTTTTTGGTATCAAGAATTTCTGCTAAGATGATGACATTCTTTTTTGAGCTTTGAATTCCTTGGTATCTTATTGAATTTCTAGTTGATGAGGATTTCTGCCTATCAAGTTTCTGTTCGGTGTCATAAGCAAACCCACTGAAATCAGCCAAGGCCACCACTACCTCTCCACCACTTGTTTCTCATTCCATTACTTTTGTATCTAGCTCACGTACTACAGACTTTTTCTTTCTTTGAGTGGTTCTGTCTAGGAACTTGACTTTCATGGTGACTGTCAAATAGTCTGTTCAACACCCATAAATCTCCCCATAATTGATTTTTTGGTTCCCACGGATTGCTCTAACTTGTAGGTAAAAACTTATGCGTATGGCCTCCTTTCTGATTGGAGCACATCAGTGATTTCTAGCAGAGGTGCAACAACAAATCATCTGCCCATTTTTCCCTGTCGACTTGATGTCATTAGCTACAAAACTCCATACAACAACAACTTTGAAACATAATTTTTCATTTTGTGCCAAGCAAATTAGCCCCTCACGAGACCCTAAAACAACTCGTTTTAGAATTAAGGCATCCTCCTGTGTATAGAACAATGGCTTTGCAATCTGAACGGTCTAACCTTTGGATAATGCAGTGGAAATCTAGAACAAATAAGGATATTTTAAATAGGCTGCCTATGTTAAATAAATATTTTTTGTTAATTTGATTTGTTGGACAGAGTATGAAACCTTGATTTGTGTTATTTAAACTGATTTTTTACTATATATAATTCAGCACCCTGAAAATTTTGTAAAGCATTTTAATTGTGCAGAGATTATATTTTTTTTTTCAGAGAGAAAAACAGTATAGATTATATTAAGAGCATATAATGATCAAGTATACATAGTGAGAAAGGGCCTCAGCCACATGAGCGGAAACAGTAGAGCAGATCAAACAGTAGAGCAGATCAATGTGTATGGGAAAAAAAAGATCCCCAAAAATTCTGGACATGTTGATCAGAAGGTAGCAAAAAGAGATCTGGAAAGTAGCATAATAGAGACATGCGCAGATGAACACAGAATAGCTGGAAACATATGCAGAACATATCAGAAGATTACATAAGAGATTATATCAATTGTGCAGAGATTATATATCAAACTTATTATTTTAATAAATTCCTACCAAATTTTAATAACATTAAACCAGAAAAAAAATTTCAAAAAAACTCTCTTAAAACTTAATTCTGGTCATTTTTAATTACGGTTTTGCTAAATTTATTCGAAAATATTAAATATCATTAAATCCTCATCTATGTAAAATCTATTTCATTTAATGATTGAAAAAAGCTTGCTATGGCCCTCCGTAAATATTTTTACGGTATCAGAGCAGCCGTAAGTCTATTCACAGAGTCGAGAGCATAACAGGTTGTAAGATCCACGAGTTTTAATTCAAATCCTAAACATCGTTGTAAGAGAACACTGTCATTCCTGCTAGCCACCGCCTCTGTAGCGAATCACAGTTGCCGGAATCGACCACTGCATGTCAGCAGGAAAATGCCAAGATTTAGGGGTTTATTCACGCGCTGAAAGCTAGCTATCATCGGCTTATTCGTAAAGGTTTAAAAGATGGGTTTTAAAAAAAAATTGGATATATTAAATTCACCCAATTAAGTTGTTTTGATTGGATATAAAGAGTGTTTAATATTGCACTCTATAACTTTTTGGCATTTTGATTAACATGTATATTTTTTAAATGTGGTTTAAAGATATTTCATGAGTTTGATTATCTACGTATATTATTTTAAAAGAATTTATATATAGTAGTTTAAAAAATTATAATTTTATAGTTAAATTTAAGTTACAACGATTAAGTTTTAAGATATGGGTGTCCAAGGGTTTTTGATAACAGTGAATCTATTTCAGCTATCAAAAACAATTTACTTGAATTTATGGATTTTTTTGAAAAAAATCTACCATAAAAAACAATTTAAACAAACAAACACTCGTATGGTTTTTATTTTTTATTTTTATCAAATTGCAGAGAAAAATTATTTTTCTGGCGAAATTGTGGCCTCTGTAAAGGCTTATATCTTTTGAGGTGTATTTATGGAAATTGAGAGATAAGGAAGTACCTAAAAAAAGGAAAAAGGTATTTTATTGAAAATAAAAGAAGTTTTGGTTCTATTTCATAAAATAAAAGAGAGATTTTATTTTATTTCAAAAAGAAAGAAGAGTGTTATTGTTAACCTATTAAAGAGGAGAAAATTTTGTTGGTGTTATGAGATAGTTGTTTATAGCTTCTACAAGTAATTTGGCACAAACACATGGATCAACTCTTGTTGGCCAGAACTATGAGTTTTGGTCCATAAGAATGAAGAGCTTCTTGTAGTTAATATATGACTCAATTTTTCCCAAGATAGCGGAAACATCCAATGCCAAGCAAGATTGGGATATCCTAGCATTATCATATATAGGTAATGACAAATTCAAGATTGTGAAGCTTCTAACCTTCAGGAGAAGTTTGAAGTATTGAAGATGGAAACAAAAAAATATTGACTGGTTCATGATGAGAGTGACGGGAGTTGTGAACCAGCTCAATATTCATGGAGAAATGGTTGAAGATCAGAAAATTATGGAAAAAGTTCCTAAGAGCTTACGTAAGAAGTTTGATATGGTTGTAATTTCCATAGAGGAGTCCAAAGATTTATCCAAACAGAAAATTGAAGAATTGATGGGATCTCTCTTGTCCCATGAATCAAAAATCAACATGGAAGAGCAGTGCTTAAAACATGTATTAAAGAATCAAACATCCATTTTCAGAGGCAAAGGCAGAGGAAGCTAAGGTAGAGGTCAAAGAAATTGAGGCAATCATCAATCAAAAGGAAGATTTACACCAGATTAGTCACGATAATCAAATCCAGCTAAACACTCTCAAAATCAGAGGGGGGGAGACAAAATATGGACATATAAATCCGAGATACAATGTTATTACTACAATACATATGACAATTATGAAAGTGAATGAAGAATGAAGAAATCGGATATGAATAGGATATTTTACATTTATAAGGCGGGAGGAACGAAGGGCGTACAAAGAGGGTTTCAGAAAGCTTCAAAGGTTGATCCACATGGAGGGTCGCAGGGGAGGGAGCTCCACTCCCTCCTATAAGGAGGCCATTGCTAGCAGGGGCAAGAAACCTCTAGAAAATGTCAGAGGTACTACTGAGGAAGGGAAAAGGAACACGGAAGAGGAGACAGAAGGAACCAAAAGGAAGGAAAATAACAGCACAAAAGACAAGGAGGAAGAAGACAGAAATCAGGGAACTAAAGACAAAAAACAAAAGGGACCTTGTAAACCCAAAGCTGAGATCACACCCAGAGTAGTATTAAATGATCCTGCTCTGCAGGCGCACAGGGATCACATGCGGACCTATGCTATCATCTGTAAATTCATGGGATTATGGCCCACTGAAAAAGCTTTATAGATGTGGATCAAATACCACTGGAAACCTAAAGGAAGCATAGACCTACATCTTGGATCAAAGGGATTCTTCACTGTAGTGTTCACAAACATTGAAGACAAAGACAAAGTGTTTGAAGGAGGGCCCTACTTCTACGCAGCAGTTGGCCTCTATATGAGACCTTGGATGATGAACTTTGTACCGGAGCGGGAGACTTTTACTTCGGTACCGGTCTGGGTAAGGCTCTATTCTCTACCTCTCGATTATTGGCAAACTGAATTGTTAACTGCCATAGGTAATAAATTAGGTCGTTTTGTCAAAGCTTCTGAAGCCACTAGAAGGGGAAAATATACTTCCTTTGCAATAATATGTGTGGAAATGGATCTATCAGGAGCACTCCCGGATGAGGTAATCTTGGAATTTTTTGATGAAGAATGGGTGTAAAGAGTAGATTATGAGCACATTCCATTTAGATGCCGTAGATGCCGAACATGGGCACCTATTTAGAAACTTCCCTCTCAGTAAAGCAGAAAACAAAAGCAAATCTAACACAATGAAGGACACTGATAGCTTTCACAAAGTGGTAAACAGAGGAAAAGGTGGAAAAAGCTGGTCAAGGAAACATCAAAATGAAGGGCAAAAGGTTAATCAGAATAAGTTCCAAGTTCTTGAAGAGGAAAAGGAGATTACAAAAGAAGATCAAGCAAGGGAAGAAAGTCCTGGAGAAAAGGAGAAAGAAGAAAACCGTGAACAGACACAAGATATGGATAATAGAAAGAGACTATGATGAGTGATTCAGAACTGGAGATGGATCAGGAAATGACCCAGAGTGAAATGGAACTGGAGGAGCATGAGCTACAGGAGATTCTTGACAAGGAACACCTAGATCTGGAAGGGTTCTTGATATAGGGAACCACGGGAGGGGTAGATTCGTTACCTAAAGAAGAACTCAATAGAATACAACAGTTGTTTTTATGGAAAACTCAGGCTAAAGAGTTGGAGAAGGGAAAAAGCGTTAACAAGCAGGATAACAGAGGTGTGAAACCGATGAAAACATCTCCTGGATTAGCAACTAGAAATCCAGGAAAAAAAAGAGGTAGGAAAAAGCAGAACGAGCTCCTGATGGAGTGTGGAAAGCTAATGATAGATTCAGGTAAGATGAAAGATCTAGCCAGCTATTCCTTTACAAATCTTTAATTATGAAGTTCACATCCTAGAATATAAGGGGTCTAGGCAGTAAAATAAAATAGAGAATGCTTAATAATAGAATGAAACAAGCAATGCCGGATATAATCTTCATCTAGGAAACGAAATGTTCCATTCAAAAATTAAGACAAATTCACAGCAAATGGCTCAGTAGATTTGAGTTTCTAGAAGTCAAAGCAGAGAATACAGCATGGGGCATTCTCACTCTTTGGAACCCCCAAAAAATTGACATAAGAGATGCTGAGGCATCTAGGAATTATTTATCTATAGTTATACAGCCTGTAGGAGATAGGAATACCTATCTGGTCACGAATGTTTATGGCCCTCAAAGAATAGATGATAAACTCAGCTTTCTAGATTCCCTTGTGGATCTCAGGGACAAACATGCAGAAATACCTTGGATCATGGGAGGGGACTTCAACATGATCAAATCTCTTTCAGAGAAAAAAGGTGGAACCAGAGCTCTAAGTAAAGACTCTTTAGCATTTCAAACCTTTACAGACAAAATGAAACTGGTTGATACTGATACGATCAATGGCCTCTTTACTTGGAATAATAAAAGAGGAGGAGAGGCTCAGGTAGCCTCCAAGTTAGACAGATTCATCATCTCAGAGGATCTCATGGTTAAATATAAGGAAATAACAGCGAGATTTTTCCCCTTTGGAGGCTGAGATCACTGGACTGTTCATCTGGAGATCAAGGGCATAGGTTCTCCCAGGAACAGACTTTTCAGATTTGAGAATATCTGGATTTCTCACCCAGAATTCATCAGCAATATTAAAAAATGGTGATCAAAAGATTTGCAGATTTAGGGGACAAGAATGTACCTTCTTCAGAAAAGACTAAAGCACATCAAGCTCTGACTTAAAGATTTGAACAAGAATGATTTTGGAAACATTTTTGTGGACAAAAAATCTGTTGAAAACAAACTACAGGAACTCAACCAAGCTATGATCACGGAAGGCTTTAACAAAATAAAAAGTGATCAAGTTGATAAATATCATCAAGAATGGGAGAATTTATGTAAGCAAGAAGAAATATTTTGGAGACAAAAGTCCAAAGTTCAATGGCTCAAAGAAGGAGAGCGTAATACACGATTTTTTCACAGATCCACCATGGCAAATAGAGCTCATAACAGAATCTCTTTGATCATGGATGAAGGGGGGGAGCTCCATATCTCCCATGAGGACATAGAAACTGTGTTTGTTCAGCACTTCAGAGGCATAACTCTGGAAAACAATACAGATAGAGAGCAGTACATCAAAGACATCACCAGACACATACCTAAGCTGGTGTCTAGAGAGGAAAACTTCAACCTCAATAGGCCAGTAACTGAAGAGGAGGTCTGTGAGGTCCTCAAAGAAATGCAGAATGGCAAAGCACCAGGCCCGGATGGTTTCAATGTGGATTTTTTCAAAGCTTGTTGGAATATTGTGAAACAAGATATATTGGATGTAGTGGAGGATTCCAGGTTGAACAAAACTATTCTGAAAGTGCTCAATACCTCCTTCATCTCCCTGATCCCCAAACAGGATATCGCTCAAACTCCTGATAAGTATAGACCCATAGCTTTATGCAATGTGGTATACAAGATAATATCCAAGGTTGTGGCCAATAGACTCAAACCTCTACTTCCCACTCTAATTTTAGGGGAACAATCAAGTTATGTGGAAGGCAGACAAATTCTAAACAACATCATTCAAGCTCATGAGGTGGTTCACTCGTTAACTAGCAAGAGGCAAGCTGGGATGATCATGCAACTGGACATTGCCAAAGCTTATGATAAGGTGAACTGGACCTACATCAAGAAAGTTCTTATTGCTTTTGGATTTGATCATAACTGGGTCAGATGGGTCATGGCCCTAGTGACTTCCTCCAGCTTTTCAATTTTGGTGAATGGCTCTCCCTCTAAGATTTTTATTCCCTCTAGAGGTCTCAGGCAGGGAGACCCGCTCTCTCCCTTTCTTTTCATCCTTATGATGGAAGGACTTGGTCGATCCATCAAGCATGCTAAAGTAACGGGGAAGATCAAGGGTCTACAATTAACTGAGAATGGTCAGGCCCTGACTCATCAACAATTTGTAGATGACACCATGCTTCAGGGAATCCCCACAGTCAAAGAAGCTACATCCTACAAACAAATCTTGAATGAATTTTCAATGGCTACAGGTATGGAAGTCAATCTCTCCAAATCAAAAATATTTTTCTTTAACACCAATATTGTTATTCAAAGAAATATCTCCAAAATTCTAGGCTTTCAAAGGATTCCCTCGCCTCAAAATATTTGGGAGTTCCTATAACTGCTAAACCAATGCACAAAAGCAATAGGGAACCGTTGATCAATAAGATGCAAGATAAAGTTAGAAAGTGGACCATCAGATCTCTAAATTCGTTGGGAGGTTGGTACTCACAAAGGAAGTTTTACAATCAATCCCTACTTTCATGTTATCAGCTCTCCCAGCTCCAAAAGGAGTCTTACATCAATTCAAAAACATCCAAAGAGACTTTCTTTGGGGTAAGGAGGAAACAAGAAAGAAATGGGCCTTATCTTCATGGGAAAAAATCTATAGACCGAAGAGCCATGGAGGCCTAGGCCTGGATTACCAGGAGATTCTTAGCAGTGTTTTAGGTGCCAAACTATGGTCGCGTTGAATACAAGATCCGACAGCTCAATGGACAAGTATTTGGAAAGAAAAATATGCCAACTCCTGGCAAACTAGTGATCTCATAACAATGTCTAGAAATATAAAGGGCTCATTCATCTAGAATAAAGCCTAGGAAAACAGAAGCCTAGTACAAAAAAATAGTTTCTGGGAAATCAGAGAGGGAGATCTAGCACTATTCTGGGAGGATAAATGGCAACAAGAACCAACATTGTTAAAAGAGGACTTTTTGGGCCTTAAGCACGAGACAGATACCCAAGGATTAAACAAGGTAAAGGATTTCTGGGACCTCACTCATAATTCAGGAAAGTGGAGAATCTGGAAAAATATTGATTGCAGAGATGACAACCCCTTGAAAACAAATTCATAGGCACTGATGAGAATGTTGAAACAAAGGATGATCTTAGTGATAGGGGGGCAAGACCAACTAAGATGGGGCAACAATAAAGAGGGAACCTTTAATCTTAAGGAAGAAAAAGGCACTCTCCTTGAGCTGGATTCCCTTGTGCCGGATAAGACCTGGCAGATCCTATGGAGGCACCAAGGGTGGATGAAGATCAAACTCTTCATGTGGTTGGTACATCACAAGAAAATCTTGACTTGGGACAATATTAGGAAGAGGGGTGTTCTGGGGCCTTCTAGATGCCAGCTCTGTGAAGCTCAAGAGGAGACAATGGAGCACATACTCAATAGTTGTAGTTTCACCTCTTGGTTATGGGATACTCTTACTACCATTTTTCAACAGACCGACAGGGACAAAGAGAGTATCAGTAATACCCTAATCCATTGGAGAAGAAACTTTTCAGATAATTAATTCCTTAGTTTAGCTTAGAGCCTAATGCCAAGCTTCATCATATGGAATGTTTGGAAAGAAAGAAACAAGAGAATATTCAAGGATGAAAAAAATCCCCCTCTTCGCCTGTTTGAGCTGATCTTAAAACAACTTAAGGAGACGGTTGGCACCACAGTACGTAATCACCCCAAGAATCCTCCCTCAGAGGCTGATTTGAGAATTCTCAGGCAGCTGGGTATGTAGGGGCTCATCCCTCAAGGCCTGAACAGGAAATTTATCACAAGGGAAACGGAGAAGGATTTCTAGCATCCTCCCCCGAAAGGTTATTTGAAATATAACATTGATGGGGCTTCAAAAGGAAACTCGAGAACGACTGGTTTCGAAGGGGTGTTAAGGGATGAATAAGGTCGCATTATATGCATCTTCCACTACCACTTAGGTAAAACTACCAGCAACATGGCTGAATTAATGGCTTTGGAGCAATGCTTAGTGTTTCTGAAGTAGGACATCCGCTCAAATGTGATTGTAGAAGCAGACTCTGAGTTAATCATTAACTCAGTGAAAAGAATTAGTTGCGGAACAGGGCTGGAGAAAGTCTCAAAACACTGGAGGCTAATCCAGGTTTTCCAAAGAATTCAAGGTCACCTCCTAGGTCTTCGCACAATCAGTTTCAACCATGTTCGCCGTAGGGCTAATAAACTGGCGGACATTCTGGCCAACCAAGGTGTGAGCTGTATAGATTGTAGGGTTTCGATGAAGTGGTAGGAGCTGCCTCAGAGCAAACTAAAAGCTCTATGTTTCGAGCAAGCGGAAGAGGACAGAGAGGTATTTCGAAACAGAGCCAAGAAGGCAGGTTTGAAATAACTTTTTCTCAGAAAGTATCACCAATGTCAACCAGACTTTATTTCGGTGAGGGACAGGCCATTGTAGGCCTCAGAAAACCCCGTTGTTTGTTGACCGAAGTCCTCAGGTTTTCGGGTGGTCAAATAGTGGGAAGGTCCACAATTTTCCATGGTCTCAGGTTCAGGTACAAAAGAAAAAATGAGCGGCATGGGTTTTCCGTCTGTTCCGACAGCCTTCATAATCCCAAATTCCATTTTCGGGTGGTAAAAACACCTCCATGGAGGTTTTCTGGTGATCGCATGGCTATAACGCGGAAAATGGTTTTAGCAAAATGGAAGCGATTCCATTCAGCTTCCTCCATGTGGTGGGGGAGTGGAATAGAATACCGCCCCATCGCGCACTATTGTTCAGAGACTTTGATCCTTACGATATCACACTCAACCGTTGGATCGCACGGAGCGGATCAACGGTCAAGAAGGATCAAGCAATTTTGTGGTACAGGGCCATTAAACACCAATCACCTTCAATTTGCGATTTATTCCTCTATCGTTGGATGGCGCAAGGAGATTGGATGGCTTTGATTGAAAATACAAGTACGGGGAAATGTTGCGCGGGAGTTTCCGTGGTTTTCCACTCGTTCTTCTGTCTTTTTAACAAAATCATTGTTTGTATTAAAAGGGTTTGGAGGTAACTTTTGTAAGGTTGGGGAGAATGTTTTAGGCGGTTAGCTCTTGTTTTTCCGGGGTCCACGGTGATTTTTGGATGCATGTACATTTTGTAAACTATTTTCTAGCTTAATAAAATAGAAGGATCGACTCTTGCTTCAGCAAAAAAAGGAAGAAATCGGATTTGAACAAGGGCAGAGAAAATGTCTCCAATACCGAATAAGGGATAGTTAATTCAATATTTATTTCGTGTCAAATCACTGAAGAATTTAAAAACAAGGATCTATGGTTGTTTGAAAGTCGCTGCAACAATCACATGATAGGTAATGAAAGGTTGTTTTGTAGTTTTGATAATCATGTTCAATATGAAATTACTCTAGGATATGATCACCATGTGAAGGCCATAGGCAGAGGTGTTGTGCCTATCTTGACTCTGAAAAATGAGAGTAAAAATATTTGTGATTTTTTTGATGTATTGAATCTCAAACATAACTTATTAAGTGTTGATCAGTTAAGTTAGCATGTTATGATGTCATATTTAAATATTCCAAGTACATAATATTCGATAAGCCACCTAGTAGAATACTTGTTGCAAGGGTTCAAATGACCAAGGATAGAATATTCCCATTGAATATAAGAAGTGTACACATGTCTTGGTCATATGCACAAAATTCGCTAAGAATAAATGAGACTTCGTTGTGGCATCTCAGGTATGGTCAACTACCTTTAAGGAGTTTTAAAGGGTTACCCATATTGAATGACCTATGTAGCACTTGTGAAAGTTGGATTCTTGGGAAGCATCAAAAAGACAACTTTTCAGAAGCCTCCTACAGAGAGAAGGAGGCTATAGAACTTGTACACATAAATATATCTAGAACCATGTAAACTCAATCTATTGGTAGAAGCTTTTATTTTCTAACAATTTTCTTTTTTAACAAGAAATTTTCAGTGTATTTTCTTAAGAACAAATCAAAGACATTCACAAATTTCAAATATTTTAATGTTTTTGTATTGAGATTTCGAGGCTCAATCTCAACCAATTGGGATTAGATATCAACCAAAAGGCTTCTAGAAAAGGAAGGTGGAAGGAGGCCCAGGATATTGGGATTTCAAGCTCAATCTCAACTAATTGGGATTAGATATCAACCAAAAGGCTTCTAGAAAAGGAAGCTTCTAGTTCACGGTTTTCTTCTTTCTCCTTTTCTCTAGGACTTTCTTCCCTTGCTTGATCTTCTTTTGTAATCTCCTCTTCCTCTTCAAGAACTTGGAACTTATTCTGATTAACCTTTTGCCCTTCAATTTGATGTTGCTTTGACCCTCTTTTGCCACCTTTTCCTCTGTTTACGACTTTGTGAAAGCTATCAGTGTCCTTCATTGTGTTAGCTTTGCTTTTGTTTTCTGCTTTATTGAGAGGGAAGTCTCTAAATAGGTGCCCATGTTCGTGGCATCTATGGCATCTGAAAGGAATGTGCTCATAATCTACTATTTTCACCCATTCTTCATCAAAAACTTCCAAGATTACCTCATCCGGGAGCGCTCCTAATAGATCCATTTCCACACATATTATTGCAAAGGAAGTATATTTTCCCCTTCTAGTGGCTTTAGAAGCTTTGACAAAACGACCTAATTTATTACCGATGGTAGTTAACGATTCAGTTTGCCAATATATTGGGTGTGAATAAATGTCTTTAGGGCAAACAACCATAGAATCAACTTCCTTCACGTGGCGAGTGAGTGGAATAGAATATCGCCCTATCGTGCACTAATGTTCGAAGACTTTGATCCTTGCGATATCACTCTCCGCTATTTGATCGCGTGGAGCGGATCAATAGTTAGGAAGGATCGAGAAGTTTTGTGCTACAGGGCCATTAAACACCGATCACCTTCAATTGGCGATTTCTTCCTCTGTCGTTGGATGGAGCAAAGAGATTGGATGGCTTGAATTGAAAATACAAGTACGGGGAAATGTTGCGGGAGTTTTCGTAGTTTTCCACTAGTTCTTCTGTCTTTTTAACAAAATCATTGTTTGTATTAAAAGGGTTCGGAGGTAACTTTTGTAAGGTTGGGGAGAATGTTTTAGTCGGTTATCTCTTGTTTTTCCAGGGTCCACGGTGATTTGTGGATGCATGCACATTTTGTAAATTATTTTCTGGCTTAATGAAATAGAAGGATCGACTCTTGCTTCAGCAAAAAAAAGAAGAAATCGGATGTGAACAAGGGCGGAGAAAATGTCTCCAATACCGAAGAATGGATAGTTAATTCAATATTCATTTCATGTCAAATCACTGAAGAATTTCAAAACAAGGATCTATGGTTGTTTGACAGTGGCTGCAACAATCACATGATAGGTTATGAAAGGTTTTTTTGTAGTTTTGATCATCATGTTCAATATGAAATTAATCTAGGAGATGATCACCATGTGAAGGCCATAGGTAGAGGTGTTGTGTCTATCCTGACTCTAAAAAATGAGAGGAAAGCTATTTGTGATTTTTTTTTTTATGTATTGAATCTCAAACATAACTTATTAAGTGTTGATCAATTAAGTTAGCATGTTATGATGTCATATTTAAATATTCCAAGTGCATAATATTTGATAGGCCACCTAGTAGAATACGTGTTGCAAGGGTTCAAATGACCAAGGATAGAATATTCCCATTGAATATAAGAAGTGTACACATGTCTAGGTCATATGCACAAAATTCCCTAAGAATAAATGAGACTTGATTGTGGCATCTCAAGTATGGTCAACTACCTTTAAGGAGTTTTAAGTTATTGTAGACATATTCAATGGTTAAAGGGTTACCCATATTGAATGACCTAGGTAGCACTTGTGAAAGTTGGATTCTTGGGAAGCATCAAAAAGACAACTTTTCAAAAGCCTCCTACAGAGAGAAGGAGGCTATAGAACTTGTACACATAAATATATCTGGAACCATATAAACTCAATCTATTGTTAGAAGCTTTTATTTTCTATCAATTTTTTTTTGGTTAACAAGAAATTTTCAGTGTATTTTCTTAAGAACAAATCAAAGACATTCACAAATTTCAAATATTTTAATGTTTTTGTAGAAAATCAAAGTGGAAAATATGATAAAATGATTAGATTAGATGGAGGAGGAGAGTATGAATAAATGGAGTTTGCAACCTTTTGTAACCAATAGGGAATCAAAAGGATGCTCACCACCAAAAATACTCCATAGTAGAATGGAGTACTTGAATGAAAGAATTGAACCATTATGAACATTGCAACGAGTATGCTCAAAGCTATAAATTTTCATAATGATTTTTGGGTTGAAGCTATTGCATGTTCAGTCTACTGTTAGACAGAAAAATCTCCTCCTACAAACAGGCAAAAGTATCCCTAGGCTTGGAAACCAAGCTTAGAAACAAACAGAAAAAGACTTGAAAACATTCCCTAATTTATGACTAAAACACAAATATAAGAGGATGAAAAGACTCATATCTTTCCAGGAAATTATTATTGATGACCCTCATTGTTTTCCTTTATAGCTTCCAACCTTTATCCCTTGATTCTCCAAGAGGAGACCTGCAAAGGAAAAACCAAACAAGAGATCAAAGCATACCATATATCAAATATTCAATCATAAACCATGTAAGAGATCAAGGAGCCTTACAATAAACATTATAACTCATGCATATGGGAAAGAAACAAATATTTGTATTAATGATAAAGAGTAGGAGACTTACAACAAAGTGCCTTGATGTTGGAGTCTGCATGTAATGATCATCAACCCAAGCCTTTGAAATGAAAATAACTCCAATACAAATTTGAGTAGCATGTAGATAAGTTCAGAGGTCTGGAATGGTGACGAAACTCTCTTTAAGGGAATTGTACTTATAGGAAGGAGTGGAAGTTGAGAGATCCACGATGAGTGGAATGGATCCACTATAGGAGGAAGGAGGCCCAGGATATTGGGATTTCGAGCTCAATCTCAACCAATTGGGATTAGATATCAACCAAAAGGCTTCTAGGAAAGGAAGATTTGTTTACTTTCTTTTTTTTTACTCACGTAAGAAGATCATCATGACTATAACAAGGGAAAAATGCAATGACATCACGGGTCATTAGTTATTCAAGGTGCGACCATCACAAGTTTTGAACTAAGGACCCGCGATGATCTCCAAAATTAGGGTTTTTTAAGTATTTAACCCAGGATTCTTGTACTTGATGATAGGTACTTCTTTCATATTTCAAGGGGATTTATGACCATTTTTCATCAAATTTCAAAAAGACCCAAATTTGGAATCATTTGCATAAGTGCGAAAAATTGATGTGTAACAGATTTGCCCCTTAAAGTAGAAAGTCAAAATTGGTATGATGGCTGAAGTTCTTTAACATGCAAAGGAAAGGATCAAGGAATCATTATTTGAAGACCTGTAAATCAAAAATCAAAGGGATTGTAATGTAATATCATTATCATTATTGAGGTAGGTGCTCCCATAGTCAGAGTAAAATCATAGGAAAATGTACAAAGATCCATGTCAATAACAAACTTAGTATGGACACAACCATCAAATATGGATCCTTTTTATAGTCATGAATATTTAAAACTCCATGCAACCTAGATATAAAAATAAGATATAGGGTCTTTTTCTTCTATCAATCCATCTAAAGTACAAATGTGACCATGTGAATGAATGTCTTAAATTTGAAAATGGTGAGACCATCTGATCACTGGCCAATGATGAAGACTGTTAACAGATGCAAGAGAAACTACCAATAATGACAATGGTTCTCAAGGTACTCAAGTACAATCTATTGGGTGTAAATAAATGTCTTCAGGTCAAGCAACCATAGAATCATCCGATTTAAATCCAATGATGAGAACCTGTCATCGGAAGTAAGAAACCTGTCATTGAGGCATGCAAACTCCAAGGTACTGAGGGAGGTTTCTAGATCAACATCTTAGATAATGAGCTAAAGTGGATTGGAAGTGACTTGTTGCAAGAGGGCCTATGACACAGAACATATGCCAAGTTTTGAAGAACAAATTTTGAGCAATTCATGATTGACTCAGAGATGATTGATGTGATTGAAGGCAAAGATTGGAAAGTAATTTTGACTACGGTTGGACTTCTCTTGAACATACTCGCGACATGACATTTTGACTTGCCATTATTTGAATCAAAATAGGACCAAAGACTGATATGAAGAATTTCCATGATGTATGATTAACTGAGAGGAAAATGGATTTCCCAACCCCTACTGATCTGAAATGGGGCACTAAAGGCTTCTTGTCAAGCTTACAAGAACCTCTCCCACTCCAAAGCTTATATATTCCCAAAATCTATCTTATGCCTGATAAATGCGGAATTAAATAACTTGAAAGAGGTGTATTGTTTGCTTATTAGGTCCTGACCCAAGTTCAGAAGAGTTATTTAGCCAAATAAAACCTGTGCTACCAGCCCTTTTGGCAACAGTCCGTGGAGCGTGGACTGAGGTCTCACTCGAGGTAGCAGGGGGGGTGCTGGAACCAGGTTTCCGCACCGAAGGGATGTTGTGATGAGAACTTGGAAAGTTCACGATTAACACTATGGCTTCGTGCCACTACATACTACCCTTTGACCTCTACACAGATCCAGAACAGGTCATTCTTTCGATCGATTAATGTGTTTCTTACAAATTAGATTTAGTTCTTAGGGTCTTTAAGCAAACATTTAGCAATTTTAACCAGTGCGCGTACCCAGACGGATTATAGATCTAATTTAATAATCATAACACAGAGATCATAACAGATGCATAAAACAGAATGAGCACAAATCACAATACTCCAGAATCACTTATCTTTATTAATATGGTCAATCCAGTACATTCCACTTCCGCCCTATGCACACAGCTACAGGGGTCCGCGCACATAGCTACAGACTCTACTAGGCCTCCATGCACACAGCTGTGGAGCCTCTATCTCCTATCACCAACCTAGACTCGGACTTACAGACTCAAAATTTCTCTTGCTTCCAATAACCCATACATTCAAGATCCAAAAATAAGATTGACTTCTACCCTTAGAGCCTTGCTCTATTTATACATTTCCATGGTCCACGACTCATGGTTAGGCCGACTCAACTTCTATTATTTTACATTATTCTTGGGCAGACAAGCCTTTGAATTGACTTATTACATATCGCACTCCGCGCACTTCGCGGAGCCCTTACCCTACTCTCACCCCAAAATTTTGGACTTTTGACCAAAAACGCTTACGCGAGGGATCCGCTACCCAACAGGCCCCCAACACAAACATGGTGACTTGTCTCGAGTCACTCAGGAGGTGCCGTAATCTTTGCCTTGAGGTCCTTCAACAATGTCTGAGTGTCACTGAGACTCACGCCAAACTCTGATGCCATCTTCTGTACCTCCTCCATGCACGTCGTTGATATGTCACTATTCGTCACAGTCTACTCGGGGTCATATACGGCCTTCATGTGCGCCACCTTCTTCTCGAGAGTTGCGGAGACCGCAAATGCCTCATCAAGCCATGGCTGAATGCACGCTTTCAGCAGTGCCTCCTTTTGTCGTGCCGCATCTACCTGGATCTTGAGACCTTGAGCCTCCTGTATATTGGCTAGGCGCTGCGTAATTGCAACTGTCTGCGTGGTTCCTTTGATGTTATCGTAGACTTTCTTTAACTCCTTCGCCTTAGTTTCCAACCATTGCAGTGTCGCGTCTTCCTAGAGGGAGGTGATCGTACTAATGGATTCTTCTAACAGGCCGGCACATGCCTTCATGGCATGTACTATTTCTTCCTACGTGAACTGCATGAGAGCCTTCTGCTGCTCCTTAACCCCTGGGGGCATGCGTGGCCATGCTTTTAAGTTTAGTTCTGTTATTTGCAGAGTGAGGGCCAACTGGACCCGTACTGCTTCATCTTTGGCATCGCGAAACCCACTAGCCAACTTTTGGATTTTGACCCTGATAGGTGGATCTGCAGCTATTTCGAGTTTCGGAGCTCAACCAGCTACTTCGTTGACAATTTGCTCCATCTGCTGGTTCTGCGCAACTGCTTCATCTCGTTGTAGGCCCAACTGTTCAATGTTGATACGTTGCTCTCTAAGTACCTGCATGACCCGTCCTTCCCATTTGTGGAGCTCTTTAGTGACCCCATCCTGAAGCAAATATAAGCTGTCACGAGGGAGGGCAGCGAAATTCAATCCAAGCCCTGTGAATCATCCTACAGTCTCTCTGTCTTCCGGATTATCAGTTGTTACTTCTCCCATTAGTAGGGTAATAGCATTCGCAATCTGGGCCTGTACCAGCTATTCGGCTGCAGAGACACCGCTATCTCCTGGGGATGCGAATTTGCTTGACTAGGGCCCATGTGTTCCCAGTTCTTGTAGCTGCGCGCTGAGCGCCCCCAACACAGTCTTTTGCTCCATCATGGCTTCCTTGATGGCTTCCCTGTGATGTCGCAGATGGTGTCTTCAATGTCATTGAGAGTGCCTTCTATTAATGAGCTTAGGTCCACGTCTGATTTGGAGGCCTTGGTCTTCTTCCGCGCCTTTGTGCATTATACAGGGTGTGGCCACTTGAGGGGCAAACCGGTGGTGGATGGTGCACCTCCTTCTGTCTCTACATCTTTTTCCTATTCTGGGGTTACCTAGGGCCTGCTGTCGCCCCCTGTTGTCACATCGCCTCTTGCTGCTTCCTAGGTCTTCTGAGCTTCTTTCGCGTGTCGTTGGTTCCGTTTCTGTTGTGCTACACGCTTGGCCTTCGCCTTTTGTTTCTGAATAGCGGCCTCGTCGTGTCCCACTGCATCGGGACTGTGCCATTCTCAGGGCCATGATTCCATTACCGTATAGACAACATCATTAATAGTAATAAAGGGAAGTGTGGTCCACTTCTGATCGGGGTCCTTGCGTGCGTTGATGTAGACGTTGTGCAGATCGGCCTTAAACACAGTGATGCTCTTCACACTTTCATAGACTTCCATGGATAGACAAGGTCATTGGTTAATCCACTGGTGCATGCTCGCCTCCATCGGGACCCAGAAGATATTGGTGTCAATGATTCTTTGGGTGTCCTTTTTCACCCATAGCGATGCAAATTTTGCGACCTCCAGCCATTCCTCATCCAATGAGGGAAACTGAGAATCTTCAGGTAGTTCGCTCGTAACCAGCAGAATGGATAACAACAACCATGGGTAGTAGAAGGTCTTCCCCTCCTCCTGGACCTCCCGACAATTGGCTAGGAATTCTTCACACAGAAACTTGGCCCAATTAAACCGCTCTCGTATGGTGCATTTTTCTTCCGGCACGATGGCTACGGCTGGGACATCATTGTCGCGGAATTTCCTCATTACTTTCTCTGCCAATAGCTGGGTGGCGACGCAGAAGCCCTTATCAGCAATCTTGTCAATCGCATATCTGCGGTGAGATTTTTCTGGGTTAAATTTCTTCTTCAGGGCTTCCGTCATTGCCCGGTCACCTTTCATCTCCATGATCTCTGTGGGATCCTTACCGTCATAGGGGAGCTGCGTAATCCTGTGAATGAGTTCCACCGTGATAGGGATAGGTGTATTGATCCATAGGAATTCATTGTGTACCAAACATAGTAAATGCTTAATGACGATTATTGTGATGGGGGGCCTAAGAAAATTTGGAATTGATAGAAGACCAAGTAAACCAGCTGCCTCTTCTTCCTACAGCCATTTCTACGGCCGGAGTGTCGTAACCGCCCCTTTCATGCATTTCTCCATCAGTTCACTGTTAGCTAAGTGGGGGAATTTTTCAGTATTAGCCAGGTCCCAATCTTCAAATTTGATGATCGGGATGCAGCCCGTCGTCGATCCTTCGAACGGGACCCCTAGAGGGAGCATTGGGGTAGAGAGCTTGTCATTCATGACATCTATATCCTTAGGAGTGGGGGTCTTCCATTTCCTTGGTGAGACATATTTTAGCCGCCTGACTGGTGTCTGGACTTCTTCCCTCTCTTTTGCAGGTTCGATTTCCCCAATCACAGTCACAGGGATCTCTTCTTCATCATCATTGTCAATCATAACAGCCTTGCCTTTGTATTCCATCAACAACTTGCCTCTGCATGGATTGCACGGAGATGTGCGAACTGGTTCGGCCTCTTGTGTGTTCTTCCTGGTCCGTGGTGTCTGAGGCGATTTAGGTATCTCCATGGTAGTTCCTTCCTACGGTGGCACCTCTTCGACCTCGTCTTGTGCCCTAAGTAGGCTTTCCTGCATAGCTTTTGGCAACTTCTTAAACCATGGGCTATTTCTCATGAGTGACTCGTCCATCGTCTTGCTGGCGGTTTGATACCAGTATGGTGTAAGATGTAAAGTGCCCAAGGTGGTTTGGATCCATGCTTTATATGCATTTTCAAATTGAAACTCGATCGTTCCCTCCATTCATGGCTCATTAATGCGAATTTGGCGGTAACTTCCATTCTTACTGTGACATGATGGCCCATTGCCCACTCCTTGGTGTCTTAAATGGGCCATTGTATCATGAACAGTATCTGAAAAGGCCATCTTATGTCCCCACCTCACGGCAGCACAGTCCCTGGTCCACAGACATGGTTTCGGCTTCCTCTTGACCTTCCACGTTACCACTGGTTTGCGCAGCCTACCCGTAGCCTTATTTTGAGTCTCGCACCCTCTTTCAACTGCGTGGAGCACTAAAAATGGGCCTTCAATGGATAGTCAGGTGGGCACATGCCATGTGCGTTCCTTCCGCATCCTTGCTAGCCAGGGCTGCGCACACCCTTTGCATGCTAGAGGATTGAGTCATGCCGCGTGGCTGGTGCGCTCATGGGGGTGCGGTAGCAACCATGATAGTAAGGGCATAGGGCATTCGAGTAGCGTAGGGGGGCCAGCCACATCGAGTTCCCTTAGTGTCATGTGGCCCTTTTGCGTAACTTCCATCTACATTTGGCTAATGTCCCTTTCTAGCTCTGCACTGCTTTTTTTCAGACGTGCGCATTCCTTGTTGATTTTGCACAGGCTTTCTCTGTCGTGTCGAATGGTTTCCACTAATCGCCAGGTTTCCGCATCTCTGTTATCCATAGTGGTTAGGAGCAGGGAAGTTTCTTCAGTCTACGTAGGGCCATTTCGTCGCTTCGCCCTCATCCTGGATCATGGGCGATCAGCTAGATAGCTCCATTGACTTCCCATTACGCACGGATTTTCAGTATCCTATCTGTGTGTGCAAACACTATGCATGAATCCCCCACATAGCCCGATTACATGGCTGCGGGAAGCTGGACTGCATCGCTGTTCGTGTTGTCGTGGTAGACTCGGTTTCCAAATTCATAGTTGGGTGGGTGTTCACACCCTGTTGCTTCCTTCTTGTGGTGGCCAGTGGATGTTATGTCCTTCAACTTGCCTGGTGGTTGTGCATAACACTTATGGATGCATTCCATGCCTATCCAGTTTCTTCTTTCTCCCATGATTCGTATCTGCCACCTTGCGTGTTGTGCCCTCAGGTGTCGACACTTCTCTTGCTTCAGATGTCACGTGTCGCAGTGACCTAGTTATCATATTACAACTTAGTGTTGATACCTCCTGCAATCAGTTTTTCCATCGCTCCATCTCCTCCTCAGAATCTGTTGTGTAAGTACTGTCACGTTCCTAGGGGGTGTTTTCCTCTCCTGTCGGCTTCATCGGTTCCTGCATTGTGATCTAGTAGATGCAGTCTAGTTCGTCCTTACTGTCGTCTTCACGCATTGGCTCAGTGTAGCGCGCACCTTCGGCAAGGTCCAGCGGAACTACTACCCGTAGCGGCTTTTTCTCGAATATCATTTTTTGTTTCTTCAGGTTGATAACCCCATTCATGTCCATTGCCCAGTCGATACCTAGCAGTGCAGGGTATGGGTTACTATCATCCACAATTTCTATTACTTCGAAGTCGGTTTGGGTATTTACACCATCAATGTCGACTGTTACCCCTGTCAGTCACCCCATGGGTAAGAGCTTTTGTTGATTGGCCATCCACAGTTGAGTCAAGGACCACTATAGTGTTGGCCTACCCATACATTCGCATGTTTGTTTTGGTAAGACATTCGCGTTAGACCCCAAGTCTAGGACGACCTAATCCATCTCATAGTCTCCAATTTGTGTTGTTAGATGCATCTCCCGCCCGGTACACAACGCGTGCTTTCCCAGCTTCCGAATGACTTGTGGTTTTTCTGGCCCTGAGCAACTATCAATTACCTCTCATAGTCCTTTTACTACCTTGGTGTTGTGTAACATCTTCGTACATGTCTCTAAAAAGGTAGTAAGCAAAGATGGGTCCATTGCTAGTTTAGGATGGGCCTTACTACCTAGAGTAGAGACCACCGCGGAGCCCTCCTTGGCTTCCTTACCTGTCTCCATTACCAGCTTCTTTTCTGATCCAAGTTCTTTTACCGATACTTCTCAACCCCACGAGCTTTCTCCAAGCTGATTGATTGTATCCTCCCTTGTGGTTGCACTGCTTTTGCATACCATATTTACCCTAGGTTCTTCTTCGCGGGGTTCAGATCTTATCATCTAGATGTTTTGGGTTGGTGACGGTTGTAGCACCCCCTTCTCACGCATTTGGGTGATCAATGTCGGGTAGTCAACCATTTCATGGTCAAATTTTTCACAGTACGGACACGATACCCTTGTAGGGTTGGCGCAATCCCACGCGTAGTCCCCTGGCCCTCCACAATTATAACAGATCAGCTGGCCATGGCCTCGCCCCAGCCCCATACCTCCTCTTCCTCATCCTTAGCCGAGAAATCCGCCATGTGGCCCTGCGGCCATGTTGAAACCAAGTGTCTCAGTTTGCACTCGGTAGGTTGGGGTTCTTTCCATCATTAATTCATAGCTTCGACATGTTCATTCATCATGCCCAACTGACCTACAAAAATTGCAATATAGCTGCTACGGCATTTGGGTATACTTCTGTAACAAGTGACAGTTGTTGGTTGTGTGCTTACCTCCCACTTGACAAATCATGCACCAGAGGGTGGCCACCGCACTTGGTCCTGTCTATACCTCCAGTCTTAATGGCACTGATCCTCCCCCTAGTAGATAATTCGTCAATACGGGGTAGTGATCCTTATCATGACCTTGTCCCTTACATTTGACACACCATATCTCCGTGCGTGCCTCTACTCGAGGTGCCTTCTCCTATTTCAAGCTTTGCATTTCTAAGCAAAGGTTTTGTAGCTGCGCGTGGATCTGCTGAACTCCCAACCCAGGATCCTGTATAGGAGTCTCATGCAGCCTCATCGTTGTTTCTAATGCTTCAGCCTGTGTCGAGACCTTCTGTTGTGATAGCGCCATCCTCAAATGTGGTGTCAGAGATGCCACAAACTAGACGTAGTGCTACGAATCCGTCAATGTCATGTTTGCATCGCGGATCGTGCTTTTCAACCTCTGGTCTAGATCCCACAAGGTTTCTCCTGGCAGCATCACAATTTTCTTGAACCCAATGATCGACTGTGTCTCTGATTTGGGCCGACTAAACTCCTTGTCCAACGCAAGCTGGATTTCTATTATCCCATCGATTGGATTATCGTTAATGTGCTTCATGTACCATGTCAGCGCGTGGTCCTACAGCGTGCTCACTAGAGTGACCTTTTTCAGATTTTCATATGTGATGCCTTAGGCTTCCCATACTACCTTTGCCATAAACCAAAACTGATTTGGTGCCTCATTTCCTGCGCCCTTAGATACCGACAACTTGATTGCACTCACCATTCCAGCTCTTGGAGGTGGGGGTGGTGGAGCGGATGATGATGTGGCTGGAGACAGCGTGGGTGATACTGGTGAAGTAGGCGGTGGGGTGGATGGGTGTGGTGACAAGTGCTGGTTTATCAATCGTACCGCGCTCCCCGGGGAAAACCCAGCAAGCTCCTCTTCGCTGTGTCGCGACAGTGAGATCAAGAGGCTATTTCCTAATCCTTCAATTCCTTGGTAGCCTCTTCTGCTTCATGTTACCTAGACATCAATGGATTTGCATAACCCATTTTTCGCATAACAGTATTTTAATCCAAGTATTCAACGATTTGATGTACTTACCCTGTGGTCCTTGGAGAAAGTGTCTCTCCACTTCGCTGTAGCTTACCGTGGTATCTATCGCGAACTCAATGATGAATCCTCTTATGACCCGATCCAGCTAGTGATCTACTACCCTCACGATCTTATCTTCAAATGCTTCTAGCCTATGCACCACCTATGGGGTCCACACTATAGGTTGATCAAGTCAGCACCTTCCCACACTGTCAGCCAATCTCGCGATCCACTCGTATAGCTATGTTGGGAAGGATGCGAAAAAGATCTTGTGGATGTTTGTGTATATGTAATGATCCAACCACCTTTCTTCTGATATTCGCAGGTTTCTATTCTCCTGTATTGCGAACTCATGCAACTTCTGATCCAACCACTCTTCCAGTTCTTTCTTTGTAGGGTTCCAGTGTTCAGACATCAAACATCCCTTAAGCAGATCCCGGTCCAGGCAACGGAACCATTTGTTGGCTTACTGGGCATTGACCTAGGTTCGGAAGAGTTATTTAGCCAAACAAAACCCGTGCTACCGGCCCTTTAAGTAGCAGTCCACGAAGCGCGGACTGAGGTCTCACCCGAGGTAGCAAGGGGGGGTGTTGGAACTAGGTTTCCACACCAGAGGGATGTCGTGATGAGAACTTGGAAAGTTCGAGATTAACCATATGACTTCACGCCGCTCCGTACTGTCCTTTGACCTCTACGGGGATCCGGAACAGGGCATTCTTTCGATTGATTAATGTGTTTCTTACAGATTAGATTTAGTTCTTAGGGTCTTTAAGCAAACATTTAGCAATATTAACCAGTGCGCATACCCAGACAGATTTTAGATCTAATTTAATAATCATAACATAGATATCATATGAGATGCATTAAACAGAATGAGCATAGATCACAATACTCCAAAATCACTTATCTTTATTAATATGGTTAATCCAGTACATTCCACTTCCGCCCTGCGCACACAGCTGCAAGGGTCCGCGCACATAGCCGCAGACTCTACTAGGCCTCCACGCACACAGCTGCGAAGCCTCTATCTCTTATCACCAATCGAGACTCGAACTTACAGACTCAAAATTGATCTTGCTTCCAATAACCCATACATTCAAGATCCAAAAATAAGACTGACTTCTACCCTTAGAGCCTTGCTCTCTTTATACATTTCCATGGTCCGCGACTCTTGGTTAGGCCGACTCAACTTCTATTATTTTACATTATTCTTGGGCAGACAAACCTTTGACTTGACTTATTACATATCATGCTCCGTGCACTTCGTGGAGCCCTTACCCTACTCTCACCCCAAAATTTCAGAATTTTGACCCAAAACCCTTATGCGGGGGATCCGCTACCCAAGATGTATGTTTGTGGTTGTTTTAACTGTTCAAGTGCTTATGTATATTTGCTTATGCTGATATTTAAACACGCATGATAATAACTAAAATAACAAATCAACAAACACATAAGACAACAATATAATTAGGAGTTCACCCAAACCTCTTGGGCTACGTCTCCATGAGCTCTAGTCAACTCAACTAGGCTCTCTAGGATTATGGCATAAATTATTTTACAACCTCCACGCTCAACTCCATTGGTTTACACTGAACCTATGGGTTTAGAAATACCATATTATCCCACTGGCTGTCCTCACTCTGCAGACAGATCTAGGCTTCTCTGGACTTGACTCGTTCAGTTAGTGCTCTAAGCTTCTTGAGCTTCTGGCTTCTCTGACTCCCTCAGAATTCTCTTAACTGTCTCTAGACTCCTTCTTCTATCTTTAGCGCACTCTGGACACCAGCAAAAGCTAGATCACTTGATGTCTTTTCTATTCTCTCGGCTCTGGCTCTCGACTCTGGCTCTGGCTCTGGCTCTCAACTCTGGCTCTGGCTCTAGCTCTGGCTCTTGGCTCTGGTTCTGGCTCTAGCTCTGGCTCTTAGCTCTGGCTCTTGGCTCTGGCTCTGGCTCTGGCTCTTAGCTCTGGCTCTCACGAGTTATTGACCCTCTGGTCCTGTGCAGCTATCTTGATCTCTAGCTCTGCGTAACTATCTTGAGATCTTCTCTCTACGGCATCTGAACATTCACTGGGCCTTTCAATGGATTCCCCAACATCCTTACTCTTCCCACACATTCACTGAAACATCTCTGCTCTTCTGGAGCTTCTCTGAGCTCTCTCTGTGTTATCTCTCGGCCTCTGCGCGAATCCCTGTCAATGGTGCTCTCTATGTATTTGTAACACATCGATTACAGTCCTTCATCATGGAAAAACCACACGTTTTCATAAAATAATCAGTTTCCCATTGCAATGAATCGGTGGGCATAGGAAACCCAACCGTTCTGCCTTCCTCCTGCAGAAATAACCAAATAATGCAATACACAGGAAAACTGACGAAAGAACATGATTGAGCATTTATTCAGACTTCAAATAGTATATAATTTCCCCTATAAACCTATCGGGTTTGTCATCCTATCACATTTGCAAGTCGCATGGCGAAATGGCCAAAAACACCAAATACACAGAAATACATTGAAAATACAAAAATACGGATCTCAAAATTTATGCAATCGCATTCATAATCCTTATTGGGTCCGGGTCTGATCGCATATCATAATCGTGCAGGCGGGAGGTCGAATTTCATGGACTTATCAAAATAGCAATGTGATATGCACCATTGATCCTCCATCGTCCGATCAAACTCATGATCCAACAGTCTAGATACGATCGCATCATCACTCATCGCAATATCGCATGTCAATGGACCCTTTGTATGGTTGTGATCCCAATCGCTAATTGTCGATCACCGATATTGGCATATCGCATATCGCTATCAGCCCCATCGCACCGGCGTATCATTATCGACATGGGTGTATGCCTTGGCTCCTCCGATCGCCCGATCATTGCATATCGCAATCGGCTCGCCCAGGGTCCCGATATAGCATGGAAGCCTACCTCCGATCTGATATATCAGAGATCGTTGATCGGGGGTCTGTCCGGCCTTTGGTCTAAGTTCACCCTTTTAACCCTTTCTAATGCAATTTTATTTAGAAAGCTTTTATTTCTCCTAATTCCCATTTAATAAGAAAATGCCTCCTTTTCAAAGGACAATGGGCAATTTCTTTTTACAATAACTTCTTCATTCGAAGTCAGTTTTCGCCCATTCAAATTGTGTTTGATTCAGAATGGAGAGATCTCTACAATGAGACTATTTCCAAGAGCATCCTTTGACTTTCATTTTTCCTCTGTGAGGAAAATTCATAGACTTAGAAGTCTATTCAAGATCCATTTTGGATCATGCCTTCCCACCAAAAAGATTTTGGTCTCCAAAAGTCTGATATACTGATCTGAACAGTAAATGAGAGCACAGTACCCTCTTCTTTCAACCTTCATACACTTGCCTGGCTAGTGCCTCTGAACCAAATCCTTTGACCACTCTCCTTCCTGGATGTGCTGGTCCTCTTGGGAAGAACTATTTTCCTCCTTGACTTCATGCAGAACTCTTGTTGAGAAGATTACAGAAGGTAGTTTGAACTTCTCTTCCTAGATCATTGATCCAAGGTGGCTCAAACCAATGTGAAGTTACATCTACTTCACAAAAAAATTCATTTGTACCTATTTGACATGCTATCAACAACAACTGTTAACAACAACAGAAATAAAGACAACAACTGGATGGCATAAACTCCTGCTTCAACAAAAGAAACAGATTTCACATCTTGTGAATTACCTCCATGTCTTTACATCTACATACAAATGAATGACTAGATAACAAGCCAATAAAACATGTCTTTAAAACAATTGACCCTTCAAGTCAAGCATGTGGAAAAAGAATTTTACAATTCTTTTTCAAAGATGAAACACTTTATCATCATCTCCATCTTGGAGACCAAATCGACTTTTCCCAAGTCAACATTAACATTACATGCATGCCAAAGCAATAAATCCTTCAAGTTAATTACAAATACATGTTCAAATATAAGGAAATCATCAACATCCCTGTGTTCATGCATATCATGCTTATGCATGCATTTCGTCCTTCAACTTTCGCTTAATCACACTATACTTTCAAAGTTGAAATGAATATAATGTTGCAGCAACAAATGGAGTCTCCTACTCAACTTTTTCCATTCACCTTCTTGGAAAAATCCTGCAACTTGCATTCCATTAACAAAGAAATGCAAATAGATGCATTATCAAAAGACATGCAACCTTAATTGGATAAGAACTCTAACCATTTCTTACCAATCCATTTCAAAGGTAGGACCTTTGCCTACACATCAACATCAGCATGTGAATCATCCTGAAACACACCATTCATGGAATCCTCCTTTCCATTTCTACCATTTTCTCTTTCCACCTTCTTCAAGTTTCATGGAAGCATTGTTGGATTCAAAGTCCAACACTTTTCAGCAATGTGTCCTTTCTTATGGCAATAAGTGAAACACATGTGCATCCTCTTGACAGCATGATTTGTCTTGTCCGATGGACCTTTGGCTTCTTGCTTCCTTTCCTTAAAACGTTTCCTGTATGTGGCCATTCTCTTCCAACATCTAGAAACATTATGTTTATCCAAACCACAAAAGGAACATGCAATTCTTTTCCCATATGTATATGGAAATTTACCATGCTGAAAAAAATCAAAAGGAATATGGTTAGAACCAGATTTATACCTTTTTCTTTCACCATTATTGCATTCATGAGGAGGTGAATTAAATGAAGAAGTAGCTCCCTTTGGAACATCATCAATCTCTTCAAGGCTTTCAGAGTTTCCACAACTCTCTAGTTCAAGTGCATGCTGATATACACCTTCTTTCTGCAAGGTATGCTTCACACCATTGCATTCCCCAAGAATAAAATCTTCACACTCTTCAGGTAGAAGATCTGAAATGAAACTCCTTCTTGGAACTGTTTCAATTGTCTTCATGGCAGCTTTGGAACTTTATCCATGAGACTGTCTGTAGCCAAGACCCAAACACTTAGGCCTTTCCCCAACTATTATTGGATCAACAACACCCTATGCATGTTTGCCCAAGCCTTTTCCTTCATAGCCCATCTTGGACATTAACTTGGAACCTATGCCTCTGGTATGCTTTTCAAAAGAACCAATATAATCATTCTTAGAGGAAATTGAAGAAAAACAGGAATTGTTTACCTCTTCTTCAAGCTAATACTTGACTAAGGCTTCTTTAACAACAAAGAGCTATGTCTCCAACTCATGCATCCTTTTCAAGTTCATATTTGCAATATGAAGTTGCCTCTCCATTTCCTGCAATTTTTCAGAAAGCAACTGCTTCTCTTCCTCCATGTAATTCAACTGATCTCGTAGTATGATGCTCTTCCTTCCATCCTCATACTTTTCTCTCACCATATCCATCATGGTGGATAAGTATTGCTTCATGTCTTCATTAAAGACTCTTGTTAAGAAAGAAGAATTTGAGGACTCACTTGTAGAAGTTGTCATTATGCCAATGAAAAAAAAAAAATTCAAACAAGATTAACAAAGAGCTTATTCAAGCAACCTTTTGCAACAAACCTCTTATGCTTCAAGGATTTCTTTGAGGTCCTTTGGGATAAGAAGAATGCCTTCAGCCCTTCTTCCCTCTTGTCCTCTCCTAGACTTAGCTAACAAAAGCTTTCCCTTCACCTCTGCAAACTCAAACAATAGTTAGTCTGTAAACAAGCATACAATCAACCTATGACTATTTAAACACCTTTCAGACAAGCAATATTTTCTCTATTAATTAAGCATTCTGATCTGATACCACTTGCTCTGGTATAACCAACTTTGATATCATCTTCTTTGAAGGTGGGGTTAATCAAACTTAAGCTCTGATATAACCAAATCCGATATAACCGCTCTGATACCACCTGATCTGAAATGGGGCACTAAAGGATTCTTGTCAAGCTTACAAGAACCTCTCCCACTCCAAAGCTTATATATTCCCAATATCTATCTTATGTCTGATAAATGCGGAATTAAATAACTTGAAAGAGGTGTATGTTTGTGTTTGTTTTAATAGTTCAAGTGCATATGTATATTTTCTTATGCTGATATTTAAACACACATGACAGTAACTAAAACAACAAATCAGCAAACACATAAGACAACAATATAATTAGGAGTTCACCCAAACCTCTTGGGCTACGTCTTCGTGAGATCTAGTCAACTGAACTAGGCTCTCTAGAATTATGGCATAAATTCTTTTACAAGCTCCAAGCTCAACTCCATTGGTTTACATTGAACCTATGTGTTTAGAAATACCATCTTATCCCGCTGGCTGTCCTCACTCTGCAGACAAATCTAGGCTTCTCTAGACTTGACTCCTTCATTCAGTGCTCTGAGCTTCTTGAGATTTTGGCTTCTCTGACTCCCTCAGAATTGTCTTAGCTGTCTCTGGACTCCTTCTTCTATGTTCAGCACACTCTGGACACCAGAAACAGCTGGATCACTTGATCTCTTTGCTATTCACTCGGCTCTGGCTCTGGCTCTAGCTCTCGTCTCTGGCTCTAGCTCTGGCTCTGGCTCTTGGCTCTAGCTCTAGCTCTGGCTCTGGCTCTTGGCTTTGGCTCTGGCTCTCACTAGCTATCGACCCTCTGGTCCTGCGCAACTATCTTGCTCTTTTGCTCTGTGCAGCTATCTTGACCTTTGCTCTCTACAACATCTGAACATTCACTGGGCCTTCCAATGGATTCCCCAGCATCCTTACTCTACCCATGCATTCACTGAAGCATCTCTGGGCTTCTAGAGCTTCTCTGAGCTCTCTCTATGTTATCTCTCGGCCTCTACGTGAATCCATGTCAATGGTGCTCTTTGTGTATTTGTAACACATCGGTTACAGTCCTTCATCATGGAAAAACCACGTGTTTTCATAAAATAATCAGTTTCCCCTTGGAATGAATGGGCGGGCACACGAAACCCAACCATTCGCCTTCCTCCTGCAGAAATAGCCAAATAATGTAATACACAGGAAAATTGACGAAAACACATGATTGAGCATTTATTCAGACTTCAAATAGTACAGAATTTCCATATAAACCTATCGGGTCTGTAATCCTATCACATTTGCAAGTCACATGGCGAAATGGCCAAAAGCATCAAATACACAGGAATACATTGAAAATCCGAAAACCAAGATCTCAAAATTTATGCAATCGCATTCATAATCCTTATCAAGTCTGGGTCTGATCGCATATCGCAATCGCGCAGGCGGGAGGTCCGATCAAACTCGCGATCCAATGATCCAGATACAATCACATCATCGCTCATCGCAATATCGCATGTCAATGGCCCCTTTGTATGGTTGCGATCCCGATCACCGATCACCGATATCGGTGTATCGCATATCGCTATCGGCCCCATCGCATCGGTGTATCGCTATCGGCGTGGGTCTATGTTTCGGCTCCTCCAATTGCCCGATCGCCCGATCATCGCATATTGCAAGCGGCTTGCCCAGGGTCCCAATATTGCATGGCAGCCTACCTCCAATCCAATATATCGGAGATCGTTGATCGGGGGTCCATCCGGCCTTTGGTCTAAGTCCACCCTTTTAACCCTTTCTGATGCAATTTGCTTTAGAAAGCCTTTATTTCTCCTAAGTCCCATTTAATAAGAAAATGCCTCCTTTGCAAAGGACAATGGGCAATTTATTTTTATAATAAATTCTTCATCCGAAGTCTGTTTTCGCCCATTCAGATTGCGTTAGATTCAGAATGAAGAGATCTCTGCAATGATACTATTTCTAGGAGCATCCTTTGAATTTCATTTTTCCTCTGTGAGGAAAATTCATAGACTTAGAAGTCTATTCAAGATCCATTTTGGATCACCGACACAAAAAGTAACTGAGTGTCGTGTTCAAAAGTGACATACTGCCTTTACAAAATACAAAAGATAAATGTTTCTTTCCCATTCCCACCCACCATTACTGGAAATTACCTCCTTATTTTTACACAAGCTAACATATGCTTATCATATAAGATCATCCTTCAGAGTATTTTCAATGAACACTATACTAGGCTCCTCCACCTTTCTCTTTATGCATTTATTATTTTGGATGAAGGGTTCCTTGATAAGTGGAACTTGGGTGGTCTACTCTGTTGGGGCACATCCACTAAATGTCTCGAGAGTAAGAAACCTGCTTAGAAAATTAGATTACATAGACTGGGGGATAAACAACTAGTTGGAAAAAACAGTGGGGTATGAGATGTGAGGCACCTAAGGATAACAACATATAGTAGAGAATGAGGGGAGTGAGGTTTATTGAAAACAGAAATGTTGAGACCACCAACAAGAAATCAAGGTGGAGAGTTAGGAAATAAGGGATTGGACATGAGGATCATACCTGCCTTAGTCAATTTGACAAATGCACTTGATTGTGATAGTCTAACCATTGCATGTGTTGAAGGATCTATCATCAAGAGGTGTCCTCTCAGATGAGGTGAATGCAACTTTGTGCGCATTAGTAGGGTCATACCAAATTTGAATGCCTTCAAGTGGGTCCTCCAAGAAATCTAGAATGCTATGAATAATAATGTCAAAAGGCGTGATAGGGACAAATTTTAAGTTTGTCAAAGAAGCGAGGATCTATGATTTTATGTAATTAGGAGGGTCGATCTGTAGTAAAAGGATGTAAATCTATGAAAACCCTAGTCATGACCCAAAATTCCATCTCTTATTAATATATAAAAATAAATTAAAAACATTGCTATATGAAAACACTACATATTTCATTTATAAATTCATGGCTTCTATCTCATTTATAAATTCATGGTTTCTCTTTCTTTTAATTAAATATTTTCACTTAACATTAAAAAACTTTATTAAATTAACCATCATATTTTTATAATTATTCAAAACTTGTAATTAGTCATAATTACAAAGATAAATAATAGAAGTAGGAACACTTTTTATTATTAGAGAGAATTAAATTTTGAAACAATCTATAACAACATTATGCTTCAATGTTTAAAAAACTTCTAATAAGATAAAAGTAATTGATGTTTAGAAAGTTCATATTATTTTCATTAATTCCGAAATTTTGAATCGCTTATATGAAAGTTAATATAAGAGCAGATTATGTATTGACATGAATGGGACATAGATAAAGGTGAAATGGCAGTTTACGATCCAAATTGCATAGACGGTTCGTTATTTCCAATAAGCATGCAATAATGATAACGAGCATCTTATGCTTTCAATCCATGCTACTAGGAGATGCAACTTCCATTGGTAGATGCTTAATACGTGTCAAATTGAAAACCATATAGAGTTGGTTGTACTAATTAGCTCATACGTCGTTCGCATCTACGCTGTGTGGGACATGCTGCTCGAGTTTTTCTACAAATGTAGTGGGAATTTTGGTGTACGAAAGATAGTGGAAAATTTGTGGAGGTGTGTGTATTGGCCCATAATTCAAGAAGAAGTAGTTAGGTTCATAATAGGATGCATGCTTTGTTATACCAAAAAACATAATAATAGGAAATATGGTCTATATCATCCTTTTCCTATACTCACTCGTTCTTGGGAAAGCGTTTCCAAGGAATTTATAGGAAGTTTACCAAAAACCAAGAAGGGACGTGACTACCTATTCATGGTAGTTGACAAGTTTAGTAAGATGCGTGTTCTAATTCCCTTTAAAAAGATAATCAATTGGAAAGGAACAATGAACATTTTATTTGGATAGGTCTAGGTGCACTTTAGGATAACAAGGAGCATCGTTTCATATCTAGATGTAAGATTTATCAATGCATTTTAGACTAAAATATAGGATAAGATGGGCATGGAGTTGAAGTTTTATGCAACATTACATCCATAGATAGATGTGAAATTAGAAGTAGTCAATAGGACTTTGTTGCAAATTTTGAGGGGATACAATCAGGAGCATTGCAAGACTTGGGATGAAAATCTAGTATACATACAACACTCTTATAATAGAACAATCCATACTTATAATAGTAAGTCCCCACTTGAAAATTATTTTGGATATTTTCCACCTTCACCTTTCAATATTGCATATGGGTAACGAGGGGTGAGGGAGGATATTTTAGAGGATGCCTTAAGGGAAAAAAAATTATGGAGAAGATAATGCAAATCCATCTGCAGGTACTAGAGGCACTACAATAGTCACTAGAAAAGTACAGGGCCCGACATGATTAAGATAGGATATAGATGTCATTCAAGATGGGAGATAGAGTACGGTTCTAGATGAACAAGGAGAGGCTATAGGGTCTTGGTAAAAAAATCTAGGTTGTCCATCTAAGATACTGAAGAAAGTGGGATATAACACCTATAGACTCAATCTATGCTTATACATATGCATTTCCAATGTGGTGAATGTAGACAATCTGAAACTTTATGAGCTTTCCATGTTGAATTAGGAAGACAAACGAGTCTTACTTCTATAAATAATTTTGCAGAATATGCTAAAAGAAAAGTTTAAAAAGGATCAAAAATTTCAATAAAGGTTTATAACTACAAGGGTAGCATGAACTTTGGTATATTTCATTGGCAAGTTCAGAAACAGCTAAATGGTAGAGTCGATAGAAGTTGGAGGGGAAATTTACTCACCTTATTTAGTAGAAGTGTTTTAGGGGAAAAAAAGCCTCCCAAAATTGGTAGGTGTGATCTAGATTGGATTATTATACTATTTTTAATCCATCTAATGATGTCAAAGTGGAAAAAGTGGAATTAGCTCACAAGACCATTTTTACCTATGGGTACTAGTTTGGAAAATTGGGGTTTGAAACCTTTTAAAAGTAGTTTGAGGCATCAAACAATTTTTATTTTTATTTTTGTAGTAAAAGTTTGCTACCTAAAAAAAACAAATCATATCACTATTCTACACATTAACATCTTTCCAATGACACGAGAATTGCCTCAAATTGAGTCCATATGCAAAATCTACACTACCCAAAAATTGACCTTCTTGTTTTGACCACCATGATTTGAGGGGATGCCACATCATCCATGTTATGACCTAAAAAATGATCACCTAGCCATTTCTAACTAGGTGGATCGAAATACACAATGTAGGATTAATTTTACCATAGTAAAATCACTTTCACCATAGGAAATGATTTAGTAAACCACTTTTATTAAATTATTTTCTGATTAAAATTAGAAAACCCCATGAGAATAATTGAATAAATCATTATTTATTTAATTTTCTCTAGGAATAATTATTAAATCATTATTTAATAATTATTCCTTGTCACATTTGACTAAATCACCTTGGAATAATTAAATAAATCATTATTTATTTATTATTCCTTAATTTTATTTTTGGAATAATTGTTAAATCACTATTTAATAATTATTTCAAATTCACACCTTTCTTAATCCTTGCGAAGTGATTAATAAATCATTTTATTTATTAATTATTTCTAAATAAATATATTTGACCATTTTGAATATCTTTTCCCTCTCCAAAAAATATAATAAAGTATTCCTAATGGTTAGATCTTAATTTGGCCAATATTATTTTAAGATATTCTATTTTTGAGATCAACCCAATACTTTGTTATAAATAAGAGGGTGTTTCATTCATTCTTCACCATGATCGCTATTATCGTCACCATTATCATCTCATGCCATTTGAGCTCCCACTTGAGTTCTATATTTGTTTTTTGTTTTCTGCATATTGAGAGAGAGAAATAGATCATTGAAGCACAAAGACATCAAAGTACCCATCCCACGGAGGGGGATTTACAGACCCATGTTGTCAATCTTCTTCACTAAGTATTATTAATAAACAATTATTGATTTAAAGTCTTATTCTATTGGATTATTACATTAGTTATTTCTTGTTGTTCTGTGTTTTCGATTGCACATGATCTTTTTGCTGGAAGGTTTTCTTCTTTTTCCATTACAGATTTGAAGCGTAAACAACCACATCTTGTTGTTAGGGTCACTTGTCACTAATGACTTAAGTGAAGTATTTTTGGTGCACTTTCTAAGAATTTTCATATGAACACTATAAATTAGCTACTAATAGTTGTATATATGCACATTTTAGTCATTGTTTCAAACCAATTATTGACCAAAGAAATATGGCTAAATTTCAGTTGTGTTATAACATACTGTAAAATAGCTACTAATAAGTCATATATATGGAAAATTTAGTCATCATTTGTAATCAAGAATTTATCATTTACAATATTCATTCATTTATTTTTGGTAGTTTTATATTCATTATATAAACGACTGATTTAGTAGTATATATTGATTTCATTAATAATAATTGTAAACGACTAATTTAATTGTTGTATATTCATTTTATTTGTGTTTATCATTAATCAATATAAACTACTAATTTAGTAGTTTTAAATTGATTTTATGTGTCCATTATTAATCAAAATACCCTTGCTAATATCAGAAAGAGCACCTTGTTAATTGTTATTGTATCATCCATCATAGAGAGTATCAAAGTGTTAAGTAACTCTAATACTTCATCAACTTTTGCCATTTTCTCTAGTTCAAGTAAATGAAAGGTTAATGGAGAAGTAAAGAAGGTTACAAAAATGTGATTCATAAAGAAAGAGAACCAAATGTGTTTTCACAATATCTAAATAAAACCATATGCAACTATAAGTGGAGGAAAAGCAAGGTAGTTTTCCTGAGTCAAAGGATGAACACAACCCTTGAAAATTTTGTTCCAAGTTCCTATGTTCCAATTTGTAGTTGGATTTGATAAGTAACAACAAAAATGTGTGGGATGACTTCATCTAAAATCCTTGGATTGAACTATCTAAATCCTCTTGTGCATTTTGTTTATTAACAAATGAAATAATGTATTAACAACTCCCTCAAACTGTGTATTTCGTCCACTATTGATGAAAATATGGAAAAGTCTATGGTGAATGCAAGAGACTTAGTTGGAAGAATAATCCAATGGTGTTGAATGCCACAATACCTACCTTCTATATCTGGTGATCCTAAAGTGAACTAGGCCCTCAATGCTTACATAAACCACTTAATTTTTCTCTTCGCAACTTTGATTGCAATATGTATCCAAATACCATATGAAAATAAATAGAATATTAAAATACAAATTAGAGTGGAAGACCAATTTTATGCTCCAAATATTCAATGCTTTACAAGTAGTTCCATTAATGGAATAATTCCACATCACAAGTCACAATGGAAATGGAGTGCCCAGCTGTCAACTAATTAAGAAAATGGAAGTGTGATTTCAATGGATTCTTTTGCATAGTAAACATCCTCCACCACCCCCTTTCCTACTTATTATAGGTCAACAACTATAATTCTAAATCAAAAGGACCTTATGGGAACACGAATGTGTAGTGCAATCCCTTACCACATCTATCTCACTCTTAACGCTCATTCCAAATGGGTGGTACCATGCTTGAGCCCTAGAGAGGGATTTCAATATAATTGTAAGTGTTGTAAATACCCTAAGGGTTTGTCATAGAAAAAAAATCACAAGAACGTGACACAATGCTACCACACACAAACACAAAAGAGAATATAAGAAAATAAGCTCAATATTTTTGTTATTGTTGCCTCACCCTCACCTATTTTTCTACAAGAAATCCTCCCTTCTTTCTTTCCCAATATCGATAGTTCCTCCTCTGTTAATCACATCTATTGTGTAAATAATATATTCTTCCTCATTCACTATGCTCACAAAAAGAAATACTAGTTACAGATGACACCACTCCACAGAAAATACATTTTCACATATCTTGGAGTCATCTTGTATAGGTTTTGATGCTTTCCACCAAATGATTTGCGACTAATGAAACTAGTCTAGATCCCACTATCACATAAGAGACTCATAGATAGAGCTTGTGTTTTGGTGAAGGATGATAACTACTCTCAGAAATTTCTTGACATCAACATGAGAGACTCAAGGTTAATGTTGTGCTCCCAAAGGGTGATGAGAATTGGATAGGATGTGGTGCTCGAGACTAGTCAACAATGACAACTCTAATAATGCACAAATGGTGAGAAAGTTGACAACAAATAGGGTACAAAACCAGCACTACCAATCCAGGAAAAGGTATACGTTGTATTGATCATTGTTACCAATTACCACTATGCCTATTACAAGTTGAAGAGGATATATTATAAGTCACAACTCAGACAACCACAAGACTTGGCAATGTAATAGCGAATGGCATTGTTCATATTGATTTCATGTCATTGAATAAGAAACATCTAGAACTAATGATGATTTTGAGCAATGATAAGAATGCCTTAACCATACACTGCTCACACTAACCATATCATAATCACAAAATAGTATGAGATTGACTAGTCAAGCCATAGGCTCATGTATTAATGGCTGCAGGAAATAAGCGAGCAGAAGGCCAATCCAGTCAATGGTGCAATGGAGATATAAGTTTCAATAGATACTACAATGTTGAGGAGATTCCATGTCTGACAAAGAAATACAAATGACAATGGGCACATAAAAATAGTAATCGCTTAGAACATTTTGAGATTAGTGCTCAAATGGGTAGAAATGTAGATCTGATGGGCATATGAGGCCATAAAACTAGTGCCTCAGATTTGAGCAGGGAAGGAATATGCCCACTCTCCAAGATTTGTCAAGAAATCAGTCTTCTATTTGAAATTTCTTTCTCCTAGCCTTGAGTTTTAGCAATCATGGGTCTCTTTAATCTACGTTTCCTCCTAGGATCCATCTTGGGATTACATAGTTAAGCTCCATCAACCCTGGGTACTCTCATGATGACCCTCTCAGATAATGCTTCATATCCTTCATAGTGATTGAGGGCTTGCATGAGGTGACTTCTCCCCTCCCCTCTCTTCTAGCCTCACCATAACCAATTGACATGTTCTTATGGATATTTCACTATATATTCATTGTTTGTGTGTCATTTTCTTTCTTGGACTATCTTAGAATTTTGTAGTCTTATTATTAGATATTTTGTTGTTGCTATTAGGGTAGCTATAGGAGCATCCTTTATATTCCCACTACTTATGACATTGAGTGTACTCTTTTAGTCCCACTGACTTAATATTTGTGATCATCTCTTCTAGGCCAGGCTTCTAGTCCCATAACCACTTGACATGTTCTTATGGATATTTCACTATATATTCATTGTTTGTCTGTCGTTTTCTTTCTTGGACTATCTTATCTTTTTGTAGTCTTATTATTAGATCTTTCCTTGTTGTTGTTAGGGTATATATAAGAGTAGCCTTTGTATTCCCACTATGTATGACACTAACTGTACTCTTTTAGTCCCGCTAACTTAATATTTGTGATCATTCATTGGAGAAAGAGAAAATTATCCATCTTATAATATCATGGTACAATAGAAATGATGGAAAAAGGAAATAAATAATCAAAACCCGACCATACCTGTATCCAAATAAATATTCTTTAAAAGCCTATTTTTATTTTTGGGGGAAGCCTATTATGGTTCCTAAAGATTTAATAAAGGAAAAGGGATTTACAATGACAGTGTGCACACATGTATGTAAAAGTAGGGTGCATTATAAAGGATGACTGAATATGGAGGGGATTTATAACTTTGTCTATATGACCATGTGCATAATAGGGAATTGGGTGCAAACTTAAATAAATTTGGAGAGGAAGAGTGTGTTCAATTCATATCCTACTTGTATATCCACAAGACCTTTTTCATTGACTGATCAAGTGAGGATTGATTTGGGTTCATATTAAAGGAACACTAAAATTAATCATCAACAAATTATCTTGTGTAAGATATGATATATATGCAAGAATTTAGTTTATTTGATCCATGCTGGACCATTTCCATCAAATATTATAGTCTAGGAGTCCGTGAGGAGAAATGGATACCTAGGAATGAGTTCATAAAACTGCTCGAGATGACTGGCATGTTACCAAATTAGCCAGTGATATTGTTACAACTGAGTTCTCCACAAATTATCTTGTCTTCTTGTGTTCTATGCCCTTCAATTCAATACCATACCATCTATTGTAAAGATGGTGAAGATTGATCTATGCTCTTCCTTAGTTTGCAATAATACCGAATTGTGCCATTATCAGTTTTTAATATTGTGAGGGTTAGATTGATCTTTGATTTTCCTTAGTTTTCAAAAATATCGAACATGTCCATAATGAGTTTGGTGCATTTGATGGTTATTATTAATTAGGATTCCAACCACCCACCAATCCACACATCAATATGCCCCCAACCCTCAAAATCTGCTATGATGACAAATGTCTCCTGTCCTATTAGCATGCTGCAAAGATTGAACAAGCAGTATTCCATGTGCAATCATATTCTGATTTTTTCCTTGGTGGTCTGATATCAGAGGCAATAGTGTAAGAATATTTAGACTATGGAAAATCCCTAGAATAATACAAAACTCACTAATGTAGTTAAAATTTTGTCTCTTTCAGGATTACCTGGCACATAATTTATCAAAACCATAGACAATCAATCATGCAAAAAGAGATTAAAAGATCAATAAGATTGTGAACTATTAAATGGCAAGTTAATGTCTCCTAAAGCATCAACAGCTCCAAAGAATTCAGAAAAATATATGATTTAGAAATTTACAACTCAAAGAATTCATTTAGATGGAATGCAATTGTTTAGCCATGCCACCTACATTTGAACTCCTCTATATCCCTATCAGAGGCCTCGTTTTCGCCCCTCTCTCAAACTTTATGGCCTTAAAACTACATGACATCCTTGTACAACCCTAGAGATCATAGCACGATGAATGGTTCTCCATATTCACTGATGAATAACAACAAACCAAGGGCATGTTGAGGGCCATAACAAAGGTTGAGCATAGTGAGGAGGGTGTCGTAGAGTCTTGAATGGTTAGAAAGGGAACCAAGAAGGACATGAGGGCCTGGAAGAAAGAGAGATCCGAGAACTTGGTAGGAGAAAACCGGGAACTAAGTATAGTCCCCAGCAGAGTCATCAATTCTGCTATAGGGATTAATTCACGGGTGGTTGTGGCTAGAATACCCTCAAGGATCTTCCTGGGATCCTTGGTAGACATATGAGACTAACTACAACCGGCACAAAGAAGCATATACATATCAATATTAATGTATAATATTCAAAGTAGGAGGGAAGAGATTACCTCAGATCTTGATGCACGTTTAGTGTAACAGTGAGGGGAAAATAGGGATGTGTAGTGAAGGCCAATGGGTGTCGTCGAGGTTGGAAAAACTACAACAATTAATATATCATATGTAATAACATGAGATCATGAATTATTGCTTAGTTTTTCTATTTCCCTGAGACCTGATTGATTTAAAAGTATAACTACATGCCATTCCTATAAAACCCCACCGAACAGAGCATGATGACTAGTTCTCCATATTCGTCTTCACAAGTTATATATCATATAATGTTAGGAAGGGATGCATGGTGAAGTAAATAGGAATGGGAGTACAAAAGATGGATGATATGAAGCAGAAACAACCTTATCCTATGCTCCCAATATTCAAGGCTTCAATCCATAGAATACATCCATTTCCTTCTCACAACTATCCAAGCAATGAGACCTACACTTCTTTTGCGACAAATAGAAAAGAAGAAATAACTCCATTATCAAATATACAATCATAAAATTTATCTTTGGAAAACCCTCACAAGTATATGTACAAGGTGTTGAAAGAAGACTAATGATTTCACTTCCATCTTGCATAACGTGGTTCTGCTAAGGTCTTGCCTATTCCTTTCTTTAAAATCTTTAATAGAAAATATTAACATTGATTTTCAGCTAAATATCGGACTCTAGGGGAACCTAGACATCGTTAAAAGAAAGAGTTGTTATGAATTCACTACAGCTTCTAGTGCAAATAGTACCTTTGGTGACATGTTCAATGTATGCTACCAAAAGAGGGGTCTTGTTAGACCAAAAGAGGGGGCTTGTTAGAGTTGTAAAGTATGATAGGTGGTTTAATATTCTTCATATATCATTAAAGGAGTTACCCGAACCATTACTTCATCTCAAATTGTTCGGTCGAATATTCTTGAATCCTCATCATAGACATTACCACACGCATTACTGCATCGCACACGAACATTTTTTGGAAACATTACTAGCACTAAAATTTCATTCGAGGAAACAAAAAAAACTTCACATAACACCCAAAAGCCTATCATGATGAATTTTAACCATTGATGTATGAATTTGAATGCTTGGGTGGTAGATAAATACAATTAGGTAACATCATGGATCTGTGTGTTCTATGTTAAATAAGCATGCTTATGCCTCCTCAAACCAGGGTTATAAGGAGGATGAATTTCCTCCTATGAAATAAACATACACATGCCTCCTCCAAACAATCTTTAGAAGGGCATAAATTTACATGGTCTTCCTTAATCCTAGCCTTGCATCTCGCCAATACTTCTCCATTATACGTTAGTATGGGGGAAAATGTTTCTACAAGCTTTTGGATATCTCTGGAATATACGAAGCAGGTCAGTATAACTAATATGTGGGACTACTAGTTTCATTGGTTATTTTTGAAAATCTTGGATGTTTCTCAGACATAGTAGATCATATTGACTTCAATTAGGGAAATGTGGGGAATACTGAGCATTACACTCAGATTTCTGCAATTTTTTTTTAAGAAACTACATGCATACCACATTTATGTTCGCTCTCGTTCTGTATAAGTTCTGCAAAGACAACTGTTGTCACAACAAGACCTATAAATCAAGCAAAATAATAAGCTTGATCACAACACTTCTCGGTAACAATAATGAAAGCCAAATAGGACTGAGGAAACTACCACAGGCATGACCAATAATATTTTTATCTATAAAGTCGATGGTGAGTGCCAAGTAGAGGATCATGAGAATCCAAATTATTTCTATGATATATATTTTTCCATACGTTTGCTTTTGAGGTGTGCATAAATTACACCTGCGAAAAACAAATGAAAGCTAAGTATAGATTGATTATTGAAAAGGTAGCTGAGATGACCGCTTGACTTCCCACTATTACTGCCATGGTAGCCACTATGAAGACTAGCCATAATACAACTTATGCATCGAATTCATTCTTATATTAACACTCATACAAGTGTCCTAGTTCCAATGGCTTAAAAAATCTTATTGGAAAAGAAGATTTGGAAGTGTTGATGACCCCACAATGAACAAATTGTTTTAAAAAATCTACAAGTCTCTCCAGTTCATCGAAAAAACATATTCTATGCTCCTTTTCTATATAAAATACAACTTCCTAGCTTCCTAATATCTTCAAGGCATAATGGACTTATATGTTATCTCGACAAAAAAGTTCTCACCTGGTATCAACATATAGAAGTTGCCTTCTTTGTGCTGGGAAATAAGTGAAGCCTCCCCCATGTAGGCGAGAATGAACCAGGAATAGACAACTCTTATGAAAGCTATCTGCCATTACATACCAAATTTTAAATTGATTATTTCTTGTTGGATTTTAAGTGTGTGTTTTAGTCGTGGAACCAAATACATTTGATCTCCTTGATTTTCAACTATGATAAGTGTCCTAAATCAAAAAACATAGCCTTGACGCCTGTCAATCATCCCTGATATTCTTCAATATAATCATAGAAAATAATTTTTCTTATGTAATTAATAGCTAAAGAGTTTTTGGTTTCAGTTGTAGTGCCATCCATTTGTTCAGGTTCTTTTTATTAGAGAATATCATCAGATCAATTCAGTTATATTAGCATCCACTCCCTCAAAAAAATTATTTGTAGAGTACTAAAGATTTTACAGAAATAATCATATCCATTTGAAAAGATTCCTATATGTTGTAGGTTTTACAAAGGAGAATTTTGTAAACTTTGACAATCATTTGCTGAAAACATTCCTTTAACTTTTTAAAGATTTTGTAAGACATATTAATAAGTTGGACTTGCTTGGATCCTTTTCTCGTAGGCGATTTCTAGAAAGATTTAAAAAAAAGGAAAACCTGTAATGCAAAGGACTATGCCTCTGAGAGACTCCCAGACATCTACTTTGTTCTTACAAAGGAAATTAAACATGTAGTAGGGTGAGATGGCTCTGAAAACCTTAGCCACAAATTTAACAAAGGGAATTGTACCTGCAGAATGGGTAAGCTTTTTCCCTTATAACACTCATCTTGAAATAACCCTAGTGCGCGAACAATGGAGCAAGGGTTAATTAACCTCAACTGAAGGTAAAAAAATTGAGAAAAAATCGACAACCTTAAATGTAAAAAAAAACTTACCAGTTAAAGCAGATAGGAGGCATAGAGACACAACGAATCGCATGGATTTTCACGACAGAATGTGAAGAATCGGCTCGAATGGGTTTGCCTCCAAAACCTTGTTTAACCAGTATAACTATGAAAGTGTTTGTTTCAATTTTGGAACCAAAGACATTTGCTCACCTTGATTGACAATTGTGAGAAGTGTGCCAAATCAACAAACCTAGCCTCCGCACCTGTCAATCATGACTAATATTCTTCAATATGATAACATGAAATAAAGTTTTTTATCTAATTAACAACTAAAGAGTTTTTGGATTCAACTATAATGCCATCCATTTGTTCAGAAAAAAGGGCAAACCTGTAATGCAAAGGACAATGCCTCCAAGAGACTCTCATCCATCTACTATGTTCTTCTTTCGAATTAAATTAAACATGTAGTAGGGTGTGATGGCTCTAAAAACCTTACAGAGGAAAACCTGTAATGCAAAGGACTATGCATTCGAGAGACTCTGAGCCATATACTATGTTCTTCTGAAGGAAACTAAACATGTAGTACGGTGAGATGGCTTTGAAAATTTCTACAACCTTGAATGAAAATTAAAAAAAATTACCAGTTAAACTTGCAGATAGGAGTCATAGAGAAGCAACGCATGGCATGGATTTTCACAGTAGAATGGGTTCAAAAGGGTTTTCCTCTAGATCCTTGTTTAACGAGTATAATGATGAAAGCACAAGGGCTATGGGAACAACCATCTCAGAAACCATTCCAACTACCTTCAATCCAACGATGGAAGGTTCTCCAATCGTCTAACATATAATCTAATGGCCTAGACTGATGACAGGTGGCTCAGAGGTAAGCTCTTCTCAAAGGGAATGCCTTACGGCATAATTAATTTAACAGTTTCAATAAACAACATATGTAAATAAACCAACTTAGATCCATCTCAACTCTGAATCTGAGAGGGATCAAATCTCAAAGTTCAATCTTTAAACCTCTATTTTTAGCACAAAACTTGAGTAAAGGTTTATACCTCTGGCTATTTGATCTCTCTTGGTGCTTGATAGATCTGGAGTTAAGACGGATCTAGCAAGAGGCAAGAGGGATCAAATCTCTTTTCACACAAAGAGGATGGATCTAGGCTGGTTTAATTTCTCCCTTTAAATAGGGTCAATACCATGGGTTCTCATAAACCTCGAGCTTAAAAGCAACCAATAACCAAATGAAGTAAATTAATAAAATAATAATAATAACTTATAGTTTTTATTTTTATTATTTTAGTTCAGTGCTATTTTTATTACTATAGTTTAAATTTATTTGTATTTTCACAAAGGATTATTTTTATTTTTCATTTTATTTTGGACAACACTTGTAAAAATTATTTAATTTAAAAATAAGAAAATAAGAAAACTAATGCTTTGGATAACAATTGTAGTTTTTGGAGTTTATTTGTCAAATATTTTTGGGTAAAATCTTGATTCTTATTTTTTAAAATTTGTTTTTGATTGCATATATGGATGGGGTATTGAGATTGTGGAAAGTTCACATCTCAAACTTGTGATTCCAATAAATCCTTACCATATTTTCAGTAAATTAAACCAAAACACATGCTTAAAAAACATTCAAAACCATGTAAATTTATATAAAATTAAATATGCTAAATACAACCAAATTTATGGCCTCTACGTTGAAACATTGACCTAATATCTAAAACTTTGATGCAAAGAAATTTGATAAAGCACATTTTCAATAAATAAAGTAATTACTAGATTAAAATTTTGTAAAACGAAAATTTCACTCTCTTTTATGAAAAAACTATTTAATATTTAAATTTCACTGGATTGCAGAGGTCTATCCAGTGCACTCTACATCCTTTCGCAAAAACTTGTCCACAGCTACATGTGATTCCTTTGCCGACAGCCAGTGGTAAGTTGCAACCTACGTGAGCTATAGAGAAACTCCAACGTTATTTCATCCTTTGTAATCTGCTTCAATGGATATTTTCAAAACTCGGTTTTGTCAAATAATGCAAAAGGTTAACGAAGTAAAACTCGTAATTTCTGAGCTCTTTAATCAATCTAGCTGTAATAAAAACATAAAATGAATTTAATTAGTAAAATTGATAACTTTCTTTGTAAAAAGAATTGTTAATTTCTGAAGGTTCAACGGTTAAATAATTTTCATGGAACCAACTGTAACAGACATAAAACACATTCAATGAAGTAAAATTGTGGACCTCTATTTTGTCAAATTGGATTGTGGTTTATGAGATCATACACATTCAATGAAGTCAATTTCATATATTCAGGAAAAGGTTAAGGAAGTGAACTGAATATTTTTAATCGATACCATTGTTAAAAATCATAAACACATTTAATGAAGTAAAATTCTAAACCTTCGTTTTGTCAAATTCTGACAAAGGTTACAGTTTATGACAAAGCACAGACTCAACAAAGTAAAACTTCACATCTTGATTGGTCAAAATTTTATCGTTTATGACCTTTCTGGTTTATAGAAATCTTTAAATCTATAGAACGCCAATAGAAAAAAACATCCATCAAAACACAAATTCATACTTTTTCTTTGCGGAATGCAAATTTAAGAAGCATTTTCAAAAAATCTTTTGGATATTCTTTACAATACTCAAAGCTTACGTGGTTAGGTTAGCTGTATACTAAAATACAGTTTAAATTAATTAGATAAATTGAGAGAGTAGAGAGATTCTTCACACAAAACAGAAGTTGTATTATTGAGCACATAACATATTACATATATAGTTGTAGATCACTAATTTGTAGATGATAGGATCTAAAGAAGGTGGATCTATGACTTATAGATAATTGATATGACAACTCAGAACAACCTAAAACACATGGAATCATTACTTCCAATACCTTCTCTTAATGCTTACATGTAACAAAAATATAGATAATATGAATCTTTGTCATATTTTTCTGATATGGTGATAACTAGCACTCATATCCACTCTAAAATCTCACAGTTTCCGCTTTTTTCTTCACGACAATTTCGAGCTTCCCACTTGATCCATTTAAGACATAACAAGTTCAAACCATCATTAACGTACTTCGCAAAATTGACACTTCTCAACCTCCAGAAGTGCAACTGGTCAATCTTAATGGTGAACCACCACCATTTTTTGAATCCATAGCACTTCGCATCCTTCATAAGTTATCTTGGATAACACTCAAATGTCTTCAACAAACAATTATACAACTTGAACTTGTATAAAATACCCTGACACTCCCAAAACACAACGGGTCACACCAGCTTAACCTTATTAAAACCTACCTATAACTAATACTCCAACTATAGTTCACATTAATCTATTTAATAATTAACCTGTTTTCCTTTTTGGTAATTTCACATCATTTAACTCTTACACAATACATTAACATAATTATTATATATAACATTAAACTTAATATATCTTATAGGTCAAATACACTTTATATTCCACATGCATAAATTCAATCTTAAATAATCCTTCCAACTAATAAAAATAATACACCAACTTAAAAAATAAAATAATACACCAATTTAAAAAATAAAATACCAAACGAGCGAACTTCGTGGTCCCCTTCCAAACGTCATTGGTCACATGTCTTAGTAAACATGATCATATCATCCTGATTAAAATGTTGCTTGCCTCCCACGAAAGCAAAACCAACTTCGCAAATCCCATTCAAATCATCATTTATAATCTTATGTTATATGCAACAGGATTATCTGTAACAAGTACAGTCAAAATAAAATGTTTTCATAAATATTTGTTATCTGCATTGTTCTGATACTTTGGTTATCTATTTTAATGGAAACGGACAGCTTTTCGGGCAATGACGCGATTTCACGGTTTCTGTTTAATCTTGCACTACGAATTTTTATGTTTTAAATTTCCAGTTGCATGAATCTCCCTTCAGCACAGACTTGAGAGTCACTGTTGGTTGGATTCGTAGTCATATGGAACTGTGTAAATACCGTTGTGGTGATATGTATTTAATATAGGTATATTTTATAGGGTTGGAAAATTTATTATTTTTTAGTTGTCAAACTAACAGTAAGGATAGTTATTTTTGGCTACTAATCACCAATGTAGGTTGATTCATCACTATTATTCAAGGAAAAGCAGGTTACCTAGAATAACTGGTTGTTGGTCGATAAGGGGGCAGAGTTTCACACCTGCCAGATGCCTATAGGTCTTGCTCCTTTAACATATTTTATTAAGTCCAAAAAAACAAGCTCTTAACCAAACAAAAACAGTTTTAAGATCATATTACCTTTATATATAAAATAGTATATTTTTGTGAAATTTTTTAAATTTTGATATTTTCTTTATTTTTAAATTAACATTTAAATATATTAATATATATTAAAATTAAATATAAATTATTATTAATTAATAAAAATAAAAATTTCTATATTCCATAAATTAAAAACATATATTTTTATTTAAAAAATAAAATTAATTAAATAATAATTTTTATTTGTGATCAAAATAATATGAATCTTGAGGGATACAAGTTTCAAGCCCTCAATTGTGAACTGATTTACAGAGTCCATTGAACCAAGTTATATAATGAGTTTAAATTTATACCATTAAAAAAACAATTATAATATCACAATATACACTGCCAAAAGGCGGATCTGATAATAATGAATGAATGTAACGAGTACGCCTTTAAAGCTGGAGAGTGATATGTTTCTGGTTTTGACGATGTATCCATGAAGATCAATATAAAATTGGATAATGATTGGGCTAAGGTGACGAGCATCTTCTGCTTTCAATCCATGCTGCTGAGTTTAAATTTATACCATTAAAAAAACAATTTAATATGACAATATACACTGCCAAAAGGCGGATCTGATAACAATAATGAATGAATGTAACGAGCACGCCTTTAAAGCTGGAGAGCGATATGTTTCCGGTTTCGACGATGTATTTATGAAGAAAAATATAAAATGGAGTAGTCTAATGAGGCGGAGGAATTGACAGGAGGGTCAAAAAGTGGTTTGAATTTGGGTAAAAAATTTCAAAAAATTTTGTAAAGGCAATATTTGAATAGTGTTTTTGATGGTGGAAATGGTTTCAGCACCATCAAAAAGTCTAAAACACTTAAAATTTTGAAATTTAACAATTATAACAATTTAAAAATCCTCAAATTCTCTAAATATAACTAAAATTTCCATAATAACTAAAATTTCCATAACTTTGTAGGCAACTCCTCCTCGGCCTCGTTAGACTACGCGATATAAAATTGGATAATGATTCGGCTAAGGTGACGAGCATCTTCTGCTTTCAATCCATGCTGCTGGGAGATCCAAACATGAGTCGGTAGATGCTTAATACGTGTCAAATTGCATACCATATAGAGTTAGTTGTACTGATTATCTCATACGCCTGGTCGTTGTCGTCTAGTAAACACGCTACTCGTGTTTTGCTACAAACGTAGTGGTAGACTCTCCGTTGAAACAGAACCCATTAAAGAATCTACGTTGAAACACAGACATTAGATAGAGCTAAAAGTTTAAATCTGTCAGGATTTCGATTTTATCCTAATAATGTGGAATTTATGCCATATTTCGATTTTATCCTAATAATGTGGAATTTTGTTAGGGAAGAATGAGTGGAATTGTAATTTATTTCATAGTTACCAAATTCGTCCGAATCGGACTAAAAAATACGAAAATTCGACAGTTCGATCCGAATACCGTACTATTCGATGAAATTCGATTCGGTTTTCAAATATAAATGGTCAAATAAAAAATGAGATGCAGGGTTGGTAGTTTACGTAAGCAAGAAGAGATTGTTCATTCACTACAATGGTAGAACAGATAGTGGTAGGATGGCATCCGCACAGAGGGAAAGAAAATGCAGAAACTGGAAAGTCACATTGGAAAAGGAAAGTTCATAATTTTCAAATTTCATTATTATTGTTATGGGTTAAAAAGACGGTGAAATAGAAAAGGAAAAATCTGATGGCATTGGCAGAAGGAAAGAAATTGGAGAAACTGGAAAAAATTTATAATTTTCCAATTTTATTATTGTTTTCTTGGGTTAAAAAGCTAATAAAATAGGAAAAGGAAGAATCTGTTACACTCAATTCCTAACAGTTTGTTAATTTGTAATAAATGTTAATTTTGCAATCACTGATTTTATGGAATTTCAGATATTTTTTAAAATTGTTTTTATTTATTAGGAAGGATTTTAGATAAATTAGTTCTGAAATTAAAAAAATATTTTAGATTTAAATTTAGGAATAAAGAAGTAGCAAAGGGAAGTGGTGAGTGTGGTTTTTTTGGTGAAATGTGTTTGTAACGTTACTGTATTATCTAATTTATTGGATGCTATTTAAAATTCAAAATAAATCTAGAAAAAAATAAGCTTAAAATATTATTTTTATCAGAATGTTTTTGTTAAATGCTAGTGTTAAAGATGTATATTGTCGAATTTTTTTCGAATTAAAAATTTTCTATTCGAATTTTTATCGTATCGTATCGAATTCGAATCCGAATTCGAATTCGAACTTGGTAACTATGATTTATTTTAGTGTTAAATTTATATATTTTATAATCTTAATATTTAATATTTATAATTTTAATGTTTTTTAAATATTTATAATTTTAATGTTTTTTAAATATATAACTGGTCATTAAAAATACATATATTATTAAGGCAAATCTTAACCTGTAGAAATTACGGGCCACCTAAAGATCCCATACTAAATCTGTGTGTATTATGACGAAATAATGTATTGGCAAACAGTGATGACCAAAATTAAAACGTTTAGTGTGTGTATATATCTCTGTACTCTCTCTGATACTTACATTACAATCTTCTCCGAACTGAAAATAACTACGCTCCTCCCTCGCAATTTTCTCGTCCGTTCAAAGTTTCCTGTTTCTATTTTCATACTCGAATTAGCGATGGCATACCCATCACCTGCAACTTCATTCTCTGAAATTGAAATTGAAAGTCAGCTTTCTTCTCCCTATTATACCCGGTCTGCTAATGACTTTGAGGCGTCGACCTCCGTCTCCACCGCTGTGTTGGGGATTTTTCTGTCAAAATCCCAAAAACAATATGAACTGCACACAGAGACAATACTCTAACGCTGCCACAGGATCTTTAACACAGCGGAAGTTTAAAAGATCGTTTCTGAGAACAGAGTATAACATGCATAAAAGGGATTTGTATTAAAAAAAACTTGGTACAAAATTCATCCTCTTTCACTCAGAGGGATTCACCAGAAAGAAATACAATGCTATTCTATTCATTCATTTCCCATTACATTCAGTATACTACGCTGCTGCGTATTACAAACATTAACTTGCGCTGCTGCGCTTCTACACACTCACTCTCTGTGGACTTCTAAGCTCTGCTACATTTTTTTTACACAACTACATAAAAAAACTGATTACATACAAAATTTGAGTGAATTAATGAATGAGGATGGAGACCCATGCTGTGAGCTGCTCTAGGCTGTCCTTCTTGTCCTCGGCCATACTAAGAATTGAATGCAGTCGCCTACCGCTGTACTGCTTCACGTCCGCTCTTAACTAGCTTCGCGCCAAATCTCTGTTTCTCCTCATATTTGAAAATATATGAAAAGCACTGCAGAACACATAAAGTTTCCTTTTGACGGACTTCAAAAGTTAAACCATTATGCTTCGGAAACCCATCGGGTCCCGGCTTCATCGCATAGCACTCATATAAAAGATTGTGTACCCATGGTTTCCCCGATTGCGATATGTCGATCGCGCTATGGGCCGATACCTCCGATCATATATATATATATATGTCTGAAATACATTAAAACACGAAAAAATGTTGCTTACGGAACTGAAATAATATTAAACAAAATTTTGAATACCCGTCGGGTCCGGGTTATCGGGTCGCAACATAACCCATGGTAAAGAAAAAATGTTGCTTACGGAACTGAAATAATATTAAACAAAATTTTGAATACCCATCGGGTCCGGGTTATCGGGTCGCAACATAACCCATGGTAAAGCCTGCTATATTGAAAATGCCGATAGCGATAAGCCGATGCGATATCGGCGATCGCTCATCGCAACCTTTAAATGCATCTTTATAAGCCCTCCACTGCGACTTCGCCGATATGATATCGGCGATATTTCTTATCGCAGCCACTGCGTGCATGCATGGTTTTTCTCATAATATTGGAGTGTTTATGCCTCCCGATCCTTGGTAACTTTCCGGCACTGTTTTGCTAGGAATGCAAGCGCTCGGTCATTAGCTTAGTGTTGCTGCACGCTTCAACTGTTGCACAGTTGAAATTACATTTTCAACACACTGCTCATACCAATAACAGCAGCAAATATTACGGGCACAAAGTGTTTATAAACCATCGTGGCCCCGATGTCAAGAAAATCTTTGCCAGTCATCTCTGCCACCGCCTTCTTGTACATGGTGTGCTAAGTTTTCTAGAAAACCAATAAATGCGAGAGGGAGAGACAGTCTTCCGCCAAAAAGCAGTCTAACCAGACTATTGTTTTTTTCCCCGGAAAATCAGGGAAATTCTTGTCATATGATAGAAATTTTTCTAAATCATCATCAAAATTCTCGTTATAAGTTGAATTTTTTTTTAATTTTAGTTATAGTGGTTAATCTTTAATAGTTTTAGAGGTTTTTGCTGTGCTGAGTCTATTTTCACTATTAAAAATATGATTTAAACATTACTGCTGCAATATAATTTAAAAAAATAATGTCCGAATTCCAGTTCTGTCTAAAGCAATATAATTTAAAAAAAAAAATTGTCCAAATTCCGGTCCCTTTTAACTGTCTAAACAATTCTTCAGACCACTCCATTTTAGGTGATCTAGATCAGCTGGATGCACTTTTCCCCCGTGAAGTTAAAGACACCTTCACCGGACAAGTATTGCTTAATTTTGATTACATCCCGTGATAAGTATGTTCTTGTAAGGTCAGGAATACGAGATTCATCAATTTATAAGTTAAGTGGCCTGAATACACATCACTCCACGGAGCTCTTCTGCCGCCATGCTTTTAGCCAGCCACAAACACCCCGAGTTTTCAATATCTGGTAGATAACATTTTAAGGGTTTGCAGTGGGTTGCCTTTATCCTTAAAAGTATTAGGGGGTCATTTTCGTGGAAACAGAGATGAAACTTACTGGGAGGCCGAATTGAGCAGAATTCAATATGTACATCCTGATATACAACAAATCCTTAAAATTAGTTATGATTCACTCGATGAAGAAGAGAAACATGTATTTTCTCATAGGAGAAAAGAGGGACACGACCATAAAAGAATGGGACCAATCAGAGTGGAAAGGCTTTCTTGTATTTCAAAATCTACAGAACAAATCTCTTGTTGAGGTGGACAGTGAAAATTGTATACATATGCACGATCACCTAGCCCGGAACGCATTGAAAATAGTGTGGCAAGGCAAAAAGCAGGTAAATAAATTTTTGATCGAGTTTCTGTGTTATCACTATGGATATATCACACTACAAGGATGAAATTTGAATATCTGTATCTTTATTATAGTTAAGATACTTTAATATTTTGCAGGCACCTTTGCAGCTGCGGGAGTTCGAGATTTTGGCTCCTCTGTCAAAGCTCCCGAAGTCCATTGGACAGCTGCAGCACCTCGTAACAGGCGAAGAATAATATGATATCATTGCACGATGAAGTTTGTCAGATGTCATCTTTGAAGCGTTTTGAGTTGATAAATGCTTGGAAAATGAAGTCAGCTCAGGATTTAATTAAATGTTTTGTAGTGTGATTTTTTTGGAAGCTTTTCAGGTGGGTTTTTTGGTCTAATTTTTTTTAAATCTGACAATAATTTGTTGAAATTACAATTTTGATGGGTAATTCCTGCACAATCGAAGTGTCTAAGAGTTTGTCAGGGTGCTGAATCCATATATACGGTAAAAAAACTAGTTTAAATAACATGAATCAAGATTTTACTTCAAATGTTTCACATGGTGTCCAAAGTCCAAAAAATGGCACTAAAGACAACTTCAGATTTAATTGCCAATTTGACCTTATTACTCCAGAAGGCCGTAGTCTAAGGAGACTGCGTTTTTGTTTTGAACGTTATGGAAATTCCAGTTATATTTTGAAAAAATATGGCAGAGGTTTTTGTAAATCCAAGTTACAGTGGTTAAACTTCAAAATTTTAGGTGCCTCAACTTTTTTGGTAGTGTTGAATCTGTTTCGACCATCAAAAACATGATTCAAACACTACCTCCACAAAGGGTTTTTTTTTTTTTTTTTTACCCAAATTACCTCCAAAAAAGCTGAAATGTCTTAATTTAAGAGGCAGCTATGTCAACATTTCGAAGAAGATGAGAATAAGAAGGGAAAGACGGAAATCCAATATTTAACGTTTAAAATTTTCTAGTGCAGGGAAACTTATTTTTGGCGTTAAACAATTTTTTGAAAACTTCCTTACACCCATTTATTTTCACTTTTCTTTTTCCACTTTTTCCCACTTACCAGTACGCTCATTTATTTTCACTTTATTTTTCCACCTACTAGGGGTGTTGGAGGCCTAGGCGGCATTGGCAAGTGTTAGAAATATTTGGCGAATATAATTTTCATTTTCGCGGAAGGGAGACGCAGAGAGTTATAACTTTCGCGAAACTAGGTTCGTGCACGGCGAAGCCGACTTCGCAGAGCTACCTTCACACAACCAGAGGCTATTTCCCAGTCTTGAATTTCGCGCATCGCGGAACTATTCCAGAGACTTAATGAATACTCACAGGAAATATAACAAGATAGATTTGAAGCAACACATTAAAACTTAATATTCATTTCTTAAACATGAAAAATACATGGCCCATTTACAAAGTAAAATAAAATTTTACATAGGTTTAAACTTACGGGGAGTACAGCAAAAAATTAAAACTTAATATTCATTTCTTAAACATGAAAAATACATCTGTTGTGGCTCATTTACAAAGTAAAATAAAATTTTACATAGATTTAAACTTACGCGGAGTAACACACAGCAAAAAATTAAAACTTAATATTCATTTCTTAAACATGAAAAATACCTCTGTTGTGGCTCATTTACAAAGTAAAATAAAATTTTACATAGATTTAAACTTACGCGGAGTAACACACAGCAAAAAATTGTTGTTTTCACACGCCCACCAAAAATTGCTCCACCATTTTCTCCATAGAGACTTGCACTCTTTTCTTACTTCTTACTCTCTAACCTCTCTACATAGTCTTACCCTTTACCAAATGACTTTTACATTCATATGTAACTCAACATACAATTTTACATTTAATTCATAACAGAGCAAAATTAATTTTGATGTTGTTGTTGAGTGCCATCAAAGTAGCCCAGGGGTTTCTGGAGTGTAGGCAAGGTTGTTGAATTAATGCTTGCCCATATCTGCTTACCTAAGTACATAAATTCTTTAAATGCCTTTGCTGGGTTTCTAATGGTTCGCTTCTTACTTCAGACCTTCTATCTTCACGCTGAGACGCAACCTGCAAAAATGTCTTCAAGCACGGACGCAACCTGCAAAAGTGTCTGACATGTATGGCTGCTGTTGGGCTATTTATTGCAATGGTTGGGATTATTATTTCCAACACTCCCCCTTAATCACAATTGTCGCCATTGAAAATTCCCAAACAGTTTCTGAGATAAACAAAATTCTCTCCTACCAATGGCTTTATGAAAATATCAACACGCTGTTCCTCTGACCTGCAGTGCTGCAACCCAATTTCATCATTGTTAATCAAATCTTTAATAAAATTATATCTAGTATCAATATGCTTGGTCCTTTTGTGGAAGACAAAATTCTTTGATAATGCAATCGTTGAGGTGTTCTTGCAGAAAATTATTGTCGCCCCCCCTTGGTCATGACGCAGATCCCTCAACATCCTTCTCATCCAAACTACCTGACACGTTGTTGTTGTTCCTGCAACATATTCAGATTATGTTGTTGACAGTGACACTATTGGATGCTTCTTGGAGGCCCATGAAATGGCTCCGGAACCCAAATGAAAAACATATCCTGACGTGCTCTTTCTGTCATCGACACTACCTGCCCAATCACTGTCAGTGTAACCAATCAACCTGAAATCACTAGTTGTTGTGTACAAAACACCATACTGTTTTGTTCCATTGACATACCTCAGAATCCTTTTCGTTGCTTGCCAATGTGTCTCCTTAGGTGTCTCCATGAACCTTAATACCAAACTCAATGCATACATTATATCTGGCCTAGTGGCGGTCAAATACATCAGGCTGCCTATCATGCTTTTGTATAATGTTGGATTGACATTGTTGTTGTAATCTTCTTTGCTCAACTTCAACCCTGTGACAGTTGGAGTTGTTGCGGACTTGCTGTTTTTCATTTTAAACCTCTCCAAAATTTCTGCCACATACTTTGCTTGAGAGATAAAAATGCCATTTTCTATTTGCTTCACTTCTATGCCCAAAAAATATCTTAACAATCCCAAATCACTCATTTCAAATTCAATCTTCATGACTTGTTTGAAATCAGCGATGAGGAAATCATCACTGCCTGTAAAAATCAAATCATCTACATATAAGATGATGATGAGAATCTTACATTCACTCTCTTTGATGTAGAGAGTAGGCTCACTGTCACATTTTCCAAAACCATTGTCCAACAAGTAAGCATCTATCATGCAGTACCATGCATGCGGTGCTTTCTTCTACCCATAAAGAGTTTTCTTCAACTGATACACTTTGTTTTCTTGGCCTTCAATCTCATAACCAAGCGGTTGTGCGACATACACTTCCTCTTTCAGCACTCCATTCAAGAACGTTGACTTTACGTCCATATGATACACTGTCCCAACTGCACACACTATCTCCATCCGCGCGACTGGCGCGAACGTCTCCGCGTAATCTCCTCCATGTTGTTGCTTGTATCATTTGACAATTAGCCTTGCTTTGTGCCTTTCAATCTTTCCCTCAATGTTGCTTTTGGTCTTGTAGACCCACTTTACTCCAATAGCATGCTGCCCTTTCAGAAGGCTCACTAATTCCCATGTGTCATTCCTTTATATTTCTTCTATTTCTTCCTCCATTGCCGCAACCCATTTTTCTTCTTTGACTGCATTTTCAAAGTGGATTAGGTCATCTACATGACAAAATAATGCAAATAAGGAATTCAGACCTGCGCTACCATCAACTTCATCTTGCTCATAAATTTCATTTAAATTTCTGAACTTTGGTCTTCTTGTGCTTGTTGAAGATGGGGTTGTCATGTCACTTGGTGTCGTGCTTCGCGGTGTGCTTGGAGAAGCACTTGCTTGGCTGTGCGAAACTGTTCTATTATTTGTTGATGGTGTTGCTTGTTGTGTGCTTTGTTGCGCTTGAATAGGAGTAGAGGGAGTCAGAGTTGAGGAATTACTTGTTGCTGCTAATTCCTCTCTGTCCTCATTTGGTATGCATGCTTTAACATTGATTGTCTTTTCTAAACTTCCATCCCATGCTTCTTCTTCTATGAACTGCACATCTCTGCTAATTATGACTTTCTTGGTTAATGGATTGTAGAGTTTGTATGCCTTGGATTCATCACTGTATCCAACAAATATGCATTTCTCCCCCTTGCTATCCAACTTCTTTCTCAACTCATCTGGGACATGTGCATAAGCCACACATCCAAAAACTCTCATGTGAGTGACACTATGCTTTCTTCCACTCCATGCCTCTTCAGGAACAATGTTCTAGACACTTTTGGTTGGACATCTATTCAAGATATATGCTGCACAAGCGACAACTTCAACCCAATAGTCATTTGGAAAATGCTTTGCCTTCAACATACTCCTTGCCATCTCCATAATGGTCCTATTCTTCCTTTCTGCCACACCATTTTGTTGCGGTGTATATCTTGTTGTAAATTGCTTGTGAATTCCATCTTAGGATATTCTGACACATAGGAAATAGTTAAGTATAACTTGGTCTAGTAAAGAGTTAGGTAAAGTGTGTTTCTTTACTATGTACATTTTGTAACTTACAATCTGACGGTCACGATATGTAGTGATCCGATGGTTCATTCTCTCCTTGGTATTACCGACACTTGATCCGTGGCTTAACACCCGATTGGTCCATGATCTCTATTTAAAGAGCATGGAGGGTCATTTGTAGGCTAACCCGTCCATGAGAGAAGCTTATGTAAATTTTCATTCTTTTATTAATAAATTGCCTGAAGTGGCCGCGTTGGCTCAGGTCGTGGACTGTTTCCCTCTTTGAGGGTTGTAACCACGTCAAAAGTACTGGTGTATTGATCTGTTCTGTTTGTGAGCGGTGTCTTTTGGTGTTCTATCTGAGGAACTTACCCTGTAAATTCCTACATTCCATGCTCCTTGCAAAATTTAAGGAAGTCATTCGAGATGTATTCTCCACCTCTGTCAGTCCTAAGGACTTTGATGTAGTGTTCACTTTGCTTCTCAACAAGAGCCTTGTATTGTCGAAAGCGCTCAAACACTTCACTTTTTTGTTTTAGGAGAAAGACCCATGTCTTCCTTGTGTATCCATCTATGAAGGTCAATACATAGTGACTACCACCAATTGATGGTGTCTACATTGGTCCACATAAATCTGAGTTGACAATCTCCAGAGGTGCCTTTGCCCTCACTGACTTTCCTGTTGGAAATGTCTCCTTATGTTGCTTGCCCAAGATACATCATTCACATATGTTGTTTGGTTTTTCTATGAGTGGTAAACCCTTCACCATGCCTTTCCTATGCAACAAATTCAAACCTCCAAAGTTGAGATGTCCAAATCTCAAGTGCCATAACTAGTTTTCATCTTTTACCTTTGCTTGAAAGCTTACTTATGTGACAGCTGCCCCTTTTCTTCCATCTTCTTGTGAGTTCATAGATAGTTGTGCTTATGCACCTTCTTTCTGCAAATCTGATATTATTTTTAGGGGAAACATTCTATTGTCTGTCATCTAAACCTTTGCAATTAACTGTCTTCTTGGAGGCCTATCCAAAATTGTGCACACATCATTTTTGAAGAAGACATTGTAGCATTTCTGCATGAGCTGTCCAACGCTCATGAGATTATGTTTCAGACCGGGGACAAAGTAAACATCAGAGATGTATTTCTTCTCCCCCTTCTTTGTTAGGATATTAACTCTTCATTTTCCCATGACAGAGACTTTGCTATCAGTCCCTAATGTCACTTTAGATTTCACACTTTCATCTAAATCAGAAAACATTTCTATGTTTCCTGACATGTGGTTGCTACACCCTAAATCTAGATACCGTATATCAATCTGTTTTGTGCTACATTACAAGCTAAAAACATGCTATCATGGTTCTGATTTTCTCTTGTGAAATTTACACTTGGTTTGTTACTAATGTCATATTGCTTCTTTCTACATTCATTCGCATAATGACCATACTTTTTAAAGTAATGACATTGAACTTGAGATTTACCATACCTCTGACCTTGTGCTCGATTTTGGCTTGGGCCATGACTTGGATTTTGATTGCTGCCTCTTCCATTTGAGCTTGAAGGGTTGCTTCTTCCACTTCTATGTGGGCTTCTTCCTCTTCCTCTAGCATATGATCTTCCTTTGCCTCGACCTTGACCAAATGATACTTGTGTCTTGAAGGCATGCTCCAATGAGGAGCTTGCTGCTCTGTTCAGTCTATGTTCATGAGAAATCAGTGATGCATTAAGCTCATCCACTGAAAACTGTGAGAGATCCTTTGTCTCTTCTATGGCCACAACAATGGCCTCAAACCTTGCTGGCAAACTTCTCAAAACTTTCTCAACTATTCTTCTTTCCTCAAGTGTCTCACCATGAGACCTGATTTGAGTAACCAACCCACTTACATGTGTAAAAAATGAGTCTATATTATCAGACTCTTTCATACAAAGTGTTTCAAAATCTCTCCTCAACATTTGCAACTTTGTTGTTTTGACTTTTGCCATGCCTTGGTAGGTTGTTTGGAGAGTGTCCCATGCTTTCTTGGACTTCATTGCTGTTGCAACCCTTGGGAAAATACTTTCATGCACTGCTTGAAAGATATAAAACAGGGCTTTTGAATCCTTCTTCCTGTTGTCCCTTAGCACATCTCTTTCTGGTTGAGATAAGGCATTGTATGTTGTTGCATCTGCTGGTTCTTGAAAACCATTCTCTACCAAATCCCAAATGTCTTGAGAAGAAAACAGGGCCTTCATTGTAATTGCCCAATAATCATAATTTTTGCCATTAAACTGAGGTATTTAAGGATTAGTCTGAAAGCTTGTGCTTGATGATGCCATTTCTGAGCATAAAAACAAACTTTCTACCTGCTAGTAAATATGCTTAAAAAACAATGTACGCTAAAAACAATTTTCATTGTTAGTAAAAACACTTGTTTTTACACTAACAGAGTTTAACCCGCTCTGATACCATGTTAAAAATATTTGGGGAATATAATTTTCATTTTCGCCCAAGGGAGAGGCAGAGAGTTATAACTTTCACAAAGCTACTTTCGGGAAACTAGGTTTGTGCACTGTGAAGCCGATTTGGCGGAGCTACCTTCACACAACGTGAGGCTATTTCCCAATCTTGAATTTTGCGCACCCCGGAACTATTCCAGAGACTTAATGAATACTAACAGGAAATATAATACGATAGGTTTGAAGCAACACATTAAAACTTAATATTCATTTCTTGAACATGAAAAATACATGCGGAGTAACACAGAGTCACCAAAAATTGCTCCACCATTTTCTCCAGAGAGACTTCCACTCTTTTCTTACTTCTTACCCTCTAACCTCTCTATACAGTGTTACCCTCTTACCAAATGACTTTTACATTCATATATAACTCAACATACAATTTTACATTTAATTCATCACATCGCGAAATTAATTTTGATGTTGTTGTTGAGTTTGATCAGAGTCACGAAGGTGTTTCTGGAGTGTGGTCAAGGTTGTTGAATTAATGCTTGCCCATATCTACTTACCTAAGTACATAAATTCTTTAAATGCCTTTGCTGGGTTTCTGAATGGTTGCGTTTGACTCACGCTGAGACGCAACCTGCAAAAATGTCTTCAAGCACAGACGCAACCTGCAAAAGTCTCTTACATGTATGGCTGCAAAAGTGTCTGACATGTATGGCTGCTGTTGCGCTGCGGTGGTTGGGATTATTATTTCCAACAGCAAGTTGGTGTTTACTTGTAACTTCGAAGTTGGAGTTGCCATGGCCAAAGGGCATAAACCTTGAATCCTCGCCAAACTACGCAATATACCTCTGTCTACGGACAGAACGCCGAACAATTACCAACACTGCCCAATGCCACAGGACCCTAAAGCCCACCGGATGCCCAGAACTTGAATTGAAATCCAAAAATATGAACAAGTCTCTAATCATCGGTAGTAGGTACATTGTTTATTAAACACAATAACTATTTGAAAATTTTGGCGGAAGATCTAACACCTTGCAGTATGATGTCTAATTAACTCAATAAATTTCAACAACTAGATCTCGATGGGATATCTCACACAGCTGCGATGTGCCCTAATAAATTCATGGCTCGAAAACCAATTCACGACTCCAGTGCTAGGATCCTCAAGGCAACGCACACTGGGCAGGGATTCACCTCCAGCGACCAGTCTGATAATATGCAATGTACAAGTACTCAGCTCAGTCCACACTGGACAGGGATTCACATCCAGCCTGAAAACTTGCGTCCATAACACTTCAGAAATCTACAAGTGCTGAGCTCAGTCCACAGTGGACAGGGATTCACCTCAAGCCTAATGGTCTGCTTACACATTACTCCATACATCTATAAGTATTCGGCTAAAATACAACTTACGAGCATCCAGGTTAGCTTTCCCTTTCAACCATGAAACTCATTAATAAAGAACAAAGTATAATGTTTGCACGAAATACAATGTTTAGAGAAATTTGCTGGCCGTCGAAAGTTTCTCCATCAAGACTAACGAAAATCAAACTTTTATATTTACTGTGATGCTTGAGATTATTTATTATTGAAGGAATTATTTTGATATCTGTTCCATTCTTAAAAAATCCTTTACGTAAATGATGAATTCTTACAACATTATTTTATCACTCAATCCCCTTTTTTGGAGCACACCTTGTTTGAATCTTAACCAAAAAGAACGTTGCAGGACTACCACAGATTTTGGCTTTTCCATGTGCTCGTTGGCCTTATACTTCTCTCCTTAATCACCTGCTCGTTGGCCTTATACTTCTTTCCTTAATCGCCTGTTCGTTTTGCAAGTCACCAACAACCTGCTGATACTCTGCAAGTGTTATAACCTTGGCAATTCCTTATTGGACTCTAATGTAGCTGTTGGGAGTCGAGACCAGGGGCCCAAGGGGGCAATAGAAACCCAAGAGAATCCTTCTCCCTTGGTACGCACTGAAAATATGCCTTGAATGCACCCCTGTAATTATTTGTTTAACTGGGATGGTGTGAGTCCTGACCTTGGCAGAACAACTCCTCTGGAACTAACCTCTGAGTTTACCTGCACTAACTCTTATTCAATATATTTACATATAAGATGCGAGTAATGGTTCCCACAGCTTGGCTCTTTCTTTTCCTGGCTCCCGCGGCTTACCTCGACCCTATTTGTAACGCCCTCGCAACTTGGGCAAGTGCGCGATGGGCGAAACCTCTTCACTCGGCGGTTGGACAGCAAAACAAACCGTGGGTGACCCGTGCACGATGGGCGGGCGACCTGTGCACGACGGGCGGGCGACCCGGCGGGCGGGCACAATCTGCACGACGGGCGCGGGCAGGCGCACTTCTGCACACGGGCGGGCACAGTCTGCACGACGGGCGCAGGCGAGCGCACTTCTGCACGCGGGCGGGAACAGTCTGCACGGCGGGCACGGGCGGGTGCGCTTCTGCACGCGGGCGGGCACGGGCGGGCGCGCTTCTGCACGCGGGCGGGCACAGTCTGCAAGGCGGGCGCGGTTCTGCACGGCGGGCGGACTGCGGTTACTGTGCGACAGGAATATGTGACGAAACAGCAAGTTGTGGTGCGACGAAAGAATGTGTCGAAGGGCACTTAGGCCGGGATATGGCTAAGTGTTGGACGAAGGCATTAAAACGCATGATCACATATTATATGGCTTGTACGCATATGTTTATATGCTTAATTAATTAAAATAAAATATAATAATATGTATACGTGGACTTATATGTATAATGGGGTCGGCCATGAGTGATGCACCCCCATTAAAACATATGGAGAGCGTATATGCGATGGAGAATGGATACAAGTTGAGCCGACATGTATATGAGGCGTATTGTTATGATTTGGGGGGTCGGCCTCATGGCTGTACGCACCCTTTGGAGAGATGATGATACGCATATATATATGGCATGATGGGAGGCCATTTCATCCATCGAACTTCGCTTGCTCTCCTTCGCATAAGGACAAGAAAAGTGTGAAGGTCTTAAAGGGAATGCGCATTCCTCATGCGCATAAGGTTAAGGGAACTTCGCATATTTTGGAGCTTGGGTTATGTGAAGAGAAGTCTCGGTTGAGGAGGTTCTATACACGGTTTGGTGCAGAATTGTATGAGTGTCTTGGTGACCCGTGCGGGTACCCGCTCATAGGCAAAGGTGCATAATTGTGTATGTAAAAGGCTGTCTTATGCCTTGTTGTAAATATTGCTAAGTGTTGGCTTGGATTCTGCCAAGCACACTTGTTGATGTAATATTGAAGATTATCATAATATAATATCGGGCAGACTTTACCGGGAGTTGCCCCTCCCATTCTACACGGTTGTTTGCAATTGTTATTCAGTTTAATTGCACATGAAAATGTTAAGAATGGTTTATGATGAATTATGAAGATTAATGCTTTCATATGGTTATAAGATAACGGTTAAAGCATGTTTATATCGGTTAAGGCGTAGTCCATATGAACGTGCCGCATCCCGCCAGACACGATTGGAAGACTACCGTAAACCTGGAGGCGTGACACTATTGGTCCAGGACCAGAAGCAAAGGTGGAGGTTTGGACAGAGACTAAGTCAAAAGAAGCACGAGATCGCACAAATCCTTATCACGGATGCTCAACAAAGATCTCTTCAATGAATATACATTAAACTTGATGACACATTAATTTATTGTTAAAGTGTAAAAAATAACTTTGTCAGAAAAACCATCTGCACTATAAATAAGTATAACTCATATCTCCAGCAATTGAGCATATTTTAAAAATATATTTATATTTAAAAGCCTCATTATATTAAAAAAAATTGTGTGGGATCCGTTTATTAATAAGAAAGCATAACTACCATTTAAAGGGACACTTGAAAACTAATCACTTCACCTTAAAATAAGCTTAAGATAATGCATATTATTTGCACCGTCAAGTAAGAGCAAGGTCACTCCAGAGTATGGGTCTGGGGCTTAGTGGCATTAATAAAGTTTTTGCATGTATTATGTGTTTATACGAGATTATGATTTTATTGGGTGAAATGGGATTGAAATTAAAAGTAGGTTAGATTGTTATAATTTGATAGGTTTTTTTTGTTGGGAGTGTATGTATTTTTAGTATGATGAAAGAGTGCTATTTTCAATTTTAAAAGGAATTGGCCATTGATTTAGGTATATATTTGGGCTAATATTTAATAGGATTTTTTGATTTATTTTGGAGTGTATGTATTTTTAATGAGATGTAATAGCTAGTTTTTTTAAGTTTATTATTAATATCATAAAAATGTTGTTATTATATTTTGTAATTTTTTTTAATGTTAAAGGAATTAGCATAGCTATGTACTTATATGACATGAGATTGATTCTAACCTCTACTATTATGACTCTTAGGTGGGTCAATTTCGGCCTTAGTAGGAAACCATGGGTTAAATAGTGGGGATTTGAACATGAGACCTTGTATTCATATTTACTTTACATTTTCATAGATTTTCCACGTGATCAAATAGTTGGGGATTTGAACATAGAACCTTGTACTCACATTTACTTTACATTTTCATAAATTTGTCATTTGATCAAAACACTTGTATTTATTGTTTATATAATATATTATTAACTATTATTAATTTAATATATTTTTATGTTTTAACATTTTTTGGCTTCATTGTTTTCAAATATCTTAACAAGCATGCACATAATACATCGTGCACTATGACCTGTTTGCATTTATTTTAAGTGCATTTCACAGTTCACTTGAGTTATGTGTATGAAGCCACTTTGTAAGCTTAAGTTATGAAAGGTCATACAACTTATAAAAGCTCGGAGTTAATTATTAATAATTTTTCAAGTCAAGCCAAATCTTTGTTTCAGAGTTAGGTGGGGTATATTTTTCCATCCAAGATTTGCTCTGAAACGCTAAGCACAGTGTTATAGACAAATTTGTGCCTTACAGCAACAAGCATGAATTGTCAATAATCCAAGGGATCCAAAGTTCCCTAAACATGATGTTCCTACCCCTAGAGGAACAAGGTCAGCAAACCAACAGCTCTCAGATCAGTTCTCCACCTGAAAACACTCAAAAACAAGCAATCCTGAAATCAAAGCAGGTGCTCCACTAGGTTTCTGCGCTGAAACTCAGTTGCTCCATGGTGTACCTGCGTTGCAAAGCAAGTGGAACAAAGGCCACCTGCGCTGAGCGAGATGGGACAAGTGGCACACTGAGTCATTGCTCTGGAATCTTCCAAAAACGACACTTGGATCAGGTATTTCGCCTTGTGATGAGTCAGAGGCTCTGTTTCTCCAAGTGGAAGCAAGGTTCTCCAAGTGGACTCAAGAACTGAAGATCAACTAAAGAATAACTGAAGAGAGAGAGGACACAAGGCAGCTACACATCAGTTGCAAGCTGACTCATCCTTCCTCAATTCATCTATATATTGAGCTCTCTCCTATGAGCTCAAGAGGCTGGAATTTTGTGCAAAGTAATGATATGTTGTTGGTTTCACTATAGAACTATCGGGTGATTGTTTGAGAGAGGTGAAGAGGAGAAATTCTTTCTGCTGGGAGGTGTTGCTGGGTTGGAGCCTTCAATGGTTGTAATACTCTCAGAACCTTTACTTCTTCATTAATAAAAGCTATTGAGGTTCTTCTATGTGCTCTTGTTTCAATAATATATTGTGATGATTGCATGTTTGGTTTACACTAATCCATGAACCAGTTATGATTGCATGCCTCTTGTAGTTTCATTCTTTGTTATTTTGCAGGATCTCATTGTAGCTGGGCAAGCAAAAGAACAAGGAGCTAGGAGCAAGTGGCCAAAGAGAAGAGTTTGGATTCGACATTAAGCGCAAGGCAACGGTTAGTGCTTTTCTCCATTCTCTTTTGCTTTCATAAAGAAGTAAACCTTAAGTAGTTTGTTTTACAGTTGTTGCTAAGGAACTATCACCCTTAGAGTGGGATAGGGTCATCCGAGTCGGATACTTTTCCCTACAACAAACTGGCGACTCCACTGGGGATCGTATCCGTTTGATTGTGTTTGTAGTATTTTGCTATTCATTTCCTGAACAAAAGAGTACCAAATCGAAAAGCTTTTGACTATATCAAAAGCGAAGTAGAGGGCAGCTACTCTAGCTCATTTCTGAGCAAGTTCATGATTTGAAGAGCTGATCTACAAGGATCCTTGTAAGCTCTTAGTGATAGCTTTTCACCTTCCTAATCATCCCTTTGAGTGTGCTTGACTGATTGCTTCTGATTTGAGCAAAAACTGTGCATTTTTGAGAAAATTATGACCCGGAAATTGTGAAAACGCAACTTTCGTTTTCCAAAGCAGGTAGTACACAGGCTACCTGCTTTGCAACGCAGGTCCCGAAGGGGCTACCTGCGCTGAGAGCCAGACTGGTTGTGCAGCACCTGCGTTGGCCCAATTTTGCCTAGTGCTGTTGGGGTTTCCTCCTTTTCTCTTGCCTGTTTTCACTATTGATTTGGCTGCCAGTTACCAGTCTTGCACCTGTTCTGAAACCAATATTACTTGCCATCATTCCGCCTCTGTTATATAACGAAATTGTACTTGTTCTTTTGTATTTCTTACTCATTTACAATTTCCCATAACGAAGAGTAAACTAGTCTTGCTTTTGGCCTCTTAGATCTGAACCTGTGTTAGGCATTTTGCTGGTCTAAAGAGTTAGCTTGTTTGATGTCCATAGCTGATTAGTCATTTACTTTCGTCATTATGGTTTGATTTCATGCATTTCCAGTGATTAAGCAAGTGAATCTTAAGGTGTCTTTTGATTTTGGACAAGCTTGTTTACTTTCGCTTTAAATCGAAATCAAAGTTATATAACAACTTTCTTTTTGTAACCCATCCACATTAAGAAAGGGAAAAGAAAATACATGCATTGTGCATTTTGCATTTGACTGTTTGCTTGACGATTTAGGAAAAAATTGCATTTAGTGTGTGCTCTATGATCTATGTGAAAAGATTTGCCTTTCTTTTCCCTCAGTAGTTAAGATTTTCAAAGTTGAAAGATTGAAAAGTTTGCTTCTCATCTTAGACTGCATTCAGGAATTTGTTACATACATCTCGTGGTGATCCTTAAAGGCAAACTGCTAAGCAAGATCAACATTAAAATAAATTCAATTTACATAACAACGCTTTGTAACATAACGTAAACACATAGAGGTCTAGGTAGAGACGTGTTCCGGCGTCGTTAAACATAGTGACTGTCGATCTCTACGAAGGTGGGTGATTCCTCCTGAGAGTCGGTGGCACTAATACTGACTTGTGCTCCCACGTACCGTCACGTATATATTGGGAGACCCCTATAGGAACAAAGCCTTTATCCATAGGAAGCCATGTCGGCCGCCCTACTGATCGCGATGCAGTGAACACAGCATTCACGAAGATCGACCACCCGTACCGTAAAACGTATTCTGTGGTTTCGCGAAAAGTTTGGCACACCCTCTGCCTAGAACTCCAGAGCAGTTTCTTTTGGCCTTTTTCAAACTCTATAACTGAAAAAGTCCATCCGAGCATTTGTCACTTCGGGCTCGTTAAAACATCGAAGGGGACTAGAGTCATCTTTAGCTTTTTCTCGACTCTTAAAACATGAAAAAGCAAAGTTGTGTCTAAAGCGTCGTTAATAAAATTTATTTTAAACGGAACATAATCACCTCTTATTCCCACGTTGATCTTTTAGTTGAAAAGTATGGAGCCCACCAACCAAGGAAGTAACCTTGGTGGAAGTCCAAATCCCTTCTCCTCTTGGGGAGATGTTGGTGCGCCTCATATGGCCACATTGTCACTTCCAGGATTGACAATTGGCCTACCTGTATGGCTCTTTTCAACTAATGTAGTTCAAATCGCCACAAATCCTGAGCAGTCGAATCAACAGTCAGACCAGTCTAGAGCTGCCCACCAGCCTTCCACTTCTTACATTTCTTCCTCTGATCCTTCATCTTCACAAGGTAGAGCCGGCAAAAGTCAGCCTCCCATGGAGAAGAAGGAAAAGAAGAAGAAAGAAAAGAAGCAGAAGGGGCCTATGGCGAAGGCGACTGGGGGCAAGCAAAAGACATCTGACAAAAATCCACACACTGCACCGACCGGGCCTAAATCGCCATGTGTCATTTGCAAAGGGACCCACTTCCATCGTGATTGTCCTTGTATTCCCCGGATACTAAGGGACTGGTCCCCCAGGTTGCACAATCCGGTAGCATCAACCTCTGGTAGTCATGTTGATTGCAATCCGTCAACTAGCGAGAGTGAAGGACGAAAAGGGAGACCAAGATCACCCTGTATGTTGTGTGAAGGCGATCACGCCATCCACCGATGTCCATTCTTAGATGAGGCGAAAAGAGTTTTGGAAGATCGTCCGGTATCACCGTTACGACTTCCTCCTGGATACCAAAAACTCGTGCCTAATCCCTCGATAGTTGAAAATCCAGCTGGCCCGCTCAAGTGGTCAGCTGAAGTGTCGGTCATTGAGAATGAACCAACTGAATCCAGACCAGACGAAAGTCTAAAGGTCGAAACGGCAGTTGACCCGGTTCTTCCTTCGGAGGTTTCATCCTCAAATGACACCGTCGTTGAAGATTCATCTTCAAATGACACCCTCACTGAAGAGAATAAGGATGACACCGTCCAGATTCTTTTCATCAACACAGACTCTGATGAGCATCAGGGCAATGCACCCATTCCTTTATCGCAGGAAGGAACATCGTCAGGGTCGTATCCGGCCGTGTATTCGGTCCCACCACCAAGCAACCTGGTTGTATCCTTTGATTGGAACCAACTAGGCAGACCCCGGTTACCAGCCAGTATACCATTCAGAATCATTGTCCAAATCTATAGAATGGTAATGGCTGGAACCATCATTGATGAAGGGGCATCTGTGAGTATCCTTTCCTCTATTGCTTGGAAAGCACTGGGTTCCCCGGCGCTTTTACCTGAGATGAGAAATCTATCGGGTTTTGATAAAGGAACCAGTCGCCCATTAGGGATTCTCCCCAATGTTCCCATTACATTGAGGAAGAAGACAGTTCATATGAATGTCATGGTCGTCCAAGGACCCTTGGATTATAACCTACTCCTTGGACGGGACTATATATATTGCATGGGAGCTATAGTCTCCTCACTCTTTAGAGTAATGTGTTTTCCACACGAAGGAAAGATGGTCAAGCTCGTAGACCAACTTTCATTTCCGGGATCTCGCATCGCAAATAGTCAAATCCAACCCTAAACGGCTTATTCACTCAAGAAATGCCTCCACCCCCGGTTCTACTTCCCGATGAATGCGAGTGATTCGGAAAGATATAACTGGGACCCAGGGGGCATGCACCCTGGCCTGCCTTGGGCAGAGGAAACCTTGGGTATAAAGTTGATTTCCGCAGAAGAATATGACTAGTCCGTACCCCGTCCGAAAGAAGGAAGAGAGGGTTGTTCTAGAATAAGATTCTTTTGTCAAAGTTATGTGAGTGAGATAATCTGCTTCTCGCTCCCCTTGTCTAGATAATTAGGATACCGAGGAAGGAGATCCATTTGTGGCGGCAAGTAGCCACCATCTTTGAAGGCAAGCCTCACCCATTAAAACATATGTTTTGAAGGATAAGTAGGGGCAGCCTCCAAAGAAAGAGATGAAATTGCTGCAACAAGTGGTCACCGTCTTTAGTAACCTAGTGATAGACATCGCCGAAAAAAGGGGTTTAGTTTGCGGCAGCGAACAGAACTATTTTTCGGATAATAAGTAAGAGGCAGCGCCTCGAAATTATACTTTATACCTGGGGGCATGCAAACCTTTTGGAGTGCAAGCATGGGACGACTATTTATTTTTTAAATTTTTAGGTCCTCCCTTTAAACTTGTAGGTCTAACCCGTTAAACTTGTAGGATTAGCTGTTTCCAGCTTGCATAAAGAAAGGATGTGGGGCAAAAGTTAAAACTTGCCAAATTGGAGTAACTAGTGAGGTATAGCTCCTTAAATATGACTACCTCACCTGAGGCGTTTCTTGTATTATGACTGGTATGTTCGAGCAGTTTTAGCACACAGTTCATGCTAGTTAAAAAATAAACGCAAGATCCGAGCAGTTTTAGCACATAGTTCATGCTCGTTAAAAAATAAACATAAGTTGTGAGCAATCTTCCCCTAGAGTTCAAGCTCACCCAGAAAAAAATGAACCGGTAAATAACCTTGGTGAATGTAACCTTTGACAGCCATATTAAAGCCCTTGGTCGTGTTCTTGCAGTCTCACCTCCATCCGTTCATTTGGCCAATCGTTCATCTCCATATGTTTGTTTACCCATTTTGAGGAACAGCTGCGAAGAGTGATTTCACTAAGCCATCCTTGTGACACTGCCGTGACTGGAATATTCCAACCTGTACCTGGAATCTGCTGCTGCCCTGTTAATCACTCGTTCCTCGAAAGACGAGTCGTCTTTAAGCTCTTTTCACTGACTCGTAAAATATGAAAAGATTGCCGAGTTTTGGCCTTCCAGCTCGTTAAAGCGACCGGAAAGCTATCCCTCCTCTAGATTTTAATCTTTTTGGACCTGAGGGATTATTGCACAAAAAGATCGAGCGCTTGTTTTGGTCGGCTCGTTAAAGCAATCGAAAATTCATCCCTTCTGTATTGTTTTATACTTTTTCGGACTTAAGGGATTAGAAGACGAAAAAGGAATTTTGGAGTTAACTTTCCGTACCTTTTCAGACTCTCTAAAAATGAAAAGGACCGAGTTTTCCTTGTCGTTAGACTCGTTAAAATGATTAAATAGCGACAAACTTGTCTTTAGACGAGAACGAGTTTCCCTATCGCTAGGCTCGTTAAAACATAGCGATGGGCTTGCCCGAAGGGCAGGTTATAGAACAAGCATATGTTATCCTCCTCAAGCTTGACAAAAATAAAGAGGTACTGGTCAGCAATGACTGGGGAAAAATTGGGAGAACCTCACAGCATTAATGGTAGCAAGTCACTCTTGAACATGACACTTTGTCCTCCGTATCACATCGGGTTGGGTTGTTTCATTCACCGGTCTCATAACCATGGTCCTCGCCACACCATCCACAATTGGGGTAATGCTACCGATCCATCACATCAGTGTCGTTATATGTTCAAGAGATGTGGTTCTGCAAAGAGTCAACCGTGTCCCATCCACTGCCATACATTATCCTTCATCCACTTCATGACCGCCACCCTGAATCATACATCACAGTTTGTTTTCACCTCATCACAATCACTAGCTCCGTTTCGTGTCACTGATGTGGGATTCATTAAGGCCCTCCTTTGACAGATCGCTCCTTGTCGACATCAGCTCATTATCCAAGGAGTTGAGCTAGGAACAACCCCTTCAGTACTTTGAAGCTTGCATGCCTCAATGGCAAGTTTCTCACTTCCGGCGACAGGTATACATCAATGACCTTCGACCAGAGGATTTTGCATGGTGGTCGACGCCAAGTCCTTTATTCCCACCATGTGAATTGTACTGCTGTACCTTGAGGGTCATCATCCTTATCGATGATTCCTCTCGCGCTTGTTAACGGTTTACATCATTGGCCGGTAATCAAGCGATGTCCTTCCATGTTCGACTTCAAGAAATTCTCACATGGATCGACTTGTACATTGAGTGAAGATCGGAAGAGATTGAAGACCCCGGATCTAGTTTCATCCATCTGGGCTGCGATATATATTCAGGATATAAAGACATTTGATATGTACATCATTGCAGCAGATGATCATCCTTCTCAAAGGATGATAATTTCAGCAGAGAATTATCAGTCTACAATCAGACGATCGTCTATTCTATGTACCAAAATGTATTTATAAAGCTGAGCATGGGAATGCCCGCCTCAGCTAGATCATGAAAATGTATGAAAAATAATGTATCGTATTGTATCTTATTACAGGACACTTCTCAGCAGATTAAATGAACTTCGGATCCTCTCAATAAAGCATTTCACCCGATAAACGACCTCATACTTTAGGGGGCATCTGTTATAGACAAATTTGTGCCTTACAGCAACAAGCATGAATTGTCAATAATCCAAGGGATCCAAAGTTCCCTAAACATGATGTTCCTACCCCTAGAGGAACAAGGTCAGCAAACCAACAGCTCTCAGATCAGTTCTCCACCTGAAAACACTCAAAAACAAGCAATCCTGAAATCAAAGCAGGTGCTCCACTAGGTTTCTGCGCTGAAACTCAGTTGCTCCATGGTGTACCTGCGTTGCAAAGCAAGTGGAACAAAGGCGTTGTCGATATCAAATGTTTGTTTTGTCTCCCGACCTTGTTTAGATTTTGGGTGTATAATTGGGAAATGGTGGTGCAAATGTAAAGGTTGCTATTGTTGCTGTTTAGCTTTTTAATTAGCTTCATCTGGAGGATTCTTTGCAATTTGACCTCTCAGAGTTGTTCCCTTTGGCCTGAAACTGTCTTTCTCGAAAGTTATAGGAAGCCTTAAATGTTCTAAAATTCTTCCGTAGTACTTTTCCTAGTCTGGCTCTCCTTCATTTTTTCTGGGTTGAACAATTAGACCAGGCTCTCTAGGATCTTGGCCACCCCCTCTTGTTTTTTCGATGACGGAAAACCTCTCCGGTAACCTTTCTCTATTTTCCTGGCATGTGGAGGGGCGCGGGTTGCCTGCATAAAGACAACTGGCTGGATGAAAGTTATGAAGCCTGTCTTCACCACTGCCATTTTCTTCCATTTACATCAGCGCCTTACCTTTCTGACTCTGCATATTAATTTCATATGGATTTTGTCAGACAAAAAGTACCTTTATAGTTGGTCTCTTATCTTTTTTGGCCGATATCACACGATGTCTCCCTAGATTCTGTCAACTTTCAGCTATTGGGAATTAATTCACATCACCTGAACATTCCTCTCATTTTCTGGAATGTGTCTTGTCACCCATCTTCCCCTGCAACCAGCATATCACTGCACTTGATCCCACACATTTGGACCTTTACGTTATCTATCAGGGTTGTTGTGGCATTGACTTTCTTTTCTCGGCCTTGATGGAGATATCGTCTGACGTGTCTGCCTCATCTGCGCTGGTACGTGCTACCATTGAAGCGGAAACGCTCCATGGTGGAACAAGTCTCCAGGGTGACTGGCAGTCTACACTGGCCGAATTAATTATCTCTCCATCAACCCATCCAGCACGTGAGTATCAAGGTGGCGAATATGAATTACCACGACGTAAATATAAGCAGCGTCCTATAAAGACCATTCCGCCACCCTCTGCTATCAACCTTGATAGTGTATTCCTTTCTGATAGAATTGCCAGCCTCCAAAAACGTGCTCTAGTAGGACGCTGGTATTTCCCTGATATGGATGATACTCAGATGAGGAATTGGCTTGGATCTAAATGGAAATCCTTATTAGGTTATATTCCTACGATTGTTAGACTTATGAAAAATTGGTATAGCTTTCATTTTCTGAGTGTGGAAGATCTAGAGACAATTCAGACCCTACCATGGGTTCATGGTAAGAGCTTTCTGGCTCTTCATCACTGGTATATTGGATATAATCCCCTGCTCAACACCCCGTCCAATAAACTTATATGGGTAAAGCTACCTGGTCTTCCTATTGAATTATGGACGAAGGAGACTCTTACAGATATTGGAAATGCTATAGGGAAATTCGTCTATGTGGACCCGAAATGTCTTGGGGCAAAGGATAAAAGAGTGGCCTGGATTCTTATTGAAAAGGAATACCATGGAGGTTTTCCTGAACATATAGACCTTCACTGGGGAGATACCAATGTGCAACAGAGGTTAGATTTTTGGGGGGTCCCTTTCTGCTGCTTGACCTGTCACAGAACTGGTCATATCAAAGAGCATTGCCCTTTTCGTCCGGGTGGTCGACTACATGGAAGGAAGTTTCAGGAAAAATCCAATACAAAATCTTCCGGTAAAAATCAGTGGGAGGCTGAAGGATTAAGGAAGGCATCGTTTTGAAAGTCGATCTCCCCAGGTAATTCAAAATTCTCTTCCTCTCAGTTATCTCCTTCTCAAATTTCCAGGAGTTTTTTTCCGATTGCTGCTCCCTCTACATCCTACTTTCCCCGGAAATCAGAATCTCCACCTGGGAGAGTTTCTGCTCATCCTGTCCTCCCTCCCCCTCCTGAACCTTTTCCCTGTCAGGAAGTCCCTTCCCCTTCACCTATTCCACATCCTCTCTTAAATGCTCCGTCTTCGTCCCACATCACTTATATTCCTTCCCCCTCACCTCCCCCCGCCAGAGTTTCTCACTTATCAAAAGGAAAAGAACCTTGCATTACAGTCACCCCCCCAAATTCCCCCATCTCATCACCAACAAACTCTGTGGGAAGTGATCTGGACATTCTCCTCAGGAAAAAATCTCTTGGTCTACAACCTCTCACCATTCATAAACCTTTCTTGCCTTCTTCCCCTCATATTAGTCCAACCTCGGCTGCAAACATCACCATCAGAAGGAAGCAAAATAGGGGAAGCAGACACTTTCGCGGCAGGAAGAATTTCCCTCTAAATTTAAGTCTGGATTGTTCCCTCATAGACATTCCCATAATTGATCTCTCTTCCAATGGGCCTCTTAGAGCAAGTCAGCCTAATGACCTGTCATCATGACCCATATAATATCTATGAATATTAGGGGTCTGTAGAAATTTTGAATAATATGACACATATTCACAGAGATTATCCTGATTATACACTTATAAGCGGAACATGCATAATACATAACCTCCTCTACGTTGATCATCAATTTACAGAAGCAGAAACATTCACAGGCGTACATAGAAGCATCAATCACACATATCAACACAGTATTTTCCCGGGGAAAGCATCTCGCTAAAAACCCCAACTATCTGTATATTATAGTGATTGAATCATGTAACAATACATAGTACAATACTCCTCACAAGTACTCAGTACTATCTCCACATGCTACACACAATACAGCTCAGATCTGATCTCCAAATCTCCCCCGCTACTTGCCTGCCTCCACAGCTCAATACCTGCTCAAGAATGAATGAGAATGGTTTACCAAACTCGTATTTAACCTCCAAAGAATCACTCACACTGGGAAAGATGTGAGCAGAGGCTATAATACTTGGTATTGGCCAATTCATTGGCATACTCAATCCCTTTGATTGTGCAAATCCTCATGCAAAACTATAGTCACAACTGATAGCAATATGATCCTCTGACACCTGTCCCTGTTGAACTGAACATGCATTGACATGCAACTGAGTTAACTGATTTATTCTATAGTTGCATTATGATTTAATAATTATTTTAAGAACTCATCATTAGCCTATTTGCAGTTAGACTAATTACAACTAGTTTAACCAAGTCAAACTGAACACAACTCCATCAACTCCACCAAACTTAACTGATTGAGTTCTAACTGAAGTCATGCATGAAACAACTCAATTGACCCACAAAGAAAGCGTACTTCCTTTTGATAACTGCATTTTCCACATCTGTAGCTCAAACTAAAGTGCTCCAAGAGAATAAGATCAAGTTTATAGTCCAAATATTATTATGAGACAATAATATTTGACTTTTCTATTTTTGACAGCCAGTCCAAAAATAGACTTTGATCACTCCTTCTGCGATCACTCCTGCTGTGATCACTCCTATTGTGGTCACTCCTGCTGTGATCATCCCTGCTGTGGTCACTCCTGCTATGATCATCCCTGCTGGGATCCAAAAATAGAACTTGCGCCATAATTTGCCTGCGGACCCACTTAGTGAAGGCGACTCCTTTTCACTAAGCTCCATCATCTTGTTGCATTCTCAACAAGCATTTCTTGTTGCACACTTTTCAACACTCCCTCTCAACAAGAAAGGCTTCCTCACAAACCCGATCCTGTAACTCTGGAATGTTCTCCATGCAACACATCTAGCTGGTCCACTTGCTTTGTCATCAAAGTGTCTGACTACTATTGCCTTTGTCGACTAAAAACTCTGCATCTCTGTGCTCTTCAGTATCTGACTGCTCTAGCCTCTGTCACTTTGATCTCTGACTGCATCTGTGCTGCTACTAGTTCTATCTCCCAGCATTGCATCTGCACTGCACCTCCCAACTGACCTCCCTGTTGGGCTAGAAACACCCTCTGATGTTGAAGCTCTACCTGCTGCTGAAAAGTGCTCCCTCTCTGACATCTGCGCTACTGCAACATCTCCATGCATCTCACACCATTGCACACCCCTCTGTGCCACCTAGAACTATGCAAAACACGTGTGCCTCTCGCATTGTTGCAGCCTGCTAGCTATGTGCTGTCCTGGGATTCCTTGCACTGTCGCTCTCTCTGCCCCTCCATCCGCATCTGTCTCTACCCAATCAGTTAGTTCCTGCTACTACACATCGGGGCTCCTGTAGCAAGGTCTCATCCAAGAGGTTGGGTACTTCAAGGATCCTGCCCCTCCTCCTTGGGATGATCACTCCACATCGCCCCACCTCCTACCTGGAGGTATGGCTGCATGTGATCCCTCAGCCCACCTAGCTCGAAGTTTCCCCCTACTGGAGGTCTCTCGATGAGTAGATGTCTCTACTCGATCTCCTCTCAACTTCCCTTGTTGTGGCTGCTCCACAACCTCCTGAAGCTTCTACACCAATTGTGGCTCCTCCACAATCGTCTGAGACTTCTTCTAGCTCTGCATGTTGAGAGGTAATATACGCCCCCTCTCAACCACCAAGTCTCCATCAGTTGCCTCGCTGCTCAAGGCTTTGCATGCATCTTGAACCTCAAGAGCATACAGGTTCTTGACCCGTGAACCAATTTGCTTTACCTATCTAGTGATGATGTGTCTAAGGAAAACCTTTCCCTTACTGAAGACTACATCATAGCCTCCGTCTTCCAGCATCACGATCGACACCAAGTTTCTCTTCAGTCTTGGTACATACTTGACATCGGTCAAGGTAAGGCGAGCTCCATGCTCACTCTGGAAAATAACCGTGCCTACACCTGAGACACTATACTTCTCATCATTACTCATCCCTATGATTATCTAGAGATCTTTCTCCTCCAAAGTACTGAACAAACTGTTGTCACCGGTCATGTGGAAAGAAGCTCCACTGTCAAGAAACCAACCACTTCCCACCATGGATGAAACCATGCATGCGAAGAGTGTGAAGTCCAACTCAAACTATGAAGCAGGTGAGGCTGCCTGACCTTCAGATCCTTCCTCGGATCCCTTCTTAGACTTCTTCTTTGGGCAATTAGTAGCATAATGGCCCAACTCATGACAACGAAAGCATCGCACCTTTGACTTGTCAACCTTCTTCCCATCATTGGAAGAACTGGATTCGGAAAGAGAAACCTTCCCCTTCCCCTTCTTCACCTTACTCGCTAAGGCATCGTTCTCCTCATCCTGCATGGATGAAGAATCGTCTCTGGTGCTCCATCTAATCTCCTCCTACACAAGATCTGACCAAAGTCTCTCCCATCCTGGCAGTTTCTCCCTTCCATTCACCGAGTCCTGGTAGCTATGCCAACTCTTAGGAAGGTCAAGGAGTGCTAGACTCACCATCCTCATCCGACAATCACCCCCACACTTCCCAGCTCATCCCGGCATTGGATGAACTTCGTGAGTTACCTGGGCATACTGTCTCCATTCTCACACTTAATGTTTCTCAGTTTATCTCTTGCTTTGGAATTAAATTCTAATTCCACCAGCTCAAAACTCAACCGCTTCCGATCTAGAATTCGTGAGAACAAATTATTTCTTGTACAAAGATCGACTGTATGGGCATTCACCAGATATCTCACTTTCCAAAAGAAGGATGAATCCAGAGGCTAGCTGGCCTAATCACAGACTCTGCCTGAAGAAATAAAATGTAAACACTTTCTGAATAATAGATCCAATGATCAATCCTCGCTTGACATCCTGTAAAAATCTCTTCTACAAATCAAGTAGCTTTGATACCATGTAGAAATTTTGAATAATATGACACATATTCACAGAGATTATCCTGATTATACACTTATAAGCGGAACATGCATAATACATAACCTCCTCTACATTGATCATCAATTTACAGAAGCAGAAACATTCACAGGCGTACATAGAAGCATCAATCACACATATCAACACAATATTTTCCCGGGGAAAGCATCTCGCTAAAAACCCCAACTATCTGTATATTATAGTGATTGAATCATGTAACAATACATAGTACAATACTCCTCACAAGTACTCAGTACTATCTCCACATGCTACACACAATACAACTCAGATCTGATCTCCAAATCTCCCCCGCTGCTTGCCTGCCTCCACAGCTCAATACCTGCTCAAGAATGAATGGGAATGGTTTACCAAACTAATATTTAACCTCCAAAGAATCACTCACACTGGGAAAGACGTGATCAGAGGCTATAATACTTGGTATTGGCGAATTCATTGGCATACTCAATCCCTTTGATTGTGCAAATCCTCATGCACAACTATAGTCACAACTGATAGCAATATGATCCTCTAACACCTGTCCCTGTTGAACTGAACATGCACTGACATGCAACTGAGTTAACTGATGTATTCTATAGTTGCATTATGAGTTAATAATTATTTTAACAACCCATCATTAGTCTATTTGCAGTTAGACTAATTACAACTAGTTTAACTAAGTCAAACTGAACACAACTCCATCAACTCCACCAAACTTAACTGATTGAGTTCTAACTGAAGTCATGCATGCAACAACTCAACTGACCCACAAAGAAAGCGTACTTCCTTCTGACAGCTGCATGTGCCACATATGTAGCTCAAACTGAAGTGCTCCAAGAGAATAAGATCATGTTTATAGTCCAAATATTATTATGAGACAATAATATTTGACTTTTCTATTTTTGACAGCCAGTCCAAAAATAGACTTTGATCACTCCTGCTGTGATCACTCCCGCTGTGATCATCCCTGTTGTGGTCACTCCTGTTGTGATCACTCCTACTGTGATCATCCCTGCTGGGATCCAAAAATAGAACTTGCACCATAATTTTCCTGCGGCCCCACTTAGTGAAGGCGACTCCTTTTCACTAAGCTTGTTGCATTCTCAACAAGCATTTCTTGTTGCACACTTTTTAACACGGTCTAGGGGCAGACCCTAAATTTTTAGCCCTAAAGGATTTGTTCTTATCTACTCACTCCAATATTCTCCTCATACAGGATACAATGCATGGACTTTTTGATACTATATCTTATTTCAGGTGAATGTTCCCCTCCTAGCACATTGTAGCCACAGAGTCAAATGGCCAGTCAGGGAGACTTGCTGTTTTATGGGATCCTGTTTCGATATCGGCAAAAGCTTTCCGATGTTTTGTTGGTATCCTGTTACTAGCAAACTTTCGTGGCATTTCTGGAACCATCCATATACTAAATGTATATGCTCCTTATAAGGACCGTTACTCTTTCTGGAACCGATTCCTTTCATCTGAAATTATGGAGATAGATTCACTGCTAATAGCTAGCGATTTGAATTGTACCTTGAGTAGTGATGAAGTTTGGGGAAGGGGCAAGAAGGCTAACCCATTGGCTGGACTTATAAAAGATGTTATTCTTCATCATAATTTTGTTGATGTCTGTCCTCCTAAAATTGACCTAACTTGGGACAATGGAAGATTTTGTTCCTCCTATCTAGCCAAAAGGCTAGATCACTTTTTGTTCCATGAAAAGTTATTGGATCGCTTGGGCACTCCAGTTTCGAATATTGTCAATAGTTTTACCTCTAATCACAGACCAATTTCTCTACAGTGACAAAAACAAGGTATCAAAAAGGGCCTTCCTTTCAAATTCAATAGAGTCTGGTTGGAGGAAATAGAGTTTAATGACCTTGTTCAAAATTCATGGCTTTGCTGCTCTCCTCTGGATGACTCATCTCCTTTGCAGAACCTTTTGGACAATCTAGCCTCCCTCAAGAGCATAGTCAAATCCTAGCAAATTAGTAAGTTAAAGTCAAATAGGAAAGCTCTGGGAGATAAACAAAAGGAATTGGATAGAATTGTTTGTAGAATGTCTGTAAATTGCCTACCTTTAAAGTTACGCTATCATATAAAGGAGCTGGAATCCAAGAAACACAACCTACTTTCCATAGAAGAAGCCTCATGGAGATTAAAAAGTAGAGCCATATGGTTAAAGGAAGGAGACAGGAATACCAAATTCTTTCATAGATATGTTAACAAAAGGAGAAAAATCAATACTATATGGGAGATAAAACATGAGGATGGTAATATGTTACATTCTCAGGAAGATATTACAAATGTAGTTGTGAGTTATTTCCAAAAATCATACAAAAGGAATGAGAACTGCATGGTTGAAGACATTTTCTGGGGTATTGATCCTTTTCCTACCATGTTCGATGATGAACAAAATGATTGTCTCTATTAGCCTGTCACAGAGGATGAACTTTTGTCTATAATGAAATCTTTTAAGAAAGACAAAAGTCCAGGCCCAGATGGATGGACGATAGAATTCTTCATCCACTTTTTTGATCTTGTAAAAACAGATTTACTAAGTATGGTGGAAGAATCAAGAATGTCGGGCAAAATTCACCAGCACATTTCATCAACCTACATTGCCCTCATTCCAAAAAAGAAAAAAGCCTCCTCTTTCTTGGATTTCAGACCAATTTCTCTGTGCAATGCAATTTATAAAATTATCTCTAAGATCATTGCTGGCAGAATCCGAGGTATCCTATCTAAATTCATTACACAGGAACAACATGGCTTCCTTCAAGACAGGAATATCCATGATGTGGTTGCAAACACACAGGAAAGTTTGCATTCTTTACATTCTAAAAAGCTTGATGCTGCAATTTTGCAAATTGATCTCAAGAAGGCATATGACTGTCTTGACTAGGGTTTTCTAAGATGTTTACTTTCTAAAATCGGCCTTAAATATCAGTGTTCAAATTGGATCATGGCCTGTGTCGAAAATGTTAACTTTGCTATCCTAATCAATGGATACCCATCTTCTTTCTTTTCTGCGGCTAGAGGTCTGAGATAGGGGTGCTCCCTCTCCCCGCTCCTTTTTATCCTAGCAATGGATTCACTAAGTTTACATATAAAAAGAGCTGTCATAGAGGAGCGTAGCCGTCCCATGATGATCAGCAGAAGAAATTACATTTCTCACAGCCTATTTGTGGATGACATTCTGATTTTTGGAATGCTTTGTCATCTCACCTGGAGTTGTATTTATAACATATTGAAGAATTTTCAAAAAGCTACTGGCCTTCAAATAAATGAAAGCAAATCCATTTTCTATCATGGGGAATGTGACAAGGAAATCATTGATTACTTGAAGAAATTGTATAACATAGAAGCGAGGCCCATAAAGGAAGGCATGAAATATCTCGGATATCACCTCAAACCTTCCTGCTATACGAGAGAGGACTGGTAATGGATCTCTGATTGTTATTTCCAAAGGATATCAGGCTGGGAAAATAAGTGCCTGTCTATGGCAGGAAGGGCAGTTTTAGCACAGTCTGTGCTAGCACAACTGACTGTGTATTGGGCCCATCTGTTTTATATTTCGACAAGTATTATTACTTTGTTGAACAAAATGACAACAAATTTCATCTGGGGTGGATGCAAAGAAAAAAGGAAATATCATCTGACAAAACTCTCAAATATTACTCTTCCAAAGGATCTAGGAGGCTGGGGAATCATGGATCTTCAGAAATTTGGGATGGCCTTGTTATGCAAATCTCTTTGGAGGAGTATTTTCGGGGACGACTTATGGAGCAGATCCATAAGGAAAAAGTACATGGGCAATAAAAATTTCTCTTTCTGGTACAGGAAAGGTACCATAGGGTCCCCACATGGCTCTGCCATCTGGCAGAGCTTTTGTAAAATTGAGTCTTTTTTCTCCAAAACCTCTCTTGGAGCTTACAGAATGGAAACAGTGTGTATATTGGTTTTGATCCTATATTGGGAGCAGGGAAAGATCTTATTATACCTCCACAAATCAAAAATGCCTTCCATCGCTCGGGGATCTTTACCTGGAGTCAAGTTATTGCAGGATGGCAGGGTCCTTCTCCCATTTGGAAAGAAGCCTAAGAGCTGGGCCTAAAAGGTTTTTTGGCTTGCCAATGGAATAAGACCCTGATGCTCATGAGGAATATCGGCTGGAAGGGAAAAATGGGTAAGGATAACATATGTGTAAAGGATATCTACTCATCCTTGACCAAAAGCCAATTTTCTCTATCAATTTATCATTTCCGTTATCCATTATGGAAAATAGGAGCCCCTAACAAAATTATCATTTTCTCCTGACTAGTCTACCATAACAAAAACCTCACATGGGAAAATCTGCAAAAGAGACAATGGATAGGACTGGGTTTATGCCTAATTTGCAAAGCTGAGGGGGAAAATAATTATCACATGTTCCTTAAATGCAGATTCACCGTTCACCTATGGAGGAACCTATCATCTTATTTTGGTTTTAATTTTATGCTACATTCCTCCGTGAAAGAGTCACTTGAATGGTGAAGCACTCAGAAAACATCATGGAGATCCATTCCACAACTTGTTTTTTGGACAATTTGGAAGTGGAGAAACAAGTAATTGTTTCAAAACATACAGGAAGATTTTCAGTTAGTTTTTGAGAAGATCTTCTCGCTCTATATTTCACTATCGCCAAAGATCATACAACATAAAAAAAATGATCAGGAAAGATAAAATTTCCGAAATGAGTTTCCCTAGGGATTTTTTCGATGGGGAAGCACAAAACGGGATATGTGCCTGCGATATTTTCATTTCTACAAAAGAAGATTAGAATTTATCCATTTACTGGAATGGTGGGAAAGGCACAAACGAAAAAGCTGCAGCAATCACACTTTCAGGCCTCCTTCATCTTAGCACCTTCCTAAATATTCCGTCTCTTCAGATCTATGGTGATTCTAAAATCATAATTGATCATGTCACTGGCAAATTTTCCATAAAAAATCATTTACTAATAGGATGGATGAACATAATCGATTTTTTTTGGAAAAGGAGAAAGGATTATTCTATAAAACATGTGGACAGATCACAAAATACTCATGTAGACAGCTTGTCAAAGAAAGGGCTTCTAATTCAATCGAGCAAATGGAAAATGGATATTCTCCTAGGTAACACCACATTCCAGATTGAGGATTTCTCCCTCCTTGGAACATAATCTTGTTTTTCTGTTTCTCTTTGCCCCTGCTTATTTTGTTTTTCTTTTTGTGCTAGAAAAATGGATCCCTCATAATTCCCTCAACAAAGCATATTTTTCATCTTTATAGGTGATGTTCCTTCAATAGGGATTATCTCACTCATGCCAAATTTCTAGCCATTTCTTCTGCTTTCATACATATTCCCACTGCTTTTGTCACATATCTCAGTTTATTACCCTCCTTGCACTGCTTTCAGGAGGTAATGCTTTGATGAGGAATGCTTATAGACTTTCATAGTATATGTATTAGTTTCAGTGATTTCTGCGAGACTATATGTAGTATGTGACTCATATGATATTAATATAAAATCTTGCTTTTTTCGTACTTAAAAAAAACAAAACAAAACACTTGGCCACTATATATAGATAAAGTTAGTTGGATGAGTTTCAACAACATAAGTAAAAAAATAAATGGAGCAACCTAGTAATAACCCAAAGTTTGGAAAATATAGATTGTAATGTATGTTGTTGAATAGAGAATCAAACTTAATTGATTTTTTTGGTTGATGAGATAGATAAACAAATCTAACACATTATCTTTTTATTTTAACATTTAATTAAATTTTATATAATTATATGTTATTATTTATAATATAAATATATATTTAATATAATTTAATATTATTATTTTTAATATAAAATTGTTATTATTTTTTTTGAAAAATAATTATTTATTATTAATTAAAATATATAATTAAAAAGAATGCAACACATGCCATGATTACCTATTATTTTTTATTTTTGACTAAATCTCATAATTTTTCTCAAACTTTACTATATTAAAAGAAACATCTTTTAATTTAAAGTATTTGTTCATCATTATTACAAACCTAATAACATTAGAAATAATATTCTTAATTAGAGATACTTTAACTTTAATACAAACTAAAAACACAGTGCAATTAAAGTACAATTAACACAAATATATATAGTACGAGTAACAAAAATATTTAGAGTAAGGTAAAAATTAAATAATGTTTAAAAAACTCATATTAGGTTAATTAGGTTTTAAAAAATTATATCATTTTATATATAAAAGAAAAAGAGAAAATAAGTAAGTTTGATAATGGTTTTTTTTGGGTTAATTTTGATGAGTTATTTATGAAAGTTAATACCATTCTAGGCCTATTTTAATTTGGATGTACTTTGAGAGGGATTCAATGTCTCGAGGTATAAATCTCTTTTTTTAGTGTAAAATTTGAGTAAATCTCTGTACCTCGAGAGATTTAATCCTTCTGGGTGCTTTATAAATCCATGTTAAGATGATTCTAGATTGGTTATATAATACTATATAATATCTATACTTATATCTATGTGTCTGTTTCTTATTCTCTCTCTATCTCACTCCCCAAACATACACACTCTGTCCCTCTCTCTTCCCCTTCTCTCTCTCTCTTTCTCTCTCTTCCACTTCTGTCCCTCCCTCTTCCTGTTCACCTCTCTCTCTTCCCCTTCTCTCTCTCTTTCTCTCTCTTCCACTTCTCTCTCTTCTCCCTCCGAGTGCCCTCTCTCCTTCACTGTCTCTCCATCACTCCCTTGTCACTCCCTCTCTCTCTCTACTTTTCTCCGTCTATGCCTTTCTTCTTCCTTCCCTCTCTCTCCCTCTCCAAATCCATCTCTATCTCCTTCTCTCTCTTGAGTCTTCTCTTTCCCTTTATCTCCCACTTCCCTTTGTCTCGCCCCCATCACTCTCTCTCTTTCTCTCTCCATCTCTGTGCCTCCCCCTCTCTCTCCCCTCCATCTCTGTGCCTCCCTCTCTCTCTCTTGCCCTTCTCTCCCTATCTCTCTTCCCTCCTCTTCTCTCTCTTCCCTCCTCTCCTCTCTTTCTCGCTCTTTGTCCATCTCTCCCTTGCCACTCCCTCTCTCTTTCCACCTCTATCTCTAGATGTCTTTGTTCTTCCCCCCCTCTCTCTCTGCCCTCTAGCTTTGTCACTATCTCCCTCCCTCTCTCCCCCTCCCCCTCTCTTCCCTTCACTTTGCTTGTTGTCATCTCTTGGATCTTTAATTAAGATGAATCTATGTTGGTTCTTACTAACACTATTTGTATTATATAAATTTCACATCTTTAAATATAAAAGTATTCTCAATTTTAATTTTATTAAAACATTAATTTAATTTCTTTGGGAATATTTTTAGTAGTGAGGATGGAGAGTTTAGATATATCTCAAAAGTAATTATAACCTTTTTATTTTTAGCTTCAATTAAAAAAATGTTATAAAATAAAATTAAAATAAAATATTTTTATTGTGAAATAAGTATTGATTTTTTGGCATGTGATATTAATAAGCCATGGTATTGTAACAAAGTCTAGTTACAAGTTAATAATATCCATGGTAAAGTGGGGGTGAATATCCATGGTTAAGAATCTTGTCATATTGCTATAAAATATTTTGATTGTGAAATAAGTTATCATTTTTTGACATGCGGTATTGATAACCCATGGTATTAGCCCATGCTATTGTGACAAAGCCTATTTACAAGTTAATAATATCCATGTGGGGATGAATATCCATGGTTAAGAATATTTTTGTATTGTTATAAAATATTTTGATTGTGAAATAAGTTATGTTTTTTGGGCATATGGTTTTGATAAGTCATGGTATTGGCCCATGGTATTGTAACAAAACCTAATTTTTACAAGTTAATAATATCCATGGTAAAGTGGGCGTGAATATCTATGGTTAAAAATCTTGTCATATTGTTATAAAATATTTTGGTTGTGAAAATAAGTTATGGTTTTTGGGCATGGGGTATTGATAAACCATGGTATTGTCACAAACACTCTTCACAAATTAATAACAAAATCAAAATATAACAAATTGCATTTTATTATTTTCACTTTTTATTATTAATTGAACCAACATTTAAATGTTTGCCATTATCACCCATCACTGTTATTTTTTTTTTTATAATTAAACTGACATTTGGAATTTTAAATTGTTTACAAACTTACATTACATCTACACATCTGCTCTACTCTATACAGAATTATAAACCCTAAAAAAATTTATGCCTGATAAAAACATGTATTGATAAAAACATGTATTAACTTGAATGGGACATGGATGGATAAAAGAACATGTATTAACCTGAATGAGACATGGATAAAAGTGAAATGACCATTTTGCATTGCTGGTTACTTATACCAATTGAACACGCAACAATGACCAATAACATCTTCTGCTTTCAATCCACGCTACCATTAACATTTACTTCTGTCGGTAGATGCCCAATACACGTCAAATTTCAAACAATATTGAGTTGATTTTACACATTAGGTTTTACGCTGTTCGCATCTGTGCCGTTGCGGTCGTTGTCTTTTTAGTAAACACTCTGGTCAAGTTGTGGAACAAATATATTAGCCTATGCGTTTAAACAGAAGCCAGCAAAGAATCTACGGTGAAACTTCAGACATTAAAGAACATAAAAGTTTAAACGTGATAGGATTTCCATTTTTTTCTTAATGATTTGGAATTTTGTTGGGAAGCGTGAGCGGAATTATAATAATTTTTTAATGGTTAAATTTATATTTAATCTTAATCTTAATCAATATTACCATTTTAATATAGTTAAAAAAAATGATAATTAAAAAAATCCAAAATCCGGTGTATTATACTTCAGTTCAACATCCCGCAACACCTAACTGAAGAAATCTATAGGCTGCTCATGGTCTTCCTTATTTTTTTGAAGTAACACAATAACTATAGTATGGGGGGAGGAAAAATAAAAGATGTAAAATGTATTAGAATAGTTCAGGATGACTAACACCAGAGCCTCTATAAAAGATCTCTTGATTCTAGAGAAGGATTCTCAGTAATCTGGGCTCTGGGCTCCACTTTACTTTGTTCTCTTTCTTCAACATCTTTGTAATGCCCTTCAATATCTCTGCATAGTTACGCACAAACCTTCTAAAGCAATTAATCCTCCCCAAGAAGACTTGGACCTCCTTCTTTTTCCTCAGTAGGTAGATGTGATTAATAGCATCCATCCATTTAGGATCTATATGTGCTTTTTTTTGTGCTACGGTGTTCCCCAAAAACTTGCCTTCGCTGAAAGTGAACTGGGATTTCTTAGGATTTAGGGAGAGCACATACTTTCAACACTTCTCAAAGGTGAGCTTCAGATGTTCAATGTGATCCTCATCTGTTTTGGAGAAAACAATGATATCATCCAGATAAACCACCAAAAAATTGTCTTTCTCTCCCACAAATGTTATATCCATTGCCCTCTAGAAAGTTGCTCGTGCATTTATTAGGTCGAATGGCATCCTTGCGTACATTGAAGTCCGCCAACGTGTAGTGAATGCAGTTTACTTTTAATCCCCAGGATGCACTGCTACTTGGTTATATCCTAAAAAGCCATCCATCATTGACATCCGATTAGAGCCAACTACCTTTTGTAGAATGTGGTACATTTTCGGCAATGGGTAGTTGTCCTTCAAATAAGCTTTTTTTAGGTTCCTAAAATCTACAAACTGTTTGATTTCTCAATTCTTATTTCTAATAGGAACCATATTGGAAACCCATTTTGAGTACCTCAGTGGTACAATGATCTTAGCTTGTAGCAATTTCTTGATTCCCTTCTCTATGGATGGGAGTAGAAGTGGATTGATTTGTCTGAGTTTTTACTTACAAGGGTTCATATCGTTCTTTACAGGAATCTTATGTTGCATAATATTTACTGCAGAAGTTTTCAAATCATCATAAGGCCAAGAAAAAACATCTTTATAGGTTTTTAAGAGGTTCAAGTACGTTTGTTTGTACCGATGAGGGATCTATTTTGACAATTTAATCATTCAGGGTTCATCTTCTGAGCATATTTTTCAATCCTCCACTTGTTCATCAGCTTCCTATTCAGCAGGTTTAGAAGCCACATCATTGGCTTTGAATAAAATTTCCAAAGGAACTAGACCCCATGGAATGGAATTTCCCTTCAGTTGTAGAACTTTATGTCCTACTATGTTTTCCTCCCATGTAGTCGGTTGTTCTTCTATCACTTCTTCTTCTTTTTCTTCTTGGTCAATCACAGAGTTTGAGAATTCCCTGATGACTTCCATGAAGCGTTTAATTTGCTCATAATCCTCAAACACTTTCCAGTGCTTCACATTGTCGATCACTGAGGTTCTGTATCTAACTTCAATTTTATACCTGAGCAGAGGATTTTGTGGTGGCTTGAAGTTGCTGGAAGCTATAGCTAAAGAATCATCCATTCGATTTCCTTCTCTGGGAAAGAATTGAACATTAAAAGATGAGAAGAAGTTTTCAATCAAGTCCCAAACTTCATTCCTATAAGCCCTCAGCTAGGGGTGCTTGGTTTGGCATTGGTCGTTGATTTTCTTGACTACTAGTTTAGAGTCCCCAAACACGGTAAGGAAGTCAATGTTTAGATTCTTTGTTGCTTGCAGGCCCAACAACAATGCTTCATATTCTGCCACATTATTAGTGGCCTCAAATTCCAATTTGAAGGAGAGGGAAATTAAGCTACCTTATGGAGATATCAACAATACCCCTGCCCCATTTCCTTCTTTAGAATTGGCACCATCAAAACACAACTTCCATACCTTGCTATAATCTTTGAGCTGTCTGTCTGACTTGGCTACAGGTTGTATCCGTGTTTCTTCTAGAATAAATTCATCTTCTTCCAGCATAAAGTAGGAGATGTCCCTTTCTGTCTTATACACAGGTGCATTTTTTGAACAATCAAATCTTGTGATTGTTTTTACAAATATGGATTCTCTGTACAATCTCCCTTCCTCTCCACTAAAGATAGGAATGGTAGAATAAGTTAGATCCATCTTGATGGACCCTCCAATATTGGATCCCCAAGACCTCGACAGAAGCATACCAAATCTTGTAGGGATGTCTGCAACTATGATGTCCATCATCACACTTTTCGTTGTGATCTGGGCCAAATTCACCACCAGGTCTTTCATCATCCCCAAGCACTTGACCCTCTTAGAGTCAAAAGAAAAGAGATATTTATAAGGTCTGGTTATCTATAGACCCAGATATTCCATCATTAATAATGGCATCAAATTATGAGAATCTCTTGAATCCAACATGTAATTATGGAGCAGGAGGTCATGTACTAGTAGAGTGACATAAAAAGGTAGGGCAAAGGGATCTTGTTCCTCAACATGAAGTCCAAATACTACCATTGGCCTCTCTTTTTACAGGTTTAGACTATCAAGTGGTTGGAATGAAGCGGAAGGAAATAGAAACTGGGAGACTTGGGCCTTGTAGGTGGGTTGTTTCAAGAGCTAAGACAATGGGACTGGGATCTTGAATTTTTCAAACTCTTTTTGAAGGCTAAAGATGGTAGGGCCTTTCTCTGTAGTGGTAATTTCTACAAGCTCCCTTTCTTTTTCATGAGTGAGTCTAGTAGGGGGAGGTGATTTATCTTCTTTGACAACTTCAGGCTTATAGTTGTTCGAATGAGAGGACTTTTTCTTTCTTAGAATGATTGGATCTATGGGTCCCTTCCCCTTGTCAGCATACTTAGAAGGCTCCTAGGAAGAAGTACCTTCATTTTGATCTGGTGCTCTTGATATCTTTCTAGATGATCACATATCGTACTTCTTGTGTAGTTGAGCCTGCAAGAAGTCATCGAACTATTTGCATTATTCATCGATCTCGTCATCATCTAATGTGGCATGAAGTTACTCCTCCTCTTCATATGTTCTGAGTTCCTTTCCCTCATCAGAGAAAGAGGAATACATGTTCCTCTAAACATCACCTATATCTAGTGTTAGCTCCTTCGAATCATCTTCTATATACAATGGAGGATGGATATGGTCTTGTTTCTCTCTCCTCTCCCTTTGCATTATCTGTAGGGGAGGCCTTCTATATTGGGGATTAAAACCCCAATTAGTAGCTGGGAAGTTATGTCTTTGAAGGCTTTTATTCTCTAGCTCCATTTTTGTCGATTTTCTTGATAAGTTCTTTATCAACTTATCCATCTCCTTTATCCTATGTTCTTGAGATTCTCTTCCTTGACTTGAGGAAGATGCCTCCTCTTTCCCCCTTTTCTTATCTCAAAATTCAGTTCTGTTTCTTGACTTCCCAGTGGAGGTGAAGTTTGCTTCTACTTCAAGGGCATCAGTTTGGATCTTGTGCAAGGTGGGAGACTTCCTTTCTCTGAGAGTAAAACCAAATTCTGAATCAAAGGCCCCAAAAAAGACTACTCAGGTAGCAGCTTATGGAGGTTTGATTTCAGTAGGCAGATTGTTCTACAGTTTATTAAATATTTTAATAAAATCTAAGATATCCTCACCAAATTTCTTCTTGATAGCATTGAACTTTGTGAGAATGTACCCATGGTCTCTCTTCTCACCCCATTTTTGCAAAAAGGAGTTCTCCATTTCTTCCCAAGTATTAATGGTAGCATTTGGAAATGATTTAAACCATTTCTTGACTTCCTCATCCAAAGATTGGATGAAAAGTCTCAACACTACATCTTGGTGTTCAACATTTAGATTCTCTGAAAAGGCACAAAAAATTTCTATATGCCTTTGTGTTGTTACATCAACTTCTTCATTATACTTGGGCAGGAGCTTGAGATAGTCTTGTGTCATAGCATTCAAAGGTTGGGGAAAATTTAAGGGGGCATATTTGTTTAACAAGAAGCCTCAGACAAACATTTGGATCAGAGGTGGTGGTGCTTGAATTACTAGAGGAGCATGAGGTATTATCAACGGTAAGACAATTGACTGACAATGGAATGAGAAACTCTTCACACTGTGGGTAGGGATGCTTTGGAGTTTATCTTTGATCTCCTCAACTTCTTCTTTGATCTTTAGGGATGCAGTACTGAGCAGATGACCACCTTCTAGAGGATATACCAGGACTCTAGGAGGAAATTCAGAACAATGAATTATGGTTTTCTAAGAATTGGATGAGGAGGTTTCAAGAAATGAAGACATAGTAGGATCAATGTTTGGAGTCTTTTCTTTCCAAATCCTTCTGGATATTATTATTTCTAGGTCAGATATGGACAATGTCTTTTGCTGAGAAGTATATGATTGGGTATGGGGCCTATTATAATCCAAGGTGATTAAATAGACATATAGACAATGGAGTCACCAAGATGTTTATAATAAAATTCAGACAGTGGAGTCACCAAGGTGATATATCTTCAACCCACACTTCCCTTGCTCACTTAACAAAGGGATTGTAAATATTTGTCATACCTAGGGAAAAGTATTTCAATTTCATTCCCCGGAAATGACACCAAAAAGATGTTGTCTCGTTTTCTAGCACCTGTAGCACAAGTGCTTCAGGAGATATGAAAGCTTCCTAGAGACAACCCCTGGGTTGATTGTAGACTAGTGCCTAGGACATATTAAAGAGTGCTTGGCATATTTATATTAAAGACTTTCAGCACTTCAATTTTTCACATAAATATAAATGAGTTTGATTTAGAATCATTCATAAAGATACCAAATAGAAAGCAGTTTGTACACAGGAGTATTCAGAAAATAATCTTCGACTTAAGTTGGAAAAATTGGACTTAGAATTTGCAGAGATTTAGTTGTTGAGACATATGTAATGGAGGAAGATAGTAGAGGAGAAATCCATTGTATAGAGCTTAAGACATAAGAATTCTATATGTCAATACTCAGAGAGAAACAAGAGAGAGAGGAATTCTATGAACTGCTAAGATGCATGGAGCACTTTTTAAAGACTCTATTTCCACCTTGAAATAGGCATTATCCATCAATATTTTGATTTAAATGAACCTACATCTGAAGGGAAATACAACTAGCTTCTACTTTGACATGCAATCTCTAAAGAATTATGAACATATATGAAAGACAAAGGGAGAAGAACATGCTGCAATCCAAATAAGTTGGAATCACCCGAAACTTTGTATTAATCTCATGAAGAAAACCAGCATACATCAAACTTCAAGCAGGCCTTTAGGAAAACAGGAAAGGTCTCGTAGGAGAGAAGTCTTTCCAAAAATTCTGAACCTTTGTTAAGTGTTTCTTCCTTCCTTTTATAAGGAGAGGGAGAGCTTGGAAATCAGTTACAAAAATATCTCAGGCGTGAGCATCTAGTTGTTTGCTTGACTAGCTGTCTCGATGTGCAAGCTTTTTCGCCTCGAATTGTTACAACAGAAAGATGCCTTTCTTTAAAATAGAATAACAAAAACAATCAAAATCAACAAAACATAATTAATCATGTGAATTGAAATGATGGTCTTGTAAAAATATCTCCACACCACTTCCTTTATCAGCCTCTGGTCCAACCATGTTTATGCCACATTACGCCTTATACTCTCTCAACCAGTTCCCTGTCACTTTCAGTCTTAACAGATTTAATTCTTCACTTATAGGAATTAGGAGCGGTCACCCATGATGGCCATAACATATTCTGAGCACAAATGCCAACTCATTCGTCCCCTTCCTACCTTTATCAATCTATCGAAACTGAATAGGCCCTGTGAAATGATCATTGAGTTGTATCAGAGCTCAAAGATTAGAGGTTTTAAACTAAACAACCTTAACAAAACTACAAATGTCGATCTTTGATTTCCCCATTTTCCTTAGCCTTGGGGATTAGGTGGAAACTATATGATAGAGGCTTGGGGACTCAAGGTCCAAGCCTTTAGGAGCTTAAAACCCTTTATCGGGGATGCGGGGCCAATTCTTTGAATCATTACATTACTAACGGTCCCCATGTGTAACACATAGGACCAAACACTTATGCACCTAGGACCCCTTTGGAATATTGAAGTTTGGATATCGGGGATTTCACAACCTTGTCTTTGGCTGCACACTCCCAAAACTTGTGATTACGATGCATGACATGGCTCGATCCACGTGTAGAGCAAATGAGGGAGGGCCAGCACGAATGTTTTAACACAAAAAACTTTAACAATCTTTCTCTGCTCAATAAAAACCTTTATCAATTCCTCCTCCTAACCATTTGTTTTGATGCATAAGGCACATATATCGATGCGACCTGCCTTATGCCACCTTTTCCCATTGCCTTAGGCCCACGGTATCAAGATATCACAATCGGTGATTTCTTAACATTGCCTTTGGTTGCACCTTCCAGAATTTGCGATCATCGAATGCCGATCACATTTTGCTACTTATCTCTTGGTTCTTCAGCTCTTCCAGTGACCATAGGTCAACCCCCATATCAGAGCCCCACCAATGAGAGGTTTTCAATCGACGATTCCACTTTGATGCACAACACGTTGCAACCTCCGATTGATGATATCTGATGTGTGACGTCATCACTACCACATGTCACCTTATGAGTGGTGACATGTGTCACCCTTTTTTGGTCTCATATCACCCCTAAAAATGTTGAATCTTCTTGCCATTTGTCCATCGTACTGCCATGTCATGATGACGTCAACAACCACGCGGCCCTTATCTGATCTAACCATGTGTTAGCAAGTGTCATGTATCAGAACCAATCATGTGTATCCATGTTTCTTTTATCTGATCCAATGATGTTCAACCACGTGGCCTCTTGGAGGATAGAGAAAAGGGCCTGCCCTGCCTTGGTTTTGCAACGAATTTCTTTGTTAACCTGTATTGGTGCTTTTCCAGTGGTTTAACACTATTTTCACTTTGCCGACATTTTCAACACTGTCGGTGCTTTCCATATCGCAAATTTCTTTGATTCGTAGCATTTTCATGTCACAACATTCTTTGATATGTGATTATCGATTTAATACGTGTCATATGCCCTGATCGTTGATATGACCATTCAGCTCTGATCACCGATCTCCAATATCGTTGATATGCTCTGATGTGCCATATGCCTTGGAACTTCAATCTTCGATTTCCGATATCAGCAATCAGAGATCACTGATTTTCTTTGACCTCCACTATCGCTGCTTTAAAAAACTCTAATAAGTGGGATACGAGGTTTATACTTTCATTTTTTTTTTTTCTAGCTTTTGAAGGAGAACTTTGATTTGCTCTAACTTTTGATTATGGGGTCCACATTAGAGGAATTTTGAGGTCTGAGGAAGGAGAACACTCCACAAGCCATATGCTTGTACATACAATAATTCTTGACATCTCTCCATGGGGAGTCTCTAGCCTTTATATAGGCCTCATACATACAATACCATGGGTCATTACCATGGTTCTATCAATACCATATATCTAATACAATGGGCTTATTACATTATTGCTAACTACTTGTGGTCCCTTACATGATGCGGGTTAACCACTTTATTTATTAACTATGGCACATCCCATTATTACATTATTCCCTTGGGTACCTTCTTCTATACCCCATACTATCCCTCTTAGGTATACTACATTCCACCCCCCTTAAACATGTTTCGCCTCGAAATATAAGAATAACACAAATAATAAGATCTACTCAAAAGACTAGTCCACTTGTATGATGCACGTGCATGTAGCCATCCAAGAGAAAGGTGAACCCTTGATCTAGTTGGTGCCTCGCTCGCTTGAGATGAAAGCTGACCCTGGCAGCTCTTCTGTGTTGATGTGTTGTGGGTGGATTGTTGCCCCTCTCTATATATCATGTGGGGGTTCTTGTCCTTGTGGCTAATTTTTTGCCATCGTGTTGGTTGTTTTCTTGTGGGGTGATGTGGCTGGTGATATCCACCTAATGGAGCCTGATTAGTATCTGGTACATGTTGTGGCACCTACTGTTGTTGCTTATCTTCCAATATTACTTCAACCATGGATTCCTCATCTGATGCATCAATACCTGTAACATTTTCTACTTCAATCTCCTTGGACTCTACCAGTTTATTGATGGAAATATCCTGTAATGTAATTTTTTTTTTTTAATACCGGAGCTTTAAGAATTCCTTCTGCACATTAATATTGATAGTACCAACAGATTCCATCCAAGGGTATCCCAAAACAACATCCATATTAGCCATATCTGAAGCATAAAAATCAAAATGCAATACATATTCGTCCATAGAAATCTTCAAATCTTTATAAACTTGAACATCCTCATTATCGACCTATGTGTTTTCCATGTGTTTTGCTGGAACTTGCATTTTTTTTGCCAAATTAACATTTATAAGATTTTTCTTGCAATTAGGATTTATAGACACAATGATCTTCTCTTTGTGAATATATCCATGAACCTATAATAAGGAGATACAAGTAGAAAATAACCCCATATGTTTCTCATTATCTTGTTTTCTAGCATGAGACCATTTTTCTAAAAGGAATTTTTCAAATTCTTCATCTGAAAGTTTGTACAACTTCTTGCTATCAAGTGATCTCCACCATATGGCAACCTCATATTGCAAACCAGGTCATACGAAACCTTTCCAATTTTTCCCATATGTGAACTTTTCATTGCTTATGAATTCTTCAATAGTAGGGCTATCATCTTTTCTTGTAAAAAACATCTTGCTAGAAGCCACGAAGAGGGTTTTGAAAAAATCACTTACTTGGCAAAAATTTAAAATCGCCACAGTTTGGTCAATATTGCTCAGAATCCTTATTATGACTTATTTTCGGAAATGGAATGACCATTTTGCATCTTCCCATGTGATAGAAATCCCGATCTAGGCACTCTCAAATTTTAGATTTGCACTGCCACTGTCCCGCCGTCACAAAAATTTCTGAAAAAAACGTTGATTTTAAATCAACGATTTCTGAAAAAATTTCTACAACATAGCTGATTCGACTGATTTTTTTTCAAATTGGGTATTTTTCACAAATAATCCACATCTTCCATTTTGATTTTGCAAATTTTGCACCAGAAGTTTCAGATCTGACTTGCAACTCGTCGCCCTTAAACTTGCTTGCAAAAAAAAAACTCTATTTGCCCAAGAAAGTGCTCTGATACCACTTATAATAGATATGACCTGATAATATATAAAAATACAAATATACCCAGAATAACAAGAGAGAAATAGATAAACTTCAGATCTTTATTGATATCAAAACCCTTGAGGTAGGGCAACACCATACAATCACTCTTTAAGGAAGGAGAACACTCCACAAGCCATATGCTTGTCCATACAATAATTCTTGACATCTCTCCATGGGGAGTCTCTAGCCTCTATATAGGCCTCATAAATACAATACCATGGGTCATTACCATGGTTCTCTCAATACCATATATCTAATACAATTGGCTTATTACTTTATTGTTAGCTACTTGTGGTCCATTACATGATGCAGGTTAACCACTTTATTTATTAACTATGGCCCATCCTATTGTTACATTATTCCCTTGGGTACTTCTTTCTGTACCCCATAGTATCCCCCCTAGGTATACTACACATATGCCCTGATCGCTGATATGACCATTCAACTCTAATCACTGATCTCTGATATTGCTGATATGCTTCAATGTACCATATGCCTTGGACCTCTAATCTCTGATTTCTAATGTCGACGATTAGAGATCATTGATTTTCTTTAAATTCCACTATCGCTGCTTTAAAAAACTCTGATATGTGGGATACAAGGTTTATACTTAGGAATTTTCCTTTGTTTTCTAGCTTTTGACAACAAAACTTTGATTTGCTCTAACTTTTGATTCTGAGGTCCACACTAGAGGAATTTTGAGGTCTAAAATGGGCCTCCTAAGAAAAATGTACAAGCAAAATAAATTTTATAAGAACCAATAAGTTTAAAAATGATGATGTCAACCATGGGAGATTATTCACCATTTTTCGAGTAAAAAAGTAAAAATATTAAAAAATAATAAAATATAAAACTACTTTTCAACTCATATTTTCAATTTATCTCTTTAGGTTTTACTCAAATTTCGAGCTGGAGTACTCGTTGGATGCAAAATTTAATCCTTCATCCAAGGAATACCTAATTAGGTGCTCAGTATTTAGCTCAAAAATCAAAGTTCTTAGAATGACTCGAAACTTGAACGACTGCGCTTGTCTCAAAAACGCGATCCTAATGCAACTCATTTTGTCGAAAACCGAGTTCATATGAGAAAATTATTGTGTTCTGATTGCTTTGCTAAACAGGGGAAATTTGCAAAAAAAATGGCCAATCACTGCACAGTGAACAATTTGTACTGCTGACGTGGCAGGTGACTATGCATGGTCAACATTGGTCAATGACGAATTAGGGATGGACAAGTGGCATTATCTAGTTAGGCTGTACAGGTTATTTGTTGGCACATTCTCATTGGTGGATTTTTGGACCAATGGAAGAATGCCACATGGCAAGCCTAGAGGCTGCCACGTGGCACCTCCCAAAGGTCGAGTTGGAGGTCTAATAGTGGAGAAAAATATATTGGCGGTAGTCGGGGTCGAACCCACAACCTACCGCATGCAAACCTCACGCCTTAACCATCTCCTCTACACCATGTCTCTTAACCAATGTATTCGCGGTGAATATTTAAGTTGTAATGGTTTGGAGGCTAGAAGTTAGGGGAGGGCCAGTCCACAAGCCAACCCTTCCCCCATGTGAACACAGTTACAAACCGAAAACAGTTAATATTGCAGTAACCTGGCGGTTTGACAAACCACAACACTTTGCGACTTTGCATTTGAACACAACACCACAATCACCAACGATTAGTTGTCCGATGGTTTCACTCCAACAGTCACTGCAACGGTTAGTATGTGAACACAAGTTTAAATATTAGTTAACCATAGTTTAAACTGGCAGTAAATTTGGCAGTGCCCCCAAATTCATGTCTACCTCCAGATTTAGTGGGGCTAACTAGAGGTGTTCTAGAATTAGAGGAGAAAATGTAGGAAAACACTAACTAAGCCATTGAGAAGTCAATTTTTGACCAAATTGAGCTCAAAAAGAGGAGTTCTTAGCTAATTTGGACATTCTAAACACACTGGTGTAGGTATCAGGAGCCATAGAGCTTTGTAAAAACAACATTTTTCCACATTGAGCTAATACAAAGGCCCAAGCCATGGATGTTGGACCAAGGAGATATAGCCTAGGAGGGGTGAAATCCTTCATCAAAACATTGTGTTAATGTGTCTCTTTGATGGTTTGCTATACTTTGAATGTCTGTTGGTTAGTATTTGTTTTTGAAGCTATTTTTCTCATGAATGTCACTTTAAACTTAAGGAAATTTAACTGATTGTATCCACAAACAACTAAGGAAACCTCAACACAATAAGTGATTATCAAGCACATATTTATAAATGTGTAATTTTTATTAGCACAAAAAAACTAATTATACAAAAACAAATCAAATTGGTATTGGAGCAAAGGTTGAATTGCTTGATTGCTTGAGTTTTTGCAATTAGGGTTTTAGTGGTTACAAAATTATGATGCTTACAAGGTTAAAGTTGTAGAAAGGAGAAGGGAAACTATTTGTTGCAACTCTTGAGGTAATGCCCAGAGGAAGGAGAGCCACAAGGTCATAATATCCACCACCCAAAGTTCCAATTCCAACTCCACTTTAAACTCCTCAAGTTTTGTCTTCAACTGAGATTGAAGAGGTATAAGCAGTAATAATTTCTGAGCTTGAATCCACAGCCATTATGTCTAGAGAAAGAGACTCTGAAGGCCCCTCTTTAGAAGAAGAAGAATTCAAGAAATTTTTCTTCACTTTAACTAAGATGGTTAATGTCCTCTATGAAGAGAGGAACACTAGAATGGTTGGAGAGATTTCTAAACCTCCACATGGAGAAGGAAGCTCAAAGGACAAAAAAAGACGAGAAGAAGGATTCCAAAGGGAATGGTGGAAATCCACCTCCATCTCCACCATCCTCATCATCTCCATCATCTCACACAACATCATCTTCCACTACCACCACTAAAACTTCCCATACTCATTCAAAAACCCCAAAAGGAAAGACTTCATTACTGAAATTGAACATAAAATTTGAACTTCCCATGTGCAATGGAGAGGTGAATGCATAAAAGTTGGACAATTAGATTTGACAGTTGGAGGTATACTGCAGAATTCAGAACCTTCAAGAAGATGACATAAAGATCCAGTTGGCTTCACTGAGGCTAGAAGGAGCTGCATTAGTTTAGTGGGAAGCAAAGACTCAAGAGGAAATGAGAATCCATGGTAAGATATCCATTACTTGGGTTGAATTTGTTTATGCAATTAAAAGACAATTTTATCCTTTAGCCTATATGCAAAAATCCATTATGAGTTGGCAAAATTTTATGTTGCTTAAAGGCCAAACAGTCCAAGATTATACAGAGTTTAGAAAAAAAACAAGGATTAATTCTAATTTGACTAGCTATATGTGCAAGGAAGTAAAAGTGATATAGGTTTACTTTATTGAATCTCCCTTCGCAGGTGAAATATTATTGACAAAGGAAAAGAGGGATGTGTCATTTATCCTGTAACCATTCCTCTTGAACTCTCGCCCTCCATTTCTGACCCTTGAAATCCTCTTTGAAAAAGAAAGGGATATCGATCCCTGTCAATACATGACTTTGACAAATCCTTTCTCCATCTGTTGGTGAGGTTGTGGCCTCAACAATTGACTGCTTTGAAACTGTAAAAGGCAGACCCCCAACCTCCATGAAATTTCCATAAAACCCATGAGAAAAATACCGAGCCACTTCATCATGGTAGTTAGTGTAGCAATGGAAAAATCGCTCTAACTGGATTGCTGAAACTGTTGCTGGATATTGATATACATGCCCAACAAATCTGGTGCCTTGGGTTCAGAATGATTTTCTTTACCTCCTTTTCCCATTGTGCTATGTGGTCTTCCTGAGATTTGATCCTGAATCCCTATGAGTAAAACGGGTTTAATGCTAAGTGTGATTAACTCCAAACTGAAAATAAAATCTACGGACGGGACATGGTAAAATATCTTGACATGACTAACAAAATATTATAGCTATGTGGGTGAACGATTACAAATTTGAGGCGATAATTATAAATGAGGTTCATATCATATGGTAAAATCATTACAATGACATTCACTCATAGGGGTGAAGAAAACTTATTAACCATTAATTTTTACCCCTTCTAACCAGATAGAGACATGTTTTTAATGATATTTCTGATGTTGTTGTGGTCAGCGTAATCACATTTTTTTTTTGGTGTTGATAGTTGGCCTTTCATTCAAAATGGAGTAGCTGATGAGTTAGAAAATTTCTTTATTAGACTATATACCAGATCAATAAAACCTTTATAGCCCCACTGTTAGTAATTTCCGCATTTATTACATTTAAAAGCGCTGACACTGAAAGTGCAAGCCTTTTCTAAAAAAACCTTTAAAAGATAAGGTTTATTGTGATAACAAATTGAACAAAGAAAATAACTTGTGCCACCATGGTTGAAAATAGTTGACTATGGTTGACCTAGTAAACCTAGTATACATAAATCAACTTAGTAAACCTAGGTAAACCTTAAACTTGATTCAACCTAGTAAACCTAATAAATGTAAGGTTAATGTAGACAACCAAACGAACCTAGGTCAACCTAGTAAATACAGTAAACCTAACAAAGTTAGGTCAACCTAGTAAACTTAGTAAAATTAGGTCAACATAGTAAATCGATGTCAGCCTAGTAAACCTAAGCTGACCTAATAAACCTAATTCAACCTTGTAAATCTAGCAAACCTATTTGACCTGATAAATCTTGTAAACATAGTCAACCTAGGTCAAACTAGCGCACCTAGGTCAACCTAGTAAATCTAGTAAACCTAGCGAATCTATTAAACCTGGGTAAACCTAGTAAAACCATTAAACATATGTAAATCAAATTCAACCTACAACAATTTAGTAAACCTATATCAACTTGGTAAAATTGGTAAACTTAGATCAAGCTAGTAAGCCAAGTAAACCATGGTTAATATAATAATCTCAAGTCAACCTAGTAAATCTAGCATGCCTAGTAAATGTAGGTCAACCTAGTAAATTGAGTAAACTTAGGTAAACCTACTAAAGCCAGTAAACCTATAGAACATAGTAAACATAAGTAAACCTAGTAAGCTTATATCAAACTAGGTCAACCTATTTTAGCCTAGTAATCCTAGTAAACAATGGTTATGTAAGTAAACCTAACTCAACCTAGTAAATGAAGGCCAACCTAGTAAATTTTGGGCACCTCAATGATAATACATAGTTTTATAGTAGAAGTTCACATCAACATAACTATGATTGTGAAAACCTACATACTAAAAAGCTTAGGTCGAGTTGGTAAACCTAGTAAACATAAGTCAACCTAGTCAATCTAGTAAACCATGGTCAAGTTAGTAAACTTAGGCTGATGCAGTAAACCTATGTCGACCTAATAAAGTTGGGTTAACCTAGCTGACTATGAATGAATATGGTTTATTAATGTGGTTGTCACATTATGGAATTGTTCTTTGTTCATCACACTGCGACGTCACTTATTATTTGCCAAATTACAATGTTGTTTCTTATTCATCACATTGCAATGTCATTATTTTGTCCAATTGCAACATTGTTTTTTATTCGTCATATTACAACTTTGTTTTTTGTGTGTTATATTATGACATTTTTTTATTATTCATCACATTGCAATGTTATTTGTTATTTGTCACATCGGGGAAAATATTTAAGTTAATGCCCTTGGTGACTATGATTTTCCATGGCACCCATGTTGAATATCGTTGAATTTGATGCTCATATTGGCTAATGTTGACAATTAGTGTTTGAAGATTTCTGTGGTGATGATCTTGATGTAGTGATGTCCGAAATTGCTCCACAGTAGAAAATTTTTTTGTTGACATTTTGATTCTAAACCAAGACTTATCATCAGGACAAAATTCAAGTAGAAGAGAATGTGAAACGAGTCATATAAATAGGATATGGATTGTAGAAAGCAAGAATATCTAACTTAGAAATCGAATAAATAAGAGATGGTGAAATAAGATGTATATAATTTTATATATTATGCTGGATATAAATTTTCTAAATATATGTTTATTATAAATGATATAAATTATCTAAAGCTATGTTTAGTGGTTGTATTAAAATTTTAATAAGATATTAAATGTTCATGATATAATTAAGGATTATTTGTTAAAGATATTAATTAGAGAAAATTAGATGTATATACTATTATATATCTTAATTATTGTTATATAAAGTTATGTTAATGAATTTTTGTTTATTATTATTGCTAATATTAGTTATATTAAAAAAGTAATGAGTTATTAATTGTTAATGTTATTAATTAGGGAAAGGAAGAGGGCGAGGTGTAGAATGATAAGGTAAAGGAAGGTGGATTAGTTGCAATTTTTTGGAGTGTGGCTTAGTGTGAGAAGGGGGATCCAACTCTTTCTAACCTATATTCCTTTGTCTCTGTTGATATTATTGCGCTGCTTCATGATCTCTAGAGCTTCATCCATATTTGTTTTATAATAATGGTTTTCCTTAGATATTAGTTCCATGTCTTCCAGGCATATATGGTGACTAGTCTTCTAAGAATGTTCGACAAGTGCTAAGGATCTGGTCCTTACCTTCATGATATCTTCTCCATGTTCCTTAAGTTTGATCTTGAAGGACTTTCACATCTCTCTAATGTAACATTTACCACAAGAACACTTGATTTTGTAAACGCCTGTATGTTGGAAGTGATCAAATTCATCTTTTACAGATCTCAACTATACCAAACCATAGTCAATAATAGGTCACATGTGTTAATGTATATATCAATGTATAGTTAATATGTTATCAATTTATAGTAGATCTTATCAAATGAGGTCAACCTAGTAAGCTTGTAAACCTAGTCACAAGTCGTGACAAAATTTATTATTTGTGAAACTGTGATGTCATTTGTTGTTCATGATATTGCAATGTTATTTGTTGTTTTACTTAAGTTTTAAATTTTGTTTATTGTTTGTCACATTTCAATGTTTCCACATTGCGACGTAGTCTTTGATCATCACATTTTTATATTGTTTTTCGTTCATCACATTGCAATGACATTTCTTGTTCGCCGAATTACAATTTTTTTTGTTGTTCATCACATTGCAACATTATTTGTCATTTTTTCATATTATGTCATTGTTTTTTATTGATCACATTGCGATTTCATTTCTTATTTTTTCAAATTGCAACATTGTTTCTTGTTCATCGCATTGTGACATCATTGTTTTGTACAATTGCAACATTGTTTGTTGTTCATCACATTATAATTTTGTTTTTTGTTTGTCACATTGGGACAATACTAAATTTAATTACCATGGTGACTATGGTTTTTCATGGCATCCATGTTGAACATAATTGACCATGTTAACCATATCCAACCATAGTCAATTGTAGGTGACATGTGTTAATGTATAGATTAATGTATAGTTAATATGTTATCAATGTATAGTAGACCTTGTAAATCTAAGTCAATGTATTTCACTATGGATGACTTAGTAAACTTAGGTCAACCTAGTAAACATAGGTCAACATATTAAACGTAATTTAGATTGTGATGATATTTATTATTTGTGAAATTGCGATGCCATTTGTTATTCATCATATTATGACATCATTTGTTCTTTTTTACTTTGAAATGTTGTTTCTTTTTTGTCGTATTTCAATGTTGTCACATTGTGACATGCTGTGTAGATTATCACATTATTAAATTATTTATTGATCATCATGTTGATGTCATTTATGGTTCCTTAAAATGTAACATTGCTTTTTTTCATCACATTGTTGTTGAAAATGCAGCAAGATAATCTCAGTTTGACTTTGCTTTGGTCAAACTAGAGAGAATTTGAATTTCTATTTCAGCGAAAATCTTAGAGATAATTAACTGAGGTGGCATGGAACTTGTCACTCAGTTAATTCATTTAATTTGAGTTGGAGATGCTTGAGTTCAGATCAGTATGATTGATTGCTAATTTATTGTAATCTATTTTAGTTAAATTGTGTTATTGTTAGTTAAACTAGTTCTAACTATTAGAGAAACTAGTGGAAGGTAAAGTTGTGCAGTATGAATTAAATCACACTCAGTGATCATTCAGTTAACTGATCAATCAACCTAAAATAATTGATGCATGCAGAGAACTCAAGTTACCCAGTTAGATAGAGGTTCAAAGGTAGTGTACTACCAGTTGTAAACTATTCCAAGTTGTATAGGTCGTGCATCTGGTCGGAGGATGAGCTTAGAAGGATTGCATAATTCTGATTGAGGAATTTCGTAATTAACAGGGGCCTAATTCCTAAAAGAACAACACAAGGAAATAGGATCGTAGAGGGATTGAAAATTTTCTAAGTGTTTCAGGAGTTAGTCATTCAGGTAGAGAGATAGACTATACACTTGGAGGTTGTGCTCAAGCTGGAGAAATATATGTATTTCATCTCTATTCTTTGATTAATGCAATACATATAGGAAAGGGTTTTGATTAGTGTCTTGGCCTTAGATAAATCTCTGTGTATGTGTGATAAATCTTTTTTCATGTTTTTGATTTGTATTCTCGATCATGAATTAAATTCCACGGGTGAGTAGAGTAGATTTAAGTCTCGTGTTTTAGTAAATTACATGAGAAATTTCATATCTACACATAGTTTATGCAATTGTGACATTGTTAGTCATTCATCACATTATGAAATTATTTGTTGTTCACCATGTTGTGATGTCATTTCTTGTTTGTAAAATCACATCATTGTTTCTTATTGATCACATTGTGATGTTACTGTTTTATCCAATTGTGATGTTGTTTGTTGTTCGTCACGTTACAATTGTATTTGTTGTTTGTCACATTGTGACATTATTTATTGTTCAATGCATTGCATCATTATTTGTTGTTTGTCATGTTGGGAACAATGCCCATGGCGACTATGGTTTTCCATGGCACCTATGTTGACTTTGATGCTCATGTTAATTATGGTTGATCATATTAATATATAGATTAATGGATAGTAGACCTTGTAAACCTAGGTTAACCTAGTTGACCATGGTTAGCTATGGTTGACCTAGTAAACCTAGGTCAGCCTAGTAAATATAGGTTAACGTAGTAAACATAGTAAATTTGGTTAACGTAGTAAACATAGTTCACATTGCAATGACATTTATTATTTGTGAAATTGTGATGTTTTTGTTATTCATCATATTGCGACATCATTTATTCTTTTTTATTTTGAAATGTTGTTTGTTTTTTGTCTCATTGTGATTTATCCATGGTTGACCTAGGAAACCTAGGTCAACCTAGTAAACATAGGTCAATGTAATAAACCTAGTAAGTTTGGTTAACCTAGTAAACATAGTTTACATTGCAATGCAATTTATTATTCGTGAAATTGTGATTTTTTTATTATTCATCATATTGCAACATCATTTATTCTTTTTTATTTTGAAATGTTGTTTGTTTGTGACGTTCTTTGTTGGTTGTCACATTATGGCATGGTTTTGCTTTTCATCACATTGCAACATTGTTTGTTGTTTTTCACAATAAAACTTTGTTTGTTGTTTGATAGATTCCGACGTTGTTTATTGTTTGTTAGATTGTGATGTTTTCTTTTGTCACATTGAGAACACTATTAAATTTAATTTCCGTGGTGACTATGGTTGTTCATGGCACCCATTTTGACTATGTTTGAATTTAATGCTCATCTTGACTATGGTTGATCATGTTAACCATAGCCAAACATAATCAACTGTAGGTGACATGCGTTAATGCATGAATTAATGCATATTTAATATGTTATTAATGTGTTAATGTGTAAATTTATATATTATTAATGTTTTGTCAATGTGTTAATGTGTATATTAATGTATTATTAATATCCATGATAATTAGTTTTTCCACATTTTTAGATCTTATCTCATAAAATAATGTGTGGTTATGCATCTAACCTTTTCCTTTTTCTCTTCTTCTAGATTGAAAATTGTTTTCATTCCTTAATTTATATATTTGATGACCTTTTGAAAACATGTATTCACCTAAATATTGACATTTTTTTATACATCATGACGTTGATATTTATTTGTGATATTGTAATGTTAATCATTGAACGTTGTTGTCTATGTTCGATAATGGTTGTCATGTTGCGATGTGAATTTTTGAACATGGTTATCTATGGTAAACTATGTTTGATTGTGGATGAAAATTGTTGAACATGGATGTTAATGTTAACTATAAACGAATATGGTTAACCATGTTCACTATGGTTAAACATGTTAACCATGGGTGGTAATGGTGACCATGGTTGATGATAGTTGAACTAGTTCAACCATGGTTGAATATGGTTGCACAATTGAAAAGGGTCATAAATTTATTATTATTATTATCATCATTGTTATTAAACATTTTTAAATTTTGATCATGACTAACTAAGGTTTAATATGGTCAACTAAGGTTGACTATGAGTATGTTGGACATGATGGACATAGTTAACTATAGGCATGCTGAACATAATACTTCTCATTAATCATAGGTAAAGATGATATACATGTTTGCTATGGTTGAAGAAGTCAATCATGATTGACATGTGCTGAATATATAGATTACTATATCAATGTATAGTTTAATATCATAATGTGTAAATTAATGTATTATTACTACTATCTAGGTAAATGTATTATTAATGTGTTAATGTATAAATAAATGGATTAGTGCATAGTTAGCAATGTATTATTATAAAGCTATTAAGGCTAAAAAAATATTATTAGGCTATTAATATTATTAATAATGCCATAAACCTTAAATCTCATTAATAACAAATTATTAAACCTTATCAATTAAGTTTACTAAACCTTATTATTTTGTTTTTATCTAGAAGAATCGACAACTAGGCTAGTCTCGTACTCGTGTGACATGAGGTTGATTGCTGATCAAGGTGGATATTGGTGGCCAACTACCTATTCCACTTGTACAACTACCATTATTTCTTTTAGTTTTTCAGTTTCATTAATTATAGCAAAATTTACTATTTTTGGTAGTTTTTCGGGTCATGAACTTCCGGAGCCATTTTGAGGCCCTAAATGATGTTTTTTTGGAAAAGGGAGAACATGACACTCCCACTAATTCTTGAAATATAAATTTGTAGTCCTCAGATAGATATTTCTAATGAGGTATCATGCACAATAAACAAATATCGTATGCCAAAGTTACGACCTCAGGAAGTTGATGTACCAATTTACCCCAACGGGGCCCATAGTTTTGGCGCTTCATCTCCTAGGGTTAGGTTTTTGGATGTTTAGGGTTTTCCATTATTTCTTAGTAATAAATAGGCCTTCAAGCCTCATTGTAAAATAGTTCAGAGGCATGTAGTTGCCACATATTTTCTAAGAGATAAAGCTACCATCCCCCAAGCTAGTTTATTTCCATTCTGTATGTAAGAATATTTCAGTTCTTTGATATTAATGAAACGAAGTTTCATTTTTTATGCATCTCAATGTTTATGTTTATATTTGTATTCTATTGTGTTCCTGTATAAGTATAGATCAATGGTATCAGAGTGGTCTGCTCTTTCTCTATTTTTCTTTGCATATCCCCAACAAGGTCAGGGTATAAGGAGTTAGGGCTCGAATAGGCTAAACATTTGCAAGACCAACCTTGCAAACCTTGAAGACCTCCCATGGTGAAAGAAAAGAAATATGAGGGAGCAGGATATCCATTCAAAATATTTCTTGAAGTATCCCTCGAGGGAAAAGGAATGCGATTATGGACAACTTTGCCCATATCCTTTCGCGGCTACCCACATGGGACACATCTTCATCCAACAACCACTCTGGAGGTGCCACTCCCTTTAAGGTACAACTCAACTTTTACATCCCCATATTTGAAAGGAAGATAGATGCATATGTCGTAGAAAAATGGTTAAATCTCTTAGAAGGATTTTTTTTGTTCACGATTTTTCTAATTGGGAAAATATTACTTTTTCACTCCTCAAAACTTCCCCCAACATCAAGGACTGGTGGGAAACCTACTATGAGAAGAGGGACAAGAGGGAACCCTCACTATTTTCAGTTGCACCCACTTGGAATTCTTTTCATGATGCCATCAAGGAGCAGTATTACCCTATCGGGAGCTATGAAGATAAATATATAAATTTGACCATGTTGGAGCAGGGAAGGGACCAAGACGTTCTGAAGTTCACAAATATTTTTCATACCCTTCACATGAAGTTAGGTATCAAGGATTATGAGTGGAATTTGGTACCCAAGTATCGTGGCTATATATACAAGTACATCCAGGATGAGATGGAGTTCCTGGACATCTCGTCACTCAACACTACCTGTTGATACACTGTCAAGATGAAACAAAAAAATTAAATAGAAGAAATGATACTTTGGATCTGCGAATCTAAAGCAAGGGAAAGATGCCCCCAAACTACAGAACAAAGGACAAGGCCAAGCCGGGGAAACCTAGGACAACCAATCAAAGCTACAACAAAAGAATAACACCACAAATACAAAGAAGAACATGGGAAAATGGTGTGAGTTCCATAAGAGCTCCACTCACAAAACTAGTGAGTGTCAGGCCAAGAAATTACTGGTGGTAGAGTTGAAGGTTGCCAAATCAGATGCATGTTCTAACTCTTAGTCAGAACCTGACAAGGTGAATGACGAAGGGAAGCATATTATTGACGTGGAGCCCACTGCCATCATTGGCACCACCAATATCTAGAAGATTGAGTCTGAAGATACAGAGGAGGGGGAGCACCTCTTCCACTAACATATGTGAGTGAAGGGTTTTCCATTGTATTTCATTGTCGATAGTGGGAGCCAAAAAATCCTCATTTAGGCTGAGGTTGTGAAATGACTGGGCCTACTGACCACACCACACCTGCAACCGTACACCATCAGGTGGATTCACCAAGGAAAAGATCTCTGCATTAGCCAACATTTCCTCCTTCCCTACATCATCAAGCCCTTCACAAATGAGGTACTGTGTGATATTTCTCCTCTTGAAGTTTGTGTTTTATTATTAGGCAAACCATACTTGTGTAAGTGACACGTTTTTTATGTGTCTAGGCCTCACACTATTATTATTACTTTAGGTAATAAGTTATATAGGATAGAGGAGGTAGCACCACCTACCACCATCTCTTTTATCTCTATGAAGTAATGTAGTAAGTTCATTTCCCAGAATGGGAATTTTTTTTCCTTATGATTCACCCTTAGGGAAATAAAAGTATTGTTTCCACCTCCAAGACCTCTAGAAAGGGCTCCTCCGCATGATAGCAATAGATGGGCAACGTCATGGAGGAGTAAATGGACATCTTCACCTCATCCATAGGGGTACCCCTACACTGTCAAGTCAAGCACTCCATCGATTTGAACCTGGGTGTGCTACTACCGAATGGACGAATATACCGACGCTTTGTTCTAGGGAACAATGAGATCAGGAGGAAGATTCAAGAGCTATTTTAGAAAGGGTACATTGGGCCAAGTTCATCACCCTGTGGGAGCTCAATCATGTTGATACAGAAGAAGGATGGAACCTCAATGCTCTGTATTAACTATTAGGCACTGAATAAGATCACTGTCCAAAATAGATATCCAATCCTACAGATTGATGACCTTCTGGACTAGCTCAAGGGTGCCAATATTTTAGCTTGACTTGAAGTACGGTTATCACCAAGTACCAATTAAACCCTCCGATGTGTGGAATACCGCCTTCAAATCCAAGGAGGGCCTTTTCGAATGGATGGTCATGCCTTTTGGGTTGATGAATGCTCCCACAACCTTCATGCGGCTCATGGATGACATCTTGTGGCACTTTACCAACTTGTTTGTGGTAGTGTAGATGGATGACATTATGATCTTCAACCAGAGTTAGGAAAAGCACATACAACACATTTGATAGGTCCTACAAACCTAACAATAACATAAATTGTGTGCCAATTTGGAGAAATTCACTTTTGGGATGACTGAGGTTAAATATATGGGGTACATCATTGATGAGTAGGGTGTGCATTTGGACCCAACCAAGATACAATTTATTTTGTAGTGGGCAGCCCCATACACTCTAATAGATCTCCGTAACTTTCTAGGTCTTGCCAATTTTTATCGCAAGTTTGCGTTGGGATTATCTCATATCACTTGGCCTTTAAGTCAAGTCACTAATGATGGAGCGAAAGAAAATTTATTTTGGTTGAATCCAAACAAAAGGCATTTTTTGAGTTGAAACATCGCCTCTTCTCTGCCCCAATGCTCACATTACTAGACGTGTAACAACCATTTGAAATTGAGATAGATGCCTCAGACTATGTGATTGGTGTAGTTCTTAGCCAACAGGGGCATCTAGTGTCATATATGAGTGAGACACCTTTAGATACAGTCCAAAAGTATCCCAATTATGAGAAATATATGTATTCCATTGTGCAGGCATGCCAAAAATGGAATCATTACATTTTGGGGAAGGAAATGTTCATCCACGTAGACCACCAAACCCTGTAGTTCATACAGACATACGGAAAGTTGCAGAATGATTTCCATAAAAAATGGTCCACATATCTGCAATAGTTCCATTTAAACATGAATTACAAGAAGGGTAGCACCAATAATGTTGTAAATTGTCTCAGCAACCACTGATTATTGCACTAACCACTGTGCTCAACTCTTTTGGACACAAGACTTCTGGGTGGCTACATATTTACAAGAGCGATCTAGAATTCAGAAACACATAACAAATGCTCCTGGAAGGCAAGTGAGTTCCAATTTTTTAGCTCCAGGGTGCACTGGTATGCCACTTGGGACACCTTTGTTTTCCTTCAAGGGAGCATGCCAAGATTATTTTGGAGGTGCGCTATAGTTGGGTTGCTAGACATTTTAGAGTAGATAAAATAGTGGTAGTACTATAGAAGTATTTTTATTAATTGAACCTTCAACGGGATGTTGGGAAGTAAATCAAATCTTGCACTACCTACACCATTTCTGAACCAAAAATCAAGAAGAAAGGCCTATATACTCCTCTGTCTACTCCTATTTAGCCTTAGGAGTCCATCGACATGTGATGAGTGCCAGTATTGGAGCAATATCGCTGCAACTTCTGGGGCTACCAACTTTACTTCATCAACCTGGGGTTCGTACAAACTTTGAGGTGACAGTGATGTATACACAAATAGATGTAATGGTATACTCTTGTCACTGTTAAACTAGGGAGATAGACCACTAGGGTTTCTCAAACTATTCTTCTATTGACTAGAAGAAGTCTGACTACCAACTACAGGAGGTAAAATTATACTTAATGAAAGAAAAGGAATGTTTCCTATTTTAAGGATTGAAAGACTAAATTGGGAGATGCTTGTAAAGTGACATGAAATCCTTTAGCTACTCATTGACACATTTTTCTTACAAAAAAAACCTAGCCCAAACCTATCTATCACATGTGATGATCTAAACTAACTGAGCATAGAATATGATCTAGGGAGTATTATAACTGCTGCATGCATGTGCTAATTAAGAACTGAAAAAATTCTTTTTCTTTATTTTTTCATTTTATGAATGCAAATGCTAATCTAGACTTGTTCTATGACAAGGGAGATAGGTAAGGAGGAAGAGGGTTAGAATGGTATTAATAGTATGGAGGTCAAGTAGAGGCCTAATCCCAGTTTCAGTGATGATGTTTCTAAATTCAGGCTCAAAACAAGATGCTATAGGTTTTCCTATAGGAAAACTACAGGATGTCCTAGTTCTCCTACAGGATCCCCTGTTCCACTACAAGCAATAGGCCGAAAGCTTAGGAAGTTGTTTAGAAGGTGTAATGAAGCGCGGGAAAGGCAGATAATGGGAGAATAAGGCATGGATGGGGAGAATAAGGCATGGATTTTCTCAATGGAAATGGAATTTGTTACTTATAAAACAAGAATTGAGATTGAGATTTTAGTGGATTTTGAAAACATGGGTGGATAAGGCTTGGATGAGGCAAATGAGATGAGGTATCCCAGCAATGTAGAACCTCCTGCAACAACATACATTATTTTCTGCATCTATGTACAACTTCATCTATACATGGGAAATATTTATTAAATGGAAGAAAATAAAGCTATTACCATCTAATGGCTAAGTTCATGAATGGAAGTGATTTGAAACCAATGAAAAACTTAAGATATCAAAAATGACAATTGTAACTCATCCTAAGAAACTTAAAGACAATTACCTACTCATCAAGAAACCCTAGACTATACAGCAAAGCAAGAAATCTATTTTTGGGCTGTATGAAAGTGTCCCTCAAGTAATGATACCAAAAGAGAGAGATGAGGTGGAAACTATTATCACCAGATTTTTTGAGATGTCTTCTTTCGCTATGATACCACTTTTCTAACTATCCACAAATGGAAGCAAACTAATTAATCATACCAATACTTGCAAATTAACAACTCCAAAATTAGTTCAGCAACTAACAATGAATGTAATCTAAGCATACATATAAAAAAAGAGGAAACTCTGCTGCTAGGGTTGGGATCTAACCCAAGAGCTTCAACCCTCTGAGTCAACTCAATGTTGGAACAAGGGAATGCTTCTCATTTTCATTAAAATATAAAAAATACACAAGAGTGATCAGTCACAATTTCTCAACTCGAAAATGCCTCTTGGATACACTAAATAAAATTTGAATCCTAATGAGGCTCTAGGTCTTCTTATTTACACAACTGAAGTTACCAACAAATTCCTTAAATGGAAGGCTTGTCTCCCAAACTTTAGATCAACTGGTATTTAACTATCACTGGCTTGGCTGCCAATGATCTTATTGGTTCAACTCCTTGCAACTCCGAGTTGATGAGATTTAATGGAGGAATCTTCGAGTGAGTGAGGACTTAAGGAGGGAGATCCCGTCTCCTAAAATCCCTCTTGCTTGTCTCTTCGAGTTCCTGCACTTTAATTAGCCAAAATTTTCTCCAAAACCTACAATCAATTCACATTAGAACAGAAGACATGACATATCATCTTTACCCTTCTCATTAAGAAAAATATAACAAAACATGTAAATAATTACTAGAAAAGTTTATTTGAGTAAATTGGAGAGTTGCATTAAGCTATATATAATTTACCCATTAACAAGCCTCATCATCACCCCCTACTGAAATTGTTTCTCATCCTTTGAGCAACTCAATCTATGTCCATGTCCTTCATTTCTTTGGTGGCCTCCTTGACATCCCAGGCCTCTGTTGTAGTCTCCTCATCTTGTGGATAAAATACTGCATGCTTCTCTATCTCCTTCCACTGCTTTCTTTCTTCTTCTTCCTTTCTCCCTTATAACATACCCAAGAGCAATGGTGTAATGGCAGAAGTGTCCTTAGACACAAAATTTTATTAATCAGAAGAGAAGTTACATATTAATTTTGCAAGAGTTTACACACCCACTCCAACACACTTGCAATTAGGAGAATGAACTATATATAAGCTTAATTTCCTAACATATTCTAGTTATGGACTACTTATTAAATTAACAAGTGTCCATTTACAATAAATTCCATTCTAACCAATCTACTAAATCTACTCCTAAATTGGAACCTAAGATATGACATTATTCTAGATGTCATATCTTTTACAACAATATTCTATTTCTAAGTGTCTCCAATATTTAATTAAATATTCTAAATAAATAAATATTTTATCCTAGCTTTGTGAACTATGAATTTTATATTTTGGATAATCTAATATTCCCCCTTATGATCCAAAGATACATTACGACAAATACCAAGTTCATCTCTGAACTTAGTAAATTTGGTTCTACCAAGTTGTTTTGTGAAAATATAGGAGACCTGATCTTCTGAAGGACAACAAACTAGCTTGATGATGTCCTTGGCAATGAGCGATCTAACATGATGATACTTGGTGTCCACATGTTTTGTCTTGGAATGAAAAACTGGATTCTTGGCAAGCTTTATAGCTGACTAGCTGTCGATGGATAATGATGTAGCTTTTACTTGAGGAATGCACAAATCCTGCAAAACTCTGCATAGCCAAACAATTTCACATGATGCTTCCCATGCTAATATGTATTCTGATTCAGCTGAAGAAGTGGCCACTGTAGCTTGTTTCTTGCAACTCAAAGATACTGCAGCGGACACCATGTTCATTAAATAACCAGAGGTCGATTCTCAATCATCAATATTGCCAACAAAGCCGGCATCTGAAAATCCGCCAAGTACAAAGTTTTCTGTCTTTTTGTAAAGAAGACCAAAATATTTTGTTCCTTGGATATATCGTAGAACCCTTTTGGTTGCATTCCAGTGGTTGTCTCATGGTTCCTGCATAAAACGTGAAATAATACTAACTGCGTAAGATAGATCTGGTCGAGTCATTGTCAAATAAATCAGGTTGCCAATCAACTGTCTATAAGTTGTGTTGTCCACCTTTCCCCCCCCTTCAAATTTTGAAAGTTTCAAGTTTTGTTCCATGGGGGTAAGAACGGGCTTGCAATTCTACATTCCAAATCATTGAAGAACTTCTGCTGCATACTTACTCTGAGAAATGAAAATATGAAGTGGACGTTGGAATACTTCAACTCCAAGATAGTAATGAAATAGTCCCAAATCCGTCATCTTAAATCTTGCATGTAACTCCTATTTAACCTATACAATATGATTATCATTGTTTCTAGTAATGATCAAATCATCTACATACATAACAAGAATCACTAGATGTTCACCCTGTTGACGTACATACAAAGTATCATCAGATTCACTTCGTTGAAATCCAACTTTCTGAAGGTATTCATCCATTTTGGCATACCAAGCTCGTGGAGCTTGTTTTAACCCATATAAAGCCTTAATCAATTTACAAACTTTATGTTCTTGCCCTTCAATTTCAAAACTTGGTGGTTGTGTCATTTATACATCTTCTTGTAAATATCCATTGAGGAAAGCACTCTTTACATCCATCTGATGAACTTTCCATCCTTTTTGTGCTGCTAATGTGAGTGTTAAGCGGATGGTGTTCCATTTTGTTGTAGGAGAAAAAGTATCCTCATAATCAATGCCTTCCTGCTGTGCAAAATCTTTTGACACAAGTCTAGCTTTGTACTTGTCAATTTCTCCATTTTGGTTGTACTTAATTCTGTAAACCCATTTGCATCCGTTGGGTTTAATACTTTGAGGAAAATTGATGAAAATTGATTTTGGGGTAAGGCCAAAACCCCTTTCATATAAATATTTGATCTTGAGTCCTGTGGGTTATGGCCCACAAACCCTATCGGAAGCGTTTATTTAGGCCTTAGCCTTTAAACCAGACCACAACACTTTATTGGGTTTTCCTTTAAAAACCTGGGACCATTCGTTTAATTGAAATATAGAGGAAACATGGTAAAAGCGCCACCAGAACAAAAAGCTAGACTTCAAATATTATAAGCCCTATTTTATAAAATCATCGGGTCTGCACCTTTAGTCGCTCCACAGTGCTGCTCCGATATCCGATTACTGATCGGCCCAATCTTTGATTAGCACTATATCGGCCTATCTACGATATTGTGATGTCACATATCAGCCCTTCATTATTCCACTGTTGCAACCCTTTACCTCCTCCGAAATGCGATTACCGATCATTTCAATCTTCAACGTACACTTTTTTGACCAATCCAATGATTATCATATTTCCCCACTCGATCCAACTTGCACGACTAACCTCAACCGTTGATCTCCTCTCGCAAGATCCAACTATTCATGGTAGGTTTCAGATAGATAACACACACGGGGGTTAACTACTTGATAAAGCGGTTTCCCCTCTCCACTTCTCTGCTACATGTCACATTATGAATGGAATTAGAGTCAAATGGAAGCATACCGCTTGCGGTCTTTCTTCTGCCCAAAATCCACTTTCCTGCCTTTGCAAACTGCTCTTCGCCGATTATCCTCCGTGCTCCTTTAGCATTCAATGATCGATGATCTATGAGATCGATGGTTCTCATTCCTTGTCACCTTTGCCGTTGATCTATAAGATCCAACGGTACTTATGCTTCGACGACTCGCTTCTTCCTTCGTCCTTTCCTTTATGATTTTCACTGTTTCTTCAGCATTTCCTCTGTGGTTCAAGTTTCTTCAAAGGGTTTCATTCTTCTACTTCCACTACTCAACTTCTCTAAGCTTAACTCCTCTGCGAATTCTCACTTCGCTACTTCTTTCTAGATCTTCACTCTGTTTCTCCAATTGGATTCGAAGACCCGTGATGATTCCTCTGAATCATTCTCTCCTCTGTGGATCTATAAAACTCTACTTACAAACTTCTGTTATAGAACCTACGAATTCACAACTTACATGTAATTCATTCATTGAATACTCATTCCACACACTAACACAATTAGGAATAAACCTTTGTATATATAAGTATAAACGAATGATTACATTCGAGACTCTCTGTCTCTCAAAGGCCCGATCTTCAGTAGCAGTGACCTCCTCCTTCACTCTGCCCATAGGCTTACATTTATACTAGAAAGGCTCTTTTGAACTAATTCTGGTTCCAATCCTAAATCTACTGAACCGACTCCTAAATCCTCTATGTCCACTTCTAACTTCATTTAATTCCTAACAACTCTTTCTAGTTCCTCAAATCATGAAACTACCTAGAGAGTTATAATTGACTTCAAATAGTCTCATCATTATTAACCACTCATGTTCTCCTTTATTCGAGAGAATTTACAAACAACCTCACACATATAATTTATTCCTTTTCTACCCAATCAAAAGCCTAAATATTACATTAATTCAACACTTAGTACACTAACTTCTCTAAAACACATGACCTCCTATGTGTACTAAAGTACAATGATTTTCCTTGGGTTGAATGCTTCTGCATCAGACTCCCAAAGTAGAAAATATTCATGATCTCCTAATCATGTGTTTTCATGTGTTGATAGAAACCTCCAAGGTCCCAAAATTTAGTTTGTAACTATCTAAAAGCTCCGCACCTTTGTTGCTGTTGTATGTCTTCTATTTTCTGTTTTAGCTTCCTCTCCTTGTCAATCAAGTTCAAATTCTGATTGATCATGTTTCCCGCTGCTATCATTTTGCTCCCTATGGACTGTTTCATCATTAGCTGCCATAATTCTTCAATCTCCATCTCCAGTACATCCTTGGATTGGTCTATACCTTGCCACTTACTTCTACCTCTTTCTCTTGGTTTCAGTTTGTTGTTGTTGTCCACCAACTCTTCAATTTGTTGTTCTTCTTCTTGGAGTTGTTGAATTCTATCGCTTACTCTTACTCTTCCTCTCATTCTTACTTGTTATGTTATTCTTGTTGCCTCCCTTTCATCCTCACCCTCTTTCATGATTACTTTTGTCTGCACTGAATCATGACTTTCCAGCATTCTCTCTAGCAATTGAGCATCTCTATTCCATGGATTGAATTCTTCCACAAAATCTTCTTCTTTCATATTTATTTGGTTGCTCATTTGTGCCAAATTTCCTTCACCATCTGCAACAAAACCTGCACTCACAAAACACTTGTTAAAAAAAAAACATAAGGCCTTTGTGCCTTATCTTCCTTTGGCAACAATTCAGTTTGATGCTCTGTTTCTTTCTCCTCTATCAACACATCAATATGCTATTTTGAATTCTCAAAAGAATTCATGAGGCTATCAACTAGTCTCTCCCCCATATCGTCTTTTCCAATAATATCTTTCTGCTCTTGTCCACTGTAGTGAACTCCTTCTTTACAGTGTCAATTTGTTGAACTTTCATTACCATTCATTCACTTAACTTATGCATATTACCTTCTTCTATGTGAAAACCCTTTTTCATAGGAAATCCTTTCCCTACTCTGATACCACTTGATGAATAGCAATTTTTAAGGTAAGGCCAAAACCCCTTTCATATCGATATTCGATCTTGAGGCCTATGGGTTATGGCCCACAAACCCTATTAGAAGCATTTATTTAGGCCTTAGCCTTTAAACCAGACCACAACACTTTATTGGGTTTTCCTTTAAAAACCCAACACCATTCATTTAATCGAAATACACAAAAAACATGGGAAAAACTCCATTGGAACACAAAGCCAGACTTCAAATATTATAAGCCCTCTTTTATAAAATCGTCAGGTCTACACCTTTAGTCCCTCCATAGCACTGCTCCGATCTCCGATTACCGATCAGCATGATCTCCAATCAGCGCTATATCGGCCTATTGGTGATATCGCGATGTCGCATATCGGCCCTTCATTATTCCACTGTCACCAGCCCTTTACTTCCTCCGAAATGTGATCACCGATCATTTCAATCTCTACCGTCCACTTCTTTAACAAATCCAACGGTTATCATCTTTTCCTGCTCGATCCAACTTGCATGACTAACCTCAACCGTTGATCTCCTCTCGCAAGATCCAATGGTTCATGGTAGGTTTCGTATAGACAACACACACTGGGGTTAACCGTATGATAAAGCAGTTTCCCCTGTCCACTTCTCTGCTATGTGTCGCGTTACGAATGGAAGCGGAGTCAAACGGAAGAATACTGCTTGTGGTCTTTCTTCTACCTAAACTCCACTTTCCTGCCTTTGTAAACTGCTCTTTTCCAGCTATCCTCTGCGCTCCTTCAGCATTCGGTGAGTGTTGATCTATGAGATCAATGGTTCTTGTTCTTTGTTGCCTGCACCGTTGATCTATAGGATCCAATGGTACTTATGCTTTGACGACTCACTTCTTCCTTTGTCCTTTCCTTTACGGTTTTTGTTGTCTCTTCAATGTTTCCTCTGTGGTTCAGGTTTCTTCAAAGGGTTTCATTCTTCTACTTCCACTGCTCAACTTCTCTGAGCTTAACTCCTCTGTGAATTCTCACTTCGCTACTTCTCTCCAGAGCTTCACTCTGTTTCTTCAATTGGATTCTAAGACCGATGATGATTCCTCTGAATCATTCTCTCGTTTGCATATCTGTAGAACTTTGCCTGCAACCTTCTGTTACAAAACCTATGAATTCACAACTTACATGTAATTCATTCATTAAATACTCATTCCACACACTAACACAGTTAGGAATAAACCTCTATATATATATATATAAGTATAAAAAAATGATTACATTCGAGACTCTCTATCTCTCACAGGCCCGATCTTCAGTATCGTTGGCCTCCTCCTTCACTTTGCTTGTAGGCTTACATTTATACCAGAAAGGCTCTTTTGAACTAATTCTGGTTCCAATCCTAAATCTACTGAATTGACCCCTAAATCCTCTATTTCCACTTCTAACTTCATTTAATTCCTAAGAACTCTCTCTAGTTCCTCGAAACATGAAACTACCTAGAGAGTTATAATTGACTTCAAACACTCTCATCATTATTAGCCACTCATGTTCTCCTTTATTTGAGAGCATTTACAAACAACCTCACACATCTAATTAATTCCTATTCTACCCACTCAAAAGCCTAAATATTAAATTAATTCAACACTTAGTACACCAACTTCTTTAAAACACATGGCCTCCTATGTCTACTAAAGTACAATGATTTTCCTTGGGTTGAATGCTCATGCATCAAAAATCAGCAAGTTTCCAAGTGTTGTTGTATTGAATTGCCTTATATTCTTCAACCATAGCTTGTTTCCATTCTTTATATTTTACTGCCTCTTTGTATGTGGAGGGTTGAGTAAAAGAATTCGTGATTAAGGCAAAATTTCCTTCATTCCTAGTGGACCCCCTTGTTCCTGTTTTATTTTTCTCATTGGGCCTTACATCTTTCAAAAGTTGATTATCCAACTTTGGCTATTGATTTTCACTTGTTTGAGATTCTGAAAAGTCACCATCATTATAAAGAGGATTGATGTAAATAGATGTACGTTGATCAACTACAGATTCTAGGGGCGGAGAATCATTGTCAGAAGAACTACTGCTACTAGGATATTTTGATGAACTGCTAGAAGACCCATACTATGTTGGTGAAGTAGATGGACTGGATGAATCATATTTAGAGGAAGGAAAATCAATTTCATAGCAATTTTGTGAATTTGGTTGACTTTGAATGTTTCCTTTTCTTTTATCTCCTTTTGTTTCCAATTTCTGAAGAAGATGTTCTATTTTTTCAGCACTCTTACTCTCAGTTTCATAAAAAATTACATCTCTGCTAACAATAAATTTCCCATTTAATAGAAGTAGGTACCCTTTATTCTCATCGGAATATCCAATCGTTTTACATTTCAAACTTCGTGAGTCAAGATTTGTTCATTCTTCTTTTGGAACTAAGGCATAATACATAGAACCAAAAACCCTAAGGTGTTTAACTTTAGGTGTGAAACCAAACCATGCTTCATAAGGTGTGATTCCATCCAAAGAAGCAGTGGGAGACCTATTCCTTAAATAAACAAAAGTATGGATTGCTTCTACCCAATAAATAGGAGTTAACTTTTTAAAAGTTAACATAGATCTCACCATTCCTAACAAGGTGCGATTCATTCTTTCTACTACTCCATTTTCTGTTGAGTGTAGACATTTGTAAGATGTCATTTGATCCCATTGTCTCTACAATAACTTTAAAATTCATTTGAAGTGAATTCTCCTCCATTTTTAGTTCTAAGAGTGCCAACCTTTTCTTTGAATTCATTTTCAACAAGTTGACGAAAAGTTTTAAACTTTTCAAATTCCTCTAACTTATGCTTCAAGAAGTGAACCCATGTCATTCTACTGAAATCATCAATAAAGAGTACGAAATATTTACAACTGCCTAGAGAGGTTTGCAAGGGTCCACAAATGTCACTGTGTACTAATTACAAACGCCCGTTTTCTCATCATGAGCTTGTGGGGAAAGGTTATCGACTTTGTTTCCCATAAATGCAAGCTTCAAATCTTGTATTTTCTTTCTTGAAGGTAGGAAGTCCCTTAACCATTCCTTGTTTTTGCAATTGAGAGAGACTGTCAAAGTTTAGATGTCCATATCTCACATTCCATAATATGATAGGTGAAATGTTTGTGCTGGATGCCCCTTGAAAGTCTAAATTCCTTGGAATAACTATTCCTTTCATCTGTAATAGTTTTCCATCTTCATATCCTGTCATCGCTATTTTCATGTTCTGTTTGATTGATTAATTTTAACTAGGCCATCCTCCAAAACCACCTGATGTCCATCTTGTCAGATTGAGACTAAAGACAACAAATTATTTTTAAAGGTGGGTACATACCATACATTTGAAATCAATCTTTCTCCAATGTCGGGAATATAAACTTTAACGAAACCTTTTCCATAAGGAGTATGTTTTGTATCATCAGCAAGAAATATTGAACTGAGGTGGCATGGTTGGTAGTTCCAAGAGAAGTCTTGTCGAAAAGTCATGTGTTGAGTTGCTCTTGTATCTAAAATCCATGCATCTTCATAATCACTTTGAAAAAGGTGGAAACTAATGTTGTTGATTTTGATCTTTGACTTGATGTGAAGACATATTCTGAACCATCATTATCTTGATTAGTGGAAAATTGAGCTGTGTTTTGATGGAAATTTGGAATTTTATCAATGGAAGTTCTACAATCTTCTGTAAAATGGCCCACTTTGTTACATCTTCTGCATACAATTTGATTCAAGTCTCTGCCTCTTCCTTGATATTGTCATTTGCCTCTGCTTTGACCTCTGTTTTGTGTTTTCCCTCTACTTTGACTTTGACCTCTTCCTTGATTGTTTCCTCTGCCTTGAAAGTTGCCTCTGTTTTGAAAGTTTCCTCTACCTTAACTGTTTTATCTTCCTTGAAATTTTCCTCTATTTTGGCTTCTTCCACAACCTTGTCCACTATGTGCTACTGGATGTGGATTGAAACATCCTCTTCCTCTAGAAATGTCAGTTGATGATTTACTTGTATTGGATTCTATAAAGAAGAGACATCTTGCCGTTGTTTCTTCTTCTCAAAAGTTTTGTTGTGTGAGCTATCTTATTGCTTTTAAGTACATCTTACTTAGCTCATCAAACTTTAATTTATCTAACTTTCCGGTCACTTGTAGAGTTTCCAAAAAATGCGTGTAAGAAGAAGGGAATCTAGTAATTAGAATAGTGGTCATGAAATTGTCATCTACTGGTGGAAATCTAGCTTTTGCTATTTCTTTCTTAATATTTTTAAGCCTGGAGATATACTCAAGGACATCTCCTCCTTCAATTAATTTTTGTTGAAGCAAATTAAGTTGTAGATCAACCTTTTTTTAATTCAGGTTGTGTATCAAATAGATCTTTGAAAGTATGCAAAGCAGACCATGCATCTGAGGCATTTTCAATATTAATATACATCTCATCATTAACTGAAGACTTTATAAGAGCTAGTGCCTTGACATTTTTAACTTCCATTTTGCAAGTGAAGCTACATCTGTGGGTTTATTTGGCTTAATGTCTCCATCAAATATGTCTTTCCACAATTCATTATATATTAGAGTGCTTTCAATGTGACCTTTCCATGTTTGTATGATTTTACCCCTTCAAGCTTATCAGAATTAGAGAATAGATTAATTAACTTTGACATTATAGTTTTGAATCTTTGCACCAAAAATAATCAAGCACAAGAAAAAGATGAGAAACACATCACATGAAACACACCATGTAAAAACGATCTATTGGGGGCTTGGCCTTGACCCTCGTATAGTCGTTGAAGAGAAAAATGAATGAGCTTTGCACTTGGATCTAGTCAATTTCTCTTAAAATTTACAATGAAAACTTTCAAAAGTTTGACTGATTTACAATCCCTTGCAAAATTGTGTGCAAGAATCATTTTAACCCCCCTCAAAGTAAAAAATTACTTTGAGTTACAATGTTACTCTTATCTCTCCAAAATAAAAATGAAAAGTTACAAAAGATAGAATCTCCTTATTACTCCAAGAATTACAATTTTTTACCACTCAAAATTGTGTGCAAGAAATATTTTAAGTCCCCCTCAAAGTAAAAAAAATACTTTAAGTTACAATGTCACTCTTATCTCTCCAAAATAAAAAAATGAAAAATTACCAAAGATATAATCTCCTTATTGCTCAAGAACTAAAAATTTTTACCACTTCAACGGAACTTCAAATGATCCTTTCACAGCTTATTACTCCTAAACAAATATTACAAATAACAATACATTCCTTCGTGGCAGCTGTTGTTCTGAGGCTTGTCACAATCGATAAGCTCTTGCACGCTAAGGGAAACAAGATTACTAGTTGCGATTTGGTGGCACTTTCTACTGCTCCAACTATGGATCTCACGGGTATTGGCAGAAATTTCCTATTATTTTCCAAGCATAAACGTATGATCTATTTAGACTTTGCTTGAGTTAAATCCCATACAACAATCCACTATAAATGGGAATCGAACCTACACTACTAACTTTTGAGAAATAGGGAATCTCAGAACTAAACTCCCACAAGTTTTATCTGGGTTGAGCTAGTTGTCAGAAATTCCAATTTCCCCTACAAATCAACTGTTATAAAATAAATCCCAATCGGGGATTTCCTGTTGCCCCCAATTAAAAACTTTCACTTGCAAGAAATAAAACCATAAACTGCAGTTGCTCCACCATGACCTGTGGGCATGCTACAATTTGTCAAAACCACATAGTCACCATCTGCACAAATGATATAATACTTTAAAATATGCTTGGAAATCGTCATGCAGTATTCTCTATAACATGCTTGTGGTGCAGGATGCAACTTATTCAGGATTCAACGAGTTTGGATGGTCAGAAAGTGCGAGTCTCATCCTCCAATCGGTGCAAGTAAAATTTATTTGATTTGAAGTCTTGGGCATCTGTATTTCAGCAATCTATCAAGTGGGTTCTCAACTCTGGCACAAAAGAGGCCTTAGAAATCTGATATCAGATGGATTTATCATAAACTTCACAAAAAAGGAGTAGAAATTGTATAATTAGAGACATCTATTCGGGATTTGAAGTCACAGTTGAAGCCTCCATCACTTAAGGCAAGGAGGTTTCCCTTGATCCAGAATATACATGAAGAATTCACTCATTTAAAGAATGCCACTGAGGATAAAGGTAAGAAAATTAAGGAATTGGAAGAAAATCTTGCAGCAATAATTTCACGCCACAAAGTAAAATGGGAAAAAATGTTGATGGAGAATATATTTCAGCTTGAGAAACAAATTGTAGAAGCTGGTGGAACTATTCCTATGGCAGAGTAAGCACTCAGACATAATATTCCATTTTTGGAGAATTAAGAATAGTTTGTTGTCGATTCCTTGGAGAGCATGATGCATGGAGAAGTTTGGCAGAAGTTGAAGTAGAGAAAATAACAGAAATTCAGATACACAACAAATTTTGATAATAGAAATTCAAGGCACACAACAATTTTTGATAATAATTATAAAAATTGATTTTCAGATTAAAAATCTAAAATCAATAAAATAATAAAATTTCTTTCCTTTGAACAAATACTGGGCAATTTTCATACCAATCATTTGTTGATCAATTCAATGGAATTTTCCAAGAACTTGTAGATCTAGAATCTCCTCCTCACATCAGCTGCATTACTAGTGCTCTGATACCACAATAATGGAAGAAGTGTCCTCAGACACACAATTTTATTAATCAAAAAAGAAATTACATATTAATTTTGCAAGAGTTTACACACACACTCCAACACACTTGCAATCAGGAGAATGAACTATATAAGCTTAATTCCTAACCTATTCTAGTTATGGACTACGATTAAATTAAAAAGTGTCCATTTACAATAAATTTCATTCTAATCAATCTACTAACTCTACTCCTAAATTGGAGCCTAAGATAGGACATTATTCTATATGTCATATCTTTTGCAAAAATATTCTATTTCTAAGTGTCTCCAATATTTAATTAAATAATCTAAGGAAATAAATATTCTATCCTAAATTTGTGAACTATGAATTTTGCATTTTGGATCATCTAACATGGTTGGACTGAGTTTCAAGCCAATCTAGCCACAATCTAGTTGACTATGAGTCTCTGCAATGCTTTCTTATACATTGGGGTCCTTCTAGTGCATCCTCATTTTGTCAAGAGAATGATACTCCCTAATCTTTAGGCTGTAGGGAAAGGTGTTCCATCTCCTTTGGCAGGCTTTTGGCTTTCATCCCCTAGAAATATCCAATTGTCCTCAAAATGAGTGACTGCTTTCTCTTTTTTTAGCTAGGTATATTGGTGCAAGCTAGGGATCATTGGAAATGAGGTTCTGGGTGCTAATTACAACCATGGGTTGGCTTATTATGTCTATTGAAAAGAGGCTTTGTTTCTTCTCTTTCCAATACCATTTTTACTTCTGTAGCCTTGGCCTCCTCATGATTCATCCATGATGCCAAGGCCATCAGTTGTAAGTCCCCTAGCTTTGGATTAGGGTCCCACACATTCAAATCTATTAGGGCCAAGTTATGTAGGTAGAATTCAGATATCTTGGCCCTGTCCTCGAGGGTGCTTTGGTCATAGAGGTCAATGAACTACCTATAGTCTTGGAAATGCATAGTTCCTCATTGTGCAAGGTTTTTTTATCTGAAACTATAGCCATTGTTCTTTGAGGTATAAGGCATATGATTTTGCTAGCATCCTGCATTGGAGTGCCTCCATGGAGAGACTTTCCATAGCTTCAAATTGGCTCTCCTACTCCTGTAGTTGCCTCTTTAGCCTTGTGTTCTCAGCCTCTAGTTGATATTTCAACATTCTTTCCCTGTCTCTTATTCTACTTAATTCTCTTCCATTTCTATCAAGTTTTCTTCCATATGGCCTACATCCTTTACACTTTTTGTTTTAGAAATTTGAATCCAATGATGTGTCCTTTCTCTCTCCTTTTCAAGCTGAAAGAATAGAGGGATAGAAAAAGTTGTCATATTACTCTGACACCCTCAATGAATCTATAATATGAGCTGGTTTGGCTATGGGCTAGGATCCTTCAACTCTTGGGGGACTCTCCCTTTACTGTTTCTTGAGTATTTTTTTCCTCTTTTTCTTCACCTTGACCTTGCAATCCTTCCTGATCTTGTTTCTGTGTTTCCTGTAGTTTTGACAGGGTTTCCTATAGGACAGTATTTGCTTCCTATAGACCTTTTTGTGTTTCCTGTGGAAGACCTTTCCTTTTTTGAAAGGTGTCAAAAGTTCTTTATCTTGTTTTGCTGAGGTTTACCTGGTGACAAGCCTCCTAACATAGGTGATTGGTGACCTTGGGGAAGCTTGTTGTGATGTGCCTTCTTCACCTCTCTTTCCTAGAGGGACTAACTTCTCTTGTTCTTTTAGTGAGTCCTCTATGATAATGGGAATCTTGGTAGGGGTTTGAGGTCTCCCTTGTTTTATCTTGGTGCTCCTTCTTGTTTTGAAGTATAGGGGAGTCTGTCTCTACCTCTTTCCTCTTGATTTGATAGGTGTACTTAGAGTAGTTAAGGTAGCGTATGCCTTCTTCTTCGTGGGCTCCAAAGACACCCTTGGAAATTCCTCTTCTTCCTTTCTCTATATTTCAGGACTTGTTTCATCCTTTGTCTCATGTATTTCTACCTCTTGTTCTTCAGACTCTTCTTCCTTTTCTTCATGTTCCTCTTCTTTAGGCTCTTCTCCTTTATGCTCTTCTTCCTCCTCCTCTTCTTCAGGCTCTTGTTCTTCTTCTCCAGGCTCTTCTCCCTCTTCTTCATCACTAGAAGTAGGGTCTCTTTCATAATCAATGGATTGAATTTCATCATCTTCATTCATGTCCTACAAATGTTGACATCATAATAGGGATTCCCAAGTTGTTTAGGGAATCTTCTAGTATGAGATTGATTAATCCATGATGTGCCAGTTGCTGATGCTTTTGTTGATGCTTTCCTTCTTATAATTTGATGCTCATGTCTATCATTTATTGTAACAAAAGTAAGGAACACTAAGTCTTCTATGAGGAGGTAACTCTTCTCCATATCTCAGCTCATGGGGGAGTCTAAACGGGTACCTGTAGACTACACTGAGTCTACCATCACAAGAATATATACTTGATGATGTGATAGAGCTACTTCATTCCAAGGATATGGAATTCTTTCCATTATAATCCCATTTTTGTCTTCAATTGGTTCTTCTCCTTCCAAAAAGAAGCTCTTCTTGGCAAGAGTGGTGTTAGTGTTTTGTCCTCTTTTCTCCATTGCAACCATAGAGGAAGTGTAGTGATCCTGCTAATTCTCTCAGGGGTAATTTTACTGACAAGCCCCTCACTACAGGAGTGGCACTGGCTTTAGCTAGAGGTATGAGTGACATTGCAAATTCCCTAGCTATATCATCATCATATCCCCTTAGTAGCTCAAAGAATCCCAACCATTGATGCCTTGTAAGTATTTCTACCACAGGAGGATGTTGATATATTTTGGTTGTTCTGGTGGGATCCCTTTTGTTTGAAATCCCCTATCATCTCTTCTCTCTGTCAATATATTTGTATGAGGTTTGGGTGGATATAGCTTAAGAGCTTCTCTAGGTGATGAGGGTTTAGAATTTACTCTACACAATATTCCACATAATTCTTTCTATCTCTATGCACAATATTAATACTTAAAGAAATGACAATTTCTTTCCTTCTCCTCTTTACAAATGAAAGCACAGAGGATATGGCACATACTTTCTCTGCAATGCTTTGGTGATGATAATTCTTGATTACTGGCCCTACGAACCACTTACAACATTTTTGACAATCTTCCTTGTTTCCTGTAGTTTTCCTATATTTCTTGTAGGTGCCCCTCACTATTTCTTGTAGTTTCTCT